>JAKFHU010002390.1:1378750-2757500 GCA_023783475.1 Daubentonia madagascariensis
TGCATTTTATTTCATTTTTAAATATTTTGCCTTTTCTGTTTCATTTCTAAAAACAATTATGAAAAAAGTGAATGAAAGAACATTACAATAATATTATAACAATTAGCTAAACTATCTTTGCACAACTAGAGAAAACTGGTAAGTTATACCACCTGTTTACTTGCATTGCTTGCCATGCTTTTTGTGGGTCTGCGTGGGTGTGCTTATATGTGCACGGTACTGAGCAAGACTCTATCTCAACCATTGTCTGATACGTTGCATAAGTGTGTGTTTAGAAGTTTAATAGAAGGCATTTTAGCTTATGAGACTTATTTTAACCTCTCTTCTGCCTGAGAAGTCAGCATACTTTTTTCAATGTATTGCTCTCTACAAAGGTACCTACACACACAGACACACACACAAACACAGAGCACAAATATATACACCCTCCAAGATTCCTCAAGATACCTGGGATTATGACTTGTCACCTTTAGATTTTGCCACAGCACCTGTTTCTTCTTCCTAGTTATTGAAAAAAGTCATAGGATTATGGAGTCTTGGGGTTTGAAGGGGATCAAGACCATCACTTCCCTCTGCCTCTTTGTATTTGAGTCCCTAGCACAGTGCCTGGAATATAGCAGGCACTTGCAAATGTTTATAGGATGAATGTTGAATATGGTACAATCTTCCAAAGAAAGATTAAATCTTTACTGGCAGATGGTCATCCAGTCTTTGCTTTTTGTCTGACCAAGGGAGTCCTTACTACCATCAGAGAAGGCCTGTGCTCTGAAAATCAGCATGCAGATTAGATTTGGGCTGTCCTGGATAACAGACGGAGGACTGCAACTGAGGCATGGTAGCTCTCCTCCTCTGGGATTTCCTACCTAGAGTCACTCTCTGGGACATAACTCGCCATGACTACATGTCTATAATATATGCAGGTGTGGTGTTGAATGCTTTCTCTGTATGCAGAGGTGAGGACATCACTTAGTTCTTACCCGAAACAACCTCAACCTCTAAAACTTTAGAGTAATTTTCTTTCTTAGAGTTTTTCTTCCCTGTTTTGGTTAGCAACTGGGTAGATAGTCTCCTTATATACTGTGAAGAATCAAATCTTTAAAAAAGAAACTGAATGCAATATGCTGTGAAGAATAAAATCTTTTAAAAAAAAAAGCCTACATTTAACATACTAAAAGAAATTCAGGAGTTAATCTAACTCAGCTCTCTGCAGCCAGTGGTTGAGTAACGGAAAGACCTAGGGGCAGAAGAACTGGGACAGAGTTCCAATTCTGCCATGCAAAGGCTGGGCAAGCCATGAAACATCTCTGAACTTTACCTGCATTCTATTTTATCAGAGAGATCAAGCTGCCAAAATTTAGAGTATGTTCCTATGAGCTTCTACCTTGTCTCTTCTTTAGGGTTTAAGCTCTTGCATTCCATTGATGTAGTCAGGTCTCTCGTACTAGATCCATCTATGCAAGATCTTGGCAGCTCAGGATTTTGCAAATTCATCTGAGGCTAAAATGATGATGGTCTACTATAACAGAAAATCAGGTTCATCTTGGCAAAAGGAGCCTTCTCTCAGTTTGTCCTTGCCAACAGTTGAGCCTGTAGTGCTGAAAGAAAGATCAGGTGGAAACAGAGAGAAGAAGCAGAGAAAGATAGGGTTTGAGTATCTCTGATGAAACAGCAAAAATGTGTAGGCTGAAACTGGGGAATCAGGAAATAAAGGACTCTGATCCCTGGCAAGTCACCATACTCTTCAGAGGAGTGATTTCAAAAAGGAGAAAGTGGTTATTGTCTACATTATGGAGCTGCTCTAGGAACTCCAGAGCTCTTGGGAGAAAGGTAAAAATGCAGGAAAAGGGCAAAAATGGACAGATTTTCATTGACCTTTAGTATTGTATGAAGAATATCAACTTACCCATTACTGATGTCCAGTGGGGATTCTGGTGCTTTTGGCTCAATTTCACCTTTGTAGATAAAATTTCTACTGATTGCCTTAAAAATATGAGGAATTACTTTGATGCACAGATCAACTTCCCCCCAAATTTTGGGATTTTTAATGATTCTTACTTGTGTTACTTTTAAAAGATTAAAAAAAATCAACTCAATAAATGCTCAGTGAGTTCTTTTGTGTCATATATTTTGTTATGTGGATAGAAAAATGAATGAAATATTTTCCTTCCTTCAGGGGGTGCATAATTGGATCTTATTGCTCCTTAAAGGCCACTTCATGGTTTTTTTGGTTATTATTTAATGTATTTTGGCAGCATAGCATGGTGGTTGAGAGTATAGGTTTTGGAAAGTTCAAATTCCATTTCAAGCAATTGCTAAGTGACCATGAGTGAATTACTTAACCCTGCAAACATTTTGAGAAGCAGTTTGGCAACACTGTATTTTGAGGCACAACCTTTGAGCTAGTAAATTCATTCCTAATAATCTATTCCTAAAGGAATAATTTAAAATATTAAAGAAGTTACAATCATTGAAAAATATATATTGAGCTACTGCTATGTTCTATGTACTTTCCTAGATACTTTGGATGCTTCATTGAACAAAACAAAGATCCCTGCCTTTTTGGGGTATACTTTGAAGCAGCAGGAGACAGAACATAATAAACAATAGACTAATTAAATAAGTAAATTATATAGTATGGTAGAAGATGATCAGTGCTTTCAAAAAACAAAAATGTAGATCAGGGTAAAGGTAATCAGGAGTGCTGGGGATTCTGGGTGAGTTGCAGTTTTATATATGTTCATCAGCATAAACCTCATTGAGAAGGTGATGTTTGAGCTAAGACATTAAGGGGGTGATGGAGTTAATTATGGATATCTGGGGGAGGAGTTACCAAACGGAGGAAGCAGCCAGTGCAAAGGCTCCAGAGTGGGACTGTGATCTGAGTATTTGAGGAATATCAAGGAAGACAACATGATTGGAGCTGAGTGAATGAGGGGAAGGTGGTGGGAGATAAGGTCAGAGAGGTAATGGAGAGCTGTGTCATTGAGGACCTTCTTGGTCACTGTAAAGACTTTACTTTTATAATGTGTGAATGGGGAGCCATCAAAAGTCTTTGATTAGTGGAATTACATGATCTGACCTATGTTTTAATAAGATTTCTTGCTGTAATGTTGAGAGCAAATTGTACTACTATTTTTAATAGTGAGAAATTAGAAATGTCATGAATGGCCACAGAGGGTGGAATAGGGTACACACATTCTGATAAATATATGTGATAAAATATCCTTCAGTCATATACTTATGATATAATACTGAGTAAAAGAATATAAATTACATGTTTGTAATATAATTAGAAAAAAGTAAAGATAACAGCAATATGATAATAACAATTAAGCTATGTGTGTTCCTTCCACTCAATTTTTCCCATGCATGCTTTTAATACTTTTTTTTAAACAAAGTAACCCATGTTTAAGTCCCATTTGTCTATTTTTTTGTTGCTTGTGCTTTTGAGGTCTTAGTCATGAATTCTTTGCCTAGACCAACTTCCAGTTGAGTTTTCCCTAGGTTTTCTTCTAGTATTTTTTGTAGTTTCAGGTCTTACATATAAATCTTCAATCCATCTTGAGTTGATTTTTGTATATCATGAGAGATAGGGATCCAGTTTCATTCTTCTGCATATGGCAATCCAATTTTCCCAGCTCCATTTATTGAAAAAGGTTTCTTTCCCCCACTGTATGTTCTTGTCAACTTTGTGAAAGATCAGACATATCTACAGTTAATGGTAGATATGTGGCTTTATTTATGGGTTCTCTTCTGTGTTCCATTGATCTATATGTCTAAAACTAAAAGCTTCTGCACAGCAAAAGAAATAATCAGCAGAGTGAACAGACAACCTGTAGAATGGGAGAAAATATTTGCAAACTATATAAACTATATATATTGCAAACTATATATCCAACAGGGAACTAATATCTAGAAATTACAAGGAATGCAAATAATTCAACAACAAGAACAAAAAACCAAATAACTCTATTAAAAATGGGCAAAGGACATGAATATATATTTTCAAAAAAGACATAAAAATGGCCAACAAACATATAAAATGCTCAAAATCATTAATCATCAGAGAAATATAAATTAAAACCACAATAAGATATCATCTTACCCCAGTCAGAATGGCTATGATTAAAAAGACAAAAAATAACAGATGTTGCTGAGGGTGCAAGAAAAGGAAACACTTATATACTGTTGGTGGGAATGTAAATTAGTACAATCTCTGTGGAAACAGTATGGAGATTTCTCAAAGAACTATTTAATAGAAATAGAACTACCATTTGATCCAGCAATTCCACTGCTGCATATCTACACAAAGGAAAAGAAATCATTATACCAAAAAGATTCCTGCACTTGTATGTTTATTGCAGCACTATTCACAATAGCAAAGTCATGGAATCACACTCAGTGTCCATCAACGGATAACCAGATAAAGAAAAATGTAGTCTATATACACAATGGAATACTATTTAGCCATAAAAAAGAATGAAATCATGTCTTTTGCAGCAACATGTGTGGAACTGGAGGCCATTAAGTGAAACAACTCAGAAACAGAAAATTAAATACCACATGTTCTTACTTGTAAGTGGGAGCTAAATAATGTGTACACATGGACATAGAGTGTAGAATGATAAGACATTGGAGACTTGGAAAAGTGCGTGTGGATGGGAGGGGAGTGGGTGATGAGAAATTACTTGATGGGTACAAAGTACATTATTCAGGTGATGGATACACTAAAAGCCCTGACTTTACCACTATGCAATATAACCATGTAATTAAATTGCACTTGTATCCTTTAATTTTATACAAATAAAAAATAAAAAACCAAAGTAAATTACATTTATTATACAGCCTTAAACAGTTATGAATTATAATGTAAAAATTAATAAAATCCTACCATTTCTTTCAGTTCCATACTTCTAGAGGCAACCAATGTTAAAATTGGTGTGTGTATATCAACATCTATCTTCTAGGAATAAATATATACAAACATAATTCATGAATATGTGTATATGTTTGAATATGTATGAATATGTTCAAACATATGTATATACATACATAAATACATATACACACAGGTACAAATCTTTTTTGATTCCTTCTTTCCTTTGTTTTTTCGTTACTTTGACCCTCTCTCCCTCTCTCTCTTCCTTCCTTCTTTCCTTCAAGGTTCATAATATATTCACAGTAGGCTCTTTGCACTTAACAATATATTACTGACATTCCTTGAAGTTAGTGGTTTGTAATCTTGGCTGCACATTGGAATCACTAAGGAGCTTTAATGGTACTGACAGGTCCAACACCCAGAGATTATGAATTAATTATTTGGAATGAAGCCTGGGTATCAAAATTTTAAAAAATTCCCTAAGTGGTTTAAATGGGCAGCCACATTGAGAACCACTGTTTTAGGTTAATACATATAGATCCAACTCATTTTTATTAATGGCTACATAGTATTACATATTGTGGCTCTACTAAAATTTATCTATTTCTCTATTGAAAAACAGTTTGTTTCTGGTATGCTGTTTTACTAAAAATGCTTCAACAAACATGTATCTTAGTTCTTTTGTTACTGGTTCCTTTATTTCTATGAAATATAATCCCAGAAGTGAAATTCCTGGGTCTAGAGGTATGGGCACTTAAAATTTTAATTGGTACTGCCAGATTATTTTCCAAAAAGGTCTTACTAATACCTACTTCCAGTAACAGTGTATAAAGAGTGGTTCATTTCTTATATTTTTGTCAACCTGATGAAAGACAAAAAGTATTTGGTTTTCTTTTTCATCGACTACTGAAGTTGAGCATCTTTTTATTCATACTTATTTGTCATTTCCATTTCCTTTTTTGTGACTTGTCTATATTCTTTGCTCAGTTTTAATTGAGTTGTTTGTCTTTTCCTCTCAAATTTTAAGAGATCTTTGAATAACAGGAATATTATCCTTTTTTGGTCATATGTGTTACAATATTTTCTTCTAGTCTACTATATGTTTTTGAATAACTTATATGGCATTATACATATTTTAAATTCTTGAGAATGTATAAACAAATTTTATCTCATTTTTCATTCATTATATTTCAATATTCTTTTCATATTGGTAATCCTTTGTCACTATCATTCCTAATGGCTACATACAATTTTATTCAAGTTCTATTATATTCATTCAAGCTTATTCATTCAAAAATGACTATTAGGTTATTTTAAATTATATTATAATTAATATTTCCTTGCATTTAGCTTTCACCATAGTTTGGATGCTTAGGAGATTTCTACAGGTGAAATAATTAGATCAAGAATAAAAAATTTTTTTTTGTTTGTGATAGTTATTTCCCAAACTGTTATAGTTTTTGGCCAGCCAATCAGTATAGAAAATTAGGGGTAATATAACTTTAGTATTTATAGAATAATATCTCCTACGGGGTAAAATCATATAGAATTTAAAGAATTAATTTTCTTAAGTAACTTATTAGCTCCCTTGTGAAGGAGGGATTGGATTTGTTTTCAGGCTACCTAAGAAGTTAAGTTCGATTCAAATAAAAATATTTTTTTGCATACCTACTGTGTGCAAGGCATCTGCTAAGTTCTGCAAGAGATAATTCATGTGTGGTTATTACTTTTTAAGAAAATTTTAATTTAATGGAGAGCAAAAATAAATATCTTATTTTACTTTCTTTTACAGTTAAAGACCATAAAAGAAGCATAAAAGGGAAAAGGTAGGATTTGATTGCATTCGGAAAGTTTTCTTTTCTTTTTTTTGAGACAGAATCCCATTTTGTCGCCCTGGCTAGAGTGCAGTGGTGTCATCACAGCTCACTTCAACCTCAAACTCCAGCGCTCAAGTGATCCTGCTGCCTCAGCCTCCTGAGTAGCTGGAGCTACAGGCTTGTGCCACCACGCCCAGCTAATTTTTCTATTTTTTTGTAGAGACAGGGTCTCGCTCTTGCTCAGGCTAGTCTCGAACTCCTGAACTCAAGCGATCCTCATGCCTTGGCCTCCCACAGTGCTAGGATTATAAGTGTGAGCCAAGCCACTCGGCAATTGCATTAGGAAAGTTTTCTTAAAGGCAGTGCTCTTTGTGATAGTCAGAGATGAAGTAAAGGGTAAATAATATTTTCATAGCCAACAATGAAGTGAGTTGAACATATTTGATTAGAGAACATGTTTTCTGAGCAGAAGGAAAAGAATAAATAAAGAGAAAGATTTTGGAAAATAAGTAGGTGGAGGTAGCATGCCCAGAGGATAGTGACTTGCTTGGTTGGAGAGAACACACAGGGAACAAAAAAGGACACTACTTTGGAAAAACAAGTGTGCATCAGACTGTTGCAGGCTTTGAATGTACATTTACTTTGATAGGAAGAGTCAAATACTGAATGATTTTAGATGGAAGTTGTATATTTTTGGAATATTAATTTCATGTTATCAGTGGATTAGTCTAAAATGAAAAGAGCTAGCTAACTAATGGGTAAGGGTTTTGGACAATTTATTTATGCTTGGCAAGGCTCACTGACTGATCTCATCTGAAAGACAGAAACAATGATGCCTATGCCATGGTGTGGTTGTGGTTAAACAGAATAGTGTACATGAAGTGCCTGGCATGGTTCCTGATATGTAGTGGGTATACTGTAACAATTATTATTAAACTGGTTTATAATCTATATGCTGTGATAATAAATAAGCAATTCAGATAGAAATACAAAATCATTACAGTTAGTTCCATTCCTATAATATTAAAGCTAAATTAGCTTCCATTTTTTCCCCCAAGGTCCTTTGGAAAGCTCATAGGATGGGTGCTCTTAACCAAACAAGAGTAACTGAATTTGTCTTCTTGGGACTCAGTAATAACTGGCTGCTGGAGATACTGTTTCTCGTGGCATTTTCAGTCACTTATGTGCTCACCCTTTTGGGGAACCATCTCATCATCATTACTGTCATCTTTACTCCACGTCTCCATACCCCCATGTATTTCTTCCTAAGCAATCTGTCCTTTATTGACATCTGCCACTCATCTGTCACTGTGCCCAAGATGCTGAAGGATTTGCTTTTAGAGAGAAAGACAATTTCCTTTGACAACTGCATTGCACAGCTCTTCTTCCTACATCTTTTTGCTTGTGCTGAGATCTTTCTGTTGACAATTATGGCATATGATCGATACTTAGCTATCTGCACTCCATTACACTATCCCAATGTGATGAACATGAGAGTCTGTGTACAGCTTGTCTTTGCTCTTTGGTTTGGGGCTACTGTTCACTCACTAGTGCAGATCTTCCTGACCATTCGTCTACCTTACTGTGGCCCCAACATTATTGACAGCTACTTCTGTGATGTGCCTCCTGTCATCAAGCTGGCCTGCACAGATACATACCTCACGGGCATGCTGATTGTGTCCAACAGTGGAACCATCTCCCTCACCTGTTTCCTGGCCTTGGTCACCTCCTATATGGTTATCCTGGTTTCTCTTCGAAAACAGTCAGCTGAAGGGCGCCAGAAAGCCCTGTCTACCTGCTCAGCCCACTTCATGGTGGTTGCCCTCTTCTTTGGGCCTTGTATCTTCATCTACACTCGGCCAGACACCAGCTTCTCCATTGACAAGGTGATGTCTGTCTTCTACACAGTGGTCACTCCTTTGCTGAATCCCCTCATTTACACCTTGAGGAATGAGGAGGTAAAAAGTGCCATGAAGCAGCTCAGGCAGAGACAAATTTTTTTCGTGAAATCATATACATCATGGGAATTGGGATTGCAGACATAATTGTGGCCACATTCTTAATGAGAGAGCAAAAGTAAAGAGGCAGAATCATTAGGTAAAATGGCATGAAGCAGGTTAGACTTCTGCTTAAAGACAGGGACTTATTAAGTATAAAGGAAACGATCACAGTAGAATGTGTAAGGAAAAAGAACCTGGGAAGGTTTAAAGAAGGCTTCTGGTTTGACCAATAAAAGAATTTGGGGAACTCAGTTCAGTCTCAGTCTCAGGAACAGGTACAGCTGTGAGAAGCTACTCTCTTGATTTATGCTGTTCTGTAGGTCATTGCCTCTAGGGAGCAATACCTGTGTTTTATAAATTATTGTGGTTTCAGTCTTGCTTTCAAATATATATCCAAGTTGTATTAATATGCCTTTACTTATTTATATTGAATTAAACTTTGTTGCTTTTGAATGTGATTCTCTTATTATATAGTTTTTGTAGTACTTTTATTTTGACAAAATCAAGGTGGAGATGTATTACATAAATAACTTTAAAAAATACTTTATTTTATAAATAACTTTATTTTAAAAATTAATGTTATTGAGGTAAAATTTACATTACATAGGACACACTCATTTTAATTGTACAGTTTGATAAGTTTTGACAAAGGTGTACATACACCCACATAACCACATCTCCAAGCAAGATACAGAACATTTTCACTACCCCAAAAAGTTTTATTCAGCCCCTTCCTAGCTAAACATCTATCTCCATCCAAGCATCCAAGGATTTTTTTTTTACTATAGATAAGATTTGTCTTTCCTAGAGTTTCATATAAATTGAATAATATAGTATATACTCTTCTGTGCCTGGCTTCTTTTGTTCTGTGTGGTGTTTCTGAGATTAATCTATGTTTTTGTGGGTATCAGTAGTTTGTTCCTTTTTATTATTGAGTAATATTTCATTGTATGGGTATCACAGAATTTGTTTATTCTTTCATGCATTGATGGACATTTGGGTGCTTCTAGTTTTTGATATTTATGAATAAAGTAGCCATAAAATTTATGTACAGTTTATTTTGGATAACTTTCCATTTCTCTTGGGTAAAAGAGTTGTTGGATCACATGGTAAGTGTATGTTTAACTTTGTAAGACACTGCAAGACTGCTTTTGAAAGTGATTGTATGATTTTATAATCTCATCAAAAGTACTTGAGTTTTATATCCAACAATTGGTATATTGCCAGTCTTTAATTTTAGGCGTGCTAGTGAGTATGTGCTTTTAATTTTCATTTCCCTAATGACTGATGATGTTGAGTATCTTTTCATTTGCTTGTTATCCCTTCATGTATCTTGTTTTGTGATGGGTCTGTTCAAATACTTTGCTCATTTATTTATCATTATTTTTTGTCTTCTTGTCGCTGTGTTGTGTATTCTAGATACAAGACCTTTGTTGGATAAATGTCTTGCCAATAATTTTTCTCACTCTACGCCTTGCAATTTCATTTTATTAATGGTATATTTTGAAGAGCAGAAGTTTTAAATTTTGGTTATATTTGATATACCAATTTTTAGTTTTTATGGTTGATGCTTTTTGTGTCCTAAAAAATCTTTGCCTACTCCAAGACTCAAAGATTTTTTTCTGTTTTCTTCTAGAAGTTTTATAGTTTTAGCTTTAAATTCTAGGTCTATGATCGATTTTTAAAATATATCTTTTTCTTGTTGTTAGAGAAAAGTCTCACTCTGTCACCACATCTGGCAAATTTTTAATTTTTTGGTAGAGATGGGATCTTGCTATGTTGCCCAGGCTGGTCTTGAGCTCCTGGCCTCAAGTGATCCTTCTGTCTCAGCCTCCCAAAGTGCTGGGATTATAAGCATGAGCCCCTGTGCCTGGTCCTATGATCCATTTTGAGTTTACTTTTTATATGTGGTGTGAGATAAAGGTTGAGATTTATTTTTTTCATCTATCTGGTTGATCCAGCACCATTTGAATAGATTATCCTTTCCCCATTGAATTATCTTGGTATTGTTGCCGAAAATAATTGATCCTTTAAGTGTGAATTTATTTTTGGATTCTTTATTCTGTCCCATTAATTTATATGTCTTGGTTATTTTAGCTTTAAGTAATTCTTGAAATTATGTAGTGTGAGCCCTCAGTGTTTTTTTTTTTTCAAAATTGTTTTGCTATGTCAGATCCTTGGCATTTTCACATACATTTTAGAAAAAGCATGCCTATCTTTACAAAGAAGAATGCTGAAACTTAAATTGTGATTGCATTGACTCTGTAGATCAATTTGGGAGAGAATTAACATCTTAACTGTATACAACATCCCAATCCATGAACATGGAATATCTCTTTATTTATTTAGGTTTTCTTTAATTTAATTTTTCTAGGCAATATTAGTCATTTTCATTTGTAATTGTACATATTTCATTAAATTTGTTCCTGACCATTGTATGTTTTTTGATGCTATTATTTTTTTTCAACTTTTTATTGGTAGTATGAAATAATACAATTCATTTTTATACATTAACTTTATACCTGTGACATTGCTAAATTCAATTACAAGTTCTGGTAGATATTTTTCTGTAGATTCCTTAGAGTTTTCTACATTCATGATGATGTCATCTGCAAATAAAGACAGTTTTGCTTCTTCCTTTCCAATCCATATGACATTTACTTCTTTTTCTTGTCTTATTGTACTGACTAGGTCCTCCAGTACAGTGTTTAGTAGAAGTGAACAGAGCAGCTTTGTCCCTGATTCAGTCTTTCACAACAAGTATGATGTTAGCTGTAGGGTTTTCCTAGATGCCTTTTGTAAACATGAGGACATTTCCTTCTCTATGTAGTTTGCTGAGAATTTTTAACATAAATGGGTATTGGACCTTATTAAATGTCTTTTCTACATTTGGTAAATTTTTTTCTGCATCTGTTGAGATAATCATATGATTTTTCTCCTTAATTCTGTTAATGTGGTGGTATGGTTGGTATGTGTTTATCCCCTCCAAAATTCATGTTGAAACTTAAACTCCAATGCAACACTATTAAGAAGTGTGGCCTTTCGGAGGTGATTGAGCCATGAGGGCTCTTCCCTCATTAAGGGGATTAGGTGCCCTTATAAAAGGGCTTGATGGAGGGAGTTTACCTCTCTTTCCTTTCAAGCAAAGACAGCAGCCGTATCAGACATTGAACTTGCTGGCACTTTGATCTTGGACTTCCTAACCTTCAGAACTGTGAGAAATAAATTTCTGATGTTTATAAGTTACCCCGTCTGTGGTATTTTGTTATAGCAGCACAAACAGAATAAGACATATGGTGAATTACGTTGATTGGTTTTCCAATGTTAATTCAACTCTGCCTTGTTGGAATAAACTTCATTTAGTTATAATGGATTGTTCTTTTCACATATGGCTGAATTCAACTTGCTAATATTTTGTTAAGGATGTTTGAATCTATGTTCATGGGGATTATTGGTCTGAATTTTTTTCCTGTAATTTTTTGCATTTTTATTGATATATCATAGTTGTACATATTTTTGGGGTCCATGTGATATTCTGATACATATATCAATGATTCTTGTCATGTTTTGTCTCAATTTGGTATCAGTAATGTTGGCCTCAAAATAAGTTGGTAAATGTTTCCTCCTCTTCTGATTTCAGAAATAATTTGTATAAAGTTTTTATTATTCTTTAAATATTTGATGGAATGTGCTAGTGAAACTGGAGGTTTTCAAACAAATCCACAAATTATCTGTTATTTTGCCATTGAGAGGAAGGATCTGTATCCTCACCTGTTGAATGTGGGCTAGTCTTATTGACTTAGTTGTAATAAATATAATGCAGTAGAAGTGATGCTGTGTAACTTTTGAGGGTAGGTCAGAAAATGCCATGCCTCTTCCACTTTCTTCTTTTGAAAGGTTCCCTCTTGGGCGGTTACCTCTCTAAAGTCATGTACAATGCTGTGAGAGTCCAAACCAATAGAAAAGTGATGTATAGGCACTCTACTTGACAGTCTCAGCTATGCCCAGCATTTGAGACATTCTGGTCTAGATACCAGACATATGTGTGAAGAAGACTTCAGATAACTCTAGACGATAGTCTTTCAAATCACAGCCATTTGAGTTTTGCTAACCAAGACATCATGGGGCAGAGATAAAGTATTTCCCCTGTGCTTTGTCTGAATTCTGGGCTCACTGAATGCCTAAGCATAACGAATAGGTTGATGTTTTACACCACTGAGCTAAGAAGAGTTTAGTACATAGTAACCTGCACAGAAGCTATCTGGGCCTGGAATTTTGGAAAGTTTTAAATTATAAATTAAATTTCTTTCCTAAATATAGAACTATTTACATTTTCTGTTTCTTCTTGTGTCAGTTAGGGAAATTTATGTTGTTCAAGGAGTTTGTCTGCTATACTAACTTTTTTTTTGCATAAATGGTGATGTCATCATTTTAAATGGAAAAGACTGAGGGAGGAGTTTTTTTCAAGGTGGAAACTAAAAGTTCTGTTTTGATCACACTACATTTGAGATTTCTTACTAGACATCCAAGTGGAGATGATGTATGAGTCTGGGGTTCAGGACAGAAGTCAGGTCTGGAGGTAAACTTTTGGGATTAGCAGCATATAGAGAGTATTTAAGGTCATGGGACTGGGTGAGATCATTAGGAAAATAGTGTTTATGAAGAAGAAGGCCAAGTAATAAAGCCTGAGGCACATTTTTGACGCTTATTTTTTAAGCTTTATTAAGATAGGTGTAGAGTTTCTTTTACTCTAGGCCTAGTTTAGTTCCACTGCTAATATGTGGCCTTTTGGTTCTCTCCTGGTCCCTGGTCATCCCTACCTCCTGCTATTCATGCCTTTGTGCGATGTCGTTTGCTTGACTATGGGCGGGACCTGTGACTTGTTTCTAATCAGTAGAACATGGCAAAGATAATGGGATGTTATTTCCATGATTAGGTCAGATATGATCGTGATGTCTGTCACGTTACCTGACTCGCTGAGATTTTAGCTTGGTCAATAACTTGATTGCAGCCTTGTGAGAGACCCTGAAGGAGACGTCCTATCTCAGCCTTGCAGGATTTCTGACCCAGAGAACTTATGAGATAACAAGTGTGTGCTGTTTACATTGCTAAGTTTGTGGTAATTTATTATGAAATGATTGATAATTAGTACATTATATATTAGCTGTCCATATTGATCTGGCTATCTCAATTAAAACAAAAATAATTTTGGGGGATGATATAGACATCTTTTATTCTTTCACTGCTTGCCAGATTCTGTTTTTGCACACACACAGTGGTCAGTGACATAACTACATAACTAAAGTTTACTTTGGCTTTTACTCCTCATGGTGGGAATATTGACTCTACCCTCATTTATCTACTATGATTCTTGATTTAGGCCACATTGATAGAAGGGAATTCTATTTAAAAATTCCATAACTGGAAACTCCTGTGTCTAAAAGCCCAGGTAGTTTTGGTCATAATTTTGTGAAGGTTGTTATCACTTCCATTTTCCATCAGAACTTTAATTGGAGAGTAAATAAAAGCCAAACAAAACAATAAGTCACTATTGGAGATAGAATTTGAGTCCACAGGTGATGGACATGTAGATTAACTCATTAATTGATTCATTCAAAATTATAAATTGAATTTATTCAATAGGAAAGATTTTTTCTAGTCTAAAGAGATAAAAATATGGGGTAGTCCCAGATCTCAAAGTTGTGGACATACAAATAATACAAGACAGAGAGTGGTAAGTGAGGCCAAGAAAGGTATAGATATATTTCTGAGTGAGTTCATTAGTGGGATAAATTATTTCCTGTTGGACAAAGCAAAGAAGGGTTTGGGAAGAAGTTGGCTTTAAGATTGAATTGAAAGATGGGTAAAAATTGGACATAAGACACTGGAGAGAGAAAAGGACTCAGAGAGCAAAGTGATAGAAGAGACTTGAAAGCAAAGGTGTGTTTATTCTTATAACTAAAGAATAAAATGAACAGAAATATGGTAAGGGATCTATGCCTGGGAGGGGGAATGAAAATAGTGAAGTGTTTTTAATGACTAGATTAGAAACTTAGAATTATTTAATGGTAGTGGGAGGTGTATTCTCTCATGCATGATTCCTATAGCATTGGGGGAATCCTTCTTTTCGAAATAGATATGTCTCCATGAATGTTACAAGATACGACTCTCATAACTTTGTGCCTTAGATAGTAACAGGGACCCCAGGATGTTAGGGAATAAAGAATGGTGGGTACCTAAAATATCCTGCTAGTATAAAGCACCAATGACCTACCTGGCCCCAGACTCTGGCCGTTATTTTCCTTTTAAGCCCCTGGCTAACTAGATTCCCATGTCAGTCTCACCATCTGCATCTTCTAACATTGATTCTTTTCATCCCACAACACGTAGTAGTCTAGAACAGTGTTTCTCAAATATAGGATGCATACAAATCACTTGGGGATCTTTTTAAAGTGTAAATTTCAATTGAGTAAGTCTGGACTGGAGTCTAGGATTCTGTATTTCTAACAAGCTTCCAGGTAATACTGATGCTGCTGGTGCAAAGACCACAGTTTGAATACAACTCTCTAGAAAATAATCATATAGTGTCTCCCTATCCTTTTATACCTGAAGCTTGCACATAATGCTTTTGACATTTCTAGATGGTTTTTACTATTAGTAAGATAAATGAAACAAAAGGGAGTAAAAATACACTATCTATTCCTCCTCTGTTTTATAAAAATGTGATCTGTGGCAACTTACAATATCAAAACAAAATACTTGTGTTAAATAAAATGGAAATCAGAATTTATAAGAATTGGAGCAATACATGTATCAGGAAATAGTGATGAGCTAGTTATTACAATTAAAAACTAAATTTATTTGAGCTTCTTGGAATTTGAGGCAAAGAAAAGAAGAAACAGTTACAGATGGTGTGGTAGGCAGAGTAATGGTCCCCAAAGATGTCTACATTCTAATCCCCTGTACCTGTCAGTATGTTTGGTTACATGGCAAAGGAGAATTAAGGTTGCAGGTGAAATTAAGTTTGTTAATCAGTTGACCTTGAGATAGAGCTGGTGGCCTGGATTATCCAGGTGTACCCAATGCAATCACAGGGACTCTTAAAGATGGGAGAGGGAAAAAAAGAAGAGAATGAGAGAGAGAGAGATGACCATGGAAGAAGCCAGAGAGATTCCACCTTGCAGGCTTTGAAGACGGAGCAAAGGGGCCACTAGCCCAGGAATGCAGGTGGCCTCTAGAAGCTGGAAAAGGAAAGGAAGTGGATATTCCCATAGAGCCTTCAGAAAAGAATGCAGCCCTGTTGACACCTTGATTTTAGCCCAGTGAGATTCGTGTTGAACTTCTAGCCTTCAGAACAGAGAGAAAATAATTTTGCGTTGTTTTAAACTGTTACATTTGTGGTAATTTTTACAGCAGCAATAGAAACTTAATACAGATTTGTTTATATGAGTTTTTTTTTTGCCCAATAAAGGAAGCATATATGCCTTTGAAAAAAACTAAAAAGCTATGCTGAGAAAACTTGAAGAGATGGAAATATACATGTGTTAGTTCCTGCATAGGAATAAAAAACATTGTTAATAAAATGGGCCTTGTTAAATTGATTTATAAATTTAGTATACTTATCATAAAATCCCACCATATTATTTTGGTAAAATTTCCAATAACATTCTAAAGTCTATTTGGAAAAAATAAACAGATGAAAATAATTAAGAAGGGTGCTTGGATTTACAAAATTTCAGAGCAGTTGACTTCCTGAATTAACTAGTATCACTTATTGAGCTGAAGTATATCAATTTACTGTGGAATGGGCAAATTCATATGAAGAGGGCTTCATGACAAATTTTGTAGGTAAAGATGATGACATACTGTGACTGAGGAAATAGGGATAGTTATAGATGAGGATCCTATAAGTGGTCAGAGAGCTACCATATAAAATAGTTAAATATCAACTTTAATGAAGCTAATAGAATGAAATAGAGTATACTTAATACTAAAAATATATCTGATCTTTCTTCAGTTATTCTGAAAGACTTTAGAATAGATTGGGGCCTTTGGGTCACTGGTCTCCCGATGCTCTGTTAACTTGTAGAAATAATGCTTAAGAGCATCCTGGAGAATTGGATACCAGACAATGTGGCCACCCATACATCACAGGGACACACAGTACAGAGTGAAAGACCCACTTACTCTAACTAGGAGGTAATAAATGATTGAAATGACAGAAAGTACTCAAAAGGACAAAGAATCAGAAGCAGTCTATTAAATAAACTGAGAGATGCTCATGAAAATACCTAAATATCATTACTTCAAATTGACAAACAAGTGTAGAATATTGTCAGTCTCCAACAATTCTCATATGAAACCTAAGTCAAAATAAGAGTTTTATATACCTGTGGTAAAATGAAGTTGCGATATCACTGTTATAAACATGTTAAAAACTTAGAAAAATGATCTAATTATGCCTCTACTTCCTGTCCTTTTATATGCACAGGTATTCATACCCATTAGTATCTTAATGCAGAAATAAATTCCCAATGCCTTATTTGTTTATTTGTGTTATAGCAATATTACTCTATTGTATAGAAGATGGTGGTAGCCTGAGGAATTTAATTGTTGAATACAAAGTTGCCAAACAAATTTATATATATGTACGATGATGATTCCTCTCTCCCCTTTAAGTCAACCAAAGAGCCAAGAGTCAAAATATTTTCATTTTATTCTTTATTCTCTATTTATTCAGTGAGTAACTAAATAATCACTAAACATTTTAATCTTGTTCCTGAGTCTAAAAAGCCTTTTCTGTGAAATGGAGAATAAATGTTTTAATTTACCTCCCCAGAGAGTTGTAAAAATTAATGTGATTGAAAATGGGTAGTGTTAGAAATTTTGCTTGCTACCATGAAAAAATAAGCAAACACTGACATCATTGTTCTGTTATAGTTTTACCAGCCACAACCTTAATGATCGCCACGAAGCATCATCTTGTCTGTCACATTGCATGTGTTCCTCTGTGCAGCTGATTCCTGTACAAAGCTGTTCTGTCTGGGCTCTTTGGAAAGCTATTTCTCTTGTCTTCCATTGCTTATAATAAAAGAGCATTTATTTTATACAAACTCGGTAATTCTCAAATTCAGCTCAGTTATTCCACCAACCAGTCTAAATAAATATAGTTTTATACCATCCAGAGAGTTATCTTGGGGAAAGAGACTACTGTATTAATTATTAGATTTGCCTGTTGGAAGTTAACTTATGATACCCAGAAAACCCTACAGAATGCCTTCATAATCTTGCCTCTGTATCACTGAAATGGCTTGTATCACTTCAATTTCCTTCCCAACACATTTCCTGGTGAAAATAAAAATTTTCCTCTTAAAAAAATACGAGATGGATCTTGTGGCCTACATGTTTATTGATTGTACCCTCACTGATTGCCTAGGAAATCCCAGCTGCATTTAAGCATGCCTTTCTCATTGATGTAATTGGAATGAACTGTTGATTCCCAATGTGCCATGATCTTTTGTATATGTGAATATGAGATACCATTGCCTGGAATATCCTCTTCATATCCTCTGTTCTGCCAGTCCGCTCAGCACATGCCACTCTGCTTTAATACAATATGTGCCACCACAACTAGATTCAAGCTGTTGAATTATAGATCATGTTTTATTCAACTTGGTATTTTCTACCAGCTCTTAGAGCAATATTGGGTGACTATTAAGTGTTTAGTACTAAATTCTTAGTTGAATGAATTCTCTACATAATTACTAAAATAATTTTATTAAAACAAAAAAATTATTTCATGCCACTTCTGTGCTTATACCATTCTGGTGGCTTCTGATTTTACTGTAAAAGATTCTAAACTACTTGAGAGGACATGGAAGGATTCTTTTTACTTCTCCAATATCACTCCCTTGTCACTCTCTGCCTTACAGTCTAAGTGGTTATCACAGTGATCATTAACTTCTTGGAACAAGCCAAGGTCTTTCCCAAGATGGGGTCTTTTCACCTGCCACTTCCTCTGCCTAGAATGTTCATCGCCTTCTTTTTCTCATGATTGGCTCCTTTTCATCTTTACCATCTTAGCTTGAAAGTAACTTCCTCACAGAGGTGCTCCTTGACCACCCAATCTAAAGACAGTCTCTTCCATATTCTCTAATAGCACCCTGCTCTGTTCTTTTATAGCATTCATCACAATCTATAATTAAAATTTATTTGTTCATATTTTTGTTTTCTATGGACTCTAGACTCTATGAATTTTAAACCTAGTGTTTTATCTGAAAAAAAAAAACTACACGAAGGAGGGACTATATATATGTCTTATTTATGTCTATAAACCTACTACCTAGCATACAATAGGTGCTCAGTAAATATTGTCAAATGAATGAATGAATAATAAGACATCCCTATTTTTCATTGCTCTGAGGGTAGGTTTTGCCTGGATACTTGAGAGTATCAATAACTTCAATGGTTCAAAGTCTTCTTTCTCAGTCACCAAAGTCATAGGCAAACTCACTTGATCTGACTCACCTGTGTTTGCTGAGCTGTTTATGCAAGCATCTATCTGAGTGAATGACATAGGCAAGGGCTGCCCAGAAATCTGATGGTTTGTTTAGACCTTGGTTATCACTCTAACAGAAAAGCAAGGAGAAGCAGCATGCCATAATGAAAATAGCTTGAGTATGTGTTGATGCACTTGGGTTCACATTCTGCCTTCGTCATTTCCCGGCTGAGTGACTTTGGGCATGCCATTTACTCTCTTTGAGCTTTAGTTTCTTCATGTATAAACAAGCATAATAATACCTACCTCCCAGGGTTGTTGTGAGAATCAAGTAAGTGCACAGTGCCTAGAACAATTTCTAGTATATAAAAGATATTAATAATCACAGCTATTGCTATGGTTGTCAGATATTGGGCCAAAGGTAATTTTATAAGTCATATAATCTGATAAATATGGCATGTAACTTATACTTTGCAAGGCATTTCTTTGATTTGGAGCACCGAATATCCTAAGGACTTAGACATTTTCATTTTTCTTCTTTCCTGTCCTTCCTCCCCATTAACTTGTTCAAGGCACTCTTCATGTCTTCATTCCTAAGGGTATAGATAATGGGGTTCAGCAGGGGGGTGACAGCAGTGAAAAACACAGACACCACCTTGTCCTCTGGGAGGCTGGTGGAGGGGCGAGAATAGATGAAGATGCAGTGTCCCAGGAAGAGTGTGACAACAGTGAGGTGGGCTGCACAGGTGGACAGGGCCTTCCGTCTGCCCTCGGAGATCTGCTGCCTCAGACTCACCAGGATGACTGCATAGGATACCACAAGGACCACAAAACAGACCACGGAGATCAGCCCACTGTTGGAGACAATAAGGATCTCAATGATGTGGGTATCAGTGCAGGCCAGTTTGATCATTTGAGGTACATCACAGAAGAAGTTGTCAATCTCATCAGGACCACAGTAGGGCAGCTTGACTGTGAGAGAGGTCAGAGCTATGGAGTGGATGGTCCCCCCTGTCCAGAGGGCCACAGCCAGCAACACACAAACCTTCCAGTTCATCACTATCAGGTACTGCAGGGGTTTACAAATGGCCACATACCGATCATAGGCCATGACAGTGAGGAGGAAGATCTCTGTGCAGGCGAAGAGGTGCAGGAAGAACATCTGGGTCACACAGGCATCAAAAGAGATGAGCTTTTCCTCTGACCAGGTGTCTATCAGCATCTTGGGGACAGTGACAGTGGAGTGGCAGACATCAATAAAGGACAGGTTGCTGAGGAAGAAATACATGGGGGTATGGAGCCGGCGGTCATAGATAATAGTTATGACAATGAGGATGTTCCCAATCAGTGTCAGGACATAGAAAATGAGGAACATGGAAAACACAGCCATCTGCACCTTCTGATTTACAGATAAACCTCTAAGCCGAAAATACGCCACTAAGGAAGTTTGATTGAGTAGATTAGCTTCTTCCATCTTATTTGTTAGACATTCCTGTCAAGAATTAGGAAAAAAAAACCCCAATATAACATTTAAATTTGCATCAATCATTTGGTCACTTAATTTCTTGTGTGTTTATGACTTTTATCTCCATCTGGAATTTATGGTCAAATATCTTGTGTTTCTTTTTAAAGTCTCTATTCAACATCTTAAGTCATGCTGGACACATGGTAGGTGCTAAACATACACTTTTGGAATAGTAGAGCAGAGATATAAAACATCCTTGAAGAGGGAGAGGGAGAGACCAAACAAGTTATTTTTCCCTTATTGTAATAAGATATCAGTGCTCAGATTTAGACTATAGATTTTTACAGGAGAAGAAATTAAAGCTCTTCTTACCCTAAATAAGTAATTTGTTCAAGGTCACACAAGTCTAGGCCTTGAACATAGTTATTTGCTGTCCTGCTGACTGCGCTTTTTACTAACCCAAACTACTTGCTGCCCTGTTGGCTTTGCTATGGTGCTCTGAGATCGTAATTTCCATGATTCAGCTTTCAGAGGGCAGCAGCTTTTTACCAAGCTGCTGGACAACTGACAGTGTGGCTGTGTTGTTTTTTGAACAGTTTTTTAGAGGAGGCAGGATAAAACCCTGGAAGCCTTGGAAAATCTGGAGAGAATGAAGGAGGCTTGCCTCTCCTCCGCCCCTCAGCTGAGGGCAGACTTGCTCATTCTTAAACTGGGGTTCAAGATCCAAGCCTAATAGCATCACTGTCTTGACTGGATTATCTACAGCTCTTTTCAAAGTCTCATTCTGTTGTCTGACTTACTGGTCCACAAGTAAAGCAAAAGTAGGTATATTATTTTCTTTTAAATTTGCCTATCTATTACTCAAGTATCACTATTTTTTAAAATAACAAGTGTATGCATTATATACAGTCACAGGATTTTAGCCCTTAAGGGGACTAAGAGTTTACATAATCTATTTTTCATTTTACAAATACAGAAATTGAGGCACAGATAGGCAAAGCTACTGGCCTAAAGTTACACAGAATTTGAGTTACAGCTGGGTCTGGAGCTCAGGTTTCTTGACTCCTGGTCCAGGCTTTCTTCACTCTCCCACCATTCTGATCTCAATTTTTGCAGTGGTTGGCGTAATTGGGGAGTTAAGTACAATGTGTCTTAGTGACCTCCCTCTTCCTCTCCTTGGTGTCCTGAGCCACATTGTGGGGTGGGGAGAAACTGTGGGGAGCCTCTCTTCTCTAGCTTGCCTCCTTCATGCTGCTGCTTCAATGCACAGCCTTCCAGGGGTGGCCCACCCTTGGTTGCTTGGGCCCCGTCACCCTATGCATCTCTTTCCTATCACAGGTCATGACTGGGGCTATATATCATTCCTCAAGATCAGGCTCTTTGACAGACAAATGAATCAACCCTACACTGCTTGTGCAAAAAGGCTAGAGAAAGCTTCTTTTCTGCTCCTAGCTCTCTCTTTCTCCTTAAATATTTCTTCTACCTCATCATGCTGGTCTTCTGCAGATAACAGCTCTTTTTGTTGTCTATGTTAAAGGAAAGACTAATGGTAGTGTCAAATCAAGGAACTGTCAAAGAAGATCTGTTGCAAAGAAGATATTTTTGGGGCAGGAGAAATCCATTTAAAAATTAAACTCACTAGGGCTGGGATTAATATTCACAGCAATTTTACTGTTTAGAAATTTTTCTTAGAATATTTTTGCTCCAAAAAACTATTTTAAGTGTTACTGATTTACATCTGTTTTCATGGTTGCAAAATTGAAAGCTGAAGAATGAACCAGGAAAGGACCGAGGGGTTTGTTTTAAATTCAGTATAGGAAATTTCACCTTCTCAGACCGGAAAGGGCAGGTCTAAAATGAAGACATCTCTTCCCTCCTCACAGTGTATGGATATACTTTTTAACTAAACTTTTTTCATTATCATTTTTTCTATTTCTATGAAGCCAAAGGAAAAAAAGCTTTGAAAAATGGAGCTGTGTTCAACTGCAATAGAGATCTGGTGCTAGTTTATGCCAAGAATATGGTGCACAAAAAGAAAACCTAGTGTTTATCGCATACATTTCAGGAAAATGGGCCAAAATGATTAAGAGCAAAAACAAAATAAAACCAAAATATCTATAAAACTCACCCTGAGTTGTTTCTGATGTTCTCAGTACCTCCAAATGTAACTGAAATGTCAGTCTTGCCTTTTCAATATCAAGGCTATTATCTTCCAGTAGAAATAACAATTTGTTTGAAGTTGGACAAGTCAAATAACCCCGTTTATCTTGATTTTTCCATAAGGAAAGCGAGAGCCCTTGAAATTCCTTTGGGTCTTGTTCGCAGTTTTGGTGGTAAGTCACAGTATATATACTTGGTGATATTTTCTAGTGAGAGGTACTATTTAAGGATTTCTGCAAAATCACACTTTTGTACCTATATTATCGTATTTTTCAATATGTCAAAGCATGTAACTCTGCAGCAAGATTTTCTAGGATTGGTTTCCCATGAACCGAAGATGTGGTATAGGAATGGTACTTTTTTTCACCTTTCTGGACTGTAGTGATGACAAGAAGGGATTAAAAGCCACAATCAACCACTTTCGCAGGCCTTCCTAGTTTATCACGACACTTCTAACACAAAACCTGACCCAATTATTCATAAGACCAACGTGGCTGAAGCATCCTGTTTCCTTTTCAGCACAGGTTCTGTATTGTTAGTTTCGGGTGAATTATACCACCTTCCAGTACTAAAGGGGAATCTGTGGAGAAAGAAAGCAGCTGGCACCAGCAGCTGTAGTGTTGGTGGTAGTCTACCTGAATTATATAGGCTTTATGTCCTTGGGAACTTCTAAGCAATGACATCAGCTTGCTCTAGTCACTAGTTAGAAAAAGTTAAATCCATGGGGAATGAAGTTACAGACTTTGCAATGGTCACTAAGAGAATTTAATGAGAAAGCAGTGCTTAAATATCTTAATCTTTAGGATGGATTTATATATAATTAAATAAACTACTACTTAGTGATTGCCTATTAGGTGATAGGCTTTCATGTTTTCTTATTTAATCCATGTAAAAACACAGAGATGAGAGAAGGGTAATAGAATGGAGATTTTAGAGAATTTTCTGGCAGATAGGTTAAGTGCTTTGACTCTAGAGCCAGATTGCCTGGGTGCAAATTCCAATGTCCTAGATGTGTAAATTTGGACAAGTTACTTAATTTCTCTGGTTCTCAGTTTTCCCATCCATTAAACATGAATAATAATGATAAAATATTTTAGAATCCTTGAAATCTTTGCAAAGCATTTGGCACTTAGTGTGCTACCTATATTAATATATAATTATGCAACATGCAATTCAAGCAAAGAAAAAAACCCAACCTACCAACAATTACCAGCCAACATTTTTGGCTTCAATTATTTGTTATTTTTGATAAATTTAGTACCTCTGCCCCAATTTTCCTATTGCTTTCTCTGTTTAGATATATGAGCTTGGTGGTTTAAATTGGTGAAAGAAGAATACAAAGGGAATGTGTAAAGGTTATACTTTGAGTTTGAATTTCAAGATTGAATAGTTTTGTGGATAGTTAGGATGTCTTAAATAAAGGGTATGCAGTTAGAAATAAGCCTTATAGCTAACTCTCCATGCAACAGCATGTAGAAGAGAAGATGTTAATACAGAGGACATGTCAGAAGTTACCGAGAAGCTTACTCTCCAGGCCTTGTGGATTGGGATCCTTTTCCCCAGTTTTCTTGTTGGATTCATTATCATTGGTCAGAGGCCAGACTTGGTTGCACTGAAAAGCCTGGAGCTTCCAGAATTTATAGGTATTGCTACTTGGTCAATGCAGGACTTGTATTGTTACTGTAATAACCTTGGAAATCGGGATACACATTAGGAAGAGGGTTATGTTGGCTACACTAATTCTCTGTATTTTTGGAATTGAGATACTTTATCACAGGCATGACATACCAAGGGCAATATAGAAAATAATGTTCAATTGATTACAGGGCAAATGCTATCACCACTGTCATTGGTAAAATGCAAGGTTCAGAAATTAATCTTTGACCTTCTTATATTACAGCTTCTGGACTTTCCTCTCACCTCTTGGTGACCTCCCTCCCTGGCCCACAACTTCCATTTGACTTCACACAGACTGCCACATAGGTGTCCCACTCAGGCTTTTCCTCCCTGGAAGTAAGTCCCTCATGTTCCAAAATTGTGTGTTCCTATTTCCTCCACAGAATAAATGAAAACAATGGTTTGCACTTGCATAGCACTTTAGAGTTTGCAAAGCTCTTTCATATTCATTATTTTATTTGATATTCACAACACTCGTGTGAGGCAGGGAGCACTATAGAAAATTTGCACTTGGTGTTAAGTCATTTTCACAGAGTTTAAATGTCAATTAAGCACCTGAATTACGCTTAAACTCAGTCTTCTGGTGTCAAATCCAGTGTTTATTCCATTAATTCACTTGGATGCTACATTTTATAGGGGAGCAATTGCTTCGAGGTATGAATGATTGGTTAACCTCACCTCCTATGGAAGATGCACACTTAAGAAATTTAAGGAAACCCCTTGAAAAAACTTTAGGGTGATACCAGTAAATGCAATATGAATTAAATACGATGTGACCTTCTGTCTGAGCTCTCACACCCCTCACAGCAAGAGGAAAGGGAACCAACAGAACTTGCATGCTCCTAGCAGAACCACCATTCTGCCTTTCACAACAAACTTCAGAAATCAGACTGTAAGAGGAAACTATAATTAGATCTCATCACCTACCCGCCTCCATCTGAAAAAAGACCAACCAATCTAATCCCATCAAACCATATTTGCCTGTTTATCTCAGTCTTCATATATTTGAAGTTTCAGTTCAACTTTATGAACTCACCTCCATAAGGCTTGGTACTTTCCCTATTCAAGCTCTTATCCTTCTCTGACCCTGCAAACTCTTCATTATGCCCTCTGGCTAGCATTTTGCAAGTAGAATCCCTTGTGACCTCCACCTTTTCCCTGTATATTACCTTTACAAGAATGCAGCCCTGTTAAACGGTGCAGGATTTTTTCTCCTATGCTGGGCCTCAGGTTTTGGTAAATGTCCTCTTTTTTTTTTTAAACAATTGCTGATTCAGATAGTTTCTTTTTCCCCCTTTGTAAAAATCCTTATCCTTCGAAGAAAATTCTAACAGACTATTCCACCTGCAACCCTTTCTTGTTGTATCTTCTACTGTTCTCTCAGCCACTCACCCTCCTTCCTTGAAGATTTGGCATTTGTAATCGTCTGCAGAGATGACCATTAATACTCCGGTCTCAGTTCTTTGACCTCTTCTCCAGTGATCTTATCCTCCATTCTACCTCAGCCAATCCAATGGACATACCCCAGACCTTTTCATTACCAATAACAGCAACCCGTCCATACTTTCAGTTTCAAGTATTCCACTTTCTGATCAGCAACTTTTACCTTTCCTGTTCATTCCTTCTAGTATTCCGACTCCAGCAATTTTTCAAAGCTACCAGAAACTCTAATCCATTGATCCTAGCATACTCTTACTATCCATTATTCACCTTATTTTCTGACTTTCTTCCTTATCCTACTTAGATTCCAAGGCCTAAGATTATAAGCATTCCTTTGCATATGTCTTTTACTCATGTGTTCATCTGTTCCTCCACTGGAGGTTTTTCCAGGAAAACTCCAATCCTGGTTGTGTCCAATGCCATGCTCATTTTGAGTGTATGCTTAAGCAGATGGAGGAAAACATGCAACTGTATACATGGTTATATCTTACAATTGTGACCACAACCTCAAGTAGGCAATTCTACTACATTTTCCATAGTCAATTTACTTTTTTATTTTCCATGGTGATTATTTTACACTCTCTTTACTAAAATCTCTAATAATTCCTTCTACCTCCTTAGCCTCAGGTAAAGACTTGCTTATTGTTTTAATGAAGAATAGAAGTAATCAATGGCATTTCTATACACTAATAACAGCCAAGCTGAGAATCGATTCAAGAACTCAATACCATTTACAATAGTTGCAAAAAAAAAAAAAAAAAAGTACCCAGGAAGTGAAAGATCTCTACAAGGAGAACTACAAACACTGATGAATGAAATCATCAATGACACAAACAAATGGGAAAATTTCCCATGCTTATAGATTGGAAAATCTATATCATTAAAATGTCCATACTGCCCATAGGGATTTATAGATTCAGTGGAATTCCCATCTAAATACCAATGTTACATTTCACAAAATTAGAAAAAACAATCCTAAATTTAATATGGAATCAAAAAAGAGCCTGAGTGGCCAAAGCAATCTTGAGCAAAAAGAACAAATCTGGAGGCATCCCATTACACAACTTCAAATTATACTACAAAGCTATAGTAACTAAAAATGCATGACTGGTATAAAAGTAGACACATAGATCAATGGAACAGAATAAAGAACCCAGAAATAAAACCATCTACCTACAACCAACTGGTCTTTGACAAAGTAAGAAAAACATACACTGGGGAAAAGACACCCTATTCAATAAATAGTGCTGGGAAAATTAAAGAGCCATATGCAGAAGAATGAAACTGGATCCCTATCTCCCACAAGGTGGATTAAAGACTTAAATGTAAGATGTGACACCATAAAAATTCTAGAAGAAAACTTAGGAAAATTTCTTCTGGACATTGGCCTAGGTGAAGAATTTATGACTAAGATCCCCAAAGCAAATACAATAAAAATGAAAATAAATAAATAGGACTTAATTAAGCTAAAAAGTTTCTGCACAGCAAAAGAAATAATCAACAGAGTAAATAGACAACCTACAGAATGGAAGAAAATATTCACAAACTATACATCCAACAAAGGATGAATATCCAGAATCTACAAGGAACTGAAACAAATCAGCAAGAAAAAAACAAATAAGCCCATTAAAAAGTGGGCAAATGACATGAACAGACATTTATCAAAAGAAGATATACAAATGTCAACAAACATTTTAAAAAATGCTCAACATCACTGATCATTGGGGAAATGCAAATTAAAACCATAATGAGGTACCAGTTTACCCCTGTCAGAATGGCCATTATTAAAAGTAGAAAAACAATAAATGTTGGTGCAATTGCAGTGAAGAGGGAACACTTATACACAGTTGGTGGGTATGTAAGTTAGTACAATCTTTATGGACAACAGTATGGAGATTCCTCAAAGAACTAAAAGTAGACCTACCATTCAATCCTATAATTCCACTACTGGGTATCTACCCAAAGTAAAAGAAGTCATTATATCAAAAAAAAACACATGTACTCATATGTTTATAGCCGTAAAATTCACAATTGCAAAGATATGGAACTAACCCAAGTGTCCATCAACTGATGAGTGGATAAAGAAAATTTGGTGTATATATACCATGGAATACTATTCAGCCATAAAAAAGAATGAAATAATGTCTTTTGCAGCAACTTGGATGGAACTGTAGACCATCATGCTAAGTGAAGTATCTCAGGAATGGAAAAACAAGTACTGTGTGTACTCATTTATAACTGGGAGCTAAACTATGAGTATACATTGTCGTACAGAGAGGTATAATGGACTTTGGAGACTCAGAAGGGAAGAGGGAGAGGTGAGGGATCAAAAATTACTTATTGGGTACAATGTACACTATTCAAGTGATGGGTATACTGAAAGCCCTGACTTTACCACTATAGATTTCATCCATGTAACAAAAAACCACTTGTACCCCTTAAATCTATTAAAATAATTAAAAAAAAGAAAAATAGAAGTAATCAGCAGAGAACTTTCACCTGATCCGACTGCTAAATCAGTCTACCAATCTGCATCTGAACCTGTAAACTCTGCCTACTCTTACAATGGATATTCTGCTCTATCTAAGGCCAACCCCCCGCTTGTACCTTGGATCCCATCCTTTCTTGCCTCTCAAGGACATTGCTACAGCAAGTCTCTGTCTTCAACATCATCAAATTTCTGTCACTGTTGAATCATTCCCACAAGCACACATATATGCTATAATAATTTCAATACTGAAAAACCTTTCCTTGACCTCACATTTCTCTTCAACTACCACTTAATTTCTCTGCTCTTCTTTATAGCCAAATTCCTTCAAAGAATTACCTATACTAATGGTCTCCACTTCATCTTCTACCATTTCTTTATTGAACCTACTCTGATCTGACTTTGTGTCTTAAATCAGACTACACTTGTTCTTACCTAGGTTACCAGTCATGTCCATACTGTCAAATTCAATGGGCAGTTCTTGGTCCTTGTCTCATTTGACCTTTCAGCATCATTTAACATAGTCAACTACTTTCTCCTTTTTGAAAGAGGACACTTCACTCTCCTCTTTTCCCTCCTGCCTTCCTGGTTGCTCCTTCTAAATTTCCTTTGCAACATCCTCTTTCTCTTCATGACCTCTAAATGAAATGCCCCAGGGATCAGTCCTTGGATTTTTTTCTTTACTCTGGTCATACTTTCTAAATGAACTTGTCTGAGCTCATTATTTTAATGCCATCTTTATGTTGATAACTCAAATTTTTGTCTGTAGCCTTAATGTCTCTGAGCTACAGTTTTCTATATTCTGTGGCCCATTTAACATTTCTACTTGGATTTCTAATGAGCATCCAAAATTAAAAAGAAATCTGAAACAAAACTCTTAGTTTCATGGTATCCTACAGTGATACTTCCATTATGTTCCGCATTTTAATAACTCAACATTACCATTCATCCAACTATTAAGCAAAAAACTTTGAAGTCACCCTTGTCTTCTCTCTTTCTCTCATAGTCCACATTCAACCATTCATCAGCAACTATGAATGGCTCTGCCTTTAAAATATATTTTGAACCTCACCACTTCTCAGCCATAGTCAAAAACACCATTATCTCTGTCTTTGGCTACTGTAATAGCCTCTTAGTCTATTTCCCTGTTTCACCTCTTGCCCAGCCCCGGCCTGCCTCACCCCTGGCCTGGTCTCCATTTAGCAGCCAGATTCATTTCTTTAGGAGCACTTCTCTTCTTTGCTCAAATACCTATTTTCATCACAATCATAATAAAATTAAAAGTCTTTACTATGTTTTATAAGACTGCTTATTCTTATCTATATATTGCTATATATCTGTTTTCTCTCAAAAGTCACCCTTTCCACCTATCCTTTCTTGCTCACTGAACTGTAGCCACACTGACTTCCCTTGTGTTTCTTGAGCACACTAAACATCCTCTTCTCTCATGGCCTTTGCACTAGCTATTCCCTTTGTCTAGAATACTTTTCCGCCTTATAGTACATGGCTTTCTGCTTTACTTTCTTCAGGCCTCTGATCAAATATCACCTCTTCAGAGAAGACCTCTTTGGCCAGGTTACCAAAAAAGAACATTCTCCAAATTTAATTCTGCTGTCAATGACGTACAAACCAAACACCACAAGAAACAAAGGAAGTTGTGCTTATTGACTCCTTGCAATGGAGGGAGACAATGCAAGTCTCAGTAAGTAAGAGGATTTTACAAAGAACTTAAAGGACTTGGGCTTGTGTTAGGTGATAATAGGAAGAGTTCAAGGAAGTGGGGCTTTTCTCTGAAATAAATGCTGTCAGGAAGTACAGATAATTCTAAAATTGGTTATCTTGATAATTCTTATCTAGAAAGCAGTGAGTATGGAGAAAACTAAAATTTTAATTGATAAAAAAGCAACAGTCAGTCATATAGCCAGGTTAGGGAAATATTTGGTTATTTTTGTGGTTTGGACATGATCTTGTTTTTGTCTGTGTTCAGACATAAATATGGGATGGGCTTATTTTTATTTTATTATTTTTATTTTTATTTTTATTTTTTAGAGATGGGGTCTCGCTCTTGCTCAGGCTGGTCTCGAACTCTTGAGCTCAAGCAATCCTCCCGCCTCGGCCTCCCAGAGTGCTAGGATTACAGGCGTGAGCCACCACGCCTGGCTGGGATGGGCTTATTTTTATCTTGCTCCATTATGGTACTGAGTGGCCTTGTCAGAGATTGGTGTTCTGAGAAATTGTTTAACAGGAGGTCATCATGAATTAACTATGAGTGCTGGACTAGCTCCTAGCTACACCAAGGCCTATGTGATAGTGCCAGTCCATTTTCTAGCTGTCAGGGTTGGCTTTTCTCTTTCATAGTCCTCTCTTTTGGCTGAAAGCAAAATCAGGCAACAGGACATTAATTCATCATATCCATACAGTATTATCATCATTGTAAAAATTTTGTCAGAAGGTTGTCCAAAGAATGTTGTCTGTAGTTGGACTAAGATTGGTCTCTCCTGTTCTTTTTGTTGCATAATGAGTTGTTAAATCCTTTGATATGACAGTAGATTTGCAGTAGTATTTAAGAATAAGAACAGTATACAGTAGTTAGGTTAACTGCAATATAGGCAATTACCAGGAACAAAATGGTTATTAATCCTTATAATAAATCCTGAAGACAGGGGCTTAGATTATCAAATTTAGGCAATTAAAAAACCCCAAAGTCCAGCTGATCTTTTCTAGAGAATGAGGTGGCTCTTTCTTTTAGCTTAGTCATAGACAGTTTTACTTGAGCTGTAGTATTTTTATTGGTGCTTCAAGAAGTGTTTGCTATAACATAAAATTTCCCTGCGTAGCTAAGAGGAAATTGAGAGTTATATGATTATCCATGAAAACTCTGGCTAATGAATATAAATTGAAACTACTTTTTAAGATTCAAGAACATAAGTTGCATTTTTATAAACAATAGTGACTTAGAGGGGCACAGACTCTGTTGGGAATATAAGTATTATCTAACTCAACACGAGTGAGTTAGATAATACTTATTATAAGATTGGTCCCATCTTAAGGTAGGAAGATTTTTAAAATTGGAGTTAAACAGTTCCTGCAAAGTAGGAAGGTTTCTAAAAAGAAAAAACTGAGTATCATGACAAAGATAGCCCCAATATTAGTTTCCATTTCTGGAAGGTTGAGTTTTGTTGTTAGGATTATAATAACCACAGAAGAAGCATTTTGTTGATATTGTGTCAAAATCCAATTTTTATGAGACTGAAATTTGAGATTAATCATGTGAGAAAAGATTTAGTACCAGAGAAGAAATGTAGGAAGAAATTTATTTTCTGAAATACTTAAAGGAACAGCTGTTACATTTTTGTCAGCAGGATTAGGTAGGAGATTACAAATCTGGCAATCAGTTGAAACACAGTAGTAGCTATGGTCTAAGAAAAACATGCCAGAAAATTTTGTTTTTTCCTAAGTGGTAGTGGTAATAAAAGAGGTTAGAATACAATAATAGGATGATTACTGGTAGATCAAAAGGAAAGAAAAAGGACAAAGAAATCAGAAAATTAATCTTTCTTTGTGGTCTTGAGTGGAAGCTATTCACTTCTGCAGACATCAACATCTGGAGAATTTTTAAGAATTCTCAACTTGAGGTCTTCCATTTGAATGGATTTCCAGAGTTATAAGAAATGGCTATATCTGTTTAAATTAGAAAGTATGAACCCAAAAATCAACATCTTGAAGTTTTACTGTTGTGTCAGTTGTTAACAGTTCTTGCCAAGGTTCTTTTTGTTGGGCTTCAATGACAGTTTTTCTTTGATGTCTTTTCCAGAAGACATATCTCCAGATTTCAGATGACAACGTGGGTGTTTTGGAAATGCAGCTTGAACCTGTTGGTGATAAAGCTGGAGGCATCATGTGAGTGTCTTGTGGCATTTAGTCACATTGGCCTGTAATAGGATAAAATCTGTTTAGAAGTAAGATTTTCAAGTGAATCAGATAACCTGTTACTTGCTCATAAGGCAATGACCTGTGGTCCCAGAGATGGTAGATTTCATTGCCATCGAGGCTAATAGAAGTGTGAGTGTTTTTGAGAGTGTTGCTAATTTTAGAATTTTATTAGTTCTCTTTACTTTCCTGAAGTTTGTAGATGGTAAAGATAGTAGAGTTTTGAGTAAAAAATAAAGATTTACAGTGTTCTTTGGTAATAGTACAAGTGCAATATGTGCCCTTATTACTAGAAAGATAAGTTGGAATTTCCTATACTGGAGAAAATTAAACATTTTGGTCACAGTTAGGGCCCTAGCTCTTTGTCAAGGACAAACATCAAATCATCCTGAGAATAAACAACAATAACCAGAACATATTTATAGCTCATTGCTGGGGCATTTATATAAAATCCATTTGGAGGTGTTCAAAGGGGCCTTGAGGCTTAGGGTCCTGTCAATATCCTACCTCTACAATCCTCCCAGGATGATGTCATTGGAAGATAGGGCATGCATAGGAAATATCTTTGGCAATACTTTTAAAATTATTCTACCATGTTGGTTAAATATCATTGTCAACTTATTTTTATTATTTTGGATAATATTGTGAAGCATTTTTGTTAAATACACTTTTATTATGGCTATCTCCTTAGGTAATATATATAAGTTCTTTAATTCTCTGTTCATTTTACAGGAATGCCTAAAGAAGTGAGGAAATTTACTTGTTTTTAAAGCATTTTAAAGTCATAGACTAACTGCAAATCATACCCACTATCAACATAAATATTTGTTCTTTTACTGTTTTTCATCTGGCAGGTCCAGGTGAGGGCAATGAATTTAACCATAGAAGCTGATTTAATTTCTAGGAGAAGCTTCTATTTCAAGAATAAATTCAAGGCTGAGATAGAAATAGCCTGCTTTACAATTTTCAGTTTTTTAAAAAGGATAAACTATTAACAAGTAATACTGACTCAGAACTATCCAAAGGAGTCTCTAGGTTTCTGCAAGATATGGGTAGTTCTCTAATTTAAGTGAGCAGTCATTGGCTTCTCCCTTGGGTGAGGGAAGGGAGGTGACTGTGGTTAGAGTGTTAAAGTAATGGACAGTGACCTGTAAAGGGAAAGAAGCAATAATTCATAGGAAGTTTGGCTAGCAGCTGAGAAGTTTGAGAGATTTTTGTTATTTGAAGAGTCTGTATGGTGTGGGAAACCATTAAGTTTAGTATAAGCCCTAAAACTAAATTAACGGAAGCTTTTTCATTACTGATACAGTTTTTGGACAAGGTAATGTGTTTTGGCTATTGGACCAAAAGAAAGACCGAAATTAGCAACAGTCCTCCAATGAGTCCCCTGTATTTGAGTCAGTGGTCCTAGTGCTTCTCCAGACCTCTTATGGACAGAAAGGAAAAAGCGTTGTGAATCTACAAAACTGGGAACAGACCTTTTTATAGGTGGTTTTCACACTAGTCTTTACACTTAAATAAAAATATACTCCTTTAACTTGAACAGTTTTGGACGGAGAAGAACAAATTAGCTGCCTCTTGTGAGAGAGAGCTGTCATGCAAAACAGGGATTAAACTGTTGGGGAAGACCACAATGGTAGAAGAAAATGGGTCTTGAAGCTAAAGTTTTTTTTTTTTTTTTTTTTTTACTCTCTAGTTAATCTTTTTTTTTTTTTCTTTGTATTTTTTTAAAAATTTCAGAATATCATGGGGGTACAACAATTTGGCCATACACATTGCCCCTGTTCTGCCCGTGTCAGAGCCACAATCGTGGTCGTCTCCCAAACTGTGCTCCCCACATCCATTCAGTGAGAGTTTTTCCCATCCCTTCCACCCCCCTCCCGCCCGCCCGCCCTCAGATGAATGTTATTGTCCTGTGTGATGTAAGTGTTCATCAGTTAGTACCAGTTTGATGGTGAGTACCAGTGGTGCTTTTTTTTCCAATCCTGTGACACTTGAAGCTAAAGTTTTAAGTCAATTTGATTTTTTAAAACTAATTGGATTATTTAAGGATGGAACTATTTCTTGGTTGGGAATGAGGAGGAATAGTGAATTTTTCAATCAAAAGCTGGATTATGGGGCTGGGCATGGTGGCTCACACCTGTAATCCTAGCACTTTGGGAGGCCGAGGTGGGCCAGGAGTTTGATGTTGCAATGCAGTTCACACCCCTGCACTCTAGCTTGGGCAACAGAGCAAGACCTTGTCTCAAAAAAAAAAAAAAAAAAAAAGAGAAAGAGATGCACAAAAGTGGTTGGTATCTTTCTAATAGGGATAAGAGGAACAGAGGGAATGAATATTTGTTGAATGTTTATTATGTGCCAATAAAATAAAAGGGAGATGCTAGAAATTTTTTATGATTCCAAATTTCTGTACAATAGTACACAGTTTATCAATAACAAAGAAAGAGAATTTGAAAAATTAATGATTATTGTTGAACATGTTTGATGTGTTTCACCAAGTCTTGGTGGGATGAGATTCAAGATTAAAACAGAAAGTTTACCTTGTCCATAAGACACATCTAAAAGAAGGTATAGGAGGTGTAGCTCTGCATGTTCAGAATTATATACTGTATGGAAATTCATAAACCTAAGAGTTGAGGTGCATGGGAGTGAATTTTGCTTTACAGTAAAATAAAGATTCTTTTTTAACAAATACTACAGATTGCTTAATCAGAATTACAAAACTGGTAAAGAGGCGAGGCAGTCATGATGATGTGGTATGAATCTTATTGGGCTATTTGTTGCTTTGGAGGCATGGACCCCAGTCTTAGAATACCTGAGCTTAAGTATCAGTATTTACATCTTATGCTTATCAATATTCATAAATAAGAATTAATCATACTTATTTTAATTATTCAAAGTAATAAAATGTATGTGAAAAGCCTTTGTAAGGTGTAAAACACTGTGAAGTGTTTGTTATTGAAATAATGAAATTATCCACTATGAGTCTTATTCTGCTAGGTATGTGTATGCATGGGCAACATTGGTTGCCTTCCCAGCTTCTAGTTTCTCCTCTCTATTGTATTGCATGATGAAGCTTGAGAGGATGGATGGATTGATTGGTCCCATATCCCAGCTCCAGTAATAGGCCTAATTGACCTAAATCAATAGGTGGAGTCATTCAGATATATTAATATTTCATTAAGCTTTTCCTGAAGCCCTACTATCTCTCTGGGCATTCTAGTTTCACGAGTCAATAAAATCCCCTTCAGTTTGAGTTGAAATTTTAGTTTCTTGCAGTTGAAACCATCTTGATTGATAAAACATTTAATAAATTTTGACTCATTGACAATTTTATTGCAAAGAATGTAATGGAGACAAAGAATACTGTTCTACTGAATTTAAATCTGATTGATAGGAAATAACTTGTTATTGACATGTAGGTAGAATAAGGCTGTCCCAAAGATGTCCATATTCTTATGTGGGAAACCTGTGACTAGTTACCTGACATGGCAAAAGGGACTTTGCAGATGTGATTAGGATACAGACCTTGAGGTGGAGAGATTATCCTGGATTATCTGGGTGGGGCCAATGTAATCACAAGCATCCTTATAAATGAGAGAGAAAAGCAAGAGAGACAGAACGCAGAGGTAGGATAATGAGATCGTTGGCTGGGGGCCACAAGCCAAGAAAAGTGTAGTAGCACCTGGAAGCTACAAAATTCAAGAAAATAGATTCTACCTTAGCACCTCCAGAGGACAACACCTTGATTTCAGCCTCATGAGACTCATTTTGGACTTCTGACTGACAGAACTACAACATAATAAATGTGTTGTTTTGAACCCCTAAGTTTGTGGTAATTTGTTATAGTAGCAATAGGAAACATATTATGGAAATCTCAGAAACTTGGAAGAGAATATCTGTCAATATAATTTTGGAGCTTGCAGAAATGGGGGAGGAACTGCTGGGCACAGCTAGATGGTTCCTGGATATTAAGAAAGTCAATCTAAAAAAATTAGGAAAAATATAGGTATGATTTCATGACCAGAAACACTAAAAGAGAACGTAGATTATCACAAAATTTTTAAAGTGAAATTATAACAACCTGACAATCTTGTAAAGGAAGAAAAGGCAAAAAAGTACCTAAAGATACCACATGATTTCATAAGTGGTTCTCAGTTAAGTTCAAATTTTAAAAGACAAAAGTGTTTGTATGTGCATGTGCAATTGAAGGCTGTTGCTGGTAATCAAGAATGTATATATAGGGTAATTTCTTGAAGCCATGAGAATAAACAAGTTTAAAGCACAGAATAAGCCAAAGTAAAACTTGTTACAGACAAGAAGAGATGGACTTTGGCAAAATTTATTAATCTTGGCTGAGCTTCCCCCTTCTAAATCAAAGCTTGACTTCTGTTGTGTTCTGCCACATTAGCATACTTTGATATGCTGTTAAGGATTCAGAGATATTGGTCCCTTCATGTTAGAATCAGCCAGGTAGGGTCTAGAATGTGGCTGAAGTCCTAAGACCAGTTATCCTGGTCATGTCTGCTTGTTCCAGACATGCTTTTAAAATATTATAATTTTCTACATGTAACATGATGTATAAAGTTTGGGAAGCACTGTTCCAAGTCAGGGACAATCATTCTACAACTGAAAAAATAAACATGGTTAATAAAGTTGTGAATTCCTTAGCAGGGCATAGTGGCATGCACCTGTAGTGCCAGCTACTTGGGAGGCTGAGGCAGGAGGATCTCTTGAGCCCAGGAGTTTGAGGTTCTAGTGAACTATGATCCGGCCACTGCATTCCAGCCTGGGTGACAGAGTGAGACCCTGTCTCTACAAAAAACCAAAAAACGAAAAAACATTGTGCCTTCCAAGAAAGGTAAAGAGATACTCTTAAGAGTGCCTATCCATTTAAAATAGCTCTATGTCACCAGGCATAGGTGAAATAGATCCCAGAGTAGTGGGCTTGCTTACAGAGAAACAGTTTTTGGTTATCTTTGAAAAAATCCTAGAGAACAGGATATGTAAGAAGAATAGAGTTGCGAGAATCTCTCAAAATTCAAAAAAGTTAGAAGTTTTAACCAGTAAGTCACAAATAATTAGGTTAACATCAATCTTTTCTGTATTTCTACAATGGATACATTGGATAAGGGTTTGTGAATATTTAGCCAAGAAAGCAGTGACTGCTGGCAAGAAGACGATAAAACAGTGGAAAGGAGGATGTGTGTTTGTAGTCAGGATTCATGCTGGAGCTGGGTTCAAATCTTGTGTTTTGTTAGTCACAACCTTCTCAAAATAACAGCAGTCTAGGACAGTGGTTCTCAAACTTTAGCATGCATTGGAATCACCTGGAGAACTTGTTAAAACACAAATTCTAATTCAGTAGGTCTAAGATGGGGCCTGAGAATTTGTATTTATAACAAGTTCCCAGCTCATGCTGGTCTGGAAACCACATTTTAAGAACCACTGGTTTAGAATGATTTTGTTAGAATGTAGAATTAGAATATCAATTTTCCTATTGCCCTTGGAATCTCCTTTGGAGAGTGGTTTGGTATAGTTTGCCTTAATTCTAGTGAAAAATGTATATGGTCCTAGCCAATTTGTATAGTTGTAAGGTAACCTCTCACAGTCCAAAGACAGCCATCAATTCTGCTGCTCTGTCTCCATTGGTTCATTTTGTCACATTCACAAATTCTGAAATTCTGGAAGAGGGAAATCAGGATGACGAAAGGTCTGGAAATAAGACAATGTGAAAAATGATTACAGGAAGAGTGATATTTCCTATAAAGATGAGAGAATTAGTGGTACAAAAGCATTTTGAGTTTCCTTCTGTGGAAGAGGGATTAGATAAAAGGTCATAAACTCAGATGTGTCAGGGGCCAGGCAGGTAATATAAATGAATCAAGAGAACTGAGTAGGGACTATGGCTAACCAGGGAGTGAATAAATCTTCTAAAATGAGTGCCTACTACTTAGGACACACTAACTGTTACTGTGTGGGTATGCAGCCCAGTGCTGCTAGATCTTCTGATTTTTCAAAAGGAGGAGGAAACCCTGAATTGCTTGAAAAATCACCCAAGTTTTAAATATTAATTGATTGCAAACATTTAAAATCTATTATGTGGGGCAAGCAATATAAATCTGCAGTCACAATTGGGCCCTTGATTGTACAGATTTCTACTTTGGGATAATATTTACTCCATGTTAACTCCAGAAGGCAGACCTAGGAAGGAAACTATAACTATAACTATAATTAGATGTTAAAATAAAAAAAATAGCATAGTAATAAAGAGTGGCTTTGGAGTCAAATATATCCGGGTCCAAGCCCTGATGCCTTTATTTATTATCAGTGTGATCTTGAGCAAATTATTCAATGCCTTTCAGCTTTAGTTTTCTCATCTGTAAATTGAGTGTAATAATAATGTCTAATAATGGAGTTGTAGTTAGGATTAATAGATAATGCATGTAAAATTTCAGCACAGCCATAGCACATATTAAGCATTCAACAAGTGTTAGGTATGAAAAACTAGCACTAGAAGATCCAGAATAAAGACTTAACTGCTGGCCAGGCACGGTGGCTAGTGCCTGTAATCCTAGCAATCTGGGAAGCCAAGGCGGGAGGATTGCTTGACCTCAGGAGTTCCAGACTAGCCTGAGCAAGAGCAATACTCCATCTCTACTAAAAAAATAAAAAATTAGCCGGGTGTCATGGCACGTGCCTGTAGTCACAACTACTTGGGAGGCTGAGGCAGGAGGATCGCTTGAGCCCAGGGGTCTGAGGCTGCAGTGAGCTACGATGACGCCACTTGCACTCTGCCCAGGGCGACAGAGTGAGATTCTGTCTCAAAAAAAAAAAAAAAAAAAAGACAACTGCCCTTATCTCTTTCTCTCTCTCTCTCTGAAATTAACTGAAGACAATAAGGAAAATGAGAAAAAAGGGAGAAATATTTTTTTTTAATTAAAAAGGAAACACCTTAAATATGAAAATACACAAAGAAGAGCTAATGAGTGCATCTGAGATTGGATCAGGGTAAAGGAGGATGCCAGGAAAGGATAACAGCATTACACAGTTTGGATGGGGTCAGCACAGTGTAGATTTCTTCATAGGACCTTATATTTGGCTGTTCTTTTGGAACATTATCATGGGTGGCTGTAAGAATGTCTGTAATGTACTTGGCATCACAGTGGCAGATGAGTCAGGGTTGAATGAAGAAACTTTAAGCATACTATATTTACAACAATGCTGCCTATGGAAGAGAATCTGTGAATGGCAAGCAACTTTACAGCTGTTTATCTTTGTTAACCAGTGAGAAGGGAAGGTCAAATCACCTTGCAACCTCACAGACACAAAATATGTACTATTAGGGCTTCACTGTGAGCCAGGGGTCATCCTTATTGCTTTTAGCATTTGTCTGAAGCTTTACCCACACTATCCCCCTAAAAATAGCTTGACCTTGAAGAAATTATGTAATTTAAAGAAAAATATTATTTAAAAAGGAAGCAACACAGGACTTATATAAAACACTACTATCTGAAAATGAAATTAAGAAAACAATTCCATTTACAATACCATAAAAATTACTTAGTATATTTAACCAAGGAGGTACAAGACTTGTACACTGAATACTATAAAACATTGCTGAAAGAAATTAAAGAAGACCTCAATAAATGTAAAGACATCCTGTGTTCATGGATTGGAAGACTTAATATTGTTAAGATGGCAATACTACCTAAAATGGTTGACAGACTCAATGCAATCTCTAACAAGATCCCAAATGGTCTTTTTTTCACTTTTGCAGAAATGGACAAGCTGGTCTTAAAATTCATAGGAAATTGCAAGGGACCCAGAATGGCCAAAATAATCTTGAAAAAGAAAAATAAAGTGGGAAGACTCACACTTTCAGCTTTCAGGACATACTATAAAGCTATAGTAACCAAAACTTTGCAGTAATGGCATAAGCATAGACACATAGATCAATAGAATAGATCGAGAGTCCAGAAATAAGCCCATATATCTAGAGTTAATAGATTTTCAACAAAGGTGTTAATATATTTCAATGGAGGAAAGAATGATCTATTTGACAAATGGTGCTGGGACAACTGGATATCCGTATGCAAAAGAATGAAGTTAGATCCCTATCTCATAACATATATAAAATGGATCAAAAACCTAAATTAAGAGCTCAACTACAAAATTTTGGAAAAAAACACAGGAGTAAATCTTTATGACCTAGGATTTGGCAATGAATTCTTAGAAATGACACCAAAACACAAACAACAAAAGCTAAAATAGATACATTAGACTTCTTCAAAATTAAGAACATCTGTGCATAAAAGGACATTGTCAAGAAAGTAAAAAGATGATCTAAAGAATGGGAGAAATTTTTATAAATCATTTATCTGGTAAGACTCTAGTATCCAGAATATATTAACATAAAGAACTTTTATAACTCAACAACAAAAAGACAAACAACCTGATTAAAAAATGGGCAAAAGACCAGAATAGACATTTTTACAAAGAAAACGTACAAATGGCCGAAAAGCATATGAAAAAATACTCAACATCTTTCGTCATTATGTAACTGCAAATGATACCACTTCACACCCAACTAGGATGACTACAATTAAGCAAAAACAAAAACCAAATTAAAAAAAAAAAGAAAAAGAAAAGTATTAGTGAGAATGTGGAGAAATTGAAAGGCTCATTCATTTCTTGTGGGAATGTAAAATGATGCAGGCACTGTGGAAAACACTTTGGCAGTTCTTCAAAAAGTTAAATATAGAATTATAATATAACCTAACAATTCCAATCATAGGTATATACCCAAAAGAATTGAAAACAGGTATTCAATCAAATACTTGTATATGAATGTTCGTTCAGAGAAGCACTATTCACAACAAAAAAAAGGTGGAAACAACCTAGGTGTCCACCAGTAAGTGAATAGATAAACAAAATGTGGTATAACCATAAAAGAATATTATTTAGCCATAAAAAGGAATAAAGTACTGATTGACCCTCAAAAGCATTATGCAAAGTGAAAGAAACCAGACATAAGATATCACATATTGTATAATTCCATTTATATTAAACAAACAGAATAGGTAAATTCACAGAGTCAGAAAGCAGACTAGTGTTTTCCAGGGGCTGGGGAAAGGGAGAAATGGGTAGTGATTGCTTAACAGATATAGGATTTCCTTTTGGGGTGATGAAAATGTTTTAGAATTAAATAAAGGTAATGGTGGTACAACATTATGAATGTATTAAATGCCACTGTATTTCACACTGTAAAATAGTTCAATTTGTTATATGAATATTATTTCAATAAAAAAATGCCACATAAAAGGACATGAAGGAAGAAACTAGAAAAAGAAATGAATACATGCAAGAAAAATGTGACCTTGGAGCATATGAGAAGCACGATGAATGATTTTCACAAGGATTCAAATGATTGATAAAAAAATTTCTTTCCAAGAAGTTAGATCTCACAGTAGAAATATAAGGGCCCGAGAAATAATAAGAAAACCAAAATAACTCAGGCATAGTGGCTCACGCCTGAAATCTCAGCACTTTGTGAGGCGGAGGCAGGAGGATCCCTTGATGCCAGTAGTTGGAGACCAGCCTGGGCAACATAGCAAGGCCCCATCTCTACAAAAAAGTAAAAATAAAAATGAGCTGGGCGTGTAGTCCTAGATACTCCGGAGGCTGAGGTAGGAGGATCGCTTCAGGAGATTGAGGTTGCAGTGAGCTGTGATTGTGACACAGCACTCCAGCCTGAGTGACAGAGTGAGACCCTGTCTCAATAAAAAAAAAGAGAATGAGCAGAGAAACTAGAAGAAGCAATGAACACATGCAAGAGAAACGTCACCTTGGAGCATATGAAAAGTATGGTGATTTCACAAGAATTCATATGATTGGTTAAAAAATTTCTTTCCAAGAAGTAAGATCTCACAGTAGAGATACAAGGGCCTGAAAAATAAATAATAAGGAAGCAAACCAAAATGAATGAAAAACAGCCTGGTAAAGTTTAGGAAAAAATTGAAAGAGAAAAATAAACCACTACAAAAATGAAGGCTAGAAAAAGTAAGAAACATAGAGGGAAGGTTTGAGAAAAAATAAAATTCATTAGAAACAGACAATGAAGTAAAAAATATATAGAGAAAATGATTAATGTAAGAAATCCTATGTGTGTCTAATTGGTATCCCTAGTACCAAGATTCAAGAACTTTCTTGAACTTAAAGAAACCTTGAGTCCACTGATCAAAAATGTATATAGTGTGCCTGAGAAAAATTGGAATGGGAAGATATTGGACCAAAAGATAAAGAAAAATCCTCTGTTATCCAGAGAAAAACATAAGCAAACAAAATAAGAAATGCCAACACCACCAGGAAGAAACAATATAAAGGAGAAAGCTTTTGAGCTTGCTTCATACTTCTCCATGGCAACATCCTTCTCTAGAAAACAGTGGAACAAAGTCTACACTGTCTTCCTTTTTACATGTTGTTCAAGTAAAAAGGAAAGAGACAAATATTTTCAAATATGCAAATATTTAGACATTATAATTTTCACAAATTCTCTTGAAGACACTACTATAAGATGATCTCCAGCCAACCAAGAGATGAATGAAAAAATCTGTTGCACTAGGACCGGGGATATGCAGTAATTCAATTTCAGTGTGGCACTAAAATGAAAAACCTGGTAATTGTGACTATAGAATAGGATGAAATGCTATAGATTATGACAATGTAGAAATATTATAACTACCAAAGGTTGGCAGTACCATGCTGTTTTAGTTATTATAGCTTTGTAGTATATTTTGAAGTCAGGTAATTTGATGCCTCCAGCTTTGTTCTTTTGCTCAAGATTACATTGGCTGTTTGGGGTATTTTGTGGCTCCGTATGAATTTTAGGATATTTCTTCTATTTCTGTGAAGAATGTCATTGGCATTATGATAGGCATGGCATTGAATCTGTAGATCGCTTTGGTAGTATGGACATTTTGACAGTATTAATTTTTCCAATCCATGAACATGCGATGTTTTTCCATTTGTTTGTTTCCTCTTCAATTTCTTTCATCAAAGTTTTATAATTTTCATTGTAGAGATGTTTTACCTCCTTGGTTAAATTTATTCCTAGGTATATTATTTTTTTTTGTAGCTGTTGTAAACGAGATTGTTTTCTTGGTTTCCTTTTCAGATAGTTCGCTATTAGTATATAAAAGTGCTGCTGATTTTTGCATGTTGATTTTATATCCTGCAACTTCCTTGAATTAGTTTATTAATTCTAATTTTTTTGGTGGAATCTTTAAGGTTTTCTGTATATAAATCGTGTCATCCGCAAACAGGGATAATTTGAGTTCTTCCTTTCTAACTTGGAGGCCCTTTATTTCTTTCTCTTGCCTAATTGCTCTGGCTAGGACTCCCAGTACTATGTTGAATAGAAGTGGTAAAAATGGGCATGCTTGTTTTGTTCCAGATCTTAGAGGAAAAACTTTCAACTTTTCCCCATTTGGTATGATGTTTGTGATATACAATGGGCCCTCCACATCCATGGGTCTGCATCTGTGGATTCAACAAAACTTGGGTCAAAAATATTGGGGAAAAAAAAGGGATGGTTGTATCTGTACCAAACATGTGCAGACATTTTTCTGTTGTTATTATTCCCTAAACAATACAGCATAATAACTATTTACATAACATTTACGTCATATTAGGTATTATAAGTAATCTAGAGAGATTTAAAATATACAGGAGAATGTGTGTATGTTATATGCATATTCTACACCATTTTTTTTTGAGATAGGGTCTCACTCTGTTGCCCCAGGCTAGAGTGCAGTGGCCTCATCATAGCTCACTGCAACCTCCAACTCCTGGGCTCAAGCAGTCCTCCTTCCCCAGCCTCCTGAGTAGCTGGTAACTTTTCCTATTTTTAGTAGAGACAGCCTTGCTTTTGCTCAGGCTGGTCTTGAACTCCCGACCTCAAGGGATCCTGCCACCTAGGCCACCCAGTGTGCTAGGATTACAGGCGTGCTAGGATTGGCTGTGACTGGCCAATAGTGAATGATCTTTTTAATGTGCTCTTGAATTTGGTTTGCTAGTATTCTGTTGAGGATTTTTGCATCTATTTTTTATCAGAGATATTGGCCTGTTGTTTTTTTTCCTTTGGTTGTATTCTTGCACAGCAGGCTGAATATAGTCAACAATATGGTGTATATTTCAAAAGCACTTGAAGAGAGGATTTTGGATGTTTTCACCACAAAGAAATGATAAATGTTTGAGGTGATGAATATGCTAATGACTTGATTTATCATTGCTTAATGTATACTTGCATCAAAACATCACACTGTACCCCCTAAATATGTACAATTATTATGTGTCAATGAAAAATAAAGTAAAACTAAAAAAAATACTAGAAAAGGTTTGGATGTTGTGGGTGGGGAGGTGGGAAATAGTGTAATCATGCTGACTTCCTGATATTTTATACTGAGAGATAAAGATAATATTTAAGTGTAATAAATCAAATAATAGACAAGTATATTTAAAATTAGAGCAGCAAAATAAATAATAATAAATAGCCAACTAAAATCAGTGGAGTAGTGGAGGAGTCTTAGGAGGACAAGGAAATATACTATTTTGTCATTGCTCATAGTGGAGATTAAATAAATACTATCTATAGAGGATTCAATAAATACTATCTATAGAAATAGAAGATTAAATACATAAATCTAACATATAAAGGAAACCACTAAAATAACTGAGCACAGACTAGTTCTGATATCAGAAGGAACATATGTTCACAAAATGAAGCAATGAAAACACAGTTCATATAGTAAATAAGACATTAAGTCCATGAAAGCCCAATGTACGCTCTAGAGTAACTAGCATCCATATCTTCATAACAAAGGAAAAGAGGAATGGTAAATAAAATTTCCAGATTATCTTCCAAACTTACCACTTGAATGCCCAAATTTGCTTAAAACAATCACCTATATATATGTTTTAAAAAATACCTATTTAAAAAACAGATAATTCAAATCTAGTGTACAAAAGGATATATATGAACAAACAAAAGTGGCTAGAAATTCTGAAAGAGCAGAGTAATGAGGATGAACACTTCTTATGGACATTAAACCATATTATAAAGTCTATAAAATTAAAATATCATGGCACTGCCTCAAGAATAGAGTTCATGAACAATTTGAAGGTCCAGAAATATACCCAAATGTATATTAAAATTTAAAATCTTGAATCAGTGAGGAAAATACAAAGTATTCAATAAATGAAAGTCAACAATTGGGTAACCGTCTGGAAAATATAATATTGCTCTTTACTTCATAGTTTACAGAAGAATACATTGCAAAATGAGTTTTGAGAAAATTAAGTGGGGTAAAGAATAGTCTTTTCAACAAATGGTGCTGGGGCCAGAGCGGTGGCTCATGCCTGTAATCCTAGCCTTTTGGGAGGCCAAGGTGGGAGGATCGCTTGATGCCAGGAGTTTGAGACCAGCCTGAGCAACAGTGAGACCCCGTCTCTACAAAAAAAATAGAAAAATTAGCCATGCGTGGTGGCTCATGCCTGTAGTCCCAGCTCTTCAGGAGGCTGAGGTAGGAGGATTGCTTGAGCCCAGGAGTTTGAGGCTGCAGTGAGCTATGATGATGCCACTGCACTCTAGCCCAGGTGACAGAGTGAGACTCTGTCTCAAACAAAACAAAACAAAACAAACAAGCAAACAAACAAACAAACAAACAAAATGGTGCTGGGACAAGTGTATGTCCACAAGCAAAAGAATGAAGTTGGACACCTTCCTCAACATTGTATATAAAAAATTATCTCAAAATGGATCATAGACCTGAACTGAAGAGATAAAGCTAAACTCTTACAGGAAACACAGGAGTGAATATTCATGATTAGGCCATGCTTTCTTAAATATAACATCAAAAGCACCCGGAGAAAAAGAAAAAATAGGTAAATTGGACTTCGTTGAATTAAAAATTTTTTTATTTCCAAGGACATCATCAAGAAAGTGAAAAGACAACCCACAGAATGGGAGAAAATATTTCCAAATCATATATCTAAGGGATTTGTATCAGAGTACATAAAGAATTCTTACAACTCAACAATAAAAAGACAAATAATTCAATTTTAAAATGAGCAAAGGATTGAATAGGCATTTCTATAGAGAGAATATACAAATGGCCAATAAGCACATGAAAAGATGCTCATTATGTTTAGTCATCAAGGAAATGCAAATCAAAACCACAGGATACTACTTTACACCTACTAGGATGGCTATAATAAAAAAGACAGACAAAAACTAGTATTGGTGAGGATGTGGAGAAATTGAAACTTTTTTTCCCCTAATGATTAATGTGATTTTTTAAAAAAAAAATCAGCATGTTACGGGGGTACAAACGTTCAGGTTACATATATTGCCTTTGCACATCCCGAGTCAAACTACAAGCATGCCCCTCCCCCAGACAGCATGCACTGCACCCATTAGGTGTGAATATACCCATCCCTTCCTCCTCCCTCCCACCTGTCTGGCACCTGATGAATGTTACTTGTGCCCAGTAGTGAGATGCTGGATGAAATGGAAATTCTACTTTTAGTTCTTTGAGGTATCTTCATATTACTTTCCATAGAGGTTGTACTAGTTTGCAGTACCACCAGCAGTGTATGAGTGTTCCTATCTCTCTGCATCCACTCCAACATTTGTTGTTTTGGGACTTTTTGATAAAAGCCGTTCTCACTGGAGTTAAATGATATCTCATTGTGGTTTTGATTTGCATTTCCCTGATGATTAGAGATGTTGAGCGTTTTTTCATATGTTTGTTGGCCATTAGTCTATCTTCTTTTGAAAAGTTTCTGTTCATGTCCTTTGCCCACTTTTTAATGGGATTGTTCGATTTTTTTCTTGCTGATTTTCCTGAGTTCTATATAGATTCTAGTTATCAGGCCTTTATCAGAGGTGTAGCATGCAAGTATTTTCTCCCATTCTGTAGGTTGTCTATTTGCTCTAGTGATAGTTCCTTTAGCTGTACAGAAGCTTTTTAATTTGATCAGGTCCCATTTATTTATTTTTGTTGATGCTGTGATTGCTTTTGGGGTCTTCTTCATAAATTCTTTGCCTAGGCCAATGTCTATAAGAGTTTTTCCAATGTTTTCTTCTAGAATTCTTATGGTTTCATGCCTTAGGTTTAAGTCTGTTATCCATCACGAGTTGATTTTTGTGAGAGGTGAGAGGTGCGGATCCTGTTTCAGTCTTCTACATGTGGCTATCCAATTTTCCCCGCACCATTTATTGAATAAGGATTCTTTTCCCCATTGTGTGTTTTTGTCTGCTTTGCTGAAGATCAGATGGCTATGAGGGTGGTTTTATATCTGGGTTCTTGGTCTTGTTCCATTGGTCTATGTCTCTGTTCTTGTGCCAGTACCATGCAGTTTTGGTTACTATAGCCTTGTAGAATAGCTTGAGAAATCGGAACTCTTATAAATTGCTGGTGGGAATGTAAAATGGTACAGCCACTTTGGAAAACAATTTGGCAGTCCTCAGAAAGTTAAACATAGAATTACCACATGACCCAAAAATTCTACTCCTGGAGAATTGAAATTATGTGTCCAAATAAAAACCTGTAAATAAATGTTCACAGAAGCATCATTTACAATAACCAAAAGCAGAAACAACCCAAATATCCATCAACTGATGAGTGGATAAACAAAATATATTATATCCTACAACAAAATATTATTTTGTAATAAAAAAAGATGAAGTGTTGATATGTGTTGCAACATGGATGAACCTTGAAAACATCATTCTAAGTGAAAGAATCCAGTTACAGAAGGTCACATATTATATGATTCTGTTTATGTAAATTGTCCAGTGTTATGGGTTAAATTGCTTCTTCCTAAAATACATATGTTGAAGTCCTAATTTCCAATACTTTAGACTGTGACTGTATTTAGAGATAGGGTCCTTAAAGAGGTAACTAAATTAAAATGAGGTCAGTAGGGTGGGCCCAAATTCAATATGATTGGTGTTCTTATAAGAGGAGATTAGGACACAGATGAGCACAGAGGAAAGACCATGTGAAGACACAGGGAGAATATGGCAACCTCCAAGCCAAGAAGACAGGCCTCAAAAGAAACCAATCATGCTGACACCTTGATATCAGATTTTTATCAGAACTGTGCAGAACTGTGAGAAAATGAATTTCTACTGTTTAATCTACCCAGTGTGTGGTATTTTGTTATGTCAGCACTGGCAAACTAATACATCCAGAATAGATAAATGATAAAAACAGAAAGTAGGTTAATGCTTGCCAGAATATGGGGTAAGGGGAAACTGGGGAGTAACTTCTAATGAGTACACAGTTTTTTTGGGGGGGTGACAAAAAAGTTCTTAAATTAGAGGTGGTGATGGGTTGTACCACTCTGACTACCAAATTGTACAGTTTAAAAGGGTGAATTGTATGGTATATGAATTGTATTTCAATAAAACTGTATTAAAAATTCAAAATAAACAAAATCATGTAAGAAATGAGAAAGTACTAGAAGAAAACATGGGAGAATTTTTTTTGTAATCTTGGAAAGGTAAGACTTTTCTAGCAATAGTATAGTTCAGAAACTATAGAAGAAAAGACTGATAAATTGAACCACATATAAATAAAATAAGTTCTGCATGGCAAAAAACAACCATAAACAAAGTCTGAAAGACAATGACAAACTGAGAAGAATATTTGCAATTTTATTCAGAAGGCAAAGTCTTCTGAATGTAGACCCTGGGTAAGCTTTTATTTATTTAGTCAATTTTAAAATTTGTATATATTTAAGGTGTACAACATAATGTTTTGATATACATAGTGATATGTTTACTACAGTCAAGCAAATTAATATAGCCGTCATCTTATATAGTTACCCTCCCCCCCGCTTTATGGTAAGAACATGCTAAAACCTACTCTCTTAGCAAATTTCCAGCATGCAATGCAATATTATTAACTATGTTCCTCATGCTATCCATTAGATCTCTAGACTTATTCTCTAGACTTATCCTACATATAACTGCAACTTTTATACCCTTTGACCTACATCTCCCTATTCCCTTCACACCTCCCCCACAGTAACCACTGTTCTACTCTCTGTTTGTATGTATTGACCTTTTTTTTTTTTGAGATTCCAGACACAGTTTTAATTTACTTTACATATATAGGGTAACCATATCACTCAAACCACTACCCATTTGAAGGTGTACAAGGGCACTGTTAATTATTATGCTAGGATAATAGGTATATATTGGGACTTTCTCAGACAAACTGGAATGTGTGGTCACCCTTCTTATACTTAAATAAGTCCTACAAAAACAGACAGAGATCAACAACCCACTAGAAAAATGGGCAAAGGATATGAACAAATGATAACGATGATGATGATGACGATGATGAAAGCAACCACTTTGCTTACTATGTTCTGGGCACTATTTTTGACATTTATGCATATTAACTCTTTTTTATCTTCACAACAGTCATATGAAGAAACTGAGGTACAAATGCAGAAACTAAGGTAAGAAAGTTTAAGTAGTTTGCAAAAAGAAATAAAAATGCTTCTTAAATATGTCAAAATATACTCACCTCATAGTAAGAGAAAAGAAAAACTACACTGAAATACCATTTTTCACCTAAGACATTTGCAAAGATCTAAATATTGGATACTATGCTGTTTAGGAATGTGGGAAACAAGCACTATTCTAGAGTGCTCTTGGGAATATAAATTTGTCCATTGCCTTTGGAGGGCAATTTGGCAATATCTATCAAAATTACAAATGCCTATATCCTTTGAACCAGCAATCCCATTTCTAAGAATTTATTGCTTAGCTATGTGCACGCATGTAGAAAATTATGTTTGCACAACGTTATTTATTGTGGAATTTTTGTGGTGGCAAAGAATTGGAAATAATCTAAATGTCCCTCAGTAAAACACTGATTAAATAAATTATGGAACATCCATACAGAAGAACACACCAGAGCCATAAAAATGAATGAGGAGACCTTTATGTACTGATGCGGAGGATGGAAATTGTGTGCCTGGGAGGCAAGAGTGGGAGGGAGACTCTATATCCTTTTATAATTTTGGGGGTTTTGAACCATATAAATATTACCTGCTTTTTAAACTATGAATTTTTATTTTATCTTTTTTTCTAGTCTGCATGTAGATGGAAATGGAGTTGGTGTCAAGTGGACAGGTAATTTGAAGAAAGCAGAAAAGCAGAAATCTCAGATGCAAATCAAGACCTGAATAATGGGGATTGATTTTTAAAAAAATGAAATAGAATTTTATATTTTTCTAAAATAAAATAAGTCTAGAGGGTAGGCATTCCAGAAGTGGTAGGATGAGAAATCAGGCACCTACCTAAACTCCTTCTAGGTGTTTGTTTCATCATTTCTAGGTGGTGAACCTTGTCTGTGTTGCCCAACATGGCTGCTAGAGTTCCAGCTATGACATCTATACTAATACTGTCACAGAGGGAATGGCCTAAAAAAATGGCAAAAATATTTTCTGTCTCTTTAAAACATGCTCCACTCCTTTTTGAGAACTGAAACCTGCATCCCAGACTCAGGCCAGTGGTTGGGAGGGGCAGGGCAATGTCTTTTGTTCTTTGTGCTATAGGAGACGGCTTGGTGGAACTGCTGCCTGCCCTGGACCTGGACAGGGCGGGCAGAGGACAGGGAAGGTGGAGTCAGGTGGAGGTCTTGGAGGTCTGGGTGGGCCTCCCAGGTGGGTGGAGGTCATGATATTGTCTTCCTTGAGATGGGAGGGATCAGAATCATCAACTATAGTTGAACAGAAATTGACTGATGCTGAATTGCTCCCTTTAAAAGCTCTGTATTTCTGCTTATTATTAGGACAATGGCATTTTTAGACAGTAGCCTCCATCCTCCTCATTTGCCAGCAAATTAATAAATCCCTCTTTCCTTCTCCTTAAACCACTTGTTCTCATTCTTCTGATACGACCTTGAGGACAAGTGCCGAGCTTTTGGTAACAATGTTAATTTTTATAACTTTGTGTTTACTGTTATGATATGGACAAGGAATGAAGTTATATTTTTGTATTACTTTTCTTCCCAATTTATTTCATGCATGTTTAAATATTATTATTGAAAGCTTAATACATAATTGAAGTTTGCTTGACATTGTATAGAATAATTAGAAATATAAGATATAAACATCATGACAGGTGTACTTCAAAAGCAGAATTTCATATTTTATGGGACATAGGATATTATTGCTCTATCTATAATTAAGAGGCTAAATCTTCTCATCCATTATGAGAGAAATGATAATTTATTACCTAGATGCTTCACAAATTTGAGGCTAATTATATATATGTAATTACATATATACAATTAATATATATATAGGCTATTCCTCTTATTCGTAGTGAGAAATAAAAATAAAACCCTAAGCCTCCCCAACTGAGTGAACAGACCCCCTCTTGGCCAAGGGGATCCCAGAGAAACCATAAAAACTGAAATCCCAGTCATGATGGGAGGAGAGGTTGGACACACCTTGTTATACCCCCTCCCCAGCTAACTGCCATTAAGCTTTCTTCTCTAAGGGTTAAACAGAACCAGCCCTTTGGAAAGACTTGCTCCACTGCTGATTTCAACCGACTGTCTAACGCTGCTCCTCCCTTTTGGAGTTTAGACACTACAACTGATGAGCATTAATGTTAAAATAGAGATCATGAGACTGACAAAACAGACTCTTTGTGGCAACAAGATACTAAATTATAAATAGGACCTAAGGCCATGCAAGGCAAATGTTGAGTCATGCCAGCAGGCCACCAATTTACTTCACAGATCACTTTGAGTATATTAGCAGACTTCTGCATCTTAACTTAAAACATTTCTTTCTATGGATTCCAATCTTTTAGACAAAGCTTTGTCTCTTTAACCAAGTACAAATCAAAGAATCTCTGCACCCACCTGTAAGCTCCATCTCCCTTCCTCCCCAGATGTCCTCCTGCCTTTTCGGGCCAAACTAATATATGTGTTTCATATATTGACTTACGATTTTACCTGCAATTCCTGTCTCCCTAAAATGTATGAAACCAAACTGTAATCCAGTCACCTTGAGTGCACTTTCTCAGGACCTTTTGAGACTATGTTCTTTGGGATATGGTCACTCATATTGGCTCAGAATAAATCTCTTTAAAATTATTTTACAGTTTGGCTTTTTCCTCCATTAACAACAGAACAGTAGGTGTGGTTTTTCTAGCTACCTTGCCTTTATTCTTTCTCTATCCCCTATTCTCTCTCTTACACCACCCCCACCCCCAGCACACAGCCAGTATTACTGTAAAAATCTGCCAGATTAACTCTAGCCTTTTGTTTTCTGTAAAATGCTATAGGAGAAGGATGAGGAAGAAAAAGGAGTAGATGAGAGTCTTTCAACTTTTAACAACATCCAATGATTTTAAGTTGTGACTGGTTCTAGGGATCGTATTCTGTTCCAAGACTTTCCAAAAATGGGCTTCAGAAGCAACACAGCCATGCTTAGATGTATCTCTGCTTTATTCCCTTTTTTCATAGCCATGGGAATAGCCTTTGGTGCACAAAAGCATGACCAGTTTAAAAACTACAGATACACTATTTAGAGAGACATTTGTCCTAGCCCTTGTTCAATTTGGAATTTTTCTCACTCATTTGATACTGAAGGATAGAGTGAGCCAATGAGCAAGGGGAAGGGATCATTTTCTATCTTTTTCTAGAATAAATAAGTCTTGTGACTGTGGGAAGTTGTCGTCTCCAGCTGTTTTTCTGTGATGAAGGAGTCAGCTTCACTGAGAATGAGACAAAGTGAGAGCCAGATTTGGGGATACTCTGTTATAGGGCTGTTCTCTGGGAGGCTGTTCTTTGTGAGGCTGTTAGTGCTAAATGAGTTCAGTTGCTAGACATTCATTTTCTTGCTAATGTGGCAATTACTCTATTTAGAGAGATATAATTGCACATAGAAATGCAAATAAAGTGGGGAGTGTTAACAAATAAGCAATGGCAATCATGCTAAATGATTTGATTCTAGTCCAGAAAGTATCTAAGTTGACTAATTCTCTCTTAATAGAGAACACAAACACTGCCAAAAGAGACATACACTCTGAAAATTATATCCACAACTGAATATATATGTGTGTGTGTGTATATATATAACATGTAAAATACATATTATATATTTTGTAGGCATCTACATTCTTGAAAACATTGCAAAGGGCTTATCTGTGGCAACCATAGAAACAGAAGCAAATTAAGATGTGATTCTAGTCCTCCACCCCCACTCCCTTTTCTGCTCCATGTTCCTATCTTGAGACAGGTTGTCAAACTGATTTGGAAACAGAATCATTACAAAATTTAAAAAAAAAATTACTTTTAGTAGTTTCAGGTCCTTACAAGGTTTGAACCTCACTGACTGGACACTGACAAATATCAAAGGATTTCTAGACATAAGTATTCATTCCAAGATAAATAATGTATTTACAGGCAAGAATTATAATGACACTTATATGGGAGAAAATGGCAGTGTGGAAGTGGGAAGAATATAGAAATTGATACTGCAAAGAGTTGGTTTCAAATCCTGGCTCTGCCTCTTACTAAATGGGAATCTTGAAAGATTTGCTTAATGTCTCCAAACTTCATTTCTGTCCTTGGAAATTCAGACTAGTAATATATATTTCATAGGATTAACATGAAGATTACTACATTAATTAAATTATATGTATAGTATGTATATATAATGAAATATATTAAAATTAAATAAACTAATTTAGTTCTTTAAATAATTAAATTAAAAATAATTAAATAGAAATCTTGCTCTTTAATTAGTACATATTCCATAAATAAAGTTTTTAGGAAGGCTTACTGTGTGAAATGTTGATGGGTACCATGGAAGATTATGGTGAGGAAGTTATACTACTTTCTTCATCTCAATATCTTATTGAATTTAGCAAGGGTTCTTGACAACTGGACTAGAGATAACAAGGTGTGGTGTGGGCAGATCTACTACTGACTGTGGCTGGGCTATGGACTCTGGTTATGGTCAATAGATCTGAGTTCTAGTCTGCTGCTCGCTAGATGTGTGATTTTGAATGATTCCCTTCACCTTTTTGTTCTCAGTATCTTCACTTATACAATCAGAAAGTTGTACTAGCTGTTCTCTAAGGTATTGGCCATCTCTAACATTGTGTATTTTTATGACGGTGAGATGCTGAGCATAGAGCTAAATATGCTAAAATTTTCACATTCAATTTGGTTATCTTTTAACTCAAAAACATTATCTGAAAGTCACATGCTGACCTTTCCATTATTCCATGAAATATTATTTTTCTCTTCCTTCAGTTGTGTTGTTATCTTTCAAGTTCTACAAGCTTCTTGGTGATACACCAGGAAAGGGAAAGTATCTGGATTTCTGGCAGCCACATCTTCCTCATCCATGACACCATGATTTTTGATACCAGCAGTCCAGGGGAAGTTGGGAAGTAGAGCCCCACTTCCTGGGGAATTGAACTGATAGATCTACAGTAGCTAGAATTTTTCACATAAAAACTAAAATGTCCCTTAAGAGATTTAACCTTTCCTTGGAGGGGGCAGAATGGAGTTCAGAGTGGCACATATTTCTGTGCTGTAAGAGAAGCGATGAGAAGAGCTCAGAGACCAATGTACACCACAATCCTTTGCTTCCGAGTCCACAGGGAGGTGCAGTGAAAGCAGCAAGGCAAGACTTAGACCTGAGAGAAGTTTGGCAAATTTTAAGTTGAATTTATGATCCTATGTTCAAAGACTTTAGTAAAATGGTGCTTTAAAGTGAAATTTGTGAAAAGTGAAGATTCTTTTGGAAAACATTCCAGAGGGCAGAATTGGTGTTAAAGACAGCTGGGAAAATGCATGTGGATTTCAAAGTTGCTCAGGAGAATTTCAGAGATACACTGATCTCTCATGTACTTTGGGTCATCTCCTAAGTTCTTTGTTTGGGGGAGGTTCTGAATTCTTGTGGTAAATATCTTTCATTCTTCCTTGGGATGCTACTCCATCATTTACCACCTCACTCACCGGCATCTTCAATTCTATTCTCACTGAACTAATCTGCTAGAACTATAAACATACTTAGAACTTCTCTTCAGTTAAGAAAATTCTTCTCTTGGGCCTATTACCTGATTGTGCTTCTATTTGTTTCTTCTTTACTTCACCAACAAATTATTTGCTTCTAATACCTGACTATCCACTCACGCTTCACTTCTTGCAATTAGGTTTCCGCACCTGCTATCTTATGAAATCTATTCCCTTGACCTCATAATGGTCAGTTCAGAAAGCCTTTTCTTTTCTTTTTTTCATAATGGCCTTATTAGGGTACAACTGTCACGCAACAAACTGACCATATTTTAAAGTGTACAATTTGATGAATACTGACATATGTACACACCCATGAAACTATCGCCACAATCAAAGTGACTAACACATCCATCACTCCCACGAGTTTTCTTGCTCCCCTTATGACCCCCCATTTTGCCCCATCTTCCTTTCCCAGGCAGCCACTAATGTGTTTTCTGTCACCACAGATTAGTTTGCGTTTCTCAGAATTTTTAGAATTTTATGTGAATGAACACTATGTACTTTTTTTGGGTCTGGCTTCTTTTACTCAGCATAATTATTTTGAGATTCTGGCGGGCGGCAGTGGCTCTTGGCTGTAATCCTAGCATTCTCAGAGGCTGAGGCAGGAGGATCACTTGAGCTCAGGAGTTTGAGACTAGCCTGAGCAAAAGCAAGACCCCGTCTCTACAAAAAATAGAAAAATTAGCCGGGTGTAGTGGTGTGCACGTACTCCCAGACATTCGGGAGGCTGAGGCAGGAAGATCCTTTGAGCCCAGGAGTTGGAGGTTGCAGTGAGCTATGATGATGCCACTGCACTCTAGCCAGGGCGACAGAGTGAGACTCTGTCTACAAAAAAAAAAAAAGAAAAAAAAAGAATTATTTTCAGATTCTTTTATGTCATTCTTGTATCAGTGGTTCATTCCTTTTTATTCTTGAATAGTATTCCATTGCACGGCTATACCACATTTGTTTTTCCAACTCACACAGATGCTGTTGTCAAAACAAGGTAGAACATATATAATTAACCGAAAGATGCCTGGAACAACAACAAAAGCACAGAAATCAATGCTGCTATATCTAAGAATCTAATATGTGATAAAAAGGAAAGCATAAATCAATGAAGTAGGCAAATTTAAACAAATTATTTTGGAGTCATTGAATAGAAAAATGGAGCAAAAAAATCTAATTAGACCCCTCAACTCACTGAATACAGCATGGGTAATTAAGAAGAACAATGACACCTTAAAGATTATACAGTTTACATTTATTAAATTGATTGTGACATGATCTTCTTTTAGGAAGATTATTTAGGAGCGATATGAAGGATAGATTGGAAATAGGAATGACTGGTTATGGATGCCAAAGCACGGAGGCTGTGGGAGCATTCGGAGCATGAATTAATAGGAACAAGGCGATGAGAGTGGACAGGGAAGGGAAACTATCAGAAAGCTTTCAAAATTTCAAAGAAAGAAATAATAGGGCATCATATTTTCCTAACTGCAATTCAATTAAAGTAATTCCTTAAGTTTTTTCCAGACTTGTCTTCAGGTGACAGAGACTCTTACAATTTCTGTTGGAAGAACGCTGTATCGGGAGACTAGCTTTTAAGCTATAGATCTTGTTCAACCACAAACTTTATGATCTTATACAAATTGTGTAATCTTCTGAAGTGTTTGCTTTCTGTCCTGTAAAGTGAATGGGCAACAGCAGGTGGACTCTAAGACTTCTTTTGGCTTCAAATTTCTTTGATAATTTGAACTTTTAATCTTGAACTGCATCCCTAATTGGGCCCCAAACAGCAGGCCAATTCAGCTGGAAATGAAAATAGTAAGTGAATTGTGTAAACTAACCACCCCACACAGGGCCCTGATAAAGTAGTTGGGTATAATCTAGACTAAAAATCCTCTCTGAACACTGTGCTTTCTCTTAATGATGAACGAAGCTGTGCACAAAGGAATAGGGTTACAGGGTACTAATTTATTCCTGCTCTGCTGGGTCAAATGGCACTCAAGAGGTTAGGTGTTTGTAATCCCACACACACAAAGTTCTGGGAAGGAAGAAGCCTAGAGTTTTGTTACTTTTAAGTTACATGTCAATAGGGACTGCCTCTTAAAATGACCCAGAGGAAAATGCAACTTTTTAATTAATCTCCTGTGTTTCTCTGGCTCATGCCAGTATCATAGATAAGACCAGGGGATGCCTCTAGTGATTCATTATAACTCTTACTCTTACTGATTATGCTTTGGCCTCTAAATGCTTCTCTGTGGTAAGAAGAGTTGTTAACAGAGGAAGCTGAGTTCTCCAGTGGGCCTTATTAAAACTCTTGATCTTGAGGTGATTAACTTATGTAAATGAATTAATGTGGTCAATGAACCAAGCTATGCACACAGAGATTTTCCAGGAGGCAGAGAATCATAAAGTCTAGTCACACTCAGGAAAAACTGTTTAGCATTCATAGGTGAATTCTTGAAGAAAGATGAGAAAACAACCCTGAGAACTGTTGCTTTGATTTCAGAAGCACTAAACATGAAACTATAGAAGATTAGAATATCTTTTTAGAGTTTGCACATGTTGCTTTAGAATAGATAACTAGGGCAAAAGTAAAAATGACTTACCATTAGGAGAGGCTGGTTGGCTTGAGGCTGTACTAAGCTACCTTTGCACACCTGGTGGCACCACGTCCTATTTGCAGTCAGCAACATTACCAACACCTTTACATGTGTCATTTGTTGTATCTCAGGGGCAGATTAATCTTACTCTATGGGTAGAATAGATGGGGGTGGGGAGTGAGCTAGTTTAAGATTTCAAATCCAGGTGAATGGTGGAAACAAATACAGAATTAAAAGTCAGGAAGAGAGGCAAATTTTGTGTGAAAAAGAGAAGTTACATTTCAACTTGTTTAATAATCAGGTGTCTTGAGTAAAGAAAATTGAATTTGTCTGTTATGAGGTCATTATACTTTGTGGTCCTAATTCACTAGGAATGTCAGAGTTAGGGTCATTTTGACATTTTTACTAATATATAAATTACAATTGATTGTAACATGTTTGCAATTTACTGATTTTTGTGAGATAAAGTTGCTTTACTACCATTTGCTGGCAAATTGTAATGGAGACTCAAACCTATGGGTGTGTGATGTGGATAGTTCTCCTGGGGTTGGCCATGAGCACCTGCATGACTCTATGCAGAACCATGTCAGGTTGGATATTTATTTAAAAATAAATGGTTCACCTACTTCCCCAAAGTTTGTCTCTGAATTGACTACCAAAGATACAGGTAGTGCTGATTGAGAAAGGGCAGAAGAAAAAGGTCTGAAAATGGAACCTGAGGGAATTCCTATGAGAAAGGAGAAAAGTCAGGAAAGAAGAATGAAAAGAAATAGTCTGAAAAGTATTAGAATAATTAGGCTTCAGCAATATCATGAAAGTTGTTGTTGGCATTGTTGTTCTCTTATAATTGCAAAGTGGAAAGCATTCCCTCCTGTTTTATTTTTTGGGAGAGTTTGTAAAGGATTGGGGTTAATTCTTTGAACGTTTGATACAATTCCCTAGTGAAGCCACCTGATCCTGGGCTTTTCTTTGTGGTTTTTAAAAAAATTTACTTATTTGATCTCTTTACTTGTTATAGCTCTATTCAGATTTTCTAATTCTTCTTGAGTCAGTTTTGGTGGCTTACCTTTTTCTAGGAATTTGTCCATTTCATCTAAGTGATCTAATTTGTTGGCATATAATTATTCATAGTATTCTTTTATAGTCTTTTTTATTTCTGTGAGGTTGGTAGGAATGTTCCTATTTCTGATTTCAGTAATTTCAGTGTTCTCTCTTTTTTTCTCTTGGTTGATTTAGCAAAAGCTTTGTCAATTTTCTTGATCTTTTCAAAGAATAAATTTTTGGTTTTACTTGTTTTTTTCTAATTTTTTAAAGTCTCTATTTCATTTATTTCCTCTCTAATCTTTATTATTTCATTTTTTTCCTGCTTGTTTTGGGTTTAGCTTCCTCTTTTCTGTCTAGTTTCTTGAGGTAGAAAGTTAGATTATTGATTTGAGATCTTTTTATTTTTATAATATAGGTGTTTATAACTATAAATTTCCTTTTATGCACTGCTTTAGCTGCATTTAAGTTTTATTGTGGGATTTTGTTTTTTTGTTTTCTTTCTTTCTTTCTTTTTTTTTTTTGAGACAGGGTCTTTTCTGTTGCCCAGGCTAGAGTGCAGTGGCATCACCATAGTCCGCTGCAACCTCAAAGTCCTGGGTTCAAGCGATCCTCCTGCCTCAGCCTCCCAAGGAACTGTGACTACAGGCACGTGCCACCACCCCTGACTAAATTTTCTATTTTTTGTAAAGATGGGGTCTTGCTCTTTTCCAGGCTGGTATGTAACTCCTTCCTGGCCTCAAGTAATCCTCCTGCCTTAGCCTCCAAAAGTGCTAGGATTATAGGCATGAGCCACTGTACCCGGCTTGTGTTTTTGTTTTCTATCATCTCAAATTATTTTCTACTTTTCCTCGTGATTTCTTCTTTGACTCAGTGTTTATCTAGGAGTCTATTATTTAAGTTTCACATATTTGTGAAATTTTCCTTTTAAATTAATTTCTAGTTTAATTTCATTGCAGTAAGAGAAAATTGTATAATTTCAATCCTTTTAAATTTATGGATTTTTTGTTATAATTTCTATCTCTTTATAGTCTATATCTGGTGAGACATAATGCTTATACTTTCTTTTAGTTCTTTATTCATTATTTCTTTTAGTTATTTGAATATATTTAAAATGGCTGATTTAATGTCTTTTCTGGTGATCACAATATCCAGCCTCCTCAGCCTCCCCTTTTTTTTGATTCTCTCTTCCTTTCTATAGACCATATCTTCTTGTTTCTTTGCATGTAGTGTTATTTTTTGTTGAAAACTGGACATTTTATTTATTTTATTTTTGTATGAAACATTTTATTTATCTTTAAAATTTTACCTTTTTTTTTTGATATTTTAAATAATATGATGTGGCAACACTGGATATAAGATCACTCACCCTCTTGGGGTTTGTTGTTGCTGTTATAGTGTTTGCTGTCAGTTTGTTTTGTTATTTTCCTAAATTAATTTGTAAAGTCTGTATTCTTTGTGTCATGTGTGGCACTAAAGTTTCTGCTTGGTTAGCTTAATGGTCAGCTACTGATTGGACAGAGATTTCCTCAAATGTCTGGAACCAGTATGTCTCTCATCCTCTGCTGATGGGCTTTGTGTGTGTGTGTTTGGGCATTCCTTAAATTTTTAGCAAGGTAGTTGGCAACTCTGCCTTAACCTTCACTTCTTGCTTTCACAGAGCTTCAAGGTGAGTCTTAGGTGAGAGATTAGGGCCTTCTTAGTTCATTCCTAGGCTTTCGACTGGACTTTTGCATGTATATAGCCTTCCATATGCTCATGCATGGCCATCTATAGTCCAAAATACGTTAGAGTTTTTCAGAGCCCCTCTATGGACATTTCATTCTTCAGCTTTTCCTTTAAGTGTTATGGTCAGCTTCTTGTTTGTCCTGCTGTTATCACCTTTGCAAGCAGTGGCAATCTCAAACAATTGGCGCTTATTGTTTTCAATAAACAAGGAGCAAGTTCTGAGTGAGGTCAAATAAAGGCAAGTTCTACCAACGGAGGTTATAGGGATGTGCCAGACAGGTCAAATAATGACAGTTTTCTGAGCATAATGTTTTCGGGAGTTCCAAACCAGTTTTGGACCCTCCAGTGGCTGCAAGGCTGCTGTTTTTTACGATTACGGCAGTGCTGTGGCTTTCAAGGCGATTGGAGATCTGGGGAGAGGAAGAAGAGAACAGGGCAAGTTAAAACATCACAAAGCTACTCACTGTTCTTATCTAGGTTCAGCCAATTTTCGTGAATAAATGCTCCTTGGATTATTGCAAGTCTTTTGTTAATTTCCAGAGTTCAGACAAAGTTGATTTTTTTTTTTTGCCAGTGTTATAATTGCTTTTGTGAAGAGGTGGCTTTCTGGAAGCTTTACATGGCCACTCCCATTGATCCCACTCATGCTCTTCTGTTAGGCCTCAATCAGTCTGCACCCCAACTACGGTCTCTTCGTCATTTCCCACAAAACCCCCAAGGACAGTAAGTAAGTAATTTTTTTTCTTTTTTATGGACAATCCCTACAGCAGAAAGTAAGTAATTTTTAATAGACTTTATAAAAGTCTACTTGAAGAATTCACAGATAAAGTCCCATTGTCTGTATGTTGCTTTTTGCAATCTTGGGGGCTTCACTGTTATTAACCCTTTTTTTCCCTTAACTTATCTCCCATTCCATCCCCTTCCTGTAATGATAAGTACATTCTTTCCCCTTTGAAGCCTACTTGATATTATTTCCTTCTTTAATCACTGTCCTAAACAAATGAAGTTCTCTTAGAACTTCGGAGGAATTCAAATGGAATAGAATTTTATTTTTTTATAAATATTACATTTAAGTCTCAGACAAGTTGCATGTAGGTCATTTCACAATGTCTGTTCAATCTATATAAAGGCATTTTGGCAGGCTGCTGCCTGTGAAATCAACAACATCTGCACTCCCCTCACATTTGTTTTCTTCTCTTCACACCTGAATTATTTTTCTTTTTTCATAAATATGAGATATTTTTTTGTAACTGGGAGAGGGGAGAGAAAATTTTGGTGAGTGAAGGGGCTAAGGTGAAGAGAAGAATGAAGGGGAAGGCATATCATCTGTTCTCCACTGGTTTCCTTGTACTGCTTTTGGGTTCCCTGTAGAGATAGAAGTGTAGAAAGATATTCAAAAGGAATTTTGTGAGAGGTACAGAAAGCACTCACTCTTTTCTAGCACCTGTGGAACATTCTCAAAAATTGAGCACGTGTTAGGCTACAAAGGAAGCCTCAATAATGGAGACATTGTAACTGCATTCTCTTTATGATCAGAAGTAAGACAGGGATAGCCACTATCACTACTACTGTTCATTATATTCCTCCAGCCATAGGTGTGCAGATGTATCCTTTAGTGTGTACATTAGGGACTGTGCCTAGCATTTTCTGGGAAGCAATGGAAAAGATTTGTATATGCAGTACTGAGTGTTCTTGTTGCTAGTTGAGTGAATTTGTGGTGTTTGGGTGAGTAGTGCAACAGTTGACTGATTAGAGCATTCCCTGTGGTGTGTTAGAGCATTGTTTTTAGCTGTATAGCATTGAATCCTCACTGCCTACTCCTTCTGGAGAGTCTGTGAGCTACTTAATATATCTTTTTTTTTTTTTTGGAGACAGAGTCTTACTCTGTTTCCCATAGTGGCATCATCATAGCTCACTGCTGGGCTCAAGCGATCCTCCTGCCTCAGCCTCCCAAGTAGCTGGGACTATAGGCACGCACCATCACGCCTGGCTAATTTTTTCTATTTTTAGTAGAGACAGGATCTTGCTCTTACTCAGGCTGGTTTCAAACTCCTCAGCTCAAGTGATCCTCCTGCCTCTGCCTCCCAGAGTGTTAGGATTACAGGCGTGAACCACCATGCCCGGCCTTAATATATCTTAATATGTTCCTTTTCTGCTTAAACTAGCCAGAGTGGATTTTATTAAATTGCATCTGAATATTTGACTGATAAAAGGGGGGATCTTGCTAAAGTTAAGATACTCAAAATGGTATGGTAGTATTGCAGAAAGAAACAACTAGATCAATATAAAACTCAGAAAGTTCAATAGGTAACTTTATGAACCAAGTTCATAGGTAACTTTATATACAATAAAGATGATACCACAAATTTGTGGGGAAAGGTGGACTATTTAGTATATGGTGTTAGGAAAACTGTCCTGTTCTATGGAGAAAAATAAAGTTGGATCTCCTCTTATACCATATACAGATGGAAATTTTAGATAAATTAAAACCTGAATGTAAAAGAAAAATCTATAAGGATAATAAAATGCAATGTGGGAAAATATATTTGTGGCTTTGGGATGGGGAATGGTTTTTAAATCAAGATCCCTAAAGCTCAGTAAAGTGAAGAAAAATAGTGATAACTTAGATTTTTTTCAAAATTAAAGATTTCCATTGGAAAAAAAGGGCTCCATAGACAAAGTTAACAGACTGAGACCATATTAGAAAAAGGTATTTGTAGTTTTGAACATATCAAGGAATCAATATATGAGGAACTCCTGTGATTTACTGAGAAAAAACTAGAGACTTAATTTAAAAACAGGCAAATCACTTGTGTAGACAATGTGGGAAAGGGAAATACAAATGGCTCAATTTCACTAATAATCAGAGTAATGCAAATTAAAGTGGGACTCCATGCTCAGTATATTGGTAAAATTAGATAGTTTTATAATACTAAATATTGTAGGCAATATGGAGAGACTGGAATCTTCATGTACTGCTGGTGGAAGTGTAAATGTCTATAGATACTTTCAATTATTACTTAGTGAAATTGAGTATGTGTAAATACTATGATTGAATAATCCTTTCTGAGAACATAGCCCCCCAAAATTTCAACATAGTGAATAGGGGAAACATAAAAATGTGTTTATTGTGTTTGCAGGAGTTAGAGCTATGAAGACTTGTCTTAGAGGCTGCCTGGGGAAATTACTTTTCATCAATTCCCATGTAGTCCACTAGGGGGCAAAAGTCACGTAAAAACTCTACCAACATTGAATTGCCACAAACTGTGTTCACTCTTCTTTTTCAAATAAAATCCCAAGAAAATCTGTACAAAATAATAAAAGCCAAAGGGAGAACTTTGTAGTACATCTTATATTAATAACCAAGGGTACAGTCTCAGGTTATAAAATGAGAATAGGTGCCATCCAAAATGCAGCTTTTGTTTCTTTTGGTTACAGACGAGAGTAACCGAGATTTTTTTTCCCCAGAGACCACCGTGGATGCAAGGAGTCACATTCTGATCAATGTATTTATAGTTACTAACTTTTGTGCCTTAAAAAACCCCATCTCTCATCTATTGCAGTTACTCGGATTTCATGCTCGTTATTTTTAACACATTAGCAAGTCATATCACATGTGATGAGATTTAGCATACTCTGTGTGTGAATATATCACTTTAATTTGAATGATGAAGCAGTGCCCTATCAATTATGTGACTCCTTTTAATTCCCTTCGTGAAGGAAGGAAACTTCTTAAATACTAAATTTGCACAATCATGGCGACCTCTGAAAGTGTGCATTCCCTTTTAAGACTAACTTGTCAGAACAAAGCATAGTTGGAGTCATTATCAAGCAGCTTCCCAGTGGAGGTCACCCTTCTAAAGTTTGCAGATTCTGGCTGATGATGTCATTGACACAAAGATGAAAATGCAACAGGTAGCCTTAGATCAGCTTCCTGGTGAGACCAGGTGAGACCAGCTGCATTTTGGACATGGCTTTGCAGAGCACTGTGGAAGCAGCGTGTCTGGGGCTTCTCCTCAGCTCTCTCTGGAAGGGTGAGTAGGCTCCTTTGCCATTTGGTCTTGGGAAAGTGTATGCAATTATTTTAAAATCTGGACTCTTTTTTAGTTGAAAAACAAAAAAGCCAGATTCATGAATACTCACTGTACTTAAAGGCATGTTCAGCAAGCCAAACAGCAGCATCAAAGTGATGATCTCCTTTGTTTCCTGCAGTTGCAGAGAGCAAGGACCAAGTGTTTCAGCCTCCCACAGTGGCATCTTCGGAGGGAGCTGTGGTGGAAATCTCCTGTAATCACTCTGTGTCCAATGCTTACAACTTCTTCTGGTACCTTCAGTTCCCAGGATGTGCGCCAAGACTTCTTGTTAAGGGCTCAAAGCCTTCTCAGCAGGGACGATACAACATGACATATGAACGGTTCTCTTCATCACTGCTCATCCTCCAGGTGCAGGAGGCAGATGCGGCTGTTTACTACTGTGCTGTGGAGGACACAGAGGCAGGGAACCCATCAAGAGCTGAACAGAAACGGGGAGAGATCACAGCCTTTTGCAGGAGGCAGAAAAGAGAAGAACAATAACTCTCCCCCCCCAATTTTGTGTTCCCTAAGCTTTTTCATTTCACTGCTATCAGAAAAATAATTGAGTCAAGACACACTATTAGCAAACGTCTAGAGGAAAATATGATTTTAAAGAGTGATTCATTATCAATAATAGTGCTGTAAATCCACATTTCAAATAGTCTTCTTGGTATTTGAAATACCTTTGGCTATTTTTTTGAGCTCTGATTAGATTATTTTGTTTCGCCCTTATAAAATGGCTGTTGATGAATTTGTGATAGGAATGAGTCAACTCTTCTATTTTCTTATTGCTCTCTGCACTTGTGTTTTTTTTGCTTTATTTCTTTTTTTTAATTTCAGGATATTACTCGGGTACAAACATTTTGGTTATATAAATTGCTTTTGTACTGTTTGAGTCAAAGTTATAAGTGTGCCCATCTCCCAGATAGTGTGCACTATACCCATTAGGTGTGAATTTACCCATCCCCTCCTCCCCACCTGCTTGATTTCTGATGAATGTTATTTCCATATGTGCACATAAGTGTTGATTGATCAGTTCCAATTTAATGGTGAGTACATGTGGTGTTTGTTTTTTCATTCTTGTGATACTTCACTTAGAAGAATGGTCTCCAGTTCCATCCAAGTTAATACAAGCGGTAGTAGTTCACCACTTTTTTTAGGCTGGGTAGTACTCCATGGTATACATATACCACATTTTATTAGTCCACTCATGTATTGATGGGCACTTGGCTTGTTTCCACATCTTTGCAATTGTGAATTGTGCTGCTATAAACATTCAAGTGCAGGTGTGTTTTTTATAGAATGTCTTTTTTTCCTTGTTATAAATACCCAGTAGTGGGATTGCTGGATCAAATGGTAGTTCTACTTTTAGTTCTTTGAGGTATCTCCATATGACTTTCCATAGAGGTTGTACTAGCATGCTATACATCCAATAAAGGGCTGATAACTAGAATCTATAAAAAACTCAAGCAAATCAGCAAGAAAAAATAAAACAATCCCATTAAAAAGTGGGCAAAGGACATGAACAGAAACTTTTCAAAAGAGGATAGACTAATGGCCAACAAACATATGAAAAAATGCTCAACATCTCTAATCATCAGGGAAATGCAAATCAAAACCACAATGAGATATCACATAACTCAAGTGAGAATAGCTTTTATCAAAAAGTCCCAAAACAACAAATGCTGGCATGGATGCGGAGAGATAGGAACACTCATACACTGTTGGTGGGACTACAAACTAGTGTGTTTTAAATATTATCTGCTAGCTTAAGTGTCTTTGCAGGAATATTTTCAAGACATGTGTCCCTTTTGTAAAGGGCAGTTTAGTTAGCATTGGATAATATAATAAGAAGTAGAAAGGGAATGACTGAGTGAGTGGCTGCTACCAACAGCCCTGCATTTGGAACCTCAATCCTTGCTTCAGGACACTTGCTTATAATTGGACATACAGACCCATTGAGGATGCCATTCAGTGAGTATATGAGATATTAGTAAAACAGAATCTTCTTCCTAATTTTATTTTATTTATTCTATTTATTTATTTGTTTTTTTGAGACCAAGTCTTGCTCTGTCACCCCGAGTAGAGTGCAGTGATGTCATCATAGCTCACTGTGGCCTCAAGCTCCTGGGGCTCAAGTGATCCTCCTGCCTCAGCCTCCCTAGTAGCTGGGACTACAGGCGCACACCACGACACTGGACTAATTTTTCTATTTTTAGTAGAGACAGGGTCTCGCTCTTGCTCAGGCTGGTCTTGAACTCCTGAGCTCAAGCAATCCTCCCGCCTCGGCCTCCCAGAGTGCTAGGATTATAGGAGTGAGCCACTGCATCCGGCCTTCTTCCTGATTTTAAATTAAAATACAAATGGAAGTATTTGTACCTATTGTAATATATTCTTTCCATTTCCCTGTTAATTGTCTTGCTCCTCCCACCTCAAATGTGTCCCTCTCTCTTTGGAGACCAGTGCCCTAGGGTAGGTCAGTGGATGTTAGCCTTTTTTATCCTCCGAGATTAGGACTTTTGTAAAAATTAGATTTTTTTCCATTATATTCTAGATCAATTGAATCAGGTTTTGCAGGGGTGAGGACCAGAAGTCTATGTTTTCCATAAAGCTCTCACTGGTTATTCCTCTGCTCAGCCAGGTTTGCTCTGGGAAACTCAGATTCTGGAACCCAGATCTGCAGGCTTTAACCACTATTCTCTAATTCTTTCCACTTAGAATTTTAATAATAGAAAAGGGTTTCAGGAAGTGGATCCGAAAGGGCTAGTGCTTGCCTACATAGTAGGCTTTCAGCAGATGTTTACATTTGGAATAAAAACTGAAGGGCAGATTGCTGACAACAGAAAAAAAAGAGCATTTTAATAATATCAAATGTCATAAAGCTTTACCAATATGTATTAAGCAGATTGGTTTTAACTAGAATTTTTAATAACATCCAAATATCTCCATTGGATATAAATATAAATTAGTATGTTTGTACCACTTCTTTAAGCATATTCTATTTTGGGTTGTTGCTTAATTAAAAGTGTGTTAATCTTATTTTTTTAGTGAACTGAGATTCTTGAGAAGAGGAACCATGTGTAATCCTTCTTTAAAGTTGTCCTGTGCAGGGCTGTGTGTGCTGTAGTGGCTCAGTAATAGTGAATAATAGTGAATATGTGTGTGACCCTCTTATTGCTTTGGCAAGCAAGACAGAGACTTTGGTCATATTAGGAAGTTCTTTCCAGTTCACAGAGGAGTATGTGCATGTGGTATATTGGACACCCTGGATAGTATTGTCTTAAATTGCCTAAGGGAACAACACTGTCAATAGACCTCTCATTGGTGGGTAGTGTTCCCTTTGGACTCATTTGTCCTTTGTGGATATCTGAACAATAAGATAGGAGATTTAAAAAAATACACAAAAACACCCACAAATTCATCTGTAACATCTTTTAACATGATCATTATTCTAGTCTTTAATTTATTTTTCTGCATAGATAATCTTATAGCCATTTTTCTCTCCTGCCACCCTACACACTTTTGCCAGATTATCTCAAAGTATATCTGTGATTATATTATTCCATGAATAAAATCCTTCAGGGCTTTGTAATTTTATATACAAGAAAGAAAGCAAAAAACAACAAACCTCAATAGAGGTCCCCTTTGCTCAGTAAAGCTGCCATATTAGGGACCCAATGACATTTTTCTGCTTTAATTATTGCCCCCACATCCCCTGATCCCTTTGGGTCACCAAGTAAGTTTACTCTCTAACCTTTAAGACCTCTTGGCATTGTCTCCTATATGACTTGTATCAGATTATTTTCTCTGCCTGAAATACCCTTTCTCCCTTTATTCAGATTCTAGCTAACTCCTAGAACTGCCTCTGCTGAGACCTCTCTCCCCCTTCTCTGTGTCGCTGTAGTACAATGATCTCCGAGGTTTTTGATTATATACTGCTATTGGCAAAATATGTTATTCCTTCAACATGTGCATATTTATAGCCTCATAGATTACAATCATGTATGTAAAAAACAAAAATAGAAATTAGAAAAGATTGAGATAAATACAAATACTAATTGTTACAATTTTCTTCTTGCACTCAAGAGGATCATCCTGTGTAGCACATCCCTGTCCCTTCTACATGATGAACTACACGAACGCTGCCTTTAACTAGCTGGCAAAATTCCTTAAGTTTTGGGAGATCCTTTTTTTTCTCATTTGGATGAAATATCTGTAATGATTTTTCCATTGCTACAATTCTTGCACATTTTGCTTTAGATTGTTACTAGTTTTTCCCCTGAATAAGTGTCTCACCTACCAAAATGGATGGTGAGTTTCTTGAGGGTAAGGATTATGTCTTGTTCCTCTGTTTACTTCTTGGTGCAAATGGTATCTTGCATGTAACAGGTACTCAATAGTAATTTGTGAAGATCAACTGACTCGTAGGGTTTTCTCCTAGAATTATCAGAATGCCAAGGCAGTTCCTGAGTAAATCCCTAGAAAAAGAGCCCTCTGTGAAGAACAATTCATTCCTGATAAATGAAGGGAAACAGAGCTCTCACTCCATTACTGGGGGTCCAGCATGTAAAATGGCCTCTCATTCCATGGATTTCTGCTAGCTCTGTGTACTTATTTAAAGTTTCAATCATTTGACAAATATTTATCTGGCACCTATGATTTGTCAATCACATGGTTCTTCTTTTTGCTCCTGTATTATTAAAACAAAACAAAACAAAACACCCATCCTCAGATCTTCTCTAGGACAGAAAGGCACCAAACTAAAAAGAAAGAAATCATGAATCTTAGGAGGTGAAGTTCTGAAAGGCAACCTAGATCATCTGTTCATGGCATGCTTGGATTCCCTCAACAGCATCACCCCCAGGGGAATTACCAGTATTTTCTTGACAGCTTCTTGCAGCAAGGTTCTTTTTATTTTGGTAGCTAAGATTTTATTTTATTTCAAAATTTTGAGGGGGCACAAATGTTTTTGGTTACATGGATCACTTCTGTAATGCTTGACTCATGGCTATAAGTGTGCCCATGACCCAAATAGTGTTCATTTTACCCGTTAGGTAAGTTTTCACCCCTCCCCTCTTCCTCCCTCTGCCCTGCTTGTTTTCCACTGAGTTTTACTTCCCTCTGTGCACATGTATGCTCGTCAGTTAGTTTAATAGTGAGTACGTACGGTGTTTGTTTTTCCATTCTTTAGACACTTCACTTAGGATAATGATCTCCAGTTCCATCTAAATTGTTGCAAAAGGCATTAATTTATCCTTTTTGATGGCTGAGTAGTACTCCATGGTATACACACACATTTTATTAATCCACTAATGAATTTATGGGCACTTCAGTTGATTCCATATCTTTGCAAATGTGAATTATGCTGCAATAAACATTCTAGTACAGGAGTCTTTTTGATAAAATGACTTCTTTTCATTTGGGCAGATACCCAGTAGTGGGATTGCTGGATTGAATGGTAGGTCTACTTTTAGTTCTTTAAGGAATCTCCAAACTGTTTTCCATAGAGGCTGTACTAATTTGCAGTTCCACCAACAGTGTATAAGTGTTCCTTTCTGTCTGCATCCACACCAGCATCTATTGTTTTTGGACTTTTTAATAAAAGCCATTCTAACATGGGTAAGGTGAAATCTCATTGTGGTTTTAATTTGCATTTCCCTGATGATCAGTGACATGGAGCATTTTTTCATATGTTTATTGGCCATTTTTCTATCTTCTTTTGAAAAGCTTCTGTTCATGTCTTTTGCACACTTTTTAATGGGGTTGTTTGTTTTCTTCTTGCTGATTTGTTTGAGTCCTTTGTAGATTTCAGATAATAACCCTTTATCAGGTGTATAGTTTGCAAATATTTTCTCCCATTCTGTAGGTTGTCTATTTGCTCTGTTGATTGTTTCCTTAGCTGTGCAGAAGCTTTTTAATTTAATCAATTCCCATTTAGTTATTTCTGTTGTTGCTATAATTGCCTTTGAGGTCTTAGTCGTAAATTCTTTGCCTCGGCTGATGTCTAGAAGAGTTTTTCCTATATTTTTTTCTAGAGTTCTTATGGTTTCATGCCTTACATTTAAGTCTTTTATTCATCTTGAATTAATTTTTGTGAATGGCAAGAGATACGGATCCTATTTCATTCTTCTGCACGTGGCTGTCCAATTTTCCCAGCACCATTTATTGAATAGGGCTTCTTTTCCCAAGTGTATATTGTTTTCTGCTTTGTCAAAGATCAATTGGCTATATGTAGATGGTTCTATATCTGGGTTTTCTGTTCTGTTCCATTGGTCTGTGTCTCTATTTTTGCACCAATACCACGCTGTTTTGGTTACTATAGCGTTGTAGTATAGTTTGAAGTCTCATAATGTGATGCCTCCAGATTTGATCTTTTTGCTTAAGATTGCTTTGGCTATTTGGGATCTTTTTTTTGCTTCCAAATGAAGCATAGAATTATTTTTTTAGATCTGTGAAATATGACATTGGTATTTCGGTGGGGATTGCATTCAATCTGTAAATCACTTTGGGTAGTATGGATATTTTAACAATGTTGATTCTACCAATCCATGAGCATGATATGTTTTTCCATTTGTTTGTGTCATCTGCAATTTCTTTCCTCAGTGTTTTGTAGTTCTCTTTGTAGAGTTCTTTTACCTCTTGGTTAAGTATATTCCTAGGTATTTTATTTTCTTTGTAGCTATTGTGACTGGTATTGAATCTTTGATTTGACTCTGAGCTTGACTGTTATTGGTGTATAGAAATGCTACTCATTTGTGTACATTGATTTTGTAACCTGAGACTTTGCTGAATTTATTTATCAATTCCAGGAATTTCTTGGTGGAGTCTTTGGGATTTTCTAGAGTGGATATAAGGTCATATCATTAGCCAAAAGTGATAGTTTGACCTCCTCTTTCCCAATATGCATACACTTTATTTCTTTCTCTTGTCTGATTGTTCTGGCTAGGACTTTCAGAAGTATGTTGAATTGAAGTGGTGACAGTGTGCACCCTTGTCTTGTTCCTGTTCTTAGAGGTAATGCTTTCAACTTTTTCCTATTCAGGATGATGTTGGCTGTGGGTTTGTCATGTATGGCTTTTATAATTTTGAGATATGTCCCTTCTATGCCTAGTTTGTTGAGGTTTTTTTAATCATGAAAGGGTGTTGGATTTTGTTGAATGCTTTTTCTGCATCTATTGAGATGATCATATGGTCTTTGTTTTTGCTTCTCTTTATGGGGTCAATCACACTTATTGATTTACGTATGTTGATCCATCCTTGCATCCCTGGGATGAAGCCTACTTGGTCATGGTGGATTATTTTTTTGATGTGCTGTGGAATTCAGTTTGCTATTATTTTATTGAGGATTTTTGCATCTATATTCATAAGGGATATTGGTCTGCAGTTTTTTTTTTGTGTGTGTCCTTTCCTGGCTTTGGTATCAAGGTGATACTGGCTTCATAAAATGAGTTGGGGAGGATTCCTTCCTTTTCGATGTTATGGAATAATTTCTGCAGTATGGGTACTAGCTCTTCTTTGTAGGTCTGGTAGAATTTGGCTGTGATCCATCTGGTCTGGGGATTTCTTTTGTTGCAAGATTTTTTATTACTGCTTTGATCTTATTGCTACTGTTGGTTTGTTCAGGAGTTCTACTTCTTCCTGTTTGAGTCTTGGGAAGTTGTGTGTTTCCAGGAATTTGTCCATTTCCTCTATGTTTTCTATTAATAGTTTATGTGTGTAGAGATTTTCATAGTATTCACAGATGATATTTTGTATTTCTGTGATATCAATTGTAATATCTCCTTTTTCCTTTCTGATTGAGCTTATTTGGGTCTTTTCTCTTCTATTCCTGGTTACTCTAGGAAGAGGTCTATCACTTTTGTTTATCTTTTCAAAGAACCAGCTTTTGCTTTGTTGATCTTTTGCTTTTTTTTTTTTTCCATTTTGTTTGGTTCTGCCCTGACCTTTGTTCTTTCTTTTCTTCTGCTGGTTTTGGGTTTGGTTTGCTCTTCCTTTTCTACTTCCTTGAGATATGTTGTTAGATTGTTAATTTGTGATTTTTCTGTCTTTTTGATTTAGGCATTTAAGGCTATAAATTTTCCCCCTAGGACTGCTTTTGCTGAATCCCATAGATATTGATAGCTTATGTCTCCTTTGTCATTCAGTTCAAGGAATATTTTGATTTCTATCTTAATTTCATTATTGACCATTATTGACCTCATAATCATTCAGCAGCAGGTGGCTTAATTTCCATGACTTTGTGTAGACTTGAGTGTTTCTCTTGGAATTGATTTCTAGTTTTATTCCACTGTGGTCTGAGAAGATACATAGTATGATTTCTATTTTTTTGAATTTGTTGAGACATAGTTTGTGGCCTAGGATATGATCAGTCTTGGAGAATGTTCCATGTGCTGATAAGAAGAATGTATATTCAGTAGTTTTTGGGTAGAATGTTCTGTAAATGTCTATTAGGCTCATTTGTCCTAAAGTTCCATTTAAGTCCAGTGTTTGTTTACTTATTTTCTGCTTGGATGATCTGTCTTGCTCTGTCAGTGAAGTGTTGAAGTCCCTGGCAATTACAATGTTGCTGTTTATCTCTTTGCTTAGATCTAGTGTCATAGAATTTGCTTTATGAATCTGGGCACTCCTGTGTTAGGTGCATAAATATTTATGATTATTATTTATTCTTGTTGAATTGCTCCCTTAATCATTATATAATGCAATCTTTGTCTTTCTTTACCATTGTTGATTTAAATTGAATTTTATCTGATATGAGAATGGCTATCTTTTGGACTCTGTTTGTGTTGAATATTTTTTTTCCATCCCTTCACCTTGAGTCTGTATGAGTACTTGTGGTTTAGATGTGTTTCCTGGAGACAGCAGATATTTGGGTTGTATTTTTTCATCCATTCAGCCAGCCTCTGTCTCTTGAGTGGGGCATTCAGACCATTCATGTTGATTGATAGAACTGATATGTGGAATGCTGTTCTGTTCACCCTGTTGGGTAGTAGTACCTTATTCCTTTGCTTTGTCTATGTGCTGATCTGTGAGTAATGTGGTTCTGAGTATTTCCTGTAGGGCAGGTCTGGTGTTGACAAATTCCCTCCATGTTTGCTTGTCTGGAAAAAATCTTTATTTCTCCTTCATATATGAAACTTAGTTTTTCAAGATATAAAATTCTAGGCTGGTAGTTGTTCTGTTTAAGATGACTGAAGATGGGGCCCCAATCCCTTCTGGCTTGTATGGTCTCCATTGAGAAGCCTGCAGTTAGCCTGATGGATTTTCTTTTGTAAGTTACTTAATGTTTTTTTTTTTCTTCATGGCTCACAGGAGTTCCTCCTTTGTGTTGACTGTGGCCAGTCTGATGACTATATGTCTTGGTGATTGCCTCTTTTCAATTAATCTCCCAGGTGTTCATTGAGCTTCTTGTACCTGGATGTCTAAATCTCTAGCAAGAACAGAGAAGTTTTACTCAATTATTCCCTCAAATAAGTTTTCTAGCCCTTGTGTGTTTTATTCTTCACCCTCAAAGATGCCTGTGCTTACATAATCCCATATTTCTTGTAGGCTTTGTTCACTCCTCTTGATTCTTTGTTCTTTATTTTTGACTGACTGGGTTAATTCAAAAGAGCTGTCTTCAAGCTCTGGAATTCTTTCTTCTGCCTGGTGTAGTCTATTCTTAAAGATTTCCACTGTGTTTTGTATTTCCTTAAATGATTTTTTCATTTCCAGAAGTTCTATTTTTTTTTGTAATGTGTCTATCTCTTTAGTAAATTTTTCATTCATTTCCTGAATTGTTTTCCTTCTTTCTTTGAGTTGGTTTTCCATTTTTTCTTGGATTTCATTGAGCTTCCTTATAATCCATATTTGGAATTCTTTATCTGTCATTTCAATATTTTCATTTTGATTGGGATCCATTGCTAGAGAGCTAGTATGCCCTTTTGGGGGGTGTCCTTTTGCTCTGATTTTTTATACTTCTGGAGTTCTTGCACTGATTCTTTCTCATCTGGAGAAGCTGTCACTTCTTGTTTTTGGATTTTCTTTTGTTTAGATGGGGCTCCCCCCCTTATTTGTAAGGGTGTGTCCATAGCTTATGTTGGGTAGGAAACTTTGGCTTTGCTTGTGGGTGCTTTGATGGAGGTCTAGGTTCTGGATGAATGCCTTAGTTATAGATATCCTTAGTGCAGTGTTTTTCTCAGTGCTAGTTATTTGTAGGCTGTAGCAGTGGTGAGCTATGTGTGTGGGCAGATTCCCTGTCTCTTGTTGATGAGGGAGGATGGAGGTCTTTGAAATTCTTTCTCATTCCCCAGCCCTGTGGTCTTCTTAATGGCATGAATTATATTGGGAAGCCCAGTTTAATTTCTGAGACAGTAGATAGTGCTTATGGGTAAGCATCAACCATATTCTGTATGACTGAGTCAGTAAATGCTGCCCTGGGCAGTACAAATTGACCTCCCTGCCAGTAGGTGGTGCTTGCCAGAAAGAGTCAGCTACAGTGTTACTTTTTGGACCTGTGGCAAGCTCTAGCCCTTTAGGAGAAGTGCTCAAATGCCCCAGGTGGTAGTTGGGGCTCTGGGGTTTCCAGGTGAGTCATTAGTTTCCACCACAGCAGAAGTGGGTGAGGGAGTGAGGCTGTGCAGGGCTGGGTAGAAGGAGACTGCCCTCAGGCTCTGCAAAAGCCAGTAAGTAACTGTCTTGGCAAGGGTTGAAGGTCTGCTCCCAGGCCACTAGGGAAAGCCACCAGGGAGGGGCTGAAGTGGCCCCACCAAGCCAGAGAGTCTGCTTGTGTGGGAGGTGCCATATGAGACTCCCAATCTGGCTGTCAGCATGAGTTTCACTCTTCTCCACCCTCCCCTGCTCTGTGGTCTCCTTCTAGCATTTGCTGGTAGGCAGGAGCTCAAACAAGCTGAGATCCCCAGCTTGGCACTGTGGGCTGGGAGATTCCCTGTCCAGTATCCCACCCTGGGCTGAGAGCACATCTTTCCTGTAGGGAGAGGTGTGCTTCATGAGTGTGCTCTGACTGGGACACACACTGTGCTCTCTTTTCAGTTCTGCCCATGTGGGGTCCCTCACCTCCTGAGATTAGTTCACAAATCTCCCCTCTGTACCCCCGAGCAACATGATCAAGTCCTGTGGGTACAGCCTGGCCTGTGGGCCTGTCCCTGGGTTCCCAAGGATCAATCCCTGACTGTGCTAGGGAGAAGTGTGCTGGTCCCGAGTTGCCTATGGGTTGCTCAAGCAGGTTTGATGTCCCTCCACTTCGTGGTGTGACCTGCTTGATGGAACAGCTGGGTGAACAGCATTAGGAAGGGCCTGTGAGCAGGCAGCTCACAGTCCGAGCACCCCTTAGTCCACTGCAGGTATTTAAGAGGAAAGGTTTGAGCTCCACTTTCTGTGGAAGCCTTTTCATGGTGGGTGCACCAACAGGGGAAGCAGCTGCTCCTGAGGGCCCTGGCTCAATCATCTCTCTTGGCAGCCATGGGCAGGGGAGGGGAAGAGGAGGAAAACAGTCTGATTGGAGGACAGCTAGCACTCTGGTCATCTCTGTCCCTCTTTCCAGAAGGCAGCCCACCTGGAATGTCTAAGCTCTGGGGTCACACAGATCTCCCGGGACCCACTGGCCACTATGGCTCCTGCAGTCTGGGTGGGAGTTGGGAAATTTCTGTATGGGAATGAGTGTGATGAAAACTGAGGGGCTGAAGCTCCCTGAGGGGAACAAAGGTGCACGGTGGGTGGAGAAGCAATATGGCATCTGCCGTCTTGGCTCAGGTCTGTGGTGACAGGAAGTGACCCCAAGAGGGCTGGCAGCCTGGTGCTTTGTCCTCAAGAAGCTCCCAGTTCACTGGCAGCAGCAGCTTTTGGGCTCATGAGGGTAGAAAGTCTCTCCAGTAGGTTGGGAGCTTGCTGACTGCCAGAGGTGTGAGGGAGGGAGAAACAAAACCCCTCCATCTACCCTATTCACTGGGTTCCAAGCCTCTCAGGGTTGATCTTTGCCAATATCTTGCTCCTTCTTGTTCTGCTCTGCAACTTCTTCACATGGAATCTCTGGTAGATTCTGGCACTTTTCCTTCAGAATTACACCTGATCTATGTTTATTTGTTTGTTTTCTTTTTCATCTAAAACTTTTCCTTCTTTCTGAGGTGATCTGGAAGTTGGTGTCTCTGGTCAGCCAGCTTCGCAGCTAACATTTTAAATCAGGCAGTCAGTCCCCAAATACTACTCTTAATCATGACTCTATAATGTCATGCTTCTTTGAAATTGGAATAACTTGATGAACTTATTTCATTTGCTTAATTTCTCCAGTAATAATCTATGTCCATGAAAAATTAAGTAAAAAGTTAAGTCCAAGTTTCAGCTAGTAGTTATGGACTTTATGACACTATTATCAGTATGCTGAGGAATACAAAGATGAGTCAAGGTTCTTGCTGCTACCATACTGTCTACCCAAGCTTCAGGCAGCTGTGAATTGAAAAGCAATTATTGTTTGTATTGAGTTAACATCCATGTTCCTGTGGCTTCTACACCTTTGGGAACCTAAAGCAGTTCACATTTCTCTTTTACATATTTTGAGCCAGATCTAATATTTCCACTGAATAGTTTTTTTCATATTAAATATTTGTAAGTTATCCTAACCATTTATTACATATATGACACAATTTTTACTTCTCTTATTATTGTACACTGTGAATAGTTTCCAGTTGGCTTACATTTTTCTTAGTACAGAATCCCTACAACTTAACAAAATACTTCACATGTGGCTTGGCCTGTTTTTAAACCACAATGAGAAAACTGGGTCAGGGTTAGGGAAGGTAAATATAGTAAACCCAGAGAAACTAGATAAATCTCTCAGTTCACTGAGGTAAGGATGGCCATTGATTCATGGTCTCCTTTATGTCAAGGTAGGAGGGCAGAAAGTCAAATCACAGATTTCCCCCTCTCTTTTGAGAGTTCCCTAACTTATGTAAACGAGTATGATTTGCTTAGTTGAACTATACTCTTTGTCAAAGTTTCATACAAAAAGCACTGATTTTCATCTTTGCTCTAACAACTTTATTTTGGCTGATTATCTTTTGATACTTCTAAAATGAATATAATCTACATTTCGGAATGTGATGTTTGTAAATGGCTTTCTCATTAGTTTATATGAGTCATTCCTTGCTGTCTCCTGAGAAATCACTGACATTTACAGGGTTTTGATTTTTTTTAGAGGTGGGGTCTCTCTATGTCGCCCAGGCTGGCCTCAAACTCCTGGGCTCAAGCAATCCTCACGCCTCAGCCTCCCAAGTAGCTGGGACTACAGGTGTGTGCCACCATTCCCAGCTAGAGTTCTGATGTTTATAAATAGTTTTTTTGGAAAGACAGTAGACAGCCTTAGAGAAACACCTGGAGTGTCAAGTAGAAGCTCCTAGACACTGCTCTGGGCCTCATCTTGTTGCCCTTGTGTTATGATCTTCATATCTCAGTAGTAGTTGAATAAGAAGGAGAGAAGAGACTTACCGCAAGGAAAGCAGAGTCCTACACCTGCAGCATTTGGGGAACATTCCCCTTTGGTCCACACGTCTCACATTTGACTGATCTCCAAATGGACAGCACTGCATCCAGTTTACAATGGTTTGGAGAAATAGTTTGTGTCAACTTTCTGTGAACTTCATGGTTCTTTCAATAGAAATCAAAGAGTTATGCAAATAGTCAAAATGTGGTCCACCCGGGTGCATATGGTATGTTGATAAGACAAAAAAAAATCAAGTTTTCATCAGATTATATGCACATAAACCTGTACTGGCATAGCAGTGAGCAAGAGGTGCCGGAGAAGTTGGATGATCTTTAAGTGTTGGTGGTTTAGGAGTGATTATCCAGAGGTTGTTTTGGTTAAGCGGCACATACATATGGGATCAGCATTTGGAATAGTCCACTCAATGGACAGGATGACCTCTAAAGTTCTATTTGACCTATTCAAGTCCATGATTGTATAATTTTATTATGACAATGAGTTACTTTCCAATATTATAATGTTTTTAAAAAGTAAATGATCAAAATTGAATTTTTGGTGTGATTTAGCATACAGAATGCCTTTGAAGTCAGTAAAATATTGTTTAAAAATCTTTGCTCTGTTTCTTTAGGGGTGACTTGAGCAAATTACCCAATTTTCCTAAACTCTGGCATCCTCATCTCTAACATGGGGCATGTTAGGAGAAATAAATGTGACAAGGAATGCAAAGGACTTAACATTATGCTGACAGTGAGCATTTGATGAATAATTTCCTCATTAATATCATAAGTTGAAGCTCATAAGCAGAATAGCTACTGAGGTTGTATTGTTCAATATTGAAAGCTCAGTCTATGCCGTATGAATTCTTTGGGTGCTGCTGCTGACTTTGTGTGCAGGATATCACGTGGAGGTCCCTGAATCCTTCCCTACCTGCTCAGCAGTTAAGAAGTAGTTCCTTAACTGGAAGTAAATAGGAAGACTGAACTTTTCTACTTTTTCAAGAAGGAGAAAAATAAGGATTCTACATCAGTTCTGTTATTGCAAATGGCTGCCCATAATTCTAACCATGGTAGAAATTCAGAGAAAAACTTTCCTCCTTCTATAGCTGAACATGCTTAATTAATAAATATGGCCATTCCTTCCGTAAGCACCTTTGAGGGGAACCACTAAACAATCAGTCATTTCTAGCACAAAATTTAAAATATCAACCTCCTAAAGATTTAGTTCACTTGTGGCTCTTGAGATTAATTATTAAATGGCTGAAGGCAAACAACAGAGCCACTAGCACTATCTAGGCATATCTTGTGTGCTGCATCTACAGAGAACAGAGGAAGTAGAGGTTGGAAAATTAATCAAGTCACTAAAGTCTATACTGAACTGTTGTTTTAATTTAACTTATTTTATTTGCCTTTTTACATTGATTAAAATGCAGTATGTCTGTGCCCATACATGCATTTAGGACACACATACATCTTTGCTTGAGTTGCAGGGCAGCAGTAACCCCAGTGTGGGAGGGCTGGACCATCTCTGTTTTCCTCTCCAGGTTTTAGTCTCCATTCTACTCTGGGCCCCAGGCTGACGTCTATACACTGCATGGACTGGTCTCCCTCTCTTTTGCTTCTGGTTGGGTTTAGCCCAGTGGGAGGCATCAGCAGGAGAGAGTGGTCGAGATATTTACATTCCAGGATCCTTCTTTCTTTCCTTTACTGAAGTCCTCATGCCCTGTTGGGTGGTACTCTCCCTCAGTTACAGGCCTCCCCACACTAGGGTAATTACTTCTTCCCCTGTCCCTTCGGTCCTAGGAGTGGTGTAATCTTCTGGCTGTTGTTAGCCCCAAGGTGCTTCATCTTCCCTTGTAGGTTTCCCTTATTTTTGCCCATACATTTAAAAATATTCCTTTTATTAAGCTTTTTTTCAATTACCCCCTTGAGGCGATTGCCAGGACCTTCAAAAATATAACACTAACACTCATTTTAGGCCTGAGGCAGAGAGAGAAGGAATTCATTTTATGTTCCCATTTATCACAGGCCTCTTTGGGACTTGAAGATTATTATTTAAAGATAACTAACCAGTTCCAAAGAAAGTATCCTATGGCTGAGATTTCAAATATTAAAGTATGAAATCCTTAGCAAAACTTTCAGAAAGAGTTATGTTCCACCTTTCTTCTGATTCAAACCAGACAGATTTTTCATCCTCACCTCAAAATATATGGTGGACACTGCTTAAAGAAAAAGGACGGCAAATCAGAGGAACGATTTCTTTATGCTAATACTTGCTTTTTTCTTTTAAATTTGAATCTATTGAATAATTACTCTAAAATGTTATTGTGGCATTTTTTAGTACAAAATTTTAGCCTATCCTCCCCTTAAAATGAGCCCTTTATCATCATAATAATACCTCAAGCTTAGTCAACCATAGATTTTTACTGAATATGTACTTCATTTGAAGTCTGTTTTAAGTAGCCTCTGCTTGTGAAAAATATCTATTTTGCAACTCCTTCTCAAAGGTTTTCTTTGCTTTATATCTACTTGTTGAATAGAACAAATGTGCCGGGAGGTGTTTATAATATCTTCTCTTCCTTTTCTCTCTCAAAAAATGTTTAAAGAGAGGTTCTTTTTATATGAATCTTTAAGATCATTACAGGATGGGCTTGCAACAAGCCCAACCTAGAGAAAAATTGGTCTGAGTTATCGTTTGGTCAAAGAGGTTTTCACAGAAACTAGCTCTAAATTACTTTTGAAGAGAAGACCAAGATTTCCATTTTTTTCCTGTCATTTCTCTACTCTTGCCTTACTCTTTTTTCCTATTTTGCTTTTTCTTGTCTCTCATTTTTATTTTTCTCTCCCTTTTCACGCAAAGCTACATTCTCCCTTCTTTTTCCTATTTATTTTCCCATACTATTAAAAAATTATAGTTCCTGAAAAATTAGGTGGGCATATGGTGAGCGCCTTGGGAGGCTGAGGCAAGAAGATGGCTTGAGTCCAGGAGTTTAAAGCCACAGTGAGCTATGATGACACCACTGCACTCCAGTGGGGATGACAGAGTGAGACTCTGTCTCAAAGAAAAAATTCTATTTCCTTTCTTTCTTTCTTTTCTTTTTTTCTTTTCGAGACGGAGTCTCGCTCTGTCACCCAGGCTAGAGTGCAGTGCCATTATCATAGCTGGGACTACAGGCTCTCACCACCACACCCGGCTAATTTTTTTTTCTATTTTTAGTAGAGATGGGGTCTCGCTCTTGATCAGGCTGGTCTCAAACTCCTCACCTCAAGTGATCCTCCCACCTTGGCCTCTCAGAGTGCTAGGATTACAGGCGTGAGACACGGCACCCAGCCTGTTTCCCTTCTTTCTGTCTCTGCATTATCTTAAGAGAACATAAGACATTTAAAGCTTGATCCACTCAGCATGCACCCTTTCCACTTTGATTCACAAGCTTCTGTTTCTTCTTCTTTGAACACCAAATTCCTCCCCTAAGTCTCTCATGGAAAATGTAAACATCCAGAAGTTGGACCAGGAAGCACTTGACTTGCTACTTCAGAGTCAAGTCAACTGTCCTGTGTGTGGTATCTAGGGGGCAATGCAGTGTAAGGTTTGTCCCTGGTACAAGAGGAGCTGCAGTCTTGCTCCCCACAAAACTTTGAGGAGCAAGACCAAGAGTTTGCTCAACAGAGTGAAGATACAGGTGCCAGGAATCACCAAGTTCTCTGAAAAAGTGCCATTTCTAAAAGCCATGTGTTGACAGAGGGCTGCTGGTCCCTCTTCAAGAACACACTCTCTGGCGTGGGTCCATATGTCCAGCCAAGGAGGGCTGGAAAGGAGCTCCCGGCTAGTTCAGCTGGAACCATGACTTCTGCATGCATCTTGACACTTGTGATTCTCTTTGCATTGAGTGAGTAATATCCCCTTCCCATTTTCCACTCGTATAATCCACTTTCATTCTCTTCAGCAGCTTCACTGATGCAACATGAATTAATCTACAGGTGGACTGAGAGCTCAGTCGGTGACTCAGCCGGAAGATCAGGTCGCTGTCTCTGAAGGGGATCCTCTGACTCTGAAATGCACCTATTCATATTCTGGGAGCCCTTATCTTTTTTGGTATGTCCAATATCCCAACCAAGGCCTCCAATTTCTTCTAAAATACATCACAGGGGACAACCTGGTTAAAGGCAGCTATGGTTTTGAGGCTGAATTTAATAAAAGCCAAACTTCTTTCCACCTGAAGAAAGCATCTGCCCTTGGGAGTGACTCTGCTTTGTACTTCTGTGCTGTGAGTGACACACTGATGGGGTTACAGGGGAAGCTGAACACAAACCCTTGAGTATAGTAAAACCCATTTTCTGAGGTCTTTATGTCCTTCCACAAGAGAGTGGTGTGGCTCCAGGATGTGTCTCTTAAGTTACAATTTTAAAACTGCAGATATTGCTTATTCAGCAAGTGTTATTGAATCCTTATGTGCCAGGTACTGTGCTAAGCACTGGTCATAAAGAGGTGAAGGAACTGTAAAACTACTAGAAGAAATCATAGGGGAAAAGCTCTGTGCCATTGGTCTGGGCAAGGAGTTTTTAGATATGACCACAAAAGCATAGGCAACAAAAGCAAAAATAGGCAAATGGGAATGTGTTAAACTGAAAAGCTTCTGCACAGCAAAGTAAATAATCAGAAGAGTGAAGAAATAACCTATGGAATGGGAGAAAACATTTGCAAACTATTCATCTGATAAGGGGTTAATATTCAAAATCACTGAGGAACTCAAACAACTAAATACCAAATAAACCCAAATAACCTCATTAAAAAATGGACAAAGACATTTCTCAAATGAAGACACACAAATGACCAAAAGGTATATTAAAAATATTTCAACATCACTAGTCATCAGAAACATGAAAATTAAAACCACAATGAGATATCACCTTACACTTGTTAGGATGGCTGTATAAAGACAAAAGATAACTGTTGGTGAGAATGTGGAGAAAAGGGAACTCTTTCACATTGTTGGTAGGAATGTAAATTAATGCAGCCATTATGGAAAATAATACAAACGTTTCTCAAAAAAAATTAAAAATAGAACTACCATATGATCTTGCAGTCCCACTTCTGGGTATATATCCAAAGGAAATGAAATCAGCATGTCAAAGAGATATCTGCATGCACTCCTATGTTCATTGCAGCCAAGATACAGACTCAACCTAAGTCCATCAGTAGGTGAATGGATGTAAATATGTGGTGTATATACACAACAGAATACTATTTACTGTTCCAAAAAAAGGAAAGCCTGCCATTTGTGACAACATAGATGAGCGAGGAGGACATTTTGCTAAGCGAAATAAGCCAGGCACAGAAAGACAAATATCACATGATCTCACTTATTTATGGAATTTTAAAAAGTTGAATTTATAGAAGGAGAGAGTAGAATTGTGGTTACCAGGGCTCTGCAGGGGAGGGTGAGAGGACTGGGGAGATGTTGGTCAAAGGATACACAATTTCCGTTGGACAGGAAGCATAAGTTCAAGAGATCTATTGTAATGGTGACTATAGTTAATAACAATGTATTGTGTACTTGAAAATTGCTGAAAGTAGATTTTAAGTGTTCTTAGCACAAAAAAAGGATAAATATGGGAGAGAATGCATGTTTATTAGCTTGATTTAGCCATTCCACAATGTACACATATTTCAAAAATTATGTTGTATACCATAAATATATGCAATTTTTATTTGTCAATTGGGAAAAAAAGAGTTGAAGGAAGCTATCCTTGATCTCTAGGTAAGATTCCAAACATTTATGAACCCATTTAATTCTCACAATTATTATCATCAGCTTCACTTTACAGAGGAAGAAACTAAAGCACAGAGAATTTAAGTACCTTACTCAAGTCACAAAGCTAGCTGGCAAACTGAAACCCAAGCAGTCTGCCTCTAGGGCAAGTGGTCTAACCACTCCACTTCTCTGCCAGTCCATAGGCTCCCTGAGGCATGAAACTGTGATTTCAGTAAAGGGGTAGCCCTAACTCCAGAAATGGTCCCTGTCAAAAAAGTGTTGGTCGTATGAGTGAGCTGTAAACTAACAGCTCAAAACAGTTTTGAAAGTGCTAATATAGAGAATGCACAAAATGCTATATGAGATGAGAATGTACAGGTAGCTTAGCCGTGAAGGAAGGAGAGAGAGGCAAACTCCCTTGATTTCCTGTAATGGGAAGAGAGTTTGAATCAATGGAGGATTTAAACATATAGTTTTAAGCGTGGCTGCCTACAGTTCCTGTGCTCATATCTTATATACACTCTTGGGAGGGACTGGACTTCACTTTTTTGATCTCTTCCCAAGGTAGAATGTGCTCTGGTTGACTCAGTGTGAGTCAGGTGCTCTTTCATAGACTAATCAGTGGTGGACAAGGGTGTGGGCTGCTAGGATTAGCCCAGCTTGGCTTCCACCTTTGGTCAATCAATAATGGCTGGGGGGAGGATTCTGTAAGTTAGCAGTTTCATTTTGAATTACATCATTAAAAGAAGTATGTGCCAAAAGAAATTAATTTTTACATAGGGATCTACATTTGCTTATTTTTTTTCCAACTGGATAACGAATAGTTTCTATAACACTTACTGAAAAGTTCACTTTTGCCCCGTAGATTTGAAATACCATATTTACAGTACACTAAATTCCCACATATACCCAGATCTACTTTTGAACTCTCAATTCTTGTAGTGCTCTGGTGGAATGTGCTGCTTCAGCGAGACTCACCCTCCAGGGTCTGGCTGGCACCTCATGATCTACTTTCCTTTTTTTCCTATCCCTAACTCTGTCACATACCTTGAGGGGCCTTATACACAAGGGTGTGGACACCTTAGCCCACGTCTACAATCCAGGCAAATAACTATCCCTTGGCCACTCCTTGGGCCTAGGGTTGTGTATACTGGTATCTGATATCTACTTCTGGCAAGATGGTCCTTGAAAAAGACCCATGTAGACCTTAAAAGTGGATTTGGGGACATTTGTGAAGCGAATTCTGGAATCCTGGGTACCCAGAGCATGGCCTAGAAAAGGTATTTAGACTCCAGAGGGCCATGTCCCCTTGGCCTTGTGGACTTCTCATAGGGAGAAGGGTGGAAACAGCTGAATGATAGCTGGGGTGGGGCCTTTTAAAGTGTAGGCCTCAGAGCAGGGACATCACTTGCTCAGATCTAAGGGTAGCAGTGTTCTGTGCCATATAACCATGGTTCTTCCTATAACCATGTAGGCATCAGGCAAAACTAGAAATTCCATTGAAATTCCATGGCTCTGTTGCCCGGTTCCTAACAGGCCATGGGCCGGTACTGGTCCACTGCCTGGGGTTTGGGATTGCCCCAAATACATTTGTGTTCATGAAACCATGGTTCCTGTTTTAGATTTAAATATACAGTTGCCATACCTCTAGGTAAGCCCTCAATCCCTACCACCATTTCACTCTGAAGGGAGTTCATGCCCAGAAGGATATTCTCAGCACATTACCCCATTGAACTTTGGTACTTTTAAGTAAGTTTTATGCAAGTCTTGCAAAGGAAAAAGTCTTTTTACACAACTACGACCCATTCATTCATTTAGGCATTCACTCATTCACTCATTGATTGTTTACAGAGTTCCCACTATGTGCCAGGCGTTGTTCTCATCACTGAAGATATGATGGTGACCAAAGTCTTCCCTCCAGTCATTTCCCAGACTGCAAAAGTGTTCATACCATTTCCCTACCCAAATGGAACTATTTCTTAGTCAAAGAGATATGACTCTCAAAGAATATTTCCTTCTCAGGAAGATTTTCCAAGGTCAGACTAGGCTTCAGAGATTAATCTTTTGTCACATGGTGGTGATTGGTGGTGGTGATGGGAGGGGAGTCATGCAGGGAAATGGGAATTTATGTTTTCCCCATTTTTTGAGGTGGCTGGGAGGAAGCAACTGTGACTCCTTAGAAGTTTTGTTTTAACTTTGAAAAAAAAAGTTAGTCTAGTAATGTATCTTCCTGTTTGTTGGAAAATGCTCCCTATAACCATGTAGGCTTCAGGCAAAACTAGAAATTCCATTGAAATTCCATGGCTCTGCTGCCCGGTTCCTAACAGGCCATGGACCTGTACTGGTCCACTGCCTGGGGATTGGGGACCGCAGCTCTAAGTAACTATGTGACATTGGACATGCCATTTATAATCTATGTGCCTCATTTCCTAATTAATGAAATTGAGATAATTTTAAGGTTTGTTGTGAGGATTGTTGTTGTATGTAAACCTATGCCTTGGACCCCAAATAAAGGTGGCTGTTAAGGGTGGCAAAGCAATCAGATACCAAGGCCCCCAACACTACAGAACCCATATATCTGTTCTGAACTACCACGTGAGAAAAAAAATACTCTTCTATCTTGTTTAAGCTACTTTAATTTGGCTTTTCTTATATCAGCTGGATCTGTATTATAATTCCATTTTCTATACCTGAAAGCCTGCTTTTAGGAAAGGAGCTAATATTGTCTATTTACATTGTGGTTGAGTTGCATTTAAGCAACAACATTTAAAAAATTATTTGTGGAGTCATGGTTTGTGTCCCTAAAATATAATTTTAAGCTTTTTTTTTTTTTTAGAGAAGGTAGGGATAGAAAAACATGTTTGGGGCAGAAAAATTGTCCTGGTCTTCCTGAAAACACTTAGAAGACAGGCATCTTCTCCATCCATGTGAAAACTTGCTCCTGCCTGGATACCAGGGGATGCCTCTCTCCACAGAGTCACCTTGTGCTACATTCAGTCCTCTCTCCTCTGATCGTTTCCTGATTGTATGGTGAGTTTCAGTGGGTTCTCTGCAAGAATCTTTGAGGTCCACTCTAATTCCAAAAGTTGTGCTTCTGTGACATGCAAGAGTTGGGAGGTTCAGTGTAGTGCAAGACCATGGATTTCAGCAGAGGCCACAGGTAGGCTGTTGTCACTTGCTCTCATCAGCACTGAAGGGATCCTACATGGATCCCACAAAATGCCTCCTTCAACAACGTCAATAATGAACGAGTATTAAATAAAATGATAGTCCATTTGAGTATTAAATTAGCAATTATATAAACTATATAATACAGGAGTGGCAAAGAGTAAATGGGTACTCAAGGACCCATTGATGGGTATGAACTCATCTGATGCTATTTGGGGGCCATCTGACAATTGTCTCTGTCTCTCTTTTTACTCACCCTTCTCCCCACTGAAGTGTGGTTTTTAACTTCCACCACTGCCCAAACTACTCTTGCCACGTTTACCAAAAAATTTCTTGGGCTAAATCCAATGAATGATTGATTATTTTTTCTTTGAAACTTTGTCCTCTCTTGGCTTCTGGGACACCTCTTTCTTTGATTTTCTGATGTCTTTGGCTGAACCTGCTCTGTCCTTTTGTGGGCTTGTCTTCTGCTCACCCTTTCAATGTTGATGCTACTTAGGGTTCTGCCCTTGACCTTATTTTCTCAGTCAACAAACTCTCCCTGGGTAATTTTATTTATGCTCATACTTCAGCTATTATTTGCTGATTATCTTCAGCTCAGATATCTCTTCTAAGCTTCGGTTCAGTATATCAGACTGGGTTTTTGATCTATGTGGATTTTCCAGAAGCACCTCAAATTAAATGGTGCAAAGCTTAGCTCTTTATCTTTCTCCCTTCCTCAAACAAAATGAAACAACACAAAACAAATTCACTCATTCTTTTGTATTTTTTATATCAGACAATGGTACACCATCTACCCTAGTGCCATCCATCCTCTTGCTCCCAGTCTGTCCAGATGCTGTGCTTGCAGCTTCTTTCTACTTGGCCTAGTCTTTGCCAGGCTCATTCTCCCTCTTCCCTGAGGTTTTAGTTGAGGTGTCAACTAAACCTGAGGCTGGGAAGCCTTCCTGGAACCCAACAACCAAAACAGTTTCACTTCCTGTGTGCTCCTATAGTACTCTGTACTTTCCCTGTCATGGTGCTTATTGTGGGGACTACCATTCCTTTTAAAACTCTCTACCTTCTCACTAGACCCCTGGGTCTTTCTTAGAAGATGGATGTCCCAGCTCAAGCAGAGAGAGCAAATTTGCACTTCCTCTGCCTTTTTGTTCTATTCAGGTCCTCAACAAATTAGACGGTGCCCACCTGCATTAATTAGGGAGATCTTTACTCAGTCTACTTATTCAAATGCTGATCTCTTCCAAAACCACTCTCACAGACACCCCCCCAAAAGGGTATCTTACCAGCTATCTGGGCATCCCTTATCCCAGCCAAGCTGACATATCAAATTAACCAACACAACATATATAATATATAACACAATTATTAGCACCATATATTAGTTTGCTAGGGCTGTCATAACAAGGTACTATGAACTGGGCGGCTTAAACAACAGAAAATTTTTTTTTGTCTTACAGTTCTGGAGGCAGGAAGTCCAAAATTAAGGTATTGGCAGGGTTGGTTCCTTCTGATGGCAGTGATGGAAGAATCTGTTCTAGGCCTCTCTTCAGATTTTCCCTCTACTCATGAGTGTCTCTGTGTCCAAATTCCTCCTTTTTATAAGGACACTAGTCATGTTGGATTTGGGCCCACCCAGATAACCTCATTCTAACTTGAGTATCTCTGTAAAAAACTATCTCCAAATAAGGTCACCTACTGAGGTACTAGGGGTTTGGATTCTAATATATCTTTTTTGGGGGGGAGGAGGACACAATTCAACCCAGAACATACCACTACCATCAATGATTACTTTCATTCCATAGGCTGAAGCATAGAAAAACTCCTAGTGTTTCTTTCTCCAGTTACTTGGTATCCAGTAATATTCTCCTAAGTGGAATAACAGGTGGTAACCCAGAAACATAAAGTTCCATTTGTTGGCTTGAAAACGTAAGATCATTTTGGTTTGGTGCTATTTCCTGAGTTAAACATAGTTTGTATTTTTATAGAATACTCTAGTTTAGAAAGAACTTATTATGCTCATTTAATTGATCCTTATAATCTCTCTTGCTGAGGTGAAGAAATTGTGCCTCTCAAAGTGTAAGTGATTTGCACAAAATTGCACAGCTATCAAGTCCGGAGAATTGTTTACAATCCAGTTGGTCCAACTCCTCATTCAGTGTTTTCTTCCATAACATAAAATAGATTCCACGATCCAAGCCGAGCTACCTGCTACTGTGTTCAAAGAAATATGGTAAGACCCATAAGTTGCACGGGTCTGAGACCTATCGATTGTGACATATTTCTTCTATTTGAGTATCTACCACATGAGGTCGCCATTGCTTTGACTTGACTCTAAAGTGTAACCATTTATTTTCATCTCTGTACAAGGGTCCTAGTATTTTCAGCTCCCTCATAAAAACTTCTTTTCTCTTCCACTTGATACTGAGTGAAATTTGGTTATTTACTTCATGACTTGTGATATCTACTCTGTTCAAAATGTTACTAGAAGTCATTAGCACTCACTGATTTTTTTGCATGGGAAAATAGAAAAATTGCTCATTCAGAATGCTTTGGGCAATTCTAGACATAGAAGAGGCATTTCCTGAATATTTTCCAATGATTGTTACATGTCCATATTGTATGAGAAAAAAAACTCAACACACTACCTTTTCCACATTAATGTGAGTATCTAGCATGTTCTGTTTACAGCATTTGGTTGATTCAATTAACATTACAGCATCTTTTGGATGTGGCTCTTTTCCTGAATGGCTATTCCTGCTATAGAGCTTATACTGAATATTTCTTGGAGAAAGGGTGCATGGTATTTAAAAAAAAATCACATATATAATCCTACACAGCTGTTTTCTACTAGTCATGGTACTTAGCGTATGAGTCAAATGAGAAGGAAAGGAAGGGAAAGGAACTACAATTTACTTTTGACTACATGCCATAGGCTGATTCTGAAATAAGTATTTTTGTTCCCATTTTTCAGGTGAAGAAACCGAGGCTCAGAGGAGTGAGTTGCCCAAGGTCAGAAGGTGGCAGAGCTGAGATTTGGATTTAGATCCATCTGACTCTGAACTTGTACCTTTTCTTCTTCTTCACCCCACACCCTTCCTGGTTATATGAATGATTCTGCACAAAAAGTCCTACCCTAGCAGGTTAATAGGGACTAGCAAGGGGTCTGTCCCTCTGCTTAACACCTTTAAGCAGGACTTGAGAAGCAGATATTAGATGTGGACTTAGTGGGACCAGAAAAGGACAGCAGGGTGTCAGGAGATCCAAGGCCCAGTTCAGTCTGCCTCATTTGCTCTTTTTTGGAATGAGATTAGGATTCTCTGTTTCTTCTTGGCTAAATAGGGGTCAGTGGAGCATTTCGGGGCAGCAAGTACCAGGTCAGGACCCTCAGAGCCATGAGTGTCCATGAGTCCGTGAGTGTCAGACTGACCACAATAGATGACCACCCTCTGGGGCTATTGAAATGTAATGAGGAATAAGGAGCCTGATGGAATCTACCCTCTCATAGGTTTGCCTCATTCAAATCTTTAGGGGATTAGACCTCAGCAAAGATCTAAGATGAATTCAGGCCGCTATGCTCTGCTACTGGTAGTTTTTGCCCCCTACACATCTTGGAGGTTCAGTTGAACTTTGAGGGGAGCCTCACTCTGAGGAGCTGCTGCCCTACTATTGGCTGCTCTCCCTGGGGACAGCCCCAGCGGAGAGCTGCTCGTGTGGGCCCTCACAGCTGCTGCTGGGCTCTTCCCGGCTCAGACGCAGCAAATGAACCGAGAACCTGGTCCTAGTTTGTACCTAGAGTATGAGGCAGGTGGCAAGAGTGATCATACTCCTGATTCTGGGTGAGTTATTTTGGGGTTAAGAATAGGGATCTGGGCCCGAGGATGCTGGGTAGGAATCTGCAATCTTGCCTGCTACTAATTGCTCTTTATGTTGAGGATACATTTGGGGTCCCATTTTTCTCCAGGCAGCTCCTAAGCCCTTATATGTGGTGTGTCTCAAGGCAGTAAAGATTTTATGGGTTTCTAATTTATAGGGTCCATCCATTGGCAGGGGGTGTGGAGTAAGTAGACCTTCCACATGTATTCCTGGGCCTCCCTGGAATAAATATAAAGAATATTTTTGTCCTGAAACACAAATGAGAAGTAAATTGTATGGTATGTATACAGTGGAAAAGCAGGGTGTGGGGGTGGATCTGACTGTGAGAGAGAACCATGGAGGTGCTGAGAGAGATCGTCTAATTCAGCTTGGTTTCAGGATAAGAGCTAGTATTGTGCTTTACTCCCACAGGTACTTTGAGCCTTGCTAAGACCACCCAGCCCATCTCCATGAACTCATATGAAGGACAAGAAGTGAACATATCCTGTAGCCACACAAACATTGCTACAGATGAGTACATCTTCTGGTACCAACAGTTCCCCAACCAGGGACCACGACTTATTATTCAAGGATATAAGACAAATGTGACAAATGAAGTGGCCTCTCTGTTTATCCCTGCTGACAGAAAGTCCAGCACCCTGAGACTGTCCCGGGGTGCCCTGAGTGACACTGCTGTGTACTACTGCATCGTGGCTAACACACAGTGAGACAGATGGCTCTGCACCTGCACAGTATCCCTCTGTGGGGTGGGAGTCACAGTCTGGGCAGAAGCCCCAAAGCAACACTTTCTAAAATTTTTATTTTATTTTTTTATTTTCAGAAGGTATTAGCAAATTTATGTATTCTTTTACTACTTTTTAAAAAAATTTGATATTATTTATTTATTAAATAGGTGTTTTATTTACAGGGTCTAAAATTCAAAAAGCATAAAAGGGTATACAGTGCAATGTCCTCATTCCATCATTGTTCCTGGCTACCCAAGCATCAAAATGAGGTTATCTATGGTAATTATACTACCGTTTCTTAGCTTGCTGGTGCTCCTCAGTTTGTATGTATAGATAGACACACATGCACACATGTACACACTATGCACACACCACACATGCTTTATGTCCACATAACGCACAGTCAATGTGGACAATATGTTTCTCAGCTTCTGAAACATTTAGACTAAGAGTGAGTTTATTATTTATTATCACACAAATTTCGAACATTTTTATGGCCATTTTCAAGTATCTACAAGCTGGTTTCTATGTGTCCTCTGAATTTATGTCTTCATTTCTCTGTTGCCTGTCTTTGTCTTTTCTTTTGTTCCAGTACCCTGTCGTGGATGGTACGGCACAAAGAATGGAGATGATGGTAGAAGAAGGGATGGGAGCGTTTTTGTTTCTGCTTGGCTTTGTAGATCATTTTTGCAATATCTGAAATAGAAACATAGAGATTCTGGGTCATTATTTTGAGTTGGGTCTTTTGGGGACCCAAGGGAGACAGGAAAAATAGCAAAGTTGCTGGGTTTCTTGCTAGTGCTCCTGTGGCTTCTTCAGGCCTGTGAGGTGCATTTTATTTTTTGTTGTTGTTGGGGGGGTTGTCTGATTTCGATCACAGGGAAAGCATATATGATGATATTTTCTATTGAAAGTGACAGGACTAGGCCATGGTATGGGAGGATGTTTCCATCTAGTTCATCTTAGGGTTTGGTAGGGTAGTTGTATTGTGGAACAAAAACAAATAATTGTAGAGGATTAGAGTTTTTAAACTCCTTTTCTTTGGCTGACATCTTTCTAGACAGGGGTGAGAGGCCTGCAGAAGTGGAACAGAGTCCTGGTCACCGAATGCCTGGGACGTAGCCAGCTCTTCCCTCAGGTGTATTTAAGAGGACCATCATATCATGTGGTATAGACATTATTCTTGAAAAAGCTTAAGGATTCTGATTTTCACACTCTCAAACTGAGAAAATTGGGAAGGAAGAGTCATAGCTCATTTGAATGAAAACAAGAAATACAACCCTTAGTATGACACAGATTCAAAAGTTGGAGATTCTGACATCGACATCTTCATAGCAAGCTCAGAGTGATCCCTAAGTCCCTGGACAGCTTCTGCCCAAACTGGTGGTGAAGGGTCCGGCTGCACTCCTGTCCTGAGTTGAGAGGGTGGGATAGAGGGGCATCTCTTTAAGGTTTCTATTTACTAATGAAAATAAATACCCATATCTGAGAGGCTGTGTGAGATTATATAAGGAAGACATTAGGCTCCTCCGTAGATAATTAATCCACGAAAGAAAACTGAATGTGGAATATTGGACTGGAAAAATTTCAGAATGTTTTCTCTCCCCATTGGAGTTTCATCCCGCTCTTGCTCACTGGATCTTGGTTGGATGATGCCTTAGTTGTAGTCTAGAGGAAAGGAGCTGTGTCATGGAGATGGGAGCCAGGGTTATGGTCCAGGTTCTTTCAAGGAGTCACTGACTATGAGGAAACAACACAATTAGGTTTCATTTTGAGATCTATTTTCATAAATAGGAATATCTATGTTAATCACTTTGGAAGAAAGAAATTAATAGCCACCAAGGGATGGTGGAAAAGGCACTGGGATTAGTAGTAGTAAGCCCTAATTCTAGTTGTACATCTTTGCTACATTCTTTTGGCAGGAAAACAGACTGGAAAAATAATCAGCTTTGGAGCATGACATAAAATCCTGGGTATCTTCATGAACTGAAAAAGACCTAGGCAAATGCAAGAACTCTTGGTCTTGTTATCTCTGACCAAAGGATCAATAAATTGATCAGCTATTTCACTACAGAAAGAACACATGACTTTTTGGCCAAATGATCCCCAGGACGAGGCTTTCAAATTTCAAGTACAGAAATAATTTTTGTGGAATCATTGGTAATTCTAGCCTCCCAGGTATGAATGGTAACTATGTGCCTCCAGGCTGAAGACAGTTTGTATGAATAAATGATTACAAAGTGTTAAGAGCTTTGTATAATTACAGAGACCAGCATGAGTTTTGGTCTGGGTGTCAGGCAGTCAATAATTTATAAAGGCACACAGCCCTGTTCTTATTTAGTGATTGGAGTTCCACCACAGTGATTAGAAGTATTTATGAAGCATTCCTTAGAGTAGGGCTCTGGCTTAGGTCTCACTACTGCACTGAGTATATTATAAGCATGTATCCTGTCTCACTCAGATGTATTTCCAGACTTGCATGTGTACATACCCACACACAGAGGTATTTTTAAGAATATAGAGTATATGGTTGATATTTCTTTGTGTTCTCTCCACAGTGTCTCTCCAGCGTGGATGTCGGAGTTCTTACATGGTGGCTCATGGCTCCTAAGAGTGCAAAACAGAACTACTTTCTTAAGCTTAAGCTCAGGAGAGGCATGATACCACTCTTCCTGCATTGTATTGGTTATATCATCACAGACCAACCCAAATTCATGGCGAGGGGACTATACAAGGGTGTGAATATCAGGAAGCATTATTCTTTGGGAGTCACTAATATAAGAGGCTACTACAATAATTATTTTGGAAAATCCAGAACGTAGTTTAAACTAAATGGATAAAGAAATAAAAATACCCTGAAATCGCAATACCGTTAGTTAACCATAATTTGCATTTTGGTACACACACCTTGGGAATTTTTCCATAAAATGTAAGAATGTTAATTTTGTATGTGCAATAAAGTGGCCATGTGTGAGATAAAAATTAAAGACCTTTGAGCCATGACTTTGGCAAGTCTTGGGTATTTGTCTTTTGAGGGTTAGGTCACCTTCTGGATGAGTTGATTCTCAAAGTAGAAAATCAATAATAGGGTAGGTTTTATGGCAATAAAATATTGTTAACCACAAGTAAACAGTATACTATGGTCACGTATTCTTTCTTGTACAGCTTTTCCTTTTTCATGGAGTTTCTAATGGCCTTTATTTTCAGTCACTTTTTATCCTAATGTCAGTCTTTTTTCAAATTCCTCAGTGTAGTTGATTCTGTCAAATTCTCTTTCTTCTTGGAGACCTCTCAGTATGAGCCCATTATTCTCTTGTTCCAACATGCTCTAATTGTTCAATTGCGTTTCTTGGAGACTGTTAATTAGAATCTTTGTAATGTTATTTTCTGTTCACTGAAATATCTCTGTTGTCTTTAGGGTCATTTAAAATTTGTTTATCTTGATCTTCATCATTCATATTGCAGGGTTTCTCTAAATTTCTGCAGATCCTTCGTTTACTTTATTACTTAAGAATGAGGTGATGAAAAATTGCTGATTGGAGATCCATGTAGGAGGCAAGGGCTTGTAAGCAGTAGCGTTTGCCTTAAAACAATTTGGCAAACAAGCAGCTAACTCTCTGAAAGTTCTAAATACAGCATGTGGAAGTGTTTGCTCTGAGGGTGCTAATAACCATTCCAGAGGCATTTGACTTTTTTTTTTTTTTTTACAGATTGCAAAACAATGTTTTTAGAAGATTATCTTTCACTCCTTTCAAAGCCTGGCTATAGAGCATTCTTCATTTGTGTATGTCTATGTGTGTGGGAAGAAAAGAAACTTTGAACTGGATGAAAGATTAACATTTTGATTTAGGTAGGATAAGCTTTTTAATACATGAAAGTGAGACTGTTCTAGTACTTGAAATTGTTTGTAAAAGCAATGAGATTTGGGCTGGGCACGGTGGCTCATGCCTATAATCCCAGTGCTTTGGGAGGCGAAGGTGGGAGGATCCGTTGAAGCCAGGAGTTCAAGAACAGTCTGGGCAACATAGTGAGACTCCGTCTCTACAAAAATTAAAAAAAAAAAAATTAGCTGGGCCTGCTGGCACAGGCCTGTAGTCCCAGCTATTTGAGAGGCTGAGGTGGGAGGATCGCTTGAGCCTAGGAGTTTGAGGCTGCAGTGAGCTATGATTACATCACTCCACTCCAGCCTGGGTGACAGAGTGAGACCTTGTCTCTGAAAAAAAAACCAAAAAACCTCTATGAGATTTACCCAAATATTGAACAAGGGAGTGAGAGGAAAATTGGACAAGCAGTGATGAAGAAAACCAAGCTATGTCCTGCTTCCCCCCACTGAGCCCAGCTTATAAACCAGCTTATTAAGTCAAGAGATGAAGTATAAATATTCTGATCAGTTTTTACAGAAAAATTTTTCACTCTTAGTAAGTCCTATGGAATGGGTCTTAACTTCAATTTATATAGTGTATAAGTTTATCCCCATTGTCCTCAGTCTTAGTTGGAATGATGAAACAGTAGGATAACTCCCTATTGTTCAATTCAATTTATTAATATCCATTCATTCCCCCACAATGAAAGCAGACATTGCAGCTCATTTTAATTCCCTTCCTTTGTAAGTTTTATGTTATATTTGATGTTTATGTTATTATTTACTTTTATTTTTTTAAATCAGATCCACATACCTCTATGTACTGTTCAATCACACTAGTGTGTTCATTTTCTCTACAGAAGATGAAGGTCAGCCTCAGCCCTTCCTGCTTGTTCCTTCTCTGTCCGTACATGCTGTCCACTACTTTTCCATTGTCAGGTGAAAGTTGTCACCTTGACTTTTACGTTTATATTGCCTCAGTTGTCAATATTTTTATTCTTTGGGTGAACACTTCCTAATCTAAAAAGCCAATATCATAGCCAAATAACAAATATTTGTAACATCATCAATTCATCTTTTTCCCTCTAAATTTCCCAAGGACTTAAAAATCTTTACATTTATATCACTGCATTCTTGCAATTTTTCCCCCTTAGGCAGTTTCTAATTGTCTTTATTTTTACTTTTCTGATAAAACAATGTACTTTCATCATATTCTCATTTTTCTATTCTTTTTATCAATTATCTACTGCAAAGAACATATCTTCTTCTTTTTTTATTTCTTTTTAAAATTTATTTTAGGGCTAGGTGATTCAGCAGGTGAGTTGTCACACACTCCTTAGTGGATTCCGACTTCCACGGCCACCGTCCTGCTGCTGCTTCTTTTTTAGTCTTTGTTGGCCTAAACTCCCAAGTCTTCTTTTTAAATTTTTAATTATTATGGGTACATATAGTTGCATATCTTTATAGGGTGTAAACTCCCAAGTCTTGATTACATACACTGCTAGGATGGTCTTGCTTTCCTTGAATTGATGATTTTCTGAGAAGTTTTACAAGAGTGGTTGATAATTTTCTTTCTTTCTTTCTTTCCCTCTCTTTCTTTCCCTCCCTCCCTCCCTTCCTTCCTTTTCTTTCTTGCCTTTCTTTTTGTTGCTTTTCTTCTGTTAGCGACAACTAAGTACTTTTTCTTTTCCTCATGTTTTAATTGTCTGATGCTCTATTCTGTGCTGCCATTTGGCACTGTAACCAAAACTGAGTCTGAGTCAATCTACTTGACCCCCCCAATGGATTACTCTGATGTTTTCTATGAAGTCTGTTATGAACCATGACTCAGATGACTGTACTTGTCCAGTCAATTTTTCTGTGCAGTCTTTTGGTTCTTCTTTCCTTATGTGTCTTCACTCCTGGAATGAATAGTGTGAACCATATAGAAGATCACATACTCACATATTAGGGGAGGAGAAAATGCCCAAACAACCACAAATCCTACCATGCCTATGAAATCATAAGGACAACAAAATTTTTGCATCAGTGGGCAGTATGACCACACATGGTTTTCATTGAAAGGGAAGAATATTCCTGAGTTACCTAGTGTTACAAGTTCGCCCAGTTTACTCCTTTCGGAGTCCCGCTTCAATGATTTCTGAAATGGAGAGGGATGGCAGGGCTCACTAGAGAACTACATCTGTGCTTGGCCTCCAGATGGCGAAGTTGCCTAACCCAGGACTCTAGTTAAAGAAGTGCTTCACTCCTTTAGCTCCTCCTTCACAAAGCTGGCTGAGGCGTCCAGCTGGAGCTCCTCAGACAGTGACGTATAAGGAGAATTTAAAAGTCAGACACCATCCCAATTAGTCAAGGAGGAGACTCTTCCAAACACCTCTGGAACAAGCTGAGGCAAGAGGTTTCAGAAGCACCAACCATAAGTACTCTTGCGTTCCAAGGGTGCTATTTCCTCAGATATATTGCTTCCTGCTCAGGGCAGATTTTCAAAAGGATTCCAGAGCTTCTTCACTGCTCAGCCATGAGCTTGGTACCTATACCAGTGCTTATGGTACTTTTTGTCCTGAGTGAGTAAAATTCCATTCCATGCTCTTTTCCCTAGAAGTTCAGTATTGCAACTGGACTCCGAATAGAGACACCTTCTCTTCTTAGGTAAGTCTGTCCTGGTCTCACTGACACAGCCTTGATGTTGCAGGAGGAACTAGAGCCCAGTCAGTGACCCAGCCTGATGGCCACATCACTGTCTCTGAAGGATCCCCTCTGGAGCTGAGGTGCAACTATTCCTCTTCTGTTCCACCGTATCTCTTCTGGTATGTGCAATACCCCAACCAAGGACTCCAGCTTCTTCTGAAGTACACATCTGGAAAGAGCCTCGTTACAGGCATCAAAAGTTTTGAGGCTGAATTTAGGAAGAGTGAAACCTCCTTTCACCTGAAGAAATCCTCAGCCCATTTGAGCGACTCGGCCCACTACTTCTGTGCTGTGAGTGACACAGTGCCTGGGGCTGCAGGGGGAGCTGAACACAAACTTCTGCTGAATGTGAGGCTTTCAGTGACTCAGGGGCTCAACCTGGAGAATTCTCAGTAAGATCTCATGTTCTCTAAGGAAAAAGGTAGGGCAGAAGGGAAGAAACTGCTTAGCTCTAGTGCAGAATTTGGTCATGCTCTTCAAAGAGTCAGAATTCATGAGAAAGAACAATTCATGAGAAAATCTTAATATCTGCAACAGACTGGAGGCTGGAACCCACTCAGGGAATCAATTCAAGTGGGACAGTGGCAGGGACTGTTTTTGGGGATTGCCACATGACCAGTGACCAGACATAGAAGAGTGCTGCAAAAGTCTGCACTGAGGCTTCTCTGTCACTGAGGAACTTTTCTTAAGGTTCCAGACAATGAAATCTTTTTGTGAATATTTGAAAAACTGAATGGAGAGATGAAGGTTAAGAACAGTTAGGGGAAGGAACTGGAGAGCATGTGATAAAATCAAATCACTAAGCACACTGGGAGACTATTTACTGACTGTTCCTGTCATTTACTCAGCTCTTTCATTTTAACATAATCTCTGGAAGATGGAGCTCAGATCTCCAAGAATCCATTACTAGATCAGATTGAGGAGGGCATGGGCTGTGATAGTATGACAGAGATGATAATCTGAGCACTGCTGAGAATGAATGGTTTAGAGGCAAGTGGGCCTTTGCGGTTCCAGCTGAAAACATCTATATTTTCTATTTCTATTTTTCTAAACTTTTATAACTAAAAATTCTTATCATGTACTTCTACTCCCCTGATTTAGAAATTTCTCCAATACTCTGGATGAAATTCCTTCCCCTATACCTCCTCTAAGGAGAATACAAAGAAATGAGAGAAATAAGCAACAAAAGAAGAGAGAGTAGAAAAGCGGGGGAGTAAATAAAGTATTGGGAAAAAAGGAGAAACATTTTGTTTGAATTGCAATATGTGGCTCTTACCACATGTTCACAGAGCAGAATCAGCCATTTGGGTCTGAAAGATGTAGGAGAAAAGAGTTGGATGGGAGAAGGGGGGAGGGGAGAATGAGCTCAAGGTAAATATCTTACACGTGTCCTATTTCTTTTTTTGACAATCAAAGTCTTATTATAGACATATGCTATGTTCATGTATGAACATAAATCTATACTAATTTTGCAAAACTATTTTAATTTCTTTTATTTGTATTTACTTTTCTAAAATAGGGGATTAACAAAATGATATACACCATAAAAGTATATTAATTTGTTAGATATTCCATATAAATAAATTCTCAAATTCTCTCTCAAACTATGTCTTGATTTTTGTATAGCAACAAGGTCACTGAAGCTATGGTTCTGCTGGATGTATTGACCCTGATGAGGACCCTATTTCCCTCCGAGTTGTCCTCTTAGTCTTCTCACCCTCCATGCAAACTTTCAAATGTTCCTACTCAAATAGTTCTTACAAAAGACTGGGAATGTTGGGGATATTTCCCCTACAGCTTCCTCCACCTCCACCAGCCCGTGTTCCCCTACCCTCAACACACACATACACACACACACACACGCACACTCATGAGAAAGATTACACATTCAGCTGGGGATCGGCCATCATTCTTGGAGTATCTTGTTAAGAAACAATGCAAAACTCAGATGTGAGTGATTGGAGCTCAGTTAGGCTGGTGGAAACTATTAGACTGTAAAAACACAATTTGTCTGGACCCAAGCCTTGACACCCTCTAGAGGAGGAGGGAAGGCACCCCAGAAAGTGGGCAAGGAGCAATGGAGAGGAGACCGGGAGCTCTGCTGGGGCTTCTGTGGGTCCAGGTTTTCTGTGAGTTGGGGACATCCCAGGTGGGGGAGTGGGTGTTCCACAGCTGACGTTGGGAGGGAGGGACGGGGAGCTGACACAAACCTTCTGGTCTGTCCTACATCCTCATGGGTCTTTTTTGGGATATTTTACAGGTTTGGAAACTGCATCAGTGATTCCCCAGTGACATCACATGTTTGCTTTTCTCTTTCCAAGCAGGGGTGAGAAGGCTGCAGGTGGAGCAGAGAGCCCTTCAGTCCTGAGTCTCCAGGAGGGAACCAGCCTTACTCTGAGGTGCAATTTTTCTGCCACTGTGAACAGTATGCAGTGGTTCTGACAGAATCCTGGGGGCAGCCTCATCAGTCTGTTTTTCATGGCTTCAGGGACAAAGCAGAATGGAAGGTTAACTCTACAGTACCCTGTTCATCACAGCCTCCCAGCTGGAAGACTCCAGCACCTATCTCTGTGCGGTGGAGGCATAATGTTCTCATGCAGTCTGCAACCTGGACCCAAACCGCAGCTGGGCCTGCAGCCACAGCCTCTGAAATGGGGAAGACTTGCACACCAGGATTTTCACAACTTTAGGTTTCCTGATTCATGTTGGCAGTGTTTTAATTCCCTCTACAACTGTAAATATTATGCTGATATGGAGCTCTCACAGAAGCTAGAAATGATGGCAAGAGTCAAATCCGTGTTCAGGTAGACAATGGAAGTGTTCAACTCAGGGTCAAGGCTAGAGCCTCAATGGAGGGAACTCTACAAAAGTTCATATGCTGCTGGGGCAACTTACCTGTTAATACTAACACACGGCTCAGTTTTTAAGGAAGGTAAAAAAGAGCGCTGTCATACTTGGGTATTCTTGTATTCATGAACTTTAGTACCTGGGAGATTTGAATAACAAAGATAATAGCAGAATAGCTACTGTTTAGTTTGCATGCAATGAGCACTGTACAAACCTCTTTAATATCATTTAACCTTCTTAACACCTTATGATGCAGGTACTGCATTGTCCTTATTGGTTTTTTTTATGCCAAGGGAAAGTAGCTTAGAGTAAAGTGTTTTTCCAAGGCCAAATTACTAAATGGCAGGCCCAGTATTGGAAAAGAAGCAGTCTGACTTCAGATCCCACATTCTTAATTCTTGTATTCTTACCACCTTCTCTGAACCAATAAGGCAAATTATTTATAGTGATAAATATGCAGAATGTTTTCATAAAAGTCAATAAATAAAGAAATAAATTTTGACAATTTCTAAACAGCGACTCCTAAGGAAACGTTAATTTGAATTCCCCTATGAAATGATGATTCATCCATTGTCCTCTGTTCTGCAGAACCACCCATTGCCACTTCTAGCAGGTCTCAATGACTCAGACATTAAAGGATAGAAGACCAGTGAGGCCAGAGACATCCCATGATTTTTTTTCTCTAAGACAGAAGTGGCCAAAATTATTTCACTTGGAGCTTATTCATACATTTACTCAACAAATATTTATTTTTAGTATGATGTACAGGCACTGATATAGTGGTGGAAGATATCTTATTCTACAATATAGACAAGTTTCCTGCACATACAGTGCAGCTACCCTGCACTAGAGAGAGAGAGTTTGGAATTCAAGTGCTGCCAAGTGAGAGAGGCTTGATATATACCTTAGGCTTTCTAAAAAAACCCCCGAAGGATCACACCTTAGAAATAAGGGCAATATTCCAGGACTAAAGGCTACACCCCAGAACTAGGGGAAAAACTGAAATAGACCTGAATGTATAAAGCCTAAAATAATTTTCCACAAGACCAAGATGATCCACCAGTAACTATTTCTTGGTGGTACTGAAAGTTGACATTCTTCTGAATACAATAACAGAAAAGAGACAAAGAGTTTTGGAGAAATACATCAAATTTGAAAATAATTAAAACTTAATAAAAATATCAAGGCACAGATCCAAGAAAATCAGATAAACTCAAGTAAGAAACAAATAATCAGCATCTAGGCACATCATAATCAAATTGTTGAACCAAAGATAAAGAGAACATCCTCAAAGTGGTTGGATAAAAAAAGATACATTGTATATAGAAGAATAATAATAAGAATTTTGACTGACTTCTCATCAGAAATAATATAGGCCAGAAGACAATGGAATTAAAGTACTGATAGTAATTTATGGAGCAAGTAGACAAAATCAGTAAAGATATGAGACTGGAACTATCAACTTGACCTAATTCACATTTACAGAACACTATACCCACCAATTGCAGTATACACATTCTTTTCAAATACACATGGAACATTTGTCAAGATAGACCATATGCTCAGATATAAGACAGTCTCAATAAATTTGAACGAATTGGTTATATAGTTTGCTGACCACAATAGAATTAATTTAGAAATCACTAACAACGAGATACATAGTAGGAAATCCCCAAATATTTGCAAATTAAGCAACACAATTCTAAGCGGCCCATTGGCAAAAGACGAAATTAAAAGCAAAATTAAAAAATATTCTGAACTAAAAATTAATGAAATTTCATAAAGAAAGTCTAGGCTCAGATGGCTTAAATGGTGAATTGAATCAAACATTTAATGAAGAATTAATCCTAATCCAATACAAACTCTTTCAGAAAATTTAGGAGAGCAGTCTGGCCCCACCTACAGTCATCCATATTTTGCTAATCATTGGACCATCAGCATCAGCATTACCTGAATTTGTTAGAAATGCAGAATTTTAGGCCAAACTCCATACCTGATGATTCAGAATATTCCTTTTAGTACAATCCCTGATAATTTGTATCTTTTTGATTAGAAATGTGGTTCTGGAGTAAGGAAGTGAACCAAATGATAAAGGGAGGTGGGGAAAATAGTTTTTTTTTTTTCAAATTCTAGTTCCTTTTCTAGTTAATTGTTTTATTTTATTGAGATTCTCAACTTTCCCTAGATTAGTTGCTTTCTTTGTGAGTGAGATTGGGCCAGAGCAGTTGTTCTCATCTGCTCTGAAGGACAAGCAGTTTTGTCCTTCAGGGGTATTTGGCAATATCTAGGGACATTTTTTATTGTCATGACAGGGAGTTGAAACTGGTATCTAGTGGACAGAGGTCAGAAATGCACAAAACATCCTATAATGTACAGGACAGTTCCCAACAATGAATTATTTGGTGCAAAAGTTAATAGTGCCAATATTGAGAAACGCTGGACTAGAGAATCCTAAAGCTCTTTATAGCTCTGAGATTTTGTAATGCAATTTAACTGAGCATTCACTGAGTACTGTGTGCCAAGTTCTTAGGGACTTACATTGGTATGCCAGTGGGGAGTTGACGCTTTAGGTCAATATTTGTACTTTTGATATATAGCATCCAGAGTTGAAAATACTAGTTGAATGTGATTCACTTGTGGCACACTGTTCCATACATTACTATAGCCCTAGCATAAATATTCCCTGGACAAATTCTCTCCCGCAGTATGGCCCTCAACCACGCCCATTACCATTGGTTTACGCCCACTAGACGATACATGTTCAGAATTTTGGAAAGGAAGGGAGAGCTAGGCTCAGGTGCTCTCACACTGCAAGGAAATCAGTAGATCACTCTCTGGCATCACTAAGAGCAGGACAAGGACTGTTTGTAACCAGACTTACCACCCAGATGTATTTTATTCTAATAATAACAAATTGTACTCATTATCTTGCATTTATAAATATAATGTACATCACACAAAGACTGAAAGAAAAAATGATGAAAGGAAAAGAAATAGTAGGTAAATTGGAACCAAAGTGAACATTACTTATGCATGCTGAAGTTCATGCCAGTACTAGAAAACAGAGAAGTTTTATGCCAATGTTTTTGCTAATGAGGCAAAATTTAATGAAAAAATAGTAAGGGTGAGAATTTGTCCAGGGAATATTTATACTAGGGCTATAGTAAATGTGTGGAACAGTGTGCCGCAAGTGAATCACATTCAACTAGTATTTTTAACTCTAGATGCTATATATCAAAGGTACAAATATTGACCTAAAGTGTCAAGAAAATTGCAAGAAAATTCAGCTAAGAAATACGATAAAGGATCTGGGAACTATATTGTATGGAGAATGAGTGAAAGAATAAAAAATTTTAAAATGAAAAATTTAAATGAGTATATTTAATGTATATGAATAGACATACATTTTGTAATATGTTCTTATCTTTCTGTTTTAGGAATGTGAGTCTGAATAGTCACATTCTTGAGATACATCAGGTATGCCATGTGGATGAGGGATTAGCTTAATTTTCTGTATTGGTGGGAGGTCTACTAAGTCACAGCAGAGAAAGGGGACTTTTACTTGTGAAAAGCAGTCAGACTAAGTTTCCCTGGGCTGGGAGTAAATTTGTTACTGTCAGTTTCCCACATATATTACACCACTAAAAGGCATTGGTTTTAGGCTTACTTATATTTATCCCTGTAGGAATGGATCAGAAAGATCTAAGAAATTAAAACAGATGAGAAAGGGTTTGGAGAGAGAATTTGGAGGACTGAAAGACTTTATCACAGGAGGATATCCAAACAATAATTTGAGCAGTAGGCAATAAAATCTAGAAAAAAGTTTTTGAGTCTGGAATCTAAGTGAGCAATGTCCAAAGTAAAAGGAGGGGAAATTCAGCTACATATAATTGTTCAGTAATCATATTTGAGGACAAGCCATTCACTTTGACATTAAAAAATAACAATACACCTGGAAGAGACATACATTTGTTTACATTATCTCAGTCTGCAGCCTGTATTTCCTGAGTTTCTCATCTTTTATGTCACTACTTTGCAAAGAGTAAGCCACATATCCATAATCTCAGATGATCTGTTCTTCCAGAGGAAAAGATTTCAGAGTGCATGTCAGGTTTCTCATTATAATTTATAAACTAATCTTGCCCCTTCTGTTGGACTAATATTCTTAACTTATGGAAGCCTGTCTCCCTCCTTTTATCTTTTACTGTATAATTTAGTCACTGTTGCTGAAAGAATATTCACGTTTTGACCATGGCACTGTAAATTTCCTGGGAATGGCAAGATCAGGAGCAAGACTAGGCTTGGAGGAGCAGAGCCTGCAATAGTGTGCATCTGACACACTTAGTGAACCTCTTCTATTCCAATCTTAGTGCTTAAATGTTACCTTTACAAAGAGTTTTCCTCTGTGACAGCTGAACCAAGATGGTTGATTTGGCTGATTGATTCTCTGGCCAATTCAAAAAGTAGCAGAAGGATGAGGAGGAACGGTTTTATTCCTCAATTGCATTGGAGACTGAGTCATGGCATTTTCTTGATTTCAAATAGACTAAGTCTGTTGTTGAATAAACATGGAAAACATCTAACTTCTTCAAATTTATTTAAAATGACTCAGTAGTGCGCTGAGAAGAAATGGCATCCTGAAACCTACATTTGCACTATGTTTGCTTTCTGCTAATCCTCATAATTTCTGATTGGAGATGCACTGGGAACTTAACTTTATTTGACCTTTTGCTGTTTTGTGTGTCAGAATCACTCACAGATACAAGATAAAGGAGGACTTGACCTCCTGGTTTAGCATTTGGGAATCTGACCACAAGATGGCAGAGCATCTCTGCTGATGCAGAATATAGTACATGAAAGCTTCCTTTTGGTTGACTTGTGTGAAGAGTAGGCTAAGAACAGAAGTAGATACCTGTGTAGACAGTTTAAGAAACCACTGCTTTGGGGAAAGGAAGGGATAACCTGATAATAGAAGTAGCTCTCCTGCCTGGAGATTGCAGGTCCCAGTGGGAGAACAATGAAGACACTTACTGGACCTTTGTTCCTGTTTTTGTGGCTGCAGCTGGACTGTGAGTTGAGAGCTTTTGGAGAACAGGATGTTTAATAAATATTCATTAGAAGAGGAGACTGGCCTTTTCCAGATTGCCTGAAATTACTCCAGCATAAAAAAAAAATTAAAAAAAAGGCAAACCCTGGAGAATGATGACCTGATGATCTTCTCTGACTTTTCCTTTTGCACAGGTATGAGTAGAGGACAGAAGCTGGAGCAGAGTCCCTTCCTGAATGTCCAAGAAGGAGACAGCTCTGTTATCAACTGCACTTACACAGATAGTACCTTCACCTACTTCTACTGGTATAAGCAAGGACCTGGAGAAGATCTCCAGTTGCTTATGAATATTCTTTCAAATGTGGACAAGAAACAAGACCAAAGACTCTCTGTCCTATTGAATAAGATGGCCAAACATCTCTCCCTGAACATCTCAGACACCCAACCTGGAGATTCAGCTGTCTACTTCTGTGCAGTGAGTACACATTGCTTCTTAGGCACCTGCAGCCTGTACCCAAACCTGTGACTGGGGCTAAAGCTACACTCTTTTTTTGGCACAGACTTTCACATCGGGGATTTTACTGTATTGTATTTTTAATGTATGGACATTATAAAACATCTTAAAAAGTCAGTTTCAAAATGACCTAGTAAGTTTTAGAACATTTTGATTGAACTGTTTTTGGGAGTTAGTGATTGCTTAGTTAAATATCCTGCTCTTAGGGTTGACTTTATGGGTACCATTCAGATTTCTCCCCTACCCAGGACATCTTGGTGTCAATGTCAGAGAATATCCTTCTTGATTGAGTCTCTCATCTTTTAGTATTAGTATTTATTAACTTTTTCTAATTATAACAATATTAACTACATGATATAGGAAAAGAACAGTAAAATATAAAATACAAAATTAAAAAGTTTTGTAATCCTATCACCCAGACAATTTATGGCTAACATTTGGTATTCTTTCTTCATTAAAATAAAAAATTGGGATCACATAGACTTGCATTTTAACTTATTTCCGGTTAACATTATATCCTAGCCTGAACATTTTACATTTTCAAGTCTTACAAAAACTATTTTCAATGATTTCATGAGTGATTTTATAAGACATTATTTTATTTCTCCTGTAATTATCTCATACATTTGTAATGAAAGACAATTATTTTTCTGACCTCAGATGTTACTCTTTAAATAGATAGTTTTTTAAACGTAGGAAGTTTTACATTTTCTCCTGGTCTAAGAATAATTTATTTCATCAGTTACTTGTGCTCTGTTTTTCCAGTTCTCTCTTCTTCCTTGAAGTGCTGAATCTTTTCATTTGTCCCATCATTTTTCTGTTTTCACATCATTGTAAAGGGAAATCTATGTGTTTCCAACATTGCAAGTAAAGGCTTCTTTTAGCAATGATGAAATTGGTATTTATTAAATCTTTCAGGAGTAGACAAGGAGGTCAGGGTTGCTTTGGAATTACTTGCCAAGCCAGAGGCCAAGATATCTGTTGCTAGTAAAAATTGTATTAATACATCACCCATGTTGAGATCCCAGTTGAAGCACTCCCTGGACAGTTCCATAGCATTGTGCACTTCTGTGCCTGAATTACTCTTATGCTACCATCTCCTTGTATGATTGCATCATTATAACAGGGAGAGTAGTTTGGTGACCTACAATCAACAGTTTGGTTTTTTAATAATGATAATGATGCTATTTGGTATGCTTCTAATGGCATGCAAACAAATCATATTTTGTGTCTAGTATTAAAATTTTTTTTTAATTTATTTTTTTATTTTCAGAATATCATGGGGGTACAACACTTTGGCCATACACATTGCCCCTGTTCTGCCCGTGTCAGAGCCACAATCGTGGTCATCTCCCAAAATGTGCTCCCCACATCCATTCAGTGAGAGTTTTTCCCATCCCTTCCACCCCCCTCCCACCCGCCCGCCCTCAGATGAATGTTCTTGCCCTGTGTGATGTACGTGTTCATCAGTTAGTACCAGTTTGATGGTGAGTACCAGTGGTGCTTGTTTTTCCAATCCTGTGACACTTCGCTTCGAAGAATGGGTTCTAGCTCCAACCAGGAAAATACCAGATGTGTTAATTCACTGTTGTTCCTTATTGCTGAGTAATACTCCATGGTATACATATACCACATTTTATTGATCCACTCGTGTATTGATGGGCACCTGGGTTGTTTCCACAACTTTGCAATTGTGAATTGTGCTGCTATGAACATTCGAGAGCAGATGTCTTTATTATAAAATGTCTTTTTTTCTTTTGGATAAATACCCAGTAGTAGGATTGCTGGGTCAAATGGTAATTCTACTTTTAATTCTTTGAGGTATCTCCATATTCTTTTCCATAGAGGTTGTACTAATTTGCAGTCCCACCAGCAGTGTATGAGTGTTCCTATCTGTCCACATCCCCGCCAACATTTGTTATTTGGGGATTTTTTGATATGAGCCAATCTCACTGGAGTTAAGTGATATCTCATTGTGGTTTTGATTTGCATTTCCCTGATGATTAGAGAAGTTGAGCACTTTTTTATATGTTTGCTGGCCATCATTCTGTCTTCTTTGGAAAAGTCTTTGTTCATGTCCTTTGCCCATTTTTTAATGGGGTTGTTTGATTTTTTCTTGTTGATTTTCCTAAGTTCTGTATAGATTCTGGTTATCAGCCCTTTATCAGAGGTGTAGCATGCAAATATTTTCTCCCATTCTGTAGGTTGTCTGTTCACTCTAGTGATAGTTTCCTTGGCTGTGCAGAAGCTTTTCAATTTGATCAGGTCCCATGTATTGCTGCTGTGATTGCTTTGGGGGTCTTCTTCATAAATTCTTTGCCTAGGCCAATGTCCATAAGAGTTTTTCCAACGTTTTCTTCAAGAATTCTTATGGTTTCATGTCTTAGGTTTAGATCTGTTATCCATTGTGAATTGATTTTTGTGAGAGGTGAGAGGTGTGGGTCCAGTTTCAGTCTTCTACATATGGCCATCCAGTTTTCCCAGCACCATTTGTTGAATAGGGATTCTTTTCCCCAGTGTACGTTTTTCTGGAATTTGTCAACGATCAGGTGACTGTATGAGGTTGGTTTTATATTTGGGTTCTCAGTCCTGTTCCATTGGTCTACGTCTCTGTTCTTGTGCCAATACCATGCAGTTTTGGTGACTATAGCCTTGTAGTATAGTTTGAAGTCTGGTAGACAGATGCCTCCCAATTTGTTCTTTTTGCTTAAGATTGCTTTGGCTAGACGGGGTCTTCTCTGGTTCCACACGAAGCGTAGAATTATTTTCTCTAGATCGGCAAAAAATGATGTTGGTATTTTGATAGGGATTGCATTGATTCTGTAAATTAATTTAGGTAGCAAAGCCATTTTTACTATGTTGACTCTGCCTATCCAAGAGCATGGTAGGGCTTTCCATCTATTTACATCCTCTGCAATTTCCTTTCTCAGTGTTTCATAATTCTCTCTATATAGGTCTTTGACCTCCTTAGTTAGATATATTCCTAAATATTTAATTTTCTTTGTTGCTATTGCGAAAGGTATAGCATCTTTAATTTGTTTCTCGGCTTGATTGTTATTAGCATATATGAAGGCTATGGATTTGTGTGTATTAATTTTGTATCCTGAGACTTTGCTGAATTCATTTATCAATTCCAGTAATCTCTTGGTTGAATCTTTGGGGTTTTCTATGTATAATATCATATCGCCTGCGAATAGTGAAAGTTTGACCTCTTCTGCCCCTATCTGGACGCCCCTGATTCCTCTGTCTTGTCTAATTGCTCTGGCCAGGACTTCCAGCACTATGTTGAAAAGAAGTGGAGATAGTGGGCACCCTTGTCTGGTGCCAGTTTAAGGGGGAATGCCTTCAATTTTTCCCCATTCAGTATGATATTGGCTGTGGGTTTATCGTATATGGCTGTAATAGTTTCTAGGAATAAGCCATCTATGCCTATATTGTTAAGAGTTCTTATCATAAAAGGGTGCTGGATTTTGTCAAAAGCCTTTTCTGCATCTATTGAAAGGATCATATAGTCTTTGTTCTTGCTTTTATTTATATGGTGTATTACATTTATAGATTTGCGTATGTTGAACCATCCCTGCATCTCGGGAATAAAGCCCACCTGATCGTGATGGATTATTTTTTTGATGTACATTTGAATTCGGTTTGCAAGGATTTTATTGAGAATTTTTGCATCTATATTCATAAGGGATATTGGTCTGTAGTTTTCTTTTTTTGTTGTGTCCTTTCCTGGCTTTGGTATCAAGGTGATACTGGCTTCATAGAATGAGTTTGGGAGGATTCCATCCTTCTGGATATTTTCAAATAATTTCTGCAGTATAGGCACCAGTTCTTCTTTGTAGGCTTGGTAGAATTCAGGTGTGAACCCATCTGGTCCGGGACTTTTTTTTGTGGGTAGATTTTTAATTACTGCTTCAATTTCGGTGCTTGATATTGGTCTGTTTAGAAATTCTGTTTCTTCCTGGTTGAGCCTAGGGAGGTAGTGTGTTTCTAAGAATTTGTCCATTTCTTCCACGTTTTCATGTTTGTGGGCATAGAGATTTTTGTAGTATTCAAAGATGATGTTTTGTATTTCCATAGCATTAAAAATTTTGTTAAAAAAACAGATGTTTACTTTCTGAATGTCTTATAGAGAACAGTTGGTGTTTGTTTTTTCACTGTCTTTGAACTTGTTCTTCTTAATGTCATCACTATTACTAAATGGAAGCCCATCTTCCTCATATAATTTGTGATCAGAATTACTCTTCATCATTTTTATTCTTCAATTCCTTGAACTCTTCCTACTCCCCAGGGCCCAGGCCACTGCTTTACAAGCTTGAGACTCATTGCTCGTTTGTCCTGAGAATTGTCTCTACCTCTTGGGTGGGCTTTTTTCAGGTAGGCAATAACACATGGGTTTGTTAGGCTATCCTTCAAGCCTATCTCCTTGATGCTATCTTGAAGAAATTTCTCAGTTTTTAGGTCTTCTGCCCTTCCTTACGTGCAGTACTTGTATTTCACCCTTTTCTGTGTTTTATCAATGTAAATTTAGGAAAGGCAAAATGCATTGATGCGCAGATCAGTCACCATGTTTGAAATAATGTATGTGAAGCACCTAGCATGATCCTCGCATGTATTCATCATCATTTAATTTAATCAGGGTGCTGACATATTAGTAGTGTTTCTCCTAGACAGATAAAGATGAACAGGATGTAGCTTTTTCTTATTTCTAGCTTTATGTTCCACTTTTTCTACCTGTGTTTCATGATGCACATTAAATTGAACATGTCCAAAATCAAAAGCTGTCTTTCTTTAAAGTAAGCTTTTCTTTTTTACTTCTCTATTTTTTTCAGTCAGGCTGAAATGTTGAGGCCACCTTCAAATATAGTGCATGCCACCTTTGGTCTTAGATCCATTATTTTCATGTTTTCTCATAACTTTTCAGAGTATTAAAAGGTTATCTTCACAGGCCTTTTCTGGCAATCTTATTTAAATTACAACCCTCCTGACTTGATTCTCCTCGTACTTCTTCCTGCTTTATTTTTTCCATAGCGCTCATTATCATCTAATAGTTTACTCACTTATCTCTATATTGTCTTTTACTCCCCCTAGTATGCATATCTCACGAGGCCGGGGAGTTTTGTTTTATTCACTGTTGTATCTCCAGCACTGAACAGAGTTGGCCACATCCCAGGCACTGAATGCTGAATGAATGATTTTTTTTGACAAATAAGAACAATGGGAGGGATACTTGTTATAGTGGATGACAGCTCATTTGTTATTGCTGTTGATGATGATGATGATGACAATAATAGTAACTAGTACAAAAAGTCAAAAACAGGGAATAAACTCAAATAAAAAATATTTTTGAATAAGATAAAAGAGGAATTCTAAATCAGTGGAGAAGAACAGGATTATTCCTTAAATTGTGTTGTATTAAATGGTTTAAGCCAGAGGTTCTCAGATGTTCCTACTAAAGTATTCCTATGGAGCAAGGAGAATGAACATGACCTTCTTCCTCCCTGAAATCTGGATGATGAGGGCACAGTAGTTCAAAGTAGTCTGCTGGAAGTGCAAACAGTCTCATGTTTATTTTAAAACACTTGTGATCATTTTTATTTTATTGTATAATATATCTACATTAATTTTAGTGCAACATAATCTTTTAAATAATTTACTAGTACATTCCATTTTCTAATTTTTCAGTAATAATAGTGCTCCCATATGATACATCATATTTATCTCATGTTTTGTCTTTTTCAAAAAAAATTTTGAGACAGAGTCTCACTCTGTTGCTCAGGCTGGAGTGCAGTGGCGCAATCATAGCTCACTGCAACCTCCAACTCTTGGGCTCAAGAGATCCTCCTTCCTCAACCTCCCAAGTAGCTAGGACTACAGGCAAGCGCCACCACCCACAGCTCATTTTTTTTTTTTTTTTTTTAGAGACAGGGTCCTGCTGTGTTGCCCAGGTTGGTCTCCAACGCCTGTCTTCGAGTGTTCTTCCTGCCTCGGCCTCCCAAAGTGCTCTGATTACAAACTACAGCCACCATGCCTGGCTCTTGTTTTGTCTTGGGGGCAAAAGTACTCTAATTTGAGAAGCAAAAATTTAAATATTTTTTAAAAAGTCTTGCAAAATCAGCAAGAAATCAATACATATTGGTTGAACAAATAAATAAAATATCTCACATGATGAAGTAAATTCCAGAGAGATTAAAATAATGAAATCACAAAGTCATTAGTAAAAAATATAAATGTATATTTAACAAATACCTGAATGGGAAGAACTTTCTAAACTTAAAAACAGTGGAAGAAAGCAGGGGAAAAGTTAGTAGGTTTGATTATATAAATATTAAAATCTAATTTATTCAATGAAAAAATTACCAAAATTACATTTAAGCCACAGTTTACTGTGAATTTATCATTAATTTGATTAATATTTTAAAAAATACTTTACATATGCATAAAAAGTAATGCATTAATGAGCAAATAGATGAATACATAGAAGAAATAATGAGACAACTTCACAAGGAAAAACAACATGGTTCACATGGAAAATGGATGGAAAATATTTAAACCTACTGGTATTCACAACAGTGAAAACAAATAACTTTAAAAACTTATTAGAGAATTATAGGAATGGCAATTTTAAAAGGTAGAGAATTTGGAAAGGATGCAGTGAAATATATATACTCTGGTGGGACAGTAAATTTTTAAGCCATTTTGGAAAGTTAGAAAACATGATAGTAATCTAAAAATATTCATTTTCTTTGTTGTAATAATTTTCTGTAGGGAATCTGTCTTCAAGAAAACTCTCAGTGCATAGAAAAATAATTATTTACAAAGATATTTGGAAAGTTATGTATACCACCCACCAACTGAAAACCGAAATGTCTGATCTTAAAGAAAAAGGTGTAAGGAATCAAATGAAATATTATGCAGCAAGCAAATGGTGTTTACAAAGAGAATCTATAATGATTATTGAGAAGTGATAATTGAAAAGAATCAATATATCAACTGGTGTGATTGCTACTTAGTAAAAATCTGAACAGTGCAAAGGTTGGAAAAAAATTTACCAAGGTATTGATAATGCATATCCTTGCTTGATAGGGTAAGTATTGATTCTCTCTTTTCATTAAATTTTTATATATTTTCCAAAATATGAATCTTATCTGATTAAAAGTCTTTCCAACCCATCATTTACTGTAAATTTTCTAAAATTCCTCTTAGCTCTGAAATTCAGTGACCCTGGTTCAGTCACCTATACTTCACATTGAGAAGGCAGTAATAACCTCCTGACTGGCTGTGCAGCCACCATTGTATTTCTTTTCTTATATTAACAATTCACATTTATTGAGTTCTTAATGTGTTGATGCACTATACAAAGCGTTTTATGTACATTAGCCCATCTAGTCTTTGTAATTAGCATTCTGGTGGTAACCCCCTTTTACAGATAAGGAAATTGATACTTGCAGACATTAAGTAGCTAGCTCAAGCTCACTCAGAGAGATTAAATGGAAGAGCTGGGTTTCAAAGCCAGATCTATTTGAGGCTGGAACACAAGCTCTTAACTATTCTTTCACAATGTCTATCAACCTACCTCTCTAAATTATTCTTGTGGACAAGCAACAAGATTACGTGTATAGAATCCCATTTTCATAATATTACTGACTTGCTCAAAAGCCTCAATAGTTCTTTGCTTGCTAATAAATAACCTACAAATGAATCCAGGCATTCAAAATCTGCTTTCTAGACCCAAACTCTCCTTCCAACTTGATTTCCCAGTGAACTCCAGCCCACTCTTTCTTCCATGCATTCATCCATCCATCCGTCTGTCCATCTATCCATCTTTTCAGCTGCCATCTATTTCTCTGTGGAGTGGCATAAATGTATTTGAGGAAATGACTACAATACATCCATCCTGGTATTGGCAAAGAAGAAAAGAAAGAAATTCTGATATATACAATCAGAGGACTGATGTATTTTTAAAACAATTTTAAATATCTTCTCAGAGGATATTCTGCATGAACAGGGGAAAAAACCTTCACTGATTTGAGTTATTGCTTGATTTAAACTGTCCACTTAGTATAGCCCAACAAGATCAAGAAGAAAGACCTTTTGAAGTCAAGACAATACTTTTCTTACCTATGGAGAGGCCAATAGAGGTGAAAAGGGGAAGCTCACTCCCTGCATCTGAGGAAGTTTCCTAGAATTTACCCATGCATTCTCCTATGCTTTGTGTTATCTAGAGCCCATGACATCCTCTGGCAACTGTTGTGGGAACAACAGAATAGTTCAACTAGGCAATGGAATGGAGACCTTGGGAAACTTGATCATTTGTCCTGTATCCAAAATTAATACTGTAAATTCCATTTTATGTATTAAGACTCAACAAGCTTTCTTCTACACTTGCTACTTACAAGGGTGGTCTGAGAACCAGCAGCATCAGCATTACCAGTAAGCTTGTTAAAAACATGGAACATCCAGCCCCGCCCCAGACCTGATGAAAGAGAGTCTGCATTGTAACAAAATCCCCAGGTGACTTGTGTGCACATTAAGTTTTATAAGCTCTGCTCCAGAGCACATTCCATTATTGTAACAACCTTCTGAACACAAGAGGGCATTGTTTCCTACGCCCTCAGAGCCTTTCTCAGATTTGAAACAAAGTTCACTGTATAGTTGGATTAGGCTAGTGTATGTATGCAAGGGACTGAACAGGCCTGTCACTGATTGGCTGTGTCGGAAGGCTGAAACTTCCTCCTAGGGGTAGAATAATCTCAGTAACACCCACCAAACTAAACAGAATGGCTTTTTGACTGAGGATGTTGGGTCCATATTTCAGGCCACAGTTGGGGAAAAGAATGGAACCATTCCTGGGAGGTGTTTTAGTGATTTTCTGGCTTCAAGTAGACTGTGAGTTGGAGGTTTCCTGGTGATGGGGACAGAGAGATCCAGGGACAGAGAGATCCAGGGACACAGTGCACAGGATGGAGGGGAAGGGCCAGTATCCATTCTGCTTCATCTTTGGTTATATCTGGGGTTGTGGGAAGAAAATGGACTCTTACAAGTGTCAGTATAGTGACTAAACCTCCTGTTTCCGGCATTGTGTTTCTGCCTAGGGGTGAACAGCCAAAAGATAGAACAGAATCCTCAGTCTCTGAGCGTCCATGAAGGGGAAACGGCCGCTGTGACCTGTAACTATACAAACTTTTCTCCAGACACATTCCAGTGGTACCGACAAGATCCAGGAAGAGGCCTCGTCTTCTTGCTACTAATACGTGAAAATGAGGGTGAAAAACAGGAAGGAAGACTGAGGGTCACCTTTGATACCACCCTTAAACAGAGCTCCTTTCATACCACAGCATCCCAGCCTGCAGATTCAGCCACTTACCTCTGTGCTGCAGACACACAGCAGCTCCCTGGCAGCCACTTCCTGCACCCAAACCCTACTTAACCTCTTACAGTCAACAGAGCTGGTGGCTGTGCTGTCCCCCAAAGGCTTACCACAGCTCTGGGCAAAATAAGGTGGGGTTATCTGACAGGAAAAATGTGAGTTGGGCAGACCTCTGGATTGAACAGGAGCAGGGAACCCATCTTACAGTCTCAGTACTGCTGACATTGACTGTATGACTTTGAGTAACTCGTGAGATTTGCAGGTCTCAGTTTCCTCATCTGAAAACAATGGGCTCACATATGTGGTTTCTCAAGTTTCTCTCAGCTCTGAAATTCAAACAGTCTAATTTTTTTCGGAACAAATAAACACCCTGAAGAATGCCTCAGAGCAAGGAAGGAGGATTTGCTTTTTAAAAGACATTAATTCTGTCCAGTTTTTGTGACTAGCCTGGAACAGCTTGAGAAATATGTGAGGTTAAACACATACCACTTAAGCATAAAAAATATATTCCTCCACATGAAAAAATAGTACAAAATTTTTGAGACACTTCTAAACTGCACATCAAATAATGGTGTTTATGGTGATAAGGATAAAAAATTGACCTGTATTCCTTGTAAATGGAATGGCTGTACTGTATCGGGCAACATGTCATAAGTCATGAACATCACAAAGATAAATTCAGAGCCCTTGTTTACTATGTGGGTGGTATCAGTGAGTGTCTATATATAATTCTTTTAAAAAGGGAGAACTTGCACCTTCTCATGTTAGGCCTGGGTTCCGAGTTGAGGACTTCTCTCTCTCTCTCTCTCTCTCTTTTTTAGCTTGTACTGCCGTTTTCATCAATTTCTGTCATGTATGTATTACCTCCTTTCTTGATCCATTTTCAGATTATCGCCAAGAGAGACAGATCCCACATGTCATGACGTGTTCCGTTACTGACGTGGCAGCATCTGTGGGTTTTGACTGACTGTTTGGGGCCAGGGCTGATGTCTCAGTCTACTCTGGGACACATACAGTCACTGCCAGAATGATATGATCACTATGCTGTTTGTGTGTAAGTGTAGGGAGAGGTTCTGAAAGAATATATGTAGGAGAAAGGGGAAAAAAATGATAAACTCAGAACAATAGACTTTGAGGACTAGAATATACCTTAGCAGTCACCCAGACCAAAACTCTTATTTTAATTACAATTAATAAAATAGAGGAAGCTAAGAATAAGGAAATAATGGGCTCTGAGTCACTGGCATCTGGGATTTGATAGAGAGAAGGAGAGATCTAAAGCAGTGATTGTTAACCATAGTTGGATTCCTTGAAGGTTCATAAACTCCCTGAACTTGAGCATAGATGTTACGTTATTAGGGTGTAAATATTATTTGGGAGGACTTTTCATAACATTTTAAAAAGGGGACAGTGAACCACAAAAGATTCAGATAATTTGAGTGAGGATCTGAGTCATGTCGGAAGAGGGGAGAGAGAAGGGTGAGGGATTGATTAACATCTCAGGGCAGAGATGGTGAAGGAGCTAAGGAATGACTGAATGTAAAAGAATTTAGAACTGAGTAAGTCATTTGCTCCTATGGGGAAATGGAATGCTTTTCCCTTTGTAATAAATGGGAGGTATAAGTTATAATTGGCGGCACAGTATTCAAGAGAATGGTCACGGGAATCCAACACATCGGTGTAAAATCCTAACTCAGCCACTGACCAACTGTGTGATCTTGCGCAAGTGTTTTGAGCTATCTGGGTACAAATTTCCTCTTCTGTAAAATGCTAGTAATAGAAGTATTTCACAGGATTATTGTTAGGATTAAATAAAATTACAAAAATAAATATAATGCAGATCGTATAGTGGCAGATACACCAGTGCACTAAGAATTCAACAGACACGTGTTTTTTTGTGGTTGATTACTTCATTTCCTTCAGGAGGTCCAAAGTCACATTTTTTGTTCTGAGCATTAATTTATCTCTTTCATCTTTCTATTTCATTACTCTTATTGCAAATCACCTCAAAATCTATTTGAAATGTCAGTATGTAAATATATAGGCAATCTGTGTTTTACAAACCAGAGTCATTAACAAATATCATTGAGGACCTGCTATGCGCCAGCCACTGTTATATATAGTAAGGATATATTAATGAATAAATCAGACAAAAATTTCTGGCTCATTCAGCTTATATTTTATTGGAAAAACAGAGGATGAACAAAAATGTAATAAATAATAATTATATGGTATATTACAAGACAGTAAGCGCTATGGAGAAAGTAGGCTGGGATAATGGGGGTCGGAATCGTGGAGGTGGGGTTGTATCCAGTTGTAATTCAAAATGTGAGAAAGAGTCATGGTGGTCCTCATTGAATAAATACATGAAGGAAGTGAGGGAGGAAGCCTTACGGTTATCTAGGAAAGCATTTCAGGCAGAGAGAACAGCCAGTGCAAAAGCCTTGAGGTGGGAGCTGTTCAAGGAACAGCAAGGAGGTCAGTGCGGCTGGAGTGGAGTCAGCCAGCGGGAGAGGAGTAAGAGATGGTGTCAGAAAAGTAACAGGGGCCAGGTCAGGTAAGGCTTGTAGGCCGAGCTATGGGTATGACTTTTACTCCGAGTGAAATGGGAGCTGTTGGAGGGGATCGAGGAGGAAATGATTCATATGACTTATGTGTTAAAAGGATCACTCTAGCTGCTGTGTTGAGAAGAGACTGCAGGGAGCTAAGAGTGAAAATTAGGCTGCAGTAGCGTGGACCGAGGTGGTAGCGGTGGAAGCGCTGAGAAGTGAACAAATTATGAATGTATTTTGAGGGTAGAACCAACAAAATTTGCTGACCTATTAAATGGGTATATGAAAGAAAAGAAAACCAAGGATGACTCCAGAGTTTTTGACCTAAACCGAACAGAAGAATGGAGTGAAATAAGGAAGACCGCAAATTGAGCAGGAGGGAGCCGGAGGGAGGGGAAAATCAGGGGTTTAGTTGTGACATGTCAAGTCTGAGATGTTGTTGCTGTTGTAAGTACAAGTCTGGAGTTCAGGGGAAAGAGCCACGTAAAGATAATTTGAGAGTCATCAGTTTATGGGTGGTATCAGACACGAGACTGCAGGTATGAAAGTTCCATGGACTCTTTACATTTTTTCTTTGGATTTGAAATAATTCTTGAAAAATACCATTTTAAAAAATAATATTTTGGGTCACTTACATGATCACAGTGTACCAGGGCAGTTACAATGCAATTACAATGCCCTAATGTGGATATAATTGTGAGATGGCAGTTGATGGCCAAATAATATGATTATGATAGTGTATCATACAGATGAAGGTTTCGCCGTAGCAAGAATAGAGAAAAGTGGTAAGAAAGTTGAGGTATTATATGTTATATGGTAGCATAGGTATGATAAATTCAGAAGAAATGAAATGGTTCAAGCTCTAACAGAGTCACATTATAAGCAGATTTATCGTATGGCCCCTTCTTTAACCACCTGCAAAGGTTTATTAGCAGAAAGGGAACATAAATATGTAAGGACGAATTTTGCATTTAACTAAACTTTAAAAAATTTTAGTATTGTATTTTGGAGGTACGTCATTGAGTAGAATGGGTCATTTTAATAAGGTTTCCAAAATTAAAAAGGAATTTATTTTTAAAGTGGAAAAATATGACAAAATTAATGAAAATGACTTAAATAATTATCAATTATGCTCAAAATTAAAATTAGCAAGTGAGTATAAAATGTGAATATAAATACTCAACGTTGACATCACTTCAATAAAAGATCATGTCACATTAAAATAATATTATTAATTTGAATGCTATTGGCTCAATATTGGTACAAAGTTTTATGTTTGTAATATTGAAGTAATGTCTGAAAATAGTTTAAATCATTACTGAGCACTTTTTAGAAATTTTTTTTTTAGAGAGAGAGAGAGAAATAGAAGAGAGGGGGCCACTGAGTGTTTTTGATTTCTTTTCTTCTTAAAAGAGGTTTTCACATTATTGTAGCTTTGGAAAACATTGAAATAAAGTTTAACACTTGGATAAGATGCTTCTGTTCTCCAAATTTTAGAGAGTAGCTGGCAGAATCTGGTCACTCCAGGGGTCTAAGACATGCTCTTTGCATTAGGCAGGGTAACTTTATGTTATGCTCTAGTAATAATTAAACCACAGAATCTCAATGGATTAATACAAAAATTTCCTGCTTATGCCAAGTCTGATGCAGGTTGGGCACCCTTCTCCATTCTGTAGCTTCACCAGCTCCTGGGGTCTTTCTTTCTCTAGATCTTCCTTCTCTCCTTTGCAGCTGCTCAAAAACATTGTTGGGAAAGGAGGTCTTTCAGGAGAGTCCCCCTGTTTTGAGTTTCTTCCCACATTCTTGTGGCATAGCCATTTAGGATGAGCTCAGCCAGGAAAGACTGTGAGGGGAGCCTCCCCCCATGGCTCTTTAGCTAAGTCCCAAGTGAGTGCTGTGGGTGGGGGATCTGGATTCTTGATGTTGGGCTCTGAGTCTATTCCTACTGATTTGTGTAAGAAGTCTTGGTTTGGAGCCAGCTCTTTCTGTGTGGTTACAGAAAATATTCTATTCATTATTATTATGTACTTCTACGTATGGAAAGGAAGCCTGATCTCTTTAGAGTCCTGTTCTAACTCAACCATGAATACTTCTCCCTGGGAAGATTTCTTTTCTGTTTTTTGTTATACCATAATTTATTCATTGTTTTTTGTAACATCATTACAGAATACACAAGAGTTTCTTTTTATAGGAAAGCTATTTAGAGGTTCTGAGTTTATTTAAGTTCTCTGATTCAAATGCAATTACCACACAAAATGTTTTTTAAGGCAAAATAATCTTTCATTTTAGTTGTTTTGCACAGGTGATATCATTGTTCATGTGGAACTACAAGGATTTATGAAAATTCTGGCGTGTCTTGCCAACTATTCCAACTGAATATCGGGAAAAATATCCTATGTGTGACAATGTGCTTCCACTTCAGAGTGTTAAACCCAAGCAAGAATTTCAAGCATGCCATGGTAAAATGGAAGAAATAACTACATTTAAGTAAATACTAAGCAACTGTTTGCTTTATGTATTTTTCTCCCAACTCTTCTAGTCTTAATAAGATTTTCTAACTATTTAAATTGAACTATTTAGTTGATTTATGTTGAACCAATCCAAGAAGCAAGAAACTAATTAAGTCACAACTTGACAAAAATAGAAAGATGAGAATTAAGTTGACCAAGAGTGAGAAGAAAAAAGGGAAATAAAAAGTTCTATTGATCTTTTTCACCTTCTAAAATATCTCATATTTATTTACTCTCCAATGTCACCACTACCTAGAGGAATGCAGTAGCTTCCTAATTGTTATGTCTGTATCTACTGAAGCTTTTGCATCTCTGATCTGTTTTCAATACTTCAGCTTGCCAGGGTGATCTTGTAAAATGCACATCTAATCCTATCGCCTCCCTGCTTAAAATACTCTTAAACTTGCCCATTGTGTTTAACATAGACCAAAATCCTCACCAGAATCCCTGCATAACCTGCTCCCTCCTTACTTCTCTTGTTTATTTTCACTACAATGCCCTTTTCACTCTCCTATGCTCCCATCCCATAGGCCACTTTTCATTTCCTTGAACGTGCCGGGTTTCTCTTCCTTAGAGCCTTCCAAGATATTATTTTCCCTGCCTGGAATTTTCCCTCCTTCTTATCCCAGTTAAAATCCATGCAATCTGTGGATCTCAATTATCACTCAGAACAGCCTTCTCCGACACCTCATCTAGTTTTCAGGCAAGGTAAAATTCCCCGATGTAAGCTCTCAGAGCACCTTCCCATTGTTTGTCACTAGGTTAGTTTCAGCGTTCTGTGACAGCAAGAACTATTGGTATATCTATTGTCTTAGCGTTCTGTTTCCAGAAACCTAGTACGATGCCCACTAGCACATAGTAGGTACCTGGTATTTGCTCAGTGGGTGATGTTCAAAAATCCTCTTTCGCTGTAACTTTTCATTTGAATGTAGCCTTTTTTTTTTTACTTTACTATGTAATTTTTATATAATTATTTTTAACTGACACATAATAATTATACATATTTATGGAGTACAGTGTGATATTTTGATACATGTATACAATGTATAATGATCAAATGAAGGTAATTAGCATATCTATCACCTCAAATATTTATCATTTCATTGCCTTGGGAACATTCAAAATCCCCTTTTCTAGCTATTTGAAAATATACAATAAATGATTGTTAACTGTAGTCACCCTACTATAGTTCTGGTGCTATAGCACACTAGCACTTGGCTTATGTAGCTACAATTTTATGTCTATTAAGTAATATCTCCCTATGCCCCCTTACTGCCTTTCTTTTCCAGCCTCTAGTAACCACTATTCTACTCTTTGCTTTTATGAGATCAATTTTTTTATCTTCCACCTATGAATGAGAACGTGTGGCCTTTGCCTTCGTGTGCCTGGCTTATTTCACTTAACATAATGTCCTCTAAGCTTATTCATGTTGTTGCAAATGACAGGATTTCATTCCTTTTAAAGGCTGAATAGTAGTCCATTGTGTATATATACCACATTTCCTTCACTCGTCTATTGACGGACACTTAGGTTGATCCCATATCTTGAAGATCCCATATCTTGAACAGTGCTGCAATAAACATGGGAAGGCAGATATCTCTTTGATATACTGATTTCCTTCACTTTGGATATGTAACCAGTAGTGGGATTTCTGGATCATATGATAGTTCTATTTTTTAGTTTTTTGAGGAACCCCTGCACTGATTTCCATAATGGCTGTACTAATTTACATTCTCATAAACAGTGTACAGGATTTCCCCTTTCTCTGCATCCTTGCCAGCATTTGTTATTTTTTGTCCTTTTGATAATAGTCCTTCTAACTAGGGTGCTAGAAAGATTTTTTTTTTTTTTGAGATAGGGTCTTGCTCTGTCACCCTGGCTGGAGCTTAATGGCCCAGTTATAGCTCACTGTATCCTCAGACGCCTGGCCTCAAGCAGTCTTCCTGCCTCGGCCTCTCAAAGTGCTGGGATTACAGGTGTGGGTCACCACATCTGGCCTGGAAATATTCTTTTGTGTCAATGTGTGTAAAGAACATAGAAGAGGGTGAACTGTCTTTCTTAGTGGTTGGCAAGGCAAACTGATATAATGGTTCTATGTTTCCTAGGACTAGGAAACAGAGAAATAAGAGTCCTTCACTATAAACTAGGCACACCTTGTGAATTCCAAAACTGAGCTCTTATTTGGTTTAAGGACAGTCAGAGAAGACCTGGGAGCTGCAGTGGTAACCTTATAACATCAGCTGGACTATGAGGATTTATAAAGAGAGGAGTGGGAAAACCTAGGAAACATTCCCCACAATGCATGAAGGTGCAAAGTATAGGGGCTTCATGTGGTATTTTGGAGTCCTAGTGGGGATGTAGAAAAATGTAATTTCAAAGGCTTAATAACCAAATGATCCAGACTTGATGTTATAGACTGAATTTTGTCCCCCCACCCCAAATCCATATGTTGAAGCCCTAACCTCCAAAGTGACTGTGTTTGCAGATAGGGTCTTTTGGGAGATAATTAACGTTAAATGAGGTCATAAGGGTGAGAACCTAATCTGATAGGATTGATGTCCTTATAAGAAGAGGAAGAGCAACCAGAACTATCTATCTTTCTCCATGAGGGAACAGAGGAAAAGCCATGTGAGGACACAGCGAGAAGGAGGCTCTTGGAGAGCCAAGTGAAAGCTCTCACCAGAAGCGAAATTTGCTGGGACCTGGATTGTGGACTTCTAGCCTCCAGACTGTGTCTATTTTTGAAGCCACCCAGTCTGTGGTATTTTGTTATGGCAGCCCTAGCAGACTAATATACTTGATCACCTAATGATCAAGCTCTGGTGTCTGATCAGGTCTTTTTGAACAGGGCTGAGCAGCCATGATTCAATGGAGAGGAGAAGGGGCCCTTCATGGAAGGATTCGAGGTCTAAGGATAGGAAGGAGGGCTTCATTCTGAATTTAGACTATGCACTAGAAATTTAGTACAACTTACAGAGGAATTAATGACACTCCAAGAACTTGAGGATTTTCTTTCTCCTTCAGACTTATGGCTCATCTAAGCAACAGAGTCATCGTGTCTAAAAGTAATATTGACATAGAAATGGTAGAAGCTCATGGATATTCTCCTTTTCATAAATAAGGACCTGTTTTTGATTTCTACCCTTGGATTTTTCCAAATTTTTTTCACAGCTCTTTATATTGTCAGACTGTACTACTTTTTTTTTTATTCCAGAATATTTTGGGGTAAAAACGTTGAGTTTACATACATTGCCTGTGTGCTGCCCGAGTCATAGCTACAAACATGCTCATCCCCCACCAGTGCATACCGCACCCATTAGGTGTGAATTTACCTTCCCTTCCGCCCCACTCCCTCCTACTCGACACCCAATGATTGCTACTTGCATATGTGCACATAAGTGCTGGTCAATCAGTACCAATGATTGATCAATGCGTGTTGATCAATAAGTACATGTGGTGCTTGTTTTTGCATTCTTGAGATACTTCACTTAAAAGAATGGGCTCCAGCACCATCCAGGATAATACAAGAGGTGATAGTTCACCATTGTTTTCTGTGGTTGAGTAATACTCCATGGTATACATATACCACATTTTATTAATCCACTCATGTATTGATGGGCACTTGGGTTGTACTACTTTTTGAGGGGAAGATTTCCATATGTCTAATTAGCTTCCTTGTGAAATGGATATCTTTCCCTTTATTCTGAGCTGCTCTTCCCAAAGTTCTTTGGGGAGGCCTAGTGTGGCCATGATGAAATTTGATAAGCTTGGTCCATCCTGTACTTCTGTTGATTTTATGGGTTCCTGTCATAGCTGGTCTATCTTTTTATTATAATTGTGAATGTCTTGATGTGGAAATCTCTCTACTCTGCTTTATGCTTCCTACCCCAGCAACTTTCATTCTCTTTAACTGGAATGTATCTCACTCTGCTCTTGCTTTTCTGCTTCAGGGGTATCTTGTGCTTCCTGTATCATAATACAATAAAAATATGTTTTCAAATGCTTCTTTAAATATAAAAATTTTATTACAGTATATAATATTATTCTTCTAGACTGCCCATGTATCAATCAACAAATAGTTGTTGGGCATATTCTATGCTCCAGGCATCTCACTATATGCTGTGTAAAATACAGTTCCTACCTTGAAGCACTTACTGGTTACACATCAGAAGAGGAAGTTTATTTATAATAATGATGAAACTGATTATTACTGACACTATATAAAATATTTATAATCAGGGCTGGTGACATAGCCAGCACAAAAGTTAGATTTGAACTATATCTATTGGATGCCTAACACCAATATTTATCCACTATTTATTACTACTATCCTAGAGATTTCTGTCTTCATTCTGTTTTCTTATGGTGCAACCTGGTAATGTATCATTCCCATATTAACATGCTTATTTGAGAAAGAGAAACAAAATGGCAGTTTAACAGTAAGTAAGCAAATTATCATTCACAGCTGCCTGTACCTCAGCACATAGAAGCCAGGCAACTAGTGAACATAGGCTTTGCTATTGAGTTATATAATTACTGAGAATTCCAGTTTAAACAGACAGTGCTGTGTAGGAGCTTCACTCATATCCTGGATTCCAATAGATCATGAAGATATGTGCAGCAATAGATCATGGAGACACTTGTTATGTTTTTATGTTTTTGTAAGTATATTTTCCAAATTAAAAAACAGAACATATGTTGTGATGATTATAAGTGAACATATTGGACATATGCAACACATTATATAGAAGGAGGTCTTTCCCAGTATGTATTTACAATTTTTTAACAAACAATGTTTTGTTGCAGCTGCCTGGTGTCAATATAGGCAGTTGGGCAGATAACTGGCAGTAAGGAAGAATATTGCTACATTGTTAGGTAGAGAAGGGTAGGTTTACCAGATTCCCCTTAGCTGGTAATTAGAAATGCATGCAATAATGTGAGCAGCTTTGCTTTCTTGTCATGAGCTGAATAATTTTCACCTTAGGTACTTACGACTGGAGAACCTACAGCATTCAGAAGGCTAAAAGTACATAACTGTTAGTCCTCTCTCAGTCAGTCTTCATAGCCCATTATAAATAGCATTTATCATAAAATCTTTCCATATTCTATAACGTGCAATAGCTGAATATAGTTTCTGGTTGAATTATCAATCTTGCTTTCAGAATTAAATTTTGTCTATGTGTTTTTCCAAATACCATTGTTATTCAAATAAGGGAGAGTTAATAGAAAAGAAGTTTTGACAAACAGTACTTGAACAACTTGGTATAATTACATGCGGAAAAAATAAATCTTGACCCTTAGCTCACACTGTACACCAAAATTAACTCAGAATGGGTCATAGATATAAAGGTAAAGGGAAAACTACAGACCTTCCAGAAGAAAACAGGAGAAATTCTTCACAACTTTTGGGTAATAACAATTTCATAGATAGGACACCAAAATCATAAACCATAAGAAGAAAAAAATCATGAATTGGACTTCATCAAAATTTAAGACTTCTATTTTTACATTAAGGAAATGAAAAGGCAAGCTTCAGACTAGGAGAAAATATCTGACAATGCACTTATCTGACAAAGGACTTGTTTTCAGGATGCCCAGAGAACTCCTACATCTCAGTAATAAAAAGAAAAAACAAAGACACAAGTGGGCAAAAGATTTGAACAAGCACTGCACAAAAGAAGACATATGAATGACAAAAGAGCACGTGAAAAGATGCTCACATCAGTGGTCATCAGGAGAATGCAAATTCAAACCACGAGAGACACTACCCACCCACCAGAATGGCTAAAATTAAAAAGACTGATAATTCCATGTATTGGCTAGAATGTGGAGTAACTGGCACTCTCATACATTCCTTGTGATGGTCAGGGACACAGCAGTGTATTTCTCTGCACTGAGTGAAGCCACTGCGAGAGGAATGATGAAGGCGGGCCGGGGAGGGGGGCAAGGCATACCCAACCCCTGGGCTCTGCTTGAAATACCCATCTGCTTCAGGAACCAACAGGGAAATCACTATCACAGACAGGAAGTGTGCAGGGCTGTGGCAACACAGATGAGGGGGTTATTGAGAAAACATTCATTGTAAGAAAAATACCTCCTGCCTGAGCCCAGAAAGCACATCCAGAATTACCATTCATCAAAATACCTTTGCCTGTGGATCTTGACTTGAAGTTAAGTATAAAAGCACTACCAATTAAAGATTAAGGAGGACAATTACAACAATTTGTTATGTGTTGATTAAACTGAACTGGCTAATGAAGCTCAGAAACATGTCTGAAAATCAGTAAAATAGTTGTGAATTGTTGGATGATTGGATTCATTCATTCAACAAATATTTGAGTACCTACCTTGTTCTAGAAATTGTTCTAAGTATGAAATGTCCTCAATAATGTATCTCCTTGTTTCTTTAAAAAAATGCTGTTTCACAAATTAATTTGGTTATAGGCCAGCGTGTTAAGCCACAGGACTTTCCCCCATGGAGATTTAAATCTCTGAGTTTGTGTCAGAACTGTACTTAGCAAATGGTCCCATTCCCTAGAGTGGGCAGATGACTTGGGTTAATGGTTTGTGATGGTGACCCCCATCTGCACTAAAATCCAAGTGTGCATCAGGTCAGAACTAGGATTAGAATTGGTGGTTTATGTTGTATGCATAGTTTAAATTTTACTAGCGACTACCAAACCTGCTTTTGAAGTGTTGTATCTTTGTGATTTGTCTCCCAAGGGTAATTTTTGAGAGTTCCCATTTCACCACATCCTTGACAGCCTTGATATTTCAAACTTTAAAAATGTTTGTCAATCTGAGGAGTGTAAATGTCTTAATTTGCCTTTCTCTGATTACTAGTGAGGGGTTAGCCATCTTTTTATATGTTAATTAGTCAAATGAGTTTCCTCTTTTCTGAATTCCCCATTCTTCTATGGAGTTGTTCATCATTATCTACATGATTTATGGGAGTTTGTTATAGGTTCTTGGTAATAATCTAGTGTAACCTGTCTTGAAAAATGTCTTCTATATATGGCTTGCTTTTAAAAAAATGCTATCTATGGTTATTTTTATACAGATACTTAAAATTTTAATGTAGTCATATTTACCAGTCTTTTCTTTTATAGTTTAGTATTTAGTATCAAAGATCAATAATCTTTTCTACCATGAGATCTTAATACAGTGTTTTCCAATGTTTTCTTCTAATTATTTTGAATTTAATTTTTCTCACTTGGGTATAGTGATTTTGTTTTTAAACACAGTTTGAGGAAGGGATGTATTTTACCTCCCCTTACCCTAATAACGAATGGTAGGTATTCAACAGTCTGATTTTTCTCCCATATTGGCTATCTCATCTTTCTCATATACCAAGTTAATATGTGTACTAGGATCTGTTTCCTGGTTAATTATCTCTCACTACTGAGGCAAAATCTTCCTGATTACTCTACCTAATGATCCATGAATCATGAGTTTTTCCAGTTTGACTACTGGAAACAGGCAGGGTCCCTGTTTCCATGTGAGCACCAGGTGGGCACTGCTCCCTCTAATTTTTTTGGATGTTCCCACCCCCCCCCAGCCCAGGTAGTCACCTCCTATGCATGTGCAGCCCAGTGTTCTGCTGCGTACTTGAAGGAGACCATACGCAGATCTCTCTTTGTGCAGCTGTTCCTTCTCAGGCACCCTCTTATGTGAATTCTATTTTCTGGAGAAGGAATATCCAGAAACCATAACTGAAGAGAAGCCTTTTGGGAAGAGTTATAAAAGCTACAATGTTGCTAATCTAAATAAAATGTAACTATTTTATAATTATACACAAGTTAGATTAAATGAATTATAGGCAAATGGAAAATTATTTGATTCTTAATGGATACATGATATGTAAAAGCACTTATATTAGTATATGTTAGTAACTTGAATTTATGGTACTGTTCCAAAATAATCTACTGAACATAAAAGAGAATGTCTCACATTAAAAACTGTAAAAAAAAACCCTAATGATGAAAAATGTTGCCTTCTATTTTTACATGGAGGACTTAATAAATTATGAGAAAGGACCCCGAACCTAGTAGGACTTGATTTGAGTTTTGAGAATGGTAGATATTCATGTAGCATTTGCTATAGTACAGTGAAAAACATAAGACATTTTCTTTTCTGTTCAGTAGATCATTTTGGAACAGTACCGTAAATTCAAGTAGAGAATGTATGAAACTGGATCTGATTGAATCCAAACTCAACAAATATCTTTATCCTAATGATTACAGAGATCTCTGACGATGGCCCAGAATACAAATTGTAGTTACTCTAGTTTCTCACTGAGTTTTAACTGTTTTTTTCCTTTGGGATAGTAAGGAATTACTGCAGAGATGTCTGTTGCTAGAATCATCCGTACTTCGTTTTACGTTCTCTTCTGCACAGCAGGTTCTGAGCATTCTGCCAATGAGAGGCACTGACTTGTTTAATTACTGTTTTGGATAGACAGCTGAGGTCATTGGCAGTGGTTTTTTTGTTTGTTTTTGTTTAGGTTTTCTGGCATACTTCAGAGACCCAATCTCTTGGATGCAACAGAAAGCTGGTGTCCCTGGTGGCAGGTTTCCTGTGATCAATAGATTTCCCGTAAGAACCTTTTTTGATCTATGCTTTCCCAGCCCTTCCAATGGTTGGAAAGCTTCTGATGTCCTGTTTTAAATGCTTACAGAGAGGATTCTATTTCCCTGGCTTCACCCTGTCTAATATGGTTTGGTACGTCCAAATCCTTGAATTACAACTGTTGGGTGCTGGGAATCAGGGGCTCCAAACAAAGTCCATTGTTACCTGGGAAAGTAACTTAAGATATTTGTGCCCTTGGTCATGTGGTTCTGACATATTCTATTCAAACCTACTGCTATAATTCCTAATATACATTCTCTACATCAGCTCATACAGAAGAACAGGATCTCCTTCAGAGAAATAGAAGGAGGACAGCTCAGGGAACTACGTTAACTCAAAAAGGTGAAGGCCATTATGAAAACGGAGTCCCCTCACTTTGTAAGTGCGTTAGACAAGCTGAGTGGATAGAGACAAAGGCCCAAGGAACCAGGGGAAGAGGGACACAGAGGTTCTGACCTTCATGAATATAAGGCACAGGGAGGAGGAAGAAGGAAAAGAGAAGAGATGTGTGGGCCTAAGCAATATCCGGGACAGTATATTCTGCAGGAAACGCACCACTTCCATGTCTAAGGATAAAACTTTACAGGCTTTCCAGAGTGATGATCTCTCTCCCCTTAGCACTTACCAGTTTTTCCATAAGCACAAAAAGCAAGGAGGAACTAAATAGTGTTTATTTATTTCACCATGGGTGGAAAGCCATTAAAAAAAAAACTGGACAGCTTGGGAGTATTTTCCTACAATGCCAGAACCTTGTCTTTGATGATCCTCTAGCTCACTGTTCCAAAATGCCATTTAAAAAATGTGCCTGCAATATAACTTACCCAGGGAAACTTTTTAAAAACACACCTTCCCCAGGTCACTATCATAGAGACTTTGACTCAGTAAGAATAAGGTGAAATCCCAGAATCTTTACTTTTACTACGCTCCCTTGCTGATTCTGATACAAAGCCAGGTTCAAGAGCTCATGCTATAAGATGCCTCTGAACATCAGCTACCATGTCTCCATGTGGTGGAAGAGTGCCTGAGCTTGCTTTCCAGTCTTTTGAAACAAATCAACATCGCCTGCATATTTAATCCGCTGTGTGAAAACAATTTATATATGTGCACATGGTTATATAATAGATACAATATATGATATATGTTATGTGTTTTATACATATGTGTATATACATATGTGTGTGTGTGTCTATATATGTATATATATAAAACTCCTATTGGTTTTGTTTTTCTGGAGAACCCTGACTAATACAGACAGTTCCTGGGAATAAAATAAGCCTTTGAGGACACCAACAGCTGTTCTTCAGATTTGAATAGGGTCACCTGATGGCTGAATGTGGCTTGGAAATGAGGTGCAATGTAAGCATGTGGTGCTATCTTTTGGGAGGAAACATATCTTGCAGTGCAGTACCTTGGGAGCCACAGCTTCTGAAAACAAACACATCTACTGTTAAAACCCTAGGTTCATGTCCAGTGATTTATTGGGACCACAACATATCTTCATGCTATGCAGTTAAGAATTGAGGATACCAGAGACTTTAAAGATGAAATTTTCACCAGGTCCAGTGATTATGATATTCTTTATGTTGGGTAAGTTTTTGGTAAATAAAATGCCTGTTAGAATTTGGATTCTTTTAATCTGTTGTATCAGTATAATAATTAACCACAATTTTGTCCAGTTCATACCTGGGGTGATATGCAGCTTTTTATTCCCAAGGAGGAGGCAGTGGTGACTCAGTGACCTGGACAGAAGGTTAATGACCCTCTCAGAAGGGGCTTTCCCTATTGTAAACAACTCCCATGCTGCCACGGTGAACCCACCCTTTTCTGGAATGTTCAATGTCCTGGTGAAACTCTGCGGCTCCTCTTGTAAACTACAAAGGAAAACCAGAATGGAAACAAGAAAGATTTTGAAGTCACATATCAAGAGGAAAAAACCTACCTTTCAGAGGGACAAACCTTCAGTTAAAGTGTCAGATGTGGCTACGTGCTGCTGTGCCATGAGCTACGCACACTGAGAGGTCTTTGGGAAGCTGAGGCAAACCCAGTGGGCCTGGCAGAACCTAGCTGCTGAGGAGTAGCTGTGCAACTCACACTATTTTCAGGAAAATCCACGTGGTTTGACCCACAGGCACTCCGGCAGATGCAAAGATCACTGAGCTCAACTCAAAGGACACGAAAGAAGAGCAGGAGGTGAATATGGCCTGACAATAACTCTCCATTGCAGAAAGGGCTTCCTTAAGCAGGGATCGGTGGAGTGACCTCTATCTCCTTCTTACTGAGTTCAGCATTGACCACAGGCACCTAAAGAAATATTGACTTACATTACATTATTTCCTCTTTGGAGACATAACATAAGACAGACGGTTGCCTCTGCATAATGTCTCCCTGGAAGAGACAGAGTTATGTCCAAGGGAACATTGGGAAGAACCCCAAAGCAACTGGTTATGAAGGAAAGAAAATAGAAGCAAGGAAAGAGGAGAAACAGAGTTCCACATGAAAACAAAGAATGGGCTGAAAGTTACATTTGTCATGGTTAGTTTTGGTACAAATCAGAAAGCAGACACAGACTGGTGCTCTAAGAAAAAGTGAAAACAAACACAATTGAAGCAGCTGTGAAAGCTCCTGAAAATGTCATTATCAGTGAAGGGTCCTTTTCCTCTAATCTTCCCTTTTTCTTTGTTTCTCTTCCTGAGTCTTTTCTATCTGACATTTTCTTGTATCACTGGCCGTCTCTGTGAATCTTATGAATGAACTGAAGTAATAACTTCTCTCTAACTTTATTTTATGAATATTTTATTAGTTCTACCTTCTTGGTTTAAATTTTAAAAATTCTCTCTTCATAAAAAATAATACATGTACATGGTAAATGTAAAACTTGAAAGAGAGAAAAAGAGTATACAATGAAAAAATAAAGTTCCAGAGTTTTGGTTGAATATGGTTGATTGAATATTCATGTTTATCTCTGCTTCTTCCTGAAACCCTACTAAGTTCTAATAAAGAATTTCGAAATGTGTGTAAACACACAAGCGCAAAGCTAACCGAAAGGATGGTGAAAGCACAAGAGACACCAAAATAATGTTAAAGGGGTGGAAAGCAAATAGAGATGGAATAACTGGTTTAGCAGAGAGAGAAAACCTTGCCGGCAGAGAGTAAAGAAGGGAGGAAGCAGTCCTATTCATGCTGCAGTATTCTGGAAAGAAACAGGAGGATTGATTGAAGGACTAGATTCAAGAAGGAGCAGTTAGGACCTGGTGTAACCTTCCTATGTCCTTTGCCACCCTGTACACAGGCTGTAAGCTATGTCAAATTTGGCCGAAGCAACAGAACAAATAGACAACCTACAGAATGGGAGAAAATATTTGCAAACCATACATCTGATAAAGGGCTAATATGCAGAATCTACAAAGAACTCAAGCAAATCAGCAAGAAAAAAACCAAACAACCCCATTAAAAAGTGGGCAAAAGACATGAACAGAAGCTTTTCAAAAGAAGATAGAAAAATGGCCAGTAAATATATGAAAAATGCTCAAAGTCACTAATCATCAGGGAAATGCAAATTAAAGCCACATTGAGATATCACCTTACCCCAGTTAGAATAGCTTTTATTAAAAAGTCCAAAAACAATAGACGCTGGTGTGGATGCAGAGAGAAAGGAACACTCATACACTGCTGGTGGGACTGCAAATTAGTACAACGTCTATGGAAAACAGAGTGGATATTCTTCAAAGAACTAAAAGTAGACCTACTATTCGATCCAGCAATCCCACTACTGGGTATCTACCCAAAGGAAAAGAAGTCATTTTATCAAAAAGACACCTACACTTGAATGTTTATTGTAGCACAATTCACAATTGCAAAGATGTGGAATCAACCCAAGTGCCCATCAATTCATGAGTGGATTAAGAAAATATGGTGTATACACACACACCACACACACACACACATACACACACCCCATGGAGTACTACTCAGCCATAAAAAAGATGAATTAATGCCTTTTGTAACAATTTGGGTGGAACTGCAGACCATTATCCTAAGTGAAGTATCTAAAGAATGGAAAAACAAACACCACATGTACTCGCTATTAAATAGGAACTAATCAATGAGCACACATGCACACAGAGGGAAGTAAAACTCAGTGGAAATCAAGCACGGGGGAGGGGGAGGAAAGGAGGGGCAAAAACCTACCTAACGGGTACAGTGAACAATATTTGGGTGATGGGCACATTTATAGCTATGACTTAAGCATTACAAAAGCTATCCATGTAACCAAAAACATTTGTACCCCCATAATATTTTGAAATAAAAAAAAAATCTGGCCGAAGATTGGAGGTTGAATCTCTGGTTATTTTTAACTAGACAGTTTCTGGATTAAAGAATACCAGAGACATCTGAGGGTAGACATCTGGCCTCTAGAAGCTGGAAGTGTCATAGAGAAAACAGAGGGATGAAGTGAATCTATATTTCTAATGGTAAGTCCATCAGCTCCTATGTTCAATTCAGTCTACAGTTCTAGATTTTCAAATAATTTTCCATCAAAATCCTCTCTTCTGACATTTATTGATGCTGGTAGGAAATCTAATTCCACTGCGGCTCTTTTCTCCACCATTGGTGATTCTTTTTACTTTTCTTTCCACAGACATCTAGGATTTTTTCCTTACCCTTGGTGTTCTAAAGTTTTGCTAGGATATATTAAGTGTAAGGTTTTTTTTTTTGTTTTTTTTTTTTTAAATAAAATTCAGTGATACTCATACTTGTGGGCTATGTTAATCCAAAAATACAATGTCCTTCAGTTGTGGGAAAATTTGTTCTATCATTTCTTTAATAAATTTCTCTCTTTCTTCTGGTTCTCTTTTCCTAAGGCAAGTATTATTTGCTTGTTTTATCTCCCAGATTGATTTTCTATGTGGTATTATATTTCATTATATTTTTGACTCTGTCATTTTCTTCTGTATCCTGAGAGGTTTTCTCAATTTTGTTTTTCAGATCATCTACTGATTTTTAAAAAGTTGTGACAACAGTATTTTAGTCTTTAAGAGCTTTCTTCATTGTTGCATCTTTGTTATTAAATCTTTCCTGATATATTAAGTAGATATTTTTGAACATTCTCTTTTATTCTTAGAATTTTCTCTGTTTCCTTTTGTGCCAGGTTTTCTGATTTTTTTCTTGGTATTTATATTGTTTGCTTTACATTTATGACCAATCCTCTTTCTTGTCCCTTCATATTATATGAATGAAGAAATATACAACTGCAGGTATTTCCTGTGCCATTGTTTAAGTAGGTCTGTTTTCCAATAGGTTTCCTTGAAGATGTGATTTAGTTAAGGACCCTGATATAGGAAGATTAGCCTGGATCATTCAGGTGGACTCAATCTAATCACATGGGATATTAAAATCAGAGACACTTTCCTTGCTGTGGTTAGAGGGAGATGTGACTATGGAAGAATGGCCAAAGAGATAGAACATTGCTGGCTTTGAAGATGGAGGAAGGGGCCACCAGTCAAGAAATGTGGGTGGCCTCTAGAAGCTGGAAAAAGCAACAAAACATTCACCCCTATAACTTCAGGACGAAATGCAGTCCTTCTGACACCTTGATGTTGGTCCAATGAGATGTGCAGCGAACTCTAACCCACAGAACTGTAAAATAAGTTTGTATTGTTTTAAGCCACCAAGTTTGTGATAATTTGTTACAGTGGCAATAGAAAACTAATACAGTCGTCAATATATGTCAATTTGCAGCTTTTTATTTAGAGTATGTGAACAAGGTTTTGATGCTGCTTTTTAACCTCCTAACTCTTGAATCCTCCAAACCTTCTCCCACCTGGAAGATTGAAGTGTTATTCATTATGATTTCCATGACAATCTTCTCATAGGGTTTTTTGTTTTGTTTTGTTTTTTTCACTGTTACTTTCACTTCTCTCATTTATATATCATCCCTTTTACATTTCTATTCTTTTATCAGTGGGGATTTTGTAGAGATAGGCAGTGAGCATGTATGATTATTTGATATCTGGAATCAGAAGCATTATTCATGGACATTTAAAGTGTCAAACTGGCCAGGCATGGCGGCTCACGCCTGTAATCCTAGCACTTTGGAAGGCCCAGATGGAAGGAGTGCTTGAGGCCAGGAGTTCGATACCAGCCTGGGCGATGTATCGAGATCCTGTCTCTACAAAAAATTTAAAAAAGTAGCTGGGACCTGTAGTCCCAGCTACTCAGGAGGCTGAGGCAGGAGGATCGCTTGAGCCCAGGAGTTTGAGGTTGCAGTGAGCTATGATTATGCCACTTCACTCTAGCTGGGGCAACAGAGAAAGACCCTGTTTCAAAAAATAAAAATAAAAATACAGTGTCAAATGAATAACTTCTCATATGTAAGAGACAATATACAGGCAAAAAGAAGCAAGAAAATGGCCGGGCACAGTGGCTCACGCCTGTAATCCTAGCATTCTGGGAGGCTGAGGCAGGAGGATTCCTTGAGCTCAGGAGTTCAAGACCAGCCTGAGCAGGAGTGAGACACCATCTCTACTAAAAATAGAAAAAATTAGCTGGGCATGGTGGTGTGTCCCTGTAGTCCCAGCTACTAGGGAAGCTGAGGCAGAGGATCGCTTGAGCCCAGGAGTTTGAGGTTGCTGTGAGCTAAGCTGATGCCACAGCACTCCAGCCTAGACAACAGAGGGAGACTCTGTCTCAAAAAAAAAAAAAAAAGAAGAAGAGGCAAGAAAATGAGGACCCTGAGGACAGATTTGATCTCTTGTTGCTAGAAACAATCACAGCCCTGGAAAAGAGGCGTCCTCACTTTAGAAAAAGGGCCCTATTGGCTTGAGGCCAGGCAGCTTGTTTTTCTATTCTATTCTCATTTTCCCTGAAATTGATCTCTTGGTGTGATAGTTCTTCTTTTAGCACCAGAGGTTACAAGCTTAAATGGGTAGGAAGAAAAGGCTTCTTTCCAAAGAATGGCCACAATTAACACCACCCTCATTTTATAAGACCTGACTTTCACTCTAATAAAACTGCTGGTTGCCTATATCAGATTTCATGATCAAACTGCTCCCATATCATTTATTCCTCTCAGAAGTTTCTTTTAGCTCGGGTCTAATGGTGGTACTCCTTCTAGGATTCCAGGGTTAATGCAAATGTGCTTTTACTCTGTCCTTAATTTTGTCAAAAATTATTTATGTTTTATTTTGCAATGCCTTCATCAGTCTGCTCAGTTTCAACTGTAAATACTAAAATCTATCAATGTTCCCTTGAAGGTGTGGTACCCAGAATTGAGTGGAATATTCCAGTCATGTTATGAGCAGATGGCAATGTTATTTTATTTACTTATCTGACTATTATTACTACTACTATTGATCTAAAGCCACTGAATATTCATAATTCTGCTTGAAGTAGACAAAGATAATCTTACTTCATTCTCCTAGGTGAGGGCCCTTCTTCTATGCTGTTATTTTGCAGACCTGATCTTATTTTTAATTTTACCAGTCAAAATAATTATCTCCACATCCTACCACATCTGATGCTCACTGCCACAAGGTCATCTAAAACTCAACCTAGAAAAGTTGATCTGAATGTCTCTACTTAAAGAGGGGCTCCACTGCTTTTACACAAAGGTGCTGATGGACTCCAGATTCTGATAGATTTATTGTGTGATCATTTTCTCTGTAAGGTAAATTCCTCCTCTATTTTACAGTCCCCACTTTTAAATTGGGGCTAGGATTCATGTAATACAGTACAGAGGGTGACGTAGTACAGATTGGGGAAGAAAGAAACATGCTCAGAGGAAGTTTTTGATACATTTCCAAACCAAAAGAGAGCACATGTTAGCTTCCTGTGGGGAGTCTGCGTTCTCGGTCCTGCATCTGGCCTCCAGAGGGTGATGTTTCACAAACTAGAGATCCCTACTTCCATTTATGATCAACTCCTTCTGGTCAACCCCTCCTTCCTGCAGCTCACTGAAGCACCCTCACTGAGTTCTTTGAAGATGTGACAACTGAGGAGAATCAGAGGTCAGAAAGCACCCAAGATCACCTCAGCAGTTTCTGTATTTTTACGAAACTAGGGACTGACTAGACCAGCCTTACTCACACCTCCTATTTCCAAGAGCTGGGTTCCATAGCCACTTTCCTGCTTGCTCAGAGGAGAATTTCCAGAGAGACGCCTGCAGCATCTCCACTGCTCAGCCATGCTCCTGTTGCTCATCCCAGTACTGGGGATGATTTTTGTCCCGAGTGAGTAACATTCAATTATCGTCCCTAGTTCCACAGAAGTTACTGTTTTCTGATTCAAATCTCAGTAGAAATACTTTTCATAGACAAGTCTGCACTGCTTTCACTGACACAACATTGATTTTTCAGGAGATGCCAGAGCCCAGTCAGTGACCCAGCCTGATGTCCACGTCACTGTCTCTGAAGGAGCCTCCCTGGAGCTGAGATGCAACTTTTCGTATGGTGGAGCTTTTTCTTTCTTCTGGTACGTCCAGTACCCTGGCCAAGGCCTCCAGCTTCTCCTCAGATATTTTTCAGGAGACACCTTGGTTAAAGGCATCAAAGGCTTTGAGGCTGAATTTAGGAAGAATGAATCTTCCTTCAACCTGAGGAAACCCTCTGTGCACTGGAGTGATTCAGCTGAGTACTTCTGTGCTCTGAGTGCCACAGTGCCTGGGACTGCAGGGAGAGCTGAACACAAATTTTGTGAGATATAATACTAGGGAGGATGACTGTGTCTGATTTTGAATTCTGGCAAAGTAGAAGTCATGGTGTTCTTATTCCACAGTGTGGAGGTTCTCAGGGACTTGCTGAGCTAGTGTGAGGCTGGTACATTTTAAATGGTTGGATATGGGACTTGTGACATGGCACAGGAGAGTTTTGCTTTTCATTCATCGTCTTATCTTTCAATAATCCAAAACAAAAGCGAGCCTCCTTTTGTAGGCATATCTTCTTCTTGCATACTTACTGCCTTCCCAACTTGGTCATTTTAAGGTAGTTTTCCTGGAATCTTTTTCCTGGCTCCACTCTGTGCTGTTTATTTTCTCTTATTTTTAGATGCCCCATTTAGGAGGGAGGAGATTGATTGGGGTGGTGAATGGCTTAGAACAATAGCATGCTCATGTAGATTTTAGTTAGTTATTGGGAATATTGAAGAAAGAAGAGTGAATAACTCAAATTCTTCAGTATTTATAAAAGGATTATTGAGGAGAGTGGAGATGCTAAATTTAAATGCCAAATTCCATTTATTTTACAGTAAAGCTTGTTTTATTTTTCCCAGTTATAAAAATTGATTCCTATTCTTTTGATATCTTAAATTCTGCAAATCAACATCAGAAATCTTCAAAATTGGGGGGATAATAACTTTTGCCAATTTCTCACAAATGCCGCTTTTGTTTCTTTTTTATTCTTATTCTATTTTCAGATGATTTCACATTTGGAATATTAGAAATTTATTCTCATCTGTTTAACATTGCTGTAAAGTAATGATGTGCAAAGTTTAGCAATGTCTGGCCCCTGAACATATACTAATTAGGTATTGTAAAGGGAATTAAAAGGTCAAAAGGCATGTGATAGATGTATCACTTTCCCCTGGCTTGGAGGAAAAAACTGTAAGAAGACTTTGTATCCTTAAGTAACTGAAACTTAGGAGGTTAATGAAGACTTTGAAGGAAAGAGGAGGAGGAGGAGGTTGGGGTTTTTTGTTGGGTGCTTCCTGAGGTTGTCATGAGTCAGAGCTTAAGTTTACAGGAATTACAAAATACAGAATATAATAGCGGATTGTGTCCAATGATTTACCTTAGCCAAAGGGGATACCGATAGGAATCAGTATTATTTTTCAAGCCATGTTAACATAGCTATTTGTGATACATGCATTTGGAGGATTTCTGGGAGTGGGGCAAAATGTATAAAATTCATAAGAAATTTATTCTTATTTAATCTGTCTTGTTTTTCAGACTGTATTCTCTACTGTCTGTGAGAGGCTGATTATCTTTGAGACTTAAGAACACAACTCAGTTCTATGTTGCGAAATGATGTCAAGTAGGTACTGTACGCAGTATGTATGAGAAGGAGAAGTGAAAATTTCTTTCAATTCCAAATTGAAACTTAATACTTAAGAACTATAACTCCTGGCACCAAGGACCTCAAGTACCTGGGAAAGCATTTTTCATCTTCACATCAGCAACCCTACCCTGCCTGAGATATTAAAGTTATTTTATTTATATGATTATTTTATAACTGTGAAAAACTTTACATTATGCACAAATATATTGAGGATATTTAAAACATAGTTATATTTGCTACATGAACCAATTGTAACATCTTAAAAAATAATATTATATTACTCATATCTCTCATATCAATAAATATGGTTATACCCAAATATAAAGTTTTACATTTTTTAAAATAGAGAAAACATTACAAATAAAATTGCCATTTCTCTTATTTCTCTCCCCAATCTCATTCCCTTCCTCCCTCTCTCAAAATAAACTTATTGTGAACTTTGTTTCTCACTTCCATGTTTTTATATTTCGAATACATGCATGTTTTTAAGCAATGTGTGTTGCTACATTTTGTGTTTTTAAAATTTACGTAGATGCTATCCCATTGTATGTACAATTGTAAAACTTGCTTTTTTCACTAAAAGTATTTTTGAGATATAGAAATATTTATACACATATATATGTATATATATGTATTTATATATATATATAAATAGACATATTTCATTACTTTTACTTGCTATGTATTATAGTATCCCGTTTTATAAATAGATCTTATGCCCCTTTCTGGTGGATACTTGGATTGTGCAATGCTGTCAGTGATGGTCTTAGGCTCAACTAGACAATCAAACTTACAAAGCACAATAGGCCACACAGGTACTGGCTTCCCTTTACACCAGAAGTGTTCTCAAGGGGAGTCCCCTCAGCTACCCACACAGTTCATGGACTATTCTTTTTGCAACTCCTTCCTTCCCTCCTCCCATGGCAAGAGCTCAGGTGCAAGGGAGCAAGACCAAACAGGCCACTCAGACTTAGAAACCCCATATCCCAAAAAGGAACCAATATCTCCTGTAGTAGCTACAAATATCCCTGCCCCACAGCTATGGCATCCTACCAAGTATTCACAGTTCATTTACAGTCCAGATGCAATTTATCAATCAGGATCATTTTTACCATCGCAACGTTACTTAGTAATACAGTTGGCATTCTACTTTTATTGCACTCAAATCCAATTTTCAAGGTCTGCTTCTGGAAGAACCTAATGTAAGAGATTTGGTACAGAGGTGGTCATAGGAAGCAAATACATAGAATGAGATGCTGGCATTAAATTATTCATGGCCAGATGGCGACAGGGATCCCATTATTAGAGGTAGGTGGGGTGGTGATGAGTGCTGGAAGATTGCAGCATCACAGTTACTAATTACCTGTGGTCAACTGGCATGGGAGCAGGTGTGAGTTGCAACAGCAGCTTAGGTGATATCTTAAGCCTTTGAGAAGTGTTGCGATAATGGTGATTTCCCGTTCTGTGGAGTTGGTTATTAGTTGTTAGGTGCCACCAGGGAACATCAAGAACAAAATGGAACCAGCCAACACCACTGTGTCTTTCACTAACTCTAATCAATGATGATCTTCAGAAGATGATGGCTGCTTCTTCCTCTCTACCTCCCAAGTCTTGTGCAAATTCATTTTTTTACTCAAAACCATAAGGAGAAGGGGATTTTGGGAAATGTAGTTTACTGTGCAACCACAGTGACAGAATAATCCAGAAGAGAAAACCAAGGGCCATTATTAACAAAAAGAAAACCTTAATTACCTTCTGCATATTAGACTCTTTCAATCCAGAGATTTCTCAATTTTTTCTTTTATTACATTCAGTGATACTTATTCGGGAATCATTATAAATATCTGAGTAGATGGAATGGTTGGAGTCCTAGTTTCAAGCAGTAGAAGACTGTTGTTATTACAAACGGGAGACCTTGGATGAGAAAAGTTAAGGATAGGACTAGAAGGCATGGAATCCAGAAGTATATTAATTGTGAAACAGTAGTCACTGATTCATACTAGCAGAATCTCACTGTTCACCTCAGTGACAAAGCAAATTTCTTGGGTCATTTATTGTACACTCATTCAATAGCATTTATTGAGCAATTTACTAAGTACACATGGTACATCTTTAGACCTTACAGCGAGGTCTTAAAGGGTTAAAACTTTCATGTAATAAGAGAAGACAACATGTTTTTCATTATCTTAATTTCCACATTTTATGTGGTGGTTCTTTACATATTTAGTGCCATTATCCTGAAAAACAACAAAAATTCTAAATGGCAATTTATAAAACATTAAGTGGTTATAATCTACATTCAGCTACTGTCTGCTCTAATTATTACAGAGGTCTTCTGATTACAAAACATAGTTGTGCTAGTTTCTCTAAGTTTAAACTGCATTTCACTTGGTAAAGATAAGGACTTGAGTCACTGGTATGCTTGTTGCACATGGTTAACAGGGCATCTTCCTTGTCCCCTTTAATACACTCCCTTGCATTGCTGGGGAAAAAAGCCTAACTACATTTCCCATAATCCCCTTCTTTCATCATTTAGTTTTAGTTCTGTAAATGAGCGGCATTTATGTGACATCAGGAAAGTAAAAGAGAAGGAGAAACCATTATTCTTCTGCAGGGACTGTGTGCAAACAGCTTAGGTCACCAGCAGTGACTTTGTTTGACTTCTGGGTTTCTTCCTAAAAATCACCCACTTTGGTGTCACAGCCAGCTGAATTCATCATACTTCAGAATTTCCTGTAATTAGATTTTCTCATCTCTGCTTCATTAGCCGTTCCAATGGCTATATGTCTAATTTTATATATTAAATATCTTCTTTTTTTTAAAAAAAAAACAGTCAAATGCAGTAGTGAGAAGGGGGAAAGAGTAGAACAAGGAGTTTGCTCTGTAAATGACTGTGAACAATCAATTGAGATATTAATAACTCACTACCTTCAGACCAGCTGAAATATCCTTTTTTAAGGGTTTTAAAAATAAACTTTATTTTTTAAAAGTTAATATGTGCATTATAGGAAACTGAAAAACACATGAAGCAAAGAACAAAGTCATCCACAATCACAGGAAGTGTACAGTTTGATGTGTCCTTCTAGGTCCTGTGTATATATATACACAACATCCAATTTTATGTGACTAAGGTTGTATAGTATGCATCACGCTTTTTCACATGTAGTGAATATTTACCAACTCAAAATCCCAAAGCTATTTGAGTATTTTGATAACCAAGAACACACTATACCAACTCAATCTGTTAGAAAAAACTTAAACCTACCTTTCTTGGGGACAAAAATTTTATAGAAGACAACAATGGCAAAAGGCCTCTAGATAAAAGTCTTGGCAGAGTTATGATTAAAATACTGCATTCTCTTAATGCTCAATATAAAATGAGATATAAAGCAACAGAGTAAAGTAAGTATGACTTTTCTAAGAGAATTCATTATCAGATCTATACCATTAAAATATTATCATGAAGGTATATTTCCATTGAATCACTTAATGTATTTCTGTCAGGTTTCAGTCTGAAATGTCAGTTTTTAGTGAACAATGACCAGATGCACCAAAGTTAGGCAAGCACGAAAATGAGGTTTATTGAGGAGAGAAAGATAAGATTATAGGGCAAGAACAAGATTATAGGTTTGCAGAGCGTGATACATATGCCATGGATGACTATTGGACTTACTGTCATAGCAAATGGAGAGCAAGGCGAAGGGGCAGAAAAAGGCCTGGTTATGGTCTGCGTCTTTTTTATAGTGCCCGGATTGGGACCTCCCTGTGGCTCAGACGTCACCACTTTGATTGGACAGTTGAGAGTTGGATGACCTGAGTCTCACTATGCATATGTGTTCTAGGTCACTTTCCAGACTCTGTGGTACCTATGCTGCTTGGCCCATGGGCTAGAGAGTCCTTCTGCATTCTTTTGCAGCTGGCGCACTACATTACGATTGGCAGATTTGAAGGGTATTTCCTCCTCCCCCAGGTATGGCAGTCGCTGGGGAGAGGGTTAGGGTGGGGGCAGCACCAAAATGGGGGCCCACCTTCATCCCTAGGAGACCGAAAATTCACATACATCAATGGCTATCATCAAAATGTAAATATGAACACAACTGCATACATCTCTCCTTTTATATTAGTACTTCCTTCTGCCCCTCTACTGCCAAGCTAGTGAACAAGTCCTGATACACAGTTTAGAGGTGGTTTAACAATTCCATATCCAAGGTGCATTTTTTCCGTCAATTATAACAAAAAGATATTTACAAATTGGCTAACTCGCTCTACTTTTTATCATACATTGTCACCTCAGGGCATTTATAAAACTTAGATGTTGCAAAATAAAGAATGAACTTTGTCCACAATAAACACCGGTACTTTTCCAAAAATGTACACGTAGACCTATGCTTATAATGTAAAACAGTCTTCTAGATATGGAGATACTAGCAAAGAGCCCTTCCCTTCACCCTTCCTCTTCTCCCTCTTCCACCATTCCAGTGACTAAGTACAGGACTACATCAAGCTCTAAGAGGGGGATTAACAGATCACTCACAGAAGACAGTCCTTCCTAAAAACTAACAAAAGGACATTTATAAAGGGATTATTTTACCGCCAATACTTTTAACATACTTTGGGCATTAGGACTTATTTATCCTTTAATACACAGCCATATTATAATAACTAAAATGCACATATCAAACCATAGTTAAACAATCAAAACTAATCTAGCTAACAGGCACAGAACTCTTCTCTCTGCATACTTCCTCCTCCCCCTGCCCGCCACCCAGTGAACAGTCAGCATATTCTCCAAGACAGCAAGTTTAACAATTCCATTTCCCAAACTATTCCTATGAAATAACAAAAAAACACTTAAAGAGTGTTACTTTAGCTCTCTACTTTTAAAACATGTTGTGCACTTTTCAACATCTAGAAAGACTAGATGTTTCAAATAAGGATTTAAATTTTCCACTATGCAGACGGTAGCATTGAATAAACTGCATACACAAAACAAAGGCTGTAATTTGAAAGTGTCATCTAAATGGGAAGATTCTGGCCTAGAACCTGTGAACTAAAATAAAATCTTAAGCTCCTCTCCACCCCCCAGCTGATTGAGTAGATCCCTTCTTGGCCAAGGGGATACCCTAAAGCTGAGTTACTGGCCATGAGAAGGGAGGTCAGACATGCCTCATCATGCCGCCTCCCTTCTTGTGGCTATCCTTTGTAATTCATTAACAGGCCTAAGGCTATGCAAGACAAACCTGCAGGTCCTCAATTTACATAGCAAATCACTGAGTCTGGGAATATGTCTGGTGGATTGTCCTTGATTAACAGACTTCCTTATCTTAACTTAAAACATTCTGTGTGTTTAGAAAAAGCTTCATTTCTTTAACCAATTACAAATCAAAGAGTCTTTAAACCCACCTATAACCTGTAAGCCCCACCTCCCCACTTTGAGATGTCCCACGTTTTCAGGCCAAACCAATGTACACCTTCAATGTATTGATTTATCACTTTACATGTAATTCCTGTCTTCCTGAAATGTATAAAACCAAACTGTAACCCAACCACAGCGAGTCCACTTGCTCAAGGCTTCTTGGGTGTGGCTACAGGCCATGGTCCTCGAATTTGGCTCAGAATAAACCTCTTTAAATTATTTTACAGAATTTGGCTTCTTTTCCATTGACAAACCCTTCCCTTTTCCACCAACCCAGTGGGCTATAATGAGCAAATTTTAGAAGACAATCTTTCTTAGGAATTTTTTAACAAAATGTACAAAATATATGAGTTTACTCTACTCCTGTCATACATTGGCAACCTCTTTGACATCTAGAAAGACTAGATGTTGTAAATTAGGACTTGTTTGTCCTTTCTACACCCTATATACACAGATAAGTAAAACAAAAAGCACAGACATAAGGGACAATTGTTCATCTTGCCTTACTAAAAGCACACTGGCATAGAGCTCTTTGCATTTCCTTGTCCTCCCTCTTCCCCTGAACCAGTGCACAAACATAATGTGTACTACTCAAGAGGTGGTTTTGAGATAGGGAATCCACAGACCTTACTCAATAAAGAGTCATAAGCTGGGAACCTAGGTCTCTGATAAAATAGAAGACGTAGAGAAACTGGCCAGGTGGAGCCCAGGTGGAGCCCAGGTGGCCACTGAAAACAACCTCGACTGCGGGTTACCCTCACCGCTCATTGTACACTAGTTATAATGCATTAGCATACTAAAAGAAACTCTCACCTGCCCCTTGACAGTTTACAAATGCCATGGCAACTCCCAGAAATTGCCCTCTGTGGTTTAAATGGGAGGGGACCCCAGGTCTGGAGACTCTCTACCTCCTCCCAAGAAACTCATGGACAATCCTCCCTTTGTTTAACATACAGCCAAATGATAACCACAAAAATAGGCAGCCAGCAGCGCACAAGTGCTGCTTGGTCTATGGGGCAGCCATTCTTCTTTTTTCTTTCTACCTCAATGAACTTGCTTTTGCCTTACTCTGTTGACTCACTCTTGAATTCTTTCTCCAGCAAAGCCAATGAAACCATCCTTTACAAATTAAGAAAGGGGTGCAAGTCGAGAACTGGGGTAAGGACCCAAAAACTTTGCAAAGACACAGGTATAGCTGTCCCCTAGTTTGCTTTCCTCTAATTGCTACTCAGGAGTCACATACCTGATGGTCATAAAGATTCTTAACTTTCTCCGTAGATAACATGACCTTTTTGAAACCTAAAGGTAGTTTCTGAAATATCTTCCGGGTCCGACATTCCAGTGGAATGGCTGACCCACCCAGACTGGCGGCCCATACCAAGAAACTGACTCAACTGGTCTTTTGATTCCCACCCAAGAACCTGGTCAGCAAAGAAGACAATTTCTACACCCCAGTGGTTCTGCCCTGAACCCAGTCAATTAGCAGACCCAATTGCCTAGGCTTTTGCCCACCAAACTGTCTTTAAAAACCCTTTCTCCCAAATTTTTGGGGAGGCGGATTTGAGAAATTCCTCCCATCTCCTCGCTTAGCGTTATGCAGAATTAAACCCTTTCTTTGCTGTAACACCTGCTGTCTCAGTGTACTGGCTTCCTCTTGGGCAGTGGGCAATGTACCTGGTTGGGCGGTAACACCAAGAACCCACTTGGATCAGTTTGACCATCCTCCTTCCAAACGACATTTCACATAAATTTTAATAAAAACGTATTTATGAAATGCGCTATTTCACTAACTCTACTTTTAATATCTACCAGGCACTTCAGAACATCTAGAAAGACTAGATATATAAAAAAATTAAGTAGCATTGTCAACCATATGTACAGTAGTGAGGAACAAAATGCACACACCATGGTTGTAACATGAAAATATCCGCTACTGCTGTTAGATCACTGAGGTGGGGGTGGGGAGAGGTTTGCTGCTGCTTCAGGGCCCAGCTGGCAGGTTGGCAGGCAGCTATAGCGAGGGCTTGGGGTGTGCAGGGCAGAGACCATGGCCTGTCCAGGGTGCCCCTACTTACTCGCTGGCCCAGGGCTTAGGGCAGACTTACCAGGAGCTGGCTGTGCTCTGTTTCTCACCGCACACTCTGATGAAACTTTCTTTCTACTTAAAATGTTTGGGTTTGTTTCTGTTTTCCTTGACTAATACATCTGGGTAAATCCAAGTCCCTGAAGCAGATCCTCTGAGCTCCTGAAGTTAGACAGTGCGAATAAATCTATTATTAGCTGGGAATTAGTTTAAGCAACTATTTTTTGGTCATTAATCACAGAATTCTACCATATTCCAGTCAAATCTACTGTTATAATTCCTGGATGACATTCGTCTCCTTATGAACAAAGGGTGTGGGAAAACACATTCCCTTAAAGGAATGGAGGGGTGCAACAACACAAAGGACAATGTTGCCTTGGAAAAAATAAAGGAAATCATGTAAAGTGAAGCTGCTCACTCAGTATTTCTGCTTAGACTTCAGGTAGAGTGGGTTAAGAGCAATGAACAAGTAAAAGAACCAGGAAAAGGAGGAAAACACTGCTTGATCACAGAGATTTGACACAGGGTAGGAGGGAAAAAGGAAGAGAGCAGTGAGTATAAACCTAAACAATATCCAGACCTAAATTTTCTACCCAAGTCTGGAGCTTGTTATTGTTCACACCTTGATGCAGGACAATGTAGCTGCCTTCTCTGAATTTGTGTAGTGAGCTTTCCAGGAAGCACAATGAAAAAGGCTTCCATGTTCAAAAATTAATGTTAGCAGGGCTGGACAGAAAAAAGGCATTCTTCTTACCAAGCTTGTCCTGTGAACATTAAGAGATTTTTTGTTATAAATTGAATGAGTAAGAGTAGTGAGAGTGAGTGGTATTTGTTTTAGCTACTGTGACTTCAGTACTACCATCAAAAAGAAAGGTTTTAAAAATCTGTTAGAATTGGAGGCTTTTCCCATGCTGACCCCAGAAGTGCTTCACTGAGACCTTGCCTATCCACTTAAGTCAGTGTTCCCGAAGATTCTTTGGTAAATTTATATAACACTGGCTGCAGCACAAACCACCTGAGGAGATTTTAAATTTCCAGGACCTTAATTCTGAAGATTTTGATTTTACAAGTAAGTGGAGAGATGGCCAAATCTGTATTTTTAAGTTGATCACCAACTAACTTACATACAAAGGAGTTTCATCCTTTCTATAAGATGATTCTGCACATCAGCACACATGTCTCTATCAATCCTAGAACTGAGACTGAGTTTATTCTTTGGTCTTTTGATGCAAATCCATATTATATGAGTAGCCTCTCCTGTGGTAAAAAGAACTATTTGTCAATAATGTTGGCAGATGGACATATGTAGAGAATATACTTAAGGCAAACTTTCCACTAAAAATTTAGTATCAGAACACTTTGCCTGATGCAATAGGCTGATATCATTATCTGGGAATCATTAAAATCCTTCAGGAGAAGAAAGTCAAACCAGATAATTTTATAAGGATTCAATAACTTTAATTACTGTATTTTTTCAATACTAAGAGTTTTTCACTTCTTAATCAATATATATGTGATATAGAATTTCCATTTTTCTTTGAAAAGCTTTTATTAAATTATATTTCTTACCATTGTCTTAAATGTGAAGCAATATGGTGTTTCAAGTAGTAGCAATTCCTCACCCAAAGACCATTAATTTATTCATTCATTTGTGCATTCAAGAAAGTTTGTTAACCACCTGCAGGGTGTTTAACATTGTTTTAGGTGTGGGAATAGAGTAGTGAAAATAAGTTTAAGTCTCTGCCATCCCAAATCATATAGTAATGATTAAACAACTGTTATTGACATTCCTCTGATTTTATTCTAAAACTTGCCTATATAATATTTCAGTGGATCACACGATGGCCAAAGTTGGCTAAATAAGAAAAAGTAAAGTGAATTCTTTTTAGAAATGTCATAATATGGAGCTTTCATGTCAGACAGTGTGCTGGGAAAAAAATAGGGTTGTGAAAAATACCAGCTATTCTTTAGATTTACAAAGGACCATTAGACAGCTAACAGGTATCTTAGAAAAAAAGCCAGCGGTGAAGACAAAGGACGGATTTTTGAGAGAACATATCAACAATCTTCTGAGTTGGTATCTTGCCCACAAGAGGGTGCATTTTCCTAACACATGCATATTTCCTGCTTTAGCTCTGAGCTCACATACATCCTTTCATTGTAACCTTAACCTTTCCTCACACTAAGAAGTCAAGATCCAAGGACCCCAGAGGCTCTAAAAATGAACTCTTCCCCAGGACCAGTGATTGTACTACTCTTAATGTTTGGTAAGTAAAATAGCACTTAAAACTTACAGCCTTTTGTTTTATTATGTTGGTGTAATCCTTAACCACAATTTTTCTCTAAGTGGTATAGCCCAGATCAGCCCTAAGGTAACTTGCACTGTTATTATTATTATTTTTTCTTCAGGAGGAAGCAAAGGAGACTCAGTGACCCAGACAGAAGGCCAAATGCTCCTCTCTGAAGGGGCTTCTCTGACTCTGAACTGCTCCTATGAAAGCACACAGTACCCTGCCCTTTTCTGGTATGTCCAATATCCAGGAGAAGGTCCACAGATCCTCCTGAAAGCTGCGAAGGCCAATGATAAGGGAAGCAACAAGGGTTTTGAAGCCACATATAAGAAAGAAACAACCTCCTTCCACTTGGAGAAAGCCTCAGTCCACGAGTCAGATTCAGCTGTGTACTACTGTGCTCTGAGTGACACAGTGACAGGAACCGCAGGGGGAGCTGAACGCAAACTCCCAGCAGCACAAGGGGCCTGGCTGCTGAGTGTCTGACTCTGTGACCCACTCTGGTTTCGGGACCAGGAACTTGTGTACTACTGTGTTGTCCACCACTTACCCTGGGTACTCCTAGTGTGAAAGTCATCCAAATCAACTCTAAGAAGACAACAGAACAGCAAGAAGTAAACATGCCTCACACAAGATGCTTTAACAGTGAAAGTGAAAACAGAGTCTGTCACCATAGTTCCTCAGTCATGCCTGAAATTTGTGATTTTAAAAGTATAAACCTTGAAATGAGTGAAATTGTCTATATGTTTATCCTTGCATAAAATTCTAGTCCCTTGGCCTTGTTTCAGATCATCTGAGGAAATACTGTGTTTACAGACACAGCTGTGGCAGATGAGGTTGCAAATGATGTCTTCCTGACAAGCTGGGGCAAGAAGGGGTGATTTGTTAGGGAAACTTCAGCCCAAGAAATATTAGGTCCTTAAAGGAAAAAAGAAATCTAAGAAAGGAAGGAGGGGGAAAGAGTCCTATATGTGACCACATATATGGAAAAAAAGATGGAACATTTCTTAGTTTCTTTTTTGGGAAATTATATATCATACATAGACTGGCGTTCTTCAAAAGAGATGACCCATGCCTAAAAGTTGTAGAAATATCCAATCTTCCATAATATCTCTATGAGGTGGCTTTCTATCAGCAAGACATTACTTAAGATAGATAGTGTCTGGAGAAGGAAAACTTTATGGAAATGAAATTCTTTATCTATAGATTTGTGGGGAAAGGGAATCCTATAGCTTCTCCAATGTTTTTCAAGCCATTTTTTTTCTACAGAAGGGGATTAACATATCGAATAGGAGATGGTGGCTACGGCTATGAGAAGAGGGTGACAAAGAAGAAGAATCTTTGGTTTTAATTATCTTGGTGTCTTTGAAAATATTGGAGATTTGCTTGTCTATTGCAGGTGATTAACATATATTAGTTTATTGACCCCTATCGAGTACTTTTTGCTTGTAAGAAAGGTCCTTGAGCACAGAAATTGAGACTAAAAGGATGGTATGCATGATTCACTGTTTAAGAGGCTACAGAAGAATGCAACTATGCAGATATCATCATTGTCATTGAAGAGACCTTGCCCATAAATCTTTCATTTTCAATAATTATCTTTTCTTAGTTTTCACTCTTACCTTTTTATTTTTTTTCAGAGCCCCCCCATAGGTCTTATTGGTTAATTGAGCTAATACTCATACAATATAAATAATTTATGTACACAGGAAAAACAACTTTAATAGTTCAAATGACTATACAAAAAGTCTCTGACTTTTGGCTGAGTTTGGCAGATTGAATATACATGTTTATATCTGCTCCCTCTGAAATTTCAACAAAATGAAACTAAGGGTATTTAAAAGGCAAAGTTCTATGAGCACAAAGAAAATGGAGAAGGAGAAGGCAACAGATGAAATGTCAGCAACAAACAAAAAGGTGAAAAAGAGTTGTAAAAATGATAAGAGACTGAGAAAACTTGAGACATGTGAAACCAAAGTTTGTAGAAGGGGAATCTAGGAAGAATCCTTCTAATTTGTCTGGCACAATTCTAGCAAGGCTCAGGAATTGGAAGCAACAATTACCTTACCTTTGAATACTGGGAGAAGATGATGCCATGGAGGGGTAAGTGGTTGGGACTAAACCTGGAGAATTTTTAAAAAGACTTCATAAGTAGCTTGTACTATCTTGTACAACCGCAACTCTCACTCACCAAATATGACAAGAGATTAAAGGTTTACTCTCTGAAAACAGCCTCTAGTTTGGGGGCCATTAAATAAGTTTGAGGGAAGAGGTTAGGGGTCAAATTGAAAACAGGGAATTACATGAATTTCTGTGTTCTGAATTGGGAAGCCTTCAGCTGTGCTTATATTCAGCTTTTATTTGGATTTCTCTAAGTGTATATATGGCAAGAGAGTTACTGGAGTATTCCTTTCTTTGAAAATGGATGTTAAAATAGCCTTTCTTTAGTCTACCACACACACAAACCTTCATTAGCTTTTTAGTACTCAATGTAAAAATAAACGGTCAGGGATAACCAGATTGTTTAGTTAAGTCTCTAATGGGATGAACAGAGACAAAGAAAAAAAACCCCAAAAACCAAACAATAAAAAAAAAAACAAGAACGAAGATCCAAAAATTACTCAGAGGGGGGCAGAGGCAATGCAAGTGTCAGAAGAAAATAAAATCAAAACTAAACCAAACCAAAACGAAAACATGGAGGAACCAGAAAGCAAGAGGAGGATATAAAAAGGGACGTTTCTTTAAACAAATAGAAACTTTAGAACATAGAAAATACGATAGCAGAAAAAAGGAAGAGAGTGACGATGAAGCCAGCAGGAATCATCCAGAAACTAGAACAAAAAATAACGTAAAATGGAAAGTTAAGAAATCTAGTAGATCCAATATATGCATAATAGAAGTTCCAAAAAAAGAGAACACATAAAATATAGGGAAATAAATTATCAAATAAATTATTCAAGAAAATTTCCCAGAGGTGAATGATAAGTGTTTCCAGATTGAAAGGACAAACCAAGAGCTCAAGGTAAACTGTCATTATAAAATATCAGTACACCAGAGGAAAAAATATCCCCCAAGCTGCTAGAAAGCATAAAATTACAGTATCTTTGATCTTCTCAGCAGAAGAGCAGAAAACTAGGGGACATGGAGCAATATTTACAAAGTATTACGTACTGATGGACTACCTTATGTACTTGACTGTCTTGAGAGGAACCTTTCATTTTGTTGGAGGGTTTGGGGATGGATTGAGGATGTGCATATAAAAAAGCAAGGCAGTCAGGTGCGGTGGCTCACGCCTGTAATCCTAGCACGATGGGAGGCCGAGGTGGGAGGTTCTCTTGAGCTCAGGAGTTGGAGACCAGCCTGAGCAAGAGTGAAGCCTCGTCTCTACCAATAATGGAAAAAATCAGCCCGGTGTGGTGGCAGTCACCTGTAGTCCCAGCTACTCGGGAGGCTGAGGCAGGCAGATTACTTGAGCCCAGGGGTTTGAGGCTGCAGTGAGCTACAATGAAGCCACTGCACTCTACTCAGGGCTCAGGGCGACAGAGTGAGACTCTATCACAAAAAAAAAAAAAAAAAGAAAGGCAAAAATAAAACAAAATGAAGTAAAATAAAAATGAAGTAATTATTTACTCTAGGTAAATTTGAAAAAATGTGATTTAACCAAATTACTGTCTAAATGGGGTTCACCTATCTACACACAAAACAGTGGAAAAATGTGGGTGCCTGATCTCCCAAATTTTGTACATTAACAACCTTTTCAATTGTTGCTTTTTTATATTAAAAATTGAAACATTTATGAATTGACCTATTAATTGGTTTCATTATATAATCTATCAGTTAAAATAATTCTACTTAAAAAGTAAAACTCTTTGAAATGCTAAAAATAAAATGTATCCAAGCACATTGAGGAAAATTCAAAACGCCTTTCATATTGATTATCTGAACAATAAAAAACTTAAGTAGAATATTAGTCTTAGAACATATTCACATTTTTAAATCAACTCTGAGTCCCATGTCCCTATATCTGTCACTGACATGTTTCTGAAGAATGTATATTTTTCCCCCCAAAAGATACTATTTTCCATTTTCAAAAACTATTGCCTGAAATCTTTTTTTTGCATGAAAAAAAATTTTTAATTAAAAAATAAATCACTAAAGCATAATTAAAGATGTACAAAGATTTTAGTAAGGACCTTTGTAGAGGTTATTTTTTTAAATAGGCAGATTTCTTCAACAGTCAAAAGCAAGAGGCTAAAAATTTACCTGGACAAGAAACAAAAGAAAAGAATGTTTTTCCAACGTGTGTATTGGAAACTGTCACCATAATAACAGTGAATAATTATTATAATGAAGTAGTAGAAAAGTAGTATTCACATTGCAGCTAACTTCCCTCCAGGAGGCGGGAAATATCAAGCTCATTAAAAGAATGACAGGGGACTGTGCTGATCTACTTTACGATGCTGCAGCAAAACCCTGAGCACAATGCACCTCCCTCAGAAATTCCTGGAGACTCTATAGAGACCATTATGTAGCTAAAATATAAACTTTGAGCTAAAAGTATTGGTTATCTTCTGCATGAAAATTAACAGCAGCTTTAATTGTCTCTTCTTTTTACTTTTCCCACCAATGATATATTTAGTCTGAGAAACTTAAGATTCTTTTTTTAAATTTATTTTTTCTTTTATTTCAGAATATTATGGGGGTACAAAACTTTGGTTATATATATTGCCTACGCACTGCCCAAGTCAGGGATTGTGGACATCCCCAAAACTGTGTGCCCCGCACCCATTCGGTGAGAGTTTTCCCATCTCCTCCACCCCCCTCCCACCTACCCTCCCCCTGATGAATATTATTTCCATGTGTGACATAAGTATTGATCAGTTAGTACCAATTTGATGGTGAGTACCAGTGGTGCTTGTTTTTCCATTCTTGTGATACTTCACTTCGAAGAATGGGCTCTAGCTCCATCCAGGATAATACCCGATGTATTAATTCACCGTTGTTTTTTATCGCTGAGTAATACTTCATGGTATACCTATACCACATTTTATTAATCCACTCGTGTATTGATGGCCACTTGGGTTGTTTCCACATCTTTGCAATTGTGAATTGTGCTGCTATAAACATTCAAGTGCAGATGTCTATATTATAGAATGTCTTTTTTTCCTTTGGGTAAATACCCAGTAGTGGGATTGCTGGATCAAATGGTAGTTCTACTTTTAGCTCTTTGAGGTATCTCCATATTACTTTCCCTAGAGGTTGTACTAATTTGCAGTCCCATATTGCCTGAAATCTTATCCAAAGTTGTATTTTAAATTTCATTTAATGGTTAATAAATTGGAAATTGTGGTCACCTTCAATTGACTCTTCCCCTTAGATCATAATACTTTAAATTGAGTTAGTACTCAACAGATACTTGAATACCTGCTAAGATAAAACTCTGGTAAATGGAGAATATTCTCAATTCTTTAGTGTGTGTGTGGCATTAAAATGAATGTTTTATTCCCCAATTTTCACATTCAGAGTACCTTTCTTTGACTAATATTTTTATCACACAAAATTCATCAGGAAGTTGTCTTCATGTTTCTTTTAAACATTTTCCAAATTTGAATTCTTTGCAATCATAGCTTTTCTGATTTCATTCCATGGTGGAGCAGAATATACATTTATCTAATTAAAAATAAAAGTGTCATGAAAATATTATTTCCATAGGCCAAGATATACCAAAACAATTGGGGATGGACAAAGTCAGAGATTATATGTTTAGCTTTAAATGTGTTAAATGTGAGATATCTATTAAGCATCCAAGTTGGGATGTTGAGTATATAGAGTGGTATATGGGTTTAGAATCCACAGGAGATATTTAGTTTAAGGTACACAGTTTGGATTCATCAGCAACCATTCATCAGCATATGGTTGGTTTTAAAAGTCATTAAGCTGAAGGAGAACATTAAGGGAGTTGAAAGACTGGGTCCTAAAACAATCAAACCTTAAGAGGCCAAGGATATGAATATAACATTAGACACTAACAGAAAAAGAACAGTGAAGTGAGAAGTTTGCCAGGAGAATATGTTGCTCTGGGAACCAAGTGAAAAAAGTGATTTAGAAAGATGGAATCAAGTGTGTCAAATGCTGTTTATAGGTCATGAAACATAACAACTAAATTAATATTGAATTGAGCATTTCAGAGGCCACAGGTGACATTGGTAAGAGTTATTTTAGTAGAGGTAGGAGGAATAAAGCTTAGATTAGGGTGGGTTTAAGAGATAACAGAGGCTAGGAATTAGATGTGGTAGTATAGACAACCATTTCAAGGAATTTTGCAGAAAGATGAAATGAAAAATAGGGACAAATGGATATTCACATGCGAAAAGATGAAGCTGGACCCTTTTAAAAATACAATATACAAAAATTGTCTTAGACTGGAAACATAGACTGGAATCATACACGGGAAATATAACAGCTGAAATTATAAGTAAACATAGGAGTAAATCTTCATGACATTGGGTTCACAAGGCCCTCTTAGATATGACACAAAAATGCAAGCAACAAAATTAAAATAAATTGGATTTCATCACAATTAAAAATATTTGTGCTTCTAAGTATATCAATAAAGTGAGGAGATAACCCAAAAAGAGAGAAAATATTTGAAAATCATACATTTGATTAGGCAGCTTCATCCAGAATATGTAAATAAGCTCTTGCAACTCAGCAGTAAAAGAGAAATAATCCAATTTAAAAATGGGCAAATTATCTGAATAGACTTTTCTCCAGAGATTTTATGCAAGTGGCCAATAAGCACATGAAAAGATGTTCAACATCATTAGTCTTTAGGAAAATGCAAATCAAAACTACAATGAGATATCACTTAATTCCCACTAAGATGGATAATATAAAAGACAGATAGTATAACAAGTGTTGGCAAGGATGTGTATAAATTGAAAACTTCATGCATTGCTGGTGAAAATGCAAAATTGTGCAGCTTCTTTGAAAAAGAGTAATTCTACTTCTAGGTATATGCCAAAGGCAAATGAAAACATATACCCACACAAAAAATTGTACACAAATGTTCACATCAGCATTATTCATAATAGCCAAAAAGTAGAAACATACCAAATGTCCATCAGCTGATGAATGGAACAATAAAATGTAGTATATCCATACAATGGAATATTATTCCACAATAAAAAGGAAATACTGATAAATACTACGAAATGGGTGAATTTTGAAATATCTGAGAATAAAAGGAAGAAGCCAGCCACAAAAGACCACATATTGTATGACTCTTTTTAAATGAAATGTCTAGAATAGACAAATCCACAAAGACATCAATTTTTCACTGTATCTACACTTCTAGTTGCCTAGGAAGTGGGGAGGTGGGGGGAGGTTGCGAGGGAAATAGGGGTGATTGCTAAGGTTTCTTTGTGTAGTGATAAAATGTTTTAAAATTGATTTTGGTAATGGCTGAACAACTTCGTGAGCATACTAACAAGCATTGCACTCTACACTTTAAATGGACAAACTGTATGACATGTGTGTTATATTTCAACAGAGCTATTAAAAATATAAAGCTATAACAAGATGACTACTGTAAGCTTTCTGAAAGTATGCATTTTAAAAGCTAAAAAGAAGTAAAGGAAAAAATTCCAGTGGCTTAACCTTCTAACTATATCTAGACTCTGTCCACTTCTCACTACCTCTGTTGCTACCATCTCAGTGGAAGCCCCCAAAATCTCTTGCCTGGATAATTTCAAAAGCCTTCTAACTGGTCTTCCTGCTTCTGTCCTTGCCCAATTTCAGTCTATTTTCAGACAGCAGCCAGAGTGATCCTCTTAAGATATAAATCAGATCAGATTGCGACATTCTCTCAAAACAAACAAAAAACAACAAAAATCTTGCCCCATTCCCCCAAACCCAATTGTTTCCTATTTCACTCAGAATAAAAGCCAAAGCTCTCATAATATATTGACCTAAATGCTTTCTATGGTCTTGATGCTATGAGTAAGAATACTTATATTCTGTGCAGCTCCCCCTCCTGGGTCTTTTACCTGCTGCTCTCTCTGCCTAGAATATCATCCCCTCGAATATGCACATGTATCCCTTTCCAATGTTTGCTCAGGTCTCACTTCACTGAGGTTTTTCCTGACTACCACATATATAACAGCACCTCTTATTACTTTATGTCCCTCAACCTTGCTTAATTATATATATGTCTTCTACATATATATGTCTTCTACATATACATATAGTTTTCTCTACATACACACACACACTTCTTTCTGTCTCCTTCACTATTTTACACTCCATGAGATAAGAGACTTTTGTTTTATTTATTGTTATATTCTCTGCAATTAGAATAGTGCCTATGTTATAATAAAATCTCTTTAAATATTGGTTGAATTAAATAATGCATAGGAAAATCCATTACTACTACCACAAAAAGCTACTATTTTTTCATTAAAGAAATTTATTTAATAAAGAATTATTTGTGCCTACTCTGTGCCAGATCATATTCTAAGAGACAGTATACAAACAGACAAAATGTAACATGGCTTATTCCATGTTACCACTATTCTAAGCCTTTAATGTGCATCATATCATTTAATTCTTTCAAAAATTTTCATATAAGTATTACTATGCCCATTGTACATATGAGAACACTAATGCACAAAGAGTTTAAACCACTTATCCATGATCACATAGGAGCAGAGCCAAGACTCAAATGCAGGTCCTCAAAGAACATGTCTTAAGTATTAATCTACAGTACTTACATAGATGTATATATAGACCATTGTCAGTAGTGAAGAGACTGAACAATAAATTAATTGGATGTTTTGAGCAACTGTAGATCTGACTTTAAGATGGTCTTGCTGGTATTTATCTTTACACATACAGCATGACTCCTTAAGTAGATATAAATGTATATAGTAGAGCCAAATCTGGTCTCTGACAAGCTGGGTGGTAAACTTGAGTTCTCTTTCATATAGCAGTTTCATGTAGCAGAAAAAGCTATAGAATAGAGAAGTCAGCCTTAGAGGCAGCCCTGGGCAGTGTACTTGATAAAAGAAGTATGGGGATGTATCTGAGAGTCTCCTAGGTGTTTTCTGGCTTCATTTTTGTTGTGAGATGGTGGAGAATTTTAGTGAGGTTAACAAAAAGTCTAGGATACATTTTCCTTAGGATTTGGGGCATTGGAATAAGAGGAAGGCAGAAAATAGAGCTATTTTCCAATTCACCTGGGATTCATGTTGGGGATTCTAGAAAGAACACAAATTGTAAAGCATAAAAACTGAAAGACCAATCTCTTACATATGGCATTTGCCTCTTATTAATCTGTCATGGGAGTACAATAAACTGCACATATTTAAAGTGTAAAATTTAATCAATTTTAACACATGTATATATCTGTGAAACATCAGCACAGTCAAGGAAATGAACATTTCTATCACCGCCAAAAGATGCAGTGTTCTATAATTGTCAATTTGATCAAAGTGGTTAATAGTGTTCAGATATAGTTGTTCTATCAATTGCTGATTGTGAAATTGTTTTTTCTTTAAATATGTCAATTTTTGCTTTATGTATTGTGTCACTTTATTATTAGGCACATGCACATTAATAATTGTTAAATATTCTTGATATGACATTTTATCATTATGCAATGTCCCTGTTATCTGTGGTAATAGGCTTTGCCTTTAAATCTATTTTATCTGATATTAAATAGCCATTCCAACTTTCTGAAGTATGGCATATATTTTTTATCAATTATTTTTAAACTATCTGTGACTTCAAAATATGTTTCTTTTTTAAAATTTCAATAGATTTGTAGGGGGGACAAGTGTTTTTTGTTACATGGATGAACTGTATAATGTTGAAATCAGGGCTTTTAGTGTACCCGTCACCTGAATAGAGTACATTGTACCCGATAGGTAAGTTTTTATTTCTCGCTCCCTTCCCACCCTCCCTGTTCTTAGTTTCTAATGTCCATTACATCACTTTTTGACCATATATAGCCATCTTTTAGCTGGGTATTGAACATATGGTATTTGTTTTCCATTCCTAAGACACTTCATAAAGTGTTTCTCGTTGGTAGTACTAAGTAGGGTCTTGCCTTTTTATCCACTCTGTAAATCTCTGCCTTTGTATTGGCAAGTTTAGACAATTAAAATTTAATATAAATATTGATGTCATAGGTTGGATTTAAGCATACTATTTTATTATTTTTCCATTTCACCCATATGTATTTTTTTGTTCTCCTTTCCCTTTTTCCTGACTCCTTTTGGATTATTTGAATATTTTTTAATATTACATTTTAATTTATCTATTGGCTTTCTGGCTGTATCTCTTTGTACTTTTTTGAGTGGTTTCTCTGGAGATTATAAGATACATGCTTAACTATTCAGAGTCTACTGGGAGTTAATATTGTACATCTTTATGTAAAATGTAGAAATCTTGCACAATATGTCTCTTTATCCACCCACACTGAAGTTTGAACTATAGTAGTTCATGTATATTACATCTACATACATTGAAAAGTTCACTATACAATGTTGTAATTTTTGCTTTAAACAACTAAATGCACTTTATAAAACAAGAGGAAGAATAATAAATATTTTCTATTTAACAGCTGTTTACCATTTCTGGTTTTCTTCCTTTGTTTTTGAAGATTCACATTTTCCTCTGACACCAGGGAATGTGTCTGAAATGCATTTCCTTTCAAACTTGAGAAACATCCTTCAGCATTTGTTCTAGAGTAAGTCTGCTGGCAACAACAGTCGACCCTTGAACAACACGGCGTGAACTGCGCGGGTCCACGTATACGACGATTTTTTTCAACCAAATGTGGATTAAAAAATACAGTATTCATGGGATGCTAGACCCCGGAATACGGAGGGCCGGCGATTCGTATACGCAGGCCCTCAGCAGGCGGATCGCGGGATTTGAGTTATTTGCCGGTTTATGCACCGGCGGTCCTGGAACCAATCTTCCGTGTGTGCTGAGGGACGACTGTATATTTTTCAGTTGTCCTTTATGCGAAAATGGTAACTGTATTTTTCAGTGTCCTTTATGCGAAATGTCTTTATCTTGATTTCGCCTTTATTTCTGAAAGTCATTTTCTCCGGATCTGTAATTTTGTCACGACAAAACTGTCACTGACATTTCCCCTCCTCACTTTAAAGAAGCTGTTTCATTGTCTTATGGATTCACGTCTGAATTCTGATATTTTAAAAACTGGTTTCTCAGTGAAGTAATTTATTACTCTGTTTTTACATGACATCCCATTTCTAATGGTCTTTAGGACTAACATACCATTATAGATTTGGGAAGGAAGAAACGAGTGGAAGTTTTGATGTGTCTCTGAAAATGGGCACACAAAGGAGCTCTCTGTGCTGAACTCTGGCGCTGCACCTGGCCTGCAGAGGGCCATGCTGCACAAATGAGAGATCTTGTTTCTGTCCAAGATCAACTGCCCAGTTCCTCCTCCCTGCAACTGGCAGAGCTCTTTGCAGAGACATGTGACAAGAAGCAGAGGTCAAAAAGCATCCAGGTTCATTACAGCAGCTGTGGTAGTTTTATCTAAGCAAGGAACTAGTGCAGCTGAACCTTCCCCACACCTGTTTCCAAGGTCTTTGCTTCTGCAGCGACTCCTGCCTATTCTTGGGACATCTTCTAGAAAAGAGCCAGTGGTGTCTCCACTGTTCAGCTATGCTCCTGGTGCTTATTCCAGTACTAGGGATACATTTTGTCCTGAGTGAGTAAAAAATTTCTTTATGGTCTCTAGTGCCACAGATTCTGCCTAAAACTGCTTACTTTTCATAGTGAAGTTTGCATTCTTTTCACCAACACATATTGACTTTGCAGGGGATGCCAGAGCCCAGTCTGTGACCCAGCCTGACCTCTACATCCCTGTCTCTGAAGGAGCCTTGCTGGAGTTGAGATGCAACTATTCTTATGGAGGAGGAGCTCTTTATCTCTTCTGGTACGTCCAGTACCCTGGCCAAGGCCTCCAGCTTCTCCTCCGGTACTATTCAGGGAACACCCTGGTTCAAGGCATTAAAGGCTTTGAGGCTGAAGTCAGGAAGAGTGAATCTTCCTTCAACCTGAGGAAACCCTCTGTACACTGGAGTGATGCGGCTGAGTACTTCTGTGCTGTGAGTGCCACAGTGCTTGGGACTGCAGGGGGAGCTGAACACAAACCACCCATGCTGGTGTTTTCAGAGACTCAAGGTCTCCTCCTGTGGCATTTTCAAAGCTCTCTTGTTATATTATGGCAATGAGGCAGAGAGGGCTGAGCTGACCCAGGTACTTCTATGTAAGTCTGCAATTCCTGCTGTGCCCATGTCTGATAAACTTTGTTTTTGAGGATTTTTGCTCATTGTAGAAACTACACAATAATAAATAATATTCTAGAATGATGGAGGTGGTAGTCTTCTTATCATATAATAATCAGGTCTTCAAGTATTTGCCTTGATTTTGACTGAATTAAGGGGTTGACTATGTGAGTTGTGGAACGGTCTAGAGAAGCTGGGTTTTTAGTAATACATATTATTTTGTCTCTCAACCAACCCAGAAAACAAAAGATGAGACCTTCATATTCTTTTCCTGTAACTTTGTCTTTTTGTCTACTTGGCCTTTTGTAGACTATTTTCTTGAGACTTTTTTCTGGCTCTAATTATGCTAGTCACAATGCATTAGAATATTTTGTCTGAGTTTAAATACATTTATTTAGGAGAGATTCTGACAAATTATTAGTCAACAGTAGATTGATTAAATTGTGACAGGCTTAGACAATTGTCACAGTGATGGTAGTTCTGGAACTATTTAGGAATAGTGCAGAAAGAGAATGAAGACTTAGAATTCATCAGTGTTTCTCCAAAGACTTTTTCACAGTTATAAAAGTAGCTTCTATTCTTTTGGTTTCATAAATTCTGCAAATCTATGTCAGAAATTTGTGAATATAATCTGTTTTACTTTTTTCTTCTAGCTACTGACATTTTCATTCATTTCTTTCACCATGTTCTTATATAATTTTACTGTTGGAATATTAAAGATTGATTCTTACAGGCTAACATTGTGATAATCAATCATGTAGTGAGTTTAGCAATGCTAACCTTTGCTAGAAATATTAATAAAGATTGCAATGGATACTAGCACCTAGTATAAATCCCAGTATAAATTTATGACTTACACAGAAAGAACTGTATATGAAACTTTTATACTCCCTGTGTGCTTGAAGCTTTGGAGGATAGCAAATACTCCGGAGAAAATGTAGAAGAAGAAGGAGGGAGCTTTCCAGCTAAGATTTGGCTCACGCTATAATGTATCAGAGGGCAGGTGTATAGGAACTCTCAAACTATAGAGAGAATAAGTAGATTGTGGCCAAAGGAACACATTAGCCAAATGATGAAGCAGGAGATCAAAAGTATTTTTTAGACATAGTCATATGATTATATGTGAAAAATGTGTTTGAGTGATAGCTGGAGAGGTGTAAGGAAAATAAATGGGCAGTAGAGACGTAAAATTATGAACAAGAAATGTGCATTCATTTAATATTCCTCTCCCTTCCTCCCTCCCTTCCTTTCTATTTTTGGACCACACTCTTTTCTATCTTCCTTAAGATGTCGAATTTCAGGTGACTCACTGTCATCAGCTCAGCCACATTGCCCAAGGGGACTGTGGTGGGCACTTTATGCAGATTGGCATGAGAAAGGGAACTGCCAGTTTCTTCTGATTCTGAACTCAAGCTGACTTTCGAAGAAAAATGACTTCCACACCAAGGACCTGTAGCAGCTGAGAGAACACCCCCCATCTCCCCAAACAACTCTGGCTGAGAAATCAAAGTAATCTCTACTTCCTATTTTTATTTTACATACAAAATTTTGGAAATTAACTTTATGATTTAGTGTGTAGGTAACAGAATTTTCAGAAGGACTCTCACCGAATTTCAAGAGTTATTAATATAACTAGCGATGAAGACAATGACCCTTGGGGCTGTGTGTCTCCTCATTTTGGGGAAAGGTGAGAAGTTCTCCACTTGTAAGAAATATCTGGGAATGTTGAAGAAATACTAGATATAGTATTTCATAATTTTACATCTCTATTACCCATTTATTTTCCTTACACCTCTCCAGCTATCACTCAAACACATTTTTCACATATAATCATATCACTATGTCTAAAAAATACTTTTGATCTCCTGCTTCATCATTTGGCTAATGTGTTCCATTGGCCAAAATCTACTTATTCTCTCTATAGTTTGAGAGTTCCTACACACCTACCCTGTTATACACACATATCTAGTATTATACAAGATACTAGAAATACCCAGTATCTTGAAGCAGGTAGAAATGTAGAATTGTCTTATTGTTGTATGCATTTTAAATGTGTACAGGAAGTTGCATATAGAGGCTGAGTAGTTGAAGGGGTGGATCAATTTATTGACTCTCAGTTCCAAATTCATCCTTTGCCTGTTCTGTGAAGATGGATCTGGGCCCTTTGATGATTTTTCTTTGCCAGTTGGTACAATGTTAAGCTTTTTCAGAAGAGGATACAGGAAGAAAGGGTTTGCTTTCTGGTTTCTGCGTGCTCACTTGACAGGATTCGGCAGCATGGGAGTCTTCTCCAGTGTCCAGCTCATGCAGTGCACCTGCACCAGGTTCCTGCAGTGCATAGTGGCCAGAGCTTCCTCCAGCACCCCCATTTTTTGGTTGTTCTGTAGAACACCTCCAATGAGACACCACCCTGTGAACAGTATTCCCCAGCACACTAGAGGATGTTTTTTTTTGCTATTTCTAAAGAATGGATTCCCAGTTCTGCTGGTACAATACCACAATGACTACTCTGTCATCCAGTGAGCCCCAGCTGTGCCTTTTCCAACAAGCTCTAGGTCTCAGTCCTGGGGGCCTCTTCCCTGGGCCTTTTGTCCCAGTCCTAGGAGTAGTGGCTGCACCTTATGTCTGCTACTCCTGCATGCTTCAGAGTTATCCATTCCCTTTTACTTTAACCCCTGTTATAGTTCATAATTCTTTATGTTAAAATTTCCTGGTTCAAATTACTATGTGGTTTCTTTCTCTTGATTGGACCAGACTTATACACCCACCTCAAGCAGCTAAAGAATATTTTCCATCTCCATATCCCACTCCTGCCTGAGATATCAAAGTAGTTGGCTTACTTGCTTGACTTATTTATTGTTTTATTTGCTGTACTCTATATTTATCCTATAATTATAAGAAACTTTCTACCGTAAAGAATTATATTACTTTGGGCAGTATGGACATTTTAACAATGTTGATTCTGCCAATCCATGAGCATGGGATGTTTTTCCATTTGTGTCTTCTATGATTTCTTTCAACAGTGTTTTGTAGTTCTCCTTGTAGAGATGTTTCACCTCCTTGGTTAAGTACATTCCTAGGTATTTTATTTTCTTTGTAGCTATTATAAATGGTATTGAGTCCTTGATTTGACTCTCAGATTAACTGTTATTAGGATATAGAAATGCTACTGGTTTGTGTACATTGATTTTGTAACCTGAGACTTTGCTGAATTTATTTATCAATTCTAGCAGTCTTTTGGTGGAGTCTCAGCATTTTCTTTTCCTTTTTTTAACAGAGGGTAGGATAACTTTTATTTAGTAATTCATGTATTTATCTATTCAACAGTTTTGTAAAAACTATAACATGTCAGGGACATTTTTAGGTAATAGAGATACAGAATTTTATGAACATATATAATTTTTATCACAAAAATATATCTTCTAGTATTAGAGAAATAGACAACAAATGCATGGCTATATACTATTCACATTTTTTTTTTTCAAAACTGAACGATGTATCCTAATGACCTGGAAAATGTTCACTGATAAAATATAGCCCTTAACCAGTTGACACCACCATCTTAGTTGCTAAAATCCACAATTATTGAAAAACCTACTTGTTCATTTTTGATAGTTAATGAATGTGGACTGCAATCTTATCTTTGCCTTAGATTCAGTTTAAAACTTTATAGAAAATAAAACTTGATAGGAATAAAGGATGAGGTTCAGAGTAAGCCTGTCCAATAACTCAAAATTAGCAAGTAAGATTTGGATGAAGACCGAAGACTTTATCTTACTAATCCAGCAACCACATTTGCAATGTAGGAGTTTCAGTTGGTCCACTTGATATTGATCCAAACATACTGGTCTCCCATGCAGACATTTTCTCAGTCTGCAGAGAAAAGGCTAGTAAGTTGAGAGTTAATTTCTAGCCTTAATCTTCATAACTTTCTTTGACTCTTTAGGGTTTTCTAGATACAAGATCATATCATCAGCAAACAGGGATAGTTTGACCTTCTCTTTCCCAATTTGGATACCCTTTATTTCTTTCTCTTGCCTGATTGCTCTGGCTGGGACTTCCAGTACTATGTTGAATAGAAGTGGTGACAGTGGGCACCCTTGTGTTGTTTTGGTTCTTAGGGGGAATGTTTTCAAATTTTCCCATTTGGTATGATGTTGGCTGTGGGTTTGCAAGGTATGGCTTTTTATTAAAAAGCTTCTGCACAGTGAAGGAAATAATCAGCAGAGTAAATAGATAATCTACAGAATGGAAAAAATATTCACAAACTATACATCTGACAAAGGGCTAATATTCAGAATCTACAAAGATCTCAAATCAGGAAGGAAAAAACCAAACAACCCCATTACAAAATGGGCAAAAGACATGAACAGAATTTTTTCAAAAGAATATAGAATAATGGCCAAAAACATATGAAAAAATGCTCAACATCACTCTAATCATCAGGGAAATGAAAATCAAAACCACAATGAGATACCACCCTAACCCTGTCAAAATGGCCATTATTAAAAAGTCAAAAAACAATAGATACTGGCTTGGATGCAGACAGGAAGGAATGCTTATACACTGTTAGTGGGACTGCAAATTAGTACAACCTCTATGGAAAACAGTATGGCGATTTCTCAAAGAAATACACATAGACTTACCATTTGATCCAGCAATCCCACTACTGGGTATCTACACAAAAGAAAAGAAGTCATTTTATAAAAAAGGCACTTGCACTCATATGTTTACTGCAGCACAATTCACAATTGCAAAGATGTAGAATCATCCTAAATGCCCATGAATTCATGAGGTGGATTAACAAAATATGGTGTGTGTATACACACACACACACACACACACACACACACCATGGAGTACTACTAAGCCATGAAAAGGAATGAAATAATGTCTTTTGCAGCAACTTGGATGGAACTGGAGACCATATCCTCAGTGAAGTATCTCAGGACTGGAAAAACAAACACCACATGTTCTTTCTAATAATTGGGAGCTAAATGATGGGCACACAGGCACAAAGAGATGTAAAGGACATTGGAAACCAAAAACTGGGGAGGGTGGGAGGGGACTAGGGGTAAAAACTTACCTATTGGGTACAATGAACACTATTTTGGTGATGGGCACACTAAAAGCCCCAACTTAAGCATTGTACAAAGTGTCCATGTAGCAAAAACTTTTGTACCCCCTTAATATTTTGCAATTAAAAACCCCAATTCTAACATTCACTATGCTATTCAGCATGCCACTAATTTTGCCAATAAAAATTCAATATCTGATATTCCCTGTGCTACTTAGCAGAGTTTTGGGTATTGATTGAGATGGGGATAGCTGAATTATAGTTTGGTCTGTCGTGGCCCTCTGTTACAGCAGTAGCTGTCCACCCTGGAGTTTACTTTCTTGACTAAGTCAATTGACTGTCCTTACAGTTGAGACTTAATTTAACTAGCACATACTCAATATCCTATGATTTGTGTTGAAAAATATTTATTGTAAATTACACATCTTAGCACTTTGATATATTCATTTTTACTTGGTAAGTGATATACAGATACCATGAACAATTGTTAGGTAATTGTTGCTACAAGTTCTTAAGATCTGTAGGTCATGTAAGGGTAATCTTCTCTCAGCAGTTATTCTAGAGAACTTCAAGTTTAAGATTTGGAGGCACTTTGCTATAAAAGGGGAATATTAAAATATCAAAAAGTTTGTTAGGTAACTTATGAATAAAATTTCACTAATTTATTATTTAATATTGAATATACAACACATCCAATACAAATTTCCAATCTAAAAGCACATTGGCCATGTGTTGTCAGGATTATTAAACCTCCACATGCAATCCTCATGGGGATATCATGGGGATATCTAAGACAAAGAAGCACTTTTATTTAGAAAATAAATGCACTAAAACATGGGCATAAAGGGTAGATTGTCAAAATGTTGAAGATATTTTATATGTACAGTTATGACTCCCAACTGATTTTTGTGATTTGTTTCAAGTAATAAATTGACCCTTGTTTTAGTTTTCTAGGACTGCCATAACCAAATACCATAGACTAGGTAATTTAAACAGCAGAAATTTACTTTCTCACAGTTCTGCAGGCTAGAAATCCAAGAGCAAGGTGTGGGTAGGTTTAATTTCTTTTGAGGCCTCTCTTATCGGCTTGCAGATGGCTGCTTTCTTGCTGTGTCCTCATATGATCTTTCCTTTGTATATGCACCTGTCTGTGTCCAAACATCCTCCTCTTATAAGAATATCAGTCATATTGGATTAGGGTCCATCCTAACAACCCTATTTTACCTTAATTACAACGTTAAAGGCCCCATTTCTGGATACAATCATGTTCTCAGGTACTGGGGGTTAGGGCTTCAATATATAAACTTTGGGTTACACAGTTCAGCCCATAATAATCCTCCAAAAAACAAATGTGAAGTTCATAACAAGACAGTTCAAGCCTCCCTTGATCCACTCATACAGAGGATGATTATATATAATTTTGATGATCAGAATTTTCTACCTTTTCTTAAGTATGTTTCTAGAGGAGCAGGAAATGTGTGTTTATAAATAGCTCATAAAATAATCCAAATTGTAGAAGGAAGGAGGTAGAGGGACCACTGATATGAAATGTAAAACCTGTTATTCAGATTTGGCTTCTTTCTCCTATGCTATATCAGGATACAGAATTTCCTGTTTTTTAGTTTCATTTTCTTTGCAGCTAATTCTTAATTTCCTCTTGGTATTTTATCTCTGCCAGTTTTCCTTTCTTTCTCAATTCTCTTTTTTATCTGAATATTGATTTTTTTAAACCTGTGTCTTTTTTTTCTCTTGTCTTAGAACTCACCTTTGCAGGAGCCAATTTAGCTGATAAACTTGCTATTCTCTTCTTGGACTCCTCCTTTACTGTCCTGTCAGCAGGACTGACATTTAAAAAAAGAAAAAAGGAGTTGACATGCTTTTGGAAGTTCTATTTAGTGGGTGTGGTGGATAAAGGAGAGGGTAAGTGGATACGGGAGGAGGCTGCAGTTTTTCCACACAGGGGCAGCAGGAAGAATCTCATCCCATATGCTCAGCTTTCTTGGTTGTTTTCTTTTCAGTTTGTCTCTCAAACAGTATGTAGCAAGATTTTAAATTTTGATTCAATCAGAGTTTCTTTTTATATATGTTTTGATTACTGATATATTTGGACTCAGTTCTAATTTTTGGTATTGCTTGGCTTTTTCCTTTCCCTTTTAGTCTGTTTTCTGCTGCATTGGTAAAATTTTCTTTTTTCTCTACTGATTTAGAAAATATAAAGTGTATTTCTGTTCTTATGATGAGTTTCCTTAAATTGTACACAGACACAAACACACACACACACACACACACACATATCTGTATCTTTTTCTATGCTCAGAGTTATTCTACAACATTTTTTCCTTCTATATTCCACTCCTTCTCTTTGGGTGCACTTTTCCTCTAACCGATTTACTATCTTTAAGATTACGTTAGTGGCTAGTTGGAAGAAATTATATACCAGCTATACATCAAACAGTAATTTCAGAAAGAGTTTATCAAATGAGCTGGTAAACTACAGCTCCAGCACATATTAAGAAAAGTAATAAAAAGGGAAACCATCTAACACAATAATTGGAACATGAATTTGCTCCCTTCTTCTTCAGAGCCTTTCGGCTGATCCTCCCTCTGCCTGGAGTGCTTTTCACTACTAGCCGCGTAGGTCGTTCCTTCACCTCCTGCTAGTCTCAGCTCCTAGGGAAACATGGACATGTGAGAATAAAGCAGCATGCTCCAAAAAAGTTTATCGCAGTGTTGTATTTCATAGTTAAAAAACCCCAATGCCCTAAGAGTTCACTGAAAAGGGAAGGCCAGTATGTAGAGGGTATCCATAATGTGGAATACAATGCAGCAGAATATATGTGTTCATATAGTAAGATCTTCAAGATTTGTTATTGAGTTTATAAAGCAAGTGGCAGAAAAGTATACACAAAATGTATCATTTTGTATTACATAAGAAACTGTAAGTAAAATACTGTATATATGTGTATATTCTGATGTTTCATATTTGGCATATGTAGGTAAATCTATAGTAAAATGCCTGGAAACATCAACTCCAAATTAAGACGGAGAAAAAATTAGGGTAATGACTGATGACAGGATTGGAACTGGGAGTGGTGGTCAAAGGGGATTTTCGTCTATATGTAATGTTTTATTATATTTAATAATTCTGTTTATCTATATTTTCTGTTCTTCTCTTAAAAAAGGGAAGAAAAGAGAAATTGACCACCTTCTTCACAAGGTTTTGTCCAACCCTCCCAGGTATAAGTATTTCTTCTGCCTCTGGGATCACAGCTTTTATTTTACACTCGTCTTAGGGTCCTACTCATTGATTTTATTACAGTTATGTATATTTTTGTCTCCTCCAGTACACAGTAAACTAGTGTCTCATCCTAGTTTATATATTCCTAAAGAGCTAGTAAATTACTCACTTATGGTAATACTTCAAGAAATGTTTTCAGATTTATTTTGAACTAAATGAGAGAAATCATGTGAATAGCTCAAGATGAGAATTGTCAAATTATTTTAAGATGTTACTTTCCATGAAATGGCCTTGGAAAAGTGGTAACTGGTTTACTCTTAATCCCTCTTTCAGTCTAGGTGGTTATTTTGTTTTCTGACCATCTGCGTTTCCTTCATCAGAAAACAGGAAGTGAATGGGGCTGGGGTTGTGACACTGCCCAGGAGTTCCTTGGTCCAAAGTGGCCTTGGTTGATGGCTTCAGTCCACTAGGGGGCACTCTAGGCTTTACTAGAAGTGAAGACTTTCTGATGGTCCCAGGGGGTTGAACAATTAAGGGAGGAAACCAGAGGGTTGAGTCAGTCAAATCACAGATGGCAGGGGGTGGGAGTGTTTGTGGAAAGCTCATCTCAGGTTTTCAGCTCTGATGTTCTGTATAAAACCTCAGAAAGCTGGAGCCTATATCTCTATAAATCCACTGTGAGGATGATTTTCTGAGCAGAGGGTAAGGGAACTGGAGTTTACTGGGCATTGTGAGCATGGAAGCTCAGTAGAAAACATCTCCATTATCTGTTTTCAATTTTTTGATTTTTATGACTAAAATCCCTGAAATTCACTACAACTAGAAATTATTCCAAATACCTCTGATAGCTGATCTTTTCATACATCTTTGAGACTAGAAGGAACAAAAATAAACAGAAGAGAATTAAAGAGAAAAAATAAAGAATGAAAATAGAAAGAGAAAGGGAGAGGACAATGTCTAATTTGACCAGCATGTATGGCCTGATCAGAACAGCTGTGTGAACCTGTGGGGTGTATGGGGAAAGGGCTGGGCAGAAGGGGAGAGGAAGAAATTAAATCAGGATGGACATCATATGCATAAACTATTTTTCTTTTAACCAACCAAACTCTTGATGGAAACATTTTCTATGCAGATGGTGATCATATGTCATGGGTTTCTAGAACTCTCTTGATTTCAGGAAATTGTATTTACTTCTTCAGTACACAATGCATGCTATAAAATAGTTTTCCTTTATCAGAATTTTTATAAAACTGATTTCTCCAATTTTCTGTCAAACTATGTAATTAGGGAAACAGGTCATTCTTCCTGTGATTCTTCAAGGCTCTACCCAACCCAACTGAGACATGGATTCTTCTCAGACATATCATCCCCTTTCCTTACATACTATCTCAAAAACTTCTCTTACATAAAGTGTTTTAATCTTTGTATCTCTGTGTACTGGAAATACTGCCTCCTACTCCCTGCACTGTGCACACCAACAAGTTTGGGGAGATTACTGTGCGGTCGCACTGGGCCACTGTGGGTGGAGTTTCCTGTTAAGATGAACGACAGAGCGTAGGTGTGATTGGTGCTCAGTGAGTCTAGTGGAACCTAATGACAATAAGAGCAAGTTTGTCTAACCCAAGACATGACACCCTCCAGAGCAGGGGAGAAGACACCCCAGCAATCAGGCAAGGGGCCATGGAGAGGAGACTGGGAGCTCTTCTGGGGCTTCTGTGGGTCCAGGTTTGCTGTGAGTTGGGGCCATCCCAGATGGGGGATTGGGGAGAGTTCCACAGCTGACTGGGGAAGGGGAGCTGACACCAAGCTCTGTGACTGTCCTGCGTTCTCAAGAGTGTTTTTTGGGATGTGTTTCAGGTTTGGAAACCGCATCAATGATTCCCCAGTGACATACTTGTGTTGCTTTTCTCTTTCCAAGCAGGGGTGAGAGGGCTGCACGTGGAGCAGAGCCCTTCAGCCTTGAGTCTCCAGGAGGGAACCAGCCCTACTCTGAGATGCAATTTTTCTGGTACCATGTACAATATGCAGTGGTTCAGACAGAATCCTAAGGGCAGCCTCACCAGTCTGTTTTTCATGACTTCAGGGACAAAGCAGAATGGAAGGTTAAAATCAACAATAAATTCTAAGGAACTCTATAGTACCCTACTCATCACAGCCACCCAGATGGAAGACTCAGGAACCTACCTTTGTGCAGCGGAGGCACAGTGCTTCCAGGTAGTCTGTAGCCTGAACCCAAACTGCAGCTGGGCCTGCAGCCAAAGTCTGTGACACAGGGGAGACTTATGCACAGCTTTAGGTTTCCTGATTCATGTTGTAGCACTTTTGTCTCTGCTAAAATTAGACCTTTAAAGAATGTCATTTAACTTGTTTTTATCTATCATTTTACTCCAAAAAATCCTTTTGCAGGAAAAACGCTATGATATGGAACCACTGGAGCCACTGCTAAAGATGTCAAGTCCCAATGTACTGATAAAACAAATGCCCTGATAGAGAGCATATAAATTACATATAAATACTGAGATGAAAAGTTTTGAAAACAAATATGCTGGTCAACCAACAGAAAAGAGATGACTTAGTATTTCGGTTAATTGTAGATGGTTCAACTTTCCAGGAAAAGGGAAGAGAGCATGCGTATTTTAAAAAATATTTATATTCATATTTTTCACACCTGGAACCCATAACAAATATAATTAGAAAATACTTAATGTCACTGAGTGTCAGGCACTCTCTCTAGCTTATTACATATATTATGTAGGTACTGACAATATTTTATAAATGGGTACTTTTTCTACACTTTGCACATGAATAAACTGAGGAGCATAGTGTTTTGCCTGAGTGCTCGTGATTACTAAGCTAGCAAAACTGGGCTGGAATTCCTACTCAGGAAGTCGGATATCAGACCATGTACTCTGAGTTACCCAGTATAGACAACTCTTCAGAATCACAAAATGGAAATGATTTCTATTAATAAAGTTGTACAATGTGCTTACATACATTACTGACAAAAATATCCATTTTGGTCATTTTTAAATAGCTTCTTTTAAAGAAAAGCTCATTTTCATTTTGTTACATTAAAATTCATTTGTCTTTTCTTGCATTTTGAAAGACAGATTGCCCATGATTTTGTAACATCATTTAAGGTCTGTTAAAGGGAGCAGAAAGCTTCCACGTCTACCCTAAAAGAAATTCTTCCTGCTGTAGTCACAGATCAAGACTTCTGTTAACCAAATCCAAAGTTTAAACCTGCATGTGGATCAATTATGACAATTGTAGAATTCCAACCTTGCAACTTCTTCATTTATATTAACGTTAGGGCATGGACTAGGAAGGAGTGGTGCCTTGAGAACCAAGATGTAGACAAGCCGCAGACTCCGGTGAAGCTGGGAGCAGGGCCAGCTACCTGGGCACGTGACCTGTGCAGTCTTGCCGGGCTCCTCCTCAGAAAGGATCCGGTGTTTGGTTAATGTTTTGCTGTCACTGCCTGAAAATTCTCAATAATTTTGTCTTTGAACATTTGTGTTTTATAAGTGAAGCTCAATAAGAGGCCAGAGCATGTGCGTGGCAGAGGAGATGCACAGGGCAGCAAGACAAAGGACAGGAACACATGCAAGCTCAGGTTTATTGGCTCTGTGGGCACCCTGTGAGCTGAGAGTTGGTCAGGCCATTCCAAGGGCATGGGCACACTTGGGGTTTTCTGGTGCTCTGTGGATAACCAAAGTGGTTGGCAGTAAACTTTGTCAAACTGCCAGTAAATGATTACAAAATAAAAGTGTAAATATGGACATTGCAGTAAAGCATATCAGGGAGTTAGAATTCTTCAAAAAGTTTAATAACTGGTTTTGAAAATTGATACAATATTACAAAGTGAATATCCGAAGGTTTAGAAGTAGAAATTAAATGTAAAGATAGTAGCTTGATGGAAAAGAACATCATTTTCATGTGCAGTTTTGAATAAACCAGTTATTGGCATAGAGTATAGCTTTCAAGTTAATTTTTCGTATATTTGAAGATAAAGTGATAGTATGCCTAAACGAGCATTGTGAATTATATATATATCATGAATCCACCTTCAGTTTCTTATACAGCTTTCACAAGTTACAGAAAATGTCAGAGGAAAGATTTAAATGAGGCTGTATAAATTTATATTTAAAATTAAATATAGACTTACATAAAACTGACTTGTGTGAAGAGTTAAATCACTGTAGAAAAATTGTTTTACTAGAAAAATCAATCCTAGATTTACTAAAATTTATATTTGAAACTGATTTATCAGATATTTATGCTAATATTGTCACAGTATATGAAATACTCTTATACAGGGTCAATCGCATCAGTAGAAATATCCTTCTTAAAGTTAGAAATTATCAAAAATTCTGTTTGAAATCATGCATTAATCAAGAACAATGGACATTGTTTTCAGTTAGAGTGCTTGAAAATGAAGTTGCTAAAAGTATAAATTTTGTCAATGTACTAAATTAATTTGCAAAGTTAGCCAGAAAAGTCTTATAATTTATCAAGATATCAAAATGATAAAGTATTATTATATTATATAAAATTGTGACACGAAAATTTTTTAGCAATTTATAAGCTTATTTTGTTACTTATGTATCATCATAAACCCTATTGTGTTTTATAAGTAATAAAATATTTTTTAAAGAAACCATTATATTTTATTACCTAATGACACATTTTCTCTGCTTTTGAACAAGGAATCCCAAATTTTTATTTTGCACTGGGTCCCACAAATTATATAATCTTGAACCCCCAAACTAAACTTGCAGGAGGGGAGCTTGAAGCCAGAAAGCAATCAAGATGTTTGAACAAGTACCTTTTGCTTCACATATTGGTAAGCTCATCCACTTCTTCCAGGTTTTCCAAGTTGCTGAGGGGTATGTGTGTGTGTGTGTGTTGTTTCCTTCAAGAACAATATGATATGTTATACATATAAATACAAGAAATTGATCTCCAGAAAGGAGCATCCTGCTTACCCATGGCTCACCCATGGAGTCCACCCACATATCACACTGCCTGTGACGGTCTTTACACTTAGTGAGTAAAGTCCCATTTTACTCCATTTTACTATGGATTTAGGCTCCCTGTGATCCATAATCCATCACTGATAGTATAGGAGGAATGAAAAGCCAGATAGGAACTCATCCTGAGGATCCTGTCTCTGCTTCTGAAGAGGCCCAAGGATTGGTTAGTGGTAACCTTAGACCCACTAAATTGCAGGTGGGCGTGAAAATGGTCTTGGAGTTCCATGAGGCAGGACAATTTCTCCACACTCTCATACCACTCCATGTTGCACACAACCAGTCCTCAGAAAACATTTGCTCTGTTAAATTGCATAAAATAATTTTAGAGCTAGAAAAGCCTTTAGAAATCCTTTAGGGCAGATTCATTTTACAAAGACAGAAACTACATCCAAGATGCCAGTATGAAACAATTAGATAGTAAATGAGCTGGGAGTAGAAAGAAACTAGAGCTCCTCACTTCCTCCTTAGCATTCTTTCTTCCGCCCCATTCCCCCAGGCCCATATTGCCTAGCAAAGAGAAACTGTCTAATGGAAGCCCAGCCACTTTGATCTCTGCAGTTTGGCTGTGGGAAAGCCTTGGTCCAATCAGTTTGACCATGAGAATGGAGAGTTCCAATTTGTGTAAATGTTTGCCACTTTGTATAGGAAAGGAGACTCAGGCTGCGCCAGTTATTCTACCAGCAAATCAGTCCATCACTCAAATGGCTTCTCCTGGAGTGAGCCAAAGTGATGGTGTGATCTTCAATGTCTAGATGTACACTTGGCCCTCCACACCCATGAGTTCCATGTCTGTGGTTTCAATCAACTGCGGATCAAAAATATTCAGAAAAAAACGGATGGTTGCGTTTGTACTGAACATGTAAAAACTTTTTTTCCCTTCTCATTTCTCTCTAAACAATACAGTATAACAACAATTTACATTGTATTCGGTGTTATAAGCAATCTAGAGATGATTTAAAGTATATGGGAAGATATTCTCAGGTTATGTACAAATATTACACCATTTTGTATAAGGTACTTGAGCATTCATGGAGTTTGGTATCCATGGGGAGTCCTGGATCCAATCGCACATGGATACCAAGGGATGACTGTATGTCTAAGGACTTTCCTAAAAATAACAAGGTATATTTATTATCCTAGGTGGACATCTCTTGAAGGAAGGATGTGAACATAATGAGCATTACTCATACACTGTCAGCAAAAAGAATCATTGGAATTGGGACATTAGGGTAACATTGCCCTCATGCAGCTGGCAATCCATGAAGGTGCTAGAAAAAAGCTTTTCCAGGCCAACATTTTGACAATGAGTCAGGCAATATTCAATAAAAAAAAATAATGGGGTTGGAAATTTTGTCCATGGGATGGCTGTACCTGTGCTATAGTTAATATATGGAGTGCTATCATCCATATGCGTTATCATATTCAGATCTTTATATTCAGTTCTGCATGCAGTAACTCAAAAGAATTATTAGCCTAAAATATCTGTCTCTAAGAAAGGATTTGAGAATTTTATCTTCTAGGAAGCAGGTGAGAGAACAGAAGATCCTTAGGATGGAGAAGTTTTGTATATGTAAAAACACACATTTTATACACACATGCATTATATATATATATATTTATAGATTCTTAGTTATAGCTGTCCTTAAATCTTTAAGAGTGTGACATGTGGATGAAGGATTAGATTTATTCCTATAATTCTAGGGGACTAGTGAGTACAAATCACAGAAAGGGGCTTCCCTTCTGGAAATGAGGTAGTCTTGGTTTCCTGGGAACCATTTCTCACGTTCAGTTATTTAGGGTCACTTTCCTATTTGTACTATCCCCCCATCAGACACAGGCAATATCTAGGCTTCCCTAGATTTATTCTTTCAGTGGTAATCAGAAAATAGCAAGAAATTAAAGTATATGAGAAAGGGTTTTTGGCAGAGGGAAATAATAATGGAAACTGACAGGACTGAAGGACTTTATCGTGTCTTGGGGAAAGAACACTGTAGAGCATTTGGGAGAAAATTGACAGGGTATGGAATCTGAGGCAGCAATGGCCAAGGCAGCAGGAGTCCATGCCCAGAAGAGTTAGCTCATACTTTAGAGGAAATGCCACTAAGTATATATCAGTCATTGCATTTAAGGGCGTGCTATACATTTTGATATTAGAAAATGAAAACACCATAAGAATAAACTTACATGTGTTTACATTTTCCAAATCTGTAGCCCAATGTTTTCTGAGAATTTCTCCTCTTTCTTTCAGAAATATATTTGAAATATAAATGTGTCTTATATATTTGAAATATATGAGACACATAGCAGTAGGAAGAGATTTCTTATTGCAAATCTACCCATTCTATGGGTCAAACTGTTTCCTACTGTTGGAGTATTAATAACTCATGGAACTTATCCCCCTACTCCCTTATAACTGAGATTTTATCTTTTACTTTTTATTGTAGTCAACTTTACTGAAGGAAGATTCCACATTTTGACTGTTGTTACTGTCAATTCTCTGGGAATAGCAAGGTCATGGGCAAGACCAGGCTTGGACAGGCAGAACCTGAGGTCATATCTACTTGAAATAGTGAGTGGTGTCTCTCTTACTCTCATCTTTGGCTTACGTGTTCCTTTAAGAAAGAGTTTATCTCCGTACAAACCAATCATGATGATAGATTTGGCTAAAAAAGAAGGTATTATTTTTTCTTTGTTCAGGAGAGTGAATCGTGGTGCTCTTCTGATTTCAAACATGTAAACTCAGACCATCACTGAATAAACACCAACAGCATCTAACTCCTTCCAACTTATTAACAATGACGCATTAGTGTGCATATGTATAAATCTTGATCTCTATGGTCTTACTATGCATTTAATCTCTGACCAAACACCGAATTTGTTTGATCTATTGCTACTTTTGTGCGTCTGAGTCTTTTATAAGTAAGAGGAAAAAAAAGAAAAATTCAACCAATAAATTCAGTAGTTAGGAATGTGACCACAAGATGGTAGTATACCTCTGCTGATGCAGAATATGGTGGGTTCATTTATGTGGATTCTGAATGGATAAGCTTACGACAGAAGCACAGCCTTTTTCTTATTGGCTGGGTAGGCAATGTGAGAAACCACAGTGATTGTTAGAGAAATGAGGGACAAGATACTGGAAGTAGTTCTAATGGCTGGAGATTGCAGGTCTGTGACTGATCCTAATTAGGAAGAACAATGAAGACATTCATTCAAGCTTTATTTATGTTCTTGTGGCTGCAGCTGGACTGTGAGTTGAGAGTTTTTGGGAAAAAGGTATATTAGTGGATATTCTTTAGAAGTCCAAAGAGGAGGCTAGCTTTACTCAGGCTTCCTTTAGTTACTAAGGAAAAAGAAAATTCTGGACAGTAATGTCTTGACAACCTTCTTCTTTCTCTGACTTTTTCTTTCTGCATAGGGGTGAGTAGAGGAGAGAAGGTGGAGCAGCATCCTTCTATTCTGCATGTCCAGGAGGGAGACAGTTCTGTTATCGACTGCACTTATTCAGACAGTGCCTCCAACTACTTCCCTTGGTATAAGCAAGAACTTGGAAAAGGTCTCCAGCTCTTTATAGACATTCGATCAAATTTGGACAAAAAGCAAGACCAAAGAATTACCGTTTTATTGAATAAGACTGCCAAACATCTCTCCCTGCACATTGCAGCCACCCAACCTGGAGACTCAGCTGTCTATGTCTGTGCAGCCAGTGCACATTGCTTCCCAGGCACCTGTAACCTATACCCAAACTTGAGACTGGGCCTGAAGCCCCAATCCTTTCCTTTGGTGCAGACCTTCATCTATAGTATTTGTCATATAGTTTGTTTGCAAGTGAAAACTAACACATGGACATTAAAAGAATAAATTAAAAAGATTAGGTTCAAGATGACTCAGAAAGGGTTAGACTATTTTGTTGACTTATTCTTGCTTAATGGATTCTTAAAGGGAATTAGTGAAGTTTTATTTTGAAATTCAGGCTTTAACGATGACTTTATGTTTGCTATTCAGACTCCTTTCCTATAAATAACTTCTTAATATCAATATAACAATCCGTATTATGAATGGACTTCTAACTCTTACCTTTCAAAAATTATATTCATTATTTTTTATGATTTTAAAATTTACATGCCAAATATAGAAAATATGTGAAGTACAAAAATATAAAATTTATAATTCTGTACCCAGATTATTTATTGCTAATATTTGGTTTGCTCTCTCCATAAATTTTTATTATAATTGGATCCTGATTTTTCCACTTAATATTATATCATGAATTGAGCATTTTCCATTTCTTCATGTGTTTCCTCAAACACTTGCTTTTTTTTTAAATTTCAGAATATTATGGGGATACAACACTTTGGCTATATATATTGCCTGTGCACTGCCCATGTCAGAGCTACAATCACGGACATCCCCCAAACTGTGCTCCCCGCATCCATTCAGTGAGAGTTTTCCCATCCCCTCCACCCTCCTCCCGCCTGCCTGCCCTCTGATGAATATTATTGCCATGTGTAATGTGAGTGTTAATCAGTTAGTACCAATTTGATGGTGAGTACCAGGGTGCTTGTTTTTCCAATCCTGTGACACTTCGCTTTGAAGAATGGGCTCTAGCTCCAACCAGGATAATACCAGATGTGTTAATTCACCGTTGTTTTTTATTGCTGAGTAATACTAAACACTTGCTTTTTAATAGCTCCATGAGAGATTTTCATAAGTCACAGTTTTATTTTTATTTTCTTCCTCTCTACATTTGTGGTAAAATTTGACAGCCCTCTCTATCTGCTTTGGTCACTTTCTTATTGAGAAAATGTGACTTAGGTTTTCCTTTAGAGCCCAGTGATTGTATATATTGTTCGTGTGTTTGAGGGAAGTTAGGATAGGAAATGATTTGAGAATGTGGGCTTTGGATTAGATTTACAAATCTTTTCTTCTTTTTCAAAATTTTGTTACTATGTGTTCATAGGTACTGTGTCATAGAATTTAGATAGAAGGGTTGTGTGTTTTAATCACTGCTTATCTGTAGTATCTAGCACAAGCTTTTCCACAAGTTAATAATCAGTAAATGTTTGCTAAAGAAACAAGGAAAAAGTGAATTCTGTTATACGTGTGTGTGTGTGTATGTATATATATATATATATATATTAGGGTTTGTGCTTGAATTAAATTTATAATTTTATTTATGAAGAATAAACTCCTTAAAGTATAAATTTGATTATTCAAGAATATGGTATTTCTTTCTATTTATCTCTGTCTTTCTTGATAATGTTTTATTGTTTTGAGATAATTAAATTTATTCCTAGACATTTAATTTTTATTGTTACCTTTGTAATTGGAATTTTTCTTTCTGGGGCATGTGGGAAATTTTTATACATATATATATCAGCCACCTTACTTAAATCTTATTAGCGGATTGAAGAAGGCATTTGGATAGTTAATTTACAGATTGCTTGCTATAAATCTCCCTACTTCATCTTCATTGTTTGACTGAATTAAACATTACTACCACAAGTTTCTTTTAAAAAAAGTTATTTATTTTAGTATTATAGATAAATCAATGGAAAGAAAGAAGTTGCTTAAATAATTCCCTGATTTTCCCACCCCTGGTCAAGGATAGGCTATTTTCAAGATCCCTCATATTCTTCCTAAGGATGTATATAATTGGCAATTGTTATAGTGAGAATGATCCCTTTTGGTTGAGCTATGGCTGTTAGTTATTAGCTATTTGGCTTATTCTTAGAGGGAAGTCATTAAGTTAAATTAGGTTTAAAACATCTGAACAAGGCAGGTCAATATTGTAGCCCAGCACTTCAACTGGTTTTACTATTTCCTTCTCTAGTTCCTGTCTAGTAGAAGCAAATTGACTCTTTTTGGTCCATTACTTCCAAGACTGATAATGGAGTAAGAGGGCAGCATGGCTTATAGCTTACTGGTTTATTTCTCCTTAAATCCAAGTTAGAAGAGAAAGGGTACAATTACTATTGGCTTAACTGCTTTATCTTACTTATGTGACAATTTATCCAATGGAAGAAAAAATTTTTTAGTCAGAATGTGCAGAGTCAGTACACAGCTCAGATCCAGACACATCCAAGCTTTAAACTTCACCCTGGTTGGTATATTTTAACTTCACCATGGTTTCCTATTGTCTCTTTACAAATTACCACAAACTTGGTGGATTAAAACAATGGAAACATTTTCTCTCATTGTTCTGGAGGCCTGAGGTTGAAATCAGTTTTACCTGAACTCAAGGTATTAGCAGGGCTGCACCCATTCCAGAGGCTATAGGGGAGAATCTGTTCCTCACCTCTTCCAGCTCTGATGGCTGCCAGCATTTCTTGGCTTGTGGTCCCATCACTCTGATCTCTGCCTCTATGGTCACATTGGCTTCTCTTCTTGTGTTGTCAAATCTCTTTCTACCTCCTTTTTATAAGTATACATGTGATTGCCTTTAAGGTCCATATAAACCAGGGTAGTCTCCTTATCTTAGGCTCCTTCCCTTAAGCATATCTGCAAAGTGGTTTTCTTTCTTTCTGTTTTTGTGTTTTTTTTGCTGTTTGGGGTAACATTCACAGATTCCAGGGATTAGAACCTGAATTTTTTAAGCCATTCCTTTGTCTACCACAGTTGTCATGGCTGCTGCTTTTCTTTTCCAAGGTGAGAAAATAATATATGTATATGACAAAGTCCAGTGAGGAAATGGATAGCACATCAATTACTTTATTTTCTCAGTATTTTAAATTATTTAAAAGTTATCATATAGCAAGATTAACTATTTTTAGTGTACAGTTCTGTCTGTGCATTTTGAATTTTAATACATTGTATAAATTCATGTAACCATCACACAGTGATACAGAACAGTTTCATCACCCCACAGACTCTCTTGTGCCATACTTTTGTGATCATACCTTTCCCATCCTCAAAGCCTTGCAAATTTTAGTCTGATTTTTTATATTTTTATCTTTTTCAGGATGTCATATGAATGGGACCATACGATATATAAACTTTTGTGAAGTCTGACTATTGATTAGAGGAAGCACATGCCATTGGGCACATGCTTGATGTACACCTCTGCCACTACCTTCAATTTTTCTATACTTGAATGTTTTGAACTTTTAAGCCATTCATAGGAATGACTCATCATTTCAAGGGTTTTAATTTATTTGGAGATTTGATTTATAGTTCCACAGAAGAAACACTCTGGCAATCAATAATGGAGAGGTTCAGTTGAGGGTTGGACCAACTCATATAATCAAGTTGAGTCATAGTCTGTGTATAAGTTTAGTTGTACCAACTGTATCCTAAATTTTTTGGTTTGTTTTGGAATAATTAATGTCCTGCACTTTGTAAAAATTTTATTTTTAATTGAAAAATAATTGTGTATATTTATGAGGTACAATGTGATGTGTTGATATATGTATACATTGTAGAAAAATTCAGTCAAGCTAATTAACATATCCATCACCTCACCAAATTATCTTTTTTTGGTAGGAATATTAAAAATATATTCTTTTAGCAATTTTGAATATACACCCCTTCATGATAAAAACCCTCAACAAACGAGGCATAGAAGGAACATTCCTCAAAATTATAATAGCCATATATGACAAACCCACAGCCAACGTCATCCTGAATGGGGAAAAGTTGAAAGCATTTCCCCTAAGAACTGGAACAAGACAAGTGTCCCCACTGTCACTACTCCTATTCAACATAGTACTGGAAGTCTTAGCCAGAGCAATCAGGTAAGAGAAAGAAATGAAGGGCATCCAAATTGGGAAAGAGGAGGTAAAACTATTGCTGTTTACCAAAAATGTGATCTTATATGTAGAAAACCCTAAAGATTCCACCAAAAGATTCCTAGAATTGATAAATAAATTCAGTAAAGTCTCAGGTTACAAAGTTAAGATACATATATCAGTAGCATTTCTCTACACTAATTACAGTCATGATGAAAGTCAAATCGAGAACTCAATACCATTTACAATAGCTGCACAGGAAATAAAATACCTAGGAATATACTTACTCAAGGAAGTGAAAGGTCTCTACAAGGAGAACTACAAAACATGGATGAAAGAAATCATAGATGATCAAACAAATGGAAAAACATCCCATGTTCATGGATTGGAAGAATTAACATTGCTAAAATGTGCATACTACCCAAAGTGAATTGCAGATCCAATGTAATTCCTATCAAAATACTAGCGTCATTTTTTACAGATATAGAAAAATAATCCTAAACTTGATATGCAGGCAAAAAGAGCCTGAATAGCCAAAGAAAAAGAACAAATCTGGAGGCATCACAGACTTCAAATTATACTACAAGGCTATTGTAACCATAACAGCATGGTACTGGTACAAAGGTAAACCAATGGAACAGAAGAGAGAACCCAGAAATAAAGCCATATAGCTACAACCAACTGATTTTCAACAAAGCTGCAAAAGACAAACACTGAGGAACATACACTGAGGAAAGGATGCCCTATTCAGTAAATGGTGCTGGGAAAATTGGACAACCACATTCAGGAGAATTAAACTGGATCTCTATCTCTTACTGTATGTAAAAGTTAATTCAAGGTGGATTAAAGACTTAAATGTAAGGCATGACACTGTAACAATTCTAGAAGAAAATATAGGAAAAACTCTCCTAGACATTGGCCTAAGCAAAGAATTTGTGACTAAGATCCCAAAAGCAAATACAGCACCAACAAAAATAAATAAACAGGACTTAATTAAACTGAAAAGTGTCTGCACAGCAAATAAAATAATCAACAGAGTAGACAACATACAGAATGGGAGAAAATATTTGCAAACTATACATCCAACAAAGGGCTAATATCTAGAATCTGCAAAGAACTCAAACATATCAGCAAGAAAAAAACTAATAACCCCATCAAAAAGTGGGCAAACGAAATGAACAGATTTTTTTTCAAAAGTAGGTAAACATATGGAAAAATTTTCAACATCACTCTAATCATCAGGGAAATGCAAATTAAAACCACAATGAGAACTTTCTTACCCATGTGAGAATGGCCATTATCAAAAAGTCAAAAAACAATAGATGTTGGTATGGATGTGGTGAAAAGGTAATGGTTGTACACTGTTGGTGGGAATGTAAACTAGTACAACTTCTATGGAAAACAGTATGGAGAGTTTTCAAAGAACTAAAGTAGACCTACCATTTGATCCAGTAATCCCACTACTGGTATCTACCCAAAGGAAAAGAAGTTATTTTATTAAAAAGACACCTATACCTGAATGTTTATTACACCACAATTCACAGCTGCAAAGATATGGAATCAACAAAAGTGCCCATCAACTGATGAGCGGATAAAGAAAATGTGGTGTATATATACCATTGAGTACTACTCAGCCATAAAAAAGAATGAAATAATGTCTCTTGCAGCAACTTGGAAGGAACTGGAGACCATTATCCTAAGTGAAGTATCTCAGGAATTCAAAAACAAATACCACATGTTCTTACTTATAAGTGTGAGCTAAACGAGGTATATATATGGTCACAAAGTGGTGTAATGGACATTGACAACTAAAAAGGTGAGAAGGTGGGGGGAGGGATAAAAATCTACCTATGGGGTACAATGAACACTATTCTTGTTACAGGTACACTAAAAGCCCTGACTTTAGCATTATACAATTCATCCATGTAAGAACAACAACAAAAAAACCTCCTAAATTTATTGAAATAAAAAAACAAAAGCAACAAAATATTACAATGACTGAACATAGTAGTTGGTTGAATTATTCCCTTCCAAAATTTTCATGTATATTTTTAGATTCAATTGTTATCACATTAAGAATTGATTAATCCAGAAGGAAGTTTGATTTAGGTGAGATTCAGAGTCAGTACATATGGAAGTTTGACATGACACACACCAATTTGCTATACCAGGAAACTTCTGTTTCCTGTTCTAGGGCAGCAGCAGAACACAGTCCAGTAATTCTTCTCTCACCCTGTCAGGCTCACCTCACGGTGTGGTCCTGGAATTGAAGGAGAAGAAGATATTTTCCCGGTAAAGGAAGAAGCAAACATGTTGCTCTGCAGCCTGCTGAAGGTGGTTACAGCTTCAGTGTGGCTAGGTAGGAATGGCCCAGTGGGAATATGCTTCCTCTATGACCTAAGGACTGGGGGTACAGGAAGTGTCTTACGGGGATGTTGGGAAGGAGGGGTAACAGGGTGTAAAGATAGAATTTCCTTGTCCCACACCGTTTATCCCTAAGCCTTCCGATTCTATCTTTTTTCCTTTAGGATCTGGTATTGCCCAGAAGGTAACCCAAGCCCAGCCAGCAATGTTGGTGCAGGAGAAGGAGGATATGACTCTGGATTGCACATATGACACCCGTGAGAGTAGTTATGGTCTATTCTGGTACAAGCAGCCCAGCGGTGGGGAGATGATTCTCCTTATTCGTCAGAACTCTTACAACCAGCAAAATGCAACAGAAGGTCGCTACTCATTGAATTTTCAGAAGGCAAACAAATCCATCAATCTTGTCATCTCAGCTTCACAATTGGGAGATTCAGCGATATATTTCTGTGCACTGAGAGAGCTCACAGTGAGAGGACTATTGGAGGGAGGTGTAAAAAAACCCCAGGACTTGGCTTAAGACATCCACCTGCTATAGGAACCAAAAAAGGGAATCACCATCACAGACAGGAAGTGGCTAGGCCTGTGGCAGCACAGGTGTAGGGTTTGAGGGAAAACACTACTCTAAGAAAATGCTTCTGAAGGTTGATAGAGCATATCCAGAGTTATCATTCATCGAAAACATTCTTATCCCTGGATCTTTGATTTGAGGTTAGACATATAATTTTTAACTGAAGATAGAAGAGAAAGAACAGCCATAATAAACAATTTGCCTTTTGGCCATTAGATTGAGCTAGAATATTTGACTAAAGAAGTTCAGAAAAATATGACTGAAATATCAGTAAAAATCTGTGTGAATTGCTGGATTTTCAGATCAATTTATTTAATAAATATTTATTGAGTACATATTACATTACAGGCATTGTTTGAAATAAGGGAGGTCTTAAAATCTCTCTTTATGTTTTCTTTTTTCAAAAATATGTTATTGTATTAAGATATTGCTTAATGAATTAGTTTGATTTAGGTTTGTTGGCTGTGAGTAAATGATACTCACTTCTACTTTCCAAAAGTGATTGCTATGTGACAAAACTTGTACTAAGAGCTCATTCTATCATGTTAGCATATCTAGCGTGGAAGAACTCAATTTCCCTACTGTAAGTTTGCCCTGGATCACTGTCACCAGTCTTATCCATAAAATGATCAATAATTAGTGGTCAATAATTAGATGGACATGTGGGGGATCTCCCCACAGACCCATAAACCTCTTTATTTGTATGTGAAGAAAACATGAAGAAAACGTCCTTTTCTCCTAAATTGAATCACTGCCTTTTTAGTATGTTAAATTTCCCCTTTCACTATAATGTTTCCACATGCTTTGCTTAGTTTTACTAATCTATTTGTTTTATTCTATGCCAACCTCAGAATGTATTTTTAAGTAAGTTTTCTTACCTGTTAGAGTAAATCATTCCTCACCGATTCAAAATTCTTTAGAAGAATTTTTTGGCAATTCTTGCACATTTAGCCTTCAATATAAATGTTAAAAATTCTGTCCCAATTTCCTCATTTTCAATATACCTCCATTAAAAGAAAAAAAACCAAAAAATATTTGAAAAACCAGAAAGTTGGAATTACATTTAATTAGTCTATTAATATATAGACTATTAACTTGATTTCTTATTTTTTTTTATTTAGGAAAATGCTATTTTATCAATTTAGAAAGGACTTTTTATATTATTCAATTATGTTTTAAAGTTTCTTACCTTTATCTTCAAATGAATTTCTCTGTATATATTCCTATATATTCATCTATGTGTAAACATTTTCAATGGAATATTCTCTTATATATTCATTTTTATTTTTTAAGTACAAAAGTCTATTTAAAAAATCACCTTGATTATATAGCTAAGAGTTTCTAACTTTCAAAGTACAGATAATTTGCAATATATTCGTATTACCTAGACCAGGGGTGGGGAACATTTTCATGTTGGGAAGTCCACATTAATTTAGCTGTGATCAAATAAGGCCACATTTGAGAAACTTCAATTAGATATACTTAAAAGTGTACATTATTTTGCAAAAATGTAACTAATACATACTTAACAATTTCAAAAAATAAAAACTATTTGTTAATTTTAAAGTTAACTAACCTTTTAATGACTTTGTTGTGTCTGCTTTTTGTTGGAAAGCATTTGAATATTTGGTTGTAGCACGAATGTCCGCAGTTTCAGCTGATCCTCTAGATGGCTATCAGTCATTTGTGATCTTAAGGGAGTCTTGATTTGGGTTAGGTAGGAGAATGTAGATTTGCAGCAATAAGTGGTCGAAAAGCAAGACAACATTTTTCGGACATGTTGCCGAAGGCATGCGTATTCTACTGCATTTTTCCATGTTTCAATTGCATCTTTCTTAGCTTCAAACAATGACTTTAAAATGTCATCTACTAAGAGCTCAATCAATTCCATCTGTAGTTCTTTAGGTGCCTTGGTGATATCAACTAGGTGAGGCTGCAATGCTAATTTGAGTGTGACGCCATGATTTTCAAAGTCAGTGAAACTTTCATTGTATTCTCCAGTTAACAGGTCTGTAACTGCTGCATGTTCTTCAAATGATTCACATATATCATCCTGCTCATCAGTGACCTTTGATAACTGGGGAAAATGTTCATTTGAAATTTCCTTTTGAAGAAGAAATGTTTTGAAAAAAGATAGGTTTTTTTCAAAATGCTTGGATTTTTTTGCCATGTATCATATATACTTAGTTTTACCTTGCAAAGAAATATTCAAGTCTTTTTGATTTGACATGATAACACCCGGAAATGCTGTATACCTATAGAAATCTTCTTTCAGTAATTCACACTGCTGATTCTGTTACTAAAATTTAACTATCTGTTCTCACAGAGATAAAATTTTGGCTAACACCTGTCCCTGAGATAGTCAACACACTTTAGAATGATATGGCAAATCCACACTGAATACCTCATCATTCAACTTTAGCATGTTACAAAACTGATGATGCAGAGTTGCGTTTGCACAAATATAGTTAGCAATACCTATAACTTGTGGCAAAGTGTCACTTAAAATAGTAGCTTTAGCACAGAGATTTTGCTGATGCAAGACAAAATGAAAAGAAATGAGAACATCTGGATCTGTTAATACTTTTTTAATCTGTGCAATAAACCCTTCATGTTTCCTGTCATGGAAGGTGTACTGTCTGCACATACACTCACTAATTTACCAAATTCAGTCCAACTTCACGACATTTATCTGGAAAGTTGTTGAAGATATCTATTCTCTGTGTTCTGTTCTCACAAGTGCCCAAAGTGAGTAACTCTTTGAGGCAAAGAAAATCTTCTGTTATGACCCGAATGAAGTATAAAACCTGTGCTGAGTCAGTACTATCAGTTGATTCATCCAAAGCAATTGAATAATATATATTTGTCTTTTGAAGTATCGCATGAAGTTGTTCTGTTAAGTTGAAGGCTAATTCATGCTGCCGATCAGTTATGGTTCTCCTTGAAAGAGGCAGTTTGTACTTTGAAACGTTATCGGGGTCTAAGCATCCTACAACTAAGACAATGCATTCTTTCACAATTTCTACATCACTGAATGGCTTCCCTTTTTTCCCTGGGTACGTAAGATACTTTATAAGTTGCTTCACTGGTGTTATTTCCAGGTCTTATTGCTGCTTGAAAGAATTGCCTTTGCTTCTGCTTTTCATCTTTTAATTTCTGCAATACAACCTTTCATGCCTCTCTCTCAAGTTTAAAATATTTGTGGTCCTTATGAGTGTTATAATGCTGATGAGTATTGAATTTCTTTAATGTTGATCAGTATCACAAAGCAAGAAAATCATCTTATCTTTAGTAGAAACAAGATAATATCGCACTTCTCAATCCTCATTAAAAAATCTGTTTTCTTTCTGCAGCGTTCTCTTGGTCTTCTTTGACATGATGGGCTGTCAAGCAGACAGAATTAAAAAAATACTGTCAAGTGCCATGCAACTATTCACAAATTTCACTTCAAACAGAAACACAGTGCACCCTGTCAAAAGCTGATAACAGACTGGTGTACTCGATCCCCATAAACTCTTGCCAACCAGCCTCCAGCAGCAGTGGTGCCAGTCAGGTGGGGGAAGTTAGAATTAAATCATGAGCGTAGCAGGCATCAATTTAACTCTTATGGTTTACTAATGTTCTAATGGTGCTGGTCAGTCTGGGAGGATTACTTCTTTAAAAATTATTTTATTCTTTGGTATTTTAAGTACTTTCATTTTAAAAATAAAATAAAAATATGAAATGTATTAATAAAAGGAACAAAAACGTATTAATAAAAATGAAAAGATTTGTTCTGTAAAGTTGGGTTCAGTCAAAAGGCCATACTTAAGGACCTAGAAGGCCACATGTGGCCTTAAGGCTGCAGGTTCCTCACCCCTGACCTAGACCATTAAATTTTATTTTTTGAAGCTAGCATAATCTTAATCCAATACCTAAAAAGATAGCACAATAAAAATAACTACTCTTGAATAGAGACACAAATATTTAAATTAAGAAATTAAAAAATAGAAGATAATGTATTAACAAAATAATGCAGCTGGATTTAGAAAGACTTACTTGCTCATTCATATATCCTTTTATTCAATAAAAGTCATTGAGTGCGTACTGTGTGACAAACTTTATACTAAGAGCTTATTCTATTTAATAGCTTTATTACAATATTTGGTGTTTAAAAGCTCAATTCCTATACTATAGGTTTACTTGCCCCATACCAGACTTATCCATAAAATGATCAATAATTACTGGCTCTTGGAGGGACATTGTGAAGAGGCAGAGAATGAATTCTCTCTTTTCTCTGCTCTTGTCCTTCACTTCATCACTTCTCCAAGAGCATTTAATGCCATCATGTGGATCATTTTGCACACCCCCAGACCTGTTATGCTCAATGAATGTTCCACAATCCAAAATCCTCATTTTCTTCAATTTAACCCCAGCTTTTCCTGCCTTAAAATTTGAATGGTAATGGTTGGTTGATAATTGATCTTGTATTGTAACTTACTCTTATATTTACATTTGGAAAGTAGACGTGTACAGTAGAAACCTTAAAAGGAAGCATCTTTAAAAATGTTTTTAAATTATTTTTAATTTTAGAAATATACACATAATGTGAAATTTACCATGTTAACCATTTATAAGTATACAGTTTAGTGCTATTAAGTACATTCACATTACTGTACAACCATCATCACCATCCATCTCCTGAACTCTTTTTATTTTTCAAAACTGAAACTCTAATTTCCCTAAATTATTCCTATACAATAATTTCCCTCTCTCAACCAGCCCCTGGAAAGCACCATTCTACCTTCCATCTCTATGAATTTGACTACTCTAGGTACTTCATATAAGTGGAATCATACAGTATTTATTTTTTTGTGACCGGCTTATTTCTTTTAGCATAACATCCTCAAGGTTCATCCATGTTGTCAAAATCTCCTTTCTTTTTACTGCTGAACAATATTCCATTGTATGTATATACCACATTTTGTTTATCTATTCATCCGTCAGTAGAGATTTGCATTGCTTCTACATTTTGGCTATTGTGAATAAAGTTACGCTGGACATGGATGTACAAGTATCTCAATATTTTGGGCATACACCCCACTTTTTTCAATTTTGGAGGAGTATATACCCCAAAGTGGAATTACTGCATCACGTGATAATTTTATTTTTAATCTTTTAAGGAACTGCCAAGGTGTTTTCCACAGTGGTTGTTGCACCATTTTATATACTCACCAACAGTACACAAGGATTCTGATTTCTCCACATCTTCATCAACATTTCTTTTCCCTTTTTGTTAGTATTAGTCATCCCATTAGGAAGTGGTATCTCATTGTGGTTTTGATTTGTATTTTCCTAATAACTAGTGATGCTGAGCAGCTTTTCATGCACTTACTGGTCATTTGCATGTGTTCTTTGGAGAAATGCCTATTCAAGTCCTTTAACCATTTTTAAATTGGGTTGTTTGTTTTTTGTTGTCGAGTTGTAAGATATCCTGGCTATTAACCCCTAGTCAAATACATTATTTGCAAATATTTTCTCCCATTTCGCGGGTTGCCTTTTCACTCTTTTGCTTGTGTCCTTTGATGCACAAAAGTTTTAAATTTCAATATTGGTCAAATTTACCTAATTTTTCTTTTGCATCCTATGGTTTGGTGTCATATCCAAGAAGTTATCACCAAATTTAATGTCATGAAGGTTTTCTCCTGTGTTTTCTTTTAAGAGTTTTATAGTTTTAGCTTTCATTTATTTTATTTTATTATTTTTTGAGACAGGGTCTTGCTCTCTTGCCCAGGCTAGAGTGCAGTTACATCATCATAGTTCACTGCACCTCAAACTCCTGGGCCCAAGCGATCTTCCTGCCTCAGCCTCTTGAGTAGTTGGGACTACAGGTGCATGCCACTATGACTGCCTGAATTATTTTTTGTGGAGATGGGGTCTCACTTTGTTGCCCTAGCTAGTTTCAAACTCCTGGACTCAAGTGATCCTCCCACCTTAGCCTCCCAAAACGCTGGGGTTACAGGCATGAGCCACCATGACTGGCCTTAGTTTTAGCTTTTAGATTTAGGTCTTTGATATATTTTGGTTTGATTTTTGCATATCATATAAGAAAGGGCTCTGGCTTCATTCTTTTGCATGTAGATATTCAGTTTTCCCAGCACCATTTGTTGAAAAGACTTTCCTTGCAACATTGGATGGTCTTGGTACCCTTGTCTAAAATCATCTGGCCGTGTATATGAGGGTATATTTCTGAGCTTTCTATTCTATTACATTGGTCTATATGTCTGCCTTTATGCAAGTACCACACTGTTTTGCTGTATTACAGTAGCTTTTTGTAATTACTTTTGAAATCAGAAAGTGTGTGAAACCTCTCAATCTTCTTGTTTTTTCAAGATTATTGTGGCTATTGGGGTCCCTTGAGATGTGACATGAATTTTTAGACAGATTTTTCTATTAGTGAAAAAAATACCATTGAGATTTTGATAGGGATTGCATTGAGTGTAGATACCTTTGGGTAGTATTAATATTTTAATAATATTAAATGCTCCAATCTATGGACACAGAATGTCTTTCTATTTATTAATATTTGTGTCTTCTTTAATTTCTTTCAGCAACATTTTATAGTTTTCTGTGCATAAGTCTTTAGCATCCTCATTTAAGTTTATGTCTAATATTTTATTCTTTTTGGTGCTACAGTAAATGAAATTATTTTCTTAATTTCCTTTTCAGATTGTTCATTGTTAGTGTATAGAAATGTAATTGATTTTTGTGTGCTGTTTTTGTATCCTGAAATTTTGTTGAATTCATTTATTAGTTCTAGGGGGAAACATCTTTAAAGGTAGAATTTGTGGTGTTGTGACAGTTGAGTGGGGAACAATATTTGTCTCATGTCTTTCAAGTCAATTCACGTAGGTTAAAAATGTCAGGCATATGTGGGAGTATGAACTCTATAATATAATCATTCTATTTCTTTAAAAGAAATTGTTTGAATTCCCTTCAAAAAATTTAGTTAAGCTTTAACTATCAAGGGATAATACTCTTCTGAGAATAAATATTCTGACATTTTATCGTGTGCTAAACAAGATGCAGAATTTGTAGTTGGGTACTAATTTTTCAAGCAATGTTTAGCTAGTAATCAAAAATACCAAATAAGGAGAAAATAAGGTCTGCTTTAGTTTCCATACTACAGAGACATAAAAGCGTTAAGTTTTACCTTAGTTGCCAAATCTAGTGAATGAAAGATCCAACATTTAAATTCATTTCATTTGATTTCAGTTGATTTATTTTCACCAAAAATTGAAAAATAAAAGAGGTCAATTTAGCATGTAACTCAAGAAGATATAAAATAAACAGTAAAATAAAATGAATGAGAGTAGATTAAAAGAATTAAAGATACAATTCTTAAGAAGTCAATTCTACCCCAATTAGTGTATACATTCAATGTAACCCAAATAAAAATCCTACCATACTTTTTTGTTAAAATTTACAAGCTGATTCATATGGAAATGTAAGAGACAGATGAGTAGCCCAAGCAACTTTTGAAAAGAGCACAGTTGGAGAGCTAACACTCCCTGACTTCAAACAATTTTCCACAGTAATCAAGACAGTTTGGCATTTGTGTACAGATAGACAAATAAATTAATGGAACAGAATAGAGAGTCCAGAAATAGATCCACACATAGATGGACAACTAATTTTTGACAAAGGTGCAAACGCAATTCAATGATGAAAACATAGTTTTCAACATTCAGTTCCTGGCAAAAAATCAACTTTGATCCTCACCTCACACCATATACAACAAATTTACTCAAAGTTGATCATAAACATAAATGTAACACCTGAAACTGTAACCCACCTCTAGAAAAAACCACAGGAGAAAATCTCTGTGACCTTGGCCTATGCAAAAATTTCTTAGTTATGCTTGCAAAACATAATCCATAAAAGAAAAAATTGATGTTTTACTTTATAAAAATTAAAAACTTCTGCCTTTTGAAAGAATGTCATTAGAGTCAATAGATAAACTATAGACTGGGAAAAATATTTGCATATCATGTATCTGACAAAGGAGTTATTTGAATTATATAAAGAACCCTCAAAACTCAATAACAAAAAAAAAGAAACAAAGATTTGAATATGTGAACACACACTTCAGCAAGGAAACTACATTAATGAAAAATAGGCAAATGGAAAGATGCTCAACATCATTATTCATTAGGGATATGCATTAAAATCACAATGAGGAACCACTACATACCTATTAGAGTGGGGTTGATAAGGATGTAGACCAATTGGAACTCCATGTATTACTAGTGGGAATATAAAATGGTATAATTACTTTGGAAAAAAATCTGCCAGTTTCTTAATAAATCAAATATACACTTACCATATGATACAGTCATTCTACTCCCAGATATTTACCTAAGAGAGATGAAAGCATATGACTATACAAAAACTTGAACACACATGTTCATAGAAGTTTTATTAGTAACAGCCTCAAACTGGAATTAACTGAAATGTACATCAACTGGCAAATGGATGAACAAATTACTTTATATCTATGTAATGAGATAGTACTACTCAGCAATAAAAAGCAATGAACCATTGATCCATATAATACCATGGAAGACTCTCAAAATAATTATGCTGAGTGAAAGAAGACAGACCAAAAAAGTATATATGATTTGTATAATTTTTAAATACAAAAACGAATCTACAGTGACAGCAGAGTTGCCTGGGTGGAGGTGGGAGATGGGAAGAAGGTTGAGAGTATGATTACAAAGATAGATGAGAAACTTTTTGGGTGATGCACACGTTCATTGTGTTGATTGTGGTGGTAGCTTCACAAGTCTATATGTACGTCAACTCTTATAATAATGTTCACTCTAAGTAGGTACAGTTTATTTTTATGCCAACTATACATCAATAAAACCATTTTAAAAATCCAAATTTAACAAGTATCTTCTGTCAATGTTGTAGAAGTCTTCTGGTATGACCCCAGATGCAAAATGTTCTTGCTGGGTTTAAATCACTTTTTAAAGTATAGGTGAGAACTTTCTCCACACATGTGCTCTATTGTTTATTTTCAACCCGACCTCATTCTAACTTATTTTGCATTCTTCTCTGTATATCAGAGTAGAAGTTTGTAGCCGATTTTCCAGAATTCCTTTCTAGCATAGTTCTGTGCCAGGTTCTGACAATATGATTGGAAGGTGGAGGGGAAGAAGAGATATATGGTCCCAAACAATACCTGGGCCTGAGTGTCTTACTTAAGTCTGTACCTGGGAAACCATTCATACATTGACTCTGAATGCATGAAACTATTAATACTTTATCTGAATCTGTGGAGGGTAAACTCCAAAAAACAGACTGAGCTTAGCTTCCATCTGTGTGTATAGGTTTAACTGTTTACAGGGCCTTTCAGAAAGTTTCATCCTTCTCCTAAATTTATCCTGACAACACCTCTAGAGGTTTTTGCTTTTCTTTTGTTTTGTCATAAAATGAAAAGTCGTAGGAAGTTAGCATATAGAAGTGCTTGTTCTTGCTGCTGATACTTCACAGAAAAAGAGCAGTTTTTAAAAATTTGTGTAATCATGGGGACATATTCCCACGATGAACTCAGAGAATTCTCTTTGGCATAGGACACTATTCATAAATGAAATCTTGTAGACTGGTATTAAACTGGCAGCAAGAAAACCACCTGGGGAATTTTATAAAATAACTTTTTGGGTCTCAATGCTGGAAATTGTGATTCCTAAAGTTAGTGGTGGAATCTCAGCATCTGTAAGTTCCAATCACTCACAAGTTGATTCTATTCTCAAACAGCCAGTTTTGAGAACTTCTACTATCACCTGATGTGCCTTTATCAATTTGAAAAGCCAGGGATGAAAAGAATACTAACTCATGCCCTAGTCTTCTGATGCAAATCCATGTTTGAGTTCCCAACATTATGGGGGAAAATTATTTGGTTGAAGTTTGGCAACAAAATTTTGGCAGATATACAAGGGTAGAAAGCATTCTTGAGGCTAGATCAAGGCTACCAGAGCATCTTTTACGGTGTAGATTAGTATTTGTTGCCTGACTAGCATAGGCTAGTCTCCTTATCTTAGAGTCATTGAAATTGTGGGGAAATAAGATACTGATCTCAGATCATTCTATAGGAATTCAGTAACTTTAATTACAGTACAGCTCTTTATTACAGTGTTTCTTCTGTCTAGGATTCATATTTTCCACTTTTTAATAATTCTGAAATTCAGGAGTATTTGATCATTTATAAGATAGTGTGACTTTGTCCTCTGAAAAGCTTTTTTTAAAAGAGATAGCATTCCTTATAATTAATATTATTTTAGAATTGAGGAAATATTGTCTTTCAAGTGGTAGTGATTCTTTTTTTTTTCACTTCTTTTTTTTTTTAATTTCAGAATATTATGGGGGTACAACACTTTGGCTATATATATTGCCATGCACTGCCTGTGTCAGAGCTACAATCGTGGTCATCCCCCAAACTGTGCTCCCCGCATCCATTCAGTGAGTGTTTTCCCATCCCCTCCACCCCCTCCTGCCTTCCCATCCCCTGATGAATATTATTGCCCTGTGTGATGTTAGGTGTTGATCAGTTAGTACCAATTTGATGGTGAGTACCAGTGGTGCTTGGTTTTCCATTCCTGTGACACTTCGCTTCGAAGAATGGGTTCTAGCTCCAACCAGGATAATACCAGATGTGTTAATTCACTATTGTTCCTTATTGCTGAGTAATACTCCATGGTATACATATACCACATTTTATTAATCCACTCGTGTATTGATGGGCACCTGGGTTGTTTCCACATCTTTGCAATTGTGAATTGTGCTGCTATAAACATTCGTAAGCAGATGTCTTTATTATAAAATGTCTTTTTTTCCTTTGGGTAAATACCCAGTAGTGGGATTGCTGGGTCAAATGGTAATTCTACTTTTAATTCTCTGCTGTTTTCGGAGTGAGCGGTCTGTGCTCACAGGTAGCTGCTTGCGTTTTTCACCTCCTTCCCTGGGAGCGGTGCGGTGGGAGGACGCTATCAGACCGCCATTTTTTCCCTCCCTCAAGTGGTAGTGATTCTTGAATCAAAGACTTTGTATTCATTATTTTTGTTTCATTTAACAAATATTTATTGAGCACCTAATAAATCACTAATAGACAGTCACTGTTCTACATGTTGGGGTACAGTGCTGAAAAACACAGAATCACTCAATAATGATGTGACTTCTTATTACTTCCACCCCAAATCCTTGTCTGACAATTGAATGGGTTATAGGCTAGCTCACAATGGATACATGAAATGTAAAGGCCTGTATTAATGTGTCCAAGAAAATTGATATCTTCTCAGCTATAGAAATACCCTGGGATACTCTGCTAGGGAAATTCCATGTCAGGTAGTGTCCTAAGAACAAAATGAACCTTAGAGGGTATGACAGCTGTCCTTCAGATTTACAAGGGCCATCTGAGACTGGCATGTGCCTTATAAATGAGATCAGGGTTGAGGACCTCTTTCTGACTTTTGGAAGGAGGCCATGAAAACATTCATCCCAGTTCAGTCCCTGCCCACCAGGGGGAGCGGCTTCCTAACACAAACTCATTTCCTGTTGTGAATTGTAAGTTTAGATTTATCATTTCACTGTGACTTCAACATTTCTTCCTGTTAAGAATCAAGAACATTATTTAGGCAACACTCTAAAGATGAACTCTTCTCCAGGCTTAGTGACTGTTATACTCTTACTACTTGGTAAGTAAAATGCCTTTTAAAGTTTGGACTCTTTCTTCTATCATGTCAGCAAAATCTTTAACCATAACTTTATCTACGAAGCTTTATGCCCAAGGTGACAAAGATCTCTTTTCCCTCCCACCCTTCAGGAAGAACCTATGGAAACTCAGTGACCCAGAGGGAAGGCCAAATGACCCTCTCAGAAGCGGCTTTCCTGACTATAAACTGCACTTATACAGCTACAGGGTACCCTGCCCTTTTCTGGTACGTTCAATATCCAGGAGAAGGTCCACAGCTGCTCCTGACAGCCAAGAAAGCCAATGATAAGGGAATCAACAAAGGTTTTGAAGCCACATATAAGAAAGAAACCACCTCCTTCCACTTGGAGAAAGCCTCAGTCCACGAGTCAGATTCAGCTGTGTACTACTGTGCTCTGAGTGACACAGTGACAGGAACTATGGGGGAGCTGAGCACAAACTGAGCTGCACAAGGGGCCTGGCTGCTGAATGTCTGACTCTGAGACACACTCTGGTTTCAGCACAGTCTGTGGCTGTTTGTTTCCCAGTTTCTCTGGTTAATGCAAAAATCACACAAATGGTCATAGCAGAAGAGCAAGAAGTAAACATCCTCATACCCAACTCTTCGTTAGTGAAAATGAAAACAGAGTCTGACATCAAATGCTTCTTCATCCAGGGTCAAAGTAATTTCAAATTAAAACCACAGAAACAACGAAGTTGTCTCTGTGCTTATCCTTGTAGACAAAGTCTAGCCCCCACATCTTGTTCCAGGTCACCTTGGAAGATATTGTAGGTAGATATGTTTTATTATTTTTTATTATTATTTTTTTAATTTTTAAATTTCAGAATATTATGGGGGTATAAACGCTTTGGATACATATATTGCCTATGCACTGCCCAAGTCTGAAATACAAGTGTGGCCATCCGCCAGACAATGTGCCTCTCACCAATTACCTGTGAATTTACCCATCCCCTCCACCCACTCTCACCTGCATGACCCCTGATGAATATTACTTCCATGTGTGCACATAAGTATTGATCAGTTAGTACCAATTTGATGGTGAGTACCAGTGGTGCTTGTTTTTCCATTCTTGTGATACTTCACTTCGAAGAATGGGCTCTAGCTCCATCCAGGCTAATACCAGAGGTATTAATTGACCACTGTTTTGTAGTAGTACTCCATGGTGTATATATATACCACATTTTTTAAAATCTACTCATGTATTGATGGGCACTTGGGTTGTTTCCACATCTTTGCAATTGTGAATTGTGCTGCTATAAACATTCAAGTGCAGATGTCTTTATTATAGAATGTCTTTTTTTCCTTTGGGTAAATACCCAGTAGTGGGATTGCTGGATCAAATGGTAGTTCCACTTTTAGTTCTTTGAGGTATCTCCATATTACTTTCCCTAGAGATTGTGCTAATTTGCAGTCCCACCAGCAGTGTATGAGTGTTCCTATCTCTTTGCATCCATGCCAATATTTGCTGTTTTGGGACTTTTTGATAAAAGCCAATCTCACTGGACTTAAGTGATATCTCATTGTGGTTTTGGTTTGCATTTCCCTGATGATCAGAGAGCAATTTTTTATATGTTTGTTGGCCATTATTCTGTTTTCTTTTGAAAAGTTTCTGTTCATGTCCTTTGCCTACTTTTTAATGGGGTTGTTTGATTTTTTCTTGTTGATTTTCCTAAGTTCTGTATAGATTCTGGTTATCGGTCTTTTATCAGATGTGAAGCATGCAAATATTTTCTCCCATTCTGCAGGTTGTCTGTGCACTCTAGTGATAGTTTCCTTGGCTGTGCAGAAGATTTTTAAATTTGATCAGGTCCCATTTATTTATTTTTGTTGATGCTGTGATTGCTTTGGGGTGTTCTTCATAAATTCTTTGCCTAGACTGATATCTATAAGAGTTTTTCCAACATTTTCTTCTAGAATTCTTATGGTTTCATGTCTTAGGCTTAAGTCTGTTATCCATTGTGAGTTTATTTTTGTGAGAGGTGAGAGATGCAGATCCTGTTTCAGTCTTCTACGTGTGGCTATCCCATTTTCCCAGCACCATTTATTCAATAGGGATTCTTTTCCCCATTGTATGTTTTTGTCTACTTTGTCAAAGATCAGATGACAATATGAGGATGGTTTTATATCTGGGTTCTCAGTCCTGTTCCATTGGTCTATGTCTCTGTTCTTGTGTCAGTACCATGCTGTTTTGGTTCCTATAGCCTTGTAGTGCAGTTTAAAGTCTGGTAGATTGATGCCGCCCAATTTGTTCTTTTTGCTTAAGATTGCTTTGGCTATATGGGGTCTTCTCTGTTTCCATATGAAGTGTAGAATTATTTTTTCTAGATCTGCACAAAATGATGTTGGTATTTTGTTAGGGACTGCATTGATTCTGTAGATTAGGTAGTATAGATATTTTAAAAATATTGATTATACTGATCCAAGATCATGGTAGGGTTTTCCACCTGTTTATATCCTCTGCAATTTCTTTTCTCAGTGTTTCATAGTTCTTTCTATATAGACCTCTCACCTCCTTAGTTAGATATTTTCCTAAATATTTAATTTTCTTTGATGCTATTGTGAAAGGTATTGCATCTTTGGTTTGATTCTTGGCTTTATTGTTATTGGCATATATAGAGGCTCCTGATTATTGTGCACTGATTTTGCATCCAGAGACTTTGCTGAATTCATTTATCAATTCCAGGAGTCTCTTGGTTGAATGTTTGGGGTTTTCTAGATGTAATATCATATCGTCAGCAAACAGTGAAAGTTTGATCTCTTCTGCCCCCACTTGGAAAGCCCTGATTCCTCTCTCTTGTCTGATTGCTCTGGCAAGGACTTCCAGCATTATGTTGAATAGAAGTGGAGATAGTGGGCATCCTTGTCTGTTTCCAGCTCTAAGTGGGAATGCTTTCAATTTTTCACCATTTAGTATGATATTGGTTATGGGTTTATCCTATATGGATTTAATAATTTTGAGCCATCTATGCCTATATTGTTAAGAGTTCTTATCATAAAAGGGTGCTGAATTTTGTCAAAAGCAATTTCTGCATCTATTGAGAGGATCATATAGTCTTTGTTCTAAGTTTTATTTATATGGTGAATTACATTTATAGATTTGCATATGTTGAACCATGTCTGCATTTCAGGGATGAAGCCCACCTGGTCATGATGAATTATATTTTTGATGTGCAGTTGAGTTCAGTTTGCTAAGATTTTATTGAGAATTTTTGCATCCATATTCATAAGGGATATTTGTCTGTAGTTTTCTTTTTTTGTTGTGTCATTTCCTGGCTTTGGTATCAAGGTGATATTGACTTTGTACAATGAGTTTGGGAGGATTCCATCCTTCTCAATGTTGTGGAATAATTTCTGCAGTATAGGTACTAGTTCTTCTTTGTAGGTTTGGTCAAATTCAGGTGTGAATCCATCTGGTCAGGGACTTTTTTTTATTGGAAGATTTTTTATTGCTGCTTCCATTTTGGTGCTTGATATTGTCTGTTCAGGAATTCTATTTCTTCCTGATTGAGCCTAGGAAGTTTGTGTGTTTCTAGGAATTTGTCCATTTCCTCCACATTTTCATGTTTTTGGGCATAGAGATTTTTATAGTATTCAGAGATGATGTTTTGTGTTTCTGTGGTATCAGTTGTGACTCCTTTTCATTTCTAATTGAGCTTATTAGAGTCCTTTCCTTTCTGCTTCTGGTCAATCTAGCAAGAAGTCTGTCTATTTTGTTTGTCTTGTCAAAAAACCAACTTTTTTTTTTAATTTATTTTTTAAATTTCAGAATATCATGGGGGTACACCACTTTGGCCATACACATTGCCCCTGTTCTGCCCATGTCAGAGCCACAATCGTGGTCGTCTCCCAAACTGTGCTCCCCACATCCATTCAGTGAGAGTTTTTCCCATCCCTTCCACCCCCCTCCCGCCCGCCCGCCCTCAGATGAATGTTATTGCCCTGTGTGATGTAAGTGTTCATCAGTTAGTACCAATTTGATGGTGAGTACCAGTGGTGCTTGTTTTTCCAATCCTGTGACACTTCGCTTCGAAGAATGGGTTCTAGCTCCAACCAGGAAAATACCAGATGTGTTAATTCACTGTTGTTCCTTATTGCTGAGTAATACTCCATGGTATACATATACCACATTTTATTGATCCACTCGTGTGTTGATGGGCACCTGGGTTGTTTCCACAACTTTGCAATTGTGAAATTGTGCTGCTATGAACATTCGAGAGCAGATGTCTTTATTATAAAATGAAAGAACCAACTTTTTGTTTTATTAATCTTCTGTATAGTTCTTTTGTTCTCGATTTCATTTAGTTCTGCTCTGATCTTGGTTGTTTTTTTTTCTTCTGCTGGGTTTAGGATTGGTTTGCTCTTCTTTTTCCAGTTCCTTGAGACGATTCATTAGTTTGTTCATTTGTGATCTTTCTGTCTTTTGGATGTGGGCATTTAAGGTGATGAGTTTTCCTCTGGGGACTGCTTTTGCTGTATCCCACAGATTTTGATAACTTGTGTCTCCATTATCATTTAGTTCAAAGAATCTTTTGATTTCCCTCTGAATTTCCTCCTTGACCCAATAGTCATTCAGCAATAGATTGTTTAATTTCCATGTCTTTGTGTAGAGATGAGTGTTTCTGTTGGAATTGATTTCTAATTTTATTCCACTGTGGTCTGAGAAGATACACGGTATAATTTCTATTTTTTTAAAATTTGTTGAGATCTAATTTGTGGCCTAGGATGTGATCAATTTTAGAGACAGTTCCATGAGCTGATGAGAAGAACGTATATTAGTGTTGTTTGGGTGGAATGTTCTGTAGATGTCTGTTAGGCCCAATAGTTCTAGAGTTTTGTTTAAGTCCATTGTTTCTTAATTTCTGCTTGGATGATCTGTCCAGTTCTGTCAGTGGGGCGTTGAAGTCCCTGGCTATTATGGCATAGCTGTTTATTATTTTGTCTAGATCTAGCAGGATTTGCTTTATGTATCCGGGTGCTCCTGTGTTGGGTGCATAAATATTTGGGATTGTTAAGTCTTCTTGTTGGATATTTTCCTTCACCACTATATAGTGACCGTCTTTGTCTTTCTTTACTTTTGTTGCTTTAAAGTTTATGATATCTTATATAAGAATGGCTACCCCAGCTTTCTTTTGGTTTCCATTTGCCTGGAAAATTGTTTGCCATCCCTTCACCTTGAGTCTGAATGAATTCTTATGTGTAAGATGTGTTTCCTGGAGACAGCAGATACTTGGCTTGTATTTTCTTATCTATTCAGCCAGTCTATGTCTCTTCAGTGGACAATTCAAGCCATTCACATTTATTGAGAGAATTGATATTTGGGGTGTATTTCTGTTCATCCTGTTGGGTAGACTCTTATTATTTTTTTTCCCTCTTGAGCCATTGTGCAACCAGGGTTCTGGAATTTAGTTTTGGGTAATTTTACACTGGTGGGTGTTTATTGTGCTGGTCAGTGTATAATGCAGGTCTGAGAACTTCCTTCAGGGCAGGTCTGGTCTTCGCAAATTCCATCAGTGATTGCTTGTCTGGGAAGGTCTTTATTTCTCCCTCATATAAGGAGCTTAGTTTTGCAGTATAAAGAATTCTGGGTTGGCCATTTATTTTAGAAGACTGAGGATGGGTCACCAATGCCTTCTGGCTTGTAAAGTTTCAGTTGAGAAATCTGCAGTTAGTCTGATAGGTTTTCCTTTGTAGGTTACCTGCTGTTTTTGCCTTACTGCTCAAAGGAGTGCCTCTTTTGTGTTTACTTTGGCCAGCCTAATAACTGTGTGGCATGGTGATTGTCTTTTCACATTGAGTCTCCCAGGAGTCCTGTGTGCTTCTTGTACCTGGATATCAAGATTTCTGGCTAGGCCATGGAAATTTTCCTCTATTATTCCTTCAAATAGATGTTCCAGCCCTTGTGTATTTTCTTCTTTGGCCTCAGGAATGCCTGTGATTCCTATGTTTGGCCTCTTTACATAATTCCACATTTCTTGTATGCTTTGTTCATGCCCCTTGTTTCTGTGTTCTTTCTCTTCAACTGATTTGTTTAGCACATATGAGTTATCTTCCATCTCTGAGATTCTTTCCTCTGCATGATCCAGCCTATTCTTAAGGCTTTCCACTGTGTTTTGTAGATCCTTGAATGCCTCTTTCATTTCCAGTATTTCTGTTTGGTTTTTCCATAATCAATTTCTTTAGAGAAATTTTTATTCATCTTGCATTGTTCTTGTGGCTTCTTTGTGTTGGGCTTCTATTTTCTCTTGAATTTCATTGAGCTTTGTTACAATCCATAATCAAAATTCTTCCTCTGTCATTCTGCCCATTTCATTTAAGTTGGGATCCGTTGCTGAGGAGCTAATGATGATTTCTTTTGGGGGTGACTTTTGGCTCTGATTTTTCATTGTTCCTGTGTTCTTTAGCTGATTATTTCTCATCTGGCCTCTTGGTCAAGAGCTGGGGGTGCTAGGGCTGGTTTATGGCCCTGTCTCCAAGTCCCCAAGGATCATTCCCTGACAGCGCTGGGAAGAGGAATGCTGGTCCTGTATTGCCTTAGGTGCATTTTAGCAAGTTTGATGAACCTCTTGGGTTACCTCTGACCTGTTCTCTTCACCTCTTCCCCGTGGAGTGTAGTGAGTTTGTTCCCCCAGCTTAAGCTCCTAGCTGGTGGATTGTACTTGTGGGTACAAATCCACTGCTCCCTAATAGCTTGAGCTGGAAGGCAATATTTTTAGCTATGGGTTGTTCCTGCTATTGTTGATTGTAGTTTGTGTGGAGGAGCCAATTACCTAGGTAATCTGGTGTGCCTGTGGTAGGCTCTGGTCCCCCAGCTGGGGTATACAAAAGTCCCAAGCTTTGGGAGGGGCCTTGTAGGTGCCAGGGGTTACTTGGATCCTACTCCCCCTAAGGTGTGGGGATGAGCAAGATAGCTTGCAGCTGGAGTATGAAAGCTTGGGTGAGTGAGCTTCTATGGAGCTCAGAGGTTGCTTATCTGGCCACTGGGGGAGCTCCTGTTATGGAGTTCAGAGCTCTGTCTCTAAGCTTGGAGGAGTGCTCCTGATGGGAGGGATCAACTGGTGTGATTGCTGAGGTCAATAGCCAGGTTTTTTCTTCCCTGTCCACAAGCTTAGGCACTTTCCCCTCTGATTGGACCACTTGTGTTTCCTCTCCACCGAAGACGGGCTGTCAAGCTTCCCCACAGTTTGTGTGTCTGGCCTGCTGACATGCATCTCCACGTGTCCCTGGCTGATAGGGGGATCTCCAGTTGTGCACCCCTTTTCTGCCACTAGACCCCAAGGTGAGCAGGTGGGCCTTTCTATCCTCAGAATTCTCTGCCAGGGGGATGCTCCCACCAGGGGAATAGTGGCAGCTGAAGGAACTCTTGGATCAAGCAGAACTCCCTATTAAAGTAGGGGTGGGAGCAGCTGCTCTGGTTCAGCGTGCAGCGCCTGAGGCATTCGGTTGCCATGGGAACCAGTACTTATGCAAATTGAGTCACTATGGCACAGCAACCTTCTATATGACCATTCTCTGGGGGAAGGGGGGATGGGGACCTGGAGAGTGGGCACTAGGTCCCATCATGTAGGAGATGGCCATAGCCAGGGAGGCAGGACTGGACAGATGGGCTGAAAACTGTTTCCAATACACACCAGGGTCAGCCAAGAGGATACGGTTCAGCTGGGCAGGGAATGCGGCTCTCCTTGTCCCACCTGGAGCCCACAGAGACAGCTGTCCACAGCCTCCAGGGGTGTAGCCCATCACTCCTAGGTGGGAGAGCCCCTGGACTGGGGGTGAGGTGAAGCTAGAGACCTAGCTAATAGTCAGCTCCAGGCAGGGGACCTTAAAGATGGCTGCTGGCTGTTGACCGGACCTGTAGAGTGGGTGTACAGTAGGTTCCTCCTGGTTCAGGTCAGCCACGCTGTGAACATGGCTCTCCTCCACCCACCTGGATCCAGCGGAGGCAACTGCTGGCAGCCATCAAGGGTGTAGCCTGTTGCTCTCCTTTCAACTCCCGTGCCCTGGTCCTGCTGACTTTCAGAGGCAAGGTGCCCATCTCCAAATTCCAGTGTACTGTCTTAGGAAGCTGTATCTCAGCCCAGTCCCATCCCGGCCTGATGCTGTCCTGGCACAGTGTACCCAAGAGTTCAGAATGGCTCCCACACTTGTTTCCTCCCCACAGAGCCGGCTGTCTCGTGCAGTGACTTTGCACCAACTCTGGGCTTGTCTTTGTCTGAGTGGATGGAAGGTTTGTGAGGTGGTGAGTGTCCACCTGTAAGTCGAATTGCACTGCACTGACCTGGCAAGCACATCCTTCCCATGCTGTTCTCTGTTGTATTCCCTGAGCTCTCTGATCTTTGTGAATGTATCTCCCCGTCACCTTTTTTGTTGCGCTGAGTGTCCCCATGCTGCTTCTCTGTGAATTCACAATGCTGTTCTTGGAGTGAGCAATCCACGCATAGGAAGCCGTCTGTGCTCTTCACCTCCTTCGCTGGGAGTGGTGAGGTAGGAGTCCTCCACCAGACCGCCATTTTTCTATTATATTTTTAGATAGCCAAATATTCCAGAGAAGGTGGCATCTGTATAATATCTCCCTAACAGAGTACAGCATAAGAGATGATAGAAGAGCTACAGCCTTCCAACAACAGGATTCTTAAGAAAGAAAGAAGGAAAGAGAAGACAGGAGGATAAACACAATCTTACATTAACAAAACAATGCAAAGAGGGGAAAACAACATTTATTGTAGAGAGGAAAAGTTTCATTTTTGGTAAATCAGACGGTAGATACAGGCTGATATTCAAAGAGATAGGGAGGGATCAAAAGTGTAAGAAATGACTCATGTCTAAATCATGAGTATTCCTCAACAGTTACATAGAACAGTTGGCTTTCTAACAAGTCCTCAGGTGAGTTAGTTTTGTAGTGCCAATGCAAGATTAATCATACGTATTTATCTCTGCTTTCCCCTTAAGCCCTAATAAAAAGACAGCAAAGAAATTGAAAAAGGCATAAACCCACAAAAAGTATAGAAAATGAATGACATCAGACAGTGACATCAACAAAATTTTAGAGGGTGAGAAGTATATGGAAAAATGAAAACTTGCATAGCAGACCAGTTAAAGAAGAAAGTTGGGTGTAGTAGGAGAAGCCAGCAAGAAGCATCCCAAAGTGTTGTACCTTTGTTTTAAGGTTTAGGAATTAGAAGAACCAATTACCTTTGAATAATTGGGGAAGATGGTTCTGTGTGTTTGTGTGTGTGTGTATTTAAGGTATTTGGAAGGGAGGGGATGAAAAGAGGAGAACTAAGTGATGAAATTTATAAGTAACACACCACCCATGCTCTCCACCACTGCCTGTATAACAAGCAACGATCACTTCCCAAACTTAGCTGAAAATTGGAAGTTAGTTTTTGATAAAGGATAGCATATAAAAAAGTAAGAAAGCAAAAAAAAAAATTAAAGTAGAATAATATAATAATTAGTAAATTATTCACTGCAGGGAAAATAAAATATTATTCAAGAAAATGAACATACTCATAATAGTCTATATGGTTTAAACAAATTTTCTTCCAGGTAAGTTTCACTAACTTATACCATCCAGTATTGGTGATTAAGCAGAATACCTATTTCTTCTAAACCTTGTGTATTACTAAGATTTTTTACTTTGGCTTATCTATTAAGCTTTCCTTTTTTTAAAAAAAATTTTGTTTAATTATGAATGATATGGAGATTCATTTAGTATATTTAAAAGCTGTTTATATTTTTTTGTTTTTTGCCCATTTTCTACTTTTTTCCCCTCACATCTATCATTTTCCACCCACCACATATTAAAAATTTCACCCTTTTTAAAAAAAAGACTTAATTTTTTAGAGCAGTTTTAGGATACAGCAAAAATTGAGAGGAAGGTATGGAGATTTCCCACATACTTCCTATCTCCCACCCCCATTATCAACATCCTGCACCAGAGTGGTACATTTATTGTAACTGATGAACCTACATTAAACCATCATAGTCCCTCAAAGTCCATAGTTTATATTAGGGTATATTGTATGGGTTTGGACAAGTGTATAATGTACATGTATCTATCATTATAGTACCATATGGTGCACTTGCACTGCCCTAAAAATTGTCTGTGCTCTGCCTATCTATTCTCCCTACCAAACCCCTAGCAACCACTGATCTTTTTACTGCCTCCATAGTTTTGCATTTTTCAGAATGTCATATAGTTGTAATCATAAAGTATGCAGTCTTTTCAGATTGACTTCTTTTACTTAGTAATATGTATCTAAGGTTTCTCTGTGTTTTTTGTGTCTTGATAGCTCATTTCTTTTTAGCACTGAATAATATTTCATTGTCTGGATATATCATAGTTTATTTATCTATTCACTTCCTGAGGGGCATCTTGGTTGCTTCCAAGTTTTGGCAATTATGCATAAAGCTGCTATAGATATCTTTATGCAGGTTTTGGTGTAGACATAGGTTTCCACCTACTTTGCATAATACCAAGGAACATAACTGCTGGATCATATGGAAAGAGTATGTTTAGTTTTGTCCAGATGTTTCAACATCATTTATTAAAAAGACTGTCTTTGCCCCATTGTATTTCCTTTGCTTCTTTGTCAAAAGTAGTTGACTGTATTTATGTGGGTCTATTTTTGGGCTCTTTATTTTGTTCCATTGATCTATTTGTGTGTTCTTTTATAAATGCCACACCTTCTTGATTACTATAGATTTATGTTGTTTTGAAGTCAGGTAGTGTCAGTCCTCTGACTTTACTCTTCTCCTTCAAAACTGTCTTGGATATTCTGAGTCTTTTGCCTCTCCATATTAGCTTTAAAATCAGTTTGTCAGTATCCACAAAAATACTTGCTGGGATTTTGGTTGGGATTGAATTGAACCTATAGATCAAGCTGGGAAGAATAAACATTTTGACAATATTGAGTCTTCCTATCCATGAACATGAAATATCTCATTTCTTTAGTTGTCTCTTGATTTCTTTCAACAGAGTTCTGTAGTCTTCCTCATGTAGATTTGGTACATATTTTGTTAGATTTGTACCTACATATTTTATGTTTTGGGTGCTAATGTAAATAATATTGTGATTTTGATTTCAAATTCCACTTGTTCATTGCTGGCATATAGGAAAGTAATTGTATATAATAACAAATACTTTTTATAAGATACAATATATAATATTTTGTATGTTAACCTTGTATCCTACAAACTTTCTATTATCATTTATTATTTTAGAAGTTTTTTTGTCAATTCTTTTGGATTTTTTATGTAGATGATCATGTCATGTGGAAACAAAGTTTTATTTCTTCCTTCCCAGTATGTATGCCTTTTATTTCCTTTTCTTGTTTTATTGTATTAGGTGGGACTTCCAGTATGATGCTGACTGAAGAGGAGTGGAGGGAAGGTTCATCCTTGCCCATTTCTGACCATAGTGGGAAAGCTACAGGCTTCTCATCATCAAGTATGATGTTAGCTGTAGGTTTTTATCGATATTATTTATCAAGTTGAGGAAGTTCTCCTCTGTTCCTATTTCACTGACAGTTTTTATTATGAATGGGTTGAATTGTGTTAAATGCTTTTTCTGCACCTATTGATAATATCATGTGATTTTTCTTCTTTAGCTTGTTGATGTGATGGATTGCATTAACTGATTTTCAAATTTTGAACCAGCTTTGCATACCTGGGATAAATTCCACTTGGTTGTGATGTATAATTTTTTTTATAGATTGTTGGGTTTCATTTGCTAATATTTTGTTGAGGATTTTTGCCTCTATGTTCGTGGGAGATATTGGTCTGTATTTTTTTTCCTGTAATTTCTTTGTCTGGTTTTGGTGTTAGGGTGATACTGGCTTCATAGAATGAACTAGGAAGTGTTCACTCTGCTTCTAACTTCTGAAAGAAATTGTGGAGAATTGGTATAATTCTTTTCTTAAATATTTCTTAGAATTCACCAGTGAACCCATCTGGGACTGGTGATGTTTGTTTTGGAAGGTTATTAATTATTCATTCAATTTCTTTAATAGATATAGGACTATTTAGATAGTGTATTTCTTCTAGTGTGAGTTTTAGCCATATTGTGCCTTTCAAGGAATTCATTCATTTCATCTAGGTTGTCAAATTTGTAGGCATAGAGTTTTCTATAGTGTTCCTTTTTTATCCTTTTAATGTTGCTGTGGTTTAGATGTGGTATGGCCCTGCCAAAACTCATGTTAAATTTTAATTGTTCATATATGGTGTTGGAAAGTGGGGCCTTTAAGTAGTGATTAGATCAAGATGAATTAATATCTTTCTTGAGAGTCTGGGTTAGTCTTCAAGAGAATGAATTAATTCTCATGAGAGTGTGTTGTTGTAAACAGGTCAGCCTTTTTGTCTTCTGTCTCTTTTGCATACGCCCACTTCCCCTTCTGCTTTTCCATTGGAAGGGCTCAGAAATTGATACCCCAAAATATGGCATATTGACATGCTGAACTAAAGAAGCCTCAAGGTCTCTCTGACTTCCCCCCTTCCCACTGTCTCTCCCAAAGAAGTTAAAATTCCTTTATCTGCCTAAGATCCAGCTCCACTAAGGAGAGCGATTGTTTTTTCTTCTCCTCCCTGTAGGATCAAGAATGTAACCAAACGTGGATATACCCTTTCACTGTCAAAGAGAACTATTTACAAGTTAATCTCTGTTCCAGAATCCATTCATTCTCTGTAGTAATCATTTTTTGCCCCTTAACAGAATTCCTCTTCACTTTCCTCCCATAACCTGTTTTGCCAGGATGGTATATAAGCTTCTGAACTTTTTTGGGGAGGGGGGTTGGTAATCACCCTGTGATTCTCCCCGTGATTCTCTCACATTTAATAAATTTGTATGCCTTTTCTCCAATTAATCAGCCTTTTGTCGATTTTTTTCTGTGAAACTCAGGGGGCCAAGGACCATGATATGATACAGCGTGAGGCCCTCACCAGAAATTGACCAGATGTGGCTGCCTGATCTTGAAGCTCCCACCCTCCAGAATCTTAAGCCAAATAAACCTCTTTCCTGTATAAATTACCTAGTCTCAGGTATTTTGTTATAGCAATAGAAGACAAATTAAGACAGAAAATAGATACTGGGAGTGGCGCTATTGCTATAAAAATGCTTGAAAATGCGCAAGTGGCTTTGTAACTGTATGACGGGCAGAGGTTGGAAGAATTTGGACAAGCAGGCTAGTAAAAACCTAGAATGCTGTAAATGGCACATTAAGAGTGATTCTGGTGAGGGCTTAGAAGACTAGAAGACTAGGGAAAGTCTGGAACTTCTTAGAAATTATTTCAGTGGTTGTGACCAGAATGTTGATAAGAATGTGGACAGTAAAAGCTACTCTGATGAGGTTTCAGATGGAACTGAGGAACAAGGTATTGGGAACTAGAATAAAGGCTATCTTTGTTTTATAGTTGCAAATAACTTGGCTGCATTGTGTCCATGCCTTAGGGCTTTGTGGAAGGTGGAACTTAAGAGTGATGAATTAGGATTTCTGGTATAAGAAACTTCTAAGCAAAATACAGAAGGATTTGCATGGTTTCTTTTAACTGCATACAGTAAAATTTGCAAACAAAAGGAAGCAGAGCATAAAATTTTGGAAAATTTTTAGCTTGGCTATGTACAGAATGAAGAAGTGTGTTTGACAGGTGTGGCCAAGTGACTGGTTACTAAAGAGATTAGCATGCATAGAAGGGAGCCAGCGGCTAATTGTCAAGACAATGGTAAAATGACCTCAAAGTCCATTTCAGAGATCTTTGAGACTGCCCCTTCCATCACAGGCCCAGAGTTCTATGAGGGCAGAATGGTTTCAGGGGATGGGTTGCTGCCCAGGACTGCCTCACTGCCCAGGGCTGCCTGAGGTCTCTGCTCCCTGCATTCAGGTGCAGTGCTCCCTCACTACTTGAGCTGTGACTCAAGTGGTCCTAGGTGCAGCTCAACCTGTTGCTCCAAAAGGTACAAGCTATAAACCTTAGTGGCACCACACCATGGTTCAAGTGGGCCCAGATGTGGCTTGTGCCATAGCTCTGCAGAGCACAAGCTGAAAGCCTCGGTGGTGTCCACTTGGTGCTAATTCTACAGGCATGCAGAATGCAAGAGCTAGATTTCAAAGGATGTTACAGAAAGCCTGCAGACCCAGGCATAAACCTGCCATTGGGGTGGAGCCACAGAGAATCCCTATCAGGGCAATGCCTAGTGGAGCCATGAGAGTGGGGCTGCTGCTGGGATCCCAGAACTCTTCCACTACCAGCAGCACACAATGCCCATTTGGGAAAGCTATAGGCTCCAGCATGCAACTCCAACCAGTGAAAGCAGCCACATGGGCTGCACCCAGCAAAACGATGGGGACAGGGTTGCATGAAGCCTTGGGAGTCTACCCCCCCACACCAGAGTGTCCAGGAGGCTGCACTTGGAATGAAAGATTATTTTGGATATTTAAGATTTAATGTCTTTCCTGCTGGGTTTCAGATCTACTTTGGGCCAGTTACTTCTTTCTTTTTGCCTATCTGTCCCTTTTGGAATGGGAATGTTTACCCTATGCCTGTTCCACCATTGTGTCTTGGAAGTAGATAACTTGTTTTGATTTTACAGGCTCACAGCTGGAAAGAGTTTGCTTTTAGTCTCAGATGAGACTTTGGACTTTGAACTTTTGAGTTGGTGCTAGAACGAGTTAAGAGTTTTGGGACTACTGGGATAGTATTATCGTTTTTTGCACATGAGAAGGACATGAGTTTTGAAGGGCCAAGGACAGAATGCTATGGTTTGGATGTGGTTTGTCTTCACCAAAACTCATGTTAAATTTTAATTGCGAATGTATAAGTGTTGGGAGGTGGAACCTTTAAGAGGTGATCAGGTCATTAAGATAAATTAATGGCTTTCTTGAGACTGTGTTAGTCTTCCTGAGACTAGATTAGTTCTCAGGAGAGCAGGTTGTTCTAAAGTGAGTCAGCCTCCTTTGTTCCCTGTCTCTTTTGCACATGCTTACTTCCCCGTCTGCTTCTCTGCACATTATGGTGCAGCATGAGGCCCTCACCAGAAGCTGACCAGATGTGGCTGCCCAATCTTGGGCCTCCCAGCTTTCATAATCATGAACCAAATAAACCTCTTCTTTTATAAATTACCCAGTCTCAGGTCTTCTATTATAGCACAGAAAATGGATTAAAGTAAATGCCCATGGGATCTGTCATGATGTACTCTCTTTCATTTCTGATATTAGTAATTTATATCCTCTGGCTTTTTTCCTCAATTAGCTTGGCTAGAGGCTTATCAGTTTTAGAGATCTTTTCAAAGAACCAGCGTCTGGTTTTGTTGATTTTTTCTATTGATTTCCTGTTTTCAGTTTCATTGATTTGTGCTCTAATTCTTATTATTTCTTTGCTTTGTCATATGATTGTCATATATGTGTAGATATACCTTTTTAAAAGTTATTATCCTTTCAACTTTATGGTATTTTTTTGTCATGCAGAATTTAAAAATACTATATAGTCAAATTTATCAAAATTTTCTTTCATGGACTCTAAGTCCTGCTTAAAAATCTATAACACTTCAGAATGATAAAATTTTATATCATATTTTCCTTAGTTTTTCAGATTATTTTTATATTTAAATCTTTTAAATGTGTGTATGGGGGTGGTGGTGTGTGAAAGAAATGAGGTTGAGGTCCAAGGCTTTTTATTTTCCTTAATTTTTGTTTGTTTGTTTATTTTGAGGCAGCCACTCAGGGTCAGCTTCCATTCATGACTAGCTCATTTTTCTTCATTGATTTGAAATGTTATCTTTGTCCATTTTTCATCTTTCTTATTTTTTCCTATTAAGGTTTTCAACCTAGGCATTGTTTTTTTCACCCAAATGTACTTTATTAAGAGTGATGCATCATGCCAATAGCCTACTGGATATGAGAGTAATATATAGCCAGTCACCCCCAAGCCCATACTAGAAATAAATACAGAGAATATCATGTGAATAGAAGTGATACTATTAGAGAAGTAGGAAGAGATAAACTACTCCTCTACTTCATAAGAGTGTATAGTGAGGTGTCATCTAAGGCTGTGGTCCCCAACCCCCGGGCTGCAGACTGGTACGGGTCAGCCACCTGTTAGGGACTGGCTACAGAGCTCTGCCACCTCCCACCCCCACCCACTGTCCGTGGAAAAATTGTCTTCCATGAAACCGGTCCTTGGTGCCAAAAAGATTGGGGACCGCTGATCTAAGGAATGTAAACTATCTGTCTTTTTCCCCAAATCTGTCGGTTGTTTTATGTTGAGAGGATGCAGAAAAAGCAGTAGACAACCATGCTCACAAATTGTCCACCAAGTGAGAAGCAGACAACCAACTTTGGAAAACAAGAACTTTGAATCTTTTTGTTTTTCCTGAAGAGGAGAATTAAATAATTAAGACTTTGTTTTAGAGTTCTGACAAGTACAAACTACTTGAAATGCCTTGAAATCTGCTGCTACTTCAGTGTTTGGGATGCTGTCATTATTTTGGAGGAAAATTTTTGAATTTTTTCTGTTAACACATATGCTTCTTGATGATGTTTGGATATATCCATTGTTGTAATTATCATAGGTCTCTGAAGATGTTGTTGAAAATTATTACATTTCTAATTTAAGCAGAATGAGTATGGACAGGTTTGTTGTACTGAGATTCCCTCTTTCTACTTCTCTCTCTCCTTCTCTCTCTTCCTTTCCCTCTGTCCTCTGTCCTTTCTTCTTTTTCTTTCTTGACTTTGCTAGACTGATTCTGTGTTTTAGTCCTTTCCTGAAGCAAGCATCTCTGAAGGATCAACCATTTCTTTGGGCTACAATATCACCACCATCAATATTTAAAAATCATTTTATTGTGAAATAAAACAGCTGTTCACCAAAGTATATAAAACCTACAAACAATGAATCTACATTATTTAGGTGCATACAGATTTAAGACTGTGATATCCATTATCTATGTATATGTCTGTCTATATCTATGCCTATATAGAGAGATTTATTTTAAGGAATAGTTTCATGCAATTGTGGGGACTGGGAAATCCAACTTCTGCAGGTCAGGCTGTTAAGCTGGAGGCCCATGGAATTGGTGATTTTGCAGAATGCAGACTGGAGGCAGAATTTCTTCTTATTTGGGGGACCTCAGTGTTTTTCCCTTAAGACCTTCAGCTGATTGGATGAAGTCCACCCACATTATGGAGAGTAATCTGCATTACTCAAATGTTAATCTCATCTAAAAAAATACCCTCACGATAGCATCTAGACTGATGTTAGACCAAAAATCTGGGAACTGTGGCCTATCCAAGTAGATACATAAAATTAGCCATCACATCTTCTTTACCTCTAGTAATTCTTTTCTGTCAGCCTACTTTGTCTTATATGAGTATAATACATCAGCTGTATTTTGATTTTGCCTGGTATATCTATTTCATTCTTTTCTCTCAATCTTTCTGTGCATTAAATCTCAATAAATCCTCATATATCTACACTCTCAACTGTTCATCAGCTTCTTATCTCACTGAGAAAATAGAAACAATAAGAAGAGAATTTTCACAAGCTTCAGCACTTCCCAATCACTTGCATCTGTGCTCAAACACTCTGTCTTCACTCTCATTAGAATGTAATTCCTTGAAAACAGGGACTTTGCTTATCCCTGGCACTTATCATCATACCTGACAAAGAGTAGGCCTTTAAAAAATAATTGTTGAATTAAAATAAATGACAAAAAATATCTCTATCACTGTGAGAACAAAAATTACCATTCATTCACTCAATAACAATTTATTATGTGCCTATTTCTTGACAGGCTGTATTCTAGAAACTGACAGTATAGCAGAGAATAGAACAGATAAAAATCTGTAAACTGAGGGAATTTATATTTTAGTTGAGGGCTAAGTTCATATTAGCTGCTACCACAGGCCTTTACATGAACCATCTACTTTTTTGGTAAGTACATGAGATTTCCATTTTATTGTATGGTTTTATATCACACAAGTTCAAATGCATTTCTCTACAACTATTCCAACATAGCCATTTGGAACTATTTCAGTCATCCTTAACATGTGACTTTACCAAAGACCTTGAAGCTAAACAAACAAACAAAATTACAAATGACTAACTTTTGGATGAATGGGATGAGAAGTAGTCATCAGATGATGATTGGGGTGTTAATCTATAACAAGACACTGTGTCAAAATGTTTCTTCTGATACAGCATTTATAATTCAGAACGTTCAAAAAACAAGGAGAGAATAAGACTACAATAAAAGAAGCTTCTGCAGCTTAAGCCTCCCATAGTCCTAAGCCTGACAAACACAAGCGAAGCATCTTTCCTGCAAACTATAACAAATGAGTCTCCAGTATTTCCATCTGGTTGAACCTTCAGAGATAGATGCTCAAGACATATTAGTATATATACCATCTTTACTCTGGTTGCATTAATTATGCCTGAAAAGTTTAATACCCATCCAAGTCTAAAGGTTTAATACCCATCCAAACACGTAACATTGGTATCGTAATAGGTAAGAGTGGAGTGTAAAAGCGAAGGCTGGTTGTGTGCAGCCCTGTGGGAAGTTTTCTTCCGCAGAGGTTGAGTAGAACAGTACTGCTAAAGAAACCAGAGGAATAAGAACAGTCAACATAGGAAGAGACAGAAACATTCTTCTCCTCCACTTGTTATTCCCCCACCCTGTTTTGAAAGGTATATGGCATTAAAATTTAGTTGTGTTTTTAAAAAATTATGACCTAGTGCTGCTCTATTTCCTCTTCCTTCTTATTTTGATGTGTCATCCTAGCTGCTTGTGGTATCATATTAGGAATCCCATGAATGCCTGGCTATTCTCAACTGTTTATTAATCAGTTCATTTGTTGATGCTTCATGTCTGAGCAGCTTCTTGGAAAGCAGGCACATCAGGAACTCCAGCAGCTCCGGGTCAAGGCGCAGGGTCTCCTCCACCCTGGGGCTCCCAAGGACCGCGACCCCAACACGTGCAGGGACATACCAGCGACTGCGGACGGAAGCGTGGTCCACAGCAGCGCTGAGCCCGCCGCATGCTTCCCTCAGCATGGTCTGATACTGTTATAGCCATCACGTGTCACTGCGCCCTCTGCCAGCCAGCCAGGGCCTACCCTCCGCTCCTGTCTCCCCCTCTTTTTAAACAAATCTTACCAAAAAGGTTAAGTAAAGTGTTACTATACCTATTTTCAGATGAGAAAGCTGAGGCTTACCTCTTTTATCCAATATCACATAGGACTAGGATTAAGACTGAGGTCTTCAAACATATGTTTTATTATTTTCTTCATTATTTTAAAAAATACTTTTTTTGTTTCTTTTTCATATCTTTGTTTTTAATTACAGCACTTTCAGTTGCTATTTTACAAACATATGCCTTAATTACTAATCTACTGGGTTTGTATAGACCTATAGGGGCTTATCTTGCAAACAGAGAAGAAAAACCTAGCAAAAAGCTTAATCGTAAGTTTTGAGCAACTGTAGCTTTGTCCCCAAGATGGCAGTGTCTGCATTGGCCCTGTTTATAGGTCTGAATGTGTAATGTGTATAGGATAGCTACTATGGTCTCTGATTGGCTGGGCATACTTTTGGAGAAACTCTTTGTTTAATGTTAAACGAAGAGAAGATGTTAAATAGACAAGTCAACTTTTGGGGGCAGATCTCTGCAGAATAAAAATGGAGAAGCATCTGAGGACTTCCTTCGTGGTTTTGTGGCTTTATTTTTGTTGTAAGTTAGTGGAGAGTTTTAGCCAGGTTGACACAGTAAATCTAGGGACATTTACTTAGGATTTGGGGCATAGGTGTAGTACATTGGGCTAAGAGGAGGGAACAAAATGGGGCCACTTTCTAGTTCACCTGGGATTCAGTGTGGGGTATAAAGAGGAATGCAAATTAGAAAGAATTAAGACTGGATGATTGATCTCTTGACTCTCACTTTGCTTTCTGAATAGGGGTGAGTGGCAAAAACCAAGTGGAGCAGAGTCCTCAGTCCCTGATCATCCTGGAGGGAGAGAACTGCACTCTTCAATGCAATTATACAGTGAGCCCCTTTAACAACTTACGGTGGTACAAACAAGATACTGGGAGAGGTCCTGTTTCCCTGATAATCATGACTTACAGTGAGAGCAAAGAGTCGAATGGAAGGTACACAGCAACTCTTGATGCAAGCACCAAGCAAAGTTCTCTGCATATCACAGCCTCCCAGCTCAGCGATTCAGCCTCCTATATCTGTGTCGTGAGCGCACTGTGCTCCCCAGGCACTGGCAGCCAGTGCCCAAACCTGCACCTGGAGATTGTCAAGGAGGCTTAGTAGGTGGAGTAGAACATTTTTTTTTTTATGCACTATATAGTTCCCCAAGTGAGCTAGTATGTCTGTCTCAGACACAATTGGATTTGAGCTTGAGCCTAGAGGTCTACATAGCATGAAGATATCCTCACTCAACCGGTAAAGTTAACTGCTACATCTGGTTATTCCCAAGGGCAAGATAGTCATGCTGCATTAGTGCTACTGAGGTAGATGATAGTTTTGGCTGGAAGGGAGAGAGCAGCTAGGCCTGGGGTCTGGCTACCAGTAGAATGTCAACTAAGTAAAAGAACAAAAAGTTGATGTGGCCAGTGGCAGTATCTTGATAAGTTTCCTCACACTGACAGACATTTCATGGCTATTCAGGTTTTCAGAAAGCATCCTGTGCCAAGTTCTACGAAAGCATCCTGTGGGGAGAGATTAGCTTTACCCATTTAGCCATGCTCCTAATCAAGGTGTCTTTCCAGGTGACCCACTACTCTTTCATCACCTTCCACTATTGCTCCTTTGAGGGACATTTCTTCCCAGACTGTTCTGCCAGCAGATGCTGGCAGGCATAGTTACTCTAAGACAGCAGAATAGCCGTGTCAGGCCCTTCAACCATCAGTGTTCTAGAACAGAGACTTAAGAAACAGAATGCTTACCTACAATTGTGAATACTGGTTTGTACAAATTAGCTGTGAGTTCCTTTTTGGAACAATTAGAGAAATGTAAATATGGTTTGAGAATTAGATTAGATAAATATTTATTTGAAAGGCAGCTATGAACTGAGAAAACTAGGAAGGATATATATTAATACTAAGATATTAAAAATGGTAATCTCTGGGTGGTGGGAATATAATGTTTTTATCATTTTTATCTTTCCTTGTATGTACTTTTAATTTCTCTAGTTCATAGGTCTTGCTGCTGTCAAAATAAATGATATTTAAAAACCGATAACAACTGTCTTAAGAAAAATTTGAAGGAATGTGTCTGATCTGTTATCATCAACTCACAGAAATAGATATTTAAGGATGATTACACTTTCTAGGATATTGTTGAATAAGATCGATTTGTTATCTAGTGGGCCCTACATGTAAACTCATTTCCAAGGCTTAGTGAATTGACAGTTTGTAAATAAATGGAGCCAGGACCTGGACTGTTCTTTGTAACTAGTCTGGAGATTGCTCAAGTGTCAATTCTTCAAAAATGCTCTGAATTCTGGAGCTAAAAGTAAATCTAGATGTGTTCAGTAATCAGACATTTCTTTCTGTCATGCACCTCCTTTTAAGTCTTTAGAGTGAAGAAATTAAAGTTCAGATTTCTTCTACAGCATACTTGTTGAAATTATTAATAATAAATTAGTTGAGGAAGATAAAATGCACCAAAACTTAACCAATAGGTAAAATTCCAAGTAAGTGGAAAAATTATGTTTTAAAGGTATTCTCAGGGGGAGATCACTGTGGTACAGAAAAGACAAAGGGAAGCATCATGGGAAAATAGCAACTTTAGTTAGGTCTTGAAGGACAGATAGCACATTGAATTTATTCATTATACAATTATTTATTAAACATATAATAAATGACAGGCATTTTTGTAGGTATAAGGAGTAGGGTAGTGAACAACACAGGAAAATACAGACACCAAAAGGCCTTCCCTCATGAGGCTTGAGTTTAGGGGTATTTTATAGTGTTCACTTTTTTACAAGAATATCCTATGAAGTTTGTGTTTCAACCTAGGGATTTCTCTTGCTTGCTTTAGTGATGGCAGGTTTCATGTGGTGATTAATAGGCATAGGCATTGAAGTAGTGTACCTGTCACTTATTAGGTGACTGTGGATAAAATTACTGAAATTTACAGCACTCACACTTCATCAAGCGTAATAATGTATATCTTATTACATGGTTATGGTTGTAAGACTTAAGTTAAATTAAATTAATTAAATGATTGAATTGTATTAGTAGAAAATAATTTTTCAACTAAGGGTAGTTATTCTTGAATGTAGGTGAGATGATGCAGTGAAGATAATATAACATAAAATAACAAGAAAATTTAAGTATAGATTAAGGCTTAACTCTCTACTCTCCTGCTATTGATTATGTTATTTTACCCTGTGGTTATGCTGAGAGTTAGCCTTTATTTCACATTGTCCTTATCCTATCCAATTATTTGAACTGACTGTAATGGCTTTCTTGTTGGGTTTCTTTATCATAGGTTTTATGCACAGAAAATGAAACTTTCATGCTTCTGGTATAACTTATTGTCAATTCTAGGATGAATCTGCATGACCTTTATAGAGCAGGGCTCAGATATAACATCATTATACTGAGCTACAGTGTCAATAGCTAGATTCCCACCTGGGAGCTCATTTAAGAGGTTTCTGCATTGGAAAGGAGAGAAAATACCTTTCTAGGTTTTCCTTGGGGAGGAATGATTTTTAGTTATTCAATTTATAAATTGTACATGGTAGATGCTTAAGACGTATTATAGAAGAAAAAATGGGAGAGACAATTTAGGAGACAAACAATAGGTGGAGCTGACCAACAAATCTGCCCCTGGTCCTTACGTGGTTTTTTTTCATGTTATCTCTTCAGAGATCAGGGATACCTGTGTGATCTGTGCACAAGGGAGTGGATCTAGTTTCTGGTTGGCTGGGGAGACTCTCAGCTTCCTGCAACAACAGAATTATGAATATGTACCCAGAGAAACAAGCTATTTGGCTTGGTAGTGTTTGGAGGCTTTCATACCCCAACCAAAGTCCTCAGTGAGTCTGAGGGATAGAAATGTGGAGATGCCCTTGGAGTTTTATTAGTGCTTTTCTCTTGACAACTGTGCTATGAGTTTGTGGGCTCTGCAGATATCAATAAAAGGAGCAAATTGTAGTATCTTCTCCATTAGTCTGAAAGTTATAGAAGGGTGTTTGAGCCTCCATGCTCACCTGTGAGGACTGTGAAAAGAGAATATATGTTCAAAAAGTAGTCAGCCATTAATAAACCTCCTCTCTTTTTGGTGCTCTGTTTAACCAGAGGTGAATAGCTGATACACAATGGAGCAGAGTCCTTCATTCCTGAGTATCCAGGAAGGAACACGTGCTACTCTTAATTATATTTATCAAGAATTATAAACAGCATTATATATGTAACAATTGAAAAGTTCATCTGTGTACTGCCTAACATGGTCTCCTGTACCGATCACACTTTAGGAAATACTAATCCAGCTCATGCCCCTCATTTTATAGATGAAAGAATTAGATCCCACAGACATGGCATCATTTATTCAAAACATGACTTACAGAGAAATGGAAGCTAGGAGTAGAATGCAGACATTTTGATCTCTTGTCAATTGCTTCCTCCACCAAAGATGCAAAGGCATCCAGAGTTTGCAGGAAGGAGTTGTGTGTTGTAAATTTAAACTAAATTAAAATTTTAATTACATGTGTTCATTCTAGATAGATTAGAAGATGTAAGCACCCAGGAGAAAACAGGATACTTCCATGACTTCACTGCCTAGTAATGACAAACATTATCATTTTTCAAATTTTCTTGTACGTGTATACAACTATATTTTTCTATGAATGGGGCTTGTAATGTCTCCAGTATTTATTAACATAGTCGTTTTTCTCAACTTTATATTATAGATATTTTCATGCCAGGAAACATATATTGAAGACATAATTTTAAATGACTGTCGAGTTTTCATTATACAGATATACTTTAAAAAATTAATCACATTTTGGTATTATTTTCAATTATTCAATATTATAGGCAATATTTTTATTAACATCATTAAAGTTACAGCTTTAACAAAAATGGAGTTCATTGAATAAGGGAAAACACATGACACTGAATATCTAATTTTCATGAAGAAAATTTTTACCAAACTGTGATTTCAGTAGCAGCATACAGTCCTGTTGATTTTAATACTTTATAATTATGAACATTATATTTTAAAGTAGTTTCCATTTTGTCAAGTAAAACTTTTAAATGCTTTAATTTTCTTTACTTTTAGCCTATGAGGTTACACATTTGTTATTAAAAAAATAAATAAAGCAGGATTAGAAAACACACAGAATGAGAGAGCATCTCACAGAATAAGTATTCTTTCATAATATAAGACATACTTTTAAAAGTTTGAAAAACACTGTCCTGGTCCCAGTTACCTTCTAATGGGTCTCTTTTCTCTTAAGGCAATCTATTGGCCGTATCCTTGCTACTCAAACTGTGGACCAGCACTATCCAAACTTGTGTAGAATCTCAGGCTCTACCCTAGACTAGCTGAATTTGAATTTGCATTTTAACAAGGCTCCCAGGTGATTCTGTCCCTTAAAAATTTGAGAAGCACTCATCTGATGGCTTGCCAGAATGATTTTTTAAAAATATAAATTAAAAGCTGTCTCTACTTGCCTAAAAATGCTTCCATGGCTTTCTATTGCTTTTAGGATAAAATACAAATTTAAGGCTGTGAGAGACAAGGATCTGCATCATTTGAAGCTCCCCTGACCCTTCAATCTCAGCTCTTAACTCTCTTTCCTGGCTCTCTGTGCAGCAACAACACTGGTCTCCTTTCAATTTTCTGAACTTGCCATGTCCATTCCCACGTTTAGTCTAGCTCCTTCATCCGTCTGAAATGCTCTTCTCCCAAATCTTGGCAAGCCTGATTCATTTTTATGCTTCAGGTCTCAGCTCAAATATCACTACTGTAGAGAAAACCTACTGACTTCTGATCTTCCTGACTAATGTAGCCACCTGTGGTCCTCTCCCTAACTCTATTACAACACCTTGGTTATTTCCCTTATGGTAATAATCATAACAGGCAGTTATATTGTTGATTTATGTGCTAAATGTTCATCGCCTATACCTCCACTTAGGATACAAGCTTTACGAGGTCAGGCGTATTGTTTGTTTAATTGACAGCTTCATTCTTAGTGCCTAGAATAGTGTCTGGTCTATAGTAGTCAGTCAAGGAATATATACTGAACGAATGGATGTTGCTTGGCCCTCCTGTCTCTCTCCCTTTCCCTTCCTCTCATTCCCACCGTAGCAACTCTGACCTTTGTGGTGTTCTCCCTGTTTGGAAGGCAGCTATGCTCACCACTACACCACTAATGCTGCTTGTGTTCTCCCTGTTTGGATATGTGGTAGAGTTCTGTTCCTGCTGGCCCTTACTCTTGTCTCAGGTCCTGGCCTTCCTGTGCTCAGTGGGCTCTGTCAGATAATTAGATCCACTCAGGGGCTCAGCCTGTTCTCATGCAACTGACCTCAGGTGTAATGTGAATGAACTAGGTTAACGCTAATACTAGTAACCCTGTAGTAAAATATCTAAAAGAAAAAAAAAGATATACCTAAAAGACATTGGAAAGTATAAAAATAACTTCCCAACTCAAATAATTATGAGCACATGTCAAAATTTTATTTCAAATTACTATAAGACAAAAAGTACAGGAGAAAAAAAATGGCAGTCTGATAGAGTCCTCCCATGGCACCGCTCCCAGGGAAGGATGTGAAGAACGCCAGCGGCTGCCTGCGAGCACGGACCACTCACTCCGAAAACAGCATTGCGAATTACAGAGAAACAACGCCGAACGCCCAGCCCAAGAAAACAGGTACAAAATTTTCACAAAGATCGGAGAGCGCACGGAGTGCAATAGAGCCCAGAGTGGGAAAGACGTGCTCACCAGGTCAGCACGGTGTGACCTGACCCCCAAGTGGTTATGCATCTCCCCATCCACTCATTCAGGGATGAGCCCAAAGTTGGGGCAAAGTGGTTGCGCAAGGCAGCAGACCCTGTGGAGAGGAAGCAATTGCGAGAGCCAAACACAACGCTCGGCTGCAATATACAGGGACCACTCAGGGCTGGGGAGGGACCAGGCAGGAACCAAGCGGAGATACAGCTTCCCGGGACAGTGTGCAGGAACCCGCAGGCTGGTACTGCACCACTAGAAGTCACCAGGACTGGGCCCAGGAGTTTAACGGAGAGAGGGACACGCCCTTAGAGATTGCTAGCAACTGCCACCGGGGCCTGTGGAGAAAAGCTGCGCTCCCAGGCACGATCAGAGCCCTGCTGTGCACCAGGCTGGTGGCGGCAGCCATCTTTAAAGCCGCCCACCTGGAGCTGTGAGCCGCATCTCTAGCTCCGCCCCACCCCGGCCCGGGGCTCTTCCGCTGGGGCGAGACAGGCTTTGCCTTTGGTGGCCAGGGTCAGCTGCATCCATGGGTTCCAGGTGGGACGAGATCCCGGAACTGTAGCGACAGGACCTTTGTGTATTGGAAACAGTTTGCAGCTCGTCCATCTGGTCTTGCTACCCCGGCTCTGGCCTCTGACAAGTCCACTACGTGCTGGTCCTAGTGCCTGCCCTTCAGGTCTTGGCCCTCCTGTACCCGAGATCCGTCATTTTGAAGGTTGCTGGCTATAGTGACTCATTTGGTATAACTGCTGGTTCTCATGACAACCAAATACCTCAAGAGCCACAGGCTGAACCAGAGCAGCTCCCCATAACCCTGCCCACACCATTAGGGAATTTTGCGCCATCCAATAGCGCTTCCAGTGGCCACTATTCCCCCCTCCCCGTGGGAACATCCCCCCCGTGGAGACTGCTGGGGATAGTATGGCCACAAGCCTCGCCTTAGGGTCTAGTAGTGGAAAAGGGGTGCACAATTGGAGATCCCCCTATCAACCAGTATCACGCAGAGATGCGCATCAGAAGGGCAGACACATGCGGCTAGATAAGCAACCTCTGAGCTGTGTAGAATTTTCCCAATTCAGCTCTCACACTGCAGCCAAAAGAAATTGTGTTTCTACCTGCACCTCAGGAGGAGCAGGGTCAAAGTAACCCCTAGGAGCTACAAGGCCCCTCCCAAAGCACGGGGCTTTCGCATACCCCAGCTGGGGATCAGAGTCTGCCATGGACATAACAGAATACCTAGCTAATAGGGAGCTGTGGAGTCATATCCTCAAGTACCATTAACTAGCTTAGAGCCCAAGCTGGGAGGTCATTCTCACCACACTCTACCAGGAAGAGGAGAAGACAACAGGCCAGAGATAAATCAAGAGCCACCAAACTTGCTAAAATACACCTAAGGCAATACAGGCCACTACTTCCCTCCCTGGCTCTGCCAAGGAGCGAAAATTGTGGGCCTGGAGACAGGGCCATAAACTAGCCCTGACACCCCCAGCTCTCGACCAAGAGGCCAGATGAGAAAAAAACAGTGAAAGAACTCAGGGAACATGAAAAATCAGAGTGAAAAGTCACCCCCAAAAGAAACCATCAGTTCCTCAGCAATGGATACCAACTCAAATGAAATGGGTAGAATGACAGAAGAGGAATTTTGTTTATGGATTATAAGAAAGCTCAATGAAATTCAAGAGAAAATTGAATCCCAGCACAAAGAAACCACAAGAAAAATGCAAGAAATGAATGAAAAATTCTCCAAAAATAGAAATATTACGGAAAAATCAAATAGAAATCCTAGAAATGAAAGAAGCATTCAAGGATCTACAAGACACAGTGGAAAGCCTTAAGAATAGGCTGGACCATGCAGAGGAAAGAATTTCAGAGCTAGAAGACAACTCCTATGTGCTAAATAAATCAGTCAAAGAGAAAGAACACAAAAACAAGAGGCATGAAAAAAGCATATGAGAAATGTGGGATTATGTAAAGAGGCCAAACATAAGGATCATAGGCATCCCTGAGGGAGAGGAAGAAAATTCGCGTGGGCTGGAAAATCTATTGGAAGGAATAATAGAGGAAAATTTCCATGGCTTAGCCAGAAATCTTGATATCCAAGTACAAGAAGCACACAGGACTTCTGGGAGACTCAACGTGAAAAGGCATTCACCACGCCACATAATTATTAGACTGACCAAAATAAACACAAAAGAGGCACTCCTCAGAGCTGTAAGACGAAAAGAGCAGGTAACCTGTAAAGGGAAACGGATCAGATTAACTGCAGATTTCTCAGCTGAAACCTTACAAGCCAGAAGGGAATGGGGAGACATCATCAGTCTCCTAAAACAAAACAAAGGCCAACCCAGAATTCTGCATCCTGCCAAACTAAGCTTCTTATACGAGGGAGAAATAAAGACATTTCCAGATAAGCAATCACTGATAGAATTTGTGAAATCCAGACCGGCCTTGCAAGAAATGCTTAGACCTGCATTGTACACTAACCAGCGCGACAGACACCCACCTGTGTAAAACTATGCAAAAGCTAAAACCCCAGAACCCAGATTCCACAATGACACAAGAGGTAAAACAAAAGACACCACCCAATAGAATAATCAGAAATTTACCCCAAATATCAATTCTCTCAATAAATGTAAATGGCTTGAATTGCCCATTGAAGAGACATAGGCTGGCTGAATGGATTAAAAAATACAAGCCAAGTATCTGTTGTCTTCAGGAAACAACCTTACACACAAGACGCATTCAGACTCAAGGTGAAGGATGGAATACAATTTTCCAGGCCAATGGAAACCAAAGAAATCCAGAGTAGCCATCCTTATTTCAGATGATATAAACTTTAAAGCAACAAAAGTAAAGAAGGACAAAAATGGACACTATATAGTGGTGAAGGGAAAAATCTCACAAGAGGATTTAACAATCCTAAACATTTATGCACCCAACACAGGAGCGCCCAGGTACATAAAGCAAATACTGCTAGATCTAGACAACATAATAAACAGCAATGGCATAATAGCAGGGGACTTCAACACCCCACTGATGGAACTGGACAGATCCTCCAAACAAAAATTAAATAATGAAACAAAAGACCTAAACATGACTCTAGAACATTTGGGCCTAACAGATATCTACAGAACACTCCACCCAAATAACACTGAATATACATTCTTCTCATCAGCTCATGGAACTTTCTCTAAAATTGACCACATCCTAGGCCACAAAACAGATCTAAACAAATTCAAAAAAATAGAAATCATACCACGTATCTTTTCAGACCACAGCGGAATAAAATTAGAAATCAATTCCAACAGAAACTCACATCTTCATCCAAAAACATGGAAACTAAACAATCGTTGCTGAAGGACTATTGGGTCAAGGAGGAGATTCAAATGGAAATCAAAAGATTCTTCGAACTAAATGATAATGGGGACACAAGTTATCAAAATCTGTGGGATACAGCAAAAGCAGTCCTGAGAGGAAAACTTATCACCTTAAATGCCCACATCCAAAAGACAGAAAGGTCACAAATCAGTAAACTAATGAATCATCTTAAGGAAATGGAAAAGGAAGAGCAAAGCAATCCTAAAGACAGCAGAAGAAAAGAAATAACCAAGATCAGAGCAGAATTAAATGATATCGACAACAAAAGAACAATACAGAAGATTAATAAAACAAAAAGTTGGTTCTTTGAACCTGGCCACTTGCCAGGTTGACCAGAAGCAGAAAGGAAAGGACTCTAATAAGCTCAATTAGAAATGAAAAAGGAGAAGTCACAACTGATACCATGGAAATACAAAACATCATCTTCAATACTACAAAAATCTCTATGCCCACAAACACGAAAACATGGAGGAAATAGACAAATTCTTAAAAACATAGTACCTCCCTAGGCTCAACCAGGAAGAAACGGAATTTCTAAACAGACCAATATCAAGCACCGAAATCGAAGCAGTAATAAAAAATCTTCCCACAAAAAAAAGTCCTGGACCAGATGGGTTCACACCTGAATTCTACCAAGCCTACAAAGAAGAACTGGTGCCTATACTGCAGAAATTATTTGAAAATATCCAGAAGGATGGAATCCTCCCAAACTCATTCTACGAAGCCAACATCACCTTGATACCAAAGCCAGGAAAGGACACAACAAGAAAAGAAAGCTACAGACCAATATCCCTTATGAATATAGAAGCAAAAATTCTCAAAGCAAGAACAAAGAACCATTATCCTTTCAATAGATGCAGAAAAGGCTTTTGACAAAATCCAGCATCCTTTTATGATAAGAACTCCTAACAATATAGGCATCGATGGCTCATACCTCGAAACTATTAAAGCCATATATGATAAACCCACAGCCAATATCATACTGAAGGGGGAAAAATTGAAAGCATTCCCCCTTAAAACAGGAACTAGACAAGGGTGCCCACTATCTCCACTTCTTTTCAACATAGTGCTGGAAGTCCTGGCCAGAGCAATCAGACAAGACAGAGGAATCAGGGGCATCCAGATGGGGGCAGAAGAGGTCAAACTTTCACTATTCACAGATGATATGATATTATACATAGAAAACCCCAAAGATTCAACCAAGAGATTACTGGAATTGATAAATGAATTCAGCAAAGTCTCAGGATACAAAATTAATACACACAAATCCATAGCCTTCATATATGCCAATAACAATCAAGCTGAGAAACAAATTAAAGATGCAATACCTTTCACAATAGCACCAAAGAAAATTAAATATTTAGGAACATATCTAACTAAGGAGGTCAAAGACCTATATATAGAGAATTATGAAACACTGAGAAAAGAAATTGCAGAGGATGTAAATAGATGGAAAACCCTACCATGCTCTTGGATAGGCAGAGTCAACATAGTAAAAATGGCTTGCTACCTAAAGTGATTTACAGAATCAATGCAGTCCCTATCAAAATACCAACATCATTTTCTGCCGATCTAGAAAAAATAATTCTATGTTTTGTGTGGAACCAGAGAAGACCCCATCTAGCCAAAGCAATCTTAAGCAAAAAGAACAAATTGGGAGGCATCTATCTACCAGACTTCAAACTATACTACAAGGCTATAGTCACCAAAACTGCATGGTATTGGCACAAGAACAGACACGTAGACCAATGGAACAGGACTGAGAACCCAAATACAAAACCAACCTCATACAGTCACCTGATCTTTGACAAATTCCAGAAAAACATACACTGGGGAAAAGATTCCCTATTCAACAAATGGTGCTGGGAAAACTGGATGGCCATATGTAGAAGACTGAAACTGGACCCACGCCTCTCACTTCTCACAAAAATCAACTCACAATGGATAACAGATCAAAACCTAAGACATGAAACCATAAGAATTCTCAAAGAAAACATTGGAAAAACTCTTATGGACATTGGCCTAGGCAAAGAATTTATGAAGAAGACCCCCAAAGCAATCACAGCAGCAACCAAAATAAATACATGGGACCTGATCAAATTAAAAAGCTTCTGCACAGCCAAGGAAACTATCACTAGAGTGAACAGACAACCTACAGAATGGGAGAAAATATTTGCATGCTACACGTCTGATAAAGGGCTGACAACCAGAATCTATACAGAACTTAGGAAAATCAGCAAGAAAAAATCAAACAACCCTATTAAAAAATGGGCAAAAATGAACAGAAACTTTTCAAAAGAAGAAAGAATAATGGCCAGCAACCATATAAAAAGTTGCTCACCTTCTCTAATCATCAGGGAAATGCAAAGCACAACCACAATGAGATATCACTTAAGTCCAGTGAGATTGGTTCATATGAAAAAATCCCCAAACAACAAATGTTGGTGGGGATGTGGACAGATAGGAACACTCATACACTGCTGGTGGGACTGCAAATTAGTACAACCTCTATGGAAAGTAATATGGAGATACCTCAAAAAATTAAAAGTAGAATTACCATTTGACCGAGCAATCCCACTACTGGGTATTTACCCAAAGGAAAAAAAGACATTCTATAATAAAGACATCTGCTCGTGAATGTTTATAGCAGCACAATTCACAATTGCAAAGATGTGAAAACAACCCAGGTGCCCATCAATACACGAGCAGATTAATAAAATGTGGTATATGTATACCATGGAGTATTACTCAGCAATAAAAAACAATAGTGAATTAACACATCTGGTATTATCCTGGTTGGAGCTAGAACCCATTCTTTGAAGTGAAGTGTCACAGGAATGGAAAAACCATTCCTGTGACATTCCAGCACCACTGGTACTCACCATCAAATTGGTACTAACTGATCAACACTTACATTACACAGGGCAATAATATTCATCAGAGGGTGGGCAGGAGGGAGGGGGGTGGAGGGGATGGGAAAAACTCTCACTGAATGGATGTGGGGAGCACAGTTTGGGGGATGACCACGATTGTAGCTCTGACACGGGCAGTGCATGGGCAATATATATAGCCAAAGTGTTGTACCCCCATAATATTCTGAAATAAAAATAAAATAAAATAAAATAAAATAAAATAAAATAAAATAAAATAAAATAAAATATTTACACCCTCAAAAAAAAGACAAAAAAGTACCTCAGGAGACATATCCAAATAATTAATTTTGGTGGAGACATTTTATAGGAGATTAGATTTTTTTTTCTAAAAAGTATTGTGTCCTAGCAGAAGATCTCTGGGCTTGGGGAATTCACTCCCTTTAAAGTAAGCAGTTAGCAAATTTGCTCTTTTTCTCAGAGGGAGACATTACCTTATCCCTCAATGTTACTTGTGGCAAGCACAACTCTAAAAAGTGGTCTGGTTAGAGTGGTCACTGCTTTACACTATTGGCACACCCAGCAAAACATATAGGAGTACTTGTGACTCACAGTGGTCGTCCTCCAACAATATTGACTCCATCTTCTTATATTGTGTTGGTTTCTAGAAAATTTTTTCATGAATAGGCTATTCCAATAGGCATTCTGATTAATTTGACTGAGATAGGCTGCTATGTCCATTCAATTAGTCTCAAACAACATTTAATTAAGACTACTATCAGCAGAACTCTAAGCTGCAGGATGAGAACAACCTGACACATTAATCTCAATCATGCCTCCTAGGATCCCAGATTCAGCCAACTGTGATTGACTTCCAGGGTATAGACAGCTAGGATGTAGTGTATTATCCATTATAATCCACACACAGAAGTTTAGACTGACCCACTGATATTTGCTTTAATTGTCAAAAAGAACACAAAAAGCAACTACCATTCCTGATGGAAAGATGTTCTGTGGCCTTTATTCCCCAGACACAAACATGTAATCCAATGGGGCAAAGGTTAGTCTAGTTTGGGATTTATTGTTAAGTTTGATTTAAATGAGCATTACATCACTTTGGTTAAGCTATATAAGCAGTGTCAGTGAGTATTTGCAGCCTCTGTAGCCATTCATGGCATAATCCAAGACTGTTTAGACATCAGGAGAAACATACACATTTGTATCAGTCAGATTGAGTCAAGGTTGTACTGATTCATGTGTTTGTACATGCATTGGGTTGAGGAATCTATGCTGGGAACCTGCCATTGATGGTAGCAAAATAGTTAAGGAGAGGCCATATTCACATGAATTTTCCTATTTTCATGGAATGTGGAAGAAGGTGGCAAACCAGCAGTAGGTCAAATTACCAGCTATAACTGCAGACCATACATTTATTTTGCTAGGCTATGGTGCTTAATCGAGCATACAAAGAGAGCATTAATTCCCCAACCCTCTCTACCTCCCACAGTGTAAGACTTTCCCTTCCCAGGTGCCAGTGTTGTTATCTTTTTCCACCATCATAAAATAGGTTTGTCAACCCCATTAAAAAGTGGGCAAAAGACATGAACAAAAGTTTTTCAAAGGAAGATAGACAAATGACCAGCAAACATACGAAAATATGTTCAATGTCACTAATCATTGGGGAGATGCAAATTAAGACCACAATGTGATGTTACCTTACCCTTGTCAGAATGGCTATTATTAAAAAGTAAAAAAAAAAACAAAACCCAAAACAATAGATGCTGGCATGGATGCAGAGATAAAGGAACACTTGTACACTGTTGATGGTACTGCAAATTAGTATAAGCTTATGGAAAACGGTATAGAGATTCATCAAAGAAATAAATACAGACTTACCATTCAACCCAACAATCCCACTACTGTCTATCTACCCAAAGGAAAAGAAGTCATTTTATCAAAAAGACACCTGCACTCAAATGTTTATTGCAGCACACTTCACAATCACAAAGATATGGAATCAACCTAAGTGCCCATCAATTCAGGAGTGGATTAGCAAAATGTGGTGTATATATACCATGGAGTACTACTCAGCCATAAAAAGGAATGAATGAATGTCTTTTGCAGCAATTTGGATGAATTGGAAGTCATTATCCTAAGTGAAGTATCTCAGGAATGGAAAAACAAACACCACATGTAGTCTCTAGTAATTTGGAACTAATCTGTGGGCACACATGGGCACAGAGGAAAGTAAAAGTCATTGGAAATCAAAAAGGGGGAAGAAGGGCAGTGAGGAGGGATAAAAACCTACCTAATGGACACAACGAACACTATTTGGGTGATGAGCACACTAACAGCTCATCTTTTAAGCATTACAAAATTGATCCATGTAATCAAAAACATTTGTATCCCCTTAATATTTTGCAATAAAAAAAAGAAAAGAAAAAAATGATGGTCATTCTGATGGCGTGAATTGATGTCTCATGGTGGTTTTGCATTGCCTTTCCCTGATGGGTGATTATTGTTGAGCATTTTTTTCACGTATCTGTTGGCCGTTGTATATCTGTTTTAAAGAAATGTATATTTAGATATTTTGCACATTTTAATAAATATTCGTTTTTGTTTTGTAGATATTTGAGTTTCTTGTACATTTTGGATATTGACACCTTGTTAGATGTGTGGTTTGTGAGTATTTGCTCCCACTCATAGTTTGTTTCATCCTTCTGTTGATTTAAATTGGTGCTGTGCAGAGCTTTTTGGTTTGAAGTAATCCCATTTGTCTATTTTTATTTTTGTTGCCTGGGATGTTAAGTTAAATCCAAAAAATCATTATTCAGCCCAATTTTATGGACATTTCACCTTATGTTTTCCTGTAGTACTTTTAGAGTTTCAGGACTTCTAGAGTTTCAGTATTTATTCAAACTGGAAACAACCCAAATCTGCATCAATAATAGAAATAATAAATAAGATAGGTTATATATTTTTTCAAAAATGATATTATGCATATGTAAAAATTTATAGCCACATTAAAAATATGTATGAAACTTACAAACATAATTAAATTAGATTGACATAAAACAGTACATTATGCATGATTTCATTTAAATAAAGGTTAACAACAAGCAAAACAAAACAAAACAAAATAAAATAGATTTGTTTCATTCTAGTAGCTATAACTTCACCTTTTTTTCCTAGTCATTTTCTAGTCACATCCAAACTTTTTGTTTAGAAGAATAAATAGCAAGAAGGACAAGGGTATTTTCATGACATTTACAGACACCATTATATTCACCACCTGAGCCCTCCTGAGCCATTGTGCAGGAACTTGTAAAGCAGTGTACTCTAATAAATGATAGTATCCTCATGATCTAAGACCATGTTTATCCAGCAAAAGAATCCAGGTGGCTGAACCAGAACTAAATTTTAATACCATTCTGACCAGGTTGACACTAGGTGAGCGTACCAACCAGGCTGGGCTAAGGTTGCTGTTAGGAGAAAAAAAGAAGCATCATGCCTTCCACTTCGAGAAAGTTGAAGTAGATGTACTCGTACTTTTTTCTATTCATCCTGTTAAGTACAGCTAACAATGCTGGACATTACAGATGCTCCTCAATTTACAATGGGGTTACTTCCTGATGTAATTATTATTGAAAATATTGTAAGTCAAAATGCATTTAATGCACTTAATATACTAAACATCATAACATTTACATTAGCCTGTTGGACAAAATCATCTAACACAAAGCATATTTTATGATAAAGTGTTGAATACCTCATGTAATTTGTTGAATACTGTACTTAAAGAGAAAAACAGAATGGTTGTATGGGTACTCAAAGTGTGGTTTCTCCTCAGTGTGTATTATGCCATCGAAAAATCATTAAGTTGAACCATTATTCATTAGGGGACCATCTGCATATAAAATCAAAGGATAAGAAGTGTCTAAAATGTGGAGAGAAAAAGCCAGACTGGCTAAGAAATTTAAGACCTGAGGAATGCTAGAGCAGTGAGTTCCATGAGTTTCCTTTTGCCTCATATAACCCAATCGCATCCAGTAGTCACCAGTAACCTGGAAATGCCAGGAGGTACAGACTAAAAAGCCCAAAGGAAAGCCTGCTTTCTGTAGCCAAAAAACTAGGAAAAGGTCAGACTAGCAAGACAGAAAACTGTAAGACCATAACCAGTCTACTCCAGCCAAATACCACAGAAAGGTTTACAGCAATCAAGCAAACACTTAAAAGGGTAAATGTAACCTGGTAGGAGAGCTTTGTGGTATTTTAACTTCCCTTTGCTTCCCTTCCCTTCACTGGCTTGAAGACAATCTTTAATGGCAGCCTGCATTCCCAGTGTGGGTTCCTGGTGCTGGAGGAAGCAGAGTGGACCTTGTTATCACAGAATAGTGCTTGACACTTTGACCTGTCAGGTGGCTCCCTGAAGGGCTAATTCAAAGTTGCCTGTATTTCACATAACTCAAAACTCCCTTAGGGTGAAGTGGCTATGCAGAGGAAATTTTCTCAAATATAATTTGCTAAAGGATTCAACAGCAGGCAGGAGAAAGACTCTGCAAACTTAAAGATAGGCCAATTGAAATTATTCAGTCTAAGAAGCAGAAGGAAAAAAGAATGAAGAAAAATGAACAGAGCTTAAGAGACCTGTGGGACATTATTAAAAGTAGAAGCCTAAGTAGGATTCTCAGAATGAAAGGAGAGAGAGAAAGGAGTACAAAGAATATTTGAAGAAATAATGCCCAAATTGGACAGAAGACATGAATCTAAAAAATTTACTCATAGAAGACGTATCTAGAAAATTTACTCTTGTGGAAAATGCAGGCTGTTTAAACCAAATGGGGGAGGGGACTGTGATTTCTTTTTGATTGATTACTATAACATTGTCCTTCAGGCATATGAGGAAGCTTCATCTTTCCTTTAGACATCATTATGTACAGAAGCTTTTGCAGGACAACTTTGATGCTGTATGAATTCTGGCATTTTGATACCACTGATATAGCTCTTGGGCCCACCAGACATGAGATCTATTGACTAATTCACATTACTCTTGTTACAAATCTTACAAAGGGGGTGCTTCTTACAAAGACTGTGCTTCATGTTCACTTTCAATTTTGAAGATGTTATATTTGGTTTCCATAAATTTTCCAAGACTGTGGCTGGCTGCCAGCTGTGTGGCTGTCATTCCTCCCTCGGTCTTTACATTTACTGGGAAATGGCTGTTGTGGTCAAGTGCAATGTGCTCTTGGACAAAAGGATTTCAATATTAGCGTCTTCTCCCTCATTCTATTTCCTATGTAGTTGTTGGTGGAAATGGGAAGTACCTGCCCAGGCCATCTTTGGGGATATTGGTTACACGGCTCTTGAGTAGAAAGGGCCTGCGTCATTGCTGGCTTCCAGCCACCAGCTTCTGCAAGAGCATGAAGCAGGTTGTGGAACAGAGAAGGAGCAGTTGATGTCTGTGCTTGTTTCTCTGTAGACCCAATTAAGCTTCTTGCATAGATAGCTCTCTGATAGATCTGGTTTGCTGGTTAGGTGAGGATGGAAATGAAGAGAGAGACAAGATCCATAACTTTTGGAGATTAATTCCTAGATATCAGCTTTGTACAAGAAAGGGAATAATAGAAATTAGGCAAATAAACATGTATATTGGGTTTTATTGATAGTCTGAGTAGTGAAGGCGGGTCTCTCTCTATTGCACCAACTCAAAAAAGTACTGTTTTGACACACAAGTGTCATTGGTGCAAAATGGAATGACGAATTCCAAGATCTTCTCATTACTGAACTTGTTAAAAAATGTTGCCCAGGCTGTTTGTTCAGATTTTAGGCCACTCTGTTTTTAAAGGATTCTTTTTATTTACAAGAGATTTCTTTAAGAATTGGAGATAACGGAATGGTGTAGGGGGTGTCTGGCCTGCCACAGAGAAGAGCTATGCAATATGAAATGCTCCTTGAATTGCAGGAACCTCACACAAAATTATTATAATGAAATACTTCATGACTGATCTTTCAGTGTAGGAAAGTGGCTATCTGAAATAGCTGCTCTTACTCATACAAGAGTTGCCATTTTATGTAAAACACATATACATATCCCCCAAACACATTGACTTGGAAGATTTGGTTCTCAAATTTTTAATTTAACTAAACTGTCAGATTTTTACTTTCACCAGTTCACATAATAAGGGTATACATTTTGAATATATCTTTGATCACTATCATGATTCCACAAGATGGCAGTGTCTTCTTAGGGACCTTGAGGAAATCTCTCAAGTGCTCCTGTGTGTGTGTGTGTGTGTGGTGTGTGTGTGTGTGTGTGTGTGTGAGAGAGAGAGAGAGAGAGAGATCAGGGAGTGGCTTAGTGGTGTAGCAGGGGTGGTGAAAAGAACCTCTTTTTTCTAATTGGTAGAACAGAAGCTTTTTATGGTTATTAAAGCAGAAAATTAGAAATGCCTAAGCTAGGCTCATTTTTTTAAGGTTTAAAATTTGAATCCTCAGTGAACTGTGGAGATGAAATCCTTGAGAATTTTGGTAGTGATCCTGTGGCTTCAGCTCAGTTGTGAGTTTTGATCATCTCTATTGGAGATGACAATAGTACAATATTTGGATATATTTGGAGTTACTGTCTATCCTAGGCCTGTGGATAAAAACATAAATGTCTTTTCCTTCTAACTAAGGGTCGGTAGGGGGTGGGAGGCCTGGGGAGTAAGCATCCACTACCTGACCAACCTTCTTTGTCTGACCATTGTCTTTTGCACAGGGGTGAGGAGCCAAAAGAAGGAAGTGGAGCAGAATCCTGAATCCCTCAGTGTTCCCGAGGGAGCCATTGCCTCTCTCAACTGCACTTATAGCAACACTGCTTATCAGTACTTCATGTGGTACAGACAGTATTCCGGGAAAGGCCCTGAGTTGCTGGTGTCCGTATACTCCATTGGTGACAAAGAAGAAGGAAGGTTTACAGCGCAGCTCAATAAAACTGGCCGATATCTTTCCCTGCTCATCAGAGACTCCAAGTCCAGTGACTCTGCCACTTACCTCTGTGCAGTCAGCACACAGTGCTCCCCAAGCACCTGCAGTCTGCACCCAAACCTTCTGGGGCCCCAGGAATGCCTGATACAGAGCTCAGACTGCAGGGCAGAGAGGTTCTGTTTGCTCTCTAGATGCAAATGGAAATTAAGAGTAATAGCATGGAGGGTTTGATTGATTAGCAAAGTATTTTCACAATTCTGAAAGTAATTGATCCTGAAGGGAAATGAAAGACACAATACTGCTCTGGACAAAATATTTTCCAGACTTCTCTTTCCACTCTAGTTTTAAAAAATTATTATTTAAAGTTATTGTTGAGGTATGACTGACATACAACATGTGCACATGTTTACCTCATACATCTTGATGTGTTTGCAGATAAACATAAACCCGTGAAACCATCATCATAATCTACACACCATAAACATATCCATTACCTCTAAAAGTTAACTTCCTCCTCCTTTTTTTATTGAGTTATGATTGATATACAAAAAGGTGCACATATTTAACATGTACATCTTGATGCCTACTCCAGTTTTATTTCACAACATGTCCTAATGGTATTGGTTTTATGATTTCTTTTATAAATGACAAGAAAATATTCTAATGCAATAACAGATATTCCCTCACAATTCCCAGTATACCTTGGTGTTTCCTCATTTCATTACTCAAGATGTTTGACAGTCATATCAAAAGTTGTTTGCTCTAGATATGCAATGGCAAAATAGAAATGCAAAGGGAAGAAAAGAGTCATAAACACCCTACTTTGAAAAGTTGTAAGTCATACTTTTAGTTATAGATACTCCACTCCATCTCTACCCTCAACTGCAACTCCACTTCCATGTTGGATAAGGATACATTTGACGGGTAAATGGAAGATGGATGGAGTCAGAGGGTGAAAATTGGTTAAAATAAAAAGTCCCTTTTATTTTTTTCCTTTTTAAACATTTTAATAGATTTAGGGGGTACAAGTTGAATTTCATTACTTGTACATATTGTATAGTGGTAGAGTCTGGGCTTTTGGTGTACTCATCACACGAGTAAGGTACATTGTACCACATATGTACTTTTTCATCCCTTCCTCCCTCCCAGCCTCCCCACTTGTGAGTCTCCAGTGTCCATTATACCACTCTGTGTGCCTTTGTGTAGCCATAGTTTCACTCCCACTTGTAAGTGAGAAGATGCAGCATTTATTTTTCTATTCCTAAGTTACTTTACTTAGGATAATGGCCTCCAGTTCCATCCAATTTGCTGCAAAAGACATTATTTCATTCTTTCTTGTTGCTGAGTAGTACTCCATGGTATATATACCACATTTTCTTTACCTAGTAATCATTTGATGGGCACTTAGGTTGATTCCATATCTTTGTGATTGTGAATTGTGCTGTGATAAACATAATGAGTGCAGGTATCATTTTGATATAATGATTTCTTTTCCTTTGGGTAGATACCCAAAAGTAGTGGGATTGCTGGATCAAATGGTAGATCTACTTTTAGTTCGTTGAGAAATCTCTGTACTGATCTCCTAGAGGTTGTACTAATTTACATTCCCACCAACAGCGTGTTCCCCTTTCACCCCATCTGTGCTCACATCTACTGTTTTTTGACTTTTTAATAATGACCATTCTAATTGGAATAAGATGGTTATCTCACTGGTTTTAATTTGCATTTCCCTGATGATTAGTGATGTTGAGTGTGTTTTCATATGTTTGTTGGCCATTTGTATATTTTCTTTTGAAAATTGCCTATTCATGTCATTTGCCTACTTTATAATGGGGTCGTTTGTTTTTTTCTTGATGAATTGTTTGAGTTCCTTATAGATTCAGGATATTAGTCCAATGTTGGACACATAGTTTCTGAATATTTTCTCCCATTCTGTAGGTTATCTATTCACTCTTCTGATTATTTCCTTTGCTGTGCAAAAACTTTTAGTTTAAGTAAGTCCTATCTGACTATTTTTGTTTTTTATTGCATTTGCTTTTGGGGTCTTTGTCATAAATTCTTTGCCTAGGCTAATGTCCAGAAGAGTTTTTCCCAGGTTTTCTCCTAGAATTTTTATTGTTTGAGATCTTACATTGAAGTCTTTAGTCCGTCTTGAGTTAATTTTTGTATATGGTGAGAGATAGGGATCCAGTTTCATTCTTCTGCGTGTGGCTATCCAATTTTTCCCACACCATTTATTAAATAGTGCATACCTTCCCCAGTGTATGTTTTTGTCTGCTTTTTCAAAGATCAGTTGGTTGTATGTATGGTTTTGTTTCTGGGTTCTCCATTCTGTTCCATTGATTGATGTGTCTACTTTTATACCAGTACCATACTCTTTTGGTTACTATAGCCTTGAAGTATAATTTGAAGTTAGGTATGTGAAATCTCTAGTTTTGTTGTTTGGGTTAGGATTGCTTTGGCTATTTGGGCTCTTTTTTGGTCCCATATGAATTTTAGGATTGTTTTTTCAAAATCTGTGAAAAATTATGTTAGTATTTTGATAGAAATTGTATTGAATTTGTAGATTGCTTAGGGCAGCATGGCCATTTTAACACTATTGATTCTTCTAATCCATGAACATGGGATGTTTTTCTGTTTGTTTGTGTCATCTACAATTTCTTTCACTAGTTATTGTTACTCTCCTCATAGAGATCTTTCACCTCTTTGGTTAAATTTATTCCTTGATATTTTATTTTTCTTGCAGATATTGTAAATTGGATTGAGTTCTTGATTTGATTCTCAGCTTGGTGGTTGTTAGTATATAGAAATGCTATTGATTTTTGTAAATTGATTTTATAATCTGAGACTTTACTAAATTTATTTATCAAATCTAGGAGTCTTTTGGAGGAGCCCATAGGGTTTCTAGATATAAGATCATATCATCAACAAATAGAGATAATTTGACTTCTTCTTTTCCAATTTGGATGCTCTTTATTTCTTTCTCTTGCCTGATTGCTCTGGCTAGAACTTCTAGTACTATGTTGAATAGAAGTGGTGAAAGTGGGCATCCTTGTCTTCTTCAAGTTCTCAGGGGGAATGCTTTCAACTTTTCTCCATTCAGTATGAGGTTGGCTGTAAATTTGTCATATATGGCTTTTATTATGTTGAGGTATGTTCCTTCTATAGCAGGGTTTTTGGGTTTTTTTTTTTTAAATCATAATGGATGCTGGATTTTATCAAATACTTTTTCTGCATCTATTGAGATGATCATGTGGTTTTAGTTTTTAATTTGTTTATGTGGTGAATAACATTTATTGACTTGGGTGTGTTCAGCCATTGTTGTATCCCTGGGATGAAATACACTTGATTGTGATGAATCATCCTTTTGATGTGCTGTTGCATTTGGTTTGCTAGTATTTTGTTGATGATTTTTGTGTTTATGTTTATGAGAGATATTGGTCTGTAGTTTTCTTTTTTTGTTGCATCCTTTCTTCACTTTGGTATCAAGGTGATACTGGCTTTGTAGAATAAGTTAGGGAGGATTCCCTCTTACTCAATCTTTTGGAACATTTTCAGTAGTATTGGCACCAGTTCTTTGTACGTCTGGTAGAATTTGGCTATGAATTCACCTGGTCCTGAGACTTTTTTTGGGGAGTTTTTTTTATTACTGATTCAATCTTGTTACCCATTATTGGTCTATTCAGGAGTTCTATTTCTTCCTGTTTCAATCTTGGGAGGTTGTCTGTTTTCAGGAATGCATCCATTTCCTCTAGGTTTTCTAGTTTGTGAGCATATAGTTTATTCATAATAGTCTCTGGTGATTGTTTGTTTGTATTTCTGTGGTATCATTCTAATGTCTCCTTTTTCATTTCTAATTGTGTTTATTTGGATCTTTTCTCTTCTTTTCTTGGTTAGTTTAGCTAGTGGTTTATCAATTTTGTTTATCTTTTCAAAGAACCCACTTTCTTTTTTTGATTTTTTTTTGTTTCTATTTCATTTAGTTCTGTTCTGATCATTGTTATTTCTTTTCTTCTGCTAATTCTGGGTTTGGTTTATTCTTGTTTTTATAGTTCCTTGAGGTGTGGCGTTAAGTTGTTAATTTGTGGTCTTTCCACTTTTTTGATGTAGACATTTAATGCTAAACTTGCCTCTTAGCACTAGTTTTTATATATCCCACAGGTTTGGCATTTTGTGTTTTCATTTTCATTTGCTTCAAAAAACTTTTAAATTTCCATCTTTATTTCTTTGTTGACCCAGTGATAGTTCAGGAGCATGTTGCTTACTTTCCATGTGTTTTTATAATTTCTGAAGTTCATCTTTATAGTGATTTCTAGGTTTATTCCACTGTGGTCTGGAAAGATACTTGATGTGACTTCAATTTTTTAAAATTTGTTAAGACTTGTTTTGTTGCCTAAATATGATCTATCTTGGAGAATGTTTCGTGTGCTGATGAAAAGAATGTATATTCTGTATTTTTTGGGTGGAATGTTCTGTAAATGTTTAATTCCATTTGGTCTAAAGTCTAATTTAAGTCCAATTTGTAAAAATTAATTTTCTGTCTTGATGATCTGTCTAGTGCTGTGAGTGGGGTGTTAAAGTCCCCCACTTTTATTGTGTTGTTGTCTATCTCTTTCTTTAGGTTCTTTAATGTTTGTTTTGTGAATGTGGGTGCTCTGATGTTGGGTGCATATATATTTTGGGTCATTATATCCTCTTTTTGAATTGATCCATTTATCATTATGTAATGGCCTCTTTGTCTTTTTTTTTACTGTTTGTTATTTAAAGTCTGTTTTATCTGATATAAGTATAGCTACTCCTGCTCATTTTGGTCTTTGTTTGCATGGAATATTTCTTTCTACTCTTTCACTTTCTGTCTATGTGAGTCTTTGTGTGTAAGGTGAGTTTCTTGTAAGCAGCATATTTTCATCATTTTTGTTATCCGTTCTGCCAATTTATGTCCTTTAATGGAGCATTTAATCCATTTATATTGAAGGTTAATATTGATATGTGAGGCTTTGCTCTTATAGTGTTAGTTGATTTCTAGTTGCTTTATAATTTCTTTGTTTCTTTTTTTTCTTTGTCTTTTTTTCTTTCTGGTTTGCTGAACTTCTGTCATGTTGCCATTTCCTCCTTTGTATGAATATTTTATGAGACCTGTGAGTTTTATGTTTTTGCTTGTTTTTGTGATGGTGAATATTGAACTTTCATTTCCATGTTTAAGACTCCTTTGGGCACTTCCTGTAGGGTCAGTCTAGTGCTGACAAACTTCCTCAGTGTTTGTCTGGGAAAGACTTTATTTCTCCTTCATTTATGAAGATTATTCTGGCAGGATATGAAATTCTTGGGTGGCAGGTTTTTTTCTAGCATTTTGAAAATACCATCCCATTCTCTTCTGGCCTGTAAGGTTTTTGCTGAGAGGTCTGCTGATAGTCTGATGGGGTTTCCTTTATGGGTGATGAGATGCTTTTGTCTTGCTAATTTAAAAATTCTCTCTTTCACTTTCACTTGATTCAATCTGATTATAATATGCTGTTGTGAGGTCTTTTTTGCAATATATTTGCCTGGTGATTGTTCAGCCTCCTATACCTGAATGACTAACTCTCTTGCTAGTCCTGGGAAGTTTTCATTGATTATTTTTTAAAATAGGTTTTCTAAACTTGTTGATCTATCTTCTCCCTCAGTAATACCAAAAATTCATACATTCAGTCACTTTATGTAGTCCCAGATGTCTCGAAGTCTTTGCTCATTCTTTTTTATTCTTCTTTCTTTATTTTTATCTGACTGGATTATTTCAAAAGACCTGTATTCATGGTCTGAGATTCTTTCTTCTGTGTGATCTAGTCTATCCTTGAAGTTTTCAAATGTGTTTTGTATTTCCATCAATGAATTTTTCAGCTCCAGAATTTGTGTGTGTGTGTGTGTGTGTGTTTTAAATGATGTCTATCTCCTTGGTAAATTTCTCATTCATATACTGAATTGATTTTCTGATTTCTTTGTATTGGTTTTAAGATTTCTTTTCCATCTCATTGCACTTCTTTAGAATCAGTATTTGGAATTCTTATTGGCTTTATGAATAATTCTTTTTGATTAGGATCCATTGCTGGATGACTGTTGTGGTCCTTTGGTGGTGTCATATTTCCTTGCTTTTTTCATGTTTCCTATGTCCTTCCATTGATATGTGTACATCTGATCTAGCAGTCACTTGTTCCAATATTTTGAAATTGCTTTCAAAGGGGAAAATTTTTTCCCAGAGATGTATATATGTTGTTGGTTCAGTACGACACTTTGGCTTTGATTTTGGGTGCCTGCAGTAGTGTGATCTTTGTATGGGTTCTTAGGCAGTATATAGGTCAGTGGTATCTGATTTCCTTGGTAGCCTAGGGAACAGTTATTAGTTGAGGCCATGGTGAAGTTTTGCTGGGAACTTGAACATCATTTGAGCCAGTCTTTGGGCTCCAGCAGTGGAAGCAGTGGACTGAGTATGCCTAATATTAGGTCCTAGAGCTGCTTACACTGGCAGTGGTGTTAGTGTGTCCTGGAGGGGCCAATTCTTGGGACTTCAGGTGACTTACTTAGAAGCTAGCATTTGGAGCAGAGGGCCAAGTGTGTGTGGGCAGATTCTCAGGCCCCTGCATGGCTGATGTGATGCGGGAGGTGGCAATAGCAGTGGTGGAGCCACCTGCTATGACACAAGTGGTCCATGTTGGTGTTACTGCTAGCTGCAATGGATTGGGCAGGCTAGTCCTCAGTCGTACAGGTGCTTGTAACAGGGTGGTGAGTATTGTCCTAAATGTGGTTAGGAGAGCTTGGTCTCCCCTGCTCCTTCCTGGCCAGGTGGCAGCTACAGCCATCTCACTTTGAACTTGGCCTGAGGGTGGAGTATAGCCCAGTGTTAAATTCTCAAAATGGTGATGGATGTGGGCTTGCAATCACAGTGGGCAAGGCCTCTTTCAGCCAAGCAGCATTGGCAAGAAACTGTAGGGAGTGCTGTCTGCTTGCATCTCAGGCTCATGGGTGCCTATAGCAGGTGGTGGGAATTTTTCTAGGAGTAGGTAAGAGAGCTTGGGCTCCCCTGTCCCTCCTCAGCCAGGTGGGGCTGCAGCTGCACTGGCCCAAATTCAGCCCAAAGGTGGGGTGCTGCCCAGCTTTAAATTCCCAAACTGGCACTGTGTGTTGGCCAGCTTCAACCTCCCAAAATGGCACCCTGGGCCTGTGGCCAGAGAGGGAGAGGCCCTTCTCAGTCAGGCTGCACTGGAAGAAAACTATGGGGAGTACAGTTCACTCAAGACTTGGTCCCACAGCAGCTGGGCACCATCCCAGATGCGTGCTGGAAAGCCTGGTATCCCTGCCCTTCCCCAGCCAGGCACAGACTATAGCTGTGTCAGCTCAAACTCAGTCTGAAGGGAGGGTATAGCCCAGTGTCAAACTCTCAAAATGGCACTTTGGGCCTGCAACCAGAAAGGCTGGGGCGCCCCCCAGGCAGGCAGTGTGGGCAAGAAACTGTGGGAAATGCTGTCCACTCACATCTCAGTCTCAACAGCAGCCTACAAGAGCACAATTGGGACCTTCCCAGGGGTGTGTGGGAGCACCTGGGTTCCTCTATCCTTCCTTGGAGCTGTGCAGTGACTGCAAGCACACCAGTGGTTCCCTGGTATCTAGGCTGTCAGAATGGCATGTGGCTCAAGCTGCTCTAGGCTCAGAAGCTTGCAGGATTCCACGTGAGTTCCTTTTCTGGAGCAATATATCTGTGCAATCTCCAAGCAGCTCCCAGTGTTAGGCCTTCTGAGACCCGCATGGGTCAGGGGGTTCTCTTGTAGCCAAGAGCATAAAAGCTCGTCTTGGAGAGTGGAGCCCTGGGGGCTTTTCTCTTATTGTTTCCCCATGTCCAGGTGTTTCTCCCAGCTGTTAGCCATTCCACAGCCAGGCAAATTGCCCTGAATCATCTCCTTACCCACTTTCTGTGTTTCCTGTCATTCCCTTGGTGAATACTAGCATTCTCTCCTAGATGATCTGTTCAAAATGTGAGAATCGTCTTACTATTCTGGTTCCTCTCCTTAGAGGAGTCATGTACTACCTGTGTCTAGTTGGTCATCTTGATCCTATCTATATGAAGCCTGTTTTATATGTTTGGTAGAATTCAACAGTACAGTTTTCAGTCCTAGGCTTTATTTTTTTGAGAGGTAGGGAGGCTTTTTATTACTGATTCAATCCTGTTACTTGTTATTGGTCTGGTCAAGCTTTCTATTTTTCCTGGCTCAATGTTGGTAGGTTGTATGTGTCCAGGAATTGATCCACTTCCTCTTGGTTTTCCAATTTGTTGGTGTATAGTTGTCCATAATAGTCTCTAATGATCCGTTTTATTTCTGCGGTGTCAGTTGCAATGTCTCCTTTTTAACTTCTGATTTTATTTATTTGAATCTTCTCCCTTTTTTTCTTGGTTATTCTACCTAGTGATTTATTGATTTTGCTTGTCTTTTCAAAAAACAACTTTTTGTATTGTTGATTTTTTGAATTGTTTTTCTGTCTCTATTTCATTTAGTTCTGCTCTGATTTTTATTATTTCTTTCCTTCTACTAATTTTTGGTTTGGTTTATTCTTACTTTTCTAGTTCCTTGAGGTGCGTCATTAGATTGTTTATTTAAAATCTTTGTACTTTTTTGATGTTGACATTTATTGCTGTAAACTTACTTCTTAGCACTGCTTTTGCTGTATCACATAGGTTTTGATATGTTGTGTTTCCATTTTTGTTTAAAGAAAGGTTTTGATTTCCTTCTTAATTTCTTCACTGACTCAATGATTGTTCAGGGGCATTTTGGAGGTAATTATGCTACCTAAAATAAGCCAAGCACAGAGAGACAAATATGGCATGTTTTCACTTATATGTGGGAGCTAAGTCAATAGCATGGAGGTAGAGAGTGGAATGATGACTATCAGAGGCTGTGAAGGGTAGGGGGAAATGAAGAGGTTGTTGGGGGGCAGTTAATCGGTAAAAACATATGGTTAGATAGAAGGAATAAGTTTTAGTGTTTGACAGCACAGTAGGGTGACTCTAGTTAACAATAATTTATTGTATATTTCAAAATAGCAACAAGATTTGAAATGTTCCCAACACAGAGAAATAATAAATGTTTAAGGTGATAAATATACTACATATCCTTATTTCATCATTACCCATTGTATGCATATCAAAATATCACATGTACCTCCTAAATATGTACAATTATTATGCATCAATTTTTAAAAAGCCTAGACAGTTACAGATATTAAAGATTAGAGAGGGTTTCTGTTGCCATTTTGGGTTAAAGGCTGAATAGAAGACAAAATTCCTAGCTTGACTGGGTGTGGTGGCTCACGCCTGTAATCCCAGCACTTTGAGAGGCCAAGGTGAGAGGATCACTTGATGCCAGGAGTTCAACACCAACCCTGTGTAACATAGTGAGACCCAAAAACTAAAACTAAAAAAAATTAGCCAGGCATAGTGGTGCATCTGTAGTCCCAACTCCTCAGGAGGCTGAGCCAGGAGGATTGCTTGAGCCCAGGAGTTGGAGGTTGCAGTGAGCTGTGACCACATCACTGCATTCCAGCCTGGGCAACAGAGTGAGACTCTGTCTCAAAAAAAAAAAAAAAAAAGAACTCCTGGCTTCATCCTTGTGGGAGAGTTTGTTGATTCCTATGTCCTTGAGTGTGACATGGAAATGGTAAGGAGGATTAGCCTTAGCCATAGAGTGCCCCATACACTCAGCAGGGTGTGGGATCACAGAATGACTTCAGATTTCTTGAGAAGGATCTTGGAGTAAGTATCTAAAAGAGTTCCAGACACCAAGGAGCTTTGTTACAGTGAGCAAAGATCTATACGAAATAATTGCCAAAGACCATATAGTATATTGAGAATGTTTTGGCAAATGATGGTAAGGATAGTTGGAAACACTGAAGATCATTAGAATGTCTCCTTCCCCTCACTTCCTGACACTGTTGATTTGCCCTGCAACTTTCACCAAATCCAAGAAAAATATTTGTGGCCTAATGGAAATAAGACCTTGTAATCAATATTATATTGAATTATAGGAAAAAAATTTTAAAGTCACATTTATTATAAAACTGAAGTTGTGGTCTGTTAGTCATGGCATTGTTTATGTAGTCCAGGAGGTAGGAAAAACTTGGAAATGGAGAATTAAGATTTCTGTTCCATTTGTTCACATAGTCACTGAGGAAAAGGATGCAACCCAATCAGAATTTACTTCAAATTCTCAATCAAAGGAACTGAAGACTCTGAACAAATATATCCAAGTCATGGATGAAAGATTTGAAAGGAAGTAAGGAAGAGTAGAAAGCTGTGCTAGAATCAAGATACTTAAATTTTAGTTCCACTTTCATTGTGTACCTTCTGGCATCATGGCACTCTGGAAAGAACCTGGGCTGTGTTTCTCAGTCGATTTATCTATTATGTTACTAATGGGCCATTTGATCTTAGTCTATACTATTATGTATATTTCAGGATTGGTTTCAGAATTAAATGAGATAACATATTGTCTTAGTATGAGTTTTTAAAAAGCAGAGCCTGAATTGGGAATTCTTCGCCCATATTTTATTGAGGAAAGTAGGTTAAAACAGGGGAACATGCTAAGCACTGATGTGGCTCAGCTGGAGTCTTGAGTAAACCTGAACTCATGGGGAGCTTTGGAGCATGAATTGTATCACAGAGTTGATCCCTCCCACCTTGGGGCAAGGAGACCAGACTGCTGACCTATTGTGCATAAGAATAAAGTAGTTATTGGCCATGGTCTTAATTGGGGTAGAAGTATATTCTACTGGACAATGGTGACTCTCATCGGCACAGGTCAGTTTTCTGGGGAACAGGGCCAAGAGTAGCCAGCAAACAGAGTAGTTGGAGATTGGCTACAATGGCCTGGTGAAGGGGATCTAGGCTGGGCACCAAAAGCATTCACTAACATTGAACTTTCCTGGCATATGGGCAGTATTCAAGAAATGATCGACTTTATACTTATTATATTCTAAATTTAATTTCTTTCCCTATTTAGTGGGGTTTATACAGCTTGTATTACCAATCTGGAAGAGTTGCAAAAAAATTTAGATTAAAGCACTTGTTAACAGAAAACATCTAAATAAATGTAAGGAATGCATATAAGAAAATATAATTCAAAGCTAAGAGTCAGGATTTTTAAGAATAGTGACTACTATTCTTAATAGTGACTAATAAACCAGTGTATTATCTTAGCTCTGTGGGAATGATTAGATGACATTGTGTCCATCACTTTGTATCCAGGTAGAAATGACTCTGATGATTCACAGTTGATGACTCTGTGTTGCCATGTGCAGAGAAACCAACAGAAAGAGATACCATCTATGCTTATACATGACTAATGTTATTCTGTTCTTGATATATATTTAAGAATGAAGGACTGAGTAACAGGATGGACTCCTCATGTCATTGTTCCCATATTCCCCACAAGGTTTCTTCCCAAATGGGAAGATGGTTCATTTCAACTCTCATGAAGATGACATTCCTGGGGCAAAAGCTGTCCTATTATGCTTCTCACACGTAAGTACAGCAGTGGAACAGTGAGTACAGAGAGAGGCTAGCGTGGCTATCCCACATATGAACCTTGTGTTCAATATGTCCCCGTGTGTTCTGTTTCTCCCCCCTCCATCATACCTTCTCTCTTTTTCAATCTAGAAATTTTCTAGGGTCCTGTGGAGTAGATTTCCTTCACTCTCGTTTCCACTGTAATCTTCTCCTAGTTCATTCTGGGCCATGACTTTTTCCCTATTTCATCTACCATACAGGCTTACTTTCATTTTTCTCTCCTAAATTCTTTTGAGGATCATTTATTTATATGTTATATTTTCTTATCCATAGCAGTCTGCTCAAGTTTCTCCATAGATGGGCCTCTGTTAATTTTTTTTTACTGTTAGCTTCCCATAACTCTGCATAAGATATCAGTGTATTCTGAGCATTGACAACTGCAACGGGACTCTCACTTTCTCTTTTTAAAAAATTATTTATTTATTTATTTGTTTATTTATTTTTATTTCAGAATTTTACAGGGGTACACATGTTTTGGTTACATAATTTGCTTTTGTGCAGTTTGAGTCAAAGTTATAAGTGTGCTCTTCACCCAGTCAGTGTGCTTTATACCCATTAGGTGTGAACTTACCCATCCTCTCCTCCCCCCTCCCACCTACTTGATTTCCCTTGAGTTTTACTTCCATATGTGCACATAAGTGTTGATTGATTAGTTCCAATTTAGTATTGAGTACATCTGTTGTTTGTTTTTCCATTCTTGTGATACTTCACTAAGAATGGTCTCCAGTTCCATCACTTTCTCTTTTTAAACATAGCCTTACAAATGTCACACTTGTTGACCTGAAACCAAGCTGTCTTTTTTAACACTTTCTGCTTGACAAAGAAAATTATTGCCTTTATTAGTTTGCATTGATTAATTAATTAATGGCTTGTAATCCAGGCTGATTTAAAGCATAAGTCTCCTGTTTAATTTGTTTTTTTTTCCTTTGGCACCCAAATAAAAGAATAATCTCTTTCACCCACTTTGATGCTCACATCCAGCAGCAGAGGGCCATGTGAAGCTCAGCTAAGTCTTAGGGAATTGATATTCTCCACTTCCTCTGATGAATGGCTTTAACAACAACAAAAAATAGAGTGTCTCAATGGTATTCCACAGTTCAGAATATTGTCTTTGGTTACTAATTTCTCAGTGAAGTAAATTACTCTTCTATTTGCACATGACTCCCATTTTTCATGTATTTTAGGACTGATAGCATGTACTACAGAAGGTGATGGCATCACAGATTCGCAAAGGAAGAAACATGTTCCGTCGGAGATTTTTTTTCCCTTTTATTTCAGAATATTATGGGGGTACAACACTTTGTTTATATATATTGCCCATGCACTGCCCATGTCAGAGCTACAATCGTGGACATCCCCCAAACTGTGCTCCCCGCATCCATTCAGTGAGTGTTTTCCCGTCCCCTCCAATCCCTTCCTGCCTGCCCGCCCCCTGATGAATATTATTGCCATGTGTGACATAAGTATTGATCAGTTAGTACCAATTTGATGGTGAGTACCAGTGGTGCTTGTTTTTCCATTCTTGTGATGCTTCGCTTAGCACAATGGGCTCTAGCTCCATCCAGGATAATACCAGATGTGTTAATTTTGACGTCATATCTCCGCAAAGAGGAGGAAGCTGTTCGCTCCCTTGGACCCTGGTCCCGCCTCTGGCCTCCAGAGGGCGATGTTGCACAAAGCCGGCACCTATTTTTACTGCAGCTCATCATCACCATCCCCTGAGCCCCTCCTCCCTGCAGCTGGCTGATGTACCTCCCTGATGTCTGTGTAGGTAGGGACGTGTGACGAGATCAAGAGGCCAGAAAGCATGCAGACTCCGTAAGGGAAAGCCTCTTTTTAGCCATTTTGGAAACGTGTCAAAGCAAGGGACTTGTCCAGCCCAGCTTCCCCACTCCTCCTGGCTCCTTGGCCAGCGCCCCACCTGCCCAGGTCCTGCACCTTTCCACTGCTCAGCCATGCCCCTGCTGCTCCTCCCGGTGCTTGAGGTGATTTTTGCCCTGGGTGAGTAACGTCCCATTTCCTTGCCATGAAAGTGACTGCGTTCTAATTGGATCTGAATAGAGGCATGTTGTCTTCATAGTGAAGTCTGCGCTGCTTTTACTTACACAGCATTGCCGTTGCAGGAGGAACCAGGGCCCAGTCAGTGACCCAGCCTGACGTTTACGTCACTGTCCTTGAAGGAGTCGCTCTGGAGCTGAGGTGCAACTACTCAGCTTCTTCACCAACTCTCATGTGGTACGTGCAATATCCCAACCAAGGGCTCCAGCTGCTCCTGAAGTACGTATCAGGGAGCACCCTGGTTAAAGGCATCCGAGGTTTCGAGGCTGAATTTATGAAGAGTGAAACCTCCTTCCACCTGAAGAAACACTCAGCCCATTTGAGCGACTCGGCCCAGTACTTCTGTGCTGTGAGTGACACAGTGCCTGGGGCTGCAGGGGGAGCTGAACACAAACCTCCTGAGACACTGGGACTTCCTGTGACTCAAGAACTCAACATTGAAGTCTATTTTATATTAAAAAGTCATTTCACTTTCTGATGTTTACTGATGCATGCCATGTCTTTTTCATCTATTTATTTTTAAGCTATTTGCGACTTTAAATTTGACATGTGTTTCTTGTAGGTAGCATAAAATAAAGTATTGCCTTTTTACCTACTCTGTCACTCTGTTTTTGCGTTGGCAAGTTAGACAATTAAAATTGAATGTAAACATTGATCAGGTTGGATTTAGGTATACTATTTTATTTTGTTTTCCTGTCACCCTCTTTATTATTTTTTTTGTTGTCCCTTCTGTTTTTCCTGACTCATTTTGGACTATTTGAATATTTTTTAATATTACATTTTAATTTATGTATGAGCTTTTTGGCTGTATCTCTGTAGTTTTTGAATGGTTGCTCTGGAGATTACAACATACATGCCTAACTATCAGAGTCTATTGTGAGTAAATATTGTACCACTTTATGTAAAATTCAGAAATATTAAATTGTGCAATATATCTCTCTCTCTACCAACACTGAAGTTTGTTATAGTTGTTCTTATATATTACAGCCATATACATTAAAAATCCTGCCAAATGTTATAATTTTTTCTTTAAACAATTTCATGTACTTTAAAAATTTAATAGGAAGAATAAGAAGTATTTTATATTTAACAGCTATTTACCATTTCTGGTAAATCATTCCTTTGTTACTGAAGATTCAAGTTTTCCTCTGATACCAGGGATGTGTCTGAAATAATGCAGTTTCCTTTAAACTTGAAAAACTCTCTGTAGCATTTCTTTTAGAGTAGGTTTGCTGGCAAATATATTTTTTAGTTATTTGTTATCTGAAAATATCTTTATTCTTAATTTCCCCTTTATTTCTGAAAGATATTTTTACTGGGTTTGTAATTTTGTGTCAGCTCTTCCCCCCCGCCACTTTAAAGATGCTGTCTTGTTGTATTTGGTCTTCATGTTTTCTGATGCGAAAGCCATGGTCATTCAAATAATTATTCCCCAATGATGTAATATGTTGTTTTTCTCTAGCTGCTTCCTAAATATATTGTTTTTACACACACACACACACACACAAAATCATATAATCTTTTGTTGTTAGCAGTTTAATTATGATGTGTTTAGGTGTGGTTCTCTTTGATTTTATCCTGTTTGGGGCTTGCTGAACATCTTGAATTTATAAATTTATGTCTTTCATTAAAGTTGGCAAGTATTTTGGCTGTTTTTTTTTCAAATATGTTTTCTGACTCAGCCTCTTTCTCTCCTTCTTCTAGGACTCCAAAGAGATATAGTTTAGAGTTTTACATATTGTCCCACTGGTCTCCAGGGCTCTCTTTTTTCTTTCAATTTTTTTTCTTGATTTTAAGGTTTGATCAATTTTTTTTTACCTTGACGCTACTGACATTTTGAGCCAAATAATTTTTTACTGGGGTGTGTGGCTGTTGTGTGTTGTAGGATTTTGAACAGCATCCCTGGTCTCTACTCACTGGATACCTGTAGGACTACACACCCCAAGTTGTGACAACCAAAATTGTGTCCAGATTTGCCAAATGTCTCCTAGGAGGTGGCAAAATTAAAATTTGTTGGGTTAGATCATCTATACTAATCTATTTTCAAGTTTGCTTACTCTTTTCTCTGTCATCTTCTTTTTGCTATTGAAGCCTTACTGTGAGGTTTTTATTTCCAACATTGTATTTTTCAGTTCTAAAGTTTCTATTTGGTTCTTTTTATAACTTCTGTTTCTTTGCAGCAAATTCTTGAAATGAAACATTCATTTCAAGTATGTTTCCTTTTACTTCCTGGAACATATTCAAAAGAGTTGTGTTAATACCTTTTTCTATTCCAGTGTCTTAGTCATTTTGCCACTTGTATCTGTTGATCTTTTACTTAAATATTAGTCCACTTTTTCTGGTCCTTTGCATGTCAAATAATTTTGGAATGTATCTTAAACATTTTAAATATTATGTGTTTGAACTCTGTCTCTTCTTTTTGTCTCCCCTTTTGTGGAATTTAGTGGCTCAAAATCTCAGTTCAGTTCTCTAATCATTTGCTATGTTGGTTTGGGTCTATGTGAAGCACTTGTAGCTCAGGGATTAGCATGAAACTTGTTTGGGCAGTTCAAATCTCAGGTCAGTTCCTGAACTCTCTGCTACATTGGTTTGAGTCTGTGCTGCATGGGTGCCACTCAGGTGGTAGTCTGAAACTTGGACAGTGGTTCAAATCTCAGTTCGCTAACCTAAGCTTTGTTATTCTGGTTTGGTTTGACCTCATGTATGTGAAGCTTTGGGATTAGCCCTAGAATTAAGCTGTTTTCCATTTCTTCCCCTGGTGTTTCCCTCTTCTATCATAGCTTACAGATCCAGAAAGATGGTGTTTCTTTCAGAGTTTTTGTCTCCTATGCCATTGTCATTCTACTTTGCAACAGGGGCCTGCCTCAAGGCAAAGCCAAAAGAGAAAAAAAGAAAAAACATGAAATTCACCCTTGTGCAAGTTGCTCCTCTAACTTTTGACTCCCCTACACAATCTTCCTGCTTTTGTCTAATTTTAGAATATACAGATAGTTATTTTTTTGTGGCTTGTTCAGTTTCACTTGTAATCAGTGGAAGAGAGGGGCTATATGTGTCTTGAAGCTATCCTATTCTATTACACCACGTTCCTGCAGTAACTTCCGGTTCTCCACAACATTCATCAAGAATGGCTATTTGTCATTTTCTTTTTCCACTATTTTTTTAACCCCTTTTAGTTAATCTCACCCATTTTTTATATCTGTAATTTTTTCCTCGTCAATATTATAAGAATCTTCTAGTTAAGGTCTTGATTTTTTGGACATTTCCCCTCTTATTCCCCAAACTCATAAAGGTCTTCCTCTGGTGCTGGCAAGTGAGAATGCTTACTTGTTTTTATGCATGCTTCAACTACCATATTTTTTTTCTAAAATCTAAAAATTTCTGAATTCTATACCATATCCAGACCCAAGAGCATGATAAGGCATGGTGCTACTACTCAAAGACTGTTTTTTCAGCACCTAAAAGAGAGTTGTTTGTTTTCAATTTTCTCTTTCTCTATTTTTTAAATTTCTGAATTTTTCCTTGTGGACTGTGTATTTTGGTAGTTTTGGCCGTATGTGGAGACTCTTTAATATTCCTGGCAATCAAAGTATTTCTTAGAATACTATCAACATCCTTAAGTGAAAATATTCTATTTCTGATCCTATTCTTCTTTAACTATGAGATGTTGCTCCTACAATAGAGGATTGGAGAATTCCTTTGCATTCTTCCAGGGCAGAGCAAAAAGCACTGTTCCAAAGCATCAGAAAATGCTGTGGCTTTTGACTTTGAACACACTGGGCTTTGCCAATGCCCAGCAACTTGAGAGGAGTTAAAATGACCACCCGCCTGAAAGCCAGCAGGAAATGCTCCTCATAGCTTATTTTTGACTAGTATTTTTCTGTCCTAACTTCAATCTTCAATTTGATCCCATTCACTTTCTGTCTTCTGGAAATATGTATAAATCTCTCTTCTCCAGATGATCCCCATTCTTTTTACTTTTGTGGATTTTTGTTTATTTCCATTTATATTTCTATTAGTTTAGTCAGGAAGAAATTTGGAACAGATGAGAGGTGAGCATATAGCCTAAGGAATCAGAGTCCACTTCTAGGCTACAACATTTACAAAATAACAGCATTACTAAATCTTCTTTGTGAAAGACTATTCTCTCCAGGCAGGAACAAGTGAATGAAAAACTTAAGGAGAGGACTGGGCTCATGCTCCTGGAATCAAAGAAGAGTATTCTGACTTTGTCAAAGTGTTGCATTGGCCACAGAGAAAGCAATGAATTTCTCCATTCTTATGTTTTCAGAGCTTTCTCACTTGATGTGGTCATATTTACTTTAGCCCCAGAGGTTTCTGTAGTTGTATATCCTTTAGCCCTAGGGTCAAAGCCTCCCCATCCAGAGTTACATCATGTCGTTAGTCACATAGGGGCACTCGTCTCATTTTACGGCTGTCTTTTACTGCTATGGGTGCGCAAACATCACCCAAGGGACACATCTCTATTGTCCTCTATCAACACCGTGGCAGCACTGGACTAGCCAAAATCAGCCTGAGGTGATTGGCCTGATTCTGAAGACTCTTATGGACTCATGTCTGAATTCTGGTATACTTCTCAAAAACTGGTTTCTCAGTGAAGTAACTTATTAATCTAATTTTATATGACTTCCTATTTCTAATGAACTTTAGGACTAATACACTGTCATAGATTTGGGATGGAAGAAACATGTTGTGTGGAAGTTGTGATACATTTCACAAAATAGGAGGAACACACTAAAGAGCTCTCTGTGCTAAACTCTGGTTCTGCACATGGCCTCCAGAGGGCGATGCTGCGCAAATGAGAGATCTTGTTTCTGTTGAAGACCATCATCAACTGCTCAGTTCCTCCTCCCTGCAACTGGCTGAGTTCTTTGCAGAGACATGTGACAAGAAGCAGAGGTCAAAAAGCATCCAAGTTCATTACAGCAGTTTTGGTAGGTTTATCTAAGCAAGGAACTAGTGCAGCTGACCTTCCCCACACCCGTTTCCGAGGTCTGTTTCTGCAGCCACTCCTGCTTGTTCTTGGGACACCTAGGAAAGAGCCTGGAGCCATGCTCCTGGTGCTCATCCCTGTACTGGGCATACATTTTGCCCTGAGTGAGTAAAAAATTTCTTTATGGTCTCTAGTTCTGAAGATTCTGCCTAGAAATGCTTATTTTTTGTACTGAAGTCTGAACTGTCTTCGGTGATGATATAACATTGATTTTCCAGGAGATGCAAGAGCCCAGACTGTGACCCAGCCTGACCTCTACATAACTCTCTCTGAAGGAGCCTTGCTGGAGTTGAGATGCAACTATTCCTATGGTGCAGAACTTACTCTCTTCTGGTACGTCCAGTACCCTGGCCAAGGCCTCCAGCTTCTCCTCCGGTACTATTCAGGGAACACCCTGGTTCAAGGCATTAAAGGCTTTGAGGCTGAAGTCAGGAAGAGTGAATCTTCCTTCAACCTGAGGAAACCCTCTGTACACTGGAGTGATGCGGCTGAGTACTTCTGTGCTGTGAGTGCCACAGTGCTTGGGACTGCAGGGGGAGCTGAACACAAACCACCCACGCTGGTGTTTTCAGAGACTCAAGATCTCCTCCTGTGGCATTTTCAAAGCTCTCTTGTTATATGATGGCAATGAGGCAGAGAGGACTGAGCTGACCCAGGTACTTCTATATATGTCTGCAATTCCTGCTGCGCCCCATGTCCGATAGACTTTGTTTCTGAAGCTTTTTCCTCATTGTAGAAACTACATAATAGTAAATGGTGTTCTAGAATGATGGAGGTGGTAGTCTTCTTATCACATAATAGTCAGATCCTCAAGGATTTGTTTGATGTTGACTGCATTAAGGGGTTGACTACGTGAGTTATGACACGGCCTAGAAGAAGCTGGGCTTTTATTTATCATTCCATCTCTCAACTAACCTACAGAGCAAAAGATGAGTTTCTCATGTTTATACCTTCTAAGTTTGCCTCCTTCTTGAGTTGGTCATTCATAGACTATTTTAGACAGTTTTCTTAGAATTTCTTTTTCTGGCTCTAACTGTGCTGTTCCTGTGTCAGAAAATTTTGTCTAACTACCTATATTTAGGAAGGATTCTGACAAATGATTAGTCAACAGTAAAAGATTGATTCAAATCATGAAGGACTTAGAAAACTGTCATGGTGATGTTAGTTCTGGCAACTATTTAAGAATAGTGCAGAAGGAGAATGAAGATTTAGAATTCATCAGTATTTCTCCAAAGTTATGAAAGTAGTTTCCTATTCTCTTGGTATCTTAAATTCCACAAATCTACATCAGAAATTCGTGGGTGTAATCCCTTTCACCTCTCTTTTATCTACTGACATTTGTACTTGTTGCTCTCACCCTGTTATATGATTTCACTGTTGGAATAATAAAGATTGATTCTTGTGTGCTAACTTTGTAATAATCAATCATGTGGTAAGTTCAACAATGCCAAGCTCTGCTAGAAATACTAAAAAGAATTACAATTGATACTAAGGGGTCACTGGACCCAGTATAAATTTATGACTTTCTTCTGTCTAGGATGGAAAGAACTGTATAAGAAGCTTTTATATTCCCTGTGTGCTTGAAGCCTTGGAGGATAAGAACTACTCTGGAGAAAAAGGAGAAGGAGGAGGGAGCTTTCTAACTGCTCCTTGGTTCATGCTATAATGTATAAAGAGGGTGGGTGCATAGGAACCCTCAAAATATAGAGAGAATAAGTAGATTGTAGCCAATGGTACACATCAGCCAAATGGTGAACCAGGAGATTAAAAGTATTTTTTAGGACGTAGTGATATGATCATATGTAAAAAGTGTGTTCAAGTGATTGCTGGTGGGATATAAAGATGGTAAATGGGGCATTATAGATATAAAGTTATGAATAAGAAATGCATGTTTATTTAATGTCCCCCTACCTCACTGCCTCTTTTACCTTCTATTTTTAAAATTTTTATTTTTAATTATTATGCATACATGAGTTGTATGTATTTATGGAGTATATGTGATGTTTTGATACAGGCATGCAATGTGTAATAATCAAATAAGGGTATCCGGGGTATCCTTCACCTCAAGCATTTATCATTTCTGTGTGTTAGGAATTTTCCAATTCACTCTCTTAGCTATTTCAAAGTATACAATAACTTTTTGTTGACTGTTATCAACCTGTTTGCTATCAAATATTAGATCTTGTTCATTCTATCTAACTATATTTTTACACCTACTAACCTTCCTCACTTTTTCCCATCCCCCATTACCTTTCCTAGACTCTGGTAAACATCATTCTACTCTCTACCTCAATGAGATCAGTTGTTTTAATTTTTAGCTCCCACATCTGTGTGAGCACGTGCAAAATTTGTCTTTCTGTGCTTGGCTTATTTCACTCAGCATAATGTTTTCCAGTTCTACTCATGTTACAAATGACAGGATTTCATTCTTTTTTATGGCTGAATAATATTCCAGTGTGTGTACATACCACATTTTCTTTATCATTCATCCATTGATGGACTTAGGTTGATTCCAAATCTTGGCTATTGTGGATAGTGCTGCTATAAACATGGGAGTACAGGTATCTTTTCGATGTATTGATGATGTCCTTTCTTTTGGATAAACACCCAGCAGTAGAATTGCTGGATCATATGACAATTCTATTTTTAGTTTTTTGAGGAACCTCCATACTGTTCTCCATAGTGGTTGTACTAATTTACTTTCCCACCAACAGTGTACAAGGGTTCCCCTTTCTCCACATCCTTGCCAGTATTCGTTATTGCCTGTCTTTTGGATAAAAGCCACCTTTGTATTTTTGGACCATGCTCTTGTTTACCTCTGATAAGATGACTAATTTCAGGTGACTCACTGTCATCAGCTCAGCCACATTGTCCAAAGGGACTGTGGTGGGCCCTTTATGCAGAATGGTATTAGAAGGAGAACTGCCAATTTCTTTTGGTTCTGAACTCAAACTGAGTATTGAAGAAAAATAACTTCCATACCAAGCACCCCAAGTAGCCGAGAGAGCAACCCCATGTCCCCTACCTTACCTATGCCTGAGAAATTAACCTCCCTTCTCTTTCCTTTCTTCCTTTTACTAATTTGTTATTTTTGTATGTTTATATGATTTTTATGAGAAACTTTCTACAATAAGGAATCATATTAAGAAAGTGGAAATTCTGAATTATTTTATCAATGGAATTAATAATTCTGAGTTTGCCAAAAAAATTCTGACTTTTCATGTAATTAATTGATCTTATCATGTATTCCATAACCCAGAAGCAGCTGCCTTAAATTCAAAGTTGGAATAGTTTACTGAAAACTGAGTTACAGTGCCAGTTGGGAGGTAATCCTGTCATAAATTTGTTTAATATAGTTGCTGCCTGGGCATCTATTTTTAGGCCTCACATAAGTTGTTTGAAATCCAGTTATACCCCGTTATCTTTGTCCTAGTTAAAACTTTCCCTCCCCTGTGTGGTTGTTTTCTGTATAACCTGCTTTTTCATCATCTCACTGACTCAAAACACAACACACCCCACTGCTGTCAACCACTGTAAAATCTAATAGTCAACACAAGTCATGTAAATAAGTTCCCTCCTTCATGTGTATTTTCTTTAAACTAGTCAATCACAACACCCTGTGGAGAAAGCCTAAGGGATAACGCCCATGGATCTTAGTAAAAGCGTAGTCCCACAAGTTCTCTCTCTTTCTCTCTCTCTCTTTTTCTTTCTGTCTCTCCTTCTACCCCCCACCACCTCGTTCCACCTCTCTAGGATCTGTGAGGAGTAAATTTCTCCTGTTGCATGCATTTTGGTTATTCCTCCTCATTGTGTCTTTTAGGATTCAGCATGTGTTTTGAATCACAGACCATTATATGTTGCTGTGTCCATATAGTCAGAATACATGGGTCCAGGAGTCAAAAGGTGGACATGGGAGTGGCTTCTCTCATTATTACATCTAACAACCCACTAATGGACTTTTAGCCTCCCACCCTGGCAACTTTATGCTGTGTTGATTTGGAGATCTTAGTCTGTAAGGGAAGAATTCTTCCACCAGAGAACACAAAAGTGGTTCACTCAATGGATGATAAGACTACCTGCTGGACATTTGGGGCTCCTTAGCTATTGAACTCACATGGAAGAAAAATATCTATTAGCTGTAGTGATTGATCCTGATTACAAAGAGGAAATTGGGTTGCTTCTACACAATGGAAGCAAGAAATAATATGTTTGGGGCCTCTTAGTACTTCCACGCCCAATGGTAAAACCTAATGGAAAACTGCAGCAACAAAAAAAAAATCAGGATAACTGAGGGCTCCGATCTTTCTGGAATAAAGTTTTGAAATTACTCAACCAGACAAAGAACCCAGACCCACTGTGGTTTTTGCTGAAGGCAGGGGAAACACAGAATAGATACAGGTGAAGAATCTATAGATATTGATTACAGTTTGACCAATTACAGAAACAAAGATTGTAGTACATTTGTATATTTTGTATTTGCTTGTTATATGTATGTGCTATTTATTTAGGAGGGATTCTAACAAATTATTAGTCAACAGTAGGTTTATTAAATCGCTATGGGCTTAGAAAATTGTCATGATGATGTTAGTTCTGGCAACTATTTAGGAATAGTGCAGAAAGCGAATGAAGATTTAGAACTCATCAGTGTTTCTCCAAAGACTTTTTCAAAGTTATAAAAGTAGCTCCTATTCTTTTGGTTTCTTAAATTCTGCAAATCCACGTCAGAAATTTGTGGATATAATCTGTTTTATTTTTTTCTTCTAGCTACTGACATTTTCATTCATTTCTTTCACCATGTTCTTACATGATTTTACTGTTGGAATATTAAAGATTGATTCTTACATGCTAACATTGTGATAATCAATCATGTAGTGAGTTTAGCAATGCTAACCTTTGCTAGAAATATTAATAATAATTGCAATGGATACTAGCACCAAGTATAAATTTATGACTTTCTTATACAGAAAGAACTGTATAAGAAGCTTTTATACTCCCTGTGTGCTTGAAGCTTTGGAGGATAGCAAGTACTCCGGAGAAAATGTAGGAGGAGGAGGAGGGAGCTTTCTAGCTACTATTTGGCTCACACTATAATGTATAAGAGGGCAGGTGTATAGGAACTCTCAAACTATAGAGAGAAGAAGTAGATTGTGGCCAATGGAACACATTAGCCAAATGATGAACCAGGAGATCAAAAGTATTTTTTCTGATGTGGTGATATGATTATATATGAAAAATGTGTTTGAGTGATAGCTGGAGAGGTGTAAGGAAAATAAATGGGCAGTAGACACATAAAATTATGAACAAGAAATGTGCAGTCATTTAATCTTCCCCTCCCTTCTTCCCTCCCTTCCTTTCTATTTTTGGACCACACTCTTTTCTATCTTCCATAAGATGTCTAATTTCAGGTGACTCACTGTCATCAGCTCAGTCACATTGCCCAAGGGGACTGTGGTGGACACTTTATGCAGATTGGCATGAGAAGGGGAACTGCCAGTTTCTTCTGATTCTGAACTCAAGCTGACTTTCGAAGAAAAATTACTTCCACACCAAGGACCTGTAGCAGGTGAGAGAACACCCCCCATCTCCCCAAACAACTCTGCCTGAGAAATCAAAGTAATCTCTACTTCCTATTTTTATTTTATATACAAACTTTTGGAAATTAACTTTACAATTTAGTGTATAGATAACAGAATTTTCAGAAATACTCTCCCTGATTTAAAGAGTTATTAATATAACCAGCAATGAATACAATGACCATTGGGATTATGCATCTTCTCATTTTGGAGAAAGGATGAGACAGTCTTCACTTGCAAGAAAGATTTCTGTATCTTGAAGTAGGTAGAAATACAAAATTGTTTTATTGTTGTATGTGTTTTATTATAAATGTGTGTGGAATGTTGCATATAGAATCTGAGTAGTCCAAGAAGTGAATCGATTTACTGACTCTCAGTTCCAAAATCACCCTTTACCTGATTTGTGAAGATGGATCTGGACCCTTTCAACTATTTTCTTTTGTCAGGTGGCACAAAATTAAGCTTTGTCAGAAGAGGATACAAGAAGAAAGGGTTTTGTTTTCTGGTTTCTATGTGCTCTCTCGACAGGATTCTGCAGCATGGGCTGCTTCTCCAGTGTCCAGCTCACACAGTGCACCTGCACCAGGTTCCTACAGTGCACAGTGACCAGAGCTTCTTCCAGCACCCCTACTTTTGGGTTGTTCTGTGAAAGAGCACCTCCAGCGAGACACCACCCTGTGAACAGCATTCCCCAGCACCCTAGAGGATAGTTTTCTGGCAAGTTCTGGAGGGTGGATTTCTAGCCATTTTGACTGGTACAGCACCACAGTGACTTCTCTGTCATTCAGTGAGCCACAGTTGTGCTTTTTCCAAGATCTGCGTCTCAACCCTGAGCGTGTGGCTGGGGACCTCTTCCCTGGGCCTTCTGTCCCAGCCCTAGGAGTAGGGGCTACACCTTATATCTGATATTCTTACGGGAATAGGAATAGGAACAGCAGAATTTTCTTTTCTTTGTACTATCTGTTCCCTTGTTACTCTAAGCCTTTGTTATATAGTTAATAATTCTTTATATTAAAATGTCTTATTCAAATTATTATATGGTTTCTCTCTCCTCATTGGACTAGGCTTAGACATGCACCAAGGATCTCAAGCTGCTGGAAAACATCCTCTGTCTCCCTACCCACTCCTGCCTAAAAAAGCAAGCAAGTTGCTTGCTTGTGTTATTTATTTATTCCTTTATTTGTTTTATTTATTCTATTGTTTTATTGTTTACTTATATGATTATATTATAGAAACTTTTAAATAAGAATTAATAAGAATTTGGAAACATTATGTTTTTATATTATTGAAATTAATTTTGACTTTTCACATTTTGTGCATATTTGACACAAAATTTTATTATACCATCGAGGCAAATTGTAATCAATTTTTAAAGGTATTTTAAGTTCCAACACAAATAGGTGTTCATTCACAAATGAGAATGTGTCTGAAGATTGTAATTCCAAGTCATTTTGCTTGCATGCAACTTTCTTAATACATCCTTGTTCTTGATTTCCTATTTCTTTAAAATGGAATGAGAAGACAATGATAATTTTAAAACAATCTGAAGACATAATACTTCTATTACCCTGGAAAGTTTTTGTGTGTCCTTTTCCAGTCAACCCACCTTTTGGAGGCAATAGATGTCCTTATTTCTATCACTGTATATTTACTTTAACTGTTTTAGGACTTCAAGTCAATGGAATCATACAGTAGGTACTCTTTTGTGCCTTGTTTCTTTCATTCATCACGTTCTCATGTGTATCAGTCGTTCATTACTGTTATTTCTGAGTACGTCCTATTATAAGAATATAGCACAATTTATCCATTTAGCTGTGCACATCACTGGCTGGTCATCTTTAGGAATCCTTTAGGAATTAAATCTTTGGTACTATTGTTAAGGGTACAAGTTCTAGACTGTCCTAGATATTTATATCCTGTTCATGCAAGGGTAGAGTGTGTCTCTAATATATTTTAGTTAAAACACACATCTTAAATACTTTTATTTAAAACCCATTTCTAACATTCATTATGCTATTTAACATGCCACTAATTTTGATAATAAAAACCCAATACCTGATATTCCCCACACTATTTAGCAAAGCTTCAGATATCACTCAAGATGTGGATAGCTGCACTGTAGTCTCCTCTGCTGTGGTCTTCCAGTAGCTGACCACCCCGAAGTTTGCTTTCTTGACTAGGTCAACTGACCCTCCTTAGAGTTGAGACTCAATTGAATTAGCACATACTCTATCTCCTATAGTCTGAGTTGAAAAAGATTTAATGCAAATTATATATCCTAACAGTTATAATTTATTCTATTTGGTAATATTACAGATTTTATGAACAATTTTTAGATAATTATTTCTGCATGTTCTGAAGATCTATAAGTCATGTAATTATAATCCTTTCTCAACAATTATTCCAGAGAAATTATTTAATATTTAGATGCACTTTCCTATATACATTAAATATTAAAATATTTTATAGCTTGTTAGGTAACTTACGAGGAAATTTACTCATTTATGACTTAGTATCAAATAAACAACATCCAATACAAATTTCCAATCTTTTTACTCATTAACAAAGTTCTTAGGATAATTTGACTTCCATACACAATTCTTATGGGGATATCTAAGATGAGGGAGCACTTTTATTTAGGAAACAAATGCACCAAAACATGGATATAAAAGGTAGAATGTTAAAATTTGAAGATATTTTGTATGTATATTTATGACTCCAAATTGATTTTTGTGATATGTTTTATGTAATAGGATATTAAAAATTGGCCTTATACTCATTTTCTAGGGCTGCCATAACAAAGTATCACAGACTGGGTGGCTTAAACAATAGAATTTATTTTCTCACTGTTCTGGAGGCTAGAAGTTCAAGATCAAGGTGTCGGCAGGGTTTGTTTCTGCCGAGGCTTGCAGATGGTTGCTTTCTCGCTGTGTCCTCACATGGTTTTTCCTGTGAGGGTGCACATGTCTGGGTCCAAATTTCCCTTTCTCATAAGAACACCAGTCATATTGAATTAGAGCCCACCTATACGACCTCACTTTGTTTTAATTACTTCTTTAAGGGCCCTATTTTCCAATACAGTCATATTCTGAGGTATTGGGGGTTTGGGCTTCAACATGTTAAATTCATAAACAAGACAGTTGAAGCCTCCTTTGGTGCAACACTTTACTAATTTCACACAATGTTCATCTATAATTTTGATGATGAGGTTTTCCTGCTTTGTCTTTTTTTCCCTGCCTTATCTTAAGTATGTTTCTAGAGGAACCAGAAATGTGCAATTACACATACGGATAGTTCATAAAATATTCCAAATTGTGAAAGAAATGAGGTAGAGGAGCAGTGAGATGAAAATTGAAAAGCTGTTATTCAGACTCGGCTTCTTTCTCCTCTGCTACATCAGGGTATGAAATTTTCTCATGTTTACTTTCATTCTTTTCCGCCCCTAAATATTACTTTCTTCTTGGCACTTCATCTCTGCCGGTTTTCTTTTCTTTCTCTATTCTCGTTTCTGTCTGAATGCTAATTCCTTTTACCTGCCTCTTTTTTTCTCTTGGTTTGATCTCACCTTTGCAGGGACCAATTTAGCTGATAAACTTGCTGTTCTCTTCTTGGACTCCTTCTTTACTGCGCCGTCAGCAGAATTGTCATTCTTCTGGGACGTATCTTTGTGGTTGTGGTGGGTTTAGCGGATTGGGTGGGGAAGCTGCTGTCCTTGCACACAGGGACAACAGGAAGAATCCCATCCTGTGTGCTCAGCGTTCTTGGGGATTGTTTTTTGTTTTCTCAAGCAGTATGTAGCAAGCTGTTTTATTTTGATTCAATCAGATAATTACTTTTTATATATGTTTTGATTACTGATATGTTTGGATTCATTTTTAATATTTTGGTTTTGCTCAGCATGCCCTTGTTTTTCTTTCCTTTTTTAGTCTGTCTTTTCTTGCATTGATAGTTTTCTATTTTCTTTTTTACTTTTTTAGAAAATGTAAAGTGTATTTATGTTCTTATAGTAAGTACCTTTAAATTGTATATATACACACACATATTTTTTTATTACCAATGTTATTCTTTTTTTCTTTCCCCAGTGCTGTTCTATAACATTTTTACCTTCTATATGTCACTCCTTCTCCTTGGCTGTACTTCTCCTCCTGACTTACTGTCTTTAGAATTACCTCTGTGGCTGATTGGAAGAAACTATACACCAGCTATGTGTATCCAGACAGTAATTTCAGAGTTTACCAATTCTGAAATTAGCTGATAGACTACAGCTCACTTGCACATTAAGAACAGTAAAAAAAAGAAAACCAACTCAATAATAGGAACATGAGTTCGCTCCCTTCCTCCTCAGGGCCAGTGCCCTTCCCTGATTCTTCTTACTCCCTGGAGTGCTCTTCACCACTAGCCATGTGGATTGTCCCTTCACTTGCTCCTAGTCTCTGGTCCTAGCAAAACGTGGGCATATGTGAGTGAAGAGCAATGCCTTAAAAGGTTTATTGCAGTGTTATATTTCATAGTTTAAAAAAACAATGCCTTAAGTGTTCATGAATAGGGGAAGGGCTGTATAATTGGAAGTATATCCCTAATATGGTGCAATGCAGCAGGAGACCCCATGTGAGTTGATATAATAAGACCTACGAGATTTATTATTGAGTTTATATAAGTGAGTTACCAAAAGATATCTACAAGATGTATCATTTTGTAGTACATTTAAAAACAAGAAATGAAATAACTGTATATTTTCAGTTGTTTCACATATTTGGTATAAGTATGTAAACCTATAGTAAAATGCCTGAAAGCATCCAACTCCAAATTGATGAAATGAGGAAGAATTAACGTCATGACTGATGAAAGGGCCAGAATTGGGAGTGGTAATCAAAGGGGATTTTAGTCTATCTGTAATGTTTTATTACGTTTAATACTTCATATATTCATCAATTGTCCCTAATATTAAAACCTATAAAAAGTTAAAGCCATCATAGAGGTTTATCCATATTCTTTTGTATTCTTCTCATTAGAAAAAGCAGAGAAAGGAGAAAATGACCACCTTCCTCATAAGGTTTTGTCCACCCATCCCATATATAAGTATTTCTACTGCCTCTGTGATCACAGGTTTTAGTTTCCACTCCTCTTAGGGTCCTACTGTTTGATTTCATTAAAGGTATGTGTATTTTTGTCTTCTCCAGTAAACTAGTGTCTAATCCCCTTTTTGTATATTCTTAAGAGCTAGAATATTACTCACTTATAGCACAACTTCAATAAATGTTTTTGGATTTATTTTGGGCTCAATTAGAGAAATGAAATGAATAGCACAAGATGAGAATTGTTACATTATTTTAAGACGTTACTTACCATGAAATCGCCTTTTAAAAGTGATAACTGGTTTACTCTTAATCCTTCTTTCAGTCTAGGTGGTTATTTTGTTTTCTGACCATCTGCGTTTCCTTCATCAGAAAACATGAAGTGAATGGGGCTGGGGTTGTGACACTGCCCGGAAGTTCCTTGGTCCAAAGTGGCCTTGGTTGATGGCTTCAGTCCACTAGGGGGCACTCTAGGCTTTACTAGAAGTGAAGACTTTTTCTGATGGTCCCAGGGGGTTGAACAATTAAGGGAGGAGACCAGAGAGCTTGTGAGTCAGTCAAATCACAGATGACAGGGGGTGGGAGTGTTTGTGGAAAGTTCATCTCAGGTTTTCAGATCTGACGTTTTATATGACACATAAGAAAGCTGGAGCCTGTGTCTCTATAAACCCACTGTAAGGATGATTTTCTGAAAACATCTCCATTAAGTGTTTTCAATTTTTTAATTTTTATGACTAAAAACCTGAAATTCACTAACCTAGAAATTATTCCAAATAACCCTGTATCTGATCTTTTCATATATCTTTGAGACTAGAAGGAACAAAAATAAACAGAAGAGAAGAAAAGAGAAAAAATAAAGAACAAAAGTAGAAAGAGAAAGGGAGAGGACAATATCTAATTTGACCAGCATGTGTGGCCTGATCAGAACAGCTGTGTGGGCCTGTGGGGTGTATGGGGAAAGGGCTGGGCAGAAAGGGAGGGGAAGAAATTAAATCAGGATGGACATCATATGCATAAAAAATTTTTCTTTTAACTAACCAAACTCTTGATGGAAACATTTTCTATGCAGATGGTGATCATATGTCGTGGGTTTCTAAAACTCTCTTGATTTCAGGAAATTGTATTTACTCCTTCAGTACACAATGCATGCTATCAAGTAGTTTTCCTTTATCAGAATTTTTACATAACTGATTTCTCCAATTTTCTGTCAAACTATGTAATTAGGCAAACAGGTCATTATTCCCATGATTCTTCAAGGCTCTACCCAACCCAATTGAGACATGGATTCTTCTCAGATGTATCATCCCCTCTCCTCACGTACTATCCCACAAACTTCTCTTACATAGAGGGTCTAAAAAAATAACGCTTATATCTTCACACGTTGGACATATTGCCTCCTACCCCCACATTATTCACACCCACAAGTTTGTTTTATTTATTTTTAATTTTTAAAATTATTTATTTATTTATATATTTATTTCAGAATATTATGGGGGTACAAATACTTTGGTTACATATATTGCACATGCACTGCAAGTCAGAGCTACAATTGTGAACATCCCCCAAACAATGCACCCTGCACCCATTAGGTGTGGGTTTTCCCATCCCCTACATCCCCTCCCATCTGCCTGACCCCTGACGAATATTATTTCCATGTGTGCACATAAGTGTTGATAAGTCAGTACCAATTTGATGGTGAGTACCAGTGGTGCTTGTTTTTCCATTCTTATGATACTTTGCTTCGAAGAATGGGCTCTACCTCCATCCAAGATAATACCAGATGTGTTAATTCACCGTTGTTTTTTATTTATGTATACTCCATAGTATACATATACCACATTTTATTAATGCACTCGTGTATTGATGGGCACCTGAGTTGTTTCCACATCTTTGCAATTGTGAATTGTGCTACTATAAATATTCGAGTCCAGATGTCTTCATTATATAATGTATTTTTTTCCTTTGGGTAAATACCCAGTAGTGGGATTGCTGGATCAAATGGTAGTTCTACTTCTAGTTCTTTGAGGTATCTCCATATTACTTTCATAGAGGTTGTACTAATTTGCAGTCCCACCAGCAGTGTATGAGTGTTCCTGTCTGTCTGCATCCCCACCAACATCTGTTGTTTTTGGACTTTCTGATATAAGCCAATCTCACTGGAGTTAAGTGATATCTCATTGTGGTTTTGATTTGCATTTCCCTGATGGTTAGAGAAGTTGAGCAATTTTTTATATGTTTCTTGGCAATTATTCTGTCTTCTTTTGAAAAGTTCCTGTTCATTTCCTTTGCCCACTTTTTAATGGAGTTGTTTGATTTTTTCTTGTTGATTTTCCTAAGTTCTGTATAGATTCTGGTTATCAGCCCTTTATCAGATGTGTAGCATGCAAATATTTTCTCCCATTCTGCAGGTTGTCTGTGCACTCTAGTGATAGTTTCCTTGGCTGTGCAGAAACTTTTTAATTTGATCAGGTCCCATTTATTTATTTTTGTTGCTGCTGTGATTGCTTTGGGGTTCTTCTTCATAAATTCTTTGCCTAGGCCAATGTCTATAAGAGTTTTGCCAACGTTTTCTTCTAGAATTCTTATGGTTTCATGTCTTAGGTTTAAGTCTGTTATCCATTGTGAGTTGATTTTTGTGAGAGGTGAGAGGTGTGGATCTGGTTTCAGTCTTCTACATGTGACTATCCCATTATCCCAGCACCATTTATTGAATAGGGATTGTTTTCCCCAGCATATGTTTTTGTGTACTTTGTCAAAGATCAGATGACAGTATGAGTATGGTTTTATATCTGGGTTCTCAGTCCTGTTCCATTGGTGTATGTCTCTGTTCTTGTGCCAGTACCATGCTGTTTTGGTTGCTATAGCCTTGAAGTATAGTTTGAAGTCTGGTAGATTGATACCTCCCAATTTGTTCTTTTTGCTTAAGATTGCTTTGGCTAGACGGGGTCTTCTCTGGTTCCACATGAAGCATAGAATTATTTTTTCTAGGTCTGCAAAAAATGATGTTGGTATTTTGATGGCACACCTGCAAGTTTGGAGCAAATGCTGTGTAGTCTCACTGGGCCACTGTGGGTGGGGTTTCATGTTAAGGTGAATGACAGAGTTCTGGTGTGATTGGTGCTCAGTGAGTCTGGTGGAACCTAATGACAGTATGCACGAGTTTGTCTGACTCAAGATGTGACACCTTCCAGAAAAGAGGGGAAGGCACCCCAGCAACCAGGCAAGGAGGCATGGACAAGAGACTGGGAGCTCTGCTGGGGCTTCTGTGGTTCCAGGTTTGCTGTGAGTTGGGGCCATCCCAGATGGGGGACTGGGGAGAGTTTCACAGCTGACAGAGGAAGGGGAGCTCACACAAAGCTCCAGGACTGTCCTACGTCCTCAAGGGTGCTTCTTGGGATATTTTACAGGTTTGGAAACTGCAATAGTGATTCCCCAGTGACATCACATGTGTTTGCTTTTCTCTTTCCAAGCAGGGGTGAGAGGTCTGCAGGTGGAGCAGAGCCCTTCAGTCCTGAGTCTCCAGGAGGGAACCAGCCCGACTCTGAGATGCAATTTTTCTGGTACCATGTACAGTATGCAGTGGTTCCGACAGAATCCTGGGGGAAGCCTCATCAGTCTGTTTTTCATGACTTCAGGGACAAAGCAGAATGGAAGGTTAAAGTCAACAATAAATTCTAAGGAACTCTACAGTACACTACTCATCACAGCCACCCAGATGGAAGACTCAGGGACCTACTTCTGTGCAGCAGAGGCACAGTGATCCCAGGTAGTCTGTAGCCTGAGCCCAAACTGCAGCTGGGCCTGCAGCCACAGTCTCTGACATGAGGAAGACTTGCACAGCAGTATCTGCACAGCTTTAGGTTTCCTGATTCATGTCATAGCACTTTTGTCTCTGCTAAAATTAGACCTTTAGGGACTGTCATTTAACTTATTTTTATCTATAATTTTGCTCCCAGAAATCCTTTTGCAGGAAAAGCACTCTGATATGGAACCATTGGAGCCACTGATAAAGATGTCAAGTCCCAATGTACTGTAAAAACAGATGCCCTGATAGAGAGCATATAAATTACATATAAATTACTGAAATGAAAAGTTTTGAAAAAAATATGCCGGTCAACCAATTTAAAAGAGGTGACTTAGTATTTCAGTTAATTGTAGATAGTTCAACTTTCCAGGAAAAGGGAAGAGAGCATGTGTATTTTTAAAAATATTTGCAGTCATATTTTTCATGCTGGGAACCCATAACAAATATAATTAGAAAATGCTTAATGTCACTGAGTGTCAGGCACTAGCTTATTACATATATTATCTAGTACTGATAATGTTTTATAAATGGACACTTTCTCTGAACTTTACACATGAATAAACTGAGAATCATAATTTCTTGCCTGAGCTCTCATGATTACTAAGCTAGCAAAACTGGGCTGGGATTCCCACTCAGGAAGTCTGACATCAGACCATGTACTCTGAGCTACCCAGTGTAGAAGACTTTTCAGAATCACAAAATGGAAACGATTTCTATTAATAAAGTTGCACAATGAGCTTACATACACTGCTGACAAAAATATCCATTTTGGTCATTTTTAAATAGCATCTTATAAAGAAAAGCTCATTTTCACTTTGTGACATTAAAATCCATTTTTCATTCTTGCATTTTGAAAGATCCATGATTTTGTAACATCATTTAAGGTCTGGGAAAGGGAGCAGAAAGCTTCCAGGTCTACTGTAAAAGAAACCCTTACATGCTGTAGCCACAGACCAAGACTTCTGATAACCAAATCCAAAGTATAAACCTGCATGTGGCTCAGTTACAACAATTGTGGAATTCCAGCCTTGCAACTTCTTAATTTATATTAATGTTAGGGGATGGAGTAGGAAGGAGTGGTACCCTGAGAACCAATATGTAGACAAGCTGCAGACTCCAGTGAAGCTGGGAGCAGGGCCAGCCCTTCTCTCAGAAAGGATCTGGTGTTTGGCTAATGCTCTCCTGTTACTGTCTCAAAATTCTTAATAGTTTTTTCTTTGAATTTGTGTTTTATAAATAAAGCTCGATAAGAGGCCACAGCATGTGTGTGAGCAGAGGAGATGCACAGGGCAGCAGGACACAAGACAGGAACACATGGAAGCTCAGGTTCATGGGCTCTGTGGGTACCCTGTGAACTGAGAGTTGGCCTTTCATGGGCACACTTGGGACTTTCTGGTGCTCTGCGGATATCAAAGTGGTTGGCAGTAAATTTTGTCTGTCAATTATTACAAAACAAACGTGTAAATATGGCCATTGCAGTAAAGCATATGAGGGAGTTAGAATTCTTCAAAACGTTTAAGAACTGGTTTTGAAAATTGATACAATATTACAAAATGAATATCTGCAGGTTTAGAAATAGAAATTAAATGTAAAGTTAGTAGCTTGATAGAGAAAGACATCATTTTCATGCACAGTTTTGAATAAACCAGTTTTGAAACTACCATTGACATGTAGTTTTCAAGTTAACTTTTCTTACATTTGAAGATAAAGTGATAGTACACCTAAACAAGCATTGTGAATTATATACATATCATGAAGCCACCTTCAGTTTCTTATATAGCTTCCACAAGTTACAGAAAATGTCAGAGGAAACATTTAAATGCTGCAGTATAAATTTATATTTAAAATTAACTATAGACTTACATGAAACTGATTTGTGTGAAGAGTTAAATCACTGTAGAAAAATTGTTTTACTAGAAAAGTCAATCATAGATTTATTAAAATTTATATTTGAAATTAATTTATCAGATATTTATGCTAATATTGTCACATTATATCAAATACTTTTATCCAGGTTCAGTTGCATCAGTAGAGATATCCTTCTTAAAGTTAGAAATTATCAAAAATTCTGTTTGAAATCATGCATTAATCAAGAACAATGGACATTGTTTTCAGTTAGAGTGCTTGAAAATGAAGTTGCTAAAAGTATAAATTTTGTCAATGTACTAAATTAATTTGCAAAGTTAGCCAGAAAAGTCTTATAATTAATCAAGATATCAAAATAATAAAGTATTATTATATTATATAAAATTGTGACACCAAATTTTTTTTAGCAATTTATGTTAATTTTGTTACTTATGTATCATTATAAACCCTATTATGTTTTATAAGTAATAAAATATTTTTTAAAGAAATCTTTATATTTTATTACCTAATGATATGTTTTCTCTGCTTTTGAACAAGGAATCCCAAATTTTATTTTGCACTGGGTCCCACAAATTATATACCCAGCCCTGGCTGAGAATCTTAACCCTGAAACTAAACTTGTGTGAGAGGAGCTTGAAGCCAGAAAGCAATCAAGATGTTTGAGAAAGTACCTTTTGCTTTACATATTAGTAAACTCATCCATTTCTTTCAGGTTCTCCAAGTTGCTGAGGAGTGTGTGTGTGTTTCCTTCAAGAAAGATATGGTATGTTATAGACATAAATAACAGAAATTGATCTCCAGAAAGGAGCATCCTGCTTACCCATGGCTCAGCCATGGAGTCCACCCACATATCACACTGCCTGTGATGGTTTTTACACATAGTGAGTGTAAAAACTTCATATTACTATGGATTTAGGCTCCCCTTCATCCATAATCCATCACTGACAATATAGGAGGAATGAAAAGCCAGATAGGAACTCATCCTGAGGATCCTGTCTCCACTTCTAAAGAGGCCCAAGGACTGGTTAATGGTAACCTTAGACCCACTAAATTGCAGGTGAGCGTGAAAATGGTCTTGGAGTTCCACGAAGCAGGTTAATTGCTCTGCATTCTCGTACCACTCCATGTTGCACACAACCAGTCCTCATTAAATATTTGCTCTGTTAAATTGCACAAAAGAATTTTAGAGCTAGTAAAGCTCTTGGAAATCCTTTAGTGCAGATTCATTTTACAAAGACAGAAACTACATCCAAGACGCCAGTATGCCGCAATTAGATAATAAATGAGCTGGGAGTAGAAAGAAACTAGAGCTCCTCACTTCCTCCTTAGCATTCTCTCTTCTGCCTCATTCCCCCAGGCCCATAATGCTGAGCAAAGAGAAACTGTCTAATGGAAGCCCGGCCACATTGATCTCTGAAGTTTGGGTCCAGGAAAGTCTTGGTCCAATCAGTTTAACCATGAGAATGGAGAGTTCCAATTTGTGCAAACGTTTGCCACTTTGTACAGGAAAGGAGACTCAGACTGAGTCACTGTTACTCTACCAGAAAATCAGTCCATCACCCCCTGGCTTCCCCTGGAGTGAGCCAAAAGTGATGGTGACATCCCCAATACCCAGATGTATTTCTAAGGACTTTCCTAAAAATAGCAAGGTATATTTATTATGCCAGGTGGACATGCTTTGAAGGAAGGATATGAACATAATGGCCATCACACACATTTTAAAAAATGATCATTGAAATTGGGAAGCTGTGGAAAACATTGTCCTTATCAGCTGATAGTCCATGTAGGTGCTACAAATGGTGTTCTGGGCCAACACTTTGACAATAATCAGGCAATATTCAATGGAATGATCATGGACTTGGAATTATGTCCAGGGGATGACTACACTGGTGCTACAATTAATATATGGAACATTGTGCCACATGTGAGTGGTCATATTCAGACCATTACATTCAGTTCTGCATGCCATATCTCAAAAGGACAAATATTGACCTAAAATTCTGTCTCCAGAAAGAGGGATGATATGAGATTTTTCATCATAGCTGTCTTTCAATCTTTAAGGGTGTGAGATGTGAATAAGAGATTAGATGTATTCTTTGTAACTCTAGAGGACTGGTGGATGCAAATCACAGAAAGGGGCTTCCCTTCTGGAAATGAGGTAGTCTTGGTTTCCTAGAAAGCATTTCTCATGGTCAGATCTTTACGGTCAGTTTCCTATTCATACTATTCCCCTATGAGACACGGGTAATATTTAGGCTTCCTTAATATTTATTCTTACAGAGGTAATCAGAAAATATGAAGAAATTAGAGTAGATGACAAAGGATTTTTGGAAGAGGGACACAATACTGGAAATTGACAGGACCGAACTTTATGAATGTCTTTGGGAAGAAAATTGTAGTGGAGTTTAGGAGAAAAATGATAGTATAAAGTCTGAGCCAGCAATGGCCAAGGCAGCAGGATTCCATGACAGGAGGGTTGGCTCATCCTTTAGAGGATAGTTCCAATAAAGATACATCAGTCAGTATATTTAAGGAATTCTGTATTGATATTATCCATTTTGATTTCAAAAGATACGAGCACTTCAATAATAAATTTGCATGTAGTTACATTTTTTTAATTTATGGCCCAATGTTTTCTGAGAATTTTTCCTCTTCTCTTTCAGCATTTTACAGAGTGCAAGCCATATAGCAATAGGAAGAGATTTCCTAAAGCGTGTCAGATTTCTCATTGCATATCAACCCAATCTATGGGTCAAACTTTTCCATGTTTGGAGTATTAATAGCACATGGAATTTATGCCCCTGCGTCTTCATCACTGTGATTTAATTCCTTACTTTTTATCGCAGTCATGTTTACTGAAGAAAGACTCCGTGTCTGGATTGTTGGTACTGCCAGTTCTCTGGGAAAAGCAAGGACATGGGCAAGACCAGGCTTGGAGGAGCAGAACCTGAGATCACAGGCACTTGAAATAGGGTATTCTTCTCTCCCTAACTCTGATCTTTGCCTTACATGTTCCTTTAAGAAAGAGTTTTTCTCCACAACAGACAATCATGATGGCAGATTTGGCTGAAAAGGAAAGTATTTCATTTTTTCTTTGAATCACTGTGCTTTCCTGATTTCAAAAATGTAAAATTGGTCCATCGTTGAATAAACACCAATAGCATCTACCTCTTTCCAATTTATTAATAATGACTTAGTAGCGCACATAAATATAAACCTTGATCTCTACATTCTTACTGTGCATTTAATCTCTGATCTGAAACCTAATTTGTTTCACCTACTGCTGCTGTTATGCATCCAAGTCCCTCATAGGGTAAGAAAAGAACATTTAACCAGCAAGTTCGGTAGTTAGGGATGTGACCACAAGATGGTAGTGCACCTCTGCTGATGAAGAATATGCAGAGGGTTCCTAGTGAACTGAGAATAGCATTGTACAGAAGCAGAGCCTTTTCCTTATTGGCTGAGTAGACACTGTGAGAAACCACTATGATTGCTAGAGAAAAAAAGGGACAACCATATAACACAAGTAGCTCTTATGGCTGGAGATTGCAGGTCTGTGACTGATCCTAATTAGGAAGAATAATGACGACATCCATTCAAGTTTTATTTATGTTCTTGTGGCTGCAACTGGACTGTGAGTTCAGGGATTTGGGGAAAAAGAGTCTATCAGTGGATGTTTTTTAGATGCCCAGGAGAAAACTTGCTTTATCAGGCTTCCTCTAGTTACTGCAGAAAAAGAAAATTCTGGCAAATAATGATCTGACAACCCTTATTTTTCTCTTTTTCTTTGTGAACAGGTGTAAGTGGAGGAGAGAATGTGGGGCTGCATCCTCCTACCCTGAGTGTCCAGGAAGGAGACACCTCTGTTATCAACTGTACTTATTCAGACAGTGCCTCAACCTACTTCCCTTGGTATAAGCAAGAACTTGGAAAAGGTCCTCAACTCATTATAGACATTCGTTCAAATATGGGCAAAAAGCAAGAACAAAGACTCACCGTTTTATTGAATAAGACAGCCAAACATCTCTCCCTGCACATTGCAGCCACCCAACCTGGAGACTCAGCTGTCTACTTCTGTGCAGAGAGCACACATTGTTTCCCAGGCACCTGTAACCTATACCCAAACCTGAGACTGGAGCTGAAGCCATGCTCCCTTTTCTTTGGCATAGACCTTCAACTTACATAGTAAAAAATGAACAGTCAGATAAAGAGATGCATAGGGCAAGGTATGGGAGAAGAGGTGCTGAACTTCCATGCCCTCTCTGGTCGTGCCACCTTCCTTTTAAACACTATGGATTCTTCGTTATAAAATTAATGCCATTTGAAATATGTATTGAACTTGCCATAAATTTGTAAATTGTTTTTTATAGATTCTCATTTCATCAAATCTTCTCTTCAAACACATGCTTTTTAATAGCTCCATGAGAGATTTCCATAAGTCATAGTGATTTTTATTTTCTTTCTATGCCTGTTGTAATATTTGACAGCCCTTTCTACCTGCTGTTTCTTGTTGAGAAAATGTGACTTGGGTTTTCTTGTAGAGTATAGTTAGGATATATACTGTTTGTGTGTTTGAGGGAAGTTAGGATAGGAAATGATTTAAGAATGTGAGCTTCAGATTAGACTCACCAATCTATTCTTCTTTTTCAAAATCTTATTAGTATCTGTTCATATTTACTCTTTCACAGATTTAAGAAGGCAGTGTCGTGTATTTTAATCACTGCAGGATCTGCAGAACCTAGCACAAGCTTTTTCACGTAGTTAATAATCAGTAGATATTTGCAAAAGAAAGAAGAAAAAAGTGAATTCTGCTATAGTATATTCAAAATTTTAATTTAGGATTGTGGTTGAATTAAATTTATAAATTGATTTGTGAAGAATAAAACTCCTTAAAAAGTATATTTGATTACATAATCATTCAAGAATGCAATATTTCTTGCTGTTTATCTATGTCTTTCTTTCTCCATAAAGTTCTGTTGTTTGAAGATAGTTAAACTTGTTCCCAGACATCTAATTTCTATTGCTACCTTTATCTTTCTTTTTAGGGTATGTGGGAAAGTTTTTCATATATATTTTTCAGCTACTTTACTCAATTTGTATTAGTGGACTGCAGAAAGCATTTGGACTAATGGTTATTTAGATAGCTTGCTACAAATATTCCTGCCTCACTTTCATATTTTGACTGAATTAAACATTAGTACAGTTTCTTTTTAAAGTTGTGTCTTCTAGTGTTGTAGATAAATCAATGGAAATAAGGAGGTTGCATAAATAGTTAATTCCCTAATTCTCCCATCTCTGGTCAAGGGTAGGTTAATTTTAAGATCCTTCATATTCTCCATATGGATGGATATAATCGGCAATGGGTATGGTGAGAATGATCCCTCTCAGCTGAGTTATGGTTGTTAGTTGTTAGCCAACCGGCTTGTTGTTATAGGGAAACTCATTAGATTAAATTAGGGTTAAAACAGCTGAACAAGAAAGGTCAGTATTGAGGCCCAGCCCCTCAACTGGCTTTTATTATCTGTCTTTCTATTCCACTAGCTCCTGTCCAGTAGAAGCAAATTTACTCTTGATTGGCCCATTTTCTCCAAGACTGAAAATGGAGTGAGTGGAAATCATGGTTCATATTCCATTGGTTTATTTCTTGGTTCAAAGAGAGAGAGTGTAGTTGCTATTGGTTTAATTGTTGTATCTTACTTTGGTGGCAATTTTTCCAACGGAAGGAAAAAAAATTCTCTAGCCAGAGTGTGCAGAGCCAGTACATAGTTAGCTCAGATCCAGACACTTTTAGGCTTTAAACCTTAACAGGTAATAAAATTTACTGTAAAACTACCTTCTGAGGTTGGCATAGAATAAAACAAATAGATCAATAGAACTAAATAAAACATGTGGAACAAATATACCAAGGTTGGTGTATTTTTTTCTATTACCTGCGTACAAATTTTATGGTTTAAAACAACGGAAATATTTTTGCAATAAGTTTCACTGAACTGAAGTCAAGGTGTCAGTATGGCCCTTTTCCAAGGCTGTAGAAGAGGATCTGTTCCCTGTCACTCTGATCTCTGTCTCTACGGTCACATTAGCTTCTCTTCTCCTGTGGTCATTTCTCCCTCTGACTCCCTTTTATAAGTATACACATGATTGTCCTTAAGACCCATATAATCCAGGATAATCTTCCCATCTCAGGATCCTTCCCTTAATCATATCTGCAAAGTCTTTTATCTTTTTTAGCCATAAAGGGTAACATTCACAGATTCCAGGGACTATGATCTGATTTCTTTGTAGACATTATTTTGCCTACCACAGTTGGCATGTCTGGTGCTTTTCTTTTCCACGTTGAGAAAATGATATAAGTATTAGGCAGAGTCCAGTCAGGAAAATAGACACAACATCAATTGTTTTATTTCATTTTATCAGTGCTTTAAATTTTTATTAAAAATTATCATATAGAAAAATGCACATTTTGGTGTGCAGCTCAGTGTGTGAATTTTGAATTTTAATACATTGTATAGATTCATGTAACCATCACCCAAACATGATACGGTACAGTTTCATCACCCCAAAAACTCTCTTGTCCTATCTATTTGCAGTCCTAACTTTCCCATCCTCAACTGCTTGCAAACTTTCATCTGTTCCTTTATCTTTTTCCGGATGTCATACAAATGGAACTAGACAATATATAAACTTGTGTGAAGTCTGAGTATTGGTTAGAGGAAGTGCATTATTGATCTCCATCTCTGCCACCATGCACAGGTTTTTCCACACCTGAATGTTTTAAACTTATAAGTCATTTCATAGGAATAACTCATCATTTCAAGTGTTTAAATATTTTTGGAGATTCGATTTATAGTTCTACAAAAGAAACACCATGGCAATTGATAATGGAGAGGTTCAGCTGAGGGTTTTTAGTTGTACCAACTCTACCCTCAATTTTTATCAATAGATGCTTTTGTAACATTTTAAGGCTAATTTTATTGATCAAAATTCACTTTAGCCATACTTGGGTACGGTTACTATTTAGGATTTTCCCACAATTCTTTAAGTGTTTTGCACTAGCTATAGCTTTGTGGAGCTGAATTATAGCATTAGGTTGATTATTGCTTTAAGTAGAGCCTTTATCTAAGCAAATTGCTTTATTAGCAAAAGAACAAAGTAGGGTAAATTAGAAATATATAACCTTCTATCATTAAAATGAGAGAATACAACTAAAAGAAGAAAAATGGAAAGGAGAGTATGACAATCAGTGGTTCCAATCATCTAAAGAATTCTGTTCCATTAGTCTTGGATAGAGCTGTCTAGTTTATGAAATGATGCTTGTTTTAAGGATCTTAGCACTCATCTTCTGTGGATGTTTGCCTCTGAAGATTCTCCAGAGAACCTCAGTTTAAGATCTTTAATTTGAGTAACTTTTCAATTCTTGTCATTTAAAGATGGATGATGTCATACTAATCTGTAAAAAGTAACCACAAATGAACTCCTTGTGCTTAATCTCCTGAACTGGTAATAAATAGTACCTAAGAAGGCCATTTCTACTAGGTTCAAAGGCAGTTTTTCTCTGGAATTTTTCTCAGAAGTCACCCAGATTTAGGTCATGTAAAGACTGGTTAAATAAAAGACCAGGAAAGGCAACCTATATGTGTTGATGAAAGGACTGAATATCATAGTTAAGTTTATCTATATAGTAATGTTTGTAAAAGAATGGAATATATGTGGTTCAGGGCATTCTGAGTAATATGGACCTACTAGTGGCCAGTTCACCGTGAGGCAATATATGACTTTGTGAGGGGGAAGAAGGCAGGGACATGAGAGCTAAGGGTAATAATATATTTGGCCATCAGAATTCAAGGTTGTCTGATACAGTAATTAATTTCAGTTTTAATATTCTACCTATTGTTTCCACATTTTCAGAGAATCAGGAGGTGACCAAAAAGTGAAGTTCCTGAGTGAGGGCAAAGCCTCACATAAGTGTCCCCAAAATATGTGTTCTCCTATGTATAGATAATTTGAAATGTCATAGGTAGGGAACAAAAAATCAAATTGATATTTGCTATTGTGAGTTGCTGTGTCTTTCTAACAAGAGAGTCTTTCAATCCATGTAAAAAATAAAAAGACTATTACCAATACATACTCATAACAGACACAGGGATTATAATTGTGTAAAACCCTTTTGGAGATACTCCAATATTTCCTTAAGACAGTATTCCAGTTCATATCCCACTTTTACAGTTTTCTTGGGATTTTCTTGGTTCTAAAAAGACATGAACTGGCTACATTCCATCTTAGAAAAGTTTCCCCACAAGTGTTTGTTTAACATGGCAGCCATATGTCCCTCCTGTGATGAGCTGTCTCTGAACAGCTTTAGCAAGTTCTTCGAGATCATTTGGTTTCACCAGGAAGCCTTCCTGGCTTTGATATATCTAACCCTCACTGTAAAAATACATCAATAATTCATCTAAGATGGAATTATTGAACTTTTCCATGGATTTGTCTTTATGTTCTATAAGAGGTACTTGCATAAGGACTTTAGTCAGAAAGGCATATTTAGCATGATCATTGGCTCAAGCATTTTTTCCCTAGCTTCTATGGTGTCTTTCATACTGTGGATCTTTGTCTTTATTATAAAAATTTCTTTGATTAGCATCAAATAATTTTGTATTTGGTGTCCATTTTTGTCGAGATACATGAGAAAGTTAAGAAAAGGTTAAAAAGGTTAAGAAATCTCATTGTTGGCTGGGCTCAGTGGCTCACGCCTGTAATCCTAGCATTCTGCGAGGCCGAGGTGGGAGGATCGCTTGAGGTCAGGAGTTTGAGACCAGCCTGAGGAAGAGCGAGAACCCATCTCTACTAAAAATGGAAAAATTAGCAGGGCGTGGTGGTGTGTGCCTGTAGTCTTAGCTACTTGGGAGGCTGAGGCAGGAAGATCGCTTGCGCCTAGGAGTTTGAGGTTGCCATGAGCTAGGCTGACGCCATGGCACTCTAGCCTGGGCAACAGAGCAAGAGTCTGTCTCAAAAAAAAAAAAAAAAAAGAAAGCAAGCTCATTGTCTCCATACTACTTGGAAGTTGCAAACTGCATTAAAACATCTTGACTATCACTGCATACATTTCTTGTAATTTGACATGCTCAAGAGAGAGCCACAAGTTCAGCTACTTGAATTAACTTTTTTCTGCTAAGGTACTTGATTTTATAATGGAGTCTGGAGTAGTTATTGCATAACCACCTGCATATTATCCCTTTTAAATTTTGAAGATAAGACATTAAAAAGAAAATTAACTAAGAAGTGGTATGAGATTGTCTAAAATATCTGTTCTGGACATGGACACTTCTGGAATGACAGAAGTACAATTATGAGAGCCTTTTGACTGATAAATTTCATAGAATTGAATACTATTAATATAAGGAAAAATTCATAATATTTTATAATTAGTAAAGTAACTAGTAAAAAGTACTGGGTATTTTTATAGAGCAAAGCAGTTGTACTGTATGTGTTTTGATCAGATTTAATGGTGATTCCATGAAAGCTCTGAAGATGCCTCAAGCAATTTAGACAAGGCTGAAATTATTTTGAGACAAGGAGGATAAGCTATGGCTGCTGTATTAACAAACAGGCTATGGTAGGCAATGACTTTTTGTTGTTTGCCAGGTTACTGAGTAATATCCCTAGGGCATGGGGTTCACTCACAAAGAAAGGCTCATCACAGTCAGTGCTGCTGTGATCTGCTGTCCTGGGGAGATGTATGGGGTCATCTAGGATACATTCAATTCAGAGCTGCGCAAGAGAATGTAGTGTCTTGTCGTGGCTCATTTAGGATTCCTATTGGGGTAATGGAAAAACATAAATTCAAAGATTTGATAACTTAATGATCACACTGTGGTGTCTAATCTGGTCTTTATGAACAGAGCTGGGTTGTCAAAGTTAAGTAGAGAAGTGAAGGGGACCTTCATGACAGGACTCAATGTCTGAGGGCTTCATTGTAAACACTTCAGCAAAGACAGATTAGTTTTTTCTGCTGTTTTAACCCCAAGATAGGCAACTGGGCAGACATTGGAAGGGAGAAGGAATATTTTTACATCAATAAGGAAGTTGAAAGGTCTCTAGAGATTAGTCCAAACAGCTTTGCCTTTTTATAATAATGTGATTAATTTCCACCTTAGGAGAAACAACGTACATAGATGTAAGGATACATGATTATTACATCCCACGTTGTCTCCATAATCCATTACATGTAGTATTGTAAAATTTTTATTATTTATTCATTTTAACTTAAAAAATTTAGTTTTTGTGAGTATATAATAGTTGTATATATATGTACTATTTTTAAATAAGTGCTAACCTCCCAATTCCATCACAGATATAATGACTGAATGTAGTAGTTGGTCGAATTATGAAGTTTCTTTTCAATATACCTTGCTTATTTTCAGATTTAATTATTATCATATTAAGCATTGGTTAATCCTAAAGGAAATTTGCACTGGGTGAGATTCTTGGCCGGTTCATAGAGAAGTTTGACGTGACATATACCAACTTGTTAAACCAGGAAACCTCTGTTTCCTGTTCTAAGGCAGCAGCAGCGGCAGCGGCACATAGCCCAGTAATTCTTCTCACACCCTGTCAGGCTTACTTCATGGTGCAGTCCTGGAATTGAAGGAGAAGAAGACATTTTCCACTTAGGGAAAGAACCAAACATGTTGCTCGGCAGCCTGCTGGAGGTGGTCACAGCTTCAATGTGGCTAGGTAGGGATGGCACAGTGGGAACATGCTTCCTCCAAGACCCAAGGACTAGGGGTACAGGAAGTGTCTTATGGAGATGTTGGGAAGGAGGGATAACAGGGTGTAAAAATAGAATTTCTTTGTTCCACACCACTTATCCCTAAACCTTCCAATTCTATCTTTTTTTCTTCAGGATTTGGTATTGCCCAGAAGGTAACCCAAGCCCAACCAGCAATGTTGGTGAAAGAGAAGGAGGCTGTGACTCTGGACTGCGCATATGACACCAGTGTGGGTAGTTATGGTCTATACTGGTACAAGCAGCCCATCAGTGGGGAGATGATTCTCCTTGTTCGTCAGGACTCCTATAACCAGCAAAATGCAACAGAAGGTCGCTATTCATTGAATTTCCAGAAGGCAAGGAAATCCATCAACCTTGTCATCTCAGCTTCACAATTGGGGGACTCAGCAATATATTTCTGTGCCCTGAGTGAGCCCACAGTGAGAGGATGGTTGAAGGGAAGTGTACAAAACCCCCAGGGTTCTGTCTGTGACATCCACCTGCTGTAGGGACCAAAGCAGGAATCAGCATCACAGACAGGAAGTGGCTAGGCCTGTGGCAGCACAGGTGCAGGGTTGGAGGGAAAACACTCACTCTGAGAAAATGCTTCTCTATATATGTAGACCATTCCCAGAGTTATCATTCATCAAAGCATCGTAATCACTGAATCATTGGTTTGAAGTTAAGACATATCAAATTTTTGACCAAAGATTGAAGAGAAAGAACAGCCACAATAAGCGATTTGCCTCTTGGCTCCTAGATTGAGATGGAAGCATTGGCAAAGGAAATTCAGAAACACATGACTGAAAAAGTCATTAAAGTCTGTGAATTATTGGATTTTGAGATCAATTTGTTCATTAAATATGAGGGGTTTTCAAAAAGTTCATGGAAATGCATATTATGAAAAATTCTATGTGGATTTAAATTTTTTGCATCAAAGTAAACTCATCCTGATTTGTTATAACATGTCTGAACAGGATCTAGTTTGAGGTACAAAGAAGGATATGACATCAGTTTGAAAACAGCCCCTATTACAGCAACATGAATTCTGCCAAAATTGAAGGAAGATCAAACATGGGATTTATGGTGAAGCTTGGATGGAAGAATGGTGAAATTATTGATGCTTTATGAAAAGTTTTAGGAGACAATTTCCCAAAGTAATCACCAGTTTTTAAAGGGATAACATGGTTTGAAGAAGGGATGAGGCAATGTTGAGGATGTGGCCTGCACTGGCAGACTATGCACATCAGTCTGTGAGGCAAACATTCATCTTGTTAATTGAACAGAACCTACAATTAACAACAGAAACAATAGCCAACACCACAGACATCTCAAGTGATTCAAGCTTACACAATTACAACTGAAAAATTAAAATTGAGAAACTTCATGCTCGACAGAATTCAAAATTGTTACTCCCAGATCGGCTGTAGGCAAGAGCAGAACTTTGGAAATTTTGAACAAGTGGAATCACGATCCTGAAGCATTTCTTCAAAGAATTGTCACAAGAGATGAAGCACAGCTTTACCAGGATGGTTCTGAAGACACTGCACAAGTAAAGCAATGGCTACCAGGAGGTGGAAGTGGTCCAATCAAAGCCAAAGCAGACCAGTCAAAGACAAAGGTCATGGCAACAGTTTTTGGGATGCTTTAGACATTCTGTTGGTTGACTTTCTGGAGGACCACAGAATGATAACACCTGCTTATTATTAGAGTGTTTGGAGAAAGTCAAAGCTTTAGCAGAAAATCTCTAAAAGGGAAATCTTCACCAGAGAGTCCTTTTCCACCACAACAATGCTCCTGCTCATTCCTCTCATCAAACAGGGCAATGTTGTGAGAGTTTTGGTGGGAAATCATTAGACATCCACTTTACAGTCCTAATTTGGCTCTTTCTGACTTCTTTTGCTTTCTCAATCTTATAAAATGCGTAAAGCCTGCCTATTTTTCTTTAGTTAGTAAGGTAAAAAAGACTACATTGACATGGTTAAATTCCCAGGACCCATTCCATTTAGTAGGCTTATTACAATCTCTAGCATGGAAGAGCTCAATTTCTATACTGTAGGTTTATCTGCCCCATACCAGACTTATGATCAATAATTGCTGGCTCTTAGAGAGACATTGTGAAGAGGCAGAGAATGAATTCTCTCTTTTCTCTGCTCTTGTCCTTCCCCAAGAGTATTAATGCCATCATGTGGATCATTTTGTACATCCCCAGACCTGTTATGCTCAGTAAGTTCCACAATCCAAAATCCTCATTCTCTTCAATTTCCTCCTTCTACCTCTAACCGCAGTTTCTCCTGCCCTAAAATTTGAATGGTAATGGTTGGTTGGTAAGTGATCTTGTATTGTAACTTCCTCTTATATTTGCATTTGGAAGGTAGATGTATAGAGTGGAAATCTTAAAGGAAAGTGTTTTAAAATTTTTTTAAAAATAATTTTTAATTGTGGAGAAACACACATAACATAAAATTTACCATCTTAACCATTTATAAGTGGTATTAAGCACATTCACATAGTTGTGCAACTGTCCCATATCATCCATCTTGAGAACTCTTTTCAGTTTGCAAACCTGAAACTATGAACCCACTAAGCAATATCCCTTCATTTCCCACCACCTTCAGCCCTTGGAAACTGACATTCTACTTACTGTCGTTATAAATTTGACTACTCTAGGTATATAAATGGAATCACACAGTATTTATGTTTTTGACTGGCTTATTTCATTTAGCATAATATCCTCAAGGTTTATCCGTGTTGAATCACATTGTCAGAATTTCCTTCCTTTTTAAGGCTGAATAATATTCCATTGTATGTAAATACCACATTTTGTGTGTCTATTTAACTGTCATGGACATTTGGTCTGCTTCTCCCTGTTGGCTATTCTGAATAAACTGCTCTGACCATGGGTGTTTACATATCTCCATATTATGGGTATATACCCAAATTATTTTAATTTTGGGGACGTATATACCCAGTAGTGGAATTGTTGAATGGATCATAGGGTAATTCTATTTTTAATTTTTTGAACAAGTTCCAAATTGTTTGGCTGCTGCACCATTTTCATTCTCACCAACAGTGCACAAAGGTTCTAATTTCTCCACATCCTCATCAACACATGTTCTTTTTTTTTTTTTTGATAGAGTCATCCAATGGGTGTGAAGTGGTACTAATTGTGGTTTATTGCATTACCCTAATAATTAGTGATGATGGGCATCTTTTCCTGTGCTTACCCGATAATTGTATATCTCCTTTGGGAAAATACCTATACATCTCCTTTATACATTTTTCAATTGGGCTGTCTGTTTTTTGTTGCTGAGTAAGAGTTCTTTATATATTCTGGAATTGCTTTTTATCAGATATATGATCTATAAATTTTTCCCATTCCCTGGGTTTTGTTTCACTCTGTTGATTGTGTTCCTTTGATGCACGGAAGTTTTAAATTTTGATGTGGTCCAATATTTCTTTTGCATCCTATCTTTTGGTGTCTTACAGGAAATTATTTCCAAATCCAATGTCATGAAATTTTCCCCTTGTTTTCTTCTAAGGAGTTTTATAGTTTTAACTTTTACATTTAGTTGTGGATCCATTTTGGTTTGATTATTATATATGGTATAAGATAGGGTCCATCTCCACTCTTTTGCATGTGGCTACCAGCTTTCCCAACACCATTTGTTGAAAAGACGTTCCTCTCACCCGTGAATAGTCTGGGATCCTTTTCTAAAATCACTTGACCACATATGAAAAAGTTCACTTTTGGGCTCTCCATTCTATTCCATTGTCTGTATGTCTGTCTTTATGCAAGTACCATGCTCTTTTGCTACATTGCTGTAGCTTTATAATCAATTTTGAAATCAGGAAGTGTGAGACCTTCTGAACTTGTTCTTCTTTTTCAAGATTATTTTGACTATTTGAGGTCCAATTAAGATGCCATATGAATTTTTGATGGATTTTTCATTATAGCAAAAACACCTTTGGAATTTTGAAAGGGCTTGCATCACATCCCTAGATTGCTATGGGTAGTACTGATATTTTAATAACATTAACTGCTTCAATCCTCAAACATATAATGTATTTTCATTCACTTGTGCCTTGGAATGTTCTTTAATTTCTTTTAGCAACATTACTTATCTTTAATTGTACAAGTCTTTAGCATTCTTGTTTAAGTTTGTTGCCAAATATTTTATTCTTTGTGGTGCTATTGTAAATGGAATAATTTTCTTAATTTCCAGAATTTTCATTGTTAGAGTATAGAAATGCAATTGATGTTTGTGTGCTGTTTTTGTATCCTGCAAATTTACTGAAGTCATTTATTAATTCTAAGAGAAGCATCTTTAATAGTGGAATTTCAAATGTTGTGACAGTTGAGTGAGGAACAGGATAGTTGTCTCATGTCTTCAAGTCAATTCATGTAGGCCCCAAAACTTTAAGCATAAACAGGAGTATGGACTTCATTATGTAATCATTTTATACCTTTAATACATCAATTCCTTCAAAATTTAGTTTAAAGTTGAGAAGTCAAAGGACAATGTCTTTCTAAGAATAGGTATTCCAACCCATGCTGGTGTGCTCAAGCAAGATACAGAATGTGTGGTTGGATACTAATTTTAAAGCAATTTTTAGCTAGTAATTGGAAGTGCAAACCAGGAGAAAAGAAAGTCCACTCTAGTTTCCATACTATAGAGACGTGGAAGCATTAAGTTTTACCTTAGTTCACAAATCTAGTAAATGAAAAATCCAAGACTTAAATTCAGGTCCATTTGACTCCAGTTGATGGATTTTCAACAATGAAAAATAAAAACAAGCCAATTCAGCATACAACTCCGGAAGTTACAAAATGAACAGTAAAATAAAACGAAGGGGAGTGGGAGCAAGGCTGTGGCTACACAAGGACACACACAGTGGTGTGACGGACACTGGAGACTCAAAAGGGGGAGGGCGGGGGTGGGTGATGGAGGAAAAATTACTTGGGGTACAATGTACACTATTCGGTTGATGGGTACACTAAAAGCTCGGATTTTACCACTATGCAATATATACATGTAACGAAATTCAACTTATACCCCCTATATCTATTAAAACTAAAAAAAGAAAAAAAAGTAAAAAAACAAAATAAAATGAATAAGAGCAGATTGGAGGCATTAAATATACAAATTGACCCAAATTCTGATGCAAAGAATAAAAAAACTGAATTAACAAGATAAAAAATACAATTGGTGTAAAAATATAATTGAAAACAAGTGGCCAATAATATGATTAAGAAACTAAGATTAACACTAACCCTAAAGAACAAAACAAGTGAGAAGGGACAAATACATGTACAAAAAATGTCAAGCATAATTAAGTTGAGCTTATTTCAGGAATGTAAGGATGATTTAATACCTTGAAAATCTATTCATATAATGCTTTACACTGACAAATTTTAAAAGACCCCAAAATGTTCTCAAGCCTGCTCTGGTGGGTTGTTTCCCTTTGTGTCTGGGATGATTACTGCTGTATCTGCAAGTACATGTATTTGTGCAAGCTCATTGATTTTGGTGGCTCTTAAAAACATTTGGATTTTTTCTCTTGATTTGACCTCAATTATAGATACGGAGTGTTCTTTAATTTTCTGTGGCATTTAGATTATTTCAATGGGGTTAAGGGGAGAATGATGAGTCTATTCACCCACATTTATGTTGAAGTCTTGGCTTCATAAATACTACTGTTTCTGTGTTTGTCTTTCATTGTGAGTTGCTCCAAGTTTTATTCTACAACATGCTGGACCAGTAAGTATAGGTTCAAATTTACGTGTGATATAGACTTCAAATGCCTGGAATACTCCTGAAAATTATTCTCATTTCTGTCCTTGAACCTCTCATAATCTTGTCAAATAAAGCTTCATAACTGTGACCAGCTATGTGTAGACCAAACCACAATGTTAGCCATCAGGAACAATCAAGCTATAATCCCGTATATGAGAAATATTTACACTGGTTATTTTGAACAATTATGCTTTACACCCTTCATCACAAGCAAGTTTCAAGGAACAGAAAGAAAGTAATCATTAATCATGAATAAAGTTCCAGTACCCTGCTGGTTCACAGAAGCCTAGAAATATTTTCAGCCTTGTTACAGTTCATTGCTCAAATCAGGTGCCTAATAATTGGTCTGAAAAAAATATTCACGTCACTACCTGGTGGTCAGCTCCTTTAAAATGTATTTCCTTTCCTGTTTTGGTCAAAGCCTCATACTTGCAATTATTTACTTTAGAAAAATTATTTCATTTGGATTAATGCAGCACCTATTAACTTACTGTCTTAAAATACTTCAAGGGGTTGAGAAAAAGTCATTTTCCCTTATTTCTACATTCCTAAAATCTATTAACATCTCTCTAATTTCCTCTGAAAACAATCTATGTGGAAAACAGGAACACAGATTTTGCTATTAGAGAGATCTATGTTCAAAACTATTAGCTTGTGTCTCGCTGAACACTTATGAGCTTTGTTTCATTTTTGAAAATATGACAGTGATATCTTCCTTAACATTTTGTTGTGAGAATGTATCAATAATGTTTCCAAAGAGACTGACAAGTAGCAGATGATCTATTAATGAGGGTATTTTAAGTAGGTACAAAGAAAGAATTTGACAAAATCCACCATCCACTCCTAGTTAAAAACTCTCTGAGAATGAGGGATTGAAGGGAACTTCCTCAATTGATGAAGTACATTTACAAAAAACCCTATGTTGTGTCATACTGGGTGGTGAAAAACTGAAGGTTTTCCTTCCTAAGATTAAATAAGGGAAAAATTATTGCCTCACCACTTCTATGGAATATTATTCTAGAGGGTCTATCTAGTGCCATATGTCAAGAGAAAGAAATAAGAGGCCTACAGCTTTGGAAAGCAAAAAGTGAACCTATGTTTATTTAGATAGATAAATTCTAAGTAGAAAATCCAAGGGAATCTGCAAAAAGGCTACTAGCACTAATAAATAAGTTTAACAAAGTTGCAGGATAAAGGATAAATTTACAAAAATTAGTTGTATTCCTATATACTCACAAGGACAATCAGAAATTAAAATTAAAAAATCAATATATTTACAATAGTATCAATAATATTAGTGCATAGGGATAAATCTTACAAAATATGCATGACCTGGGCACTTAAAACTACAAAATTTGCTAAGACAAATTAAGACCTAAATAAATGGGGAGATAAACTATATTCCTGGATTGAGAGACTCAATATTGTTAAAATGTTAATTCTCTCCCAATTAGTCTAGAGATTCAGTATACCTATAATAAAATTCCTATCAGGTTTTTTTGTTAAAATTAGCAAGCTGATTCTAAAATTCCTATGGAAATGTAAAGTGTCTAGAGTAGTCAAAACAACTTTACAAAAGGACAAATTTGGAGAGATAATATCACTTGACTTCAAGCATTTTCCACAGCAATGAAGACAGTGTGACATTGTGTACAGATAGACAGACAGACTAAAGGATCAGTATAGAGAGTTTGGAAATGGATCCACAAATATATGGACAACTAATTTTTGACAAAGTTGCAAAGGCAATTCAATGAAGAAAGGATAATCTTTTCTACAAACAGTGCTGTAACAATTGTATATCCATATGCAAAAGTCAACTTTAATCTTTACTTCACACTAAAACTTTACTCAAAGTTAATCATAAACATAAATATAAAACCCCAAACTATAACACTTCTAGAAAAAAACAGGAGAAATCTTTGTGATCTTGACCTATGCAGATATTTCTTAGATATGATAGTAAAACATGACCTATAAAAGAAAAAAACTGATAAATTGAACTTCTCAAAAGTTAAAAACTGCCTTTGGAAAAGCTCTGTCAACAGAGTTAATAAATGAACTATAGACTGGGAAATACATTTACAAATCATGTGTCTGATAAAGGAGTTGATTTGAAGTATATAAAAAACCCTCAAAACTCAATAACCAAAAAAGAAACAAGTAAGTAGTGATGGGCAAAAGATTTGAACAGACACTTCAGCAAAGAAAATATGTGAATGGTAAATAGGCACATGAAAACAGGCTTAGAATCATTAGACATTAGAAATATTCAAATTTAAATCACAATAAGGTTCCACTACATACCTATTAGAGTTGTGTTGACAAGGATGTGGAGCAACTGGAACTCCGTGGACTATTTGTGGGAATATAAAATGGTGTAATGACTTTGGAAAACAATCTGACAGTTTCTTAATAAGTCAAATATACACCTACCATGTGATGTAGCCATTCTACTTCCAAGTAATTTAGCTAAGAGAAATGAAAACATATGTCTATACGAAAACTTGTACACATATGATCATAGCAGCTTTATTTGTAACAGCCTTCAAACTTGGCCTGAAATGTACATCAACAAGTAAATGGATGAACAAATTGTTTTATATGTGTATAATGGAATAGTACTATTCAGCAATAAAAAGCAATGAACCGTTGATCCATATTTTGAGATTCATGGAAGAATATAAAAATAATTATGCTGTGTGAAAGAAGACAGACAGAAAGAGTATATATTATTCCATTTGTATAAATTATAAAATACACAAACTAATCTATAATGACATTAGAGTTGCCTGTAAATAGGGGTGGGAAGTGGGAAAATTGTTAGAGTAGGATTAGAAAGAGACATGAGAAACTTTTGGGATGATCCATGTATGTTCGTTGTGTTGAGTGTAGCGATAGCTTCACAATCTATACGTTTGTCAAATCTTATGAAATTGTTCCCTTTAGGTAGGAGCAGTGGATTTTTATGTCGATTTTACATCAATACAACCATTAAAAACCCAAATTTAACAAATATCTGCCTCCAATATTTTAGAGTCTTCTGGTGTGGCCCCAAATGCAAAATGTTCTCACTGGGTTTAAACTATTTTTTTTTATGAATAGATAACCACTTTTTGTACCAATGTACTATACTGTGTATTTTCAACCCAGAATCATTCCAACTTATTTTTCATTCTCCCCTGTATATCAAAGTAGAAGTTTGTAGCTAAATTTCCCGAATTCCTTTCTAGCATAATTCTGCACCAGGTCCCAATAAAATGATTTGGAAAGTTGGGGGAAGGAGAGGGTTATATGAACCCAAACAATATCTGGGCCTGAATTTCTATTTTGTTTTAATTTTTTATTTTTTAAATTATTATGGGTACATAGCAGTTGTATATGTTTATAGGGCATATGTGATGTTTTGATACAGGCATACAATGTGTATTAATCAAATCAGGGTAATGGGGGTATCCATCACCTCAGGCATTTATCATTTCTTTGTGTTAAGAATATTCCAATTCCACCCTTTTAGTTATTTTTAAGTATACCTTAATTTATTGTTGATTATAGTCCCTTTGTTGTGCTATCAAATATTGTTCATTCTATCCACCTAGCTATATTTTTGTGTTCATTAACCATCCCCATGTTATCCTCCCCCCCAAGCCCCCTGCTGCTGCCACTACCCTTCCCAGCCTCTGGTAACCATCATTCTAGTCTCTGTCTCCATAATCAATTGTTATAGTATTTATTTCCTACATATGAGTGAGAACATGTGAGATTTGTCTTTCTGTTCTTAGCTTATTTCACTTAACGTGATGTTCTCCAATTCCATCTGTACACTGTTGGTGGGAATGTAAATCAGTGTAACCACTATGGTGAACAGTATGGAAGTTCCTCAAAAAACTACAAACAGAACTACCACATGAGCCAGCAATCTCACTTCTGGGTATATATCCAAAAGAAGAGAAAAGATATCAAGAAGATATCTTGATTTCTTACTTAAGTCTGTATCTGGGTAACTATTCACACGTTGACTCTGGATGCATCCTTTATCTGAATCTGTGGAGAGTGAACTCTAAGAAACAGACTGAGCTAAGCCTCCATCTATGTGTCTAGGTATAAATGTTTACAAGGCCGCCCAGAAAGTTAGGTCCTTCTCCTGAATTTTATTCTGTTAACACCCCTGGAGGTTTTTTGATTTCTTTTGTTTTGCCGTATAGCATAAAAGTTCATCAGAAGTGAGCATACAAAAGTGCTTATTTTTGCTTGTAGTACTTCAGAAAAAGAACAGTTTTTAAAAATTTTTATAATCATAAGGATATTTTTTCATGATGACCCTCGAACATTCTCTTTGATTCTTGATGACCTACTTGGCACAGGACAATATTCTCAAATGAAATCTTGTGAACCAGTATCAGTCCCACTGCAACAAAACCATATAGGGAGTTTTTTAAAAAAATTCTTTTTGATCCTCAATCTTAGAAATTGCGGTTTCTAAAGTTATTGGTGGGATCCCAGAATCTGTAATTTTAAATGACTCACAAGTCGACTGAGTTCTCAAACAGCCAGGTTTTAGAATCTCTATTAGCTGATGCGTCTTTATCAATTTGGAAAGGCCAGGGAATAAGAGAGTACTAACTCATTCCAGTCTTTTGATACAAATCCATATCTGGGTTCCCTACATTGTGGGGGAAAATTATTTGGTTAAAGTTTGGCAACAAAATGTTGGCAGATGGGCAATAGTAGAAGACATCCTTTGGTTAGATCTCCATTAGAGTATAGCATTAGTACTCATTGCCAGATTGGCACAGGCTAGTCACCCTATCTTGGAGTCATGGAAACATGAGGGACTTAGATATTCATCTCAAATCATTCTATAGGAGTCAGTAACTTTAATTAAGTGTTTCTTCTGTCTAGGATCATATTTTCATTTTTAATGATTAAAATTCAGGAATATTTGAATTGAAAAGATAGTGTGACTTTTTTTCCCCTCAAAACCTCTTATTAAAAGGACAGCATTCCTTACATTGACATTATTTTAGAACTGAGGAAATATTCTTTAAGTAGTGGTGATTTCTCAATCAAAGACTGTCTATTCATTATTTTTGTTTTATTTAAGAAATGTTTATTGTGCACATAGTAAACGCCAGTCACTCTTCTACTTGTTGGGCTACAGTACTGAAAAAACAGAATATTAAAATGACTGATTCTTATTACTCCTTCCCAAATTTTATGGTTATAGGCTGGCCCACAATGGACACATGAGAATATAAAGGCCTTTATTAAAATCTCCATGAAAATTGATATCTTCTCAGCTACAGAAATACCCTGGGATGCTCTTCTAGGAAATTCCATGCCAGGTAGTGTCCTAAGAACACAATAGACTTAGAGGGTGTGACAACTGTCCTTCAGATTTACAAGGGCCACCTGAGACTGGCATATGTCTTATAAATGAGGTCAGGGTTGAGGACCTATTTCTGGACTTGTGGAAGAAGGCCATGAAAACATTCATCCCAGTTCAGTCCCTGCCCACCAGGGGGAGTGGCTTCCTAACACAAACTCATTTCCTTGTGTGAATTGTAGGTTTAAATTTATCATAACTCTGTGACTTCAACATTTCTTCCTGTTAAGAATCAAGAACACTATTTAGGCACTCTAAAGATGAACTCTTGTCCAGGTTAGTGACTGTGATACTCTTACTGCTTGGTAAGTAAAATGCCTCTTAAAATTTGGACTCTGTCTCCTATCAGGTCAGCAAAATCTTTAACCATAATTTTGATCTAAGAGCTTTATGGCCAAAGTGACACAGATTTCTTTTCTCCCCCAGGAAGAACCCATGGAGACTCAGTGAGCCAGAAAGAAGGTCAAATGACCCTCTCAGAAGGCGCTTTCCTGACTATAAACTGCACTTATACAGCCACAGGGTACCCTGCCCTTTTCTGGTACGTTCAATATCCAGGAGAAGGTCCACAGCTCCTCTTGACAGCCATGAAGGCCAATGATAAGGGAATCAACAAAGGATTTGAAGCCACATATAAGAGAGAAACCACCTCCTTCCACTTGGAGAAAGCCTCAGTCCACGGGTCAGATTCAGCTGTGTATTACTGTGCTCTGAGTGACACAGTGACAGGAACTGCAAGAGGAGCTGAGCGCAAACTCCCAGCAGCAAAAGAGGCCTGGCTGTTGAGTGTCTGACTCTGTGACCCACTCTGGTTTCAGCCCGATCTGTGGCTGTTTGTCCCTCAGTTTCTCTGATACATACAAATGGCCACAGCAGAAGAACAAGAAGTGAACATCCCCATACTCAAGTCTTCATTAGTGAAATTGAAAAGAGAGTCCAGTACTATTTCCTCATCTAGGGCCAGAGTAATTTCAAGATAAAACAATGTAAATAATGAAGTTGTCTCTGTGCTCATCCTTGTAAACAAAGTCCAGCCCCCACATCTTATTCCAGGTCACCCTGGTAGATATTGCCATGTTTCTTATTATATTTTTAGACAGCCCAATATGCCAGAGAAGATGGCATCTGTATGATGTCTCCCTAACAGAGTATAGCAGGAGAGATGATAGTAGAGCTACAGCCTCCCCACCCGCCAAACAGGATTCTTAATAGGCAAAGAAGGGAAGATAAGAAAGATGATAAACACAATCTTATATGTAAAAGAACAGTGCAAAAAGAGGAACACAACATTTATCATAGAGAGGAAAGGTTTCTCTTTTGATAAATCAGATTGTAGATACAGGCTGATGTTCAAAATAAAAAGGAGGAATCTAGATCATAAGTCTAAATCATGAGTATCCCCAGGCAGTTACATAGATCAGTTGGTTTTTTAACAACGCCTAAAGTGAGTTAGTTCTGCAGTGTCAATGGAAGAACAAGCATACATAATTATCTCTGTATCTCTCTAAAATTCTATTAAAAAAGAGTACAAAAATTGAAAAGGGCGGAAACTCACAAAAAGAATAGAAAAGTAGATGACAGCAGACAGTGATGTCAACAAAGTTTTAGGGGGTGAGAAGTATATAGAGAAATGAAAACTTTCACAGCAGATCAGATAAAGAAGAAACCTGGGCCTAATGGGGAAGCCAACAAAGAGCACTCTGATGTTTGCTGGACCCTCGTGGAAAGGTTTAGGAATCAGAAGCACCAATTATCTTTGAATAATTGTGGAGGATGATGCTGTGTGTGTGTGTGTGTGTGTGTGTGTGTTAAGGGTATTTGACAGGAGGGTATGAAAAGAGAAGGACCAACTGAGAAAATCTGTAAATAACACAGTACCCACTACTGCCTGGATAACAATCAATGATCACTTCCCAAACCCAGAAGAAAATTGAAAGTTGATCTTTGCTGAATTGAGGAACAGCACATAATAAAGTAAGAAAGAAAAAGTAAAATTAGAAGAATATAATAGTCAATTATTCAATATAGAAAATATAAAATATTATTTAAGGAAAGAAATATACTTGTAGTAGTCTGTATGGTTCAACCAAATCATCTGCTGGAGAAGTTTCAATAACTTATACTATCAGTAGTGGTGTGGGAAGAATACCCTTTTTCCCTAAACCTTGTGTATTAGTAAGCATTTTGACATCTGCTTAAAATTTAGAATTTTTTTCATTTAAAAATATTTTGTTTAATTATAAATGAGATGGAGCTTCATTTAATGTATATAAAATCCATTTATATTTTCTGTATATTGCCATTCATATATCTTCCCATTTTCTAGTATTATTGTCTTTTTTTCCCTCTATCTACCATTGTTCCATCTATCAGGAATTAGCAAACCCTTATCCTTTTAAAAAATTCTTTATTTTTTGAGAGTAGTTTTAGGTTACAGCAAAATTGAGGAGAAAGTACCAAGTTTTTTCCCACATACCCAGTATGGCTCCCCCTCCACAGTCTTCTCCATTGTCAACATCTGCCACGAGAGTGGCACATTTTTTACAATTTATGAACCTACATTGATAAATCATAGTCACCCAAAGTCCATAGTTTACATTAGGATTCACTCTTAATTTTGTTTATTATATGGATTTGGAGATATGTATATTGATTCATATATACCATTGTAGTATCAGAATAATTTCACTACCCTAAAAGTCTTCTGTGCTTTCCTTATTCATTTCTCAACCTAATCCCTAATGACCACTGATCTTTTAGCTATAGCCTTAGTTCTGCCTTTTCCAGAATGTTATGTGGTTGGAATCAGAAAGTATGCAGCCTTTTGGACTGAAATCTTTCACTTAGTAACATGCTTTTAAGGTTCCTCTGTGTCTTTCAGGGCTTGACAGCCCATTTCTTTTTAGCACTGAATAATATTCCATTGTCTGGATATACCACAGTTTATTTAACATTCCCTCCCGAAGAGCATCTTGGTTGCCTTCCAAGTTTTGTTAATTATGAATAAAACTGCTATAGATATCTCTTTGCAGGATTTTGTGTAGACATAAGTTTTAACTACTTTGGGTAAATATTAAGTGCAACTACTGAATTGTAAGGCAAGAGTATGTTAGTTTTGTGAGAAAGCTGCCAACCTGTCCTCTCAAAATGGCTGTACCGTTTGCTTCCCACCAGGATGAATGAGAGTTCCTGTACTCCAGTCTTTCCAAACATTTTTGTTGTCAGAGCATCGATTTTAGCCATTCAGATGGATGTATAGTGTTATGGTTGTTTTAATTTTCATTTCCCTGATGCCATATGATGCAGAGCATCCTTTCAAATGCTCATTTTCCATTTGTATATTTTCTTTGGTGAAATGTCTTTTAGGGTCTTTTATTTATTTTTTAATTGGATTGTTTGTTATTGTTGAATTTTAAGACTTCTTTGTACATTTTGGATAAATGTTCTTAATCAGATCTGTCTCTTGCAAACATTATCTCCTAGTCTGTGCCTTTTCTTCCATTTTCTTAATATTGCATTTTATAAGAGCAGAAGTTTTTAATTTTAGTGAAGTCCAACTTATTAATGGTTTTTTTCATAGACCATGCCTTGGGTGTTGTATGTAATAAGTAATTGCCATACCCAAGGTCATCTAGTATTTTCCTTATGTTGTCTTCTTAGAGTTGTATAATTTTGCATTTTACACTTAGGTCTATGATCCCACTTCGAGTTAATTTTTATGAAAAGTGTAAGATCTGTGTCTAGATTCGTTTCCTTTTCTTTTCTTTCTTTCTTTTTTTTTTTTTTTTTTTTGCCTGTGCAGTTGTTCCAGCATCATTTGTTGACAAGACTATTTTAGCTCCATTTTGTTTCCTGTGGTTCTTTGTCAAAGGTCAGCTGACTATATTTATGTGGATCTGTTTATGGGATCTATATTCTGTTCCATTCATCTATTTGTATATTCTTTTGCCAATGCCACACTGTCCTGATTATTGCAGCTTTATATTAAGTCTTGAAGTTAGGTAGTGCCAATCATCTGACTTTATAGTTCTCCTTCAAAATAGTGTTGGTTATTCTGGGTCTTTTGCCTTTCCTTATAAACTTTAGAATCAATTTATAAATATCCACAAAAAACTTAATGTGATTTTCATTGGGATTGCATTGACTCTGTAGATCAAACAGTGAAGAGTGGACATTTTGACAATATTAAGACTGCCTCTCCATATAAATCTCTCCATTTTTTAGTTGTCCTTAGATATCTTTCATCAAAGTTTTGTAGTTTTCCTTATATAGATCTTGTACATGTTTTGTTAGATTTATACCTATGTATTTTATTTTTTTGGTGCAATGTAAATGGTATTGTAATTTTAGTTTCAAATTCCACTTATTCATTTCTGAATATAGGATATATAGGATATATATATATCCTATATATAGGAAAGTGATTATATATAATAATAAATAATTGTATAATATAAAATATATAATATTTTGCATGTTAACCTTGTATCCTACAACATTGCTATAATTATGTATAAGTTTCAGGAGTTTTTTTGTTGATTTTTTTTGGATTTTTTACATAGATAATCATGTCATCTGGGAACAAAGTTTTACTTCTTTTTTCCCCAATCTGTGTACCTTTTATTTCTTTTTTTTATCTCATTGCATTAGATAGGATTTTGAGTATGATGCTGAAAAGGAATAGAAAGAAGGCATATATTTGCCTTGTTCCTTGTCTTAGTATGAAAGCTTCAGGTTTGTCATCATTAGGTATGAAGTTGGCTATAGGTTTTAGTAGATATTTTTTATCAAGTTGAGGACATTTCCCTCTATTTCTAGTCTTCTGAGAGTTTTTTAAATCATAAAGGGGTATGAATTTTGTTAAATGCATTTTATGCATTTATTGATAAGATAGTCTAATTTTTCTTCTTTAGCTTGTTCATGTGATGGATTACATTAACTAATTTAAAATTTTGAACCAGACTTGCATGCCTGCAATAAATCCTATTTGGTTGTGATGTATAATTCTTTTTAAAAATTCTCAGATTTGATTTGCTAATATTTTGTTGGGGATTTTTGCCTCTATGTTCATGAGGGATATTAGTCTGTAGTTTTCTTTACTTGTAACATCTTTCTCTTATTTTGGTATTAGGGTGATGCTGGTTTCATGGAATAAGTTAAGAAGTATTCACTTTACTTCTATCTTCTAAGAGATTGTTTGATTTTCTTTGTTGACATTCTGTTTTCAGTTTCATTGATTTGTGCTCTAATTTTTATTATTCCTTTTCTCTTGCTTGCTTTGGATTAAATTTTCCTAAGATGGAAACTTACATCATTGATTTTTAGATCTTTATTCTTTTTAATATATGCAGCAATGCTATGAATTGCCCTCTAAGCACTGCTTTTGATGCATCTCACAAATTTTGATACATTATTGTTTTAATTTTCATTTAGTTCAAAATATTTGTTCATTTCTCTTGACATTTATTTTTTGACCAATTTGTTATTTAGAAGTATGTTATTTAATCTTCATGAATTTTTGAGATTTTCCAGTTGTCTTTCTGTTATCGTCATTCATTTCATTGTTGTTTCAGAGCAGACATTTTATGACTTCTAGCCTTTTAAATTTAAAAGGTGTGTAATGGCCCAGAATGTAGCCTATTTTGTTGAAATTTTCATATAAGCTAGAGAAAAATGTGTATTCTATGGTTGTTGGATGAAGTAGTCTGTAATTGTTCATTATATCTAGTTTATTGATGGTGTTGAGTTCAACTATGTCCATATTGATTTTTTGCCTGATGGATCTATTTCTGATGGAGGGGTGTCAAAGTCTACAACTATAAAAGTGGACTTACCTACTTCTCCTTGTATTTCTTTGCCTCATATATTTTGATGCTCTGTTAGGCTCATGCGTATTAAGGATTGTTATGTCTTCTTGGGGAATTTACTCCTTTATCATTATGAAATGCCCCTCTTTATCTCTAATAACTTTCCTTGCTCTAAGTCTTCTCTGTCTAAAATTAATATAGGTACTACTGCTTCCTTTTGATTAGTGTTAGTGTGATATATTTTTCTCCATCCATTCACTTTTACTTATATGTAAATTAATATTTAAAGTGAGTTTCTTATAGCCAAAATATAATCGAGTCTTTTTCTTTGGATTCACTCTGGCAATATTTGCCTTTTATTTGGTGCATTTAGACCATCAATGTTCAAAATGATTATTGATATTGTTGGATTAATATCTACAATATTTGTTTTCTATTTGTTCCCATTGTTCTTCTTTCATTTTTTTTGCCTTCAACTGTTTTTCTGCTGTTTGTGGTTTTATTTGAGCATTTTACATGACTCTATTTTCTCTCCTATATTAGCATATCAGTTATATTTTTTCTTAACTTGTTTTAATGGTTGCCCTATACTTTGCAATATACATTTACCGTTAGTTTAGGTCCACTTTCAAAAAGCACTCTGCCACTTCACATATAGTGAAAATATCTAATAATAACAAAATAATTATAATTCCTCCCTCTTATTGTTTGTTTTTTTCTTTGTTTTTTAAATTTCAAAATATTTAGGGTGTAAAAATGTTTTTATTAAATGAATTCATTGCATAATACTGAAGTCAGGGCTTTTAGTGTGCACATCACCAGAATAGTGTTGATTGTAACTGATAGGCATGTATTTATCCCTCCCCCCTTCTTGGTTTCCAATGTCCTTTACATCTCTTTGTGCCCATGTGTATCCATCATTTAGCTACCACTTATTAGTGAGTACATGTAGTGTTTGTTTTTCCATTCCTGTGATAATTCACTTAGGATAATGTTCTCCAGTTCTGTCCAAGTTGCTGTGAAGGACATTATTTCAATCATTTTTATGCCTGAGTAGTACTCCATGGTATTTATATATTCCATATTTTCTTTCTTTATGAGCACTTTGCAATTGTGAATTTTGCTGTGATAAACATTTGAGTGCAGATGTCTTTTTGATTAAATGACTTCTTTTCCTTTGGGTAGATACCAAGTAGTGGGATTGCTGGACCAAATGGTAGGTCTACTTTTATTTCTTTGAGGATTCTTCATACAGTTTTGCATAGAGATTGTACTAATTTGCAGTCCCACCAATAGTGTATAAGTGTTCCTTTTTCTCAGCATCCACACTAGCATCTATTGTTTTTTGATTTTTAAATGATGGCCATTTTGACAGGGGTAATGTGGTATCTCATTGTGATTTTACTTTGCATTTCTGTGATGATTAGTGATGTTGAGCATTTTTCATAGGTTTGTTGGCCATTTGTCTATCTTCTGCAAAATTTCTGTTCAGTTCTTTTGCCCACTTTTTGATGGAGTTGTTTGTTTTTTTCTTGCTGATTTGCTTAAGTTCTTTTAAGATTCTGGATATTAGTCCTTTGTTGTATGCATAGTTTGAGAATATTTTCTCCCATTCCGTAGATTGTCTATTTACTCTGTTGGTTATTTCCTTTGCTTTGCAGAAATTTTTTAATTTAATTAAGTTACCTTTATTTATTTTTGTTGTTCCAGTGTTAGCCTTTGAGGTCTTAGTCATAAATTCTTTGCCTAGACCTATGTCTACAAGGGTTTTTCCTATGTTTTCTTCTAGAATTTTTATGGTGTCATGCTTTACATTTAAGTCCTTTATCCATCTTCAATTAATTTTTGTACATGGTGAGAGATAGGGGTCCTGTTTCATTCTTCTGAAATTGGCTACCCAATTTTCCCAGCACCATTTATTGAATAGGACTTCCTTTCCCCACTGTATGTTGTCTTCTTTGTCAATGATTAGTTGGTTGTAGGTAGGTTTTATTTCTGGGTTCTCTATTCTGTTCCATTGGTCTATGTCTCTACTTTTAACCATACTGATTTGGTTACTACAGCCTTATAGTGTAATTTGAAGTCAGGTAATGTGATGACTCCAGATTTGTTCTTTTTGCGTAAGATTGCTTTGGCTATTTGGGCTCTTTTTTGGTTCCAAATGAAGCTTGGGATTATTTTTTCTAGATCTGTGAAATATGATGTTGGTATTTTGATGGGCATTGCATTGAATCTGTAAATCACTTTGGGAAGTATAGATATTTTATTGATGTTGATCCCGCCAATCCATGAGCATGTAATGTTTTGCCATTGGTTTGTATCATCTATGATTACTCTTATCAGTGTTTCATAGTTCTCCTTATAGAGATCTTTCACCTCCTTGTTTAAGTATATTCCTAAGTAGTTTATTTTCTTTGTAGGTATTGTAAATGGTATTGAGTCCTTGATTTGACTCTCAGGTTCACTGTTATTAGTGTATAGAAATGCTACTGATTTGTGTACATTGATTTTGTAACCTGAGACTTTGATGAAGTTATTTATCAGTTCTAAGAATCTTTTGGTGGATTCTTTAGGATTTTCTAGATACAAGATCATATTGTCAGCAAAGAGGCATAGTTTGACCTCCTCTTTCCCTATTTGGATGCCCTTTATTTCTTTCTCTTCCCTGATTTCTCTGGCTAGGACTTCCAGCACTGTATTGAATAGAAGTGTTGACAGTAGGCACCCTTATCTTGTTCCAGTTCTTGGGGGAATGCTTTCAACTTTTCCAGATTCCATATGATGTCGACTATGGGTTTGTCATATATGGCTTTTATTATTTTAAGGTATATTCCTTCTATGCCTAGTTTGTTGAGCGTTTTTATCAAGAAGGAGTGTTGCATTTTACTAAATGCTTTTTCTGTATCTACTGAGATGATCATATGGTCTTTGTTTTTGCTTCTGTTTATGTGATGGATCACAGTTATTGATTTGCATATAGTGAACCATCCTTTGCATCCTTGAGATGAAACCTACTTGATCAAGGTGAATTATATTTTTGATGTGCTGTTGAATTTAGTTTACTAGTATTTTTGAGGATTTTTGGATCTATGTTCATATGGGATATTAGTCTGCAGTTTTCATTTTTGGTGTGTCCTTTTGGCTTTAGTATCAAGGTGATACTGGCTTCATAGAATGAGTTAGGGAGGATTCTCTCCTTCTTGATGTTATAGAATAATTTCTGTAGGATAGATGTCAGGTATTCTTTGTAGGTCTGATAGAATTTGTCTGTGAATCCATCTGGTTCAGGGCATTTTTTTGTTAGGAGATTTTCTTAATTACTGCCTCAATCTCACTGATCTTTGTTGGTGTGTTCAGGATTATTATTTCTTCCTGATTCCAGCCAGGTAGGTTGTATGTTTCTAAGAATTCATCTATTTTTTTCTAGGTTTTGTAGTTAGTGCACATAGAGGTTTGCATAGTATTAAAGGACAATATTTTGTATTTCTGTGGTACCAGTTGTAATATATCCTTTTTCAGTCCTGATTGAGTGTATTTTAGTCTTTTCTCTTCTATTTCTAGTTAATCTGGCTAGTGGTCTACCGGTTTTGTTTATCTTTTCAAAGAACCCACTTTCTGTTTCATTGATCCTTTCTATTGTTTTTTTGGTTTCCATTTCATTTAGTTCTGCTCAGAACTTTGTTATTTCTTTTCTTCTGCTGGCTTTGGGTTTGGTTTTTTCTTCTTTTTTTAGCTTCTTGACATGTGATGTTAGCTTGTTAATTTCTGATCTTTCTGTCTTTTTGATGTAAACATTTAATTTCATCATTGACCTAAGAATTGTTCAGCAGCTGGTTGTTTAATTTCCATGAGTTTGTATGGATTTGAGAGTTTCTCTTGAATTGATTTCTAGTTTAATTCTTCTGTGGTCTGAGAAGATACATGGTATAATTTCAGTTTTCTGAATTTGCTGAGCCTAAGATATGATCAATCTTTGAATATATTCCATTTGCTGATGAGAAGAATGTATATTCTGTATTTTTTAGGTAGAATGTTCTGTAAATTTCTATTAGATCCATTTGTTCTAGAGTCCCATTTAAGTCCAGTGTTTCTTCATTGATTTTCTGCTTTGATTATCTGCCCAGCTCTGTCAGTGGGATGTTGAAGTTTTCAGCAATTTTGATGCTACTGTTTATTTATTTTTTCTTATTTTATTTTTTAAAGCACTGACCATAGCAATGAGGCTACTATTTATTTCTTTGCTTAGATCTAGCAGAATTTGTTTTATAAATCTGGGAGCTCCTGTGTTAGGTGCATATATATTTAGGATTGTTATGTCTTCTTGCTGAATTTCTCTCTTTATCATTATATAATCTTTGTCTTTTTTTTTTTTTACCACTCTTGACTTAAAGTCTATTTTATCTGATATGAGAATGGCTTGCTTTTTTTCCCATTCAGATGGAATCTTTTTTTTCCATCCCTTTACTTTGAATGTATGAGAGTCCTTGCAAGTTAGATGGCTCTCTTGGAGACAGCATATGCTTGAGTTGTGATTTTTTTATCCATTCAACCAGTCTATGTCTTTTAAGTGGGGCATTAAGATGTTCACATTCAGTGTTAGTATTGATATGTGGGATACTGTTCTGTTCATCATATTGAATTATAACTTGTTTTGTTTTCGCTCTTATACTGCCATTTTATATGAACTGTGAGCTTTAACTTTCAGGTGCTTTTACACTGGTGTATATCTATTGTTGTGTTCCTTGTATAGTGCTCTTTTGTTCATTTTCTGCAGGGCAGGTCTAGTAGTGACAAATTCCCTTATTGTTTGCTTGTTTGGAAAAGTCTTTATTTCACCATTATTTATGAAACTTAGTTTTGCTGGATATAAAATTCTTGGCTGGTGGTTGTTCTGTTTAAGAATACTAAAATGGGGCCTCAATCCCTTTTGGATTGTAAGGATATACTCTGCTGAGAAGTCTGCTGTTAGCCTGATGGGTTTTCCTTTGTAGGTTAGTTGTTGCTTTCATTTTGTAGCTTGTAGAATTTTCTCCTTCATTTTGACTTTTCCCAGGTTGCTGACTATGTGTCATGGAGATGTCCTATTCACTATGAATCTCCTTGGTGTTCAATGTCCATCTTGTATCTGGATATCTGAATCTCTGGCTATATCAGCAAAGTTTTCCTCAATAATTCCCTCAAGTAAGCTTTTCATGCTTTTTGCTTTTTCTTATTCTCCCTCAGGGATACCTGTGATTCTTATATTGGCTCATTTTTCATAGTCTCATATTTTTCTGAGTGATGATTCATGCTTCTTTATTCTTTTGTCTGCATCTTTGACTGACTGTGTTGGTTCAAAAGCTTTGTCTTCAAGCTCTGAGATTCTTTATTCTGTTTGGTCTAGCTTGTTGTTGAATCTTTGTGCTGTGTTTTGAAATTCCTTTCTTTATGTTCTTTTATATCTTTTATTAAGATGTCTATCTCTTTAGTGAGTTTTTAATTTTTTCATTTATGTCCTTAAATTTTTTTTTGGCTTATTTGTTTTGGTTTTACACTTTCTCATCAATCTCATCTATCTTATTTGACACCCACTTTCTATATTGCATTTCTGACATTTTGACAATTTCTTTTTGGTTGGGGTCCATCGCTGTAGATCTATTGTGATCCTTTGGGGGTGCCAAACTAGCTTGTTTTTCTTCATGTTGCCAGAATTCTTTTCCTTTTTTCTTCTCAACTGAAACCTCTTATCTCAGCTCAGGGCAGATAGATTTGCAGTGCACCTGTTCTCCTTTGCTAGGAACTCTCCTACTTAATGAGAAGAAGGAGAGGTCCCTAAATGGCACACTTGCATCCTATTCTGGAAGATTGATCTGGCAGGAGAGGAGTGGATGCACTGAGAGTCTGTAATATAGCTGTTCTGTATTGTACTGTTCTCTTGTGTTTGTCATAGTCCATGCTGGTGTGGGGGGATATTCATGCAGAGTTGTGAGTTGGTCCCCAAGCCATTGTTGGATGCTCTGGTGGAGGGCTGGGTGAGTTCCTCTCCATGGAAAATTGCTTTGCCCAGGTCTCCCTGTGGCAGTGGCAGTGGCTGCTATGTGATGCTATCTAGGTGATGGCCATGAGTGTCAAGGCTGTGGGTGTCTGCTCTAGCCAGGTCTAGGTGCAATGGTAGCACACGGTGAGGGGTGGCTCATGGGTAGTGGGTCCATGGTGGAGCAGTGGCTCACAGGCTTAGTGCTGGGTGCTGCACAGTTCTGTGGGGGAGGCATCAACTGGGTGGCTTTCGATGCCATGGGGGCATGGTCCACCAGGCAGTGCATGGGCTGTGGCTCACATTCTTTGTATCATGGCAGTCATTCATTTCACTCATGGCATAAGCACACACACACACACACACGTACATATATATACATAACCAAATATGTTATTGCTATTATTTTGAACCAACAATTATCTGTTGGAGCAATTAAGAATAAGAAAAATTAGTATTTATTTTACCTTCACTTATTCCTTCTTTGATGCTCTACTTTTTTTCATGTTGATTCTAATTTCTGACATTTATGACTTTCCTTCTTTTCAAATAACCTGTAACATTTCTTGCACGGCAAGGCTACTAGCACCAAATTTCCTCAGTCTTTATCTGAGAATATCTTTATTTCTCCTTCACTTTTGAAGGACAAATTTTCAGGGTACAGAATTCTAGATTTGTGTCTTTTTTCCTCTCAACATTTTAAATATTTCACTACACTCTCTTCTTGCTTGCATGATGTCTGAGAAGTCAGGTGTAATTCTTATGTTTGTTCCTCTATAGGTAAAATGTCCCCCACCCTAGCTTCTTCCAGAATTTTTTCTTTACCTATGATTTTCTATAGTTTGAAAATGACATGCTTAGGTATGGATTTGTAGCATTTATCCTGCTGTGTATTCTCTGAGCTTCCTAGATCTGTGTTTTGATGTCTGGCATTATTTTGGGGGAAATTCCCAGTCATTGGTTTAAATATTTCTTTTGTCAATTTCTCTCTTTTTTCTCCTTTTGGTATTTCCATTACATGTTTTTCACACCTTTGGTAGTTATCCCACATTTTTTGCACATTCTTTTCTATTTTTTTTTTAGTCTTTGTTCTCTTTGCTTTTAATGATATAGCCTTAAGCTCAGAAATTCTTTCCTCAGCTGTATACAGTCTACTAATAAGCTGATCAATGACTTTCTTCCTTTCTGTTACAGTGGGTACAGTGTTTTGGTCTCTAGCATTTCTTGTTGGTTCTTTCTTAGGATTTCTACCTCTCTGTTTACATTGCTCACCTGTTCTTGTATGCTGTGTACTTTTTCCATTGGAGCCCTTAGCATATTTGTTTTAAATTCCTGGTCTTATAATTCTAACACCCCTGTCATGTCTTCTAATGCTACCTCTGTCTCTTCAAATTGTATTTTCCCTTTTAATAGGCCCTGTAATTTTTTCTTGACAGCCAGACATGATGTATTGGGTAACAGGAACTGCTTTACATAGGCCTTTAGGGATGTGGTAGTGAGGTGTATGGGGAAAGGAAGTGTTGTGTTAGTTCTCAGTCTTTTAGTGAGCTTGCACCTCTGGGCTGTCAAATTTACTAGTTTTTTCAGTCTCCCCCACTCCACACATGCTTTAGGCAGGACAGGATTGTTGAATGGGCTGGCGTTGGGTATTTCCCTTCTCCCAGGTCAGTTAGGTTCTAATAAAACTTCAACAGGTTAGGCCTGATTAACTAGTTCCTTTTGAGGGCAAACCTTGTTAAGAAGAGCAGAGTGCTGTAGTATTGCAAAATGGTTCCTTTTTCCCCACCCCTGCTGGAAGCATGAGAGGATTTTTCTCTGATATTTACTGTGAGAACCTGGTTGGCCTCCTGAAGATAACACTCACAAAAGTGTGGGGGCCCCCTATGGCTTGGCTCCCCTGAACTTTTTGACTCTCAGACTTGTCCTTTCTGAGCCTACAACAATTCTTCAATTATAGTTCAGGTAAACTTACCTCAGCAGTGTTTCCCAAATTAAGTTTCTGCTCCTGGGTCTTTGCTCCAATAAGCCATGACTCCCTCTATTCACCTATCTGGCTCTCCAATCTTGGGGGTAGTCGTATGCCCTGTGTCTTCACCTTTCTTGTTGATCCAAGAGGTGATAATTTTTCATACTGTTCAGCTTTTCCTTTAGGATGGAGAGGCAACTTCCAAGTTCCTTACATGCAGAGCCAGAAACTGGAGATCACCTACTATTGTCTTTTTAATATAAACCATCTATGTTTTAAAAATCTTTGTGATTATCCATTGGATTTTATTTATAGTCCACTATGCATTGTGGGACTGGCAAGTCCAAATTCTGCCGAGGACATTAGGCTGAAGACCCAGGGAAGAGCTGATTTTATAGCTTGAGTTTGAAGGCAGTCTGGATGCAAAATTCCTTCTTCTTTGTGGGACTTCAGTACTTTTTTCTTAAGACCTTCAACTTATTAGATGAGATCCATTCACATTAGGGAGGGTGATCTCCTTCACTCAAGTCTAGTGATTTAATCTCATCTAAAAAATACCTTCAGAGCAACATCTAGACTAGTGTTAGACCAAATATCTGGATTCTGTGAATGCTCACTTATAACCAAAACTATCATCTACTTTAGTAGCAGTAATGCAGCATGTCAGTCTTACATTTGGGTAAAGCCAGGTGTAGTATGTGTTCTGTGAGGATATCGTTATATTATGCAGACATAGTGGATGCATAAAATTAACCATCATACCCTAGCCAAGTGGAAACATAACTGAGGTCTTCATACATATGTCTTAATTACTGATCTATTGTACTTAAATAGACATATAGGGGCTTATATTCTATATCACTGTTGTAAACAGTGAGGAGAACACCTAGCAAAAAGCTTAGACATTGTAGCTCTGATCCCAAGATGGCAGTGTTTCCATTGGCCCTTTCTGTATGTCCGTATATTTGCAGAATGGCTATCTATGGTCTCTGATTGGCTGGGCATATTCCCTGAGAAACTCTTTGTTTAATGCTTTTTAAAAGAAGAAGATGTTTAATAGACAAGTCAGCTTCTGGGGTAATATTTCTGTAGAAAGAATGGAGAAGTATGTGAGGACTTGCTTTGTGGTTTTGTGGCTTTATTTTTGTTGTAAGTTAGTGGAGAGTTTTATTATATTATTTTATTTATGGAGGAAATTTTCTTTGTCATCTCTGTCTCCAATCATAAGTGAAGGATAATGTACCTATCTCTTATGTAATGAATCTGAATTTATACTAAATTAAATTTCCTTTTATCATTATTGAATTTCCATTCCTCAGTGTAGATTGTATGACTCCTGGGCCCATTTATTCACAGCTCTTTCCACTGCTCTGCCCTTCACTCTGAGAGAGTAGACCTCTTTGTGGTACAGGCCATGCATCCATGTAGCAAGTTTTCACCAAGCTGTACCCTCACTAGCAGCATTTTACCCATTTGTTCATATTTTCATGATGGTTTCTATATCTGTGTATATATATATACCATTATTTACTTAATTTGATATTAAATTAATTTTTATATTAAACAGACATTAAAAATAACTATGTAAAAATTGTCATTGTTTTAATGGATACTATCTGTGAACTTATATATATGGTATAAACTATATATTTGGTGTGCTGGCTAGTGTTTCTTCCTAACATAAGTTGAAATAAATTACATGTGTAACAATTTAAAAGGTTGTTTGTGTACTGCCTAAATATTACCTCTTGGATCAGCCAAACTTCAGGAAATACTAATCCATCCCATGCCCCTCACTATGGATGAAAGAATTAGATTCCACAGGCATGGCATCATTTACTCAAAGTATGACTCACAGAAAAATAGAAGCTAGGAGTAGAAGCCAGGCATTCTGACTCCTTGACAGTTGCTTTTTCTGTGAAAGATGTAAAATAAGATCTCATGTTTGGAGAAAAGAGTTGTATGTTGTAAACTTAAAGTAAATTATATTTTTATTACTTAATTATATGTGTTAATTTGGATAAATTAGAAGATATAAACGCCCAGAAAAAATAGCATACCTTTTAATTTCATAATCCAGAAATGACAACTATTACCCTGTAAAAAAAATTTGGTACACATATATACTATATTTTTCAAAAAGGAAAAGTATAATGATCCAGTATTTATACTTATGATGTATTCTGTATTTATTAACATGCTTATTTCTTTCAACATTATATTTAGGTATCCCAGGAAGCATATTTTGAAGGTATAATTTTAAATTATTGCTTAATTTCCATTATATAGGTATGTCTTTTAAAACAAATTAATCACTTTTTGATATTGTTCCCAATTATCCAGTATTATAGACAATGTCTTTTTAACATCATTAAAGTTGTAGTTTTAATAGAAAAGGAGTTGCTTGAATAAGGGAAAATATATGACAGTGAATGCCTAATTTCCATGAAGATATTTTTCACCAAACTGTAATTTCAACAATAACACATGATGGTGCTGATTTTCTAATACTTTACCCATTATGAGCATTATTATTTAAAAATGGTTTCCATTTTGGTAAATAAAAATTCTCACAGTATTTTAATTTTCTTTTCTTTAAACCTATAAGTTTGTATGTTTTGTTGTTAAAAAATAAATGAAACAGGAATAGAAAACATCTGAGTCCATGGCACAGAATAAGTATCTTTCCATATAGTAAGATATACAAAAAATATTTGAAAAACGCTGTTCTGGTCCCAGTTACCTTCTAATGGGTCTCTTTTTTCTCAAGGCAATATATGGTTCATGTGTTTGCTACTGAAAGTATAGACCAGTACTATGTGAAATTGTGCAGAATCTCAGGCTTCACCCCAGAATGACTGAATTGGAATCTTAATTTTATCAACACTCCCAGGTGATTCTATCACTTGGAAGTTTGAGAAGCACCAATATGAGGGGTTATCAGAACCAATTTTTAGAGTGTAAATAAAAAGGTTTCTGTACTTGCCAAAAATGTTTCAATGGCTTTCTATTACTCCTGGAATAAAATGCAAATTTCAAGTTCAGGATTTGATTGTAAAGTTCTGCATAATTTGAAGTTCTCCTGATCCTTCCATCTCAGCTCTTAACTCTCTTTTCCTGGCTCTCCGTGCAGCAACAACAGTGGTCTCCTCTAATTTTCTGAACTTGCCATGTCCTTTCCTACATTTAGTCTAACTCCTTCATCCATCTGAAATGCTCTTCTCCCAAATTTTAGGGCAGATTTTAGCCTATTCTGTTTTGAAAGGATTTTTTTTTTTAGTTATAAGAAATTTCTTTAAAAATTGAAGATAATGGAATTGTATAGGTGTGCCTGGTTTGACATGGAGAGGAGCAATACAATATAAAATGCTCCTTAAATTGTGAGAATCTCACCCAGATTTCCATAATAGAATATGTTATGACTATTCTATTACATAGAAATATAAAATATGACTATATTTTTCAGTCTAGGAAAGTGGCTATTTGAAATAACTGCTCTTACTTAGACAAGAGTTGCCATTTGATGAAAAACCCATACAGATATACACATCCCTCTGCCTCACACACACATATGGCTAACTTGGGCCACATGCTTATTAAATTAAAAATATTTTTATTGAGACATATATTTATACAAATTTATGGAGTACATGTGATATTTTGTTACATGCATAGAATGTATAATGATCAAGACAGGGTATTTAGGATATTCATCACCACAAACATTTATCATTTCTATGTGTTGAGAACTTGAAATGTTCTAACTTCTAGCGACTTTGAAATATACAATACATTGCTGTTAACTATGGTCATCCTACTCTGCTATCGAACATTTAAAATTATTCCTTCTATCTAATTGTATGTTTGTACCCATTAACCAACCTCTTTTCAACACCCCTCCACCCACCCCCATACATCCTTCTCAGTCTCTGGTAACTATCATTCTACTATCTACCTTCATGAGATTGACTTTTTTAGCTCCCACATATGAGTGAGAACATGCAATATTTGTCTTTCTATGTCTGGCTTATTTCACTTAACATAATGATCTCAAATTCCATCCATGTTGCTGCAAATGACAGGATTTCATTCTGTTTCATGGCTGAATAGTATTCCATTGTGTAAATATACTACATTTTCTTTATCCATTCATACATTGACAGACACTTAGGTTGATTCTATATCTTTGCTATTGTGACTAGTGCTGCAATAAACTTATTTCCTTTCCTTTGGATAAATACCCAGCAGTGGGATTGCTTGATCATATGACAGTTCTATTTTTAGTTTTTTGAGAAATCTCCATACTGTTTTCTATAATGGCTGTACTAATTTACATTCCCACCAACAGTGTATGAGAGTTACCGTTTCTCTTCATCCTCACCAACACCTGTTATTTTTTGTCTTTTTGATAATAGCCATTCTAACCGGGGTAAGATGATATCTCGTTGTGGCTTTGATGTGAATTTCCACGATGATTAGTGATGTTGAACATTTTTTCATATGCCTGTTCCCCATTTGTATGTCTTCTTTTGAAAAATGTCTATTTAGATCTTTTGTCACTTTTTTAAAATTTCAAAATATTAAGGAAGTACAAATGTTTTTGTTACATGGATACTTTGTATAATGCTAAAGTTGTGGCTTTTAGTGTGTCTGTTGCCATAATAGTGTTCATTGTATCTGGTAGGTAAGTTTTTGCCCCTCACCCCTTTCCCTCCCATCCCCCTTCTTGGTTTGCAACGTCCTTTATATCTCTTTGTGCCCGTATGTGCCCATCGTTTAGTTCCCAATTATTAGTGAGTATATGTGGTGTTTGTTTTCCCATTCCTGAGATACTTCACTTAGGATAATGATAATGCTCTCCAGTTCTATCCAAGTTACTTTGAAAGACATCATTTAATTTCTTTTTATGGCTGCGTAGTACTCCATGGTATATATATACACCACATTTTTTCACATTTTCTTTATTCACTCATGAATTGTTGGGCACTTAGGTTGATTCCACATCTTTGCAATTGTGAATTGTGCTGCAATAAACATTTGAGTGCAGGTGTCTTTTTCATAAAATGACTTCTTTGGGCAAATATCCAATATTGTGATTGCTGGATCCAATGGCCAGTCAACATTTATTTCTTTGAGGGAGCTCCACGTTGTTTTCCATAAAGGCTGTACTAATTTGAAGTCCCACCAACAGCGCATAAGTGTTCTTTTCTCTCTGCATCCACACCAGCATCGGTGTCAAAATGATGGCCGTTTTGACAGGGGTAAGGTAGTATCTATTTGTGGTTTTACTTTGCATTTTCCTGATGATTAGTGATGTTGAACATTTTTTCACATGTTTTTTGGCCATCTGTCTATCTTCTTTTGATCAACTTCTATTCATGCCTTTTGCCCTCTTTTTAATGGGGTTGGTTGCTTTGTTGTTTGTTTGTTTGTTTTGCTTATTTGTTTGAGTTCTTTGTAGATTCTACTTGTTAGTCCTTTATTGGATATATAGCTTGCAAATACTTTCTCCCATTCTCCAGATTGTCTATTGGCCCTGTTGATTATTTCCTTTGTTGTGCTGAAAGGTTTTAATTTGATTAAGTCCCATTTATTAATATTTATTTTTGTTATTGCTGTATTTGCCTTTGGGGTCTTGGTCATAAATTATTTGCCTAGGTGATGTCTAGAAGAGTTTTTCCTGTGTTTTCTCTTAGAATTTTCATAGTGCCATGTGTTACATATTAAGTCTTTTATCCATCTTGAATTAGTTTTTGTATATGGAGAGAGACAGTGGTCCTGTTGCATTTTTCTCCATGTGGCTATCCAGTTTTCCCAGCACCATTTATTGAACAGGACTGCCTTTCCCAAGTGTGTGTTATCTGCTTTGTTGAAGATCAGTTGGTTGTAAGGAGATGGTTTTATTTCCGCATTCTCTATTTTATTCCATTGGTCTATGTCTCTACTTTTATACCAGTGCCATGCTGCTTTGGTTACTATAGCCTTGTAGTAAAATTTGAAGTCAGGTAATGTGACACCTCCAGATTTGTTCTTTTTGCTTAAGATTGCTTTGGCTATTCAGGCTCTCTTTTGTTTCCAAATGAAGCTTAGGATTATTTTTTATAGGCATGTGAAATATGAAATGGATATTTTGATGGGAATTGCATTGAATCTGTAAATAACTTTGGACAATACAGACATTTTAGCAATGTTTTTCCTTTTTTGTGTGTCATCTACGATTTCTTTTATTAGTGTTTTGTGGTTTTCCTTGTAGAGATCTTTCACCTCCTTGGTTAAATATATTCCTAGGTATTTTATTTTCTTTGTAGCCATTGTAAATGGTATTGAGTCCTTGATTTGACTCTCAGCTTGCCTATTGTTAGTATATAGAAATGTTACTGATTTGTGTACATTGATTTTATATCCTGAGTCTCTGCTGAATTTATTTATCAATTCTAGGGGTATTTTGGTGGATTCTTTAAGATTTTCTAGATATAAGATCATATTGTCAGCAAAGAGGCATAGCTTGACTTCTTCTATCCTGATTTGGACCCTTTATTTCTTTCTTTGGCCTTATTGCTCTGGCTAAGACTTTCAGTACTATGTTGAATAGAAGTCATAGCCATGAGCAAGATCTTTGGCCACTTTTTACTGGGATTTTTTGTTTTTTTTGCTGCTGAGTTGCTTGAGTTTCTTGTATATTCTGAATTTAACTAAAGTGTCAGTGTTTTACTTTTAGCAGTTTATATAACAAGGCTCTGCATTTTGAATATTTCTTTGATCATTATCATGAGTCCACAAGATGGCAGTGTCTTCTCAGGGACCCTTTGGCAAGCTCTCATGTGCTCCTGTGTGTGCGTGTGTGTGTGAATGTGTGTGTGTGTGTGTGGGGGTGAGAGAGAGAGAGAGAGAGAGAGAGAGAGAGATACAAAGAGACAGACAGAGAGAGATGAAGGGAGTGGCTTAGTGGTATAGCAGAGGTGATAAAAAGAGCATTTTTCTTCCAACTGGTACAACAGATTCTTTTTACGATTCTTAGGGAAGAAGAATTAGAAACATCTGAGCTACACTCATTTTTTTAAAAGATTTAAATTTGAATACTCAGTGAACCAGGGAGAAAAGAATGATGAAATCCTTCAGAGTCTTGCTAGCAATCCTGTGGCTTCAGTTAAGCTGTGAGTTTTGGGCACCATCATAGGAACATAAAGTACACAATTTGAAGTTATTGTTTATTCTAGGCCTGTGGGTAAAAACATGATTTTTTTTCTCTAACTAAGGGAGGGTGGGAGTCCTGTGAGAAGATGATTTAAATTCTGGGGAGTAAACATCCACTACCCAACAAACCTTCTTTGTCTGAATCTTGTCTTTTGCACAGGGGTGAGGAGCCAACAGAAGGAGGTGGAGCAGAATCCCGAAACCCTCAGTGTTCCTGAAGGAGCCATTGCCTCTCTCAACTGCACTTATAGCAACCAAGCTTCTCAGTCCTTCATATGGTACAGACAGAATTTGAAAGGCCCTGCGTTTGTGGTGTCCATATACTCCACTGGTGACAAAGAAGAAGGAAGGTTTACAGCACGTCTCAATACAGCCAGCCAATATGTTTCCCTGCTCATAAGAGACTCCCAGCCCAGTGACTCAGCCACCTACCTCTGTGCAGTCAGCACACAGTGCTCCCCAGGCACCTGCAGCCTACACCTAAACCTGCTGGGGCCCCAGGAATGCCTGATACAGAACTTAGATTGCAGGGCAGAGAAGTTCTTTTTGCTCTCTAGAGACAAATAGAAATTAAGACTAATAATATGGAGGGTTTGATTGATTAGGAAGGTAATTTTCACAATTCTGAAAATAATAGAGATTCTGAAAAAAAATAAAATATACAATATTGCTCTGGATTAAATATTTTCCAGTCTTCTTTTTCTACTGTAGTTTAAAATATTTTTATTGAGGTATGATTAGCATACAAAAGATACACATCTTTACTTTATGCAACTTGAAATTTTGTAAGTCATAATAGTTTTAGTTATAGAGCCCCCACCACATCTCCACTCTCAACTGCAACCCCACTCCTGAACTATATAAGGATACATTTGATGGATAGATGGAAGGGCTAGAGTCAGCGGGTAAGAAATGGTTAAAACAAAAAGCCTAGATAGTTGCAGAGATTAAAGATTAAAGTGGGTCTATGTTGCCATTTGTTGGTAAAACCTGAATCAAACTAAAAACTTCTGGCTTGAATGATGTGGAGAGTTTATTGATCACTGGATCCTTGAGTGTGGCGTGGAGATAGTAGAGAGCATTAGCTGTAACCATACAGGGCCCCATACACCCAGCAGGGTGTGGGAGCAAAGCATGACTTCAGATTAACAGAGAAGGATCTCTGAGTAAGTATCTAAAAGAGTTCCAGACACAAAGGGGCTTTGTTATGGTGAGTAAACACCTATATGGATCAATTACCAAAGACAATATGGTATTTAGAATGTTGTGGTAAATGTTGTTCAGGAGAGTTGGAAACACTGAAGATCATATGAATGTTTCCCCTCTCCTGACTACATGGCACTATAGATCTGCCCTATAACTTATGCCCAGTCCAGGAAAAATATTTGTGGCCTGAAGAAAATAAAGCGTTTTAATAGATATTAAGTTGAATTACATGAAAAAAATTTTAAAGTCACATTTATTGTGAAACTGAATTTGTGGTCTATTAGTCATGACATTGTTTATGTGGTCCAGGAGGTGGGAAAAACTTGGAAATGGAGAATTGAGATTTCTGTTCAGTTTGTTCACATAGTCACTGAGGAAAAGGATGCAACCCAATCAGAATTTGCTTCAAATTCTCAATCAGCAGAACTGAAGACTCTGAACAAATATTGCCAAGTCATGGAAGAAGGATTTGAAAGGCAGTGAGGAAGAGCAGAAAATTGTGCTAGAATCAAGATTCTTAAATTTTAGTTCCACTTTTATTTTATACCTTCTGGCATCATGGCACTCTAGAAAGAACCTGGGTTGTGGTTCTGGTTTGAATATCTATTATGTTACCAGTGGGCCATTTGATCTTAGGCTGTATTATTATATATAATTCAGGGTTGGTTTCAGGATTAAATGAGATATCTTAGTATGAGTTTTTGAAAAGCAGAACCTGAATTGGGAATTCTTTGCCCATATTTTATTGAGGAAAGTTGGGTGAAACAGGGGGAAATGCTAAGCATGGATGTGGCTCAGCAGGAGTCTTGATTCAGCCTGAACTCACAGGGAGCTCTGGAGGATGAATTGAATTATAAAGCTGATCCCTCCCACCTCGGAGCAAGGGGACCAGACTGCTGACCTATTACGTGTAAGAATAAATTAATCATTGCTGTGGTCTTAATTGCAGTAGAGGTATACTCTACTGGATAATGGTGACTCTCATTGGCACATGTCAATTTTCTAGGGAAAGGGGCAACTGTAAACCAAGAGTAGCCATCACTCACAGTAGCTAGGGATTGGCTACACTGGCCTGGGAACAGGGATCTAGGTGGGGCACCAACAGTGTTCACTATTAACATGGAACTCTCCAGGCACGTGGGCAATATTCAAGAAATGATAGACTTTATAATAATTGTATTCTACATTTTCATTTCTTTCTCTATTTAATGGAGTTTATATAGCTGGCTTTACCAATCTTTAAGTTTTGGAATATGTAGGTTAACACACTTGTTAACAGAAAACATCTAAATAAGTATAAGGAATAAGTGTAAGAAAATATTATTCCAAGCTAAGACTCAGGATTTTTTAAGAATAGTGACTATGGAACAAGTATATTATCTTAGCTCAGTGGAATGATTACATGATATTCTGTCCAACACTTTGTGTCCAGGTGGAAATGATGATTCACAGTTGGTGACTCTGTGCTGCCATGTGTAGAGAGACCAACAGAAAGAGATACATACCATCTATGCTTATAGAGGACTAATATTATTCTGTTCTTGATTTATATTTAAGAAGGAAGGACTGAGTAGCAGGATAGACTCCTCACGTCACTGTGCCCATGTTCCTTACAAGGTTTCTTCCTGAATAGGGTTTTGGCCAGTAGTATGGGCATGTGGGCATATCATGTGAATTGGTAGGTTTCTTGTTGGGATGCATGGGCAGGAAACTGGTAATTAATTTCCTACTCTTCTTTCCCTGTGCCTGATGTCAGTTTGAAAATGGCCTAACTCTGTTAACTACCCACACTAAAATTGTCAGCCTTCCCGGGTGGTTCATTTCAACTCTTATGAATATTAAATGCCCAAGGACAAAGGTTTCCTATTATGCTTCTCACGCATAAGTACAGCAGTAGGATGGTGAGAACAGAGGGCGGTAGCTTTCCCCATATGGACCTTCATTATGTCCCCTTGTGTTCTGTTCCTCCCACCCTCCATCATACCTACTCTTTCTCAATCCAGAACTTTTCCAGGGTCTCATGGAGTAGATTTTCTTCACTGTCATTTCCACTGTAATATTCTCATAGTTCATTCTAAGCTGTGGTTTTTCTCTCTTTGTTTCATCCATCAATGTGCTTATATCTACTTTCCACATTATGAAAATTACTGATTTTTTAATTACTTTTACTGTTATGTATTTAGGTTTACACTTCTAAATTTTATTTCAGTGGGAATTTTGGAGAGATAGAAGGAGAATACATATGCTTAGTTAGAAATTTTGAATCAAAAGCACACTCTATTGTATTGAATTTTTGACATTTAAAAATTCAAACTAACTATATTACTTGGTCATACATGTGAAAAAAATCCATGGGCAGGACCAAGAAACAGATTAGAAGTCCAAGTGAGAACAGATTTAAGGCTGGTACAAGTCAACAGAGTACATAGAAAGGAATGAGCTTGTTTTGACCTTGAGAAAAGAATCCTTGTTGGCTCGCTTCTCATTTTTCTGAGATTTCTTTCTTATTTGGTTATCTCATTTCTAGGATGCAATAATCTCCATGCTAAAATAAGTTGTCTGGGGGAGGCTTCTCACTCAAGAGTTTCATCTTACTATTGGGCCACAGAGGCGACTGCCCTTACTGGAAACACCCTGTCTCCCACCTACACAGGACTGTTGCTTGCTTAGCTCTGTCCAGTGTCACCACCAATCTCTCCCTGGTCCTCTATACCTCCCACAAGTTCCTCTCATCTCTGGTCTCCTAGTTGCACTCCTTCCACCTTTCTTGAGTTCATATGGGTTTGTTTTTCTTTTTCTCTCCTTAAGTCTTTTGAGAATCACTTATTTATATGTTGTATTTTCTTATCTGTACCAGTCTGCTTAAGTTTCTCCATAGATAGGCCTCTGTTAATATTTTTTTAGTGTCTGATTCTCATAAGATATCCGTGTATTCTGGGCATTGACAATTGGAACAGGACTCTCACTTTCTCTTTTTAAACATAGCCTTACAAATATCAAACTTGTTGACGTGAAACCAAGCAGTCTTTCTTAACACTTTCTGCTTGACAAAGAAAATTATTGCCTTTATTAGTTTGCATTGATTAATTAATTAATGTCACTTAATCCAGGCTGATTTAAAGCATAAGTCTCTTGTTTAATTTGTTTTTTTCCCCTTTGACACCCAAATAAAAGAATAATCTCTTTCACCCACTTTGATGCTCACATCCAGCAGCAGAGGGCCATGTGAACCTCAAGCTAAGTCTTAGGGAATTGATATTCTCCACTTCCCCTGAAGAATGGCTTTAACAACAACAAAAAATAGAGTGTCTCAATGGTATTCCAAAGTTCAGAATATTGTCTTTGGCGACTAATTTCTCAGTGAAGTAAATTACTCTTATATTTGCACATGACTCCCATTTTTCATGTATTTTAGGATTGGTAGCATGTACTACAGAAGGTGATGGCATCACAGATTGGCGAAGGAAGAAACATGTTCTGTCGGAGATTTTTTTTCCTTTTATTTCAGAATATTAGGGAGATACAACACTTTGTTTATATATATTGCCCATGCACTGCCCGTGTCAGAGCTACAATCGTGGACATCCCCCAAACTGTGCTTCCCGCATCCATTCAGTGAGAGTTTTCCCATCCCCTCCACTCCCCTCCCGCCTGCCCATCCCCGATGAATATTATTGCCCTGTGTGATGTAAGTGTTGATCAGTTAGTACCAGTTTGATGGTGAGTACCAGTGCTGCTTGTTTTTCCATTCTTGTGATGCTTCGCTTAGCACAATGGGCTCTAGCTCCATCCAGGGTAATACCAGATGTGTTAATTTTGACGTCACATCGCAAAGAGGAGGAAGCTGTTCGCTCCCTTGGACCCTTGGTCCCGCCTCTGGCCTCCAGAGGGCGATGTTGCACAAAGGCGGCACCTGTTTTTACTGCAGATCATCATCACCATCCCCTGAGCCCCTCCTCCCTGCAGCTGGCTGATGTACCTCCCTGATGTCTGTGTAGGTAGGGACGTGTGACGAGAACAAGAGGCCAGAAAGCATGCAGACTCCTTAAGGGAAAGCCTCTTTTTAGCCATTTTTGAAACTTGTCAAAGCAAGGGACTTGTCCAGCCCAGCTTCCCCACTCCTCCTGGCTCCCGAGGCTCAGAGACCTTGGCCAGCGCCCCACCTGCCCAGGTCCTGCACGTTTTCAGTGCTCAGCCATGCCCCTGCTGCTCCTCCCGGTGCTTGAGGTGATTTTTGCCCTGGGTGAGTAAAGTCCCATTTCCTTCCCTCCTTTCATGAAAGTGACTGCGTTCTAATTGGATCTGAATAGAGGCATGTTGTCTTCATAGCGAAGTCTGCGCTGCTTTTACTTACACAGCATTGCCGTTGCAGGAGGAACCAGGGCCCAGTCAGTGACCCAGCCTAACGTTTACGTCACTGTCCTTGAAGGAGTCGCTCTGGAGCTGAGGTGCAACTATTCAGCTTCTTCACCAACTCTCATGTGGTACGTGCAATATCCCAACCAAGGGCTCCAGCTGCTCCTGAAGTACGTATCAGGGAGCACCCTGGTTAAGGGCATCCGAGGTTTCGAGGCTGAATTTATGAAGAGTGAAACCTCCTTCCACCTGAAGAAACACTCAGCCCATTTGAGCGACTCGGCCCAGTACTTCTGTGCTGTGAGTGACACAGTGCCTGGGGCTGCAGGGGGAGCTGAACACAAACCTCCTGAGACACTGGGACTTCCTGTGACTCAAGAAGTTAACCGGGGAATTTTCAAAAAGCTCTTTTTTTCCTGTGCCTTCTGTGAAGGCAAATAGGCTAGGGTAGGCTGAGCCCTGGGAAGTGCTTGTCTACTATTTGTTTCAATGTCAATGCCGTGCCCCATTCAGACACACTTTGTCCCACGTGGAGGTCTTCTGATTAATTTCTTCAGGAAAGACCTCCCCATTCCCAACTCTGAGTCCCACCTCCACACTCTGGAGAAAGTACATCATAAAGTGTCAGAGCTCTGAAGTAAAAAAAAGCAACAACATTTTAAATAATTTTTTTTCTAGGGCTCATTATGACAATTAGCATTGCTTCGGGTGTTGATCAATAGATGAATATCTGATGCATTTAGTTAGTATGTCAGCTGACAAGCTGTGCAGCATAGATTCTCAATCAGTGCACTATAGATTCTCCACCTAAATTTTAAGCTTGAATTCTAGCACATACGTAATATCTCACTGTGTGGGATACTAAAGTACTAACATACTTTAAAGTAAATTCACATGATAATAATATTGAGATTTTTAACTAGTGAGCATTACACAAAACTAATAAACAAATTGAACATAATTTTTAGTCTAACGTTGAAAGTCTAAAAGCCACTTAGTTGTAATTTTTTTTGAGACAATTATTCCAGTGAATAAAATTTTTTTAAAAATTAAAAATTTGAGGCATAAAAATTTAACCAATGAATAGATATCAAATATAGTAGATTTAACTACTCAAAAACCCCTAGGCATTTCATTTTAAGAGGTCACACAAATTTATGATATAATAAAAAATTACACACTTAAAAATTTCCAGTCTTTCAAAAAGCATAGTAACAAACTTCATAGAGAAATAAGACTGTCTTATAAAAGTTCACAATATGAGAAAATATCCTAATTCTAATGGTGATATCCACAACCAGGGTACATTTTTATTTACTCTGAAATAATTGTATCAAAAACAACATACTTAAAATATTTTATGTATGTGATTATGACTCAGAATTTTTATTTGTGGTTTGATTCATTTGTTAGGATTTTTAAGGAGCCCCTCAAAATACCATAAAAATTTACACATGCAAAAAGTAAGCCTTCCTTAATTCAACATTTCATAATTTATGGTGGCAAAAATTATGAAGTGAATCATCTCACTTAACAATATTTACAATTACTGAAATCTACTCTTTTAAAAAGAGATTAGGTGGGATTCTTGCCTTATTATAAACATATATCTCTGGAGCTATTAAAAAGTGCATTTAAAAATAGTCTTAAAAATATTCCTATGAATTGAACGAATAGGGGATGGAGGGTCTGTGTTCAAAGATATTTAGACCTGGGTCTTGCTCTCCTGTTACACTAAAGATTCAAGTTCTCACTTTTAGTTTCTTTGGCTGCTGACGTTCTTTAATTTCTTCTTGGCTTGCCACCACTTCCAATTTTACTTTTGTCTCCGTTTTCACTTTCATTTGGAGTTTTTCTGACAGATTTGTCTTTTTATTATTCCTTTTATGGCCCTTTGTTTTGCTTAGGTTCAAATTTTTCAGGGCAAGAACACTTAACATGAGATCTGCTATCATAATTTTTTAAAAATTTATTTCAAAATATTAAGGGGGTACAAATGTTTCTGTTACATGGCTTGAGTCAGGGCTGTAAATGTGCCCATCACCTGAATAGTGCTATTGTACCCATTAGGTGGGTTTTTGCCCCTCCTCTACTCTTCCCTCTGCCCTGCTTGATTTCCAGTGATTTTACTTCCCTTTGTGCACTTGTATGCCCATCAGTTAGTTCCAATTTACTAGAGAGTACATGTCGTGTTTGTTTATCCATTTGTGAGATACTTCACTTAGCATAATGGTCTCCAATTCCTTACAAATTGTTACAAAAGGCATTAATTCATCCTTTTATATGTTTGAGTAGTACTCCACGGTATACATATACCACATTCTGTTAACCCACTCATGAATTGATAGGCGCTTGGATTGATTCCAGATCTTTGCAGTTGTGAATTGTGCTGCAATAAACATTCAAGTGCAGGTGTCTTTTTGATAAAATGACTTCTTCTCCTTTAGGTAGATACCCAGTAGTGGGATTGCTGAATCAAATGGTAGGTCTACCTTTAGTTCTTTAAGAAATCTCCATACTGTTTTCCATAAGGGTTGTACTAATTTGCAGTCCCACCATCAGTGTATAAGCATTCCTTTCTCTCTGCATGCACACCAGCATCTATTGTTTTTGGACTTTTTAATAAAAGCCATTCTAACAGGAGTAAGGTTTATCTCATTGTGGTTTTAGTTTGCATTTCCCTGATGATTACTGATGTTGAGTATTTTTTCATATATTTGTTGGCCATCTGTCTATGTTCTTTTGGTAAACTTCTGTTCATGTCTTTTTCCCACTTTTTAACGGGGTTGCTTATTTGTTTCTTGCTGATTTGTTTGAGTTCTTTGTAGATTCTGGCTATTAGCCCTTTATTGGGTATGCAGTTTGTGAATATTTTCTCTCATTATGTAGGTTGTCTATTTGCTCTGTTGATTATTTCCTTAGCTGTGCAGAAGCTTTTAAATTTAATTATGTCCCATTCATTTATTTATTTTTGTTGTTGTTGCTGTAATTGCCGTTGGGGTCTTAGTTATAAATTCTTTGCCAAGACCAATATCTAGAAGAGTTTTCCCTACATTTTCTTCTAGAATTCTTATGGTTTCATGCCTTACATTTAAGTCTTTTACCCATCTTGAATCAATTTTTGCATATGGTGAGAGACAGGGGTCCTGTTTCATTCTCCTGCACGTGGCTATCCAATTTTCCCAGCACCATTTATTGAATGGGGCTTCTCTTCCCTAGTGTACATTGTGGTCTGCTTTGTCAAAGATCAGTTGACTATAGATAGGTGGTTTTATATCTGGGTTCTCTATTATGTTCCATTGGTCTATGTCTCTGTTTTTGTATCAATACTATGCTGTTTTGGTTACTATAGCCTTGTAGTATAGCTTGAAGTCAGGTAATGTGATGCCTCCAGATTTGTTCTTTTAGCTTAAGATTGCTTTGGCTATTTGGGCTCTTTTCTTGTTCCAAATGAAGTGTAGAATCAATTTTTCTAGATCTGTGAAATATGATGTTGGTATTTTGATGGAGATTGCATTGAACCTGTAAATCACTTGGGTAGTATGGACATTTTAACAATGTCAATTCTACCAATCCATGAGCATGATATGTTTTTCCTTTTGTTTGTGTCATCTAAGATTTTTTCAGCATTGTTTTGTAATTCTTCTTATAGAGATCTTTCACCTCCTTGGTTAAGTATATTCCTAGGTATTTCATTACAAAATTAATTTACATTTTTATTTAAACCATTGTAGACTCACATGCAGTTATAAGAAATAATACAAAAAAATCCTATGTACCATTTACTCAGTTTCTCTCAATGCTGACATTTTGCAAAACTATAGTACAATATCACAATTAGGACATTGAAGTTAACACAATGCACCAGTCTTATTCAGATTTTCCCAGTTTTACTTGTACAGTTTACCCTTGAATAACAGGGGTTTGAACTGTGCGGGTCCATTTATACACAGATTTTCTTTCACCTCTGCCACCCCTGAGACAGCAAGACCAATTCCTCCTCCTCAGCTTACTCAGCATGAAGATAATGAGGATGAAGACCTTTATGATTATCCATTTCCACTTAATGTATATTAAATACATTTTCTCTTCCTTATAATTTTTTAAATAACATTTTCTTTTCTGTAGCATCCTTTATTGTAAGCATACAGTATATAATATGTATAACATACAAAATATGTGTTAATTTACCACTTATGTTTTTGGAAAGGCTTGTGGTCAACAGTATGCTATTAGTAGAAGCTTTTGGGGAGTCAAAAGTTATATGTGTACTTTCAACTGTGTCTGTGTGCAGGGAGGAGTTCGGCAACCCTCACACCTATGTCATCCAAGGGCCAATTGTACTTATTTTTTGGCGTTTATTTGGTTCTGTACAATTTTATCACATGTGTAGAGTTTATATATCCATAGCACCTGCAAGATACTGAACACTTCCATCACCACAATGATCCCTCCTGTTGCACTTTTCACATTCACCTCCCTGTATCCAGGCCCCTCCTTCCATAACCCCTGGATACCACTAATTTGTTTTCCATTTCTAAAAGTTTGTTATTCTCAAAAAGGTATATAAGTAGAATCATACTGCCTCAGTCAGTTCAGGCTGCTATAGCAGAATACCATAGAATGGGTGGCTTAAACTTATTTCTTACATTTCTGGAGTCTGGAAAGTCTGAGATCAGGGTGCCAGCAGGGACAGGTCTGGCAAGGGCCCTCTTCTTAATTTTCAGATGGCCATCTTCTTGCTGTGCCCTCACATGGTGGAAAGCAGGGAAAGGAAGCAAAGTCTCTCCTGTTTCTTTTTATGAGGGCACTAATCCCATCACAAGGGCTTCACCCTCATGAAGTAATTATCTCCTAAAGTCCCCATCTCCAAATACCATCACATTGGGGATTAGGGTTTCAACATATCAGTTTGGTGGGGATACAAATATTCAGTCCATAGCACACACAGTCTGTAACTTTTTAGGATTGGCTTTTTTTTTTTAACTCAGTATAATTCTCCAGAGACTCATCCAAGTTGTATATATCAACTTGTATATGTTCTATTGCTGAGTGATATTCCATGGTATGTATGTACTAGAGTTTATTTAACCAGTCAGTTGTTGAAGATATCTGAGTTGTCTGCAGGTTTTTAGAAAATAATAGCTTTATTGAGATATTATTCATACTCCATAAAGTCCACCCTTAAAGTGTCCAATACAGTGAATTTTAGTATCTTCAGGAATGTGCAGCCATCACCACTAATTTCAGAACATTGTGATTATCCCCCACCCCCACCCTCAACCCCCACCACCAAAAAATCCTGTAACCATTAGTAGTCACTGTCCATCCCTCCCTCCCCTAAGCCCGTGGTAACCACTAATCTACTTTGTATATCTATGGATTTGCCTATTCTTGACGTTTCATATAGACTGATTCATACAATATGTGGCCTTTTGTGTCTGCTTCTTTCACTTAGCATACTGTTTTCAGGGTTTGTCCATGTTGGAACACAAATTAGTAGTTCATTCCTTTTTATTGCTGAATAAGATCCTGTTGTACTGCCATACATTTGTTCATCCATTCACTAGTTGGTGGATATTTGTGTTGTTTCCACTTTTTGGTGATTGTGAATAATGCTGCTATGAACATTCATGTCCAGGTTTTTGTGTGGATGTATGTTTTCATTTCTCTTGAGAGTATATGTAGGAATGGAATTGATGGATCCAGTGGTGACTCTTATGTTTAACCTTTTGAGGAACTGCCAGACTGTTTTCCAAAGCAGCTGCACCATTTTCTGTTACTACTAGCAGTAAATGAGGGTTCCAGTTTCTCTACATCCTCACTAACACTTTTTATTGTCTATCTTTTTTTATTACAGCCATCCTAATGGGTGTGAAGTGGTATCTCATTGTGGTTATGGTTTGCATTTCCCTGAGGAAAATATATGAAATAATGTTAATTTATTTTCATGTACTTATTGGCAATTTGTGTATCTTCTATGGAGATATGCCTGTTCAGATCTTTTTCCTATTTATTAATTGGATTGACGTTTTATTATCAGGTTGTAAGAGTTCTTTATATATTCTGGAGACAAGTCCCTTATCAGATGTGCGATTTGCAAATATTTTCTTCCATACTGTAGAATGTCTTTTAACTTCCTTCTTGGTGTCCTTTGAAGAGCAAAATATTTTATTTTTGGTGGTCTTAGTTATCTATGTATTTTGTTTGCTGCTTAGTTTTGGCTGTTATATCCAGGAAGCTATTGCCTAATCCAAAGTCATGAAATTTAAACTTATTTTTCCTAAGAGTTTTATAGTTTTAGTTCCTTCCATTTAAGTCTGTGATCCATTTAAATTTAATTTTTGTATGTAGTATGAGAACAGATCCAATATTATTCTTTTGCACATAGATACTCATTTGTTCCAGCACAATTTGTTGGAAAGACTATTCTTTTCCCATTGAATTGTTCTGACACACTTTTGTCAAATATTTTTAAAATTTATCATTATTATTATTATTATTTTTAAAAGACAGGGTCTCACTCCATTGCCCCAGGATGGAGTGCAGTGGCACTATCATAGCCCACTGCAGCCTCAAACTCCTGGGCCCAAGTGATCCTCCTGCCTCAGCCTCCAGAGCAGCCAGGACCACAGGAGTGCAACATCACATCTAGCTATTTTTTAAATTTTTGTAGAGACAAGGTCTTACTATGTTGCCTACGCTGGTCTCAAATTCCTGGCCTCAAGCAATCCTCTTGCCTCAGCCTCCCAAAGTGCTGTGACGATAGGCATGAGCCACAGTGCCCGACTGACTTGTGGAAAATAAATTGACTGTAATTGTGAGGGTTTATTTCTGGACTCTCAATTCTATTTCATTGATCTGTATGTCCCTTTTTTTTTTTTTTTTTGCCAGTAGTACACTGTGTTTTATGTTTTTTCTAGAGGCTTTATTGTCTCACCTTCCACATTTAGGTGTGTGATCCATCTTGAATTAACTTTTGTATATGCTATCAAGTAGAGGGTTAAAGTTCATTCTTTTCATTTAATACCCAATTAAGTGCTTGAGGGCAGAATTTGTAGGGCAGGGGCCGGGGGTAGAGCTCAGGACTGGCAGGAACACCCCTCTGGGGCCCACACAGTGCAGTTCTGTGTGACACAGAGTTGTGTGTGTCTGTAGTGACACGGTGTGCCGCTCCTCCTTCCCTTCAATTGTCATCAATTGCTCGGAGCAGAGCTGCTTAGCACGTAGATTTTCTTCTGTCCTGTAGCACAGTGACACAGATGGCACATCCTCACATTTTCTTCTTTGTCCCTGTATCTTCTGCTGCTTTGTAAGCCAAATGTGGCTGTTAAAAAAAGGGACTGTTGGTTCCTCCTGGGAAACTCAGTGTTCGGAGGCCTGGCTTGTGCTCTGTGGTAGCAGGGATTTTCTTGTAGTGACCTTCCTGGTCCAGTCTGCACTGCTCAGTTCTCCTCTTCCTATATAGTGGCTTGTGGTAGATTGTATTTCTGTTCTAAAACACTTTCTGTCCTTCCCTAGGGGAGGATTCTATTTCTTTGCCCTGTTGCTGTTTGCCCATCATGTGACTTGCTCTGGCCAATGAAATTTGGGTGGATATGCCATGTGTTACTTCTGTACAGAAACTGTCAAATTCTTTTTCTCTCTGCCATAAGAGGTCATGTTGAAGGGTGAAACTAACTATATAAAATGTCTAAAACAGACACTAGGAGTTTGAGCCTTCCAGATTTTGGAAATGTTCACCTTATCCAACCACTGAGGTATATGATAAAGTGAGTTTTATGTGCTTCTTTGGTGTCCAGTCCTGCTTTAGACAAATGTTACCTTAAGACCCAGCATTCAGGGCTGTCCTTTTACACAACCTTCATATGGGTCTTAAAATCCTGTTCTCACTGCTTGAAAAGGACATGGAGGAAGGCTCTTTAAGTCTGGAGGAATCAGATAGCTGCGACCTTGTAAATGGTCTTGAGTATTAGGCTAAACGGTTGAATTTTTATTTGAGAAGGTGCCTTAGCAGCAGAACACACCTTTTAAGCAGAGTATATCATTTAAGTGTGATAAGAGCCCTAGATTTGTGTAAAGACTGTGCAATCATGGGCAAATCAACTCTCAGTTTGTTTATCTGTAAAAATGCAAATAGTAGTTATCTCTTGAAACCACAAGGATTAAGTAAGACTATGTAGGTAAGGAATCTAATGATACTTGCTACAACAGGGAGCAATAAGTTGTAGTGCTCTACGGACCAGGCTGTACAATTAGTGTCTGACTCCACAGTTTGCACTGCTCACCACTACACAATACTGCTTCCCCAATAATTTGGAAAGATTTCACAGAATAAACCTTCCAAGCAGCAGACTTAAGTTCTGGGAGGGAAGTTATTTGTCCAGATACTGGAACTCATCTTGGGTTATACATCAGGATCTGTAACTTTCTTATATGCTAAACAAATAATGGAAGTATGCACATCATGAGAGAAAAAAGGACATAGTGTTTGACAATGTATCTTTATAAATGCCTATATATCACTGAACAAATGTCTATTTAGGAATATTTCCTTTGTCTAAATTTGTTTTATAATTTTTTTTTTGGTATGGCAAAAACAGAATCAAAACAACTCCTATCACAAATGGCTAGTAATATCCCTAAGATGTAAGGGAGCTCCTGAAATTGATAAGACAACTAATATTCCAATAGAAAATGGGCAAAATATAGGAATAATTTAGAGAAAATATTTTCTCAAGCATGAAAAATGTTGAATTTTCCCCTCAAAGAGAAATACACATGAAAATTATACTGAGATACTAGTTTTTACCTATCAGATTGGCAAAGATCAAACATATTGTGTTGAAATTATAAGAAAACCAACTCATACATGGCTGGTTGGAGTGTAAATCAGCATCTTTAAGAGGAGGGCAATTTGGCAATGTCTTCAAACTATACATGTATTATTGGCTCCGCAATTCTAGCTCTAGGAATTAATCCTTCAGCTATACTTGCTCATGTAGAAATTGACACATGTACAAGGTTATTTATTACAGCACTATTTATAATGCTAAAGATTGGAAAAGGCCTATCAATAAGAAACTAGCTCAATAAATTATGGTACGTACAAACAATGTATCAATATTATGCAGTCATTGAAAATACTGAGGAAGTTCTTTTAATTATGTGTGGGGGGGAAGCATATAACATGTTGAGTGAAAAAAAATTAGGATAAAAAATTATATAAACAGTACAATCTCTACCATGTGAATATTTGCATAGAAAAATCAATGCAAGGGTGTGGTAGCACACTCCCCCAGTCCCAGCTATAAGGCTGAGGCTAGAGGATCAGGTATTTTATTTTATTTTATTTTAATCTATTGCATCTAATGCAATGTCTTGTGAGAGACAAAATCTTATCAATTTTTTAATTTAAGACCTAGCACAAGATCTAGCTTACAGTAGACCTTGAATAAATTGCTAAGGACTTATTTTGAAATAAATTGGAAAAATCACATTCAACCTTGAAGATACAATTTGACAAACTATTTTAATATGGTAATCTCCATTAAATGGAATTTTGAGAAAGAAACCCGTTTACTTTAAAAAAATCCCCATCCTCCTGACAGTTCTTTGGCTCTTGAAAATCTGTAGGTGGTTCCTCAGGAGAGAACGGAATGATGAGGGCTCTGGGCCTCTGCTGATGAGCTAGTTGGCCTGATGGTTTTAGACCACTAGGAGGCGCTCTAGGCTTTACTGTAAATGAACTTTTTTCTCAAGTTCTGAGATAGTTGAATATTAGTGAAAATTTGATTGAGGGTTAGCAGCAGTTAGGAAAGCATCAGAATGAGTTATATGCTACAAGGACAAGGGGAATCTCCATATATTCGTGTGCAAAGATGTTCTGTGGCTGTGAGGGGTGTCACAGAGATGATCCTTCAAGCAGAATTGGGAATAGGAATCAGCTGGGGTCATGGTAAAGCTGGAAGCTCTACAGCTTTGATTTTTATCACCGATAATCCTAAAATATAAGTTTCTATACTGACTTCAAAATTATTCCGACGATTTCGACCTTCTCTTATACCTCTTCTGAGACTAGGAAAACAAGACAAAAGAGATGAGAAGAAACGGGAGAAAAATTAATGAAAATATTTAGAGGGAGGAGAAAAGAGAGAAAAGGAAAGGAGCAATTAGAGAAAAAGAAAGATGATGCCCTTAATTGAATTTCAAAATGTGGCCTATGCCTCGTATAGTTTCAGTGTTGCAAGGTGAAAAAGTTCTAGAGATCTGCTGAACGACGATATGAAGATACTTAACACTACTGAATTGTACTCTTAAAAAGAATCAAGATGGTAAATTTAATGTTAAGTGTTTTTTGCCACAATAAAAAATGTGATGTCTATGTCATGTTGACAGAGCAGAACTGACCAGCTGGGTCTGCAAGGTGAGTGGGGAAAGTGCTGGACAGGGAAGAAGAGAGACGAAAAGGTCAGGGAGGCCATCGTATACGTGTCCTATTTCTCTTTCTATCCACCAAAGTCTTGCTGGAGACATTTTATATGTTCATGATGTCCATACGTACTAGGTTTACAGAATGTTCCTAATTTAATTTAGTTGTATTTACTCCTTTAAGAGGATTAAATAAATAACACATTCAATGAGATAGTCTTCCTTTGTGAGACCTTTCTTATAAATGAATTCTCAATCACTTTTCAAACTATGGGTCCTGACTTTTTGGCTAAGGAAGTTGGGCCAATGACCCTGATACTTTTTTCAGCCTAAGCTTGACGGAGATGAGGCGCCTGTCTTTCCCCTTTCTCCACTCCCCTTCTGACACGTCCGATTACTGGGGCACTTTAGGTGAAGGCAACCCTGTGAGTGTGAAAAACCCAGACATTTCTCTGTCTGTGGACATTAGCAGCTATGCCAGTGCCCTGCTGAAACACTAGAGGAAACTCTCTTTGCTCCCTGATCTCCGTGTATTCCACCTCATTTGAGGACAAATAAGACTCAGCTTGTCTGTTACTTTCTTCTCAGTTATTTTGGGCCCAGAGGAGAGACTGTCTCAAGAGAACTAGTTTCATTTTTAGAGGTCCACTGATCTCTGCAGGACAAGCTATCTCCATGACCCATAATTTCTGCTCTTTATCCTGGAGTTCCCTGCTACTTGACCCCAGATTTATATCTGGCCCCAAAGTGGGATACCTCACTTGAGCATTCTTGGCATAACCTGGCTAGTGGCCACAGAAACTCTTTGTCTAAGGACAGGGGATCAGGTACATTTTCAATCTACCACCTTTATAGAATTGTCCTCTCCCTAAGGCAAATGATTGTTCCTTTATTTGTGGCCTTTTATTTTTTTAACTTGTAGAACTAAAATTCTAAAGGGCCACATCCTTTGTGGGAAAGGTCAGAATCAATGATGAGTGATGGAAAATAATTTGATCTGGTAATGCTTAAATATTTTAAAAATACCTGTACAGAAGTTTAAATTTCTATGAAGTGTGCTCTATCAATATTTTTTCTTACGCTTTCTGACTGCCATGCTTAGAAAATCCATGACTATCCTAAATTTATTTTAAAAATAGTTTTTCACTTTATTTAAAACTAATATTATCTCCTTTTGGAATTTATTTTATAACCGTTATTAAGGTAGACATCCAAATTTACTTGTTAACTTCTAAATGAGTCTTCATTCATGATAGCGCATTTTAGCAAATATACCATCTTTCCCTATTTTTATTTTAACTAAATTTCCACACATATTTTTATGTGTGGACTTCATATTCTGTTCTATTGAGCCCTATATATGAGCCTTTCTAGTAAAATTCTTTTTCAATTAGTATAGCACTACACTTTGTTTCAGTAACTATAGAGGAAATCCCTCTGCACTCTTAAGAATCTGAAAGCTTCCTCAAGCCTAAGATTATCTGCAGTATCAGATTTGGCCTCTAGAGAGAGATGCTACACAAATTGCACTTGCTAGAAAGCTAAAAGCCACCAGGTCCTTTCAGGAAGAGCTTTCTGCTTTGTTGGCTGGGTAAATTCACCCCCGGCACTGTCACAGTGTCTGTGTGGCTGAATTGTTTCCAGAAAAGACCTCCAGAAAAGAGCTGCCTGTTTCCCTACCACTCAGATATGAAGTCCACCCTCATCTCAGTGCTTGTGATGATATTTACATTCAGTGAGTAAAGTCTCTTTTTAGTCTGTCTTTCTATGGTCTTCTGATTTAGAATCATTTTAATGAAATATTCTCCTCAGTCTGGAAGGCTTTCCTTGATCCAGAATTGGTGTTACAGGAGGAACAAGAGCCCAGACGGTGACTCAGCCTGAGGAATGCCTCTCTGTCTTTGAAGGGGCGCCAGTGCAGCTGAAGTGCAACTACTCATATTCTGGGAGTCCTGTGCTCTTCTGGTATGTCCAGTACCCCAAACAAGGCCTCCAGTTACTCCTGAGGCACATCTCTAGAGAGAGTGTCAAAGGTTTCACGGCTGACCTTAACAAAGGTGAGGCATCCTTCCATCTGAAAAAACCATCTGCTCAAGAGGAAGACTAGCCACGTATTTCTGTGCTCTGAGTGGCACAGTAGCTGGTTTTGCAAGGGAAGCAGAGCACAAACCCTTTAGAAGTTACAGAAAATATTTCTTTGTAAGCTCTCTATATGGCCACAGTGGGTCATTCTTTCTCCAGAGACTAATGTTGATACCGCCCTCTCTATACCTGTTCTGTAGCAGCATCTCAATTCCCTCTTAGTAACTGGTATCAACCCCTCCAGCCAGTAAACTTTCCTGTTTGTTGGTTCAATGACATATGAAACCCAAAATGGCCACATGGCAGTGTCATCTTCCAATTCAAGGGGATCATTGTTGGGTTTTCTGGTGGAAGCATTCTTCCCTTTAGAAACAAGACCCCCACAAACCAACAGAACTCAAAGTTACAAAGACAGGAATAAAAAATTATGCTAGTGGGTTACTGGTAATAATAGTGAGAGGCTACTTTCTTGAGGCCTGGACCCATGCATTCTGCTTATGAGGGAGACACCACCACATAATGGTCCTTACTGGCATCTTGTAAGACAGAACCCTGTCTTTTCAGGGTATCTTCAAACTGATGCCATAACTCAATCAATAAACCATCCCACATTTCAGCAGGCCAGCTACTTGTGGGTGATGGGGCATGTGGTAAGACTATATAATTCCATGGGCATGTGCCCACTGATACAATCCTTTTCTGTAACAATAGTTCTTTCATTTTCCTAAATGCTGTGGGGATTTTCCTGATGGTGGATTAGGAATTCTGTGAGTTTATGAAGATGATGCTTTCAGAAACATTACAAGCAAGGAAGACAAATCTATATGCAAGTATGTGTCTATTCCAGTGAGGCCAGGTCTCAGACATCTCTGTGATAGAAGAGTTACAATACAACCAACCTGTTAACAGGTATCTGTTTGGTGTCCTGGGGAATGACACCATATTAAGAGCTAAGTGTTAATCTCTGTGGTTGACAGATTAAGAATTTAGCAGTAACATTAGCTAAGTCAGCCTTAATAAGGGGAAATCCATGCTTTTGGGCTCATGCACAAGTTCCATCCCTGCCAACAAAGCTACTTTGTTTATAGGATCATTGAACAAGCACAGGGATGACTGGGAAAAGATTTGACACATCCATAGAATGCATCATTTTGTCCATTATAAAAGCTTCTAATGCAATGTTTTTTCCTTGGCAAGTGCTCACATGGAGCACAATTATCTTGACAGTCTTTACCCATTCTGAGAGGTCCATTAAGGTACCTCTTCCCTAGATTTCCTTATTATCCATCTTCTAATCCCATTCCTTCCAAGTTTTTTGTCATCCAGTCAAATCATTAGCAACTGCCTCTGAATCAATGTAGATCAGCACTTCTGGCCATCTTTCCCTCTGGATAATGTGGACAACAAAAATGGAACACTTGATGTTTTTCCCACTGGGGGGATTTTTCTTCACCACTGTCCTTCAGTGGACCTGCAGTGCTAGTTTTCTGTGGCACTAGTATAATGTGCAAATCCATATAAAAATAGGCTTGATTTTCTTTTGTTGTTGTCCTTCAGTCAATTGGTTGTAAAGAACTCCCCAGGAGCCTTATAGGCATGGATTAAGGGAGAGAAGACATACAAGAAAAGTTGGTGTCAAAGGAATCTGAGCCACCTACTCATGCAACTATCTTGTACCTCCTGGATTTGCCTGAATATAATCTCTTATATAAAATTTCTACTTGATGATAGATCACTCCTGGGTATGTCTGCCATTATGGCTAAATAGATCAGACAATACTTGGTTTGTGACAGAAGGTCAGAATGCTTGGTCATTTGTTTTTCCTAAATTAGACATTCAGACTTCACCAAGGTCAATTAGCAAGCTAGAAGCTCTTTCTCAAAAAGGAGACTACTTATCTGTAGCAAAGGGAATACATTCTCCCAAGTACTAGAGGTCTATGCTGTGATTATCTTATTGGCATTTCCCAGAGTCTCCACACAGCATCCTATTTGCCATGGAAACTCCAAGTGTCATTGTTGGATCTGCTGAATCAAAAGACCAATGTGGTAAAGCAGATTGCACTGAAACCTGAACTTATTGGAGAGCCTCCTCTTGCTTTGGTGAGATGGCAGCTTTACAGGTGACTCTGTAAATAACAGGTCACAATAGCACACCCACATAAGGTATATGCTGCCTCCAAAATTCAAAATGGCCTACCAACAGTTATGCCTTTTTTTCTGTTGTAAGTGGTGTGGAGCACAGCAACATGTCTTTCACCTTGGAGGGGATATCTTAACATTCTCTGGACCACTGAACCCCTAGAAACTTCACTGAGGTGACAAGTCCTTGAATTTTTGTAGGGTTTATTGTTTCACCTACTGATTATTCAATTTGCAGCTCAAGTAGCTTCTTATAATATATTTTAAGCATCTCATGACTTCTGGAGCTACACCCTCACTCCTTTACTAGTGACTGTGCAATATGTTAATTTTCATCCTGGCACTTATCACAGTGGATTAAAACTTTATTTTGTCTTCTTTTCTTATTGGGCTGAATGATCCAGAGAAAAGTCATTGTGTTCTCTCCAGTTTTAACCTGAACTTCTAACACAGTATGGAACACACAAGATGAATGTAGTAAAGGAGTGTTAAATAAATTCATTTAAACAGATGTGAAAACTAACAATCCTTTCCTATGAGCATGTGAGACCATCCCTATTAACGTGACTTCACTGGTTTCTTCAGGGGACTGTGTCAAGCCAATTTATATAAGCAAATGATATGCTCATCTGGGCAAACAGATGCCTAATCAGGACAATAGCTTGTTTAATTGGACAAATAACTTGTGTATCAAGATAATAGTTTTCTCATTAAACTCACCTCAAGAGACCAAGAGAATATACTCACAGAAGACATAAACAACTACTGATGACCACCTGAGGACATAGTGAGAAGGTGGCCATCAGCAAGTCGTGGAGAAAGGCCTCAGAAAAAACCTAACCTGTCAACAGTTTGACCTTGGACTTCTAGCCTCCAGAATTGTGAGAAAATAAATTTTTGTTGTCAAACCACCCAGTCTATGATATTTTGTTATGGCAACCTTGGCAAACTCATACAGTACACTCCTATCCAGCCTAGTGTATAGATAGATGCAGGCACAAGACTTGGGCTCCAGCGATCAGATTCATTGTTCCCAAACTTTGACTCAGGAATTACTTAGGCAAAAAAACGAAAAATTAAGAGTTTTCTTTTGGGGAGTGGTGGTAATTGCAACATGCATTGTCCTGCATGAGCAGGCTTGAAGAAACTATTAATACATGCAGCCTTCTCAGAAGAGAAGCCAGTGGGATACTCAGAGGAACAGGTCTCTAGAGTGATCTTCTGTATTGTTCCTAACTTGATAGCTTTTGAGTTCAGTTCTCTGACGCTACTGGAATTTCTGAGGCAAACCCAATATTCATTAATTTATTCATTTTCTTCTTAATTCAGCCACAGTCAACTTTTGTTGCTCACCAATAAGAACCCTGACTTGTATATAATCTCATTTCAGCATTAGGCAATTTTTTAAAAAATGGAGCTTGTAGACACATTATCAGAGGTTGTAGTAACTATAAGAAACTTAACAGTGCTTCTCAAAAGTATTCTATAAATACTGGGCACCAACATTCTTTCTTAACTGAGTTCTTACTTGACTTGAACTGTATCTGTTCTTACTCTAAGCTGGAACTAGAGTTCCATAAAGGCAAAGAATGGACTAGCTTTGTAATTTCTTCTGAGTCAGCTCTGTACATTCGACATCATTGCAGAGCACATTCTATTAGCAGGATGATGTTGTCACCACAAGATGACAGTGCCTCTTTCTCAGACTCACATGGCTTTAAATCAGCACGTGTGTGTTCAAAGCAAAGGACTGAAGTTGCCTCTGATGGGCTAGGTAAGAAACCTGAGACGGGAGCAGAAGGACTGCTCAATAAAGAGAACTTACTCTTTTTGACTGAGGAGGCTGGCTCCATTTCAAGCCCCAGAGCTGAGTCTTCCGTGATCCCAATAAAGAAGAATGAAGAATCTCCTGGGAGTGTCTTTGCTGATTCTGTGGCTTCGACTAGCCAGTGAGTTGGGGCTCTTGGTGGCAGGAACAGGGAGTCCAGAGGTCAGATCCCACAGGAACAAAAGGTAAAGTCTTTTTACTAATTTAAAAATGCAATGACTGACTCCTGGTCTCTGGCCTATCTTTCTGCCTAGGGGTGAACAGCCAGCAAGGAGAAGAGAATCCTCAGGCCCTGAGCATCCAGGAGGGTGAAAATTTCACCATGAACTGCAGTTACAAATCTAGTATAAACAACTTACAGTGGTATAGACAAGATTCAGGTAGAGGCCTTACCCTGTTAATATTAATACGTTCAAATAAAAGAGAGGAACATCATGGAAGACTAAGAGCAACTCTTAACACCTCCACCAAAAGCAGTTCCCTGATCATCACAGCTTCCCAGGCTTCAGACACTGCTGCTTACTTCTGTGCCACAGATGCACAGTGTTCACCAGGCACCTGCAGCCCCTATGCAAACCCTGCCAGAGCTGCTTCTTAGAAGCCCTAACAGTGGGTAGAATTGGTGGTTATATATATCTTCCCATGAAGAAGAATCTACAAACAGCTGACAACATGGAAGGGAAACCCTTTCAAATTCGTGATATTTTTTAAGCATTTGGACTAGGCAAAGGGCATGAAATTTGGAATGGGAAACAGAAATGCCAGGCACAGCTCTGCCAATCCTGGCTATTTATCCCTAGGCACATAGTCAGTGTAGCAGAATTTGATTTCCTTGCTTGAAATGAAAGATTTGGATCAATGAGCCCCCCAAAATCCCTTAAACTCTAATTTTATTAGGAAAAAAACATAATCACTGGACCCTCACAGAAGATGAGGAAAGCTGCTCAGTACTTGAAGGTGGCATCTGTCCTATGTGTAGCCCCCCAAGACCTAGGTGGGTCTTTGAGATGCATGAGATGATTCTCACATTCCTCTAACTCCTGAATAAGAAACAGTGGATTTATCAGGCATTGGAAATAGAGGGAATCTTAGGACTCCCTCAACCAAATTTGTCATTTTAAAGATGAAGAGTGAAACCATTGTGTAATAAGAGAGACAAAGCTCTGAATCTTTGGAGTAATAGTGACAAAAATCTGAATCTAATTCTGCCATTTACTAGTTATGTGATTTCCAATCCTCAGTTTCTCCATTTGTAAAATAGGAGCTTATAGGAAAGTCATATTTTTTCCCCATCCAAGGGAGAGATGTGCTCTCCGTTACCAGGTCCTGAAATACTGTGTTTTGAAAGCAGGCACTTCTGTTATCAATGCATAGCAGTTTGCCTTCCATTTTTGCTTTCTCCTACTAAGATAAATAAATTCTTACTATAGTTTTCTTGACACAGTTTTTATACTACTGAAAATGTGCCTGTGGAGAAAATTGGGACATTTGTATTTATTTTTTTCTCTTCCTTCAAAAGAGTAAAAACTAGTAAATGACTACTCATTCCTGTGCATCTACTCAAAAGTCAGTAACAGAAGAAAGCTCAATGTGCTCTCTTACAATCATGGACCTCTCCCTTTTTAAACATGCAATTTCTCCTTTATTTCTTTGTTTAGTTAAAAGCTATCTCTACTACTACTCTATGCGCTTCCTAAAAGGACCATTATCTGCACTGCCCACTCTTGAATCCTCAGCACCAAAGTATCTCAGGTGCTAGGATCACCAAATCTCCTTTCTCCTTTCTATCTATTAACTTACTTAATCAATCTTTCTTTCTTTCTTTCTTTCTTTCTTTCTTTCTTTCTTTCTTTCTTTCTTTCTTTCTTTCTTTCTTTCTTCTTTCTCTCTTTCTCTCTTTTTCTCTTTCGAGACGAGGTCTCATTCTGTTGCCCAGGGTAGAGTGCAGTGGCATCATCGTAGCTCACTGCAACCTCAAACTCCTGGACTCAAACGATCCTCCCACCTCGGCTTCCCAAAGTGCTAGAATTACAGATGTGAGCCACCATGGCTAGCCCTACTTCATTTACTTTAAGACTCATCAAAGAGTTATGAAAATGTTGCAGTGAAAGAACACACAAGAAAATAAGGCTGAGTTTCTCAGACTGCAGTTCATGGATCTTTGGAAGTGTATGGCTAAATTACCGGAGTATAGCAGGGGTCAGAAAACTATGGCCTGGATGGAGGTTAAAACATCCTGCCACCTGTTTTTGTAAATAAAATTTTCTTGTAAAACAGACATGTCCGTCCATTTATGCATTGCCTATGGCTGCTTTCATGCTACAACAGCAGAGTTGGAAGTTGCAACAGAGACTGCATGACTTCAAAGCCTAAAATATTTACTATTTGGCTTTTTATAGGAAAAAGTCTGCTAATCCTTGGGGTATAGGTATTACATGAGAATTTTTAGATTTGCAGTTTGTTTGATGACAACAAAATAAAATAATAAAGGTATATTTCTAATCATCTAGATGACTAAAAATAGTACCCTTGATATTTTTTTATTTTTAGAGACAGTCTCACTCTGTCACCCAGGCTGGAGTTCAGTGGCATGATCATAGCTACTGCAGCCTTGAACTCCTAGGGGCCCCTTTGATTTTGATGCTTTATTCATGTCATTTTTACCAAATTGAGGGAAAATAGAATAATAGCACTCTAAAAGTTAAGGTGTTGAAGTTGTTCAGGTGGAGAAAAATTTTCAGAAAATTTTGGGTATGATATAACACATAGTACTACATTTAGGCCAAACTCCAAAGAATGGTATTATCATAGTAACTACCATATTTCCATTGAAAGAGGATATATTGCTCACATTCATTGTTTGTATGTATCAACATGCAATTCAGTAGACGTAAAAATAGCAGTAAATGCCAAATATATATTGTTTCAGTTCTCAAGTTCTGGATGCTTCACTAAATAATAAAATTGTATAATGGGGACTGACATGAGTATTTTTGAACAGGAAGAGTAAAAAGAACTAGCAATCATTAATCACAATAACTAAGACAATAGTACATCAAGCTCCCAATCACTTTAATCAAGTCAGTTTTTCAACTGTACATGTCCATAGCTTTCTTTTAATAAGCCTGTACTAACTCTTTAGTTTCAGTGAAAGATCATCCCTTACACTAATGTTTTAATTTCAATTTCATTGATTTTATATTTTGTTTGTCTTTTTTGTCTGATTTGCTAATTGTATAAAACCTATGAGCCTAAAAATTGATACCTAATTTATTGTTGTGTATATAAAGTCACTACAATATTTAAAAAATATAGTCAGTATAAGAATGGCCCCTTATAAGAAGATCTGCCCCTTACTCAATTTTGAGAAACATTGAATGCACCTGTTATCAGGTCCTTGCTTTGCCTCTGGAAGAAGCTGGTCACACTAGGGGCCTAAGACACATCCTCTCGCACAGACTGTCCCTCATCAAAAGATAATTTTACACACCAGACATGTCCATTCATCCATTTATTCACCCATTCTTCAGATATTTTTTGAGCATCTCATATAAGCTGAGGGCCTATATATTTGGGGAAATGAGCTATTGATACTAATAGGATTAAATTCCTGATCTCAGGAGCACCAAGTGCAGCTTGAGAAACAGGACAGAAATGATTCTAATATGATGTGGTAAAGACAGTGATAGATATGTATAGAAAGTATGGTGGGGGGAAAGGTGGGCACTAACTCAGCCTGAAGAAGGAGTGAGTGCTTTCACAAGGAGGTGGTGTGTACTTTGGTTCCTAAAGAATGAATAGGAGTTATCCAGGCAAAAGGTAGGAGAGAGAAGAGAGGGCATTCTAAGACGAGGCACTCACCTCCTCATTCCAGGGGACCAGCAGGGAATATGCCAAGACGAGATCTCACAACATGCTTTTTTCATACTCTCAGGATACCCCAAAATGCCCAAACTAACTTACTGTAGGTGTGAACAGACATTAAAAGCTGAGACCAGGGAGATTTAAGGGCATCCTATTGCCCTGTACCTTAAAGAGGGTTACAGAGGAATTACCCATTGTTTTAGCCCCAGTTACCACTGTGAAGTCTGCAGAGGGTATTTGGTGCTTCCTTCCTGGAGTCCCACCCTTCACCTCAGACACCCACTTCCCTTCCATGTCCGCAGCTTAAGCTCCACTCCAGGGTAAATGTCATTCAAACATGCAGAGGAGGCTGCAGGAGCAGAGAGGGCGCCACAAGAGGGCACTGCTCTCCTCAGGTGGTGGTCCCCACAAATTCATCTTCTCTTCCTGAGCATGTCTTTTTTGCAGCCTGTGGCATGATGTTGTAGAGCAGTTTGTCCTGCTTAACACATGAGCCAGGATTTTGTAGAAGATTCCAACAAAGGATCAAGAAACTAGAGAAACAACCCTCTCAGCCTTGGTGTATCCCTGAACAAAACTTTCTACTGCTACTCAGCCAGCCATGCTGTCTGCTTCCTGCTCAGGACTTGTGATCTTGTTGATATTCAGTGAGTAAAATTTACTCAAAACTTCTGAGATGTCCTATTCCTTGGTTGTAGGAATGACCTCTTCCAAACTGGGGACTATGATCTTACACTGCCAATGTAACAAAGCCTTTACTATTTTTAGGAGGGACCAATGGAGACTCCGTGACCCAGACAGAAGGCCCAGTTACCCTCCCTGAGGGGGCAGCTCTGACCTTGAACTGCACTTACCAGACTGGCTATTCAATTTTCCTTTTCTGGTATGTCCAGTTTCAAAACAAAGAGCCTGAGCTCCTCCTGAAAAGCTCATCAGAAAACCAGAGGGACAGCAGAGGTTTTCAGGCCAACAATGTTATGAGTGACAGCTCGTTCCACCTGAAGAAACTTTCAGTGCAACTGTCAGACTCAGCTGTGTACTACTGTGCGCTGAGAGACACAGCGAGAGGGACTGCGGAGGAGCCCTGCACAAACCCTGAGGGGCGCAGGTGGGGCCTGGTGTGTGCAGCCTTGAGGAGGGTAGGCATCATTTTCTCCTTCCGGTGTTCTATGCTGTGGGCTTCTTCCAACTACTTCCAGCTCTGATTCTTCAGAGCCAAGGAACAGCGGAGTTCTTGGATTACTCTCCAGAGAGGAATTGCAGGGGGCACAGTCTAAAAAGGAACCTAAATTCTGTTTTCTAGAAATGCCTCTGTTTTTAGCCCAGATGTCTCTTCTTTACCCTGGATGTCATACATTCCTGAGAAGTGACATTAACTCTGCTACGTGACAGTTCAGTTGCTCTTCACCGAAATATCTCATAACCTATTAATAATAAGTCTGAGGAAAAATAGTTCACGGACTAATGTGTCACCTTGAATCTAATCCCCGTGTTTGCAGTTCAGACGAGGGTTGTCTGTCTTGCTGAGTTTCACCTGCAAAAACTCCGTGTCCAGAGCCTGGTGCATTTATCCTCTCTTCACTTGACTTCTTCTCTCGTGTTTGCCTCAAAATGTTGCTGCATAAATAAGTTCTATGAGGAGACAGTCCCGACAAGAGATTTTTCTTATGTCACGGGCCCTGTGGTTTCAGAACAGCCCGGTCAGTAAAGGCGGTGTCCACGGTGTGTCTTGCTCTCACTGTGCTGAAATGCCTCCACCCTGACCTTCCTGTCAGCTCGGCACCTCTTTATGGTAACACTCAGTAATGACCCAGATTCTGGACTTTAGGATCTGGGCTATAAGAAATCCTGGATTCTGGACATGGCTATAACTGTGGAACGTAACATATTATTTTTATCATTGCATTTATGCCCATAATCCTTCTTTGATGTGTGTCAAATCCAGCAGCCAAGGAAGAACTCAGGTGACTGTCTATAAAAAGAGGAGGATGCACATAGACTCTTGATCACTGGGATCTCAAATAAATAGAATAATTTCATGTTTCTCCACACCAAAGGAGCACAAAACAGAGATGTTAGCCCCTCACTGAAACTGTCAGAGGGTATAGCTCACCAAGAGAAACTTTTACTAATATTTTAAAGTTCTGTGAGCCTTGTTTGTCCTTTATCCATCTTGCATGATTCTGTGGATTTGACAAAGTACAGAGGCAGGTTTTGCAGGACCTGAAGCTTTGTTAATTTCTGGGGCTCTCTTTAAGGAAATGAAATTACAAATACAAGTTTCTGGGTCCTGAGGTAGGAAAAAGCCCTGAAATCAAAGCCTAATTTACTTCATGGTAAATATGCACATAGAGTCCCATAGAGATCATCTTCTTTAAGATTGAAATATTGTAATAGTCTTACTCTGTCCTGATACTGGCAGGTTCCCTAAGCCCCAGTGCTCCTTCCCACTGCAGCACTGGAGTCACTGTAGCTATCATTAATATGAGTATTTTCATCTCTTATCATTTTTAAATAACAGCTTTATTGATATAATTCACATATCATAAACTTCATCCTTTTTAAGTGTTACAAGTTAATGGTTTTTAGTACGCTTACAGTGTCCAATCATTACTACTATGTAATTCCAGAACATTTTCACCGCCTCACAAAGAAACCCTGTATCCATTAGCAGTGGCTCCCATTCTCTTCCTCCTCTAGCTGCTGGCAACCACTAATCTACTCTCTCCCTCTATGGATTTGTATATTCTGGACATTTCATATAAATGGAATCATATAATATATGGCCTTTTGTATCTGGCTTTTTTCACATAGTATAATGTTTTCAAGGTACATCCATGATATAGCATGTATCAGTACTTCACTACCTTTGGTGGCCACATAATAGTCCATTGTATGAATACACCATTCATTTCTTTATCCATTCATCAGTTGATGGACATTTGAGTTGTTTCTACTTTTCAGCTATTATAAATAATGCTGCTGTGATCATTCATGTACACATGTTCTGTTATTTTAAACTCTATTATATTTTGAGTTTGGAGTTTCTGTTTTTTGTTTGTTTGTCTTATTTGGTACCAACATTTCTTTATAGATATAAAATGAATAAATATACAAGAAAATGCCCTTTAAAAGTAATGAATTATACCAAAATGAGACTTAAGTCTGTCTGATACATGACGAGTATTCTTAACAACTACATGATAGAGCCATCTAGAAGTTTGTCTTCTTTTTTTTCTAATAATACAATTGTATTCTTAGATTTCATGATTGTTATGTTTACTTTTGAAGAACAATCTAATGCAACATTACAAGCTGTAGTTTACTCAAACGACAATCGTAAGAGTCTATATATATCTGCATAATGAAGCCAAAAAACTCAGTCACCATAATCCATGTTCTTGAACCATAAATTTGCTTAGATGCTTTCTGACTGAATAGTCTGGCTACTCTAGGAGCTTCAGTGGATGGCTGCTATCAGGAGACATAGGAGTATTCACCATGGAAATAGGAACTATGTATTTTCCAAATACAAAGACTACTTTACATGGCAAATGTGTCTGCTCATTGAGAATATAGGACACGGCATTTTCTGTTCTGCTATAATGTATATCTCTTTTTAAAATTTTGTTTTTATATAATTAGCAAATAAAGATATGATGTCAATATGATGTGGAAGTTGCATTGATTCCAAGCACGTTAATAATTGTGTCACACTAAAGAACTCTCAGCGGCAAGTTTCTCACTATATACCTTGGGTTTGGCAATGACAAAAGACATGATCAATGAGATAATGACTTCATAAGCTAGATTTCATTAAAATTAAAAATTTCATATACCATGGAGTACTAGTCAACCGTAAAAAAAATAGTGACCTAATACCTCTTGTACTAACCTGGATGGAACTGGAGACCATTCTTCTAAGTGAAGTATCACAAGAATGGACAAACAAACACCACATGTACTCACCATTAAATTGGAACTAATCAAGCAACACTTATGTGCACATATGGAAGTAACATTCATAAGATGTTGGGCAGGTGGGAGGGGGGAAGAAGGGATGGGTAAATTCACACCTAATGGGCACAATGCACACTATCTGGTGGATGGGCACACTTTGACTCAAACAGTACAAAAGCAATTTATGTAACCAAAATGTTTGTACCCACATAATATTCTGGAATAAATTTTAAAAATCATAAAACCACTTTATACCCCATAAATATATACAACTATAATTGGTTGAGAGTATGTGGAATCAACTTAGCCCATTCTCATTTTCCTATTCATAACCTAAGTCAAGTCCTATACTTTAATATATTTTAAATATATCTTGCATTAATTTAAAAGTGCAAAAAAATATAAATAATTGTATAATGCACACTGATATACCTATCACCCAGCTTAAGAAATAAAGCAATACCAACATCGTTGAAGCCCCAAGGAACCCCTTTCCAATCTTCTCCCTGTACCCTAGAAGTTAAACACTGTTCTGAATTTGGTATTTATTATTCTAATGAATTTCTTTGTACTTTTACTACCCACATTACCCACATATGTATCTCTCAACTATATGTAAGAGGTATGTTTTTACCTTTATATGACATTATACCATATGTTTTCTTCTGCATTTTGTCTTTTTTGATACTTTATGCTATATTTGTGAGATTCATCATGGTATATTCTTACCATGGAATAATATATAGTAGTGACAATAAAGAAGTACAAATGTGTTGTAAAAAAAAATTTAAAATTTCAGCTCCATAAAACATACTATCAAGAGAATAAAAAGATAAGCCACAGACTGGTAGAAAAAAGCTGGGAAAAGACATAACTGAAAAAGGAGACTATTATCCAAAATATATAAAGAACATGTAAAACTCAATGATAAGAAAACAAACAACCTAATTAAAAATGATCCAAAGACCATAACAGATACTTTACCAAAGAAAATATACTGATGGCAAATAGCATATGAAAAGATTCTCCACATCATATGGCAACAGGAAAGTGCAAATTAAACAATGAGATACCACTACACACCTATTAGAATGGTCAAATTCCAGAACACTGACAACAACAAATGCTGGCAAGGATGTGGAACAACAGGAACTCTCATTCATTTCTGGTGGGAATGTAAAATGTTACAGCCACTTTGAGAGACAGCATGGCAGCTTCCTACAAAACTCAACATACTCTTACCGTTCAATCCAGCAATTGTGCTCCTTGGTATTTACCCAAAGTAGTGGAAAACTTACATCTACACAAAAACCTGCACAGAGATATTTATACCAGCTTTGTTCATAATTGCCAAAACTCGAAAGCAACTAAGATGCCTATCAGTAGGTGAATGGAAAAAGAAACTGTGGTACATCCAGAAAATGGAATATATTCAGTGCTAAAAATAATTGAGCTATGGGGGAAAGCTCTGGAGGAGAGTGGAGAGAAAACGTGTGAGATAGCGAGAGACTCTGGAGCACTTATTGGATAGAGAAAAATAGGGGGGATTTAAAGAAGTGTTGCTATAGTTATGAGTCTGACCTTTGTTAATGTCCCTTAAGAACATGAATAAATTTTAAACTATTTTTTAAAAATCAGCCGGGCATGGTAGCTCACATCTGCACTCCCAGCACTTTGGGAGGCTGAGGCAGAAGGATCACTTGAGCCCAGGAATTCGAGGTCACAGTGAGCTACTGTATTCCAGCCTGGGCAACAGAGCAAGACCCTGTCTCAAAACAAAAAGCAAACAAACAAACAAAAAATTGAGCTATGAAGCCATGAAAAGACTTGAAGAAACCTTAAATGAATATTACTAAGTGAGAGAAATCAATCTGAAAAGACTGTATACTGTATGATTCCAACCATATGACATTCTGGAAAAGCAAAACTATGGAGTCAGAAAAAGGATCAGTGGTTGCAAGGGGTTAGGGAGCAGTAAGGGATGAATAGGCGGAGCATAGAAGAATTTTAGGGCAGTGAAACTACTCTGTATGATACTATAAAGGTGGATACATGTCATTATACATTTGTCTAAACCGACAGAATATACAACACTAAGAGTAAACCCTAATGGACTCAGAGTGATAATGCTGTGTCAATGTAGGCTCATCAGTTATAACAAATACATCACTCTGGTGCAGGATGTTGATAATGGGGGAGGCTATGCATGTGTGGGGGCAGGGACTATAAGGGAAATTTCTGGACCTTCTGCTCAATTGCTCAATTTTGTTGTGAACCTAAAACTGTTCTAAAAAATAGAGTCCATGGAAAAAAAGACTGTGATGATATCCCTACATCTATTGTTAAAGATACTGATTTATGGAAAACAATAACACAAAATTTTGATGAACTCAGTCTTATTGTAAATACATGACCTCTCATGGACCTATATTTAAAGGGGTAAAACCCAAGTCCCAATATCTTAAGGCTCCAAACAATTTACTGACTGTGATGCAAGGAACAAATGCCAATGCAGTCAAACTCTGCTGGTAATTTTAATAGGATTTCTATTGTTTTTGATAATGCTCTGGTTACAAATTGTGTATTTTTGGGTTTTCCCCTATCCTGATTTCCACCACAATTAATATGTGTGATTTGGAAGACCAGAAAGATTTTCAGGAATGCACATATTGAGTTATAACAGAAATTCCTGTATTTGGGCACTGAGTAGAAATTTTGGAATTTATTTTTGTTTACACACATACACATACACAAAATGTGTGTGCAAATATACATATATGTATTTTTCCCTGTTGTTAGTTGACATGGCACACACTTGACAGATTTTGTGACTCAGGAGGTATGATATGAAATCATTCACTAACAATAAAATATTTCTCACGTAACTTTTGCTGGATTCCATAACTGCCAAGGTAGGGACAAAGATTGAGAGTAAAAATTTTGCCTTTCTGTTAGAGAGTCAAAACTCTGTGATTACTTTTCACCTTGATTCTGTCTGGAGAAAAGGGAGCACATATAAGACCAAAACGTGCATAACTGTGTTAATTTGTGTATTGACTATAGCTCATAATAAATTGTAAGTTCCACATTTTCCATCAAAGATGAATTAACTGAACGTGATTTGATTTTACTGCTGTTTACTTCCAGTCCAGTAGGTTATAATGAGATGAAATAAGCACTCAGGACAGCCTAGCATCTCCCACCTACACAGGAAGCATGTGACAAGACACAGCCAACTTTGTCCTATATCTGCTAGCTGTATTTCCTGTATGGGGCAGAAGCACCACACAGCCCAGTAACCTGCTTGTACCTCTTCAGTGCAGGGTGCAGAATTAAGATCTGGATTGGAAACAGAACACAGAACACTTTACTCAGGGTAAAAGCTGCCAATATGCTGATTGCCAGCCTGTTGAGGGCAATCATAGCCTCCATCTGTCTTGGTAAGGATGACCATAAGCACAGGACTCAGGCTCCTGTCACCTCCAACTGATGTGGGGAGAGGCAGAACATTGTAGCATAATGATGCTTCGAAAGGAGGGATAATGGGCAGTAGAATGAGAGCACTGGTCCTAAGCCACTTCATCCCTTATATCCCCAGGGTTACAAAAAAGGGATCAGTCTATTTCTTTCCTCTTTCCTACAGGACCCAGCATGGCCCAGAAGGTAACTCAAGCTCAGCCTGAAATTTCTGTGGTGGAGAAGGAGGGTGTGACCTTGGACTGTGTGTATGAAACCCGTGATGTGACTTATTACTTATTCTGGTACAAACAACCACCCAGTGGAGAAATAATTTTCCTTATTCGTCAGGACTCTTTCAATGAGAAAAATGAAACAAAAGGTCGGTATTCTCTGAACTTCCAGAAATCCACCAGTTCCATCAGCCTCACCATCACAGCCTCACAGCTCACGGACTCAGCCTTGTATTTCTGTGCTCTGAGAGAAGCCACAGTGAGACAGGTGTCTGTAGAAGCCCTACAAAAACCTCAACAAGAGATAGGGCCCCTGGGGAGAGACTCCGTCAAAGACAGGAAGAGGCAGGGGCTGTGTCAGCATAGGTGGAGATTTGGCTAGGAAACCTTAGTTCAATTCATATACAATGCGTAGATATGCCATTTATTAGAAGTATATATATCTTCTGTTCTTTAGAATAGATTGAGATAGAATATATTGCACATATTTTAATATCACATATAAGAATTATAAAACAAAAAAGTACGATAACAAAATATATTAATCTCACATTGGTTTTATTGAGGTGGGAAAACTATCGAATTATCTTCACACCAAAGAGTGATTCCATTGATGAGCTGTGAAATTTTTATAATCATTCATACATTTATGCATTCATTACTACGTAGAATGTTTTAGTCAACTTGTAATGTAAATGTTTTTCATTGATTTTTCTCAAAAATAGTATCATTACTCAATGAGGTAGAATAAATTATTTAATTTAGACTTCTTTCCATAATCATAGTAGCAACCTATTGTACAGCAGAATAGATTTGAAATGTCCCTCAAATTTCCTCTGTCTGGCCCTTCTTTTTTGTGAAGTGATTATGATTTTTCAAAAACATTTAAATATTTTACTCTCATTTAGAGGCTGCCTACAGAGGGAGATGTTTGAAGTGGGAATTTGTCCTAACCTATTGTGTCTCTTTACTTCACTTTTTGTCCTCTGAGTTCTGGCCAGTTTGAAGCTGAGAAGTGGTCAGGGCCAGAATGACAGCTGCCATAGCAACCAACACCCAGATGGTCTTGTCTAATATCTACTTCCTGTCTAAACAAATTTTTTTTCTCAGGTGTTACAACAGGTGCTTAGGAACAAGGATTTTTATTTCTTTTGCTCCACACAACTCTGAGTTAATTATCATCACTTAAAAATCAGGCATCACACTAAAAACTATTACAGATTTCTAGCTTACCTATAGAAATGGGAAGATCTAGGAACACTAGACTCTCTGGGGTCGAGGTCAAAAGTTCTGCTTGAACACATAATGACTTTGATGAATATTCATTTTAATTATAAAATTAATTCACATTTACCATTCATTTCAAAGTATGAATTAATTTAATAGTAAAATTTAAAATTGTAAGTTATAAGATATAAACTAATCCTCAAGATAAACAAATCTGAATTAACATTTCATGAAATTATACATGATGTTTTCCCTCCATGATTTCATGTATCACAATGTGTATCCCAGTTTGAGAGACTTAAGTATAATTTATTCATTAATTCAAAAGATATTTAGTATCTATAGTAAGCATTGAGGAAATATTAGTTAATAAGACAGATATAATTTCTGCCTTTATGGAGGTCTTGTTCCAGTGGGCTGTAGTGCTATCCTGTGTAGAATAGTAGGCGGAGAGAACACTAAGCTGAGATTTTATACAAACAAGCTCTGTGACCTTTAAGGAAGTAGTAACTCCTCCGAACCTCATCTGAGGTCTTCTGTTTTCTCATTTGTAAAATGTGGAGGTTTAATTAGGCAGTTGATGTTGAATAGTTCTTTCCAAAATTTTACTTGTGTCACAAGAGCACTTAATCCACTGCCTTTTTGAGTTCCTAACACTTATTAGCTACCCCTCTTTATTTGGTAAAGGGCAATTTGTTGTTATAGATATTTTTGTGATAATCCACACATTGCTTGATAATGTAAAAGTAGTAACAAGAAGCCAAAGGGAGCAGACAGAGAGGAGAGTGACTTGTGAAGTCACTTAATTTCAATACACAGAAGCTGCTGTAGGTAGGCATGAGAGGGACAGGGAGAGAAAGAGAGAGACAAGGAAGAAGGAGAAGGGGGAGGAGGAGGGAGTGAGAAGGAGAGAGGAAAAGAGGAAGGGAGAAGGAGGAAGGGAAAGAACAGGTACCAATTCATAAGTAAAACATTTTTATTTGAATTTGATGCTATGGTTTCTTTCACAAGACATTAGATAACACTTTCTTTCCTTAGCTTGGGAGAATCAGGAAAAGTAGAAGATGCCAATTTGACAAGCATGAGGTCATACTGAACTTTGACTAGCCGGCTGGACCTCCATAGGGCACAGCTCCTCTTGCGAAGTCCTAAGGCAGGCCAAGAGACAGATTTTCTACTCGTAGGAATGCCAAATGTCCCTGGTAAAATGAAGATAATTCGCCTATCCCTAGAGGAAGTAAGAACATTGTAACTGGGTGAGGTTCTTTCAATATCAGAGTTCCATCTAGATCTGGGTAGCTTAGAACAGAATAAAATGAGTGTCATTGTTTAAGTGTTTAAAAAAAGATGCAGGCCTGATAATGTGTCAACTGGCACTTGGCCTTGGCATCAGAGGATAAAAGAAAATGATGTGATAAACCCAACTCTTCTCTAAAGTGGAGGGGGTGTCCTGAAAGATTACCCAGAGATTGAAGCTTTGTCTCTTTGCCCCTGAGTCCCATCCAAGACAGGCTGCAAGCTTATTAAATGTGGACAAACCAATGCCCAGGAACTATAATACAGAAAACCTCTTGTTGAGGAGCTAGGGACATGAAGCCATGACAGTCCGAAGGACAGCTGGGGCCTATCCCAGGACAGCGGAGTCTTATTCCAGCTCCTGTGAATAAGGTGACTGACAACGACCATCAGGCTCCAGCCCCTGCCACTTCCTAAAGATCGTTCTTCTCTCTCTTAAGGTGTTCCCTGGAATTAGTCAGTCTCATACCCCATATCTCAGAGACTCAATTCAAATAAAGCATATAACAGGCGCGCGCGGCTGGCCAAGCTCATGAGCTGTCCAGGGTCCTGAATCACTTAGATTACACAACTTCTATTCTGGACCTATTAAGTTTTTTTTTTTTTTTTTTTTTAAGAAGAATGAAAGTAGATATTAGGTACATATTATGTGTGATACAAAGAAGCTCTGAACTTTACCCCTTATCCTTCTTCATGTTACTACATGTAGCAATTGCCTTTTGCCTGACCCCCAGTACAACCTGTCTACCACCCACTTCTTTGCAGTGCTTGTCCTCATGCCTATCTTCTTCCAGACAATGAGATACAGGTCCAATAGCAAGGTGCTCTCTCCCACCACACATGGCACCTTTAGATAACCTTCCATCTGATTTCATAACTAAAATTTTCTTTGGAAAATAGGAAAATTTCCCATCAGAGTCATATATCCTTGGATGTGACCAGTACGATGTCACGTATATACTCTCCCCTGATGTAAAATAGAATCCCTAATGTTTCACACCATCATTATTCTATAATCTTCAATCCTCCTCAGCATTTCTAAATACAGAGAAACAAAATTTTGCTGGACTTGATATTAGTAACTCAATCCAATGGGCTTCCAAAAGAAGTGGAAAACACCCTTGTTTTTCATATACTATATTAAAAAAGATACTTCCCTCAAGACCCAATCACCAATTTACAGTAATTACAAAGGACAGAGGAACATATTAAACCTATCACAAGTACACAATAAGCAAAACCCATAGTATGGAAAAACTCTACAGGACAAACCTCATTTTTTCAATAATAAACTACAAAGAATGAAATGTAGTTAGGGAACCTATAGATTAAAAGAGACTTAAAAACATATCGATCAATCACAATATGTGACTTTTTGGTGTATTCTGAATCAAAGAAAATGTAAAATAACTTGAAATTTTAATACATTGGATATTTGATTGTATTAAGGAATTGCCAATAATTCTTAGGTATAATAATGGTATTGTGGTTGTATTTTTAAAAGTCAAAATTTATAAATATGTACTAAAATAATCAAAAACAAAATAATATAAGGGTAAATGTAGATGGAATATAAATGAAACAAGATTGACCAAGAGTCAGTAATTGATGAAACTTGGTGATGGGTACTTGGAGATTCACTGTTCCATACTGTGTACTTTTATATACACTTGAAATTATCCTTAATAAAACTAAAAGTAGAAATTGGCTAGATTAAAATCCTGTCATCTCCATTACAGGATGACTTTCGACATATTCTTTATCCTGTTGATGCCTCAGTTTCTTTATCTGTAAAATGGTGATAATAGAATCTACCTTATGAAATTGAGATGAAAATTAAACCAAATTACACACATATATACATACACATATGTTAAATTAAATGATACATAATTTTATACACACACAGTTTGAGCACAGGTACAGCATGGCATCCTGACATAGTAGAGACTCAATTCATGATAGCCACTGTTACTACAAGAGGCAGAATTTGTTCAGGACCTACATCAGATTTTCAGTAATGCACTCTTTTTATAACACCATACTGCTCTTTGACATGTTTTTCAAAGGAGAGAGCCAAAACTCAAGGTTAAGGCAGGGACATCTTGGCACTCCTTGAAAATCACCCCAATAGGGGCCCTAGATGCCCTCTGGTAAATGTCTCCATTTGCAGCTACCCCTCCACCAGTACCCACCCTCCTGACAAGCCCCAGGCCCTGTCATGGAAGCAGCAGATGACTGATGTTTAACATGAAAGTGCTGTTTCCAAGGGTCAAGTAGGGCTGCTTTAATTCCCCTAAATAGGTAATTTAAGGTACATTTTCTCATATTTGCCAGCAGACAAAGAGGAAATGTTCTAATACATGATCAATATTTACACCAGCCTTCAAACTAATTTGGTTTGAGTCTTTCACACTATTGTAATAAAGAACCCAGCCAAGTTACACATGTCAAGATAAAAGCTAACAGAGAAATGGCATCTTTTCCCCTGAACAAATATGCAAGTAATGGAAGACTTGTAAGACACCAAATCTTTACAGATTATGGAGGGTTATCCTCTTTTATTTTAAGAGTACACAACACTTTTAAAATATACTTGAAATATGATTGACTGCTGAATTAATTTCTTCCCTAAGATGAAGTACTTATTGGCAAAGAAGATATTCTCATCCTGTATCCAGTTTAAATGCAAGGTGTCTTGGGAATGTGATGAGATTTATAACCTGCCCCAGGAAGCTAGGAGAAAGTATCATCCCCTCCTAAAGCCCTGACACCTCCTCACTTTTCTGCTTATTAATAGGAATATGCATGTCTCAGTATCAGGTCACTAATTTGTATCTCTGCTTAAATTGTTCCCATTGCACAGAATGTCCTCTCTCCATCTCTGCAGGCTAAACTTCTGTTTAAACCTCCGGTCACTGTCCTTTCTGGAAGGAAAATAGGGAGCATAGCAGGTGACGAAAGATATCTGTTTTGCTGCTTGTTAGTTAGGATACATGGCCTGGACACTGAATTACTGACACTTCATAACTCGTAAGCACAACTATTAAAATGTAGAGTGGTCCCGGAGAATGTATACTAACCATCTTTATCTTATAAGACCTAGCTTTCCTGACACAAACATACAATGTGTGTAATCTTTCCTCCTCTGAACTTCCCAATCACTCTTTTTTGTTGTTGTTGTTTTTGAGACAGAGTCTCGCTCTGTCACCCTGGCTAGAGTGCAGTGGCATCATCATAGCTCACTGCAACCTCAGACTCCTGGGCTCAAGTGATCCTCCTGCCTCAGCCTCCCGAGTAGCTGGGACTACAGGCGTGTGCCACCCCCACGTCCAGCAAATTTTTTCTATTTTTGGTAAAGATGGGGTTTCGCTCTTACTCAGGCTGGTCTTGAATTCCTGACCACAAGGAATCCTCCAATCTCGGACTCCCAGAGTGCTAGGATTATACGTGTGAGCCACCACACCTGGCCCCAATCACTCTTTAACATTTGTTACTACTTAACACTTGATACTTTGCAATATGGTTCTGAAAATTTATATCTCTAACTATACCATGAACAGAATGGTTAAAATTAAAAGGACAACACCAAATGTTGACAAAAACATGAAGCAACAGGAATTCTCACATACAGCTGGAAGGACTGTGAATTTGTATAATTTTGAAAAACAATTGGGAATATCTACTACAGCTAAACATATGCATTCCCTGTGGTGTAGCAATTCCACTTCTATGTATATGCCCAACAAAAAAGTTACATATATTCATTCATAAAACATGTACAAGAATAATAACATTTATTAAATCAATAATTATAATACCCTAAAACTAGAAAAAAACTCAGAGGACCATCAGCAGTTTCAAGGATAAATAAATTATGATAATCAAATACTACCCAGCAATGAGATTGAATAGATTTGCTATATGCTCAATGTAGAACAAATCACACAAATATTACTGAGTAAAGGATGTCAGAAACAAAAGAAGTTTAAAAAAGGCAAAACTAATCTATGAAGTTATAAATCAGAAGAGTACAGATAGGGGTTATCTTTAGGGGAGACAGGGACTGGAAGATAGTACAAGGGAGGCTTCTGGGATGTTGATAAAGCTCTATTTCTCAATCTGGGTGCTAGTTACATGGGTGAGTTCACTTCATGAAAACTCACCAAGGTTTACATTAAGTTTTGTGCACTTTTCTGAATGTATATCACACATCAATAAAGTTTAAAAGATAAACCTTATCCACCCACTGACAAAATTCTGAGAACACAATTCTTATTTAATCCATCTTCATGTCCTCATTGCCCTTCCCACTAGCCCTCATTTAACAGATGCTTAATAAGTTTTTACTCAATAAAGGACTCTGCCACTTTTGATACATATTTGCAAAGCTGCTCTGCTCCCAGGTCCAAGGATCCAATATATTACTAGGCAGACTTGAACTGCCCTCTGTACCTTGCAGATTATTGCTCCCAGTTCAGATTCTCAGCATTTCACACCTGGTTTTCAGCATTTCACAGCCTTTTAACTTGTCCCCTTCTCCCAGGATCTCATCCCTGTAATTGCCCCATACCCTGAGAATGATTTATTCTTTTTAAAAAACACTGCATCAATCACAACAGTTCCCTATTCAACAACCTTCAATGACCATTCCTTGCCTGTAGGAGTAAGTTTAAAATGCTTGGTGTAGTTCTCAGTGGCCTCTGCAATTTTGACATGAACTTTCTGCTTCATCAGATTAAGTCTAACACAAGAATGATGCTGGGAAACATTCACTGTCCCAAATGGCTCTGCCTATAGTCCTTTGCTCCCATCACCACACCTATCTGAATGCTTGCCATCATTCTTCCTCCGAATCCTAGAGACTATCTCAGATCATTATTGCCTCACGAAGAGTTTCCTGGCCGCTCCAGCCCACAGTGATCTCTCTCTTCTAATATACTACCCAATGACTTTTTAGAATATATTTCAGCTGTACCACCTAATTTTACAATGCGCTTTCATAAGCATTATCTCATTTACTCCTTATAATAACATTGTGAACAAAGCAAGGTATAGAGAATTAATTTCATTTTGTAGATTTAAAAAACTGAGGTTCAGAGAGATGAAGTGACTTGAACCAGTGGACTCAGTCAAGGGTAAAGTCCACTCTTCTCATCCAAGCTCTCTATACCAAATTACCTGGATATAAGTTTATATATTATCACCCCAAAAAGCTTACACATTTTTGAAATACACTTACACTTTTATATCTCGCACAACACTGGACAAGGCACTTAGAGAGCTCCGTAGAGTTGAGTAACTTTATTTCAGCATTGTCCCTACCCCACTCAAGGACTGACAAGGTATACTGCCTCTGTTCTATAGGACTTCTGTAGCAAAAACAGAATTGTTGAAAGAAACAATCACTGGATCCCCAAAATATTTAGCTTTGGGGAGTAAGGAGGAGACAAGAAGAAGATCTCCTTTAAGGTCAGGGCAGCCTTAATTTGAACATTTATATCCTAGGCTCCATATTGAAAAAGGTTTCAGAGGAGGCTATCGGAGGTAGTAGCAATGGGCTTCAAGGACTATAATTTAATCGCAATGAAATAAGTTTCAAATTGATTAATTCCAGAAACCACTCCTCAAGTAATTCAACTTGCAAGCAAAATGGAAACTTTTTTTTATTTTGAAAATCAGTTTAATAAAATTTAAAATATATTAATATAAAACTTAATTTTCTTTATTCCAAAAACTATATAATACTAAGTCTTTCTGGAAGCTAGAGAACTAATGTGATAAATGGAGAGAATGGAGAACAAACTAGATGGGTGTCTGGACACCCAATCCTGAAGGTAAATGATGCCTTCCACCCCAACATTCTTGATTCCCACACACTGGGTCTTAGACACCTGAGCATTGGAGGTTAAATATTGAGATACGAGGAGTAAGAGAAGGAGAGGGAGATGCAAGGACAAAAATAAATCTGAACACTGTAAATAAGATATTCAAGTAGGCTTTATTTGCCTAGTGATAAATGCACAAGGTATCTATTTCTAGTCTGATCCCTCATTCCAAATATTAGTGGGAGTATAGGTGGGGAATAGGATTTATTTTACTTATCTGCTCTTCACATAATTGAAAGCAATTTGAGGGAGGAATTACGTTTTGTTTTGTTTTATGTGTTTTTTTTTTAACAGAGCTTTACACATTGTAGATAACTCTGAATTTCTGGAATGAATACTTGAGCTTAGGGATTCCTGAGCATGCACAATAATTTAAGAGCAGGTAGATGGTGTGCTTACCCAGAGAATCTTGTCAGCATGGTAACTGTACTCAAGACCATAATTTTAGTAAGAGTTAAAGAGTCTAAGGAATTTTAATTAGTGAGAAAATCTATTTAGGGTAAATATTTATTATTTGAAGATTATTCTTACGTTCGACTGATTTTAGTCATAACCATTGTTATCATATTGACAGCACTCCCCTTCAGAGCCTGTGTAAAAAAATATCGTAGCTGTCTGAAATAACAAGGTCCCAATGCTGTAAAATGGTTTATGTAAGCAGGGAACTATGTTTTGTTCTCGCTATAATATAATTACACCTTGTATAAAGTAAACCCAATCCTAGAGAAATAATGAACTATGAAAATGGCCTTTTAAATCTTCCACTTGGCTTGTTTTACTAGCACAAATAATTACAAAGGAACTAGACAAACAAGCCAACAGACAGCAAGAAAGCAGTACTTTTAACTGAGATTCCTGAAATCCCTAATAAAACAAATAAACAGGACACAGCTAAAGGCCAGATAAATGCCTCTGGAATGGAGAAAGCCTGGCTTATAACATTAAACATATAAAACCCAGCTTTCGAAAAGAAAATACTTAAATTAGAACAGTGATGTGAAAAAAAGAAAAAAGTTGGTATTTCAAGGACCAAATTACCAAAGTAAGGTTACCTGTCTCTCATAAAGCTAAGGGTATAAGGTTGCTGTCATCCAAGTATGGCCCAGGGAACCCTAGGGAGACCTTTCAGGGAGTCTGTCATACCAAAAGTATTTTTATAACAACAGTAAGACATTATTTGCCTTTTTCACTTTCATAGTCTCACAGTCGTATATGCAAGGTTTCCAGAGTCTACATGATGTCAGATAATGTCATTGCTCTGATGGTTAATGGGATATATCTCTACCTCTGTCTCTGTCTCTGCCTCTATTCCACATCAACAAAGCCTCTTTGGAGTCTTCTTGGAATCTCTTTGTAAGAATATAAAGGGATCCTCAGACCAACAAATTTGAGAACTCATGCTTTACAGAATATATATTCAATTTATCGCTGTTTGACTTTGAATAATATTTCACCACTTCACATATAGTGTAATAAACTTACAACATTTACCCTCCATCCTTCGTGCTGTTGTTGTTGCACATTTTTATTCTACATAAGTTAAAAACCCTACAATGCAGTTTTATAGTTTTTCCTTTAAACAATTATTTTTAAAGTTATTTTAGCACTTTAAAGTTGAGCTCTGACATACATCGTTTCTGATGAAAAGCTGGCTGCTGTCCTTTGCTTTGATTCCTTGTACTTAAAGTGACCTTTCCCATCCTTGTCACCCTCCCACCACAGCTGCTTTTAAAATTTTCTCTTTATTATTTGTTTTCAGAAACTTGATTATGATGAACCGTGAAGTAATATTCTTTTTAGTTCTTCTTCTTTGTACCTGTGAATTTGTAATTAAACCTGAAAATTTTTCAGCCATTTTTTCTTTAAATATTTTTCTTTCCTTTCCTCTCTTCTTTTGAAACTTAAGTTACACATGTATTAGACCACTTGAATTTGTAGAGCTCAAGGATGATATTCCTTTTTTCAATCCTTTTTCTCTTTGCTTAGTTTTAGATAATTTCTGTTGCTTTTTCTTGAAGTTCCCTGAGCTTTTTCCCTGTGATTTCTAATCTGGTGCTAATCCTATTCAACTTATTTTTCATTTTATTTATTTATTTATTATTTCTACAAGTTCTATTTGGATCTTTTTATGTCTTTCATTTTTCTCCTCTTCATGTTCCCATATTTCTTTACATCCTTGAATATTATATATATTTTATATATATATCATAATTGTTTTAAAGTCCTTTATAGTAATTATATCATCTGTGTCATTTTTAAGTCTGTTTCAATTGATTGATTTTTCTCCTGGTTATAGATTATATTTTCCTGCTGCTTCACATGCCTGATAATTTTGATTGGGTGCTAGATGTGTACTTTACATTGTTGGTTGCTGAACTTTGTTGTATTACATTAATGGCATTGGACACTGTTATGGCCATTGAAGTAATTTGCCTATCACTTTGACCTTTTGAGACTTGCTTTTAATTTTTACCTGAACATCCTTTACTCTGAGACTAATTTAACTCACTACTAACGTGTCACCTCTCTGAGGATACTAGTGCCTGCCCCATCTGTATAATGTCTCTTGAATCTGGCTGCTGGGAACCCAAACTATGCCCAGCACTGTGTGAGTTGTGGGAATTATTTGGCCTGTTATTTTCTCTTTGCCTTGGCGAGCTTTTTTTCTCACACGTGTGCAGATCAGCCAAAGATTAAAAGTGATCCCTCTGGAGTTCTTCAAATATTTCTCTCTCTCTCTCTCCCTCCTCCTCTCTGGTATACTGATGCACAAATTGTAGATGTTTTAGGATCCCAAGCTCTGTTGTGTTCCTCAACACAGTGAGACACATAGGCTGTGTTTTGGGTAATCCTCTCTGTGCCGTTGCCTAGAAACTGCCTCCAGGAAATAAGCTGGGGCAACGCTAGGACCCACTTCATTCATTTTCATTATCTCTGCATTACCTTAGTCCAATGTCTGAAAATTTTCTCTATTTTGTCCAGTTTTCTAGTTTGAGAGTCAATTCCTGATACAGTCTACTTTTATCAGTGAAACAGAAGTCACAGAAATTTATTTTTATTGTATTTTATAAATATATCATGAAACGGGACCACTATCTCTTGCCATATACAAAAATTAATTCAAGATGGATTAAAGACTTAAATGTAAGGCATGAAACCATAAAAACTCTAGAAGAAAACATAGTAAAAACTCTTCTAGATATCGGCCTTGGCAAAGAATTTATGACTAAGATCCCAAAGGTAAATATGGTAACAACAAAAATAAATAAATGGGACTTCATTAAATTAAAAAGCTTCTACACAGAAAAAGAAATAATCAACACAGTGAATAGACAACCTACAGAATGAGAGAAAATGTTCTCAAACTGAACATCTGACAAAGGACTAATATCCAGAATCTACAAAGAACTCAAACTAATCAGCAAGAAAAAAAATGAACCTAATCAAAAAGTGGGCAAAAGATATGAACAGAAGTTTTTTGAAAGAAGATAGACAAATGGCCAAAAAACATGTGAAAAAGTGCTCAATGTCACTAATCAGGGAAATGCAAATTAAAACCACCATGAGATACTACCTTACCCCTATCAGAATGGCCATTATTAAAAAATAAAAAACAATAGGAGCTGGCATGGATGCAGAGAGAAAGGAATGCTTATACCCTGTTGGCGGGACTGCAAATTACTACAACCTCTGTGGAAAACAGTATGGAGATTCCTCAAAGAAATAAATGTAGATCTACAATTTGATCCAGCAATCCCACTGCTGGGTATCTACCCAAAGGAAATGAAGTCATTTCATCAAAAAGACGCCTGCACTCAAATGCTTATTGCAGCACAATTCACAATCGCAAAGATGTGGAATTAATCTAAGTGCCTACCAATTCATGAGTGGATAAAGAAAATAAGGTGTAAACACACACACACATACACACACACCATGGAGTACCACTCAGCCATAAAAAGGGATGAAATAATGTCATTTGCAGCAACTTGGATGGAACTGGAGACCATTATCCTAAGTGAAGTATCTCAGGAATGGAAAACCAAACACCATATGTTCTCACTAATAAGCCGGAGCTAATAGATGGGTACACATGGTTACAAAGTGATATAAAGGACATGAGAAACCAAGAAGGGGGAAGGGCGAGAGGGGGGCTGTGGGATAAAAATTTACCAAAAGCCCTGATTTAAGCATTATACAAGGTATCCAAGTAACAAAAACATCTGTACCCCCTTAATTAATATTTTGAAATTAAAGCAAACAAACAAACAAACAAAAAAACCCCAACTAACTAAAAGTATATCATCCATGATGGATTGGTAAAAACACTGGTCCCTCATCGCAGATTATTTGAGAAGAACTGCATAGATAATATTTCTTCTATGAGATGGCATTGTGTCTCCTGGGATGAACAGAACTAATTCAGGTAAAGGACTGAAGAAGAGGAGAGGAATTTCTAGGCAGATGGAGCCTTCTCTGATCCATGGAAACCATAGGGACATATGCAAGAAAGAGGTCTCGGACTATTCTACTTAAAAGTTGTGCGTGGGATTATTTGGGAAGTTTTAGATCTCTGCACCATGGAGAAAATGATTCAAGTAATAATTGAATATTGCCCCAAGTATAGTTTGTGCGTCTATAAAGTGAATGTTGAGTGCTTTCGTGTCAGAGTGCTACTCCATTCTTCTTACTTATCCACCTTCCACTTAAGTTATTTTATTATTATATCAATATCAAAAACACGGTCAAAGACGCGGCTGTGGTGCAATTTGCAGGAAAACCACCAGAGGACGCTGCTTTTGCAGATGTGGTTTGCATTTGCATTCAAGTGGTGGTTTGACGCGTATTTTCTTTGAAGTCACAAGACAGACTGTTGTGCAGCAAGGGAATCTTAGTTTATGACCGAGGAGTTTCTATAAGATCTCACTGGAGACTAGCCCTACCAGATTTGATGTATTGCAAGGAGCAAGGACCATTTCCTTCTACCAACATGCTTTCTGTCACCTGCTCAGTTCTTGTGATCTTAATATTTAGTAAGTAACATTTTATCTTAAGCCTTAATGATATTTCATTTTCCTATAATAATGATAACCTTTCGCCTTCTTATCCATATAACAAAATAATTTTTTTTTTTTTAGGGAGGAGCAATGGAGACTCAGTGACCCAGACAGAAGGCACAGTTATTCTCTCAGAGGGGGCACCTATGATCTTGAACTGCACTTACCAGACCACTTATTCAGTTTCTTTCCTTTTACGGTATGTCCAATATCTCAGTAAGTCTCCTCAACTACTCCTGAAGAGCTCAACAGAAAACCAGAGGGGAGAGAATCAAGGTTTTCAGGCCAATCTTGTTAAGAGCAATAGATCCTTCCACCTGCAGAAATCTTTACTCCAAATGTCAGACTCGGCTGTGTACTACTGCGCTCTGACAGACACAGCGAGAGGGACTGCAGGGGGAGCTGAGCACAAACCCTGAGGTGTGCAGGGGGACTGACGGTGAGCGGCCGTAGGAGGCAAGAGTTATATTCTCTCCCTAGGCAGTGTTTACTGTTTCCATAAGAAAATTAACCAATCTCAGGTCTAATTCCTGGAAACCAAGGAGGTTGTGAATTACTCTGCAGGTAGTACAGGGTGATGTCAGTGTTAAAGGGAACCAAAGTTTTGATCTTCGGAAGAGCCAGTGCTCAGCCAGAAAGGCTTCTTTCTCCTTCAGATTCATGTGCTGCATAATGACGTTTTGGTCAACAATGGGCTGCATATATGACAGTGGACCCATAAGATTATAACACGGCATTTTTACTGTACCTTTTCTATGTTTAGATATGTTTAGATCCACAAACACTTACCATTGTGTTACAATTGCCTACAGTATTCAGTACAGTAACATACTGTACAGATTTGTAGCCTTAGGAGCCATAGCCTATAAAATATAGCCTAGGTGTGTTGTAGGCATACCATCCAGGTTTGTGTAAGTACACCCTATGATGTTTGCACAGTGATGATGCATTTCTCAGAACATATCCCTGTCATTAAACAGTGCAGGACTGTATCTCTCACAGGAGACATTTCCAGGAAAACCCTGACATGGGATTAATGTCTACCAAGATGTTTTACCTATTTAATTATTTAAAGTCTCCAGGGATCTTGTACTTTTCATGCAACCATTTATGAACCAAATGAGAGACATAGAATCTGTTCTTCATTTTCCCGCATAGGTCTCCACAACTAAGATAGGCTTTGCCTTGGTCCCTGGTGCAGAAAATTCAACCCATCTCCCCACCAACACTTCATTCCATGAAGCTGCTCAGGAAACACTGCTTTAAAAGGACTCTCAAGAGAAAGGACACTGGGGACATCTCCTCCCCTGTCCTCACTACACAGTAGGTGAGAGGAAGCCCGGTCAGGAAAGGGTTCTTCGTGTTCAGTCTCCTCTGCCATCACCCAGATCTTTAAACCCCAAGGATGTGGTATAGTCACTCACCTGGGATTGAGCTTTGGGTTCTCTGATAATTCATCTGAAATAGAAGAAAGGAGGTCAGGGCTTTGACACATCTCAACTCTTTAAACAACATATTAGTTTAAACCAAAATATTTCAATGTTCTTATATATTTCTCTGTAAAGCAAGAAAGATCTGAGTGCAAAGATCATGGATGCCTCTCACAAGAAAGACCCATGTTTGTCTGTGTGTATAAAGAATAAGAAAGCTATACATCGTCTCTTATTGACTAGGGAGCCAAATGGATAATCTAATCCTGTGTTTTTGAACTCCAAATTTGAACTATAGTAGCACTACATAGCAAAATGAGGGTCTCTCACCTGAACATTGGTCAAACTTCAAACCCTAAAATAAACTCCCAGTTCTAATAAGAAACTATAGAAATTTCTCTTCTATTCTTATCATTGGCCTTATGACTTCAACTGAGCTCTGTGTTGAGGAGTTCATAGAGACAGTAACAAGGATACTGAGGCTTTATTCCTCCCTTGCCTCCTTTGCTAGTTATTTTTGGTTTTCCTTTTCACACAAATCCATGCTTCCTTCCTCTCTGTCCTGTTCTAGGTTCTGGAAGTTCAACCCCTGTGAACTGTAGTAGCCAGGCTTTCCTGGCTTTTTGGCATCTTATAGGATTCAACCTCTGCATAGAAATTGGCAAGAGATCTGTGGGTGTGAAAAGAGAGAGGTTGGGTATTTCTTCTTTAACTCCTGTCCTCTCGGATGTTGTGGTTCTAACACTGGCTGCATCACTCTCTAACTGCAGCTCTTGTGGGGAAGCCCCTCTTCCATGGCGCCAACTTCCAGTAACGTTATCTTTACCCCTTGTTTCTTTGCACTGAGGATCATAATGACTCCCACTGTTATTAGCTGGAGACTGGGTGCCTCAACATCCTCTGCTGGTTCCCTAATCCTACTCACACCACTTTACATATGCCCTTCATTGAATCCTCTTTATATTCCCAACTGAACATGCTTTCCGTCATCTTGCCTGCACCCTGGAAGGTACCAGTGGTAATGACTTCCTGCTGTTGCTCACTGTGGGTCTCTCAACATCCTTTTTGGTTCCCATGACCTTACCTACATCTGAGTCTTACCTTTATAAAGACATATGAATTTTATTTGGATTCCATTTCTCCTACTACCCTGACTTTTATTCCCCCACCCACTTGCCCATGGTACATTTTCTACTGTGATACGAGTTTCCTAATGCTGTGGAATTCTGTGAGCCTTGTCCATCCTGTATCTACTTTGTACATTTTCATGGGGTTTTTAAGGTACATTCCTCATAGTTGTGTTTCTAGATGAGTATGTCTTATTTTGTTCTGATAGTGAAAACTTCTTAATTTTTTCTGATAGTGGGAACTTCTCTCTATTCCTCATCGCCAACTTCAAAAACTGGATTTTTAAAATGTCATTAGCTTGAGTTTTTCCACTTTTGCTATTCTAATTATATATATTAGAATACAAATATTTCCATTATACACACACACACACACACACACACACAGAGTCATGTGCCACATAACAACATTTCAGTCAATGACAGACCACGTATATGATGGTGGTCCCATAAGATTCTAATGGAGCTGAAAAGTTCCTATTGCCTAGAGATGTCACAGCCATCACAATGTCGTAGCACAATGCATTACTCATGTTTGTGGTGATGCTGGTATAAACAAAACTACTGCTCCACCAGTTATATAAAAGTATAGCACATAGAATTATATATAGTACAAAATACTTGATAATGATAATAAACAACTATGTTACCAGTTTGTGTATTTACTATACTATACTTTTTATCATTATTTTACAGTGTACTCTTTTTACTCATTAAGAAGAAAGTTAACTGTAACACAGTCTCAGGTGGTTCTTTCAGGAGGTATTCCAGAAGGCATTGTTATCATAGGAGATTGCAGCTCCACCTGTGTTATTGCCCCTAAGACCTCCCAGTAGAACAAGATATGGAGGTAGAAGACAGTGATATTGATGATCCTGATTCTGTATAGGCTTAGGCTAATGTGTGAGTTTGTGTCTTAGTTTTAACGAAAAAATTTAAAAAGAAAAAAAAGTTTTAAAAATAAAAAAAAGCTTATAGAATAAGGACATAAAGAAAAAAATTTTTTGTATAGCAGTACATGTGTGTTTTAAGCTAAGTGTTATTATAAAAGAGTCAAAAAGCTAAAAAAGATTAGAAAGTTTATAAAGTAAAGAAGTTACAATAAGCTAAGGTTAATTTATTATTAAAGAAAGAATTTTAACAATGAATTTAGTGTAACCTAAGTGCACAGTGTTTATAAAGTCTACAATAGTATACAGTAATGTCCTAGGCCTTCACATTCACTCGCCACTCTCTCTCTGACTCATCCAGAGCCACTTACAGTCCTGCAAGTTCCATTCAGGATAAGTGCCCAATACAGGTATATAATTTTTTGCCTTTTATACCATAGTGTTACTGTACCTTTTCTATGTTTAGGTACACAAATATCAGTAACGTGCTCTATAGGTTTGCCAAGCCTAGGAGCAACAGGCTATACCATATAGCCTAAGTGTGTGGTAGGCTGTACCATCTAGGTTTGTGTAAGTACACTGTGTAGTGTTCACACAATGAGAAAATCGCGTAATGACACATTTCTCAGGATGTATCCCATCATTAAGCGATGCATGACTGTAACAGGACTATATAATTAGAAATACCATTTCAACCATAATAAATTATACAATTTTAAGAAGATATCATTCCCATTTCCAACTGACTCCATTTAAGAAATACTATGGAAAGGCAGTTTTCTAGATCTGGGAATATCATCATGTACATGAGAGAATCCTCTCCTTTGTGAGTTAAGAGGCTTGTGCTTTAAAAATACCCTGTATATTAATCAGGGTTCTCTAGAAAAACAGAACAAATAGAAGTCAATAGATAGAGATTTATTATGAGGGATTGGCTCCTGTAATTGTGGAGCCTGAGAAATCCCATGATCTACTGTTTGCAAGCTAGGGGCCCAGGAAAGTTGGTAGTGTAAGTCCCAGTCTGAATCCGAAGGTCCAACAACCAGGAGCACCGATGTCTGAGGGCAGTAGAAGATAGATGTTCAAGCTCTATGAGAGAGAGTGAATTTGCCCTTTCTCTACCTTTTTGTTCTATCCAGGCCCTCCACAAATCAGATGATGCCCACCCACATTGGTGAAGGTTGATCTTCTCTACTCAGTCTACTAATTAAAATGCTAATGTCTTCCAGAAACCCCTTACAGACATATCCAGAAATAATGTTTTACCAGCTATCTAGGCATCCCTTATCCCAGATATCCCTTGCTTGCCTTCACAAGTGTGTGTTCACACTCAACATGAGTGGGACTAAAGGAGTGTCCCCACCAGATTTTCCGCTGTTTTTCTGGTTGATCTGGGGAAGAGGGGGCAGGGAGGATGCTGGTGTGATTATGCAATTCTTGCCAAGAGAGGAGTATCCTGGTTAATGACTATATTTTTTTCTTTCATCCCCAAATCACCTCAAAATTTTTTTCTCTCCTACCTGATGCAGGTCCTAGGACCAGGGCTGCAACTACCAGCACTGGAAGCAGGGATGATTCCTAAGCAAGAAACTATGTTTTTATACAACTATATTGCCTGGTGGTAAAGATGGCCCACAGTTCTGCACTTATGTAACCTTACCCTGTCTGAATGAGAATGGACTAAGGAGGAGGTACTTGCCAGACTAGTATTGCTGCCTGCAATCTAGGCCAGCATGGTGGCAATTCTAATGTCCCTTCCAAAGGTAAAAAGTTTGGGTATTTATAGAGAGAAGGAGAAATAGAAACTGGGGGTAAAGAAATGAGTAAATGAGTTAGGAATTAAGGGAAATCCAATATTATATTAACACCTCAAATGAGGCTCAGAGCAAGAGATGACACTGTCTCTTAGCTCAATTATACCAGATGCCTGAAAAGGTGAAGCTGTGTTTGCCAAGAGCTCTCCTGCTTTTGGACAAGATTGAATGGAAGCCTGCAAACCTGAGTGGCCTCACTGTGGGAGATATTCATACAGTATGATAGACTGGACTAATTATTAATGACTGAATGGTATTCTAGTAATGTGCCAATATCTTTTGAGTTGTATGTCCTTTTGATATAAGGGATCTGGGTTCGAAGATTGCAGGTGGACTGTGATATTGTGAATTATGTATTTGGTCTTTGACTCCAATTCCTGGCATACAACTCCTAAAATCCTTAGAAACACCAAAGTGATATATTTTTGTATGCTAATGAATTGGCTGATGGTTGGCAGCCCCTAGGTAGCTTCAGGATGAAGGCTGGAAGACCAAGGCAGGATTAGAGGTTTGGGACTTTCAATCCATCCCCAACCTCTGAGGAGGGAGCGGGGATAAAAGTTAAGTTGATCATCAATGGCCAACAGTTTAACCAATCATGCCTATGTAACAAAGCCTCTATAAAACCCCAAAGGACAGGGTTTGGAGAGCTTTCAGGTAGCTGAACATGTGGAGGCTCGTAGGAAGGATAACAACACTCATCCATGTGTGGGAGAGGGTGGTGCACCCCAACTCCATGGGACAGAAGCTCCTGCGCTTGGGACCCTTCCAGACCTTGTCCAATCTCTTCATTGGCTGTTTATTTGTATCCTTTAAAATATCCTTTGTAATGAATTGGTAAATGTAAAAAAAAGGAAAGAAAGGAAAGATTGATAAATAGGACATGAGTAAAATTTTAAAATGGTGCTCATCAAAAGACAGTATTAACAAAATCAGTAAACAATCCAAAGTCTGAAAAAATGTTCCAGAAAGACCTAGCTGGAAAAGGATTATTTCCAGAATATATAAAGAACTCCCACAAATTAATAATAAAAGAACTCCACAATAATAAAATACAAATAAATGAATACCAGTAAGTACTGTTATAGACTGAATGTTTGTGTCCCCCAAAACTCATATGTTGGAACCTGTTGTGATTTTAATTTGTTACAGTTTCTTTCTAATTAAGTTTTGTGGTCTCTCTCTTGAGAGTGGAGATAAGCCAAAATAGCTCCTGTCTAGGAGAGCCTTGATTGGGGGGAAAGGTAAGTTTAGGTGTGTGGGTCAGATTAGACATAATGAGGAAGTGAAACCAAAACAAAATAGAATAAATTTATTACTCATAGGTTCTAGAGAGGTTAGGGGTCCCAATTGGAGGCAGACAGGAAGTTTGGAGGCAGCAGGGAGCTCAACCAGCAGGTAGGGAGTGAGAGAGAGAGGGTGGGGGGGTGTGAAGGGGGAAGTCAGCAGCTGCGGGATGCGTTGGGTTTTGGGTCAGTGGAATGAGGAACAACCACACAAGGAGGGGAAGTTTCAACTAGGACAAAGGTGATAGAGTACGACTTGTGTCATGCCTAAAAATGGATGCCAAGACAGCAACTATGTTAAACAAATTTATGATAGAACCTAATCCTAACGTGATGGTATTTGGAGTACGGCCATTAAGAGGTGATTAGGTAATGGGAATAGTGCCTTTTTAAAAAAGGCCCCAGAGAACTTGCCCCTCTTACCATGTGAGGACACAGTGACAAGGTGGTTATCTATAAACCAGGAAGCAGGCCCTCACTAGACACTGAATCTACTGGTGACTACATCTTGGATTTCTCAGCCTCGAGGACTGTGAGAAATAAATTTTCTGTTGTTTATAACCCACTGAATCTATGGTATTTTGTTACAGCAGCCCAAACAGACTAAGAAAAGTACATAAAATAGACTAAATATCATGAGTTCACTAGGGAGATGCAATTAAATCCACATTCAGATGCCACTCATCTCCGCTAGAAGATCTAAAAACAAGCTATTGTTTATTGTCAAATATGTGGGGCAACTGGACCTTTCATGCAGTGCTGGTGGAATCGTAAAATGTCACAATCACTCTGGGGACTTGTGATGGCCCAACAGGTATACCCATGGGTATTTAGCAAAAAGTAATGAAAACACAGGCCCACAAATGACCCATAAAAAAATATTTGTAACAGCCTTATTCCTATTTACCAAAAACTAGAAAGAGCTCAAATATCTATCAACAGGAGAATGTGTGAACAATTATGGTACATCCATACAAAGAACTATTACTCTATAATAAAAAGAAACTACTGACTGATAGCACAACAATATTAATAGATCTTTAAAACCTTATGCTGAGCAATAGAAACCAGACCCTTCCTCCCAAATGTAATTCCATGTATATGAAACTCAGGAACAGAAAAAACTAAATTATAGTGATAGAAGTAAAAATGTGGTTTCCTCTGGGAAGAAGGGTCTGGCTGAACAGGGGCACAAAGGGATTTTCTAGGATCATGATAATGTTTTATTAATTGTTTTAGGTGGTAGTTACACAGGTATATAAAATTTTCAAACTCACTGAAGTGGATATATAATATCTGTGCCTTTTATTATGTCAATTATACTTTAATAAAAATGAACCAAAAATAAAATAAAATAACCAATATATAGAGAAATGTTCACATGTGTAATTAGATAAATTTTCACAAATTGGAAAAGCCCATGAAACTAGCACCCATATTAAGAAAAAGGGCATTATCCACACGCCAGGCCACTCTTGTACCTGCTCCCTGTCTCTACCAGCCCAAGAAACCGTTATCCTGACATCTAAGTGCAAAGAGTAGTTTTGTATTTTACATAAATGGAATCATTTAGTATGTACTCTTGTATCTGGCTTATTTTACACATTCTTAACTTTATGAGATTTATTTGTATTATTGTGTATAGCCATAGATCTTTATTCTCAGAGCTGTTGGCTATTCCATTTTCTTTAATCATTTCATTTCTGTATATTTAGCCTCTCAGGGCATATTAGTGTCCAGTTATTCTTTGTTGATTCCAAGTCTCAGGCAGTTGTCAGAGGGATTGGGAGTAGGCCAGGCTGTAACCATGGCAGACCACAGCTGTTTTGTAACAATTAGAAAAGTACCAATAAATTTCTGCAGCAGCTGCAGAAACCTGGCAAATTAATTTTTCTCTCTGTGTGTTTTATTTTATTTTGGTTCTTTTTTATTGAGGTACATTATTCTACAATGAAATGCACTTACATGTTCGGTTTAATGTGTTCTGAGAGCTATATATACCCTTGTAACAACAATATATAGAACATCCCCTTCATCTCAAAAATCCCCTTGACCAGGCATGTTGGATCACGCCTGTAATCCTAGCACTCTGGGAGGCCGAGGTGCGAGGATTGCTTGAGCTCAGGAGTTCGAGACCAGCCTGAGCAAGATTGAGACCCTGTCTCTACTAAAAATAGAAAAAATTAACTGGGCCTGGTGGTGCTCACCTATAGTCCCAGGTCAGCCTCAGGAGGCTGAGGCAGGAGGATCACTTGATCGCAGGAGTTTTTGAGTTTGCGTGAACTAGGCTGACGCCATGGAACTCTAGCCCGGGCAACAGAACAAGACTCTGTCTCAAAAAACAACAACAAAAAAAGTCCCCTTGTGCCCCTTTCCAGTCAAATTCCTCCTCTTAGAGACAACCACTTTCTGATACTTTTGTCACTAATTAAATCATCCTGGACTTTAAAACACATTAGTTTCTCATAATATAAGAGGGACTTTAAATGTCACTAAATTTAAATATTCATTGAAGGAAAAGAATATAAATAGAGAATTAAAAGCTGCAGTAAATTGAATCACATTCTAAAATCAGCACATAGACACCAAGCAAAGCAGTCACGAAATTTCATGCTGCTGAAAAATAAAGGTCTTCCCAGTAAAAAAAGTCTTTGAGCCACATCTGCTGTAGCAGTGGACTGACAAAGGCATTTGCAATTTTTGAATTGTTTCATTTAGGATATAAAGGAATAATAACTTGTGGTCTGGTGGTTTGGCTGTACTCAATTTGCCTAAAGGGTGCAATATTTGAAAGCCAGATTTTTTTCTAGCACAGTTTTACTATTGACTGCTGTTGGACACATGCAACTGGACAAATCTTATTAATTAGGAAACTTTATAATACCATTAAACAGACAAGGAACTTCATTCAATGTAAATTTTCCAAGAATCCAATTCCTTGGAGTATAAGTAGAAAGAGTTATGATGACTGAGAGTGGATAATTTTACCTTCCCATCTGGAAGAAACATCTGTGAACATATTTCACTGTAGATTTAAGCTGGAGACACCATACAGAAAGATGGATAATAATTTATTGTCAGAAGTCACCATAACCCATAATAAATTTTATTCCTTATGAAATGTATGAGTCCATCTTATTAATAGATGCATTGGCTAAATATAGCAAATGATTGAATCATTAATGCCCTTCAATTTAATTTAATTCATATGCATGTCCAGATATAATTATTGTCCATTAAATTACAGTAAGACCAAACAAGCAGGTTAGAGTCTCCAACCATGTCAAAAAGTGATAGCATAACACAGACAAACTGATATTAGCAAATTACACTTCCTGTTCTGGCACAGAAACATCTTACAGCTCAGTAATTGCGCATGTGCCTCCTCAGGCACAGGCAGGCTTTTAAGACATAAATTGGAAACAGAGCACAGCACATTTTACTCAGAGGAAGGACTTCCGACATGTTGCTTCCCTGCCTTCTGAGAGTAGTTGTAGCCTCCGTGGGCCTTGGTGAGGGTAGTGACGGTGGCCACAGACGCAGGACTCGGGCTTTTCTCTGCTTCCAAGTTTGGGGGTAGAGGCAGGTGGTTATTGTCTAATGGGGTTTAGGAGAGTAGGGTAATGGATGGGGGAATCAGAGCCCTGTCCCACCTTAGTTCCGTACAACCCCATTGGTACCGCCAGGAGAATCAGCCTCATTCTCTCTTCCTCCCTCTCTCTTCTTTCTTGCTCTCTCTTCCCCCTCCTTTTTTTCCAGGATCCAGCATGTCCCAGAAGGTAACTCAAGCCCGTGCTGCAATTTCTATGCTGAAGAAGAAGGCTGTTACCTTAGATTGTGTACATGAAGCTATTACTTTCAGTTATTATTTATTCTGGTACAAACAATCACCAAATGGGGAAATGATTTTGCTTATTGATCAGGAGTCTTTTAATGAGCAGAATGCAACAAAGGGTCGGTATTCTCTGAACTTCCAGAAACCAACCAGTTCCATCAGTCTCACCATCACAGCCTTGCAGCTTGGGGACTCAGCAATGTATTTTTGTGCCCTGAGAGAAACCACAGTGAAATAGGTGCCTGCAGGAGCCCCATAAAAACCTCTTATCAATATGAGGCATCCCCCAGCTGTGAACGCATAGCAAGAACACTGGCGAGAGTCACAGTGTGGACAGGAAGAGACAGGAGCTGTCAGCAGAGATGGGGGTTTTGAAGGGGGAACTCCACTCCAAGAAAATGCTATCTCTCAGAACATATCTAAACGTGTCATTCATCAAAAGCATCTTTATCTTCAATTCTTCATCTTGAAGTCGATTATTTGGCAGAAGATTTTTTGTGGTGATTACATTAAAGTGGGAATTGGCTTTAAAGAAGTTCAGAAACACTTAGCCAAATGTGAATTCATCTACACTTGAATTGTTAGATTATTTAGGTTCACTCTGCAAATATTTATGCATTGCTTACTAAGCCTGAGCATTGACCTAGAGCTGAAATATCCCTGAAATCACACCTCTCGGATTCTCCTTCTCCCCTTGACTCATGCTGCACCATGAATAACTTGGAATGATGTGCATAGGATAAGAGTTACCACAAATCTGAACACCAAGGAGAAATGAAGCTCTTCATTTTGCTCAGAACTAACCTCACCACATCATCACAATCTCTATATGCAAATACAAAGTTATCCATGTTTAAAGTATAAAACAATAGAATATTCAAAGAAGGAATGCTAAAAATAAAATAAAATAAAATACTCCAAAATTCTACCACTCAGGAAAAACTATATTATGGAGTTATGTGATATAGAATGTTTTCTATTATGCATTTTTACCCAGCAGTATATTGTGAAATAATTATTTATACAATGTTACTTATAGATCAACATCACACATTCTAATGATGATCTTCCAGTACATGATTTTATAATACTTTATTTAGGTAATTCCATTTTGTTGGCTATTTAAATTGTTTTAACTCTTCACTGTTAATAAGTAATGCTGAGATGAACACACATATACAGTTATTTCATGATTTCCTAGATAATTTCCAGAGTTGAATAGCTGATATTTACCTTTAAATCTTTCTAGTATGGCTCCCTGACCATTTTTGTGACCCTGGAATATAGCACACTTTTATTCTGCAACCACTAAATACTCTTGCATTTGCCCTGGTCCACAAAATTCTCTATTTCTATCTAGCTCCTAATGACTTTATTATCATTAGTAAGCTATCATTAGGAGCTACGTTACTACCTAGCTCCTAAAGACTCCAGATGGGCTCAATTTCAGACAATTCTGCATTAAATTCATGTGCGGATTACCTGTCTTAAAACTACTCAAACAGACATGCCCCTTTGCTACTGTTTGATGTTATTAGATGGGAATTAACCTGGTGGATTTGTTTTCATCTGGAATTCTAAACAGAAAGATATTCTTCCTTTTAAAAGGAATTCATATACCCATTGTACAAAAAACAATAATAAAAAAAGAGCATAGCAGGTGTGCATGTGTGTGTGTGTGTGTGTGTGTGTGAAGTGAGAGAAGGAGAGAGAGATGCAGATAGAGACAGAGACAAAAACAGACAGAGAAGGAAGGGTGGAATTATGTAGCCAAGTCATGAAGTAATAAACTAACTAGTTAACAGTTAAATTTTGTAAAACATACTGGATTAAAGTAAAGTTTTCCAGGAAATATTTTATTAATAATAAAGCAAATAAGTAGTTTACAAGGAGTAAGTCAAAGATTTAAAACAAGAAAAATACACCCTAGAATCTGGTGCAAGAAACAGTAATAATGAGAGATACTGAAAAAATGATTCCTGACATTTAGCAGAAAATTTAAAATACCAGACCTGAAATAATGGATTACCTTTCTCATTTAAGGATTATTTCCAATCTATTTGCGTTATACACATTTTGCAAGAGTCCCCAAGCATATATTGTGGTCTATAAGACTTTGGTGGCTCTCTCCAAAGTCCAAGACAACAGGAAATGTTGCAAATAATATCCTTTATATATTTATGTCTATTTATGTATAGATCTTAAAAATTCCTATTATGCCTATAAAACTGTGGGCTCCATAGGGTCAGGAAATACATATGTATTATACATCATTACATAGTACTTGGCAAATACTGGTTGTGCATTAAATATTTCTCCACTGAAGAAGATCAAATGGATTGATAACATCGACAGGTACAGAGTTTCTATGCTTTGGATGCTATTAGATAAGTATAGAGCAATTATCTCTTGAATATCCTTTTCTAATCATCATAAGACCATTCCTTCTATTTGAATGTATCATATATATCCTTCCTTTCTTTTTACAGATTTTCCTCACAAGGCACTATTTACAAGTTTGCGATTTAGATGGTCTCCGTCTTTTTGGCATATACACAGGCCTCGCCATCACCTGAGTGATTCTATAACAAGGCAGATATCTGATTCAGCTTTCTGTGGACTTGGAAGTCCCTTCTATATGTGTGTGCTGATTCTTCTTGGCTTCAGCCAGTGGTGGCATCCCTCTGTCTTATCTCTTTTCTGGCTTACCTCCTGAAGTTTTAGGATTTGGGCCTCAAATATTCACTTACTGTTGCTAGAGATATGAATCTATAAAGCCGAGGGTGGTAGTGTGGGGGCCAGGCTGAAAGTAAACCACAGTTGTCTCAGATCATACTTTCCTTTTCATCTAATTTCTGGGGCACAAATGAAATGACTCTTGCATGTAGGTGTTTTCACATACTAGCTGCTGCTCTTGTGGAAAATTGGGTCAGACTCTCTGTTGCCATTTGTCTTTACCATTGCCATCAATTACTCTGCTTCTTTTTATATTTTTTCTTTCCAGTCTAGTGACTTAGTTGATTTACTTAGCTTTTGGGTAGATATTTCTTCCACTGTAAGTCCTAGCTTAAGACTTAAGGAAAATGAGCTTGTTTTTCTAATTTCCTGACTTTGGTTCCAAAGGCTGAATTATTTCAATCAAGAATCATTTAAAACTTCTGGATTCTTAATCCTTCAGAAGACTTTTAGAAAGTATTATCTTCAAGTGTGATATTGGTCTTTTCAAAATTCACCCATGAGAGCAAAAGCAGGACTTTGTTCCTGGAAGAAGCATGACTACATCCTGGGGAACCAAGCTCTTTGGCCTTGAAACTGTGATTGTGAAAAGAAGTAGATGAAAGCATGCAATTTTAGCAAAAAGTAATAATGAAAAGAGGGATGTCTCATTCTCTGGACAATTTGCAGAGAATTTTTTATTTCTTCAAGAAACACATACCTAAGTATCAGGAAAGAAGTTATAGATGAGGAAGGAAAATCTCTTTTAGTTCATTTTGATGACTTAAAGATAGATGGCTATTTTTCTTAGGGAATTTTAAAGTTTACAAGAATGTGAATGTTAGGAAAGTTTAAAGTTATCCTTGATAGTAAGACAGATAGAACCATTTTGCAGATCTATAATTTTAAAAAACTGTCCTGTAATACATGATAGGGGATTTCAGAGGGTGATGAGTTGAGAAGGATTTGGTGTGGGTCCTATATTTTTAAATTTATTTTTCAGGTAGAGAAATCATAGCAAATATAAAAAAGGAAAATTTCAGCCTGAAAATATAAAAGGGTTTTTAACTCCTCCATAAAAAGTCTTCAACGTACATTTTGGTTACTCTGCTTTGAGGTAGTTATTTGATCACAGCAGATGGCTAAAACTCAAGACAAAAATAACTACACATTCCCCTTTAAAAAGTCTTTTAAAAATAAACATCATAAAAAAATGAACTGATAATGGATCATGGACTTAAATGTAAAATGTACAACTATGAAACTTTTAGGAAAAAACACATGAGAAAATCTTCAGGATGTGGGGCCAGATGAAGAGTTCTTAGATTTGACACCAAAAGCATGATACACACATACAAATTGGACTTCATCAAAATTAAAAAATTTTGCTCTATAAAAGATCCTGTTAAGAAAATTAAATGATAAGCTACAGACTGGGAGTAAATATTTACAAACCATGTATCTGGCACAGAATTATATCTAGACTATACAAAGAACTCCCAACTCAACAGTAAAAAAACAAACAACCAGTTAGAAAATAGGCAAAAGAGCCAAACAGATAATTTTCCACAGAAAGCATACAGATTGTAAATAAACATATGAAAAGATGATCAACATCATTAGTCACCAAGGAAATGCACATTAAAATCACAATGAGATATCATTATATACCTATCAGAATGGCTGAAATAAAAAAATAGAGATAACAGCAAATTTAGGAAAACTGGATCAGTCATACATTGCTGGCGGGGATGTGTTAATAAAATGTACAGGCATTCTGGAAAACAGCTTGGCAGTTTCTTATAAAATTAAACATGCCTTACCATATGACTCAGCAGTTGCACTCTTGGACATTTATCCTGCAGAAACAAAAACTTCTATTCCACAAAAACCTGTCCATGAATATTCATAGCAGCTTTATTCATAACAGTCCAAATCTGGAAACAACCCAATTGTCCTTCAGTGGGTGAATGGTTAAGCAAACTGTGATATATCCATACCATGGAGTACTGCTCAGCAATAAAAAGGAGCAAACAGTTTTGATATACACAACAACCTGGATAGATATCACGCTTTTTAAAAAGCATGCTGAGTGAAAACAGCCAATTTTAAAAGGTTGCTACTGTATGATTCCATTTATGTAACATTTTTTAAATAATAAAGTTGTAGGTATGAAGAAGAGATTAGTGATTGTCATGGGTTACTGATGGAGGAGCGGCGATGAAAGGGTAGCATGACGAAGCCTGTGATTATGGGACAGGTGTGCATCTTGATTGTGGCAGTGGTTACATGAATCTACACATGTCATAAAATTGCTATGATCACATACACACAAATGAGTGCATGTAAGACTGCAGAAATCTAAATAAGCTCTATGGACTGTACCAAAGTTAATTTCCTGGTTTAGATACTGTACTACAGTTATGCAAAATATTATCATTGGGAGATGCTGGGTGAAGAGTACCTGGTACCTCTGCACATTTTTTGAAATTTTATAATTATTTCAAAATAAAAGAAATCAAAAATATTTTTAAAAATTAAACAAAATTTTCTGTAAAACTCACAACTCTGAATCATCTCCTTTGACTCTGTTACCCACCACACATTCAACTCCTTGGTTGCCTTAGTTTCTGCACTAATAAAGATAAATTGTTTCTGCACTACAAATAGTCCCTGCACTAATCTTGTATTTATCTTTTTCACCTTCTTTCTTAGGTACACATAATCAGAAACAGAGAAAAATTGCCCTTTAAAAATGATTTCTAAAAGTCAGAGTTTGCTAACGTGGCTAGAATAAATCAAAGAGGTGAATGAAAATTGTATGCAAGCCAGTGTAATGATTTGTAAATAACTGACAAATTATCTTATCCTCAAAGAAAAAGCCAAAGAACAATGTATTTATACTGTTAGTATAACGAATTCTGTGTGCCTTTTTTTTCCTTGTTGCTGAGTAGCAGAAAGGATGGAGTGGCATTGAAACAGTGCCACTGTTTTGCCACCTGAGTGTTGATGTTTTTCTGAGATATAGCTAATGGGCAGGGCGAGGGAAGAGCGTCCTCTTGGTACAACTCCAAAGAGAATTTATATAAGATATGGTTAATTCAACAAGATAAACACATATTCAATGATAAAATTCACTTACAAAATTATTGGCAAATGACAAACACATGTTCAATTATAAAATCCGGTGGTGTTTCATAGAATCAAACTAATTAGGCAATACTAGTTTTGCCATGATATCTTAGCCTAGCCTTGATAATTTCAATATACTTGGAAAAACAGTTGAGTACTTAAGTCAGAATATTATTGAGGTTAATTTTCATTAAGTAACTACTCTCTGAATTCAGTAACTCTTATTTTTGTAGTAATGAATATTGTCTCAAATATGATTAATTTGAAAATTTTATAGATTTATTTGAAATTAGACATACTCATTAAAAATTCAAATGAAGACTAAATATAGAGAAAATTAAAAAACAATTTCAAAACAGAAGAATAATGGCAGTGGGGTGAAGACAAAGTTTATCACACATTAAATAATATTATAAAGATGGAATAATTAAAAATAGTTGGCAGTAGCGAAAGTGTGATTGATAGACAAGAAGACAGAAGACAAAAATAGAAAAAAAATTACATATAGAAAATTAAATGCTACAAAGGTATTACTAATCAGGGAGAAAACAACAGATAATGTTGGGGCAGTTGTTTAGCCACCCTTTTTACTTCCCAGAACAAAATAATTCCAAATAATAGACTTAAAAGATTAAATATTAAACATACCAGAAAGTTTCAGGATTTTAAAAAATAATCTTGGAGTGGGTCAGATTTTCTAAGCAAGATCCAAACTTCAGAAGACATAATAAAGGTGAATACATTTGAATACATCATAAGTAAAAGTATATGAAAGCAAATATTTCTACATGGCAAAAAATACTATAAAAAAGCAAGAACCAAATGCCAAAATGGAATTGAAAGCTTTAAAATACAAAGTCATATAAAATATGACTAACATGTAAAGAGCTTTTGTAAACCAACAAGAAAATTAACTCTCCCAAAGAAAATTGCACAAATACTATAATAGCTAATATTAATTATTTATCTTTTAGCCACCATTCTGCATTTCATCTAGTGTGTTATCTATCTGCCTATCTATATCTGTCAGTTTCATATATTTCAAATGATCCTCACAGCAATTCTCTAAGGTGTGTACTGTTCTTTCTCCACTATACAATGAGGAAACTAAGTCACAGAAAGTCACTGAGCAATTTGTTCATCATCACATAGAAAACAAACTATAGACGTGGAGTTTGATCCCTGATATTCTGCCTCCAAAACTAACACTTAAACAGAATTTTCAACAGACTATTCAAAGAGAGGCATACAAATAGATTTTAAAATTATTTTTTTAAAATCCAGATTCACTAATAATAAATTTTTAAATGGTATTCTAAATTATCATTTTTCACCTATTAAATTAAGAAATATAAAAATGTTTAATAATATAACGTGTTGGCAAGGAAGTAGAGAAGCAGACACTCTGATACATTGTAAATGTGTAAAGTGCTCCTGCTTGTTAGGGGCATTTTGGCAATACTTATTAAATGAAAAATGCATGAGTCCTGTGTCATAGTTTATATACTTTCAATAATTTCAATGATATAGTTGTTCATGTTGGCAAACACCTTTGTACAACGATACTCATTCCAGGATAATATCTGGTAGTAAAAGATTGGAAATAACCTAAAATTACAAAAATATAAAACTAAGTATAATATAGCACAGCCATACAATGGCATACTATGTGCCTATTTTGCACGGACAAAAAGTAAGGCACAGAATAGAGTGTGAAAATAATGTCTGAAAATAATGAAAGAGTATGTGTGTGTGCTCATGTGCATGCACGCGCGCAATGGTATTGACATTTATCCCAACATTTTAAAATGCTGTTTCTTTGATTTTTCTTCTCTCTTTTTTTTGGAAATTAAGGTGCAACACATAATAAAGTGCACAAAACTTAAGCTTATAGCTCAGTGAAATTTTATACTTGTTTATATCTATGTAACATGATCTAGATTTACATATTGAAAATTTCTGTTACTCCAAAAGATTCCCACATGCCCCTTCCAATTCAACAGCGCTTCCCCACTCTCCACCCTGAGTAACCACTAATCTGACTTCTATCACCTGTTCTTGAACTTCACGTGATTGGAATTGTATAGTATATATTCTACTGTCTGATTTCCTTCACTCAACGTAGTATCTTTGTAATTCATTCATGTTGCTGTTTGCATCAGTTATTTTTTATTTTTTGTTGATGTATAAGGTTTACCTGTATATACAACAATTTATTTATTCATTCTCCTTGAAACAGACATTTAGGTTGTTTGGATTGGTTAGTTTGATGCCCTAGTGGAAAAGACTGCTATAAACATTCATTCAAACATCCTTTGGTGGACATATGAACTCACTATTCTTGGGTAGTTTGACTAGAATAGACTTGACTGGGTCATAGAATAGGCATATGTTTAGCTTTAGTGGTTATTGGCAAATGTTTTTCCAAAGGATTGAACCAAATCACACTCTGATGAACAACATTAGAATTCCAGTTCCTCCACGCCCTCACCAAAAAAATGGTATCCATTTTCTTTTTGTTTGTTTTTAAATTTAAACTATTATGGTGATGTGCAGTGGTATCTCATAAAATTGTGGCTTTAATTTGCTTTTTCTGAATAATAATAATGCTGAGCACATTTTCATATGTTCATTGGCCATCTGGGTATTCTTTTCTGACTAGTACCTGTTCAAGTTTTTTGCTTATTTCTCTGCTTATTGTCCAGGTGTAGGCATTCTTTATATATTCTGGCTATGAGCCCTTGCCAAAACCAGGTATTGTAAATTCTCTACCAATCCATTGCTTGATTACTCACTTTCATAATGATGCCCTTGGATGTACAGAAGTTCCTAGTTTTAATAAAGTCCAACTTATTATTTTTTATTTATTGGCTAGTAAATTTTTACCCTGTTGAGAAATCTTTGCCTGCTTCAATACATGGACATATTTTTCTTATCTAGGTCCATATTCCACCTCAAATCGATTTTTGTGGTGGTATGCAATAGGTTCCAATTGCTCCATGACCATTTGACGAAAAGATCATCTTTTCTCCTATTGAATTGCAGTTGTGTTTTTGTCATAAGTCAAATGATCATACATGTGTCTATTTCTGCACTCTCTATTTGTTTCATCTATTCATTATCTCAGATATATCATAATGTGCTTATTCATATAGCTTTATAGTAGAATTTGAAACTCATCAGTGTTTTTCCTTCATTTTTGTTCTCCACATTATTTTATCTGTTCTATGTCTTTTCTGATTCCATAGAAATTTTAGAATCAGTTTCTATATTCTAAATCCTTTTCAATTTCTACAAAATTTCTGTTGCAGTTTGGTAAGTATTGTGTTAAATCTATGGAACAACTTGGAGAGAATTGATACTTCAAAAATATTGAATCATGTCAAAAATATAAACTATTGTTCCATTTATTGAGGTTATTTGATTTCTCTAAGCAATGACTTTAGTTTTCAGTGTAGTGATCTTGCACATCCTACATCAGAATTACTCCCATGTGTAGAGGTTCCATGCAATCTTAAAAATTTTACTTTCCGATTGTTGCTGTTGGTTTTGATACAGCATAGGGACAGGACTCCAGGCCCTCACACCTGACCATGGAAGTCCACATAACTCAGCCTAATTAACTATGAAAGAGCTAAAACAAATAGTTTCCTAACCGCTAGAATTCAGCCCATATCCATATAAGGAAAGGGCAAAACTACTCTCTTGTGAGTAATGTTTTTCAAGACAAGGCAAGAAAATGAAGCAAGCTGGTAAGGCACCAGACCTATCAGAATCTAACCGCCTCAGGCCAGAATAGACCCCCATACTGACCTTACCCTGACTTTCTCCTCATTATAATCTCATTTTAATGCTAAAAATCACACCCAGGGCTGGAAATTTAACTTGCTAATGAGACGTACCACGCATGAAGAAGCATGTAATAGAACTACACAGGTGCAAGAAAATCTCCACCTCTATATGTTATCCTTTTCCTGCCTAAACCTCTTTAAAACTCTCCTTGGGAGAGACAGACTGAGGACTATTTCCTTTGTGCTGCCTCCCTTGTGTTGGAGCATAAGCCCTGATAAAGCCTTGCCTGTGACTCCCATTAGGCCTCTTGTTAATTTCTATTGCATAGAGAGCTCAAGGCCCTGCCCCAGTAACGGTTTTTACACATAGACCTTGTGTTCATTGAACTTGTTAAATTTACTAGTTAATTCTAATCATTTGTTTGTGGATTCTCTTGGGTTTTCCACATCCACAATCATGCCATCTGAAAATGAAGAAAGTTTATTTCAATCTTTATATCTTACTTATTTTCCTTGCCTTATCATCCAGCCTTAGTGGCAGGGCCGGCTTCATGGGCATATGAGCAGTGTAGTCCCAGGGCCCCGTGTTCAGAAGGGCCTTCCCCTTGAGGTTTAATACTCTATGGTTGTTGTCTCAAAATTCTTAATGAGTTTTGTCTTTGAAACTGTGTTTTGTAAATGAAGAGCTACGGGGCAATGGAGCAGGTGCCAGAGGCTTAGAGCCTCAGCTCACAGGTCCTTCCAGCAATTCCCCGCAGGAGCTCTCTGCTGCCCCTGGAGCCCCACCCCACCTGGCCTCTCCTTCTCTGCTTCCTCCTGAAACTGAGGGCTAATCTGATTAAGCCCCCCAAACTTAACCTGCCTTATTTGCTTTTAATCACTGACTTCTGGCTGATCTTAAAACCCATATAGCTAAAAGTCACTTAGCCAAACAGTATATGACTAAACTCCCATTAGCATCCTTATAGATAACGTCTCTCACTGTGGGTCACTATAGCAATGGTTGCTTAAAGTTGTTTTTCAGGAATTTGGGGGCATCTCCTATCCAGTTCAAACCAATTGAGACCACCCACAGGCCCACACAAATGTCTTTGCTTCTGAATCAGATATTGATCCACTTTTGCATTTACTTAAGCAGAAAACAAGGAGACAGAGTGCAGAGGGGCAGACAAGGGCTGCCTGGGTTTCTCCCCTGGGCAAGGTGAGGAGGCACAAGTGTGCTACCTGCAAGTGCCGCCTCTGAGGCAGCAGGGCCCAGCCATCCTGCCAGAGCTGCACCCAGGAGAAGAGAAAGTAAGAGGCTATGGAGGGTGCTCCTGAGTGGGAGCCAACAGGGGAGACCCTTGCTGTGAGGAGCCCCTCAGGCCCCCTGGATGCTCTTTCACAAGGATGCTCAGCACACGAAGGCCAGCAGAGGTCTGCAAGAGCACCAGAGGTGCATACCAGTTAAGGAAGAACATTGCTGCTGTTTTCTCCCCTTAATCTTTTTCTTCCAGCCTAACCCCAAGGGAATTAAAAGCAAAGAAAAAAGGGGCAGGAAGAGAATGAAGTAACCTCACTATAGCCAGGGTCAAGACTGAAATGTGGAGAGCAGAAGAGAGGTGACAATTGGAGTTTTATAAACAGACTGCACTGGGATTTATTTTATAACCGAAAGTAGCCCAGAGGTTTTGGGATTTTCTTTCCCAAACATCTTTAAGGGGATAGGGTCCAGGGTCCCTCCAAAGGACCCCACCATACTTAAGCCTCTTTGATACTTTCTCTTTAGTACACTTTCCTCTCTTCTCCCTCTTGTTCCACCTAGAAAACATTTATTTAGTCTCAGGTAGGCAGATTTGTATTATAACTTTGTGTCACTGTCTACATTTATAGTTTATACCAGATTGTTTCATCTGCCTATAAAGCTAAAACTTTAAAAATAAAATGGTAGGAAATACTTCTTTATCTTCTTTTTCCTGCTGTACCTCCTTTTCTGAAAGTGATGAGCATAGAACCACCCAACTGAAGATTATGGTTTAAAAAAATGAAAAAAAGCAAAAACTCTGTTATTGCAAAAATTGTCTTGTCGCACATGGTGATCATTCTGAAAGCACGAATGACCAAAATTGGTTAAGTTCTTTCTGTAATATCATAAGCACATCTAAGCTGTTCTCCTCCAAACCTGTAAAGTAATTTATAAAAGCAGGGTGGTGGACTTGCCCAGGACCTGAATGAAAGCATACATGTGTTCAGTCACAAAAGATGGCTGCTATATCTGTCAATAAAATCCCCGTTCAGTTGGGGAAAGAGTGTTTAGCTCACGTTCAATACTGAAGCTGTGCAGAAACTGTGACAAATTATATATAGTACTTTATTCTCTCTGTTACAAGCAGAATAGTCCACGCACAGCTTCCAGCATTCAATAATTCCTAGCCTTGTCACAATCTATTATGGAAAGTTTTCTTTCCACCTAAATTAGGATGACACAGAAAGAGGAAGTAGCTATGCAGCTTTCAAGCTGAATTGATCTATTTTTGACATTTTTTAATAGTGATAGAGAAAAGCAGAATTTTTTTTTTTGGTGGGGAGGGAATTATTTTTCTCAGTCTACTTCAATTATCTTAAATTTGGGATGATAATGAGAAAAAGTTTTCCAGGCTACTCATTCCTTCCTTCTTACAATGCCTTTTTTTCTCTCCCTCCTTTCTCTGCTCCTCTTCATGTCAATTCTTGGGGCGTGCCACCACTAGGAGCACACGCAGAGAATGGGGAAAGACGGGTTAGGGACGGGGTTTGTGGAGTATAAGAATGAGGGCCACCCCAGGTCTTTTATTTCCTTTGTACCAGGACATGCAGTCTATAAATGTCCTCCTAGAGACAGATGCTATCTAGAGGCATTTTAGGTGACCAGAGAATCAGAGACTCAGGAGACGTGGCTTCCAGATCAGGCTCTGAACATACCTTTCTTGGTCACTTTGGACATAATCACTCTCTGCATCTGAGCCTCATTTGTTCTTTCTTGTCATTAAGATGAGCCTTCTCCATCTTCTTATGATTGCGTAAGCCTTGGTGGGGTTTTTCTGAATATAAAAAAAAAATTCTTTGAGCTCCTTAATGCAACGGATCACCAATGATATACAGTCTTCCTCTTGGGTTGTGAAAAATTGATGAGATGGGGTCTGGGTGAGTGCTGTCCTTGAGATATTTATTTTAGAGTTTAAAACTCATAAATGCTCCCAAGGATATGAGAATGGGTGCTTGTTTCATATTTTTACCCTCTTTTCAGAGACATGATCAAACCTGTGGAGGATGTGTGAACCAAAGAGCTACAATCTCATTGTCTGACTCTCGGCCTGGGAATTCCCCAGAGTGACAGTCACCAAACAAGGGGCTGGGGTGCCTGTGTCCTGTTACCTTTTCCAGCTCTAGGCTGAGCTATGAAACCTGGATTCCAGTGTCTGCTTGAAATTTGAGTCTGATGACAGAAGTGACTCTGCTCCTGACACTAGGTTAGAGTTTTAGGCCTTAAAATGGATGGTGTTTGAAACCAAGAAATCAGAAGAAGAATCTGCCTCCACTGTCTCACTGTCCTTCACCCAAGATGCTAAGGGCAAGAGTTCAGACCATACCTGTTTACTTTTTGAGGAAGTCACAACCTTGGTGTGATGGGGCTATGTCATACTCAGTGTATTCGTTCACTAGGACTGCTATAACAAAGTGCCACAGACTGGTGTCTTAAATAAGAGAAATTATTGCGTCAAGGTTCTGGAGGCAATATCTGAAATCAAGATGCCATCAGGGTTAGTTCCTTCTGATGGCTGTGAGAAAAGGATCTGCTCCAGGTCTCTCTCTTTGACTAGCAGATGTACATCTTCTCCCCATGTCTTCACATTATCTTCCCTCTATGCATGCATGTCTCTGTCCAAATTTCCCCTTTTATATTGCATTAGGGACCACTTTCATGACTAATTTTAACTTGATTACCTCTGTGAAAACCCTACTTCAAATAAAGTCACACTCTGAGGTACTGGGAGTTAGGACTTCAATGTATAAATTTTAAGGGCGACACAATTTAGCCCATAACCCTCAGTGAAAGCTCACAGAAGAGCCTTCTCTGCTGTAAAGAATTTCCTATGTCCAAGGGAAAATAGGAGACAGAGCAATGGAGTTCTGCCTCTTGACCAGTGAGTCTAGATAATGCTAGCCATACTCAGATCTTTCTGTAGGACAGAAATGAGAGAAAACTGATGCAGGGGTGGGAGTCATGGAGAAAATTACCTCTAGGTACTGTGTGAGGGGTTTTAAGGGAGTTCATGGAAAATGTGTCTTATGAAAAAAACTATGCCTAGATTTCAAAACTTTTTTGCACCAGAATAAACTTATACTAACTTGTTGTAATACGTCAGAGCAGGATCTAGTTTGACGAACTAAGAAGGATAAGACATCAGTTTGAAAAAAGCCCCTCTCAGAGCAACATGAATTCTGCTAAAATTGAAACAAAAATAAGCATCACATTTATGGTGAAACTTGAGTGGAGGAATAGTGAAATTACTGAGGCTTTATGAAAAGTTTATGGGGACGATGCCCCAAAGAAATCAACAGTTTACAAATGGATAACTCATTTTAAGAAAGGGACAAGAAGATTTTGAAGATGAAGCCTGCGGTAGAAGACTGTCCACATCAATTTTCAAGGAAAACATTTATCTTGTTCGTGCCCTAATTGAAGAGGACTGACGATTAACAGCAGAAACAATGGCCAGCACCACAGATATCTCAACTGGTACAGCTTATATATTTCTGACTGAAAAATTAAAGTTGAACAAACTTTCCACTCAATGAATGCCAAAACGGTTATGCCCAGATCATCTGCAGGCAAGAGCAGAGCTATCAATGGAAATTTTAAACAAGTTGGATCAAGATCCTGAAGCATTTCTTGGAAGAACTGTAACAGGAGATGAAGTGTGGCTTTACCGGTATGATCCTGAAGACACAACATGATCGAAGCAATAGTTACCAAGAGGTGGAAGTGGTCCAGTCAAAGCAAAAGCAGACCAGTCAGGAACAAAGGTCATGCTGATATTAATAGTTATTTGGGATGCTCAAAACATTTTGCTTGTTGACTTTCTGGAGGGCCAAAGAACAGTTAACATCTGCTTATTATGAGAGTATTTTGAGAAGTTAGCCAAAGCTTTAGCAGAAAAATGACTGGAAAACTTCACCAGAGAGCCCTTCTCCACCGTGACAATGCTCCTGCTGATTCCTCTCATCAAACAAGGGCAATTTAGTGAGAGTTTCATGGAATCATTAGGCTCTACATTACAGTCCTGATTGCTCTCTGATCTTTTTAGTTTCTATCTTATAAAGTCTTTAAAGGACACCCATTTTTCTTCAGTTAATAATGTAAAAAAGACTGCATCGGCATGGTTAAATTGCCAGGATTCTCAGTTTTTCAGGAACGGACTAAATGGCTAGGAATATCACTTACAAAAATGTTTTGAACTTGATGGAGATTATCTTGAGAAATAGAGTTTTAAAAAAAAATTTTATCTTTTAATTCCATTTTTCCATGAACTTTTTGAAGTCCTCTCATACTTTGACTTAAAAAATCTGCCTTGATTTGGTGGTCTGGAGATAATCTGATGTTTTTCCCCCTCAGAGATTATATGTAATGCTAAAACCACACAGCCTGACTCCTTGGACAGTGCTGAAAAACAAGAAGTGAACATGCTCTATTCTGGAAAAAATGAAAACACAATCTGATATGAACTATGTGACTAATAAAATGTCTTCATTGCCTATCCCTATGGACAGAAAATCCAGTACCCTGGTCTTACACCAGATTACCCTGAAAAACAGTGCCATGTATTACCACATTGTGACAGATGCAAGTGGGGCAGATTGGGCTGCACTTTTTCCCTGGTAGGAAGGAGAGAGAACCTTCATTTAAAGAGGTCATCACATTTTTTCATGTTTCTTGGCCATTCGTCTGTCGTCTTTTGAGAAGTTTCTGTTCATGTCTTTTGCCCACCATTTAATGGGGTTGTTTGACTTTTTCTTGCTGATTTTCCTTAGTTCTATATAGATTCTAGTTATCAGCCCTTTGTCAGATGTATAGTATAGAAGTAACATTCACTGGGTGCCGGGCAGGTGGGAGAGGGGTGGAGGAGATGGGTGTATTCACACCTAATGGGTGCGGTGTGCACTGTCTGGGGGAGGGGCACTCTTGTAGTTCTGAGTCAGGTGGTGCAAAGGCAATTTATGTAATCTAAGCATTTGTACCCCCATAATATTCTGAAATTTAAAAAAAAAACTAAAAAAATAAATAAATAAAATCACAGGAGATGCTGAAGGAAAAAAAGAGGTCATTGCATGAAAGACTGTGAGATTAATGCAAGAAGGTGGAAAATAAAACACGAAGAAGGAAAGGGGAAAAGAATAAGGAAAATGCACATGAAATCAAGAACTGGGCCAGGAAATAAAAAGCAGAAGGAGAAGGAGGAGCCTGGATATTGTCCTTTTTCCAGTCTAACATTTTCATTCTTGCTAAAGGTCCAGTGTGAAGTTCATAAATTGAGCATTATTTCTCTGAAAAATGTCTGACTTCTTTCAGTTTTTTCAACTATAGCACATGCATTTGAGAAATAAATGGATCTTGAAAGTTTGCTAGAAAGAAACAATTATATTAATATTTCTTATTTCAACTTTTTCCTTAGTTTTCTATATACCTGTTGAGTACTCTATTTTATAATTAATCAAGTTATAAATTAATATTTAATTGTTTAAATATTTAAGTAATATAGAATAAAAAGCAATACTCCATTTATTTGCCCCTGACAATGTTCTCAGTCACTGTTAAAGGTTTGGTGAACACATATCCACTGTTTCTATACATTTAGATACAAACCCATAATAAACATACTTTTTAGAAACAAAAATGGGAATGCAGTATATATAAAACACTGTGATTTTATTGAATAAGTCAGAGAAATCTTCTCAAGTCAAAAAATTTAAGCTACCTTATTCTTTTTCACAACAGTGCAGTATATCATAAAATAAATCTACTATAATGCATTGACTGTGTTGAAAAGATATTTAAAGTTTTTGCCACTTTTTTTACTACTGCATACAATATATAATTTTATGCATGTATCTATAAGAGTATTTCTTAAGAAAAAAAATCCCAGCCAAATGGAATTTCTGCATCTAGTGATATGTAAATAACCCCTATAGATCTTTATTAGTTTATATCTCAACTATCAAGATATGAGAGTGCTCATTTCCTGACATCATTAACAACTGAATATTAATATTATGGTTCTTAACTCTTTTTTGCAGTCTGATAAGTGAGAAATGGTAGAAAAAAACTTGTCACAGAAGTATGAGTCCTTAAGGACTTCACGTCTTTTTGCATTAAGAAACTGGTCCTTAAGGGCTTTAGTGGCAAGAGGAGGGGGCGGTCATAGGAATCTGGAGAAAGTAGTTGTCACTGTGTGGTAAAAGTTTAAATTTCTTCTTTTCTAGTATAAACATTTAAGGATATAAATTTGTCTCTATGCACTGATTTGGCTGCATTCTACAAATGTGATATTTAAACATTTTTGTTTCTTCAGGAGAAGGAGGTGGAGGAGGGAGAGGGAGAAGCATTTCTCCAGCAGTGCTGCTTGGTCTTGAGATGGCAGTGTTTTCATTCCCACCTCCCACACGTTGCACGTCAGAGTGTGTGTGTGTGCGCGCGCGCGTGTGTGTGTGTGTGTGCCTTATTTCCAATTGGCTGGACCAACTCTGTGTTTCCTGTAGAAATGTTTGAACATGTGAGAGAGCAAAGCAGATCCTTTGTCTTGTGAGCCATTGCCAATATTTCAGACACAGGAATTCAGTTCTCAGTGAGTCTGAGTGGCAGAAGGAATGGACAAACCCCTGGGCCTGCTCATCCTTTGGCTGCAACTGGACTGTGAGTTAGAGGGATCTGGAAATGGGCAAAGACCAGGCATACTCCAGGACATTTCTCCCAGGGAAGAGAGAGAAAGTTAGGGAGTTGTGCCTGTATGGTTTTCTGGGAGTTTATGTGGAACTTGAAAAAATAAATTTAAAAGTAATTTCTAAAGAATCATTAGCCACTAACCAGTCTGTGGTTTTCTTTCTGAACAGGGGTGAGCAGTAAACAGGAGGTGATGCAGATTCCTGTAGCTCTGAGTGTCCCAGAAGGAGGCAGCTTTGTTCTCAACTGCAGTTACACTGATAGTGCTATTTACAACCTTCAGTGGTTTAGGCAGGACTCTGAAAAAGGTCTCACACATCTGTTGTTAATTCAGTCAAATCAGAGAGAGCAAATGAGTGGAAGACTTAAAGCCTCACTGGATAAATCATCAAGACATAGTACTTTGTACATTGCAGCTTCTCAGCCTGGCGACTCAGCCACCTACCTCTGTGCTGTGGGGCACAGTGCATGACAGCCACCTGCAACCAATACCCAAACTCTATGGCTGGGATCCAACCACACGTCCTTTTTCATGTCCTTTTTGCATTAAGAGGTTTTCTAAATTGACACTCTCTCCAGGTAGAAGCAATTAAATATGCAAAACTTGATATAATGATTTGAAGTTAAATTGTGAATTCTCTGATCTTTAAATTTTTATCAACTTTAAATAACAGTTTTATTGAGATTAATTTACATGCCAGACAGTTCACCCTTTTAAAGTGAACAATTAAGTGGCATTTAGTACATTCACAATGTTGGGTAAATACCACCGCCATCTAGTTTCAAAAACTTCTCCACACTCCAAAGGAAACCACATACCCATTAAGCAGTTAGTCACCTTCCCATCCTCCCTAGCCCCTGGCGACCACCAACCTGCTTTCTATCTCTAAGGATTTACCTATTCTGTACATTTTGCATAAATGGAATCATATAACATGTGGCCTTTGTGTATGGCTTCTTTCACTTAGCATAAGTTTTGGAGGTTTATTAAACCCAGGACGAACTAGAGAAAGCCAAATGTACACCTCTAATCAATCACATCAGATGCCTCACTTCTGGTTAGCCTACCCATATCTTCCTCATGCAATGGCCTCCAACTGGGGCACACTTGAAGCTTTGTTCCTTCCCTCACCCCTGCTATAAAGCTTCGCCACTCTTCTGCCTATCTTTGAATCTCTGCCAAAATACACGTGATGGTAGCTGACTCCCTTGGTAAAGCAGGCTCTAAATAGCCAGCCTTCGATTTTTCTCATTTGTTCTTCACTTATTTCCACATATCCTTTCTATAGACACTTAATTTTTCTTCCCTGCCAAGTTATCACTTTGCCATAGGAGTCTCACCTTTGCACATGGAAAATCAGTGAATTACCATAAAGAATATTAAAGCTGGAGGGAGCTTGGCCTCCATACATATAGGAAGTTGATATGTAGGCAAATCATAGAGTATTATTTAGATAAGTCAGAGAGAAACATTGATGTAAAGCAGTTCTCAATATTTATATCCCAAACTGTATCATCAGTACAACCTGGAAATTCCCAACAGATGCCGTGGCCTTCCTGGGAGATTTTCTTATCCAGAATTGCTTGTTCTTATATTTTACTAAATATTTGGGCTCTATATTGTATGATGAGGAGAACGACATGCCATTCACATTACCTGCCATGTCTAGATTACAAAGCTCCTTTCTTTCTTGTCTTTCCAAACTAAGTTGTAGATAAATCATACATTCAGATATGAGATAGAAAGGAGCTCTATGAGCAGTATTTCACCAGTTATTATGTTCCATGCTCTAAATGAACTTCCATTGTTAATAAAAATGAATGAACTGTATGACAAAAAAGAGGAGAATATTCATTCTGGGAAGAAGTTACTTTCTCCTACACATGTGGTAGAAGCACCTTATGCAAGCAAACACTTTGCAGTTGGCAGTCCAGCAGTGAAAAATTACAATTTAACAGGGGAGATATGCACATTCCACGTAGCAATTCAAACAAACACATAATTTCAACTTGTGGTAAGGATAATAAATTTAAAAATGGGTATCATGAAAGATTATAAAATTGGGAGCTGGTTTACTTTGGGAGGGCGAGGATTGTGCTGCTGGTTGTCAGAAAAGGCCTCTTTGATAAAATAGTTACGTTGATATATGTCAGAGGGATGGGTAATAGCAAAGTTAAGCCTCTTGCTAAGAAGTGCTATAAGAAGAGGGAACAGTTTGTGTGAATTTGCTGAACAGGGAAAGAAGTGAGTATATTTGAGAAATTGAAGAAAGGATGGAGTGGCTTAAATATGTGGTATAAGAGTTAAAGTGGAGTATGATGAAGCTAGAGACTTGAGCAAAGAACATGCAGGACTTGTGAGCCATGTAAAGAGTTTGAGGTTTGTTGCTAAATGAGAAATCTTTGAATGTATGCAAGAAAGTGACAAAAATGGATAGATTCAAAATAGTTTTGGGAGCTAAAATTGACAGGGCTTGATGATAAATTAGACGTGCTGAATGAACAAAGAAGGAAGCGACAAGCAGTGTGGTGGACTGAACAACCATTTCCTGTGAAAGGGATGATGGGGGGAAGAGATTTGAAAGGAGGAATCAAATATTCAGCTTTGAACATGTGACTGAGATTTGAAATTTGATTGAGATTTGAATATGTGTTGAAATTAGATATGAGATTTTTAAATGGATATGTGAAGTCAGCAGTTGATTATATGGGTTTGTGTAGCACAATGAGGATCTCATCTGGAGCTGAAAATTTGGAAATCATGATCTTATAGATACTTTTACAACCATGAGAGAGGAGGAAATTCCCTCACGGAAAGCATATGAAGTTAGAAGAAAAGATGATGTAGAATCAAGCTGTGAAGGACCATAGCATTTTGAGATTAGATAGAGGAGAATGAGCCGGTAAAATAGATTGAGAAGGAGCAGCAAGACTTGTCAGAGAAAAAACAGAGGCATATGTTTCCATGGTAGGCAAGAAAAGAAAAGTGTGTTGAGAAGGATAGAGTGGAAAACTGCAGGGAGACTTCTTAGAGTTTAGGTAAGATGAGGACTGAAAAGCATTCAGTGGAGTTTTGCATCATGGATATTATCAATGATTTTGGCAAGAATGGCTGTGAGGGTAAAGTGATGCTGCCGAACTAAATTTTGTGGATTGTGGAATGATTCCATATCAGCAGTAAGGCTGTTTTGCTTTCTTATCATTCCTGTGTTCACTGGAGTAACACTTCTAATTTCCTTCAAGAACTTTCATTCTTGAAAGAAGTTACTTTCTCCTACATATGTGGCAGCAGTGTTTTAGGCAAGCAGACACTTTGCTTTTGGCAATACAGCAGTGAATAATCATAATTTAACAGGGAGATGTACACATACAATTCAAACAAACATATAATTTCAACATATGATAGGATAATAAATTCTAAAATGGATATCATGAAAGATTATAAAAGTGGGACTTTGTTTACACCACATCAGTGGCCACATAGAGAATCCACACTATAACTCACCTCTCAGTCTTTGACATCTCAATTTCAAAGTTTAATTCTACAGGCAAACCTCATTTTACTGCACTTCACTTTATTGTGCTTTGCAAATATTATGTTTCTTACAAATTGAAGGTTTGTGGCAACCTTGCATTTAACAAGTCTATTGGTGCCATTTTTCCAACAGCATGTGTCACATTTTGGTGATTCTCACAATATTTTTAACATTATTGTTATTATTTTATTTTTATCTGTTATGGTGACCTGTGATATGTGATCTTTTATGTTACTGTTATAATTGTTTTGAGGTGCCGTGAACCACTCCCATATGAAACAGTGAACTTAATCAGTAAATGTGTGTGTTCTGACTACTCCACCGACCAGCCATTCCCCCATCTCTCTCCCTCTCCTCAGGCCTCCCTATTACCTGAGACACAACAATATTGAAGTTCAGCCAGTTAACAACCCTAAAATGGCCTCTAAATGTTCAAGTGATAGGAAGGGCCACACGTCTCTCACTTTAAATCAAAAGCTAGAAATGATTAAGCTTAGTGAGGAAGGTATGTCAAAAGTTAAATGGGCTGAAAATGAGGCCTCTTGCACCAAGCAGTTAGCCAAGTTGTCAATGCAAGAAAAAGTTCTCAAAGGCAATTAAATGTGTTACTCCAGTGAACACACAAATGAGAAAGCAAAACAGGCTTATGGAAAAAAGTTTTAGTGTTCTAGATGGAAGATCAAACAAACCAGCCACAACACTCCCTTAAGCCAAAGCCTAACCCAAAGCAAGGCCCTAACTCTCTTCAGTTCTATAAAAGTTGAGAGAGACGAAGAAGCTGCAGAAGAAAAGTTTGAAGCTAACAGAGTATGGTTCACAAGGTTTAAGGAAAGAAACTGTAACATAAAACAACATGGAAGGTGAAGCAGCAGGTGCTGATGTAAAAGCTACAGCAAGTTATCCAGAAGATCTAGGTAAGATAATTGTTGAAGGTGGCTACACTAAACAACAGATTTTCACTATAAATGAAATAGCCTTCGATTGGAAGAAGATGCCATGTAGCACTTTTATAGCTAGAGAGGAGAATTCAATGCCTGGCTTTAGAGCTTCAAAGGACAGGCTGAGTCTCTCATTAGGGGCTGATGCAACTGGTGACTTTAAGTTGAAGCCAATGCTCATTCATCATTCTGAAAAATCCTAGGACCCTTAAAACTTATGCTAAATCTACTCTGTTTGTGCTCTATAAATGGAACAACAAAGCCTGGATGACAGCATATCTGATTACAGCATGGCTTATTGAATATGTTAAGCCCAATGTTGAGACCTGCTGCTCAGAAAAGAAGATTCCTTTCACAACATTACTGCTTACTGACAATGCACCTCATCACCCAAGAGCTCTGATGGAGAGGTACAAGGAGATTAATGTTGTTTTCATGCCTGCTGACACAGCATCCATTCTGCAGACTATGGACCAAGGAGTAATTTCAACTTTCAAGTCTTTTATTTAAGAGATACATTACATAAGGTTGTAGCTGCCATAGATAGTGATCTGGATCTGGACAAAGTAAATTGAAAATCTTTGTCTCATTCTGATGCCACTAAGAACATCTGTGGAAAGGAGGGGCCAAGATGGCAGAGTAGAAGCATCCAGCACACGCTGCTGTCACAGAGAGGACTGCAAGTGGTGAGAAGATGTTCCACTTTGGATGGATCGTCTAAAAGAGAGCCCTGGGATTTAACAGAGAAATGACAGGAGGCACCAAAGGCAAAGGAGAGGGAATTAGGGTGACCTACTCAGCCAGATCGGAGGTAGGTGGGGGAGGAGCCTGCACTCGGGGAAGGGGCAGGTGGGAAACCTCAGCATTCCACACTCTTCCTGCAGACCCTGCAATCTGAGCTGCGGGAGGTCCCCTCCACCCCTTGGGCCTCCAGACTAACACAGGGAGTTGCCTAGAGACTGCACAGTGGCATTGCTCTGGAGAGAAGGCACAGTGGGGTCCTGCTGGCTTCTGAGCCCTGGGCGTTGCAGCTGGCACCACTCTGCCAGCCAGCCACAGAATGCTGTGTTTACCTGGGGGCAGCTCCATTGCTGCCACCTCCTGATCACCACTGCCAGGCCAGGGCAGGGGCAAACGCCCACAGCCTCCTGCCCCTGCTTCCTCCACCTAGGGCACCCCACCCAGCTGCTGCCACTGGGGGACCAGGATAGGGGCAAACCTCCCCAGCTGCCCACCTCTGTTGCCACATGGAGAGGGACCTCCCCTGCCCCCACCTATGCTTTAAGTAGCAGCCTGGGGACCCCCCCACCCTTCCACAGGAACATCCCCCAGCGCCTGCTTGGACTGCGACAACCACAGAGGAATGGGGAGACACAGGAGAGCAGCAGTGTTATAGGCTCACAGGGCATCTGCCCCTCTTCAGCCTGAGCAATCATCTGGAGGAGGACTCAAGCACACCATCCACGAGCCTGGGAACTGGGGATTATAAAACCTAGTCCACCACCACTGGCACCCGAACACCCACCCAGGGTGCTGTGTTCCAATTGAACAAAATTGCCAGCAACAACGCAGTGGGTACCTACTGGCATAAGCTGAAAGGCAGTGTACCTTTTTCTCTCTACACTGAGCAACAGAGTTCCCAGCAGGGGTGAACAAGTGTACCACAAAGCTATCTGTTTTGAACTGAGAGAAGAGGTTCCAGATGAGAAGGAACCAGCATAAGAATGCTGGCAATATGAGAAAAACAAGCTCCTTGGACAACACCAAAGGATCACACTAGGGTCTCCAGCAATGTGCTCCAACCAAAAGGAAACTTTTGAAATGTCAGATATGGAATTCAAAATTTGGATCTCAAGTAAGCTCAATGGGATTGATGACAAAGTAAAAAACCAATACAAATAAACCAAAAGAAAATTAAGGGCATGAATTAAAAAATTCACTAAAAAGATAGACAGTTTAATTTAAAAAACATAACAGACCTCCTGGAAATGAAAGAGTCATTTAGGGAATTTTAAAACGCAATGGAAAGTTTTAACAACAGCAGAAGAAAGAATTTCAGAGTTGGAAGACAAGACTTTTGAATTAACCCAATTAGTCAAAAATGAAGAAAAAAGAATCAAGAGAAATAAATAAAGTCTCTGAGAAATGTAGGATTATATAAAATACTCAAACATAAGAATCATAGTTATACCTGAGGGAGAAGAAGAAAAAGCAAAAAGCATGGAAAATCCATATGATCATCTCAATAGAAGCACAAAAAACATTTGATAAAACTGAGCACTGCTTTGTGATTAAAAACCCTTAACAAACTAGGCACAGAAAGAACCTACCTCAAAATAATAAAAGCTATATATGACAAACCCATGGCCAACATCATACTGAATGGGATAAAGTTAAAGGCATTCCCCCTAAGAACTGGAACAAGACAAGGATTCTCATTTTCATGACTTCTATTCAACACAGTACTGGAAGTCCTAGCCAGAGAAATCAGGCAAGGGAAAGAGCATCCAAATCAGAAAAGAGGAGGTCAAACTATTCCTATTTACTGATAATATGATCTTCTATCTAAAAAACCCTAAAGATTCCTCTAAAAGACCCCTGGAATTGATAAACAATTTGAGTAAAGTCTCAGGTTACTAAATTAATGTACACAAATCAGTAGCATTTCTAGACACTAATAACAGCCAAGTTGAGAATCAAATCAAGAATCCAATGCAATTTACAATAGCTGCAAACAAAACAAAATAAAACAAAACAAAAACCTAGGACTATACTTTACTAAGGAGGTGAAAGATCACTAGAAGAAGAACTACAAAACACTGATGAAAAAAATTGCTGATGACACAAACAAATGGAAAAACATTCCATGCTTATGGATTGGAAGAACGAATATTGTCAAAATGTCCATTCTGCCCAAAGTGATTTACAGATTCAATGCAATTCCTATCAAATACTAACATCATTTTTCACAGAATTAGAAAAAACAATGCTAAATTTCATATGGAATCAAAAAAGAGCCTGAATAGCCAAAGGAATCCTAAGCAAAAAGAACAAATCTGGAGGCATCACATTACCCAACTTCAAATTATGCTACAAGGCTATAGTAACAAAAGCAGCATGGTACTGGTATAAATGTAGACACATAGATCAATGGAACAAGATAAAGAACCCAGAAATAATACCATACACCTGCTACTGATCTTCAACAAAGCAGACAAAAACATACACTGGGGAAAGGAGGCCCTATTCAATAAATGGTGCTGGGAAAATTGGAGAACCACATGCAGGAGACTGAAACTGGATCCCTGTCTCTCACCATACACAAAAATTAACTCAAGATAGATTAAAGACTTAAATGTAAGACCTGACACTATAAAAATTCTAGAAGAAAATATAGGAAAAACTTTTCTGGACATTGGCCTAGACAAAGAATTTATGATGAAGACCCCAAAAGCAAATAAAACAAAAACAAAATAAATAAATGGGACTTAATTAAACTAAAAAGTTTCTGCACAGCAAAAGAAATAATCAACAGAGTAAATAGACAACCTACAGAGTGGGAGAAAATATTTGCAAATTATACATCTTACAATGGACTAATATCCAGAATTTACAAGGGACTCAAACACATCAGCAAGAAAAAAAAAATAACCCCATTAAAAAGTGGACGAAAGACATGAACAGACATTTTTCAAAATAAGATATACAAATGGCCAATAAACATGAAAAAAATGCTCAACATCACTGATAATCAGGGAAATGCAAATTAAAACCACAATGACACACCACCTTACCCCAGTCAGAATGGCCATTATGAAAAAGTCAAAAAACAATAGATGTGGTGAAAAGGGAACTTATACACTATCGGTGGGATTATAAATTAGTACAACCTCTATGGAAAGCAGTATGGAGATTTCTCAGAGAACTAAAAATAGACCTACCTTTCAATCCAGTAATCCCACTTCTGGGAATCTACTCAAAGGAAAAGAAGTCATTTTATAAAAAAGACACCTTCACCCATATGTTTATCACAGCACAATTCACATTGCAAAGGTATGGAACCAACCCAGGTGCCCACCAACTGATGAATGAATAAAGAAAATATGGTATATATACCATGGAATACTACTTAGTCATTAAAGAAAACAAAATACTGTCTTTTGCAGCCACTTGAATGGAACTGGAAGTCATTATTCTAAGTGAAGTAACCCAGGAACAAAAAACCAAATAATGCATGTTCTCACTTATAAGTAGTAGCTAAGCAATGGGTATGCATGGTCATACAGAGTGACTTAATGGACATTGGGGACTTAGAATGGGGAGTGTCGGAGGGAGGTGCAGGACGAAAAATTACCTTTTTGGTATAATGTTCACTATTCAGTGTTCATTGACTTCTTCAGTATGCAATTCATCCATGTAACAAAAAACCCACGTGTACCCCCTAAATCTACTTAAAAAAATGAAAAAAAAATAAATGGTAAAATCTTTTTAATTGAAAAATATTAAATATTTGAAGCACGTTCACTACTATTTTAATTTTGTTTGTTCAATAATAAATGCCAAATACATGCATTTACATTTCAATAAAAACAAATATTCAACCCAACAGAGTCTGATGGGTATCTTAAAAATTAGGTAAACCAGATGCTTTTGTTAAAAATTTTTCATAAAATAATATTTGACTTACTGCCTATATTTTCAATAGTTAGAAATTTTGGTGAAATATTTTTGTTACATTGTTAATATTATCAAACCCAAAATGGAATTACAAAGCATAAAACCTTTCTTGACTCAGTATGCAAATATAGTGTACAAAAGATTTCTGTATCCTTTCAAAAGGAAGGAAGGAAGGAAAGAACATTTATGGAGGAGGTATTAACAGAAGTCTGGATGAAGGTGATTCCTACTCTCATGGATAACTTTGAAGGATTCATGATTTCAGTGAAGTAAGGAACTGCAGATGTGATAGAAATAGCAAGAGAGCTAGAATTAGAAGGGGAGCATGAAGATGTGACTGAATTGCTGCAATCTCATGATAAAACTTTAATAAGTAAGGAGTTTCCTTTTATGGGTGAGCAAAGAAAGTGGATTTTTTTGAGATGGAATCTACATCTGGTGGAGATACTGATTTGACACTATTGAAATGACAACAAAGGATTTAGAATATTAAATAAACTTAGTTGATAAAGCAGCAGCAGGGTTTGAGACGATTGACTACAGTTTTGAAAGAAGTTCTGTTCATAAAATGCTATCAAGCAGCACTGCATGCTGCAGAGAAATCTTTCATTAAAAGAAGAGTCAATTGATGCAGCAAACTACATCACTGTCATATTTTAAGAAATTGCTACAGCCACCCCAACCTTCAGCAACCACCACTCTGATCAGTCACCAGCCATCAACACTGAGGCAAGACCCTCCACCAGCAAAAAGATTATGGCTTGCTGAAGACTCAGATGACTGTTTGCATTTTTTAGTAATAAAGTATTTTAAATTAAGGTATTGAACATTGTTTTTAGACATAATGCTATTGCACACTTAATAGAGTACAGTATAACGTAAACATAGCTTTTTATATACACTGAAAAACAAAAAAACTTATGTGACTTGTTTTATTGTGGTGGTCTGTAACTGAATCCTCAGTGTCTTGGAGGTATGCCTGTATTTGACTTTAGCCTTCATCTCAATGACTTATACCCTAGAGATTGTCGTTAGCAGGGGCATACCAAAGGTCAGGCAATGCAAGTAGTCTGCCCCAGTCACAGGTAATAAGGGGGCGCTTTTGAGAGATTTAAAAAATAATAGTGATTAAAAGTCAATCTGATCTTTATTATCACCATATGCCAAGAATTCTAAACAATGTTAGTGATTAAATACTACTACCTGGAAAAACATTTTGTTGTTCTAAGTTCTAAACAAATTTTGAGGTTACCGTTGAGTTTTAAAAATATATGTAACCTCCCAATGATCACATTTTATTCCTTATCATTTAATAAATATAGCATTGTACATGGAAGTTATTTTGGAGAATTCTCAGTTTTACAGTTGTCTTCAATATGCATAGACTCTAATACGGAAATATCCCATGTACATTTCATCCAGTTTCCTCCAATTGTATCTTGCAAACCATAGTATAATTATAACCAGAATATGGATGCTGATATAGTCAAGATACAGAACATTTCCACCTCCACAAGGATCTCTCAGGTTTCCCTTTTATAGCAACACCAAATTCAGTCCTGATCCCATCCACTCTTTAACCCCTGGCAACCATTAATTTATTCTCCATTTCTATAATTTTACCATTTCAAGAATATTATATTAGTGGAATCATTCAGTGCATAATATGTTGGGATTGATTTTTTTCACTCTGCATACTTCTCTGGAGATTCATACAAGTTATTGTGTATGTTAATAGTTCATTCCTTTTTATTTCTGAGTAGGATTTTATGGTGTGGATATACCACAGTTTGTTTAACCATTCACTTGATGAAGGACATTTGGGTTGCTTCCAATCTTAAGCTGTTATGATTAATGTTGTTATAAGCATTCATGTACAGATTTTAAGCCTTCATTCTCTGGGACATATGCCAAGGAGTATAATTACTGAGTCATATTGTCAGTGTATGTTTAGTTTCATAAGAAGCTGCCAAAGTGTTTTCCAAATTGCTGCACTGTTTTGCATTCCCACCAGCAATGCTTGAGTAATCTAATTTCTCCACATCCTTGCTAGCATTTGGTCCTATCATTGGTTTTCATTTTAGCAATTCCATTAGGTGTGTAGCAATCATTGTGGTTTTAATTTGCATTTATCCAATAGCTAATGATGTTAAATATCTTCGGTTTTTCTTTCTTTTTTTTTTTAATAACTAAAGCGCATAGTTTATTCATATCTTCTTAGTTTTTACCTAATGTCCTTTTTATGTCTGCAGGGTCTGTAGTAACATCCCCTGTTTCATTCCTGATATTAGTAACTTGTGTCTTCTTTTTTCCTTGTCTGTTTTGCCATAAATTTATCAATTTTATTGATTTTTTTTTAAAAACCAGTTTTTTGTTTCATTGGGTGTTCTTTATTATTTTCTATTTTCAATTGCATTGATTTCTGCTTTTATCTTTATTAATTCATTCCTTAGGCTTGTTTTGGGTTAATTTTTCTCTTCTTTTTCTTGGTGGTTGAAGTGGGATCTTAGATTATTACTTTTCCTCATTGCTAATATTTACATTTAGTGCTATAAATTTTCTCTCAGTACTGCTTTCCCTCAGTACAAATTTCGTTAGGTTGTATTTTCACCTCCACTCAGGTCAATGTGTGATTGATTTCCTTTGAGACATCCTCTTTGATACTTGGATTATTAGGAAGTATATTGTTTAATTTCCAAGTATTTGAAGATTTTCCTGCTATCTTTCTGTTATTTTTTATAGTTTTATTCCGTTGTGGTTGGAGAACATACTCTTCATGATATCAATTCTTTTACACTAAATTTGTTGAGATCTGTTTTATGGCCCATGATGTGATCTTAATTGCTATATGTTCCATATGTATTTGAAAAGAATGTTTATTCTGCTGTTGTTGGGTGGAGCGTTCTGTAAATGGCTATTAGATACTGTTGGTTGACAGTGTTGAGTTTTTCTATATCCTTGCTGATTTTCTGGCTAGTTGTTCTATCGGTCGTTGGGAGAGGGGTGTTGAAATTTCCAACTATAATTCTAGATTTGTCTATTTATTCTTTCCATTCTATCAGTTTTTCTTCCACTTTTTTTTTTCAGATCTGTTGGTTGGTGCATACACATTTCAAATTACTATGTCTTCTTGGTGGATTGACCCTTTTAATAGTATATAATGTTCCTGTCTGTCTTTGGTAATTTGCTTTGCTCAAAAGTCTACTTTATCGGATATTAATATATAGCTACACCTGCTTTCCTTAGACTAATGTTTGCATGATATATGTTCTACTTTCAACATGCCTATGTCATTATATTAGAAATGAGTTTCTTGTAGATAGCTATAGTTGGGTCATGCTTTTTAGTTCTCTCTTAACTCTCTCTGTATTTTAACTCTCTTTTCATTGGTGTATGCAGACAAATATTGGTAACTTACTTGGTATATATGGACAATTTGCATTTAATGTAATTTATATTTTATGGCTTAATTGTCCATTTAATTTTTGGCTTTTGTTTGTTCTCTCTGTTTTTTGTTTCCCTGTGTTTTTTTCTCCTGACTTTCTGTGGGTTATTTGACATTTTCTAAAATTCTATTTTAATTTATCTATAATGCTTTCGGTGTATCTCTAGGTATAGCTTTCTTTAGTGGTTGCTGTAGTGCCCGTTATAGATGCATAACACAGTCATCTACTAGTGATGTCATTTCACCAGTTTGAATGAACTATAAAACATTGCCTCTCTTTACATTCATTTATCTTCCCCAATTCATAATACAAGTTTCTTTATATTTTCCACAGTACATGTTTAGAACCTCATCAGACAGTGTTATAATTTTTGCTTGATCCATTAACCATAATTCAGGAAATGCAAGGAAAAGGAAAGCCTATTCTATTTATCCATATTTTTGTTTACTGTGTTCTTTCTTCCTTCCTGATGTTCCAAGGTTTCTTTTTATCATTTTCTTCATGTTCAGAGAGCTTCCTTTAGACATTCTTTTAGGGTTGGTCTGCTAGTGAAAATTAGAGAGTGTCTTGATTTCCTGTCATTCCTGAAGGATAATTATATATTTATATGATTCTGATTCACAGTTCTCTTTTAGTACTTGAAAGATATTGGGCAACTTCCTTCTGGCCTCCCCAGTTTCTACTGAGAAATGTACTGTTATTGGAATTTTTATTTTCTTGAGTAAGGTCTCATTTTCCCCTGGCTGCTTTCAAGATTTCTTCTTTTTTTTAATTTTCAAATTTTGTTATGATATGTATTGACATGAATTTCTTTAGGTGTATTCTGATTAGGGTGTTCTTAGCTTCTTGAATCTGTAGGTTTATGATTCTTTACACAAATTTGGAAGTCTTCAGCCATTTTATCCTTGAGTACTTTTTCATCCCTATTTTCTTTTTCTTCTCCATACAGGATTCTGATAACACAAATACTAGACTATTTGTCATAGTTCTACAGGTCTCTGAGGCTCTGACCACTTTTTTCAGTCTATTTTCTCTCTGTGGCACAGATGGGCAATTTCTGTTATTCTGCCTTCCAGTTCACAGATTCTTTTCTCTGACCCATCCATTTTGCTGTTGAACTCATCCACAGAGTTTTCTATTTTAGTTATTTTATTTTTAGTTCTAAATATTCCATTTGTTTCCTTTTCATATCTTCTGCTTCTTTGCTGAGACATTCTATTAATATTTTTTTTAAATTTATTTTGAACATGGTTTTAATTGCTTGTTGAAGCACTTTTAAATAATGTCTGTTTTGAAACTCATGTCATAATTCTAACATCTGGGTTATCTAGGTGTTGGTGTCTAATTGATTATATTTTCTCGCTCACGTTGAGATTTTACATGTTCTTGATATGATGATTGATTTTCAATTGAAAGCAGGATATTTTGAGTATTATATTGGGCAATTGTGGGTCTTAATTAAGCCTTTTGTTTTAAGATGTCCCAATCCTCCTGAAAATCAGTTTTCTCAGAAGTCATCAAAGATCTCTCTGTTGTTAAATCCAAAAGATATTTTTAAGGTGTATCATCTAGACAAGTTTTTCTCAAGTTTTAATATGCATACCAATCATATGATAATGCAAATTCTGACTCAGGAAGTCTGGGGAGGGCCTGAGATTCTGCATCTCAGACTAACTCCCTGGAAAAGCTGATGCTACTCACCTGCAGACCACATTTAGGGTAGGCAGGTTTTCTGCAGTGTTTAACATTCACTTCTTTTTAAAAACTTTATCTCCCTGGGACTCTGCACTCTTATTGTTAAATCCAGGATCTGGGAAATCATTTGCAGTGTCTGTTCCATAGTGTTCTTCTTCGACCATCCCACATTGTTAGCATTCCTACTGCTGTAGACCCTCTTCTCTGCTCAATCCGAACACTGTCCTTGGGAAATTTCATCTACTCAAATGGCTTCAATTATCATTTAAGCAGTCTGAAGACAAGAGATGATAAGTCTGGGCTCTGGAGTTAGACAGACCTGGGTTCTAATCTTTGCTCTGTCACTTAAAAGCATTGTGATCTTGCATAATTTAATTCAACATCTCTATAGCTAGATCTTCTCACATGTAAAATGAAGAATAATAAAGTTAATAACATGATGGGTTGTTATATTAAGTGAGATATTCCCTATGAATCTTATAGCTAATGAATAGTTCCAAAACACTTTGTTTGCAATTGTAGAAATATTTTATGTGAGGTTAATGAAGCTTAAGCTTCAGGGTCTCTTATTTGAATAAGTCCCTTTCAAGGCCCGGGGAAGGCCCCTAGCACTATGTTCATGTTATCATATATTTTGTATATTTTTCAAAAAATAAGATATTTTAATCACAACCAGTTAAGACCCTTGCTTTTCCACTCCAACTTCCCTTTTATTACAATTCTGCTTTTGTAGGGTGATGATAAAGTGGCCACAAGCTTATCTGGGATTTGGCTAAGGTCAATTTAAATTAGGGATGCATTTAATTTGGATTTAATTGGATTTATTTGTGACTTGCAGTCATTTTATTATATATTTAGGCATTTGCTAGCAAGATTTCACAAGCTTCAAACAAAAATTTTTTGACACTTACTAATTATTTTACACTACACTGTTTTGCCTTTTCTTTGCTAGTGATGCATTCACAAGTCCTTGGTTTCTCAAGGCATGATAATCTATTGTCAGCTACTTTCCAGTATTTGAATCTATATACCACCTCTCTAACTGGCTCCGTTACACTTTTCTAGTTTCATTGCCCACTGCTATGGCATCTGTGCACCCTATCTAAACTGTATTCTTTACCTTTGGTTATGCTTCTCCTTTGGCATAAAATGGCTTTGCCCAATCATATCTATTAAGGTTTTAATTAACTTTTTTCTGATTGGTCACAAAATGTTTACATTTATGGGGATAATCCCCACACTAATAATACACCAGTACAATGAGAACATTAACAACTGTGTCTAAGATGGCACCCAAGATTTCTGCCCCCTGGTGTACACAACTTGTATAACCCCCTCCTGTTGAGTGTTGGCAGGATTAGGTTACATTATATAACAAAAATGAAGGGATTTTGCTAATGTAATTAAAGTCTTTAATCAGTTTGACTTTGGGTTCACCAAAAGGGAGACTATCTTTGATAGGCCTGATCTAATCAAGTGGGCTCTTTAAAAGGGGAGTTAGTCTTTTCCTGAGATCAGAGAGTCTCTCCCGCTAGAGGAATCAAGCTGCCATGAATTCTACAGCTATAAGGAAATGAATTCTGCCAACAAACAAGTGAGTTTGGAAGAGGACCCACAAGCCTCAGACAAGACTGTGACCTTAGTTGACTCTTTTCTTTGATTACAGCATTGTGAGATCCAGCTTAGCTGTACCCTACAGAAACTGTGAGATAATAAATAAGTGTTGTTGTAAGTTGCTAAGTTTGTGGTAATTTGTTACACAGCAGTAGGAAACTAATACAGACTTAATAAACTGGTTGATGAGTGTCAGCAGTTCATAATATTTAGGATTGTTATAGCATAAGAAAACTTGAAATGTAATAAAATTGTATAGCACTCAGTAACTTGATAGCTATTTTCCCAAATTTTTCTATATTCCTAAACGTTTATATAACATTATCATAATGCATTGTGAATTTAAAACATTGTTCAACCATGCTTGGAGTAAAGACAGCATTATCTTTCTTTTCTTTATGTAGGAAATATTACAAATGTATTGTCATATGAAAAGCCAATTAAGAAGTATGGACCCAAAAAATATAAAAACAAAAAGTATTACAGAAGTGTGTCAGAAAAATAACTAATAAAATATTATGGAGCTTTCTGAATTTTCTGATATTTGTGGTATCTACTTTTTAAAATTTGTATTTTGCTGTGATTTTATTTCTCATTCTAAATAATTATTTTTCTACCCATTTTTTATTCATAATTTTATGTTCTTTTTAAAAGCTTATAAGTTTCTTTCAAGTTGTAAGTTTCAGGCTTACAAAACATAAATCCTCCTCTGTGCATGATCATAAAGCTATGAAATTCAACCCTAGAAGGGCAGGAAGAATGTGGAGAAAGTTAAAAAAAAATTGTGAAATTCTCCTTAGCCCTCTATTTGGCCCCTGGAGGGCGTTGTTGCCTAAATTGGAAGTGGCTTTTCTGTAAAAGATTAGAATAATCTTACGAAATCCTTCCTTCCCCACAGTTTAAGGAGGTGTTCTGACAGCAGTTTTAGACGACGACATATAAAGCATCTCAGACACCAGAAGCAGGCAGATTTGTCAAGAGAGCATCTCTTCCTAATAGTTCCTACAATGTCCTAAGAAGAAGAAATCTAAATCCCCTGTCATTTCTCCTTAACCTCACAGCAACCTGGGTCTGAGTCTCCCAGTCATCAGATTTTCTTTGTCTGTGGGGAATGCTTGACCATGACGTTGGTGTGCATCTTAATGCTTGGGGTGCTCCTGTCCCCGAGCATCATTCCATTTTACTCCCTTGCCCACAAATGGAGTATTGCCTGTTTGACTCTGTATAGAGACTTTCTGTGTTAGCTGAGTTCACTGACACAGCATTGATATTGCAGGAGGAACCAGAGCCCAGTCAGTGAACCAGCCTGATGTTTATGCCACTGTTTCTGGAGGAGCCCCTCTGGAGCTGAGGTGCAGCTACTAATCTTCTCTTTGCCGTATCTTTTCTGGTGTGTGCAATACCCCAACCAAGGACTCCAGCTTCTCCTGACGTGCACGTCAGGAAACAGGCTTGTTTCAGGCATTAAAGGTTTGGGGGCTGAATTTAGGGAGGATGCAAACTTCTTCTACCTGAGGAAACCGTTAGCCTACGGGAATGACTTGGCTGAGTACTCTGTGCTGCATCCAACGTTGCCTAGGACTGCAGGGGAACTGAATACAAACTGCCTGAGTCACGCAGCTTGAATGACTGAGGATCTCAGCCTTAGTTGTTTGCAAGAAGTTAACATGTTCTGGGAAGGCAAACAGTACAAAGAAAGTAGAATCCTGGGGAGTGTTTAGTTCCCATGGACACCTTTTGTTTCTTTTATTTATTTATTTAGCTGTTTTGCAAAGGAAAGACTCCTGTCTCCTGACTCTAGGGGAAATTAGGCTATGAGATTTTCAACAAGCTGGAGGAAGTTACTTGCTCCCATGTCATCTGAGGTAGTGGTGGGCTGAGATGACTTGAGATTGGCCGTGTGGGTTGATATAAGGCAAATCAGATATTTGCTTTACATTATAAATCTCACCTCTCAAGCAATCTGAAAACCCAGGATGAGTGTTTATTTCAAACTGCATTATCTACAGATTATTTTACCCAGTCCCCTGACTTCAGTGAAAGAAACATCTTCAAAGGACTTCAGCTCACTGACTAAAGTATTTGAAGTTGGGAGACTTAATTAATCTGGCATTTGAGGATGTGCGCAAGGCAACCTTTCCAAAGACATTATAAGTAGGAAGGAAAAAAAGACCTTTATCTAGTGGTCCCCAGCAAAAGTCATTCTAAATGAAACTCAATGTCATACCAGAGTTCCATGTGGAATCTTGGGGTTGGTTGTTCTACAAATGACTTGCCCTTTCTTCATCAGACCCACTCAGATTACCTCTCTCTTCTTTTCCTGCCTTCTAATTCAATTTCTTTAATACTTGCTGAGTGCCTAATAACAATTAGTGATTCCTTAATCATCTTTACTTATTTTTCTACATTATTCCTCACAGTGCCAATGGTAAACATTTGCAACACTCATGAACAACTCATCCAACCTTCAGTGTCTGCAAACAACTTCAATTTCTACTTTAGTGAAAATATAAGGATCCTCATTTTCCATCCCTTTTTCCTCCAAATTCATCTACAGAGGATTGTTTTTATTACTATTTATAGTCTGGAGCAAAAGCACAAATTATTTTCATACAGGTTTTTTTATAAACAGTTATTTTTCTTTTAAACTATTTAAAATAATCTACTAAAGCTAAAAAGCAAAATACAAATAATAATTAACAATCAAGAGTTTTAATAAAATGTATTTAAATAAAATTGAAATTTTATTTAAATTTTAAAGCTTAATTAAATTGTAGATTTTTTAAATAAAAATAAAACTATTCACTATTCTAGTTTCAATGTCTATCTATTATAGTTGCTGAAGTACATAATCAGTATCACTCTTTATGCAGGTTCAATCTGGAATAAATATACACAATTTAAAAGTAATATTGTTTAATATTACAAAGTGTTCCAGCCATTATGAACAGTTGTGGTGAATACTATGCTGATTCATGAGTACCCTGCAGAACCTCACATGAGTACATAGGAAAAAGAAAGAAAACAGATCCTTAGCTCCCTTGGGAAACAATATTTCATTACATAAGAATCTATTGCACCCATGCCATCTAAGAGGAAAGATTGGGCTAGTTAATTAGTTTTTCTTTCTCTTCCCTGAATATCCCCCAAATTCCAAATTAGAGTGTGCCTCCTATGGCAGCAGCAGCATAACCCACAAATATTTCTGACATTCAAATACATTCTCAAGGACAAGGGTCAAAGTACGTGAAGAAGCATTTTCCTTAATCCTGAATGGTGTTAGTAGTTGTTTAAGGTTACAGATTGTACCTGGACCTGAGTGACAGAGATAGCCAGTGTTCTTCAATACATTTGTGTGGGGGTGTGTGTGTGTGAGAGAGAGAGATTGGATGGCCCTGTAAAATATGGGGCTCTGGGCAATGGCCCTCTTGCCTGAGTCTAAAGATGATACTATCCACGTGCTTACTCATCTTCTTCTCTTTTCCTTGTATTTAAAATAGTCACTTTTCAAAGATCATTATCTTTGCTTTCATCACTCTCCAGTCTCATCACCTCCACAGACAGCATACAGCAGCACATCCTCCATCAAGTTGTGTCCTGCAGTAGAAGTTTGAAGTAATTGTTACTGTCTTTGTGCTCATGTGGTGTTTATTGGCTTGCTTTTGTTATGACATCCTATAGATCTTTATTACATTAATAGAGATGTTTGTCTCCCCCACTATATCACAAGCTGTCTGAAGAAAGATACAGTATCTAATTCAAATTTGTATTTCCCCGGGTCTAACACACTCTTAAATATATTGGCTAAACTGTATTGAATCAGATTGCTGGGCTCATATTTTTTAAGTTTGTAGGTAAGAATTAAATAGGTTGTTTTCATATTATATAAAATTACATTACATAAAAGTATTTATTTTCATAAAAAGGCACTATGGGGACTCATAGTCCTATTTATGGTACTCTCCATCTTGTGGACATGTCTGTGGCTTCATGTCAATCCACGGATACAGCCCTAGGAAAGGACAGCTGGGCTGAGATACATACATATGCTGAGGGAGAAGTGTTCCTTTCTTAAGGTTTTAGCCCATCAGGAGGCACTATAGGCACTTTCTTAAACTGAGGGACTACCCTGAGGGATCTAGTAGTGAACACTTGTTGAAAGACTTGAGAAATTTGTTGAGTGTAAAGATGGGGGCTAGTAATAGCAAAGAGGGAAGAATAATTGTGTGCAAGGACAAACTTAATTGTTATCAGCCATAAGAAACATGCTTTTGCTGAGTATTGCTTTCAATTGATAGGTCTGTCTTCTAAAACAAGATCAATGACTGATAAGGATATTCAAGGACTAGACGGTTATAGCTGTAATGCACATATATCTATATTTAAATTTTTATCATTATCTTTATCTATCTATATCATTATCTTTATCTGTATATCAGAAAAGATTCCTGGATCAAACAAAGAATCATATAAAGAAAAAAGGGAAGATGGAGAATTCCAAAAAGAGAATTCAGATTTTTTTTTATTTTTATTGCCTAAGGTTTTCATATATCAGGAAAAGATATGAAATTTCATTTCACGGGTTCAAAATTATTTCCAAACCATTGAATGCTACCTTTTCTTTACTATTCCTGTCTCTTTCCTTTAACTAGAAAATCAAAAAAAAAAAAAAAAAGGAGAGAGAAAAGGAAGAATATGGAAGCAAAAAATGTAATGAGAGGAGAAAGTGTGAGGAAAAGAGGAAGACAGAGGAATTATGAAGAAAACAAGATTGACTGAACTGTAAGAATAAGCCACAGGATGTTTGCATAGGATAAAAATTAGAAAAACAAAACATATTGTTCAGCCAGGGTAATATGTAGAAAAGATGTCTGAGCTGATCTCATTTTTCCCCCTCACAATTTACCATCTTATTAGGGTCATTTCTTACAACAATATTTACCACAAGTGTTTGTTATTCTAGGAGAGTCCTAATTCACATATTTTGTATGTTCCAATAACAGAAATTTATTAAGTATATAATACATAGCATTTATGTTCTTATCACTTTGTATGACTTGTATGACTTTTACCTAAATTAATTCATTGGTCAATAAAGATCCTTTTATTAGAACACATGCTTGTTTTGGGGGTTGAAAGTGTGGATGGTCTTTCTGTGATCCTCCCCAGGCTCTAATTAGTATACCCAAGGCATGTTTTCCTTTGGAGGGGGATTCCTCCCCTTCCTTCTCCAAGGACCTCTCACACTCTATTATATCCAGTATTATCAGAAAATGTCCCTCAGGTTACAGAACAATGACCTTTCTTTTATCCCTCTCACTCCACCAATTTCCACCCTGTTCTCATCCAAGTTTGAGCTGGTGGGTGGGGCTTCCTGTCACAGAGTGCTATTAAAGAACTCAGTAGTGTCTGGGCGTGAGCAGGGTTTGTTGGGTGGAGCTGATTGGTTGTAGGAGCAGGAACAGTTCCAGAACGAAATCATGACACCCCCCCACCCCAGGTTTTAGTTAACTACATCTTATGTTGAAAATGCCCCGAGCAACAAGGCAAAGAGTTATGAAGAGGCTACTGGGCACTCTGCTGGGGCTTTTGAGTGCACAAGTTTGCTGTGAGTTGGGGCTATCCCAGAAGGGAATCTGGAAGGATTTAGCACCTGCGGTGTTGTTGCGGGGAGGAAGGGAAGAAAGCTCTTAAGTCTTGCAGACTTTCTATCCTTCTAATAATCTGCAGGGGCATTTTCAGTGTTACAGTGCCCATCACCTATGACTGTTCTCTGTTTCTGATCAGGTGTGAGAGGGATACAAGTGGAGCAGAGTCCTCCATCCTTGAGTCTCCACGAGGGAGCCAGTTGCATGCTGTGGTGCAATTTTTCTGCTTCTGTGAGCAACGTGCAGTGGTTTCGCCAAAATCCAGGGGGACGCCTCATCAACCTGTTTTACATTCCCTCAGGGACAAAGCAGAATGGAAGATTAAACGGCACAACAGTTGCTAAAGAACGCCGCAGCTCATTACACGTTTCCTCCTCCCAGACCACAGACTCAGCCATTTATTTCTGCGCTGTGGAGCCACAGCACTCCCCAGGCACCTGCAGCCTATGCACAAACCCTCAGCAGGGCTCAGCCCCTCCCCCAGTCACAAGCACATAATGAGGCCACCACAGCAGCATTTGCACAGCTTAACATTCCTTACCTACATAGGCAGAGTTTTAACTACAGATGCTTTTTGCCTCTACAGGTTTGGGACTTTGATCTTTATTTTCCCTTCTCAATAGACATCTCCTCATGCACTATAAATATCTAACTTGGAACTAGTAGAATAGCTGATAAGAGGATGGAATCAAAATAGATGTTTAAGATATAGTATGCTGGACTCCAAAAGGGTAAAAAGTAAAAGGAATGAAAAGAAAAAAAAATATTCCAATAAAGGTGTTATTAGCCATCTTAGACAATGATCCAACTTGGTTGAGTGTCTCAAGCACATTCAGGTCTGCTTCACCTCAACATGTACCAACAGGCAAGGGCAAATATTTGTATCCCATTCCATTAGTGCAGAAAAGTAAAATTCTCTCAATGTTTGTATATTGATAAATGGCTGTTGAAAAAACTCTAAAATATTATGTTCCACTCAACTAAGTCCTGTTCACGTTCTTGAGACTTGTATGTATGGCCTTGGATATGACCTATCTTGGGGAACATTCCATACATGCTTGAGATGAATGTGTTTTATGATCTTGGGTGGATGTCTGTTAGGTCTACCTGATTTATAGAGTTGTTCAAATCTTCTATTTCTTTGTTGATATTCTGCCTATTTGTCCTATCTATTATTAAAAGTGAAATACTGAATCTTCAACTATTATTGTTGAATTGTCTGTATCTCCCATCAATTCTGTCAGTTTTTGCATTGTGTATTCTGAAGTATGTTGTTAGGTGCATATATGTTTATAACTGTTACATCCTTTTAATAGACTGGCCCTTTTATCATTATAAAATGTCCCTCTTTATCTCTAGTAACATTTTTTGGTTTAAAGTATATTTTGTCTGCTAATAGCATAATGACTTCAGTTCTCTTATGATTGCTGTTTGCATGATATATCTTTTTTCATCCTTTTATTTTCAACTTATTTGTATCTTTTCATATAAAGCATGTCTCTAGTAGTGTATATACATACACACACACACACACAACCATTCTGGTAATCTGCTTTTTTATTGTATTGTTTAATCCATTCACGTTTGATATTATTATTTATAGATTTATGTCTGCCACTTTAATTTTGTTTTCTCTATGTCTTATTCTTTTTTCTTTCTCTGTTCCTCCTTAATTGCTTTGTTTTGCATTAGGTAAATATTTTCTAGTGTAATATTTTAATTCCTTTAATTATTTTTCCATTATGCTTTTTGAGTTATTTTGTTAGTGGATGCTTTAGAACTTATGATATGTATATATACATCTATACTAACCAGAATCCACTTCAGATTTATGCTAACTTAATTCCAATAAGATTTGAAATATTACTTCTATATAGCTCTGTTCCCTATCCTCCTTTTTTTTTTGCTATCATTATTCATACTATATCTATATATGTTACAAACCAATAATAAATTGTTATAATTATTTCTTTGTATAATTTTATGTCTTTTAAGAGGATGAAGAACAAAAAGGAAAGCAAGTGTGCACTAAAGAATTTGTTGTGTTAACCACCTTCTTACTTACTATTTCTGGTTTTCTTCATTTGTTCCTGTGGATTCAAGTTACCATCTGGTGTCACTTCCTTACTCCAATACAGTTTTGTAGCTATCTCCCTCCTTTGTTCTTTTATTGACATATTTATTACATTTCTACATTTTATAAGCCAAATAATACAATTATATATGTATTGTTTTATACAATTCCTCTTTAAATAAGTTAAGAGTAGAAAGGAGAATAAATATACAATTACACTGCCTTTTTTGGTGTGTGGATGCAAATTACTGTCTGGGTTACTTGCTTCCAGCCTGAGGAACTTCCTTTATTAGTTCTTATAAGGGGGGTCTGCTTGCAGCGAATTCTCTCAGTTTGTATTTATCTGAGAATGTTTTTATCTTACCTTCATTTTTGAAAGATAATTTTGCTGAATATAGGATCTTCATTGATGGAATTTTTCTTTCAGCACTTTCAATATATCTGCTCCTTGCCTTTTGGCTCTGTTGTTTTTGTTGAGAAATCAGGTGTTAATTGTATTGAGTTTCCCTCATATGTGAAGATTTGTTTTTCTCTTTCTGCATTCAAAATTTTCTATTTGTCTTTCAATATTTTTATTATGATGTGTCTGGGTATGGATCTCTGCGCATTCATTCTACTTGGAGTTCATTGAGTTTCTTACATGAGTAGATTAAAGTTTTTCATCAAATTTGGGAATTCTTAGCCATCATTTCTTCAAATGTTTTTCTGTTCCTTTCTCTATCTTTTCCAACAAAGGACTAATATCCAGAATCTATAAGGAATTCAAACAACTCAGCAATAAAATAAAAAAACCCATTAAAAAGTGGGCAAATGACATAAGCAGATATTTTTTAAAAGAAGGTATACAAATGGCCAAAAAACATGAAAAATACTCAACATCTCTTTTCTTTTCCTGGTACTCTCATTATGCATATTGGTGTGCTTAATGGTGTCCTTCATTTCTCTGAGTCCTTGTTCATTTTTCTTCATTCTTTTCTCTGTCTGTTTTTCAGATTGCATAATCTCTATAGATCTAGCTGCAAATTCACTGATTCCTTTTTCAGGGGCTCAAATCTACTGTTTGCCCCTCTAGTGAATTTTTCATTTGATTACTGCACTTTCCAACTCTAGAATTTCTGTTTTTTAAAAATAACTTCTACCTCTTTATAGATATTCTCTGATAAGATGTTGTCAACATATCTTCTTTACTTCTTTAAGCATGGTTTATTTAGTTCTTTGAGCATATTTAAGCCAGCTACTTTGACATTTTTGTCTTTTTTTTGAGATATGGTCTTGCTCTGTTGCTCAGGCTGGAGTGCAGTGGCACAATCATGGCTCACTGTAACCTCAAACTCCTGGGCTCTCGTGATCCTCGTGCCTCAGCCTTCCAAGTAGTTAGGACTAAAGACATATGCCACCATGCCCAGCTAATTTTTTAATTTATTTTTTGTATAGTCAGGGTCTTGCTATGTTGCCCAGGCTGGTTTTGAACTCCTGATCTCAAGCAATCCTCCCATCTCAGCCTCCCAATGTGCTGGGATTACAGGCATGAGCCACCATGTCTGGCTGAAATTTTTGTCTAAGTCCAACACCTGAGTTCTACAAAAGGCAGCTACTATTGTCCAATTTATTTATCCTGTATAAGAATCACATTTCCTGTTTCTCTGCATGTCTTATAATTTTTTGTTAAAAATATATTTTAGATAACATGTATTAGCTTCCTGTGGTTGCTCTTATGGGTTGAATTGTGTCTCTCAAAATTCATATGTTGAAATCATAACTTCTAGTACTTCAGAATGTGAACTTATTTGGAAATAGATTCATTGCAGATGTAAATAGTTAAGTCGAGATGAAGTCATTAGGATGGGCCCTAATCTAATATGATTGATGTCCTTATAAGAAGGGGAAATTTGGACACAGACACATACAGAAGGAGAACAGCATTTGAAGATGAAGGCAGAGATAAGGGTGATACTTCTAACAGCCAAGAAATGCTAAAGATTACCCCAAAACCACAAGAAGTTGGACAAGAAGAATGGAATAGATTCCCTCTCATAGCCCTCAGAAGGAACCAACACTGTGCTTGCTTCTGCAGCACATATACTAAAATAGAAACCAAACCTGTCAACACCTTGACATCAGACTTCTAGTATCCAAAATTGTGAGACAATAAATTTCTACTGTTTAAGCCACCCAATTGTGGTACTTTGTTAATAGCCTTAGCAAACTAATGAAGCTGCTGTAAAAAATTATTACAAATTTGGTGGCTTAAAACAAAAAAAAGTTATTCTCTTACAGTTCTGGAAGCAAGGAGTCTGAAATCGGTTTCACTGGGCTACAATAAAGGCATTAGCAGGGCTGGTTTCTTCTGGAGGTGCTGGAGGAGAGCATGTTTCCTTGCCTTTTCTAGTTTCTGGAGGCCACCTGAATTCATGGCTCATCCTTCTCGAAGCACTCCAAATTTTGCTTCCATCATCACATCTCCTTCTTCTTATGGAGTCAAATCTCCCTCTGCTTCCCTTTTATAAGAACACTTGTGATTATATTTAAGGCCCACCCCAATAGTCTAGAATAATCCTCCCTTCTCAAGATTCTTTAATTAATCACACATCCAAAGCCTTTCCTCCATATAAGGTAACATTTTCAGGTACCAGGCATTAACCATTCTAATCATCTTTGGGGGCCATTATTCAGGGTACCTGAATAATATATGCAGGCCACCTAAATATATGATTTCCTGCCCCTCCAGGACTTGTCATTGTTTGCTTGTTGTGTTAATCCATTTTGCATTGCTATAAAGGAAATACCTGAGATTGGGTAATTTGTAAAGAAAAGAAGTTATTTGGCTCACAGTTCTGCAGGCTGTACAAGAAGCATTGTGCCAGTATCTGCTTCTGGTGAGGGCTTCAGGGAGCTTCCAATTAAGGAGGAAGGTGAAGGGGGAGTAGGCATGTCACATGGTGAGAACAGTAGCAAGAGAGGGAGGAACTCCTTTATACCAGCTCTGGTGTGAACTAACGAAGTGAGAACTCACTCATTATCATGGGAGGGCATCAAGCCATTCATGAGGGATCTGCCTCCATGACCCAAGCACTTCCCGCAAGGATCGAATTTCAACATGAGATATGGAGGGGACAAACATCCAAACATGTCACTTGTTTATTCATTTAGTAATTAGTACTAGACTATTTCATTTAAGTCCATTTCCCCTACAGGGTGCAACCTATGATGTTCTTTCTCAGAGGACATAGTCTTGAGTATGTGCACAGACATCCTGGTGTGATAGTGGTTTTAGCAGGGCTCTCTTTTACTGCCTTTCTCCCTGATCTTTCTGTTAAACTATTTGCCTCTTTTTGCATCATACTCAGCCATGAGCTTCCATTAAGGAGGTGTTGGCTGATTGCACTACTGTTTTGAACAACACTCTGGGGCATAAATTGCTCCATGGTCTGATCCAGATAAATTCAGACCCCTTTGCAGAGGTAATCTTTGAGGTCAGTCCTTGAGGCCGATCCTTGAGGCTTGTTATAACCCCAGGAAGAGTCTTCTCAGTTGTCTTTTTTCCTGTTTCTCCCTATTAATTTTTCAGCTAGTCATCTGTGATTTAGTTTGCTGCTGTCACGGAGCTACCAGCCTCCTCTTAATTGCTTACCACAAAAATCCCCATTCATTTCAATAGTACCTTTAAGGCTTAGAGTTACCAATGCTCTGTTTCAAATAAAGTTTTCCTAAGGGACAGCTCCCTGTCCTTACAGCTGCTTCTGTCCCTGGACACAACTTCTGTGCTACTGCTCTGGAGCTGTGTGTGACACCCTTACTTTGTGAGCAGGGTGCTGAGTGGGGGCAGTAGTCTCTAGTGCCCATCTCCCAGATAGTGTATGTTGTACCTGTTAGGTATGATTTCACCCATCCCCTCCTCCCCTCTCCCACTTGATTGATTTCCCATGAGTTTCACTTCCATCTGTGCACATGGGTGCTGATCAGTTACTTCCAATTTCATAGTGAGTGCACATGGTATTGGTTTTTCTATTCTTGTGATACTTTACTTAGGGAGTGGTCTCCAGTTCCATCCAGATTGTTGCAAAAGGTATTGGTTCATTTTTTATGGCTGAGTAGTACTCCATGGTATATATATACCACATATTATTAATCCACTCATGAATTGATAGGCACCTGGGTTGATTCCACATCTTTGTGATTGTGAATTGTGCTACAATAAACATTGGAGTGCAAGTGTCTTTTTGATAAAATGACTTTTTTCCTTTGGGTAAATACCCAGTAGTGGGATTGCTGGATCAAATGATAGGTCTACTGTTAATTCTTTGAAGAATCTCCATACTATTTTCCATAGAGGTTGTACTAGTTTGCAGTCCCACCAAAAGTATCTAAGTGTTCCTTTCTCTCCACATCCATGCCAACATTTATTGTTTGGGGACTTTTTGATAAAAGCCATTCTCACTGGGGTTAGATGATATCTCATTGTGGTTTAGATTTGCATTTCCCTGATGATTAGTGACATTAAGCATTTTTCATATTTTTATTGGCCATTAGTCTATCTTCTTTTGAATAGCTTCTGTTTATGTTTTTTGACTACTTTTTAATAGGGTCATTTGATTTTTTCTTGCTGATTTGCTTGAGTTCATTGCAGATTCTGGTTATTAGCCCTTTATCAGATGTATAGCATGCAAATATTTTCTCCCATTCTTTTGGTTGTCTATTCACTCTATTAATTGTTTCCTTGGCTGTGCAGAAGCTTTTTAACTTAATCAATTCCCATTTATTAAGTTTTGTTGTTGTTGTGATTGCCTTTGGGGAATTCTTCATAATTCTTTGCCTAGGCCAATATCTAGAAGGGTTTTTCCAAAATTTTCTTCTAGAATCTTATGGTTTCATGTCTTAGGTTTAAGTCTGTTATCCATCTTGGATTAATTTTTGTGAGGGGTGAGAGATTTGGGTCCTGTTTCAATCTTCCACATGTGGCTATTGAATTTTCCCAGCAGCATTTACTGAATAGGAATTCGTTTCCCCAGTGTATATTGTTGTCTGCTTTGTCAAAGATCAGATGGCAATATGTGGATGGTTTTATATTTGGGTTCTCTGTTCCATTCCATTCGTCTATGTCTCTATTTTTGTGCCAGTCCATACTGTTTTGGTTACTGTAGCCTTGTGGTATAGCTTAAAGTCTGGTAAAGTGATGCCTCCAGATTTGTTCCTTTTACTTAAGGTTTCTTTGGCTATTCAGGCTGTTTTCTGGTTCCAAATGAAGCATAGAATTATTTTTTCTAGATCTGCAAAACATTGGGTTGCTATTCTGGTGGGGATTGCATTGAATCTGTAAATCACTTTGGGTAGTATGGACATTTTAACAATGTTGGTTCTGCCAATCAATCCACAAGAGTGATATGTTTTTCCATTTGTTTATATCATCTACAATTCCCTTCCTCTGTGATTCATAGTTCTCTTTGTAGAAATCTTTCACCTTCTTGGTTAAATACATTCCTAAGTATTTTTTTTCTTTGTAGCTATTGTAAAAGGTATTAAGTCTTTGATTTGATTCTTAGCTTGACTGTTGTTGGAATATAGGAATGTTACTAATTTGTGTACATTGATTTTGCAACCTGAGACTTTGCTGAATTTATTTATTAATTCCAGAAGTCTCTTGGTGGAATCTTGGGGTTTTCTAAATATAAGATCAGATCCTCAGCAAAGAGAGATAGTTTGACCTCCTGTTTCCCCATTTTGATACCCTTAATTTCCTTCCCTTGCCTGATTGCTCTGGCTAGAATTTCCAACACTATGTTGAATAGAAGTGGTGACAGTGGGCATCCTTGTCTTGTCCCAGTTCTAAGTGGGAATGCTTTCAACTTTTCTCCATTCAATGTGTTGGCTGTAGGTTTGTCATATATGGTTTTTATAATTCTGAGGTATTTTCCATCTATGCCCATTTTAAGAGTTTTTAATCATAAAAGTGTGCTGAATTTTGTTGAATGCTTTTTCTGCATCTATTGAGATGATTATATTACCTTTGTTTTTGCTTCTGTTTATGTGGTGAATCACATTTATAGATTCACATATGTTAAACCATCCTTGCATCACTGGGATGAAGCCCACTTGGTCACGGTGGATTATTTTTTTGATGTGCTGCTGAATTCTGTTTGCTAGAATTTTATTGAGGATTTTTGCATCTACATTTATAAGGGGTATTGGTCTATAGTTTTCTTTTTTTGTTGTGTCCTTTCCTGGCTTTGATATCAAGATGATACTGGCTTCAGAGAATGAGTTGGAGAGGATTCCTTCCTTCTCAATGTTATGAAATAATTTCTGCAGTATGGGTACCAATTCTCCTTTGTAGGTCTGATAAATTTTGGCTGTGAAACCATCTGGTACAGCACTTTTTTTTGTTGGAAGATTTTTTTATTGCTACTTCAATTACATTGCTCATGTTTGATCTATTCAGAAATTCTAATTCTTCCTGATTTAGCCTTGTGAGGTTGTGTATTTCCAGGAATTTGTCCATTTCCTCAATGTTTTTGAGTTTATGTGCATAGAGATTTTTATAGTATTCACAGATGATATCTTATATTTCTGTGGTATCAGTTGTAATATCTCCTTTTTCATTTCTGATTGAGCTTATTTGGGTCCTTTCTTTTCTATTTTTGGTTAATCTAGTGAAAAGTCTATCAATTTTCTTTATCTTTTCAAAGAACCAACTTTTTGTTTCATTAATTGTCTGTATTGTTTTTGTTATTAATTTAATTTAGTTCTGCTCTGACCTTAGTTATTTCTTTTATTCTGCTGGTTTTGGGTTTGTTTTGCTCTTCCTTTTTTAGTTCCTTGAGGTGATTCATTAGGTTGTTGATTCATGATCTTTCTGTCTTTTTGATGTAGGCATTTAATGCTATGAGTTTTCCCCTTAGGACTGCTTTTGCTGAATCCCATAGATTTTGATAACTTACCTCCTCATTGTCATTTAGTTTGAGGAATCTTTTGATTTCCATCTTGATTTCCTCCTTGACCCAATAATCATTTAGCAGTAGGCTGTTTAATTTCCATGGCTTTGTGCAGAATTATTTCCATTGGAATTGATTTCTAATTTTATTCCACTGTGGTCTGAGAAGATACATGGTATAATTTCTATTTTTTTAAATTTTTTGAGACATGTTTTATGGCCTAAGATATGATCAATCTTAAAGACTACTCCACGTGAGAAGAATGTATATTCAATAGTTTTGGGGTTGAATGTTCTATAAATGTCTGTTAGGCCCATTTGCTCTAAGGTCCCACTTAAGTCTAGGGTTTCTTTGTTTATTTTCTGTTTGGAGGATCTGTCCAGTTCTGTCAGTGGGGTGTTGAAGTCCCCAGCAGTCACAATGCTGCTGTTTATCACTTCATTTAGATCTAGTAGGGTTTGCTTTATGAATCTGAGCACACCTGTGTTAGTTGAATAAATATTTAGGATTGTTATGTCATCTTGTCGATTTGCTCCCTTTACCATTATGTAATGACCATCTTTGTCTTTCGTTACTGTTGTTGATTTGAAGTCTGTTATCTGATATGAGAATGGCTACAACAGCTTTCTTTTGATTTCCATTTGCATGGAATTTTTTTTTCCATTCCTTCACCTTGAGTCAGAATGAGTCCTTGTGGGTTAAATGTGTTTCCTGGAGACAGCAGATGCTTGGCTTGTATTTTTTAATCCATTTTGCTAGTCTATGTCTCTTGAATGGGGAATTCAAGCTGTTCATATTTATTGAAAGAATTTATAAGTGTGATGCATTTTTGTTCATCCTGTTGGGTAAAACCTTATTGCTTTGTTTTACCTCTGGAGGCATTATTTTATATGGGGTCCGAGTTTTAGCTTTTGGGTGATTTACACTGGTGAGTGTCTATTGTGCTGATCAATGCAGTAATGCAGTTCTGAGTACTTCCTGCAGGGCAGGTCTGGTCTTGACAAATTCCCTCAGTGTTTGCTTGTCTGAAAAAGTCTTTATTTCTCCCTCACATAAGAAACTTGTTTTTGCAGGATACAAAATTCTAGGGTGGCCATTATTCTGACTGAGAATGGGGCCCCAATCCTTTCTATCTGGTAAGGTCTCAGTTGAGAAGTCTGCAGTTAACCTGATGGGTTTTCCTTTGTAAGTTACCTGAGGTTTTCACCTTACAGCTTGCAGGAGTTCCTCCTTCATATTGACTTTGGCCAGTCTGATGACTATGGGTTGTGGTGACTGCCTCTTTCCAATGAATCTCCCAGGTGTTCATTGAGCTTCTTGTATCTGGATATCTAAATTTCTAGCAAGACCAGGGAAGTTTTCCTCAATTATTCCCTCAAATAGGTTTTCCAACCCATGAGTGTTTTCTTCTTCACCCTCAGGGATGCCTATGATTCTTATGTTTGGCCCCGCTACATAATCCTATATTTCTTGTAGGCTCTGTTCATTTCCTCTTATCTTTGACTGACTTTTTTAATTGGAAGGTGTTGTCTTCAAGCTCTGAGATTCTTCTTCTGCCTGGCCTAGTGTTTTCTTTAAACTTTCCACTGTGTTTTGCATTTCCTTGAATGAATTTTTCATTTCCAGAAGTTCTATTTGATTTTTTTTTAATAATTTGATTTCTTTAGTGAATTTTTCATTCATTTCCTGTATTGTTTTTGTGGTTTCTTTGTGTTGGTTTTCCATTGTCTCTTGTATTTCATTGAGCTTCCTTATAATCCATATTTGTAATTCTTTATCTGTTATCGCAATATTTTTGTTTTGGTTGGTATCCATCAGTAAAGAGTTATTATTTCCTTTTGGGGTATCCTTTTTCTCTAATTTTTCATACTTCCAGAGTTGTTTCACTGATTCCTTCTCATTTGGCCTCAGAATTGAGTCCTTGGGGTACTAGCCCTGGCTTGTGGACCTGTCCCTGGGTCCCCAAAGATCAATTCCTGACCATGCCAGGGAGAAGAGTGCTGGTCCTGAGTTGTCTATGGGGTGTTCAAGCAGGTTTGATGATCCTCTCGGGTTGCCTCTGTTGTGCTGTCTTCACCTCTTCCCAGCAGTGTGAATTGTGTTGGGTCCCCCACCTTAATCTCTGAGATGTGGGTGGTACTTGTGAGTATGAATCAGCCATGCCCTGTTTGCTTGAGATGGAAGACACTATGATGAGCTAGAGAGTTGTTCTCCCTGTCATTGGCAGATGTTTGTGTGAAACAGCCAGCTGCTGAGATGTTCTTTTGTGCCCATGGTAGGCCCTGGTCCCCCAGGTGGAGTACTTAAATGCCCCAAGCTTTAGGAGGCACCCTGTAGCTCCCAGGGGGTTGCTTGATCTCTACCACCACTGAGGTGAGGGGAGGAGCAAGACAGTGTGTGGTTACCTTGCGGGAGTTGAAGGGCTTTGCAAAGCCTTGGCGGGGCTTAGAAGTTGCTTTTCTGGCCACTAGGGGGAGCCGCTGGTAGGAGGATCAGGACAAGCTCTCCAAACTGGGAAATTTGTTCATGGGGAGGAGCCTAAGTGCTTGAGCACTAGGACTGGGGCTGAGATCTTTCCACCTTTATCCACTAGCGCAGTTTTTCTGCAGGGAGGGGTGGGGACTCTCCCAAACCACAGGTCCTTGGACCCCCACAGCACACTCCTGTCAGATCAGTCCACGTGTCCTCCCTAACCACCTGAGTCCAGCTCTCAAACCTCCCCCTGGTCTGTGTGTCTGATCCACTAGCATGCATTTCCACAAAACACTGGCAGGCAGGGAGTTCCCATATTGTACACCCCTGTTCCACTACAAGTCCTCAAAGGAAGAAGTGTGAGCCCCTCTATCTGTGGAGACCTCAGCCAGGAGCACGCACCCACCAGAGTGAAGCAAATACTCAAAACTTCTCAGCACAAACTGCTCTCCCTCTTGTAATAAGTGGGGGGAGGGACCGCAGCACCTGGTCAGCTGGCACACCTAAGTGTGAGGCGTTTGGTTTCTATGGAGCCAGGGGCTGGGCTATTCCTCTCTGAACATCACATCCATATTCAATATGGCAGTTCTCTAGAGAGGGGGATGGGCATGTTCCCAGATCCCTGTTCCTCAGCACCCCACCACAGTCTCCCATTGGATATATCTACGCAGACTTCCTTGCCACCTGAGTCCAGCTCCCAGACTCCTTCCCTGCATCCCCCTTCAACCCTCTCATGTATGGAGGAAATTGGGGCTGGCTTGCTTGTCTGAGCCACTGGCATGTGACCCCTCCAGAGAGAAGCTGCTATTCTCAAACTTTTCGGCTCAAACTACTCTTGCAGTTGTAATGGGTGGGAGAGGGGCAGCGGCTCCCGGTCAGCCCAGGCTCAGACTGCTTTCTCAGTTGCTGTAGTTAGGGGAGGTGCAGGGGAGGAATTGTCCAGATGGAAGAAAGGTGGCATTCTGGCCTCTTGTGGCACTCTGGGGGAGGGGGTAGTGCCTCACGGACTGCCCAAACTAAAGGGACTCGCTAGTTCACCCCTATTTCTTACTTGTCACCGTGCCTGGGCTTCAGGAGGATGGAAAAGCCTTCCATAAGCTTAGTGGCCTGCTGTTCATGGAAGGTGCTTATAAGGGGGAGGGGAATCCCCCCTTATGCATTCACTGGGCTCCAAGCCTCTCTGGGTTTGATCCTTGCCAATATCTTCTCCTCTTTATCTTCTTCCTTCTCAGCTTTGCAGTTTTTCTCTGTAGGGTCCTCAGCTGTCTCTGTCATCACTCTCTGTGATCCACACCTGAGCTGCGGCTCTTCTCCCCTCTCCTCAATCTGATATCCTACCTTCCCACTGGGATGGTCGGCAAGTGATGTCTCTAGCCGGCCATATTGGCTCCTCCGTACCCCCCCAGGTTCTGTTCTTATGGAGATTTAGTAGATTTTCCTTAATAGACATTTCTCCCTTTACCATATCCTCTTAGGACAATTTCCAAAGACTTAAATATTTTTAAATAACTTGCTACCAATTATGATGTCTTGCTGGGGAGAATAACAATTGATCTCTTCATAATAAAATTCTTAAAGTCACAGCCTCCCATTCATGTTAGCACATTGAATAGGCCTACACAGAAGACAATCAAAAGTTCAACTTTTCTTTGAGATACATTGACTTTCTTCATTGAGAAAGAAAGCTGTCATCTTGTTCTGATCCTAAACCTACCACAAATAAAATTATTCAAACCCATCACACATCACTATCATAAAACAAGCATGTATTCTAAGAGTATTAATGATGAAAAGCAGGAACACTATATCTTTTCTTAAATCATGATTTTTGTAGGAAGGAATGAGTGGGGCAGAATAAAGTTTAGGATTGCCTAGTTTGAATAATAACAGTGGGCCCTAAAGCCAAGGGCTGTCCCTAGTTGCCTGGTATCTGGCCTTGGGATGATTAGGGCAGATGAATAGTGGCTTGAGTGTGGGAGCCTTGTAAGAGCCTGATAAAAGAGGTGGTTGGGGTATGAGTTCCAGATTAGTTGATTTGCATATGAAAGGTGAATTGCTTGCTATCTCTAGGAATTAACTAATTCTGGGGATGGCAGTTCCTTCCACTGTCAGCAAGGCCCCAAGACGTTAAAGCATTTGAATAAAAAGAAATGCTTAATACACCAAAACCATTGGAATATGAGACTTCTCCATGCCTTACTTTCCTTTACATATTCTTGTTTATTAATATTTTTTTCTTTATTCATTTAAGGATATATATTCTGACTTAGCCTATTATATTGTTATTATGATTAATAATAACTTGCCTAAGTCTAGTCCTTATTAGTGACAATCATCAACTTAACTAGCACAATTCTCCAAAGCTAATATTATTATAGCCAATTTGAAAAGTTGTAAAAAGGTATGTTACACTAATACTACTAACAGTGCAATCATCTATATTAAAATAATGTAGAGCTAAAAGGTATAAATAGTAATCGAAATCTGATTGTTATAAAAGTATAGATATAGCCAGAAATTAACCAGCCATTGTTCCCTAACTTCCTTACTGCTGTATAACTGGTTACTGCCAATAGCACTATCCTCCCTGATAAGTGCAAGATTTGTGACTTCCCCCACCACTTCTATAGATAAAATTGCCATTGTAAGGCCCAAGGACTTGTGCTTCTATAGATAACATCATTATCATAAAGCCTAAGACTTGTGCTTCTCTAGATAACATTACTATTAATAAGCTTAAGACTGGTCTTTGAAGTATTTTTCAGACTCTGCATTCTGGGGGGACCCACTGATGCCAATCAGACCCATGGATAGGCGTGGGACCAGATCCAACAGCCTAGAGATCCCCCTACCCAAGAAATCTCCCAATTGAGAAGATAATCTCTGCTTCCCAACTCTGTAAATTCATCCCCCACCAATCAGCAGACCCAATTCCTTAGCCCTTTGCCTGCTGAACTATCTTTAAAAAACCCTTTCTCCCAAATTCTCAGGGGTATGGATTTGAGAAATTCCTCACATTTCCTCCTATGGCACCTGCGATATTAAACTGTGCTGTAACCCCTGCTGTCTCAGTGTATTGGCAGAGGGCAATGAACCTGGTTGGGCTGCAACAAGAGTACTAAATAATGATACTCTTTGTAGGTAATCCGTAAGTAAAAACAAGTCTTTGCATTAGACAAAATATAATACAAAACAGTGATTATTTGTCAAAATAATAACAACAGACAATGTACCTACAGCCTTTGGGTTCTACTTCCTGTATGGGAATCAATCTCATCATTGCTAACACAGAGCCAAGGTCAATTGTAAGTCCGTTCTAACAGCATGACCCCCAACAGTCCTCAGTGAGCCATATCTTTTTACAAAGATTCTAGAGAGATTCAAAAAAATCTCCTGAGGTAGTGACATCTACAGACATTAAACAAGAAGTGGTTATCAAAAATTCTTTCTTCACATTAGCTAGCATTGTAAATAATATATCCAAAATCCTGGAAGCACAGAAAACCAGTTAAAATTTCTTAACTCAAAGGGTTATACGTAGTAGAATAGCCCTATACTTTCTTTCAGCCAATCAGGGAGAAGTCTTTGCTATTGCTAATACTTCATGTTGACTCTACATTAATACTGCAGATAAGTAAAAACAATTTTAGCAAAGATAAATTAGGTAAATAGACAGGAAGAAAATCAACATAGTTGTCCAAGATAGACTTAGAAAATCATTTGGACTTATTTTCTTAATCAAGTCTGGGAAATCTTGGTTATGATTGCAAAGTGTCTTACAGTTCCTTTTTATAATACTTTCAGATTGACATGCAACTTGTTTACTGCATGACTTTGGTGGGGTTCTAAGTGTCATCATCCAAATAATTCAAAAAGTAATCCAAAGACAAAAACTCAATAAAACTCATGCTGATCAATGTCTGAACTAAAAATCAGATCTCTATAGCCAAAACTCTTTGTCAAGAAAATCAACAATAGTGGGAAAGATCTGGATAGTCCTTGAAATAGTCTTCTGCAGCTTTGGTTAAATGAGGACCAAAAGGGCATGAGGTGAGGAGTCTGCGGACAGGGGAGGAAAATAAAATTATTCCCATAGACTTAGAAAAAGACAGATTGTTTTACATCCATGGTAAGAAGTAGCCACCAGAACCAGTTTTATACCTGTTCAGTTGGTTAACAACTAATCTCGGGGAACATGCTTTTGCAAACCAACCAATCAATGTCAGTTCCTGGCTTCTGAAAGTCAGCCAGTCCTGAACACACTCCAGTGAACATGCCCCTGAGTCCCAACCAGTCAATAACAGCCTCACTCTAGTAACCATGATTCTACAGATGATATTAATTCATTCATGCCTCTGAAGTGTGCCACTCTCTGAATTCCATGCTTCCCAAAAACCCAATATAAATCAGCGATCTATGTGCTCAGCAAGATTGTGTCTGATTTGCATAGCTCTCCTTTACCATTATTTACAATAAGTGCAACTTGTCTTTTTCTTTCACACATTGAGTAGTGTCAAATCTTTTGTCAGCTGTCAGAGCATGCTTCCTTGTGGGACATTTGGACTTGGACAACTTTTCTTACTATTTTTTTTCCAGCACTCAAAAACAAAGCTAACATCAAGGATGCCTATTCTTGTTTGAAATCAGTATCAGCAGAAGCAGTTGACATGCTATCAGAACTTATAAAATCATCAACCTTTATGATTATGGGAAAATGAATTTATCTGAAGATCATTCCAGTCATAATAGTGATGTTTACTCTGCTTTGTACATCTCTAAAGTCATTGATTCTAAAACCAGCTTTTTCAAAGCAGTTGTGGATTACATTTAGGGTGATTTTCTTCCACATAGCAGTAAGAGTCTTCATTGCATCAAGAACATGTCATTTTTTAAAAAGTCTTTGCCAGAAATATTTCTTCTTATTTCACATAACATACTAAGTGCTTACAGCATAAAACTTTTAGGTGGTTAATTATGCCTTCATCTAACGATGAGGGCAAAAAAGACATTGCATATATTAAGTCCCTGGTTGCTTTGGGTTATTTTGAGCAGAACGTTTATTACCAAAAATAGATTTTGCCTATTTTGGTAAGCGATTCTACTATCTAATTGTAGGGACCATTTCCCAAACAATCTTGCAGGCATCACTGTAGTCAACATTATTTTATTTTTATATATATACATATATATATAAAAAATATATATGAAAGATGTGTATATAAAGGGGATTTTCAAATTTCCCTACAAAGGGTTCTACTTTCTTACTATTCTCAGCATCATAGCACAGTAAGACCTTTTATTATTTATTTAAAAAAATTTTTTAAAGATAAGGTCTTTCTCTATCACCCAGGCTGGAATGCAGTGACATGATCATAGATCACCGCAGCCTCAAACTCCTGGGCTCAAGCAATCCTCCCATCTCAGCCTCCTGAGTAACTGGAATTACAGACATGTATTACTGTGCTGGGCCTCAAGATTTACTCTCTCTATATATATGTATGTGTGTACATATATATGCATAATATATGTATGCATATATATTTTTCCTCCAAAGAAATGTTTTTCTCTAAAAACTAACAGCTAGTTTGGCTGAAGATCACAGAAGAGTCCCATCTTATCAGTATTAATTGTGCTCATATGTGCATGCTTATCCTGACTAGATCTGCTGATTTCAAGCCACTCTCAGCAGCCGTAAGAGTTTCTGGAGATGCTTTGTAGTTTAGGGTAATAGTATAATGTCATGACAATGCCAACAATTGACCTATATTTCCATTCAAAGTAGTCTTTTATTTAGAAAAATAACTCAGATATAGAAATTTGATTTGCTGTAGACTAGCAAAATCATCCAAAAATTTCATTTTATGAGTTACCTCTTTATTTTTCCTCTAATTCTTTTACCTCCATTGGCTGGCATTTTTTCTATCCTGTTCTAGTTTTTAAGGTATATATGTATAAGCATACCTCAGATATATTGCAGGTTTGCTTCCAGACAACCATAATAAAGCATATATTTCAATAAAGCAAGGCATTCACATTTTTTGGTTTCCTAGTGCATATAAAAGTTCACAATAAACTGTAGTCTGTTAAGTATGCAATAGCATTACCTCTAAGACAAAATACATATCTTAATTTTAAAATATTTTATTGCTAACAAATGCCAATGATCACCTGAACTTTCAAAGAGTTGTAATCTTTTTGCTGGTGGAGGTCTTGCTTCAATGTTAATGGCTGCTGACTGATCAGAGTGGTAGTTGCTGAAGGTTGGGGTGGCTGTGGCTATCTCTTAAAATAAAACAACAATGAAGCTTGCTGCATCAATTGACTCTTCCTTTCACAAAGATTTCTCTAGAGCATATCATAGCATTTTACCCACAGTAGAACTTCTATCAAAGTAAGAGTCAGGATGAAAAGAAATTGGTTAATGGGTACAAAAGTACAATTTGATAGAAGAAGTAAGTTCCAATATTTGATAGTACAGAAGGGAAATTATAGTTAACCATAATTTATTGTATATTTCAAAATGGCTGAAAGAGAAGAATTATAATTTTCCCAACAAAAGGAAACATAAATATTTGAGGTGATGGATATCCCTATAACCCTGATTTGACCATTACACATTATATACATGTATCAAAATATCACATGTACCCTCAAAATATGTACAACTGTGATTCATTAATTTTTAAATCTTCAAAAAAAAAGACTAGGAAGATTTTCAAAAAACAAACAAAATTGGAGAAAATCCTCTCAAACCCTGCCACTGCTTTATGAACTAAGTTTATGTAGTATTCTAAATCCTTTGTTGTCATTTCAGCAATGTTCACAGCATTTTCACTAGAAGTAGATTCCATCTCAAGAAACCACTTTCTTTGCTCACCCATAAAAAGTAATTCCTCATTTGTTAAAGTTTTATCCTGAAATTGCAGTAATTCAGTCACATCTTCAGGCTCCACTGCTAAATAGAGTTCTCTTGATATTTTCACCACATCTATGGTTATTTCTTCCACTAAAGCCTTCAAATCGCCAAAGTCATCCATGAGAGTTGGAATCACCTTCTTCCAAACTTCTGTTAATGTTGATATTTTTACCTCCTCTCATAAATCACTAATGCTGTTAATGGCAACAGAATGTGAATCCTTTCCAGAAGGTTTTCAATTTACTTTTCCCAGATCCATTAAAATACAAGCTTATACCTTGGTTTAATGTGCTCTTCAGATATTTCTTGATAATAGTTTTCTTCACTCATTGAATTGTCTTGGCATATTTTTTTGAAAATTAATTGAACATGCATTTGTCAATCTGTTACATTTCTGTAATGTCTGTTACTTTTCATTGATCTACAAGTCTTACTTTCACCAATACCAAACTCTTTTGGTTATTGCTCTTTATAATGCCTGAAATCAGGTAAGGTGAGTCCTCCAACTTCATTCCCTTTAAAAATTTCTTTGGTTATTTTAAGTTGTTTACATTTCTATATAAATTTTAGAATCAGTTCAGCAATTTCTACAAAAAATCCTGATGGACTTTTGAGTGTTTTTTCATTATATTTATAGAAGATTTTGGGTAGAACTGCCATCTTAAAGCTATTGAGTCTCCTAATTTGTGAACATGACATATCATTTAATTTCTTTAATTTTTGTCAGCATTGTTTTTGGACTTTTTAGTGCAGAGGCCTTAGACATCTTCAAGAAAATAAAAACACAAGCCACTGACTAGAAGATACTATTTGAAATGTAAATACGATTCAAAAGTCTTGTGTATGGCATATGTAAAGAGCTCTTACAACTCAATAAAAGACAATGAATGACCCAATTTAAAAATGAACAAACTATTGTAGCAGACTCTTCATTTAAAAAAAGATATAAATGACCAATAAGTATGTGAAAAGATGGTCTAGGTCAGGGGTCAACAAAATATGGCTCATGAGCCAAATTTAGCCATCTGCCTAATTTTATAAAGTTTTACTGGAATGCAGCAATGCTCATTCATTTATGTATTACCAATGGCCTCTTTCATGCTACAGTCACAGAGCTGAGTAGTTGCAACTGAGACAAATTGGCCTGCAAGGCTGAAAATATTTACTATTTGATCCTTTTTGGAAAACGTTTGCTGACTCTTAAGTCATTAATCACCGGGGAAGCACAAGTTAATACCACAATAAGATTCAATTACGTAGTCATTACGTTGGCTAAAAATAACAAAAACAACTATAGTAACTGTTGACAAAGATGAAGTACAATTATCTAATTTAGAATCTATTTAAGGACTTGTTCTCTCTAGTGTGAAGAGCTCTCCTTGATCTGATGCTGATATTAAGGGAGGAAGGAAATCCTATGCAGTGACTCAGTCTGAGGGCAAATTTCTGCTTCTGGAGGAACACCAGGGCAGTTGTGGTGTCACTGTGCTTATTTCAGTAGCCCCATTCTACTCTGGTACCTCCAGCATCCCAACCTGTTATTCCAGATTTCACCTGAGACACACCTCAGCATGGACCAGCAGAGGTTTCATAGCTGATCTCAACAAGAGCAAATCTCCTTCTATCTGAAAAAATCATTGGCTAAGAAGTAAGACTCAGTCAATTATTTCAGTGCTCTGATTGATGCAGGGGTTGCTGAGTAAAAAGTTTAAGAAGTTGAAAAATTGTTCAGTGTAAACTTCTTACATGGCCACAAAGGGGCAATGCTGTTTCAAAGAAGATTAAAGTTTGTCTCACATACACATATTCACCAAGTAGCCAGAGATTATCCTTAAAAAAATCTAATAAATTATTTCCTACTCTGCTCTAACTTATATATATAAATTACCACAGATAAAATGTATCTATGTATATATCCATCCATCTACTTAAATAGTATCTGTGTTAGGGTTGAAAAATATGACTTTGGAAGTCAACAGTTCCTTGAATGATACATGTTATCCTTCAAGGCCACATTAATTGCTCTAATATAAATTTATAATGTTGTCACCCATGCACAGCCCAACCTCTAGTCACACTGAGTTAATTTGTACCTAAAATGCCCTTATCTATTTTTTTTACTGGGAAACCTATCATAATTTAAGGCCCAGTTCAAGCACCTCCTCCATCCGAACCCTCCTCTGACTGGGTTCAGAAACACAGTTCATCATTCTTTCCTTTTTCACATCATCTAGACACAGAGGTCTCTTTGGCAGGTTTTATTTGGCTATACTTGAGGAACGAGACTAAGTTAATTCAAGACTGAGACTGTGTGTCTCTTCAATGAATGAGACCTAAGTATTGCCTATTTATTATAGCAGGCACTCAGAAAATATATATTGAAGACACGCACAAATAAATGAATAGATGAAAAAGAAAACACATCAGAAATTAAACAATCAAAAAATCACCTTAGGGTATTGGAGTAGAAAGGGATTAGATTCTAGATTGAGGACTATTGTTTCCTGTTAGACTGGGATGGTGTTTTCCTTGGATTGGATGTGAGGTGACATCAAACATAGATATAAGAAAATCCTCTCTGTGCTTCAGAAAAAATGTGCTCCTTATGTTATTTTAATTTCTATCATTTATAATACAGATCACCCCTACTTTGGGGGCTGCTTTGGAATTTATCTTCAATTTCTACCTCCATGACCTGCCTGTGTCAACATCAGAAGCCAAATTGATTATTCATATTTTCATATTGGATCCATGATGATGAATTGTGAACAAAATATCAAATGTTTGTTCAAACTCAGGATAAGAGCTCCAAAAATGTTGCATTACTGGATGGTTATGGCCCCATACCTTCTGAATTCTGCAGAATTTTTCCATCCTTTCTTATCCACTTAAAGATCCAAGCTCCTCCAGAACAGATAATTCTAGTATTACCTAATTTCTTTTCCCAGGTACATTCTTAAAAATATTTAATTTACCCAATCTACAATTTAGAAAAAATATGAATAAAGTGAGATTGACTTAATTATCTTCTATCATTGCTTAGGGTCATGTAAAATATGGAATGGACACATCTGAAAGATTGTAATAAAATTTAAGTTCCCTGAGGACAACGGGACCATATATTCTCCATGTTGTGTTCCATGACCTTAGCTTGTAATGGGATATTATGGCCATTGTGTTTCCTAATTAAACTTCATTAATATTTGTAATAAAAAAAGAAATACCCCTACACATACTAATCTGTGGCTTCATGGGAGTCTCTCTCTTCCACTGTGTAAAATTAGGCAATCTCTATTGACATTTTCAGCTGTCCTACCGAATGATTTTTAAAATTCTAAAGGTGCAAGGAAAAGGTAGAGGAGGGTAGGAGAGAAATTATAAACTGATCTTTGTCTATGTGTAAGGAGGTGTTTTCTGTTTCCCAATGAATGTATTTTTAGCAATTCTAAATTTGGACAAAATGGGGAAGTGCTTCCTTTAACAGAGGTAGCTTTAAGTGAAAGCACTTGTGAAAGGGTGGGGCCTGTTGAAAGAATTAAATCCAGCATGAATAAAGTCAGAGTTCCAGCTGGCTGGGAAGACTAGAAGACCACCTGAGTTGTCACTGAGCTCTGGTGCCAGGAGGAATGGACAAGATCTTGGGAGCATCGTTCTTAATTTTATGGCTTCAACTATGCTGTGAGTTGTGGAGGAGAAACTGCAGGATATGTTGTTAAATTGGGTGAATGAGAAAATTGGGGTACAGAAGAACTCATGCAGGTAGAAATTTTAAGAAGGAAATATTATTTGGGGAGCCTAACGACTTTTTGTTATCTTTCTAAACAGGGGTGAGTGGCCAACAGAAGGAAAAAAGTGACCAGAAGCAGGTGAAACAAAGTCCTCAATCTTTGATAGTCCAGGAAGGTGGTATTTCAATTCTGGAATGTACTTACGAGAATAGTGCTTTTGACTACTTCCCATGGTACCGGCAATTCCCTGGGAAAGGCCCTGCGTTGTTGATAGCCGTACGTTCAGTTGGGAGTGGAAAGGAAGATGGAAGATTCACAGTCTTCTTCAATAAAAGTGCCAAGCATCTCTCATTGCATATCACGGCTTCCCAGCCTGGAGACTCAGCCACATACTTCTGTGCAGCAAGCACACAGCGCTCCCCAGGCACCTGCAGCCTGTACCCAAACCTGTAGCTGAGGCTTCAGCCTAATCCAGCAGTGGGGGCTTACACTGGCAGATGTGTAGACTAGTTTTCATTTGCATGTAGAGGAGATGCAATAAATGTATAAACACTAGTGTAGCAGTATGAGAGGTGGTTACTAAAGTAAACAAAAAAAATTTAGCTTAATAAATGACCAAACTGTAACAAATTTTTCATAACAGTTAAAGTATTTGAAATTGTTTTAAGCATTCAACCAGTTGTGAGGAAACTAAGACTTTTATACATTGCTGGGGGAAGGCAAATTGGTATGATATTGGAAAGTCATCTGGCAGTTTCTTACAGATTACTCTCACATATGACCAGAAATTCCTGTCTTCAGTATTTATCCAAAATAAATTAAAACATGTATTCACAGGGCACAGTGGACTTATGCCAGTAATCCCAGCATTTGGGAGGCCAAGGCAGGAGGATTGCTTGAAGCCAGGAGTTTGAGATCAGCGTGGGCTACATAGCAAGACCTCTTCTTTACAAAAAATAAAAATAAAAATTAGCTGGGTGTGGTGGTGTCTGCCTATAGTCCCACCTACTCAAGAGGCTAAGGTGGGAGGATGGCTTGAGCCCAGGAGTTTGAGGCTGCAGTGAGCTGTGATTGCACCACTGCACCCTAGCCTGGGTGACAGATCTAGACCGTCTCAAAAATAAATAAGTAAATAAATGAAACATATATTCACATAAGAGCTTTTGTTTATCAGCAGTATTATCCATAACAGCCCCAAACTGGAAATAACCCCAATGTCCATTGACTGGCAAATAGAAAAACAAATTGTGTTATATTCCTATATTCCATTTTATGTAGCTAGATAAAACAGGATAAACTAGTGATGTAGGTAACACATGATGGATCTCGAAAACTTCATGCTTCATTAGCTGAATAGATAAATATACTGTGGTACACATCCATACAATGTAATGCTATTCATCAATAAAATACCATGGACTATTGATAACATACAACAACTTGAATGAATCTCAAGGGCATTATGTTGAGGGAAAAAAGTCAATCTGAAATTTTACATAATGTATGATTCCACTTGTATAACATTTTCAAAATGCGAAAATTTTAGGGATGAAGAAAAGGTCAGTGGTTTCCAGGGGTTATGGGTGGGAAGGGTGTATACAGGGAATTTCTTTAGGGTGATGGAACAGTTCTCTATCCTGATTGCAGTGGTTACACAAACCTAAATGTGTGATAATATTTTATAGAATTATGCAGCAAAAAAGCAAAAGACTGTATGTAAAAACTAGTAATTCAGAAAAAAGTCTGTAGCTTAATAAATAGTATCGCCTCAATATCAATTTTCTGGTTTAGATACTGATACACAATGATAATGGTATATAACTATGGTTATGTAGCATGCTTTCATAGGAGAATGCTGGGTGAAGCATGCAAGAAAATTCTGATCTATTTTGCAACCTCTATATAAGTTTAAAATTATTTCAAAATAAAAAGTAAGCATGTGAAAAAAAAGATCCTTAAACATTGGTGGTTGGATTGTAAACTGGGCAAATCATTCAGGCAAATTTTCATAAACTAAACATACATCTACCATGATGCAGTGACTCAACTTCTAGGAATTTACCCAAACGAAATTAAAACATAAGTCCACAAAAAGACTTGTACGAGAATGTTCATAGCAGCTTTACTTATAGCAGCCACAAACTAGAAAAAATGCCCACAAATAAGAGATTAAATAAATTGTACTATATAGATTCAGTGGAATATCAATCAGCAATAAAATGGCCTAAACCACTGATACACATAACAATATGAATAAACCTCAATTTTATGCCTACCAAAATTGTCAGACACAAAAGGGAACATGGTATATACTGTTTGAGCCCATTTATGTGAAATTCTAAAATAGGCAAACTAATTCATGGTGAGAGAAAGCAGGACAGTGGGTTGAGAATTGTTTGGGTGGGACACAAGGGATTTTAGTGGAGTGAGCGAAAAAAAATATCCTATTCCTTGATAGTGGTGTGGTTTATACAGCTGTTTGCAATGTTCAAAACTCCTCTAACTCTACACTTATGACCCATTTACTTCACTGTATAAATTATACTTCAATCAAAAAATAAAGTACAGAAATTAATCAAATAGGAAGCAAAATCAGCAATAAAAAGGAAAATCGAATGATGAATATTTTTGAAGAACTAAAAAAAAATATTTTGTAATGTTGATAAAGGAAAAAATAGAAAATAGTTAAACAATGTGATAGCTGGATAATGGCCCCCAAAAGTGTCCATGTCATAATCCCCAGAGTCTGTGAATATATTGCCTTACATGGCATAATAGTTCCTTGGGGCTGTGGCAACAAAGTGCCACACACTTTGTGGCTTAGAATGACAGAAATTTATTGTCTCACAGTTCTAGTAAACAGAGGTCTGAAATCAGGGTGTTGGCAGAGCCATGCTCCCTCTGAGGGCACAGGGAATACTTATTCCATACCTCTCTCCTAGTTTATAATAGTCTCCTCGGTTTGTAGATGGTCACGTCCTCCCTTTGTCAACTTCCATCATCTTCCCTCTGTGTATCTCTCTGTCTTTTCACATGACATTCCTTTTATAAGGACACCAGTCATATTGGACTAGGGCCTCACCCTACTCCAGTATGACCTCACTTAACTAATTATATTGGCAATGACCCTATTTCCCAATAAGGTCACATTCTTCGGGACTGCAGATTATGACTTCAACTTCATCACACTGGAAATATGAATTGTGAGGACACAATTCAACTGAATAACATATGGCAAAAGGGACTTTGCAGATGCGATTAATTCAAGCATCCTGAACTGGGGAGATCATTCCAGATTATACAGATAGACCCAATGTAATCACAGGCTCCTCTTAAAAGGGAGACAGTAGAATCAGAATGAAAAAAAAAAGCAATATGATGAGGGAATGAGGACATCCTTGAAGTTGGAAAAGGCAAGAAAACAGATTATTCCCTAGAGCTACCACAAGGAACTCAGACCTGCTGACACCTTGATTTCATCCCAGTGAAACTGATTTTGGATTTATGACCTCCAAATTGCAAAAGAATATATTTATGTTGTTTTAAGTCACCAAGTTTGTGGTAATTTGTTATAGCAAAAAGAGGAAACTAATAAAAACGATAATAGGAGAGATTAAAAAGCAGACATGTCTAGAGATACAGTAGAAATTTTAAAATGTATTAAGAGAAAGTTATGTACAATTTGAGCCAATAAATTGTAAAACTTTTAACAGAAGGAACAATTTCATAGAAAAATATATACTACCAAAAGTTAACTCTAGAAGAAATAGAAAAACTAAATAGATTTATAACCATTACAATTATTTGATAATTAGAAATAAAAATTTGTAAGAAAATTTTCAACCTGGCGTGTGCCCACTACAAAATTAAAAACAAGACACATGCTGGGATGTATTTGTGAACCACATAACCAAGAAAGTATTAAAAAGGTTAGACAGGGAATTCTTACAAATAATTATAAAAAACATCCAAAATAAAAAACAGGTAAGGATACAAAAGGCAATTCAAGAAGAAGAAATAGCAATGGTCAGTGAATATGTAAAACATCAACTTCCACAGTACTCGAGGAAATCAAATGAAAAGAAATTGCTATTTAAATTCTCTCACAGCAATAAAAATTAAAATGTCTGATAACATTATGTGTTGATAAGAATATATGGAGATAATGCGACTATACTTTTCCAGGTGGAGAAAAACAACCACACAGAGAACAATTTATTCATCCACTTAGGAGAACAACTTGCCTAAACTGGGTAAGAAAATACACATATTTAAAAATCCAGCACTACCGATTCCTGATATCTCCATGAAAGATATTAAAATGTGCTAACTAGGAGGCATTTACAAGAATGCTCACTGCAACACTGCTTAAAAATAATAAGCATAATTAATAGTGGAATAAAAAATAGTGGGTTTATTCATACAATGGCAATACGTAGCTATTACAAGCAAAGATGTGTTCTACACTTACTTTCTTAGATGACTCTTAAAAAGAAAATGTTGGATGTAAAAAGCAATTGTGAGAATGATACAAACTGCACAGCACCATTAATGAGAAATCTCAAAATAAAAACACAATACAATACATGGTTTTGTAATACATATCTCTACCAGTTGAATTTAAAAAGACATGCCTGGCATCTTCCCAAGAGTGATTACTACTCTGGAAGGAAAGAAGAAGGAGCAAGGGTTACTAGTTTAGCTCTGTCTGAAATGTGAGAGAGAGAGAAAGAGAGAGGAGAGTATCTGCAGAAAATAGCAAAATCAAACATTTATTTATCTGTTTATTCAAATTGCCGGGTACAAAGGTGTCTGCTATATAATTTTCTATACTATTTCACATAAGAATTACTTCATATATTTAAAAAAATATTTTTAAAATAGATAGCAACAATCACAGTTTTTAAGGGTGAATGGGGACTGGGACCCTTACTACCTGCAACTTTGCCAGGTGTGTTCTGGTGGGCCCCGTACTTGCCAAAAATTTCCATTGGAAAAAATCTCTAATTCATAAATAAGAGGATGTTCAACCTGAAATAAACAACCCAGAGGCTCCCTCCTCCAGTCCACAATGAGAACTTTTTCAATACGTAAAAAGGGAAAGTGAAAAAAATCAAATCGGTTGTCTCTTAGAATTGGAGATGCCCACGAGATGCCAGTATAAGAACTCCCCCTAGCTCTCAAAGTCTGTTCACTTTCTGTTCTAGTAGTTTGAAAAATTGGAGAAGAAATTTGGAATAGTATTTATGTCCGCTTGCAGTAGCTTTCACTGGACTGTAACATGCAAAAACAAAACAGAATGCAGTGCCTAGGTTGGAATTCGTGGTCAGCATCAGAGGAGGGCCATTTCCAAGAACGTAAGGGGAGGAAGAATCAGGGAGATCTGGGGATCTCAATTGTGATTTTGTGGCTTCATTTGGTACAGGAGCTTGGGGATTTCCATAAAGGAACTGGAGAGAGTCTGATGACAGTTTACCATAGAATAACTTAATTATTCTCATTTGGGTTTCTTTATGGGGTGGTCCAACAAAAATACATATTTTGCATTTTGGTAGTTTGACCAAAACTCTTTCACCAGATGAAGTATCAGCATAAATTAGTCTCCAAATCCTAGCCTCAAGCGATCCTCCTGTTTCAGCCAGTGCTAGGATTATACGAATGAGCCACCGCATCCGACCTCAGCATAAATTGGAAAAGTGTCTTTATTCTTTCAATATCCAAAGAGGGAAATATTTTTATTTTGGACAACATTACTACTATTAATAGTTTTGAATATTTTCACTGATAAAACAGCATTTTATGACAGGTTTTGTCTTCCTGATAGCTATAATAAGAATCGTAGAATTGTACCAAACAATACACATATGCTCATGGCTACAACATGGCTGAATACTTGAATTTAGAGGGTTCGTGGAACTTCTAATAAAATTAACCAAAGAGTAACATTATAATTAATAGGTCTTTACTGCTGTTACTATTGATACTCTAGTGCACAAATGAAAAGATTATAGAACTCAGAAGTCTTTTTACAATCTCATTTCTCTGAGAAGATACTTTGCTGTTATGAAGTTACAAGTTCCCCTGGTTTGATGGGTAACTAGGAAGGAACGGAGGTGATGACTCTGCTTTGTCTCCTATATCGAAAGCAAGGATTGGTGAGCACACTTCAACTTAGAATTAGTTGGAGGCAAGAGAACAATCAAAACAAGAATGAATATTTGAATCAAAGCCATGATTCATGATAAATTTGTTTCATATAAGCCCCTAAGATGTATTGCAGATTAATTTACTAAACTGTGAAATTTTAAATGATTAATCTCCTAATAATTAATTCAATGTTAAGTTTTATATTTGTCCTTTACCAGATATAATCATTTGTCATTTGTTAATTACATCACAAGAAAAGACAAAACAATGTTTAGGATGGGTCCAATTTCCCAAACTAGGTGTCATAGCACATTCAAACTTCACCCACCCAGAAACCACATTTGAGGTGCAGCTGCTAAATGCACCTGAGGGACCCTGCAACTGTACTGTCTGGATACAGAGCAGGCCATTTCAACAGGAGGGAAATCTTGCCATTATGCTGCTTCCAAGGCTGTGGTGGGCTTTCATGGTCTCCATCTGCTTAGGTACAAATAATTGCAAATCAGAGCATGGCTGCCAGTCAGCAGGCTGAGGTGAAATGGGACAGAGGAGCAGATGTCTCAAATAATGAGAAACTCTTCCCTGCACCACTCAGTGATATGTTATTTTGATCTGTATCGAAGAACTGGAAAAGTTTTAGGGACCTTGTCTATACTTTCTTTTCTAGCTGTCTCTTGGTCACTTTATATTAATTCATCCATTATGACAACGAAACCACATAAAAGATTAAGAGCTAAATTCCACTCGATCACATAAAAGCGTACAAAAAATTCAGCCACCAACTACAGTGGTTTGATGTGTTCAAAGTGCTTGCAACCTATCCCATTCTGTAAGAGTAGGTTATGACATTATAACACAGAGACATCTGGCATGCTTATCATGACTTTATTTTACACATAAAAAAATGTACAGCCACACAATTTAACAAGGGAGACTGAATATTTTGGATCAATGGGATAGAAAATGTGACATCAAGACAATTCTAGGACACTTGATCTTAAATAAGTACAATTCTAATTGTGAAGGCACCAGGACTGAATATCCTGATTCCAGTCTAATAAATAAAACTCAATGTCAGATTTTGAAAGGGTTAAGTTTTATTCCTATTATAATTTTATAAAAACACAAATACTTAAATAGCTTCTGAAAGTCAGAAGGACTGATTTTTACCATTTGATTTTGAAGTTGCTTTGTTTATTGCAGAATGTAAGTAGAGCCCTAGAACTCAGTAAGGAGGAAGAAAGATGTAGTAATTATTCAGGTTAGGACTGCCTTTCACAAAGTCAAAGATTCCTGAGTATTTTCCTTTTAAATTTCTTTAGATTCTGCATGGAGAAAAGTACATATATGCTGAATGAATGACCGGTAAGTAGGTAACAAAGAGGATCCACGGCTCGTTATAAATTCTACTTTAAACAGATCCCCAAAATTATTCCACTGAATGGAATTATGCAATCAACATAAGTCAAATGGTTCAACTGCAGTTGCCCTCAGCTCCAACCCTCAATATGAATTGCTTTTTCCATGCCTCTTCTCTAGATACTATCTAACTTAATAACCAAGAAAAGACAAGTAGACAAAGTAAAGATTTGGGGTTAGCCAGACATTTTTTCTCATCTCTGTGCATAGACCACGTGTCTACGAAAATGACAAACCCAATTTCCTGTGTGAGGAAGCAACATGAGAACACAGGAACTACGTATACACACTGCTGGGCACTGAGAGACAGTGAACTCAGAGCCTGAGGTCAGATGAAGCACATTTGTGCAGGGGGATACATGCCACATGCCGCCCTTCAGCCTGCTGTGGGTATTCCTGGCCCTCGGCTACTCTGGTACGGATGGTTCCAAACATGGGTAAGAATGTTAAGGATGAAAGGATTGCACACAGGCATGTGAGACTTCTCATGGCCTTGAGGAGGAAAGGGGAAATTAGAGAAAAGCGAGCATACTATGATTTCAATTTGGTTTGTCTTTTGGTCTTAAATTAGTCTAATTTTTACAATACTTTACTCATTACATCAGAGGATCAGGTCTGTTTTCTGATTTTTCCCACAGGATCCACTGTGGCCCAGAAAGTTACTCAAGCCCAGACAGCCACATCCATGACAGTGGGGCGGGCAGTCACCCTGAACTGCCTGTATGAAACAAGCTGGAGTATATACTATATTTTTTGGTACAAAGAGCTTCCCAGCAAAGAGATCATTTTCCTTCTTCGCCAGGGTTATTCTGAACAGAATGTAAGGAATGGTCGCTATTCTGTCAACTTCCGGAAAGAAGCTAAGTCCATCGACTTGACCATTTCAGCCTTACGGCTGGAAGATTCAGCAAAGTATTTCTGTGCTCTAGCAGAACTCACAGTGTTTGAAGTGATAGTAAAGGCAAAACAAAAACCCCAGAGCTCAGTAAGAGAGAGCACCCCCCACTCCGTGCTGCAGGAGCCAAGCTGAAATGCACATCTGCACATCCCAGGCAAGAAATGGTAGTGACTGTGGTCTGTGCACTTAATCTGTGGTCTGCATCAGAATATTTAATTCTAAGTAAAACCTCCTTGTATCATATTTGGGAACAGGTGTTCAGAGCAACTTTCTTCTAATACTTGAATTTTTGACTTAAAATAGATCATACAAAAAATGTGTAAAGTTGTCTAAAGTTGAGAAAACCTGCCCCACAATAATGTAAACAGGCAGTTTCACTTAAAGATGTTCATAGCAGAAATCTGGGTCTACTTATCTGGAATTGCTTTGAAAACCATTTCCTCAGTCCTTTCCCCTTAGGCTTTGTGTCAATTAGGTTACAATCAGAGAAGCAGAACCACCATGAGTGATACAGAATAAGAGACTAATGATAAGCATTTGACCTCATGCAATTGCTGGAGCTGGTGGACTTTCAGAAGCTATTCAGTTGTTTATGTTTATGAAATTATAATAGGAATACCATATTATTCTTTAAAAAATCTTACACTGAGTTTTATTTACTAGACTCTGAAGAGGATCAGGATATTCAGTCCTGTTGCCTTCACAAGTAGAATTGTACTTATTAGATCATGTGTCCTAGAATTGTCCTGATATCGCATTTTCTATATCATTGATCCAAAACATGTAGTCTCCCTCTTTAAATTCTGTGGCTGCACTTTTTTTTCTGTAAAATAAAGTCATGATAGCATGCCAGACTCTGTGATGCAAGCATAATCTACTCCTACCCCTATGCCAAGCTCTTGTCTTTGCATCCGATATTGAGCTTGAATTTACTACAGACTAACATTTGAGAAGGTAAGTTGGATGTGGACAAGAGCATGCACAAACTGTCATCTGTAAGGACATACTACAACCCATGAGGACAACTGGAACCCACAAGAACAAACTAAAATTTGTCTGTCTCTTCCCTCCTTTGGTCTCATAATGGTGAGTGACTTTCAAGAGGAGCAGTAGCGTTTGCCATTATGCTACCTGGGTACTTGACCCAAGACAAGGAGAAGCTGAAGGAGGAGATCTGGAGGGAAGTGGAAGAGTTTTAAGCCAACAATAAGATTTGGGCAATCAGATCAAGAGCAACATGTGTGCTCCTGGAGCCTGGCACCAATCTTACCCAATTTTTTTTCAACTTAACCCAGAATAATATTGGGAAGGAAATTCTGGGAAAAATATTTCCAGATCCTTAAGTTGAGACAGTACAAAGCTACCACAGTACCCATCTTTCAAACTTGACATCTATATGCACCTCTTTTAAGAACATTTAACTTTCAAATAAAGACAACAGAAAATTTAAGCTTCCTGCTAATGTGATGCAATTATTCTTTATTTAATAATAAACATGCTAACCCTCAGCCCTAAGAAAGATATAATGTTCATTTATCCATCTTCGGGTCATGTTCTTTCCTGTTCTAGCTCTCGCATTGTTATCAAGTAGCTTAGCTACTGAAATATAATGAGATATAAAATTAACTTATTAGCATACCTTTTGCTTCTATGTGTAGGTAAATGGGAGAAGAGTAAAAATATAGTTAATATATACTTAAATATACTCATATGACAATGAAAAAAATTTTCATAACATTGTAGTTCTTTTTTCTACAAATGATTTTATGATTGTAGTTGGGTTTTGTTTTTTTTTAAATTGAGACAGGTTCTCTCTCTGTTGCTCAGGCTTGAGTGCAGTGCCTCATCATAGCTCACTGTATCCTTGAACTCCTGGGCTCAGGCAATCCTCCTGCCTCAGCCTCCCGAGCAGTGGCAATACGGGCATATGCCACTGTGCCCAGCTAATTATTCTATTTTTTGTAGAGACAGCATTCTCGCTCTTGCTCAGTCTGGTCTCACATTCCTGGCCTCGAGCGATCCTCCCAGCTCGGCTTCCCAAAGTGCTAGGATTATAGGTGTGAGCCACTGCACCTGGCCCTGTAGTGGGTTTTTATAACTACCTTTTCCATACCCCATTTCATAATCTCTCTGTTCTCAGCAAGCTCCTTCACTCACTGGCATACTACACTTTCTTTCAAATAAACTGCTCGGTCAAGAGCAACATTGTAGTTCTGTTTTCTACAAATGGTTATATGATTGTAGTTGAGATTTGTTTCGTTCTTTGTTTTTTGAGACAGGATCTCTCTTTGTTGCTCAGGTTGGAGTGCAGTGGCCTCATCATAGCTCACTGTATCATTGAACTCCTGGGCTCAAGTGATCCTCCTGCCTCAGCTTCCTGGGTAGCTGGGACTACAGGTATAGGCCACCGTGCCTGGCTAACTTTCATGTTTTTTGTAAAGATGGGGTTCTTGCCCTTGCTCAGTCTGGTGTCAAACTCCTGACCTCAAGTCACATTCTTTAAAAGAAGCTGCTCAGTCAAGAACAACGCACTAATGAATACCACAAATTTGAATAAGGAATTCTGGAGAGAGAAAAAAATGGCGGTCTGATAGAGTCCTCCCACTGCACCGCTCCCAGGGAAGGCGGTGAAAAACGCCAGCGGCTACCTGCGAGCACGGACCACTCACTCCGAAAACAGCATTGTGAATTACAGAGAAACAACGCCTAACGCCAGCACAAGAAAACAGGTACAAAATTTTCACAAAGATCGGAGAGCACACGGAGCACAATAGAGCCCAGAGCGCGGGAAGGACGCGCTCACCAGGTTGGAGCGGCGCGACCTGCCCCCCAAGCGGTTATGCACCTCCCCATCCACTCAGTCAGGGACAAGACCGGAGTTGGGGCAAAGCTGTTGCCGGAGACAGCAGACCCTGTGGAGAGAAAGCAATTGCGAGAGCCAAACACAACTCTCAGCTGCAATATACAGAGACTGCTGAGGGCTGGGGAGGAATCGGGCAGGGACGGAAAGGAGATAGAGCTTCCTGGGACAGTTCACAGGAACCCGCAGGCCGGCACTGTGCCACTAGAAGTCAGCGGGACTGGGCCCAGGAGTTTAATCGAGAGCAGGACACGCCCTTAGAGGTTGCTAGCAACTACCGGGGGAGAAAAACTGTGCTCCTGGTGCGATCGGGACCCGGCTGTGTGCTAGGCTGGCGGCGGCAGCCATCTTTAAAGCCGCCCGCCCGGAGCTGTGAGCTGCGTCTCTAGCTCTGCCCCGCCCCGGCCCAGCCCAGGGCTCTTCCGCTGGGGCGAGACAGGCTTTGCATTTGGTGGCCAGGGATAGCTGCATCCGTGGGTTCCAGGTGGGACGAGATCCCGGAACTGTAGCGGCAAGACCTTTGGGTATTGGAAACAGTTTGCAGCTCGTCCTTCTGGTTCTGCTACCCCGGCTCTGGCCTCCGACAAGTCCGCTATGTGCTGGTCCTAGTGCCCGCCCTTCAGTTCCCAGCCCTCCTGTACCGCAGAGATCGGTCATTTTGAAGGTTGCTGGCTATGGTGACTCATGTGATATAACTGCTGCTTCTCATAACAACCAAATACCTCCAGAGCCACAGGCTGAAACAGAGCAGCTCCCCATAACCCTGCCCACTTCATTAGGGAATTTTGCACCATCCAAGAGCGCTTCAGGTGGCCAATATTCCCCCCTCCCCGTGGGAACATCCCTCCAGTGGAGACTGCTGGGGGTAGAGACGGCCACCTGCCTCGCCTTGGAGTCTAGTGTTGGAAAAGGGGTGCACAATTGGAGATCCCCCTATCAACCAGTATCACACGGAGATGCACATCAGAAGGGCAGACACACGCGGCTAGATAAGCAACCTCTGAGCTGTGTAGAATTTTCCCAATTCAGCTCTCACACTGCAGCCAAAAGAAATTGTGTTTCTACCTGCACCTCAGGAGGAGCAGGGTCAAAGTAACCCCTAGGAGCTATGAGGCCCCTCCCAAAGCACAGGGCTTTCGCATACCCCAACTGGGAAATCAGAGTCTGCCACGGACATAACAGAATACCTGGCTAATAGGGAGCTGTGGACTCATATCCTGAAGTACAATTCACTAGCATAGAGCCCAAGCTGGGAGGTCATTCTCACCACACTCCAGCAGGAAGAGGAGAAGACAATAGACCAGAGATAACTCAAGATCCACCAAACTTGTTAAAATACACCTAAGGCAATACAGGCCACTACTTCTCTCCCTGGCTCTGCCACGGAGCAAAAATTGTGGGCCTGGAGACAGGGCCATAAACTAGCTCTGACACCCCCAGCTCTCAACCAAGAGGCCAGATGAGAAAAAACCAGCAAAAGAACTCAGGGAACATGAAAAATCAGAGTGAAAAGTCACCCCCAAAAGAAACCATCAGCTCCTCAGCAATGGATACCAACTCAAATGAAATGGGTAGAATGACAGAAGAGGAATTTCATTTATGGATTATAAGAAATCTCAATGAAATTCAAGAGAAAATTGAATCCCAGCACAAAGAAACCACAAGAAAAATGCAAGAAATGAATGCAAAATTCTCCAAAGAAATAGAAATATTACGGAAAAATCAAATAGAAATTCTAGAAATAACAGAAGCATTCAAGGATCTACAAAACACAGTGGAAAGCCTTAAGAATAGGCTGGACCATGCAGAGGAAAGAATTTCAGAGCTAGAAGACAACTCCTATGCACTAAATAAAACAGTTGAAGAGAAAGAACACAAAAACAAGAGGCATGAAAAAAGCATACAGGAAACGTGGGATTATGTAAAGAGGCCAAATATAAGGATCATAGGCATCCCTGAGGGAGAGGAAGAAAATTCGCATGGGCTGTAAAATCTATTTGAAGGAATAGTAGAGGAAAATTTCCATGGCCTAGCCAGAAATGTCGATATCCAAGTACAAGAAGCACACAGGACTCCTGGGAGAGTCAATGTGAAAAAGCATTCACCACGCCACATAATTATTAGACTGACCAAAGTAAACACAAAAGAGGCACTCCTCAGAGCTGTAAGATGAAAAGAGCAGGTAACCTACAAAGGGAAACCAATCAGATTAACTGCAGATTTCTCAGCTGAAACCTTACAAGCCAGAAGGGAATGGGGAAACATCATCAGTCTCCTAAAACAAAACAAAGGCCAACCCAGCATTCTGTATCCTGCCAAACTGAGCTTCTTATATGAGGGAGAAATAAAGACTTTTCCAGACAAGCAATCACTGATAGAATTTGCGAAATCCAGACTGGCCTTGCAAGAAGTGCTTAGACCTGCATTGTACACTAACCAGCGCGACAGACACCCACCTATGTAAAACTATGCAAAAGCTAAAACCCCAGAACCCAGATTCCACAATGACGCAAGAGGTAAAACAAAAGACACCACCCAATAGAATAATCAGAAATTTACCCCAAATATCAATTCTCTCAATAAATGTAAATGGCTTGAATTGCCCATTGAAGAGACATAGGCTGGCTGAATGGATTAAAAAATACAAGCCAAGTATCTGTTGTCTTCGGGAAACACACCTTACACACAAAGACGCATTCAGACTCAAGGTGAAAGGATGGAACACAATTTTCCAGGCTAACGGAAACCAAAAGAAATCCGGAGTAGCCATCCTTATTTCAGATGATATAAACTTTAAAGCAACAACAGTAAAGAAGCACAAAAATGGACACTATATAGTGGTGAAGAGAAAAATCTCACAAGAGGATTTAACAATCCTAAACATTTATGCACCCAACACAGGAGTGCCCAGGTACATAAAGCAAATACTGCTAGATCTAGATAACATAATAAACAGCAATGCCATAATAGCAGGGGACTTCAACACCCCACTGATGGAACTGGACAGATCCTCCAAACAAAAAATAAATAATGAAACAAAAGACCCAAACAGGACTTTAGAACATTTGGGCCTAAAAGATATCTACAGAACACTCCACCCAAATAACACTGAATATACATTCTTCTCATCAGCTCATGAAACTTTCTCTAAAATTGACCACATTCTAGGCCACAAAACAGATCTAAACAAATTCAAAAAAATAGAAATCATACCATGTATCTTTTCAGACCACAGCTGAATAAAATTAGAAATCAATTCCAACAGAAACTCACATCTTCATCCAAAAACTTGGAAACTAAACAATCTGTTGCTGAACGACTATTGGGTCAAGGAGGAGATTCAAATGGAAATCAAAAGATTCTTCGAATTAAACAATAATGGGGGCACAAGTTATCAAAATCTGTGGGATACAGCAAAAGCAGTCCTGAGAGGAAAACTTATTGCCTTAAATGCCCACAACCAAAAGACAGAAAGGTCACAAATCAGTAAACTAATGAATCATCTTAAGGAAATGGAAAAGGAAGAGCAAAGCAATCCTAAAGCTAGCAGAAGAAAAGAAATAACCAAGATCAGAGCAGAATTAAATGAAATCGAGAACAAAAGAACAATATAGAAGATTAATGAAACGAAAAGTTGGTTCTTTGAAAAGATAAACAAAATAGACAGGCCATTTGCCAGGTTGACCAGAAGCAGAAAGGAAAGGACTCTAATAAGCTCAATTAGAAATGAGAAAGGAGAAGTCACAACTGATACCATGGAAATACAAAACATCATCTTCGAATACTACAAAGTCTCTATGCCCACAAACACAAAAACGTGGAGGAAATAGACAAATTCTTAGAAACATACTACCTCCCTAGGCTCAACCAGCAAGAAACAGAATTTCTAAACAGACCAATATCGAGCACCGAAATTGAAGCAGTAATAAAAAATCTACCCACAAAAAAAAGTCCTGGACCAGATGGGTTCACATCTGAATACTACCATGCCTACAAAGAAGAACTGGTGCCTATACTGCAGAAATTATTTGAAAATATCCAGAAGGATGGAATCCTACCAAACTCATTCTACAAAGCCAATATCACCTTGATACCAAAGCCAGGAAAGGACACACAAAAAAAAGAAAACTACAGACCAATATCCCTTATGAATATAGATGCAAAAATTCTCAATAAAATCCTTGCAAACTGAATTCAAATGTACATCAAAAAAATAATCCATCATGATCAGGTGGGCTTTATTCCCGAGATGCAGGGATGGTTCAACATACGCAAATCTATAAATGTAATTCACCATATAAATAAAAGCAAGAACAAAGATTATATGATCCTTTCAATAGATGCAGAAAAGGCTTTTGACAAAATACAGCATCCTTTTATGATAAGAACTCTTAACAATATAGGCATAGATGGCTCATACCTCGAAACTATTAAAGCCATATACAATAAACCCGCAGCCAATATCATACTGAATGGGGAAAAATTGAAAGCATTCCCCCTTAAAACTGGCACCAGACAAGGGTGCCCACTATCTCCACTTCTTTTCAACATAGTGCTGGAAGTCCTGGCCACAGCAATTAGAGAAGACAGAGGAATCAGGGGCATCCAGATAGGGGCAGAAGAGGTCAAACTTCCACTATTCACAGACGATATGATATTATACATAGAAAACCCCAAAGATTCAACCAAGAGATTACTGGAATTGATAAATGAATTCAGCAAAGTCTCAGGATACAAAATTAATACACACAAATCCATAGCCTTCATATATGCTAATAACAATCAATCCGAGGAACAAATTAAAGATGCAATACCTTTCACAATAGCACCAAAGAAAATTAAATATTTAGGAACATATCTCACTAAGGAGGTCAAAGACCTATATACAGAGAATTATGAAACACTGAGAAAAGAAATTGCAGAGGATGTAAATAGATGGAAAACCCTACCATGCTCTTGGATAGGCAGAGTCAACATAGTAAAAATGGCTTTGCTACCTAAATTAATTTACAGAATCAATGTAGTCCCTATCAAAATGCCAACATCATTTTTTGCCAATCTAGAAAAAATAATTCTATGCTTCGTGTGGAATCAGCGAAGACCCTGTCTAGCCAAAGCAATCTTAAGCAAAAAGAACAAATTGGGAGGCATCTATCTACCAGACTTCAAACTATACTACAAGGCTATAGTAACCAAAACTGCATGGTATTGGCACAAGAACAGAGATGTAGACCAATGGAACAGGACTGAGAATCCAAATATAAAACCAACCTCATATAGTCACCTGATCTTTGACAAATTCCAAAAAAACGTACGCTGGGGAAAAGATTCTCTATTCAACAAATGGTGCTGGGAAAACTGGATGGCCATATGTAGAAGACTGAAACTGGACCCACACCTCTCACCTCTCACAAAAATCAACTCACAATGGATAACAGATCTAAACCTAAGACATGAAACTATAAGAATTCTTGAAGAAAAAGTTGGAAAAACTCTTATGGACATTGGCCTAGGCAAAGAATTTATGAAGAAGACCTCCAAAGCAATCACAGCAGCAACCGAAATAAATACATGGGACCTGATCAAATTAAAAAGCTTCTGCACAGCCAAGGAAACTATCACTAGAATGAACAGACAACCTACAGAATGGGAGAAAATATTTGCATGCTACACCTCTGATAAAGGGCTGATAACCAGAATCTATACAGAACTTAGGAAAATCAACAAGAAAAAATCAAACAACCCTATTAAAAAATGGGCAAAGGACATGAACAGAAACTTTTCAAAAGAAGACAGAATAATGGCCAGCAAACATATAAAAAATTGCTCCACTACTCTAATCATCAGGGAAATGCAAATCAAAACCACAATGAGATATCACTTAACTCCAGTGAGATTGGCTTATATCAAAAATCCCCAAACAACAAATGTTGGTGGGGATGTGGACAGATAGGAACACTCATACACTGCTGGTGGGACTGCAAATTAGTACAACCTCTATGGAAAGTGAAATGGAGATACCTCAAAGAATTAAAAGTAGAATTACCATTTGACCCAGGAATCCCACTACTGGGTATTTACCCAAAGAAAAAAAAGACATTTTATAATAAAGACATCTGCTCACGAATGTTTATAGCAGCACAGTTCACAATTGCAAAGATGTGGAAACAACCCAGGTGCCCATCAATACACGAGTGGATTAATAAAATGTGGTGTATGTATACCATGGAGTCTTACTCAGCAATAAGGAACAATAGTGAATTAACACATGTGGTATTATCCTGGTTGGAGCTAGAGCCCATTCTTCGAAGTGAAGTATCACAAGAATGGAAAAACAAGCACCACTGGTACTCACCATCAAATTGGTACTAACTGGTCAACACTTACATCACACAGGGCAATAACATTCATCTGAGGGTGGGCAGGCGGGAGGGGGGTGGAGGGGATGGGAAAAACTCTCACTGAATGGATGCGGGGAGCACAGTTTGGGGGATGACCACGATTGTAGCTCTGACACAGGAAGTGCATGGGCGATATATATAGCCAAAGTGTTGTACCCCCATAATATTCTGAAATAAAAAAAAAAAAAAGAATAGTTTAGCAAATCTTGACCAGGGCTGACAAAATTTGGTAAAAGAGGAATGATGGAAAAAATGTCAAAGGTATTGACATGTAGTTTAGCTCTTGTTTTCATGTGATTTCCCTGTTAGACCTGATTAAAACACACATCTGTTTTCTAAAAAAAAAAAAAAGGAATTCTGTAAGTCCACCCCTGCGGTTTTGGCAGAAGCATTGTAGGCATGGAAGGCAAATCCATACTCAGAGCATTTATTTAAGTGAAATAAAAAACACAAAACACAAAACAACTTTCCAACAAACAGCCAGAGAAAGTTGATGCACTGTGTTCTGGGAAATGTCACTAAGAATGATGCCTGACTTCTCATCAACAGCAGTAGAAGTCAACAAGGAAAAAGTATTTTTAAAGTGTTTAAAGAAAATAAACCAATAAAACTTTCAAGCTAGCTTCCTACCACCATGAAAATATATTTTTAAACTGTCTTTGCTAAAAAGCACTGTTAAGAAGGTGGAAAGTCAATGCACACACCGGAAAACTATATTTGCATTGGTGTATTTCTGAAAAAGAACTGAAATGCAAATATATGAAAAGCTCATACAAATCAATAAGAAATGAAACAACCAATAAAAATGGCAAAAAGTTGAAGAGTTACTTCAGAAATATGATACAGAAATATAATATCTAATAGTGTTAAATAATAAGCATAAAAAAACAGTTACTATCATTACTCATTAGGGAAGTGAAAACAAAACCCCACTGGAGTGTTCCATCTGTGTCCCTTAAGCATCCCAAGTGTGTTAATGTATCCAGGAGGAAGTGACGCCCACCAGGACAGAGAAAAATAATGACTACCTCCAGGGAAAGGGATGGTTGAGTAAGTTTTTGAGAAACTTCCATTACTGCACTCATGGGCAGAGAAGGAAAAGCAGTAACAGGCCACAGACCTGGACAATGAAGGAAAGACAGATTTTACCAAGAAAAAAGAAAGTTGATATTTATTAAGTATTCTATATGGTGGGCACCATACTCCACGTTTCAGATTCATTATCTAATTTAAACATCATAAACACTGTGAGATAGGTTGTATCGTTCCCATTTGTTTTATATTTGGGAAATGAGACATAACTTTCTCTAACTTTGAAAAACATGTCTAACTTTTGTCAGCCAGAGCGTAGCACCTTAGAAGCCTTCTAAAGAGCAAGATTTGGACTGTGGAGAAGCATTTGCCCCAGAACAGTGAGTTGGCTATCTCAATGAGGGTGACAAGATGGCAAACCCAGGTAAAATTGCGTAGGGTCAATAGATGAGGAAATCATCAACTGACAGGTTAACAGTGCTGAATACAGTAGCGAGTCTTTTCTATAATGGTGTTCTGGGAGTCTAAGGGGCTAGAGGGGAAGACGAGATATTACTCTTTAAACACTGCCAGCATGTTTCCATATCAGGACGTTCACCCCTTACCTTTGCTCTCTCTGCCTGTAATGCCACTCCCCCAAATATCTTCATGGTGTACCTCTGAACTTCCTTTGCATCTTTACTCAAATGTCACCTCTTTATGAAGCCTTTATCTAAATCTCTCTATTTTCCTTCTTTGAGAGTCAGGCTCTAGCATAGTTCACATGTCTAGATATAAAGCGCTCTTTGCCAAAGCACTGCCACCTGCTGTCTGGCTGAAATACTTTGTGAGGTTTACACTGGCCTCCCTGCTGCTCTCTGGTGTTAATGGGTTAAGTTGTGGTGAAGACTAGCTGCAGTAGGAGCCACCCATTTCTGACTCAGTCAGTACCTTCCCATTGCAGTAATCATGTGAGAGAGGATTCAGGAGGACTGGCTGGTTTTTGATCTTTTGCCCTAAAGATGTGAAGGTAATTGACTTCAAAATGACAAACATATGAGATGATTTGGGCTAACAGGATACCTTGGAAATAAAGCTTGACACTGTGGCACAAGGCAGGAGATTTTTCTCTGTTAAGTAAGATTGTGTCTACTTCTCTGTCCTTTATTGTACTGAAATGTCCTGAAAGTGGGAGCAAGAGTCAATGATGGAGAAAAATAAGCCATTGTAGGGAACACTGCATGGTATACTCTCCCCATGTTATAATATGCCTCCCAACTTCCCAATATAATGTCATAACACACTGATTTCCCATTAACAGTAAGAAACATGATAGAACATGGATATTTATAATACTTGAAATCTTTTGTGCAAATTACAAATTATACCTCATAAAAATACTGAACTTATCATGTGGATAGACTCCCCAGAAATTTCAGATTATGTCTTGCAAACCCACAATGTTTTCTACACTGAATATATCTCATTGAGTGCCTAAAATAGGGAAGTTATAGTACCAGATGATTTACATATGTGCTCTCATTTAATTCTCATTGGAACCCATCAAGGTTTATAACATCCTCCTTTATGGAAGCAATGTAGCAAAGTTCTTGAGATCATAGGCTTGGATTGGATTTCTAGATCTAACACACTTTAGGTGAGTAATCTTGGGAAAATTACTTAATAAGTTTTCTGCTTCAGTTTCCTCATCCCTACAAGGTGGGTATTGATAGTGTCCACTACAAAGGGTTATTCTGAGAAGTAAATGAGCTGATGAACGCCCGTGTTTCTGTTGCCCAGCGCCAACAGAAAGCCATGGTTAGTTACAGAAAAGGAAATTGAATACAAGAGAGGTCAAATATCTTGCCCAGTGTCACAAAGTAAGTGTCAGAGTGGAGACTTCCCTCCATGTCCTATGCAGAGCAGACACCTCTTCTCACTCCAAGAGTCACTCTCTATCTCATTACAGTGTTATATTGTCTTTATAGTACTTATCACTATATAAAGTTGTCTTACTAATATTTTTTAAAAATCCATTCATTTGCTTTCTTCTCCTCCCACTGTACTGGAGGCCCATTTCTATCTCTTCCCTAGTATATCCTCCATGCCTGCAGCAATGCCTAGCACACAGGAGGCACAATCGATGCACATTAATACTTGTTGAATGAATGCACAAAAGGTAAAATTATGTCTAGAGTCCTTGCAACTCAAACATTAATATAGAAGATTAAACTACTAGTCTTTGTTATTTATCTAGAATTGTCAAGATCTCTATCCTGCAAGTCTCTTCTTTTTTTTTGCAAGTCTCTTAGTGTAAGATTTAAATATGTAAATGCTAAATAGTTGAATAACTATCTTTGGCTAATCTACATTGCTTTCTTTAACTATACTCTAAGGGAATTAATGAATAATCTTGCTAAAAATTTTACCTTTAAATCCTTCACTTTAGTTGCTGGGTGGATGAGGGGGTGGTGATTTTGAGGCATTTTTCTCTGATCGTGCATGATTCTTGTCCTTTATGTTACAAAAACCTTTACAGAGTCCCCATGCTTGTATGTATACATATGTATATGTACATATTTTTATGTTTCTAAAAATATGCACACATACCCGCCCACATACATACTCATTCCCTGCATAAGAGTGAATATACAGACCTATTATTTGCTCAAAACAGGGAAAGAGAATTGACTTTTTTCCCCTCAATATCTGTGTGGGTATATATAGAATCCTCTCTTGATTTATTAAGCTATAAAGAATGATGACTAAGATTGACATGACCAGCTCAGTTATTCTGTGGCCAAAGTGGGGAGGAAGGAAACTAGGGGCATGCGCACTTCTAGGAAAAGAATCTCATTTCTATTTATTTTTCCCACACTGCCCAGCTGTATTTAGTGGCCAAAGGACTTGGCCTCTACATCAGGTAAAGTATGTGACTACAGCTTGTTGGATTCAGCCCTACTAGATGTAGAAATGCTCCCTGCAGTTGGAGGTGTGTCTGTCTTGGTCTGGATGCTGCCCCTCCAATCTGTGGGTGAATCTCAGAGGGTCTGTATTCTCATCAGAGACTAGCTGCACAGTAATTGGGTTTTCTGAATGGTATGGTCATGGCTTCACCTCCTATCACTGGATCACCTGAATGCCGTGATCTGGAGAAAAAAGCCACTTGATTTGGAATGGCATCTGTTTGTCTAGCAGCCAACCCTAACCACAGTCCTCTCATTTCTAGATTAGGAGTCCTTACTGAGGCTTTCAGGGTTTCCTTTATTAATCATAAACTCATCTCTTTTCCTTGGGAAGGAGAGCTAGAAGTTAGCCATTGATATGTCTTCCAGTGCTGTTGTATTGTTCAGAATGCGGCTTACCATATCTTATCTAACATTTAAAACATTTACTGAGCATCACAAAATGTAGGCAGCATGGCAGATTACAAAGATCATAGAGTCTAGAGCCAGATAATATATATATTCTAATTATAGTATGGCACATATCAGATAATTGACCTTGAATGAATTACTTAATCTCTTTGAGCTTTAGTTTTCTTGTTTATAAATTGCAAATACTAATACCTCTATTATATGATTTTTGTATTAGAATAATATACATAAAGCAAAAGGTAGTTTAACACTTAGATGTGTCCACATTTATAATTTTGGAGGATTTAAAAGTTTTTAAAAATGTTTGAAAATTCAAACAAAATATTCCTATTCAAAGTGTTTTTCCTACCACAAATTGTCATCTCACCTGCAATTCCATCTAAATTTGAGTAATAGCAGTCCATAATTATGCAGCCCTCTTCTGAGAAGTTGCCAAATCTCTTTGTGTTCCAAACTCATGCGGGATTTCCTCAATGTTTGTGAAGACGGCCTCAAGAGGGCAGTCTTTGATCCCTCTTTATGAACCACAGGAAACTAAATGTAGGGCAGGGTGTTTCTGGGACATTTATGGGAGATTGTCTCTCATTGGCTGGGCAACCAGATGCAGCATTCTGTTTTCAGAAACAGAATGTTTCCACACATCTGGGCTGTAGAATGTGCTTCTGCTGAGATTGCTTGAGCAGGAAAAATGGAGACAGATCCTTTGGCAGCCTCATTACTACTCCTCTGGCTTCACCTTGGCCACAAGTCTGGCGGTTGCAGAAGACATTCTGAGCAGTCTGGGGTGGTACTGAGGAAAGAGAAGGATGCAGTCAGACACCTCTAGGTTTTATTTAGGGATGTGTGAAGAAAATGCAAACTCTGTAGAGAGACTAATTTCTATGTTTGACTCTTTCTCAACAGGAGTGAGCAGCATGTTGAATGTGGAACAGAGTCCTCGGTCAGTGCATGTTCAGGAGGGAGAGAGCACCAATTTCACCTGCAGCTTCCCTGACAGCTTGTTTTCTGCCTTATACTGGTACAGATGGGAAGCTGCAAAAAGCCCCAAGACCCTTTTTGTAATGACTTCAAATGGGGATGAAAAGAAGGAAGGACGGATAAGTGTCACTCTTAATACTAAGGAGGGTTACAGCTATTTGTACATCAAAGGATCCCAGCTTGAAGACTCAGCCACATACCTCTGTGCCGTGACACAGTGCTCTTCAGCTACCTGCAGGCCATATCCAAACTTGTGTCTGGTGACACTCAGCTACCCAGCATCAATGAAGAAACACGAGTAGGGTGGAAAGGGTAAATTCAGTGAATGACAGCTTTTTCAAGGGGATTATGCAAACATAGAAAAACAAACATGATAGTAATCATAACTCCTTCAACTAACTGGACTGTTACTAAACACTACTAACACTGACTCCCCGCAATACAGGAGCCATATCATTGAGTCAGATCCATTGCCTCCTTTTTGGGCATGATTCTGAATGAACTACGTAGTTACTTGAATCTATCTAAAATAATCTGAGTAAACAAAGGTCATATTTACCCCTCATGGTTGCTATATCCTGGAAGCTAGTTCTTCCATCATATTTCCTCACAATCACAACTGGAATGCGTGGACATGCCATTTCCTCATGCATCTGGCATAAAAATTGGCATGTTTGATGTCAGAAGAGGTGACGCTGCCAAATTTAATCTGTTGGGGATTTTGTTTTTGCTTTAGTTCACCCTTCTCCTTACATGAACATTTGTATTTCATTTCTTCTCACATGTGGCTATTTTCATTTTTAAAAAGCACTCATGATATCAGAAAGGAACACTGATAGGGGAAGTTCATTAATAAATATGATCCAGTCCATCCCCCACCTGGGACTATGATTGTGATACTGAATAATTGAACTCTATTATCGAAGTTTCTTCCTTTCTACATGAAGCAGGCCGAGAGTATGGTGCTCTGTTCCTTTTTCAGATTTCCAAACAATCCTCTAGTCTAAGGCCCCTTTGGTACTCTAAAGCCTCTAATTCACAGCTTTGGGGGGTTTGTCAACATGAATTAACTTGCTTCTGGGCTTCCTCATCTAATAGCTTGAGTTTCGACCTTCGCCAGACATCCACATTAATGACTCCTTATCCAGCTCCTGTCCAGTGTCCTAAATGACGCTGTAATGCTTTCACTCTTTCTCCTTTTTTGTGGATTTATGTCTTTTAAAATCTCATTATTGTCAATATCACATATTTAGGAAAAATCTTATGTATGTTAAAAGCAATATTGGATTGCATACAAATCCCTCAGACTGGGCCTATTTAAGAGACATACACGTGAAAAGATTCTTTTTCAAAAATTATTCACATGGTAGTATTGAGTCTATTTGACCATCATATTGGGAATGCTTAAAGATGTACTATTATATGAATGTGTATGTAGAATTGGAAGTGTATAGCACAGGACTGAGTGAGGAGAGCTATGTTTCATTGTACACTAGCACCAATAGAAAAAAACAACACAAAAGAAGAGCAATCACAGTTCTAGCTGCAGGTCAACTTCCCAAACCAGGTCTCCATCATTATTGGAATAAAGATCAATGGATGAATTTCTAAGATTTCCAGTAATGATCCTGCGGCTTTAGCTAACTCTGAATTGGCAAAAGCGAAAGGCACAGGTAAAAAGAAAAAACAAGGCCTGGCTCATTTGTGCACGGCTGCAACACACTGCTTCACTGTCTTCTTGATGTCATAGCACATGTAGAAATTGATTACATTTATACAACACTCTAGTAGAGAATGGTGCTATTTGAAATTGGCTTATGACTCCAATTTCTTTGAGCCCTCTGCCTGCCTTAGGCTCTGAGGGGACAGAGGTCTTCCCACACACGCAACCAATCCTGGAAGTGGTGGCATGTAATTTGGAAAATCTACTGTTAGAAACATGGGGAAAATGCAAATCTGCAGTGCAGAGTCCATGCAAAAATATTCACATCTTTATGAAAGGTGTGTGTAACCAAGAAAATATGGATCAAAATTTTCAGTCTCTGCATTCTAAAATTGATCTGAAATTGAAAATAATTAGTTAAATTTTGATTATTTATAAAGACACAGGCTTACCCTTGTAAATAGCCCCTCTTTTTTTTAGTTTAGTCACATGGAATGAGAAGAATGAGCAAAATATGAAAACTCATATTAAACAAGAAATACAGATCTCTGTTTATTGTACAGCCCCCACCTGTGCAATCAGCCACCTGTTCCTGTGTTGTGGAAGTGCAGGGCTCTCCTTACATTTGAGCCTGGCCACCAGGTCTTCTGTGCCAGACCAGAAGCTCTACAATGATATTTGAAAAGAAGGTTGGTGAAACAGGCAGATGTTTGAGGCCAAGCTATTAGAGACAATCAGAAATCAGACAGAGGAAATGTACATTTGCATTGTTGATTTCTCACAAGTTCTCAAGAAGTCTATTTTTCACAGGACTTCAGCACTTTTGGGGTTTGCTGCATAACAAACCACTCTAAAACTCAGTGGCTAAAAACAACTGCCATTTTACTATCTCATGGTTCTTCTGCTTCTTGCCATGTTGGCTGTGCCTAGGGTCCTCTGGGGCCTTGACTGACTGGAACTCTCCCAAATTGCTTACGTACATACCTGGAACCCTGGCAGGAATGCTGGAAGGCTCGTGTGGCTGAATGCCGAGAGGGCTGAGCTCATTCCTCACTCCACGGATGCTCAGAGCCTCTCCACTTACATGTGGCCTCTCCATGTGCCCTCTCCTCATGGCCTCTCTAGTGGGAAACCTGTACATCTTACTGGTGGCTTCCAAAAGCACAAAAGTGGAAGCTGCCAGGCCTTTTTAATGTTTAGGCCAGAACTGCCAGGATGTCACTTCTACTGCATTCTGTTTATAAAAGTAAGTCTTGGAGCCAGCCCAGAGCCCATGCAGAAGGAAACTACACAATGGCATGAATATTGGGAAACAGGAGTCATGGGGTCATTTTTGGACACTAGCTACCACAAGAGCTAATAGTGTAAACACATTCCCTATGGCAAATGGATACCAAAGTGCTAACGGAGCATAACACACATCCAGTAATCATCAAACTCATGTCAATTTGAACTCTCAAATACTGCTCATGTCCAGTTTCCTTACTTCTATACTCCTTGCTACTCTCCTAATCCAGGCATTCAGCACCTCTCACTTGAATGACTGCAATGGCCTCCTAATTGTCTTCCTGCCTCTAGTCTCAAATTCCTTGAATCTAACTTCTGCATGATCACTAGTGTTACAATAAAACTTGTATCTAATTAGATCACTTCCTGCCTATCTTTGGGTATGAGGAACCACTAGAAGTTGTAAATTTCAAACTCTATATTAAAACATACAAGGCCACCTACAGATTTTCCCTAAGTTATCTTTTATTTTAATCTTTCATTCTTTTCACCACATACTCTAGATGTATGTATATCAGTCATTTAAACATTCTAACCATGTATGCACATATTAAGCGCTTTCCTAAATCTGTGCCTTTGCAGATTTATGCACAGGCTATGGTTAAAATGCTAACCATTTATGCACATATTAAGCTCTTTCTTAAATCTGTCCTTTTTGCCCAGAATATACTTTCCTATTGTAAAGTGCACAAAAATCTACTCCACCTCATGGCTCAATTCAGGTAGCATTATATATTCCCTATGTGAGATCTTACAGGATAACACGTAAAAATTTTTATACAAATATTCTCGGATCATCTTCTCTTTTATGATTGTTTTGACAAGAATATTTGCTACTGAGAGCTATTTTATGTTTATATTCAATGGAAGCATTTCCTACCAGGACTGCAGAGATTCCTTTTACTCCTGAAACCAATGCCTGGCCAGGTCCCCTTCTCTTCCTTTAGCAAAATTCGACTTCAAACCGTAAGATCTAGAGATAGGTTACAAGAGAGACTGTGCTGTGAGTGGGGAAAGGGCAAGCTTCTCCTGGGCAAGATACCTCTGTCTTGGTTTATATCCTTTTATTTAAAATGAGGCAGTGCTGCTGTCCTGGATGAGGATAATGGAACTTTTAAAGCATCCACAGGGTCTCCTTCCAGACTCCTTGCTCTTTTCAAATGGGGAAGGATCCCTTGGTGCCATAAAATTGCTAGCTTTGTATTCATTTGGGTATCCAAATACAACAACCCTAAGGAGGAAAAGTATTGTAATGGTGTGTATTTTGAAAAGTTTATCCTACGTCACAGGATTTATCATTTTCCAGCACATCCTAAAACTGCTTCTTGATCTGTTTCCATTTTATGTAGTTATTCAGATTTAGATTCATTTTTGACCCTAAATGAAATGTTGAGACTTCTAACATTAATACATTTAAGTGGCAACACTCTGAAGACATTAGAGTTCTTGTTGAATGGTGGCCCCCTAAAAGATATGTCCACATTGTAATCTCTGGAAATTGTGAATGTGAACTTATTTGGAAAAAAGGCCCTTGCAAATGTAATTAAGTAAAGGATATTGAGATAAGGTCACCTTGGATTATTCAAGTGGGCCCTAAAACCAATGACAACTGTCCATTTAAGAAACACACAGATGAGAAGGCCATGTGAAGACCAGGCTAGAGACTGGAGTTATGCAACCACAGCCCAGGAACGCCTCAGGTCACCAGAAGCTAGCAGACGCAAGGAACCATTCTCCCCTAGAGCGTGCAGAGGAAACATGGCCCTGCCAACACCTTGATTTCAGACTTCAGGCTACTAGTACTATAAGAACATAAATTTTTGTCATTTTTAAGCCAACAAGTCTGTGGTAATTTGTTAGGGCAGCCTGAGGAAACTAATGCAGTCTCCCAGAGGTAACATTTCTAAATACCTACAACCAAACTTTGATTGCTTCCATGGACGGGCGCGTGGCAAACCAATGTGATTTGGTTGGTCTTGGGAATATTTCCAGTTCAAATCCTCACACATTATATACAATCACACACTTTTATTTACCATTTAATAAGTATTTGAGTATCCACAATTTATCAGGTATTAGAGAAGTTTCTGAGAACATGTTGGTGAACAATGGACAAATATTTATTCAGTGCTTACCACATATCAAGGAGTGTGCTTGTGATACATCAGCAAACAAAACAGAAGAAATTCCTTGTTTCCGTAGACCCCGCATTCTAGAGCAGCACTGTCCTATAGAACTTTCAAAGATGCTGGAAATATTCTACATCTGCACTGTCCTATAGACACTAGCCACTTGTCCCTATTGAGTGCTTGAAATGTGGCTAGTATGAGTGAGAAACTAAATTTTAAATTTTATTTAGTTTGAATTTAAGTATCCCCATGTGGCTAGTAGCTACCCTTATAAGACAGTGCATTTCTTGAAGATGATGCAGTGCACACCCTCAATGTACATGAGGCCAACTGAGTTAATTAACAGATAGTTATACAGGTAATATGTACTGTGATAAGTGTGACCAAAGTTCTGTTGCAGCCCACAGCTTTCTTAAGTTACCTTCTATTTTTATCTTCTACCCATATCCACCACATACTCTGGATGGATACCAGCCAGAATATATCAGGACAGGAAGCTACTCTATCCAAGTGTTTTGTTTTAAAGAAGCCTTCCTACAGGAATTGATACCTAATGGATAAGACTTTTCTTTCTAATTATATTAACACATTCCCTGCCCTTGTTGTCACATGTAAAAGTAACATAATGGGAGAGTGGATATGGACTCTAAAATGAACAATTTACAAGGGAAATCTTGATGAAAAAGAGAAATATGTATTTTTTATCTTCCATTTTGAGGGAGTGGGTTGTCTAACAATAAATTATATAAGTCTTTCTCACATTCATTAAAATGTGTGTGACCGAATATGTCCCATTAGCACATGTACAAACACATACTATGTGGCACATGATTCTTGATGACAATGGAAATGACAAAATGGGACTTTCTACTTTCTTCTGATGCTTTAGTTTTAAATCACAAAATCCATTTCTAAAAGGCAAATTATTCCTCCCTGAACAATATCAGCATCAGTAAACTCTTTCCTTCCAAGCCTTGACACACTTGCATACCACCCAAATTAGAAGGCAACTTTGAAAGAATTGGTTATCAAAATGTCCCAAAACAACAAATGTGGAGATGTGAGAGCACTTATACACTGCTGGTGGGACTGTAAACTAGTACAATCTCTATGGAAAATAGTATGAAGATACCTCAAAGAACTAAAAGTAGAACTACCATTTGATCCAGTAGTCCCACTACTGGGTATTTACCCAAAGTAAAAAAAGACATTCTATAATAAAGACATCTGCACTTGAATGTTTATAACAGCACAATTCACAATTGCAAAGATGTGGAAATAACCCAAGCGCCCATCAATACATGAGTGGATTAAGAAAGTGTGGTATACTTATACCACGGAGTACTACTCAGCCACAAAAAACAACGGTGCACTAACACCTCTTGTATTATCCTGGATGGAACTGGAGCCCATTCTTCTAAGCGAAGTATCTCAAGAATGGAAAAACAAGCACTACATGTACTCACCAGCAAATTGATACTAATTGATCAACTCTTATGCGCTCATATGGAAGTAACATTCATTGGGTGTCAGGCAGGTGGGGGGGCAGGAGGGGTGGGTAAATTCACACCTAAGGGATGCAGTGGGCACTGTCTAGGGGATGGGCACGCTTGTAGCTCTGACTCAGGCAGAGCAAAGGCAGTATGTGTAACCTAAACGTCTGTACCCCCATAAAACTCTGAAATTAAAAAAAAAGAAAAAGAAAAGAATTGGTTATCAAATCAGCAATTTTTGAGTCCAGTGACAGGGGGCAGCACCTGCAAACATAGGCTCTACTCTGACGTGGGCGGGTATAATAGTCTGATTGGTTGTCTCAAATTGAAGTCACCTTTTCAACTATTTCTTTGGATCTGGAAGAAGCTTATACAAAGGAAACCCATTTAGGAGCAGTTAGATTCAGCAACTCTTTCTGAAGAAGAAGGAGAGGGAGATGCTACTCACCATACCATTGTTGATCTTATGGATGCAACCGTCACGTGAGTTTGAGAGTTACCTGATTGCTTTCAGAAAATCCAACATAGCAGATAATTATCTGCAGGCAGGGAATAGACTTTCTGCTTGAGAAACAAAGAAGGAGAGGGAGAGGGAACATGAAGAGAGAGGGAGATGGGGAGGGAGACATGGAAAGAAAGAGAAAAACAGACAAGAAGAGTGAGAGAGACCCTGGAGCTCAGGGACTAGAGACCTAATCTGATTTTATCTGATGCCTCCTATTGTCTTTCTGAACAGAGCTGAATGGACAACAGGTAAAGCAAGTTCCTCAGTTCCTGCATATACAGGAAGGAGAGGACTTCAGCACATACTGCAATTTCTCAAGCACTTTAGACAGGGTACAGTGGTATAAGCAGAGGCCCGGGGGAAGTCCTGTCCTCCTGGTGACATTACTGAAGGGTGGAGAAGTGAAGAAGGAGAAAAGACTGACAACTCAGTTTGGAGAAACAAGAAAGGACAGCTCCCTGCACGTCACAGCCACCCAGACTACAGATGTGGGAACCTACTTCTGCGCAGAGACACAGTGCTCCCCAAGCACCTGCTGCCTGCCCCCAAACCTTGCCCTGGGACCTCAGGAGCAGCCCCTCCCACCCTCCCCTCAGGGCAGGAGCCAGAGAAAGCTGAAGCCACGGTGTCGGTGTCGGTGAGGATTTAGTGCAACTCCTCCCCATGGGCAGTGGGAATGCATGTAGAAATTCACTCTGTAAGACCTGGAAGAGTTTAACATTTTTACTTCACAAAACTCAACTATCTGTTTTCTTCTGTGCAGATGTCTCAGGGAATTCCAATTGTCCCAGGAAGAATCAGTGGGTGTTGACAAATTGTGACACAGATATTCATATAAAGTTTCTGAGGGCCTCTTTCATGGGTGCCAGAGGTTTCCAACAGTTTCTTTAAGGTTTTAGCCCAACTGTATTGTAGAAGATTTGAAAATTAAACATTTTGCATTATGTACTCAAAATTTAAAAGTTTACTGCCATCTCCCTGAAGAGTCACCTATGCAGAACTTATCTGCCTTAATGCAGTGCGGTCCAATAGAACAGGAAGATCACGCATGAGGTAACTACCTTTCCAAAGAAATGAGTGAACAGAGCTCTTTTTAAAATAAGAAGCTCAGAAGAAACTGGAAGTTGACTCACAGAGAAATTTAGGTCTGGTCTCTTCCTTTCTCTGCCAACTGCAAGTATGCTCCCCAGGCTCAGATGAAGTTGATGATGTAAATCCTGGGAGCCATGTGAATTTGTCTAACCCTGGGAAAGAGACATTAGCCATGGATTTTCAGATTCCAAAGTATGTTCACTGATTTGACCAATTATCTTATTTCTCAGGACTTATAAAGATTTTCACCCTGAGAAAGAAGACAAATACAACTGTGCTATAGAGGTTAAACATTAAAATTAAGTGAGATATTTCCTTCACAGCTGAATAGCCAAGTAAGGTTTTTGTATCTTTTTCATCAAATATTTTGTAGCCTTAGAAATTATTGTGGACCAGTCATGGTGGCTTACGCCTGTAATCCCAACACTTTGGGAGGAAGGTGGGAGGATCACTTGAGTCCAGGAGTGCAAGAGCTATTATCGTACCACTGCACTCCAGCCTAGGTAACAGAGAGGAGAGGACATAAACAGATGGAAAAATATACCATGCTCTTGGATTGGTAGAATCAACATCACTACCCAAAGTGATCTACAGATTCAATGCAATCCCTATTAAAATACCAACATCATTTTTCACATATCTAGAAAAAATAATTCTATGCTTCATGTGGAATCAACTACTTTTTAAAAGCACTTCAGTAGAATCTGTTTAAAAGATCTCTTTCAGAAGGCATTAATCATACCCTTTTCTTATTTCACATCCAATCTGAATCTCCATGCTATAAAAAGAGTGATTCTTTCTTGGCTCTTTACCACAACTAGGTCCATTAATTCACATCTCTGCTTTTCTCCCCTACTCATGGGGAAAACAGTTAAAAACAAGTAACAATAATATTGCTTTATAAAACAGATTTTATAATTTCCAGTTTATAAGTGAAGAAATTGAAACCTCAAGAAATTAAGTGATTTACTTCTACTCACCTGTAAACATGGTTAAAATTCAAATATATGACAATATCAAGTACTAGTTAGGCTGCAGATCAACTGGAACTCTGATACACTGCTGGTAGGAAATAAAAATGGTGAGCACTTTGTATTAATAAAACAGATTGGCAGTTCTTATAAAGCTAAACATTCACTTACAATATGATTTGGCAATTCCTCTCCAAGGTATTAGCCAATAGGAATAAAAGTTATGTTCACACAAAAATTTATTTGTGAATGTTTATACAGCTTAATTCATAATCACTAAAAACTGGGAACAACCCAGATGTTCAACTAGAGCATGGTCAAACAAATTGTGGTACAGCTACATGATTGAGTACTACTCAGCAATAAAAAGGAATGAATTATTGATTCATGCAACAACATGGATGAATCTTCAATTCATTTTGGTAAATAAGAGAAACTAAGTCCAAAAGACTACATATTGTGTGATTTCATTTATACGACATCTGGGCTGAGGCGAAACTATAAAGATGGGAAACAGAATGGGGTTGGCGAGAACTGTACTACAGAATTTACAACACAAAAAGTACATTTTACTGTGTCAATTTAAAAAAAATAATAACCAGAAAGTGAACAGAAACACAAATGAAATAGGACTTCAACAAATAAACCTAACTATATTACAATGATTAATATAACCACACTGAAGTTCCTTGTAGTGCAGAAGAAAAAACTAATTTACATAACTTTTGAAAGCAGGATTTTGAGTGGGTACTATAAGGCTAAAGGCAAAAAAAAAGGTTCACAAATACCATTCTCTAGTTAATAAATTTGTTTCACAAGGGATAAGGGTAAGCAATTCTTAAACTAATTTATGTGACTATTAGGATTGAACAAATATATACAAATAAAATATAGTAGTTTATGAGAGCCAGATTTCTCACTGCTGGAAGAAGAAGGGACAAATAATTTTGGGGAAGGCTACACAAAGCCAGTGGAGTTGGATGGGAATATGAGGTTTCAGAATGAACTCATGGGTTTTTTTAACATATATACATATAGGTTGATACAAAAATAAAATTATTAGAAGATTGAGTGCTTCCTGATGCGCAACAGCAAAGAACAGACCTCTGTTTCCTTTATTGGAATTGATTCAAAAGCCTGAAAAATCTTCAGCAAAGTAGGTAAGAAATGTCTGGAAAACCTAGGTGATCCCGACATTAGGTTGTCTGGTTTCTGATCAACTTAGCATATCTCTTTGGCTTTTTGTACTGAGGCATAGTTACAAACAGTAAAATGCACAAACCTCAGGTGTACAGTTTGAGGAATGTTTACGCATGCATACACCTGTGTAATTATCTCCACCAATCAAGATGTAGAGCATTTCCACCAACCCAGAAACCCTTTCATTCCCATCTCAATCAATGCCCCCCCAAGATAACCACTGCTTTGATTTCTATCCCCTTAGATTAGTTTTGCTTTTTCTTGGATTTCATATAAATGGAATCACACGGCACATTTTTGATGTTTCTTATGTTGAATGGTATTCCATTGTATGAATGTACCATCCTGTTTATCTATTTCTCTGGTAATGGAAATTTGTGTTGCTTCCAGTTTGGAGCTACTATGAATAAAACTGCTGTGAACGTTCTTATATGAGTCTTTTTGTGGACACATGAAATTATTGAACATTCTTGTGCAAGTTTTATTGTTGGAGTAGAATTATTGGGTCACAGGATAGGCATATATTTAACTTTTTTAGAAACTAAAAACAGTTTTAGAGGTTATATCATTTTATACATCCACCAGCAATGTATTAAGAGTTTCAGTTGCTGCATAACCTTGCCAATACTTAATACAATGACCTATATTTTTAATTAAACTTTTAAATTTTAGGATATTTATAAATTCACATATATTTTAGTAAATAATATTGACAGATCCTGTATACCCTTTACTCAGTTGACTCCAATGGTAACATCTTGCAAAACTATGGTACAATATCACAACCAGATATTGACATTGATACAGTCAGGATACAGAGCATTATCATCAGCACAAGGATGCTTCCTGTTGTCCTTTTATGGCCACATCCATTTCCTTCCTGCCCCCACCCCTCTTTAATCCCTGGGAACTACTAATCTGTTCTCCATTTCTATGATTTTGTCATTTCAAGAATGTTATACAAATGGAATCTTACTGTATGTAACATTTTAGGATTGACTTTTCCATTCAGCATCCTTCTATTTTTTTTGTGTCTTGCCAAATTTGAGAAGTTTTCAGCTCTTACTTGTTGGACTACTTTTTCAGTCCTGCCCTCTTTCTCCTCTCCTTCCAGTACTCTGATGACAGGAATGCTAGATCTTTTATTATAGTCCTGTAACTCCCTGAAGCTCCATTCATTTTCCACACCTCTGTGTTCTCTTATTTATTCATGTTGAATGATTTCTTTTGTTCTATCTTCCAGTTCACTGATACTTTTCTCTGTCCCTTCCAGTTTGCTACTGAGCCCATCTGGTGGGCTTTTTATCGCAGTCATTGTAATTTTAAGTTTTAATATTTCCATGTGGTCCTTTTTTATATATTTTGCTTCTTTTCTGAGACTTTCTATTATTTTCTAAGCTTTCTATTTTTTCATGTGTTTTAATCATGTAATTGCTTTTACAGCACTTTAATCATGGCTCCTTCAATATGTTGATCAGATAATTCTAACATCGCTGTCATCTCAGTGTTGGCACCATTGATTATGAATTTTTAAAATTCAGTTTAAGATATTCCCGGATCTGAGTATGATGAATGTTTTCCAAATTCAAATCTAGACAGTTTAGTATTGTATTTGAGACTCTGGATCTTATTGAAAACTTCTGTTTTATCTGGCTTTCTCTGATACCTCGCCAGCAGGAGGGGAACACTACCTCACTACACAGTGGAGACAGAAGCCCAGGATCTGCATTTGGCCTCCGTTGACATTAGAGGGCAGGGAGGATCCTTGAACTGACACTCCTAGGTCCCCAGATAGTTAAATTTTTGTCAACAAGTCTGACACTGTGATTTATTTTTTCTTTTGTAGTTAAAACTTTTTGTATACACTTAAAGAAATCTTTGCCAACTTCCAAGGTAATAAAGATATTCTCCTATGTCTTTTCTTAGAAGCTTTATAGTATTCATTACCCTTCACTTTTAGGTCTCTGACCCAACTGTAATTTTGTGAGTGTATATGTGTAATGGATAAGTCAAAGTTCTTTTACGTATATACACATATACATATATATATGAATAACCAGTTGCTTCAGCACTTATCTTGAAAAGACTGTCTTCTCCCCCATTGAATTGCATTGGCACCTTTGAAGAAAATCAAGTGATTATACATGTATTGTTCTATTTCTGGACCTCCTATTTATTGACCTTTTTATTTTATGTTCATACCAATAGAACATTCTCTCTTGATTACTGAGGCTTTACGTAAGTCTTGAAATCTCTAAATGCAAGTTCTCCAACTTTCACCTGCTTTTTTTCTAGGTTATCTAGCTTATTCTAGAACTTTACATTTTCATTGAAATTGTAGAACAAGCTTCTCAACTTGTACCACAACAGGTTGCTGGTAATTTGATTGGATTTGTTGAATTTATAGATCAAGTTGAAAAAACTGATATTTCAACATATGGAGTTTTCAGATTCATAGATATAGCTCTTTATTTAGGTCTTCCTTAATTTTTTATTAACATTTAAAATTTTTATTTTAATGAACTAGCATAACTTTCATTAAATTCATTCATTTGTTTATTTCATTGTAAATGGCATTTTTATTTTATTTTCCAATTACTTTTAGCTAGAATCCAGAAATACAATTGGATTTTGTATTCAGTGACTTTGTTCGATTCACATATGAGTTCTAGTGGTTTGTTAATATATTCCCTTAAATTTTCCAAATTCATAATCATGTCACTACAAATAAGTATGGTTTTACTTATTTCTTTCCAAATTTTATGTGTTTTATTTTTTTCCTATTAGTGCAGTTCTTTTAATGTGATTATGGATAGAAGTGGTGATAGTGTATCTCCTTGTCTTGTTCCTGACTTCAGAGGAAAAATGTTCATTATTCACTATTAATGACAACGTTGACCTTGGATATTTTCATAGACACAGTACTGCTGAAAATTTCATTTTTTGTTTCTTCTCATGTTTTCAGCAGTCCTGTACTGTTGACAGATATTTTTATAACCTGGAACAACGCAGACTCTCAGTGAATATTACCATGACTTTTACTCTATATCTCTGTAACCTGATATTTCCTTCAGTTTGGGGAATTTGTTGTCTATCATTGAATTTTTGTCCATAAGTCTGACCTTGTTGTCTTTGGTTTATGTTTTTTAGAAAACTAGAAGGTTGTATATAGAATAATTTAAAGATTTGCTCAGAATAACTTTTCCCTGTATATTTGTGAGTAATGACTCATCTATTCACTCATGAGACAGATATTTATTGAGTGCTCATTCTCTGACAGTATCTCTTATAAACGTTGAGTAATTATGGGCTTTTGAACCAGCCTTTAAATGGAAATATTAGAAAGAAAAGAAAAATTAAAGCAAAGTCAACAATTGAGAATCATAATTGGGATATTCCAGAAATTTAAAAGTAATAAAAAATAGTTAAAACCTTCCTTGGAATTATATGGGACCAACAAAACAAAGATGAGTACAGAAGTATTATAACTAAGATATCTTTCTACCTTCAAACCTGAGAAAAGTCTCTCAAAGGATTGCTGTTCATTTATTCAGCCGCAAGAGGGGGCTGCTTCATCTGCAAACTTAAGTTCCTTTCTGCGAAAAGGGAAGCTAAGCTTGTTTTTCATTGAAGTTCCACAGAAAACAGGAAAAATGACATACTTTCATCTTCTTCAGACAATTGGTACTTTATGATCTCTTGTTGAGTTTATAGGTTCAAGGGTTCAGGGTCCCTTACACCGATGACCTAAGCCAAGAACCTCCCTAAACAAGCTTTCTCTTGTTTCCCTTCCCTAATCATCCCTTATTTTCCCCATTTTTTACACCTTTTCCTATTCTCCCTCTACCTTTTCTTACCACCACCCACCCATGTTCGCTCATTCTGCTGTGTCTTCTTTCTGCCTTAGTGTCATTGGTGCACAGCAGCCAGAAATGCAGGCTCAGAAATGAAGAAATGAGCATTAAGGCCATGTGTTTCAGGAGGGTTGAGTATCATTCCTGTCATCAGTCACCATACCAAGAACAGGTGCATTGAGAAATGTCCACCTAGACAATGATCAATACATGATTCCAGGGACCCCAATGGAAAACCTGAGTTCCAGAAGATTTGGCTTTCAGTCTCACTGTTAGTTTTTCCTTTCCCCTTGAGTATATCACTATCTACTTTTAAACCTCACTTCCAATTCCTGAAATGTAGATGGAATTTTCAACTCCTTACAACACAGAGCTCACTACAGTTTTCTGGGATCAAAGGACACTTTCCACAAGCCACATGGAACATCAGACAATTTCTTTGGTACATTGAGGAAGAAATGATGGAAGAAGGGTTCTGGATAGATACACCCTTGTGCTTGATTTTCCTCATCGACAGCCAGCTTCTTAGCCTTGAAACCTCAGGAACGATTTCAGGGGACACCCTCTGAATTGGGGATGCCTATTTGATATTTTCAACCTCTTCTTGGGGGCATGACTAAAACTGGGGAGGGAGACCTAGGCAAGGAACTGCTCAGACATTGGCTGATAAGATCTTGAAAACAACACAATGATAGCTGCACTCCTTGCAAGTCTTTACTAGTAGCTGTTGCTTCTGTTCTCTGGAAACTCTTTAAGCCTAGGATCACATGAAAAAAAAAAACTGAACTCTGGGTCCACGATCCTAGTTTGTCTTTGAAGTATGAGGCTGGTGACAGGAGTAACTGTGTTTCTGACCTTGGGTAAGTGTCCTGCATCTACAGAGGGATGGCTTTCGAGGACAAGGGACCCTGAAGGGTGATCTGTTCTTCACTCCTCTCCCTTTACTTTATCCAGTATGCTCGGAATATAACTGAGAACTGGTCTATGCACTTGTCTAGGAAGTGCACAATTCTACAAGACAGGTTAGATCATAGCAAGGATCCCAGAAGAGCCTTTGGCAGTATCCCGTTGTAAGAAATCTCTGAGTTTATTGAGCCAAGGACCCATGGAATACAGCCTACAGAGTCTCTGACTATTGACAAGTATCTTTGGTCTCTATAATTAACACCAATGATATTTTTGTGTTCTTGCAGGACATAAATGAAAGCACCTGAGTATGGGTTGGGCCAGAATGGGAATACTGTACCCTTGATCCATAGAATTATATTGATTTGGGCATCAGGAGCTAATCTGATTTTCTTGACCCATTAGGGACTATAATTGATGCCAAGACCACCCAGCCCAAATCCATGGATTGTGCTGAAGGAGGAGCTGTAAACCTGCCTTGTAACCATTCTACCATCAGTGGAAATGAGTATATACATTGGTATCGGCAAACTCCCAGTCAGAGTCCACAGTATGTGGTTCACGGCTTACAAAACACTGTGACCAATGACATGGCCTCTTTGACCATCGCAGCAGACAGAAAGTCCAGTACCTTGATCCTGCCCCAGGTCACCCTGAGAGACACTGGCATGTACTACTGCATCGTGAGAGGCACACATCAGGACAGATGGGGCTGCACCTGTGCAATATCTCCTGGTGGCAAGCGGGGCGGGGGGGGGCAGGGGTAGGCAGCATTCATGTAGAACAAAAGATCAACAGGAATCAGAAAGGCAGAGAAAGGAGGAAGTGAAGGCAAGGAAAGCAGGAGGAAGATGGATAAGGAAAAGAAGAGAGACAGGATCAGGGGGGAAAAGATAAGGAATAAGGACTTCATTTGTTGATGGGGCTGAGAAGAATTATGAGAGGACTAAGAATCATAATCTTAACATAGCAATAAAATGAAGAGGTTTAAGAATTTGTCATGATTCTTCTTCATGTCAAAAAAGTGATTTTTTTTCAATGTGTTCATCTCAATGAAAACGGTGAGGAAAATCAAAACAATTTCTGCTTGTCCCAAAGGCTTCTTTCATCTGGATCCAGGGGCAAGTCCAAGCTCTGAAAGCATGCTATCATAGTTGTTCCAATTACCAGAAACAAATTGATATTTCTGGGAGAAAAATCTGAAATGTTTTTTGTTGTTAGTCTGGAGCATGCACATTTGTGATAAAGAAGGCTTTTCTTCTCGGAAAGAAACAAAAATTAAGTGAATATTAACTTATTTTTTGCCTTGAAGTCTTGAATCTATAAAAAGTTTTCATCATTTTTTGATATTCCCTGAGCAAAATACAAATGCATCTCATCATGAAAGACTCAGGCAGAACAAAAGTGAAAGCCCTGGCTATATGTCCTCATTCCTCCCTCCACCCTTCTGAGAGACAGGTTTTGACAGTTTGTCTATCATGATAGCCTGTTTTATTTCAATTATACATATCTTTGCATATAATTTTATGCAACCACACACAATTTACATACACACATACATACACACAGTTTTGGCATGTACATTGGATTTATTTGATTTTTTTCAACTTGTCTTTTATTTTTCATTTAATAAAGTGTCCTAGAGATCTTTCTAATGAGTAGAGAAGTCCACTTTATTTATTTATTTATTTGTGCCTATTTAGTACTTTGAAACATCCCAGCATAAAATTACTTTTTCATTGATGCATATTTGTTTCTGTTTCCCCACTGTCATGAAGAATATTATGTCTTACATCTTTATAGAATCACGTTTGTACGTATGTGGAAGTGTTTATTTTAATGAGATTTCTGAAACTGAAATTACTATGTCACATTACTATGTTACATATGTATTATAATACATATGATGTATTAATTATAGTCCAATAAACAGTGAGTGAAAGGATCCATTTTATATCCTTATAAAAATTGAGAATTACTAACAGCCTTTATTTTAATAATCCAGAGATACTTTATCTTTAGGCACTTCCCTGATTCCTAGTGCTTTTGAGGAAATTTTTCTACATGTATTGGCATTTTTCATTTGATTTTGGTCATATGCTTATTCCTACCTTTGGAACATTTTTCTATTGGGTTATTTTTCTTTTTCTTTTTATTTGTAGGAATTATTTTCATATCTTAGATGATATTTGACTTTTATATTTGATTGAATTTTTTATTGTAACATATTGTCTTTTATTTTGTTTATTTTTAATGTAGCTTTTAATTTTTATATACTTAAATCTATCAGGTGTTATTTCCTTTTGGACTTCAACATTCAATGTCTTTTTCAGGAAATCCCTAAATATATTAATTATATATTTTAACCTGCATTACTATTTGGTGAAGTAAGAATTATATTTAAGCTTATGTTATAGATTAGGAAACTAAGTCTCAAGGAGATTTAAAAACTTGCTAATATTCATAGTCTTAGTAATTAGCATCAACTTTTAAATTTACTTTTAAACCTGAGATTGTCAGTCACTAAAATCTGAACTCACATTGTTTAACCTTACTTTGTGAGAAGCAATAGTTAAGAAGAAAACCCCCAAATAATAATCAAATGAAACGTCGGTGGAATGGATCATGGCAGCCATCCCAGATATACAATTTATTCAAAAATGTCAGAGATGTTAGGGTAGAAATTATGAGTTATGAGTTGAGAAAAGCAATGGTCCTTAATCTTATAGAAAGATAGTGCTAGTTCCCTAAATATTCAAATGGCAGTAGAAATATGTGTTGTTGATTGTGGAGGAATTCTAAAGCATCCTTAGGTCTTTATTAGCCATATATTTCTCAGGCAGAAAGGATATAGAAGAAATTAGAACATAAAGCAGAGAAAACAGGAGAGAGGATTTTGATCCTTGACCTGAGTGGCATTTAAGTATTTGCAGCATCTTCACAAAGACTGAAGAATTTGTTCTGGTTCATAGGATATGTAGATTAATGTAAACAGCTGTGATTATCATACTGTGGAAATTGCTTTGATTCCCTGAGTGAGATAAGGGAACAGATATCTATATCCAAATCTTAGAAAGTACAGTGACATATGCTGGTGACAGTTTCCAAATATTGGCATATCTCTTTCAAGATCCCTACAGCCAATTTTGTCATACTCATTCCCTCTTCTCACAGCCTTTAATTTCACTTTCCTTTTGTTTACCACCACCTTCTACTCTCCTATATTTAAACACACAAAAATCTAAAACCTATATTTTTGTCTGTTTTGTTCATGGAAGTATCCTCTGTATCTAGGACAGTGCCTGGCAAATAGTAGGTACTCAATAAATATTTATTTGTTCAATAAATGACTGAAAATTTTACTGGCAAATACAATAAAATACTAGGGGCATGAGTTAGATGCTCTATGAAAATACAAGAAAGAGCTCAAGGACATCACATGGATATCATAATGTAGATAAGGAAATATTCCAAAGTCTTATTCATTCATTTACTCATTAATTCCTTCCTTTCTTTTTCCTTCCTTCTTTCCTTACTTTCTTCCTCACTATTTTCCTTTCTTCTCTCCTATTATTATTTGTGAAATATATTCATATGTATTTTGTCAAGCTCTTCCCTGTGAAACTCCAATTAATTCCCATTCAAAATTCTCTTTATCTGTGACAGTCTTCATAGATCACGTCAAGTGGTATAAATTCTTCCTTCCTCTATTAAAATTCTTATATGTTGGTGTTTGTCACAAGGTAGTTGACACCAGATGTTTAGAAAGGTTAGACTGGCATTTAGCTAAACTCCCATGAAAAGGAAGGAGGGGCCTCTCCTAACTTCACAAAACAAATATTGGCACTCACAATGAACCCATTGCCATAACTACAAGCCAACGAAGGCAGGGTAAAAGGCACATATGATGATTAAGCCATGCTATGCCCCCAGGAAACAGTGCCTGCCTACTCCAAAGTAGTGAACAGATTAAGGGGAAAAAAAGTATTTTCTTGTCTTCCCATCTTTTTCATTCTTGTTCAGAAATAATTACCTACCAATCAAAAATCATGTGTTGTCCTTCCACTGAATGTTTTTTGCTTTAAATATTTTCGCTAAATTTATCTTCATAAATTGCAAAATCAATGACTAGTTTTTATATAACTGTCATTGGTTTTACTATTAATACCAGTTTTATCATTAGAGTAGAGATTTGCCGTGAGTAACCCTATTTCTACATCCATTTTATAGGATGACTCACCAAGAAAACTAACAGGAGTGAAGAACTCTGAGCTCTGATGGCATGTATCTTTTGAATTTTACTTCCCACAAATAATATAGACTGAATCAGGGAGAGACTTATTAGTAGTGATATTATGGATTCTAATGTTTCACAAACTCTGTCTGTTAAGCATGTTTGAGAGATTGATTCTACAGTTAGGAGAATATCCGATTTGTTCTATCAGAATGGCATGAAATGGAATACACCAAGTGATTTTCAAATTAACTTGCCACTAGAAGTAAATAAGAGATAAGAATTTTGTGAGAAATAAAGGCTACACATATATACAAATGTGAAACATGGTAAAAAAAATTCTGAGCACAAAGAGGAGAAAGCTTCTGAAAATAATTTATTTTAGTATTTAGAATAAAATTTAGAAAACTGCCTGGCCTCATCAATAGAATGAAATAACCCATGACTGTTACAGATAAAGCAAATTCTGAAGTAGAGAAAGATTGAAATGAAAGATAGCATAAGATCATGATGGAGATAGGTAATAAAATTTGTGAAAAAATTAGTATTGAAGTAGCCTTAAAATCAAAATTGGAAAATATGTGGGCTGTTTTCCAACGGTAAATGATGATCTGTTCAATAAATGGCATTCAATGAATTGTCATATAGGAAAAATGTACCTTGGCCTTTACCTTACATCATATACATATAGCAGTTCAGACAGAGTACAGATCTGAATGTAAGAATAAAATATAAAGCTTTTAGAAGAAAATATAGAAGTTTTTCATTACTTAGTGTTAAATATTTCCTAAACAGGATACAAAAATATCTAAACATCAAAATTGGACTATATTAAAATTACCATGAAAATTAAGTATGGAGAGTTAAAAAATAGCCAGTGAACAGTAGATATTGGCCCATTTTGATTAAGAGAGAGAGAGAGAGAAGTCCTTCAAATCAATAAGAAAACAAGCAAAATAATAAAAAAGGCAAAAGTTTTAAACAGGCTCTTCACAAAAGAAGGTATTCAAATGACCAATAAACATACCATTTCTACAAAGTACAAAAAGAGACATAATTAATCTATACTGTTAGAAGTCAGGATAGTTACCCATGGTACAGAACAACTAGAAGATTTCATAAAGGGGGCTCTGAAATGCTAATGATTTTCTATTAATATTTCTTGATCTGGATTCTGGTTACAAAGATGTGTTAGGTTGTGAACATTTATCAAACTGTACACTGGTGATATATTTATACTTTCTTATATGTTTAGTATACTTGAATAAAAACTTAAAAATAATACATTGGCCTCATATTAATTACAAAGTGATTTGTGAACTAAAACTAAAATTTCAGGTGTTTTCATACTAGTTTTCCTTTCCTGTATCTGGGCTATTTGAGTAAGAACACATTTGTTAAACCAACATGACTTCAGATTTTTGGTATGCTCTAGTCCTCTACCAAAAGACCATAGATGAGAATTATGAAAATGGTCTGTTTTCCTCTACCTTGGATACAAATGTAGAACTTTTGACTCTTGATATGTAATACCAAGGAGCCTAGCTGCCTAGCTATGGATGTTTTGGATTATTAGAAGAGTTGAAAAATCTGTTGAATAGGGCATGATGATAAATAGCTCATGATACTTACATCTTATTGTTCAGAACAGAGTACATGGCACCCCAACCTGCAAAAGTCTGGAGAAGGTATGTATTTTTATCTAGGCACTTTACTAACTAAAAGAACATCAGGATTCTGTTAGTAAGGAAAAATAAAATCCACCAATTGTAGACAAAAAGCAGTGCCTGTCATAGCCTTAAATATAAAAGGGCTTCCACTAGCACTGTGGCATATCATATGGTCAATAAAATTGGTTGGGCAACATCTATGCCATAATTGACCTTATCCTGGAATCTAGGGTATGATTCCAGTTTGCCAAAATAGCAGGCAAGGGGAATTTATCCAATCTTTGGATTTGGCCGGCTGATAAAATAGATGAGAGAAAGAGGAATGTGTGGATTGATGGCACCTGTGAAACAGCTTTGGAATAATTGTCTTTAGGCTCCATATTTAGATAAGGAAATAAGATGAGAGAGGGCTGATGTTCAGAAAAAAAACAGAGGGATCAATACTTAAATTATCAATTGACATGAACACAAGAAGGAAGATTCACTGTCAGCCTAAATAAATATTCCCAAGCCTTCCATTCTCATGGCCTCCATTGGAAAGTCCCAGGCAGTTATTTCTAGGCAATGAATGCAGTAATAGCCAGGCTTTGGGGATAGTGTTTCAGGTGTGCTCTGTGCCACGTGGGCTTTCAACGTGAGATAGACATCGTTTTTTTCTAGTGGTTCTATCTAGAAATAGACGATACACATGCAGACTTTCTCATGTACCGTATGAGAGCTGAATCCTCTCTGGATTGCCATGGGAAATTTACGACTTTGCACACTGCAGAGACTGAGCACCGACTAGCTTATGCAGCACGTTCCCTGAAGCCTCTGGAAGCGCTTTCTGTCTACGTGATCGACCACCAAAGAGATCATGCTGTGGATTTACTTTTCTTTATTTCTAATGACTTATCCCATGAACTTTCCATTGGCTCAAAATCCCTCTATCAAAACGAACATTTACAGCCTTGAATTCACAAGCTGTGGCTCAATACAGTATTCTTTCTCTTGTGCTTCTTATTCTTCCCCTTCTATTAGAAAACACCTCAGGTTTAGAGGCAGCAGCAGCATAGTTTTTGCCCCCAGTACCATCCAGCTATTATCTTTGCACCCTTGAGGCCCATCCATGCCTTTTGTCCTACTTTTCCCTATTCCTTTTCTCACTATCATCTTCATAAACAGCAAACACTCCTCCTAACATAGTGAAGGGGTTGACACACGTGACTAACATAAGCTAAACACCATGTGACTTAAACATCCACATGGACCGTTCAGAAAGAAGCCCAAACTCATCAATATTAAAGACTATTATTTCAAAATCCCTTTAGCCATTAACTCTAGAAAGATCCTGTGATAATTCTTCATTTTAGACGCTACACCACCTCTGAAATCTTACCTGCAGTCGTAAAATCTCCCATCCTTAGATTCTCATGCAGTTACTCTCGCTGCACTTATTCTTTGACTATATATGATCCTTTAGTCCCTTAATCCCTTTATTGTCTCCTTTTTTCTCAGAGGCTCCTTATCTTTTATTTTCTTACCTATAACAGTTCAACTCCATGGCCCATGACTTTCAACCGTTAGTCTTAACCTCACTGTTCTTATCTCAGTTCTGTGTCATAGCAGTGATCTTATTAATTCCCAATCATGGATCAATATTTTCCTTCTTATAATGCATACCTTGTCTGATAAGGAGGGTTCATTCAGGCTAATCACATGGGTGGGCAGCCTGGTGTCATTGAAACCTGTTTTCTTGTCTTCAACACTAAGTAGGCCCAAAGTTTTGCCAGGATAGTGTTCTTTTTTTCTCTGTAATCATCTCCCATTGCCATTTCCTAAAGGAGGCTATTTCAAAACTTCTCACATCCCTCAGATTTCCTAACCCAGAACCTCCCCCATTCACTCTCTTGGGAGACACTTAATTTCTGTTTATGAGACCCAAATAATGATCTCTGTGCTATTAAAAAATCCATAGTTCAATAACACAGTAGAATGACTATAGTTATCAATAATTTGTTGTATATTTCAAAATAACTAGAAGAAAAGATTTGGAATGTTCTCAACATAAAGAAATGATAAATGTTTGAAGTTATGGATATCCCAATTACCCTGATTTGATCATTAGACATTGTATGTATATATCAAAATATCACACGCACCCCATAAATATATACAACTATTATGTTTCAATAAAAAAAATCAATAGACACTGAAAAGTCATCATCTTACTAGACATTTCTTCAGCATTCACTCTGTTGGCCATTCATTTAAGACTCCTTTTCCCTTCTTTTTAAGAACATCTGCTATTTCTGATTTGCCACTTAACTCTCCAGACTACCCTTTGAGGTTTCTCTGGTACTTTTTCCACTACTCATCATTTCAATATTTGGGTTCCTTGAGGATTTTCTCTAGTCCCTATTCTCTTCTGAATGTTGCTCTAAGCATCTGTCTGAAGAAATTGCATCTACTCTTATAGAGTAGTAATGTGTCACAGATAAGACAGTGGGTGAGAAATTGATCTTGGAGTGGGAAAGAATTAGGTTCTAATCTTCACGTGCCCTTGGGCAAATTATTTAACTTCACAAAGAGTTAGTTTCCCATGTGTTAAATAAAGATAATATCTACTCTACAGGGCTATAGTGCACAGTGTGCGATCATTGTCAGTGGTTAATAATGTGGATTCTTGAATCATACTATTGAGACAAACTCCAGTTTTGTCACTTACTGTGATCTTGTATAAATTACATCTTTTCTTCCATGCTTCAGTTTCCTCATTTATAAAATGAAGATGATAATACTATGTAGTTCATAGGTTTAAATAATATTATTTATTTCATAATATTAAAAAAGCTTCTTGATAAGCAGACCCCTGCAAACACTCTCACCAGATTATGCTGCTAAGAAATTCAAACCTAGATAAGAGCAAGGAGGTGGAACACAAAACCTGTTAAGACTCAATTTGGAAACATATATTTGACCTCCAGAGGGCGATGTTGCATAGGCTGGAAATGTCTTTGCTAAGAAAAGGTCTGTGTCACTTCTGAGCTCCTTCCCTTACAGCTCACTGAGGTGCACATTCTGAGTAGTATCCACACTAGAGCAGTTGTTGTTGAGGAAGTATCTCTTACTAATTGTCTCTAGGCCTTAATTTTTGAATCCCAGATTTTTCCCATTGCCAGGACTCAGCATTCTCTGGCACATTCCTTCCTGCTCAGGGAGATCTTCTAGAATAGAGCTCTCATCTTCACTTACTGCCTAGCCATGCTCTCTGTGGCCATTCTACTTCTTGGAATACTCTACGCACTGAGTAAGTAATATTATATTCCCTGTTCCTGCCTCTGTAGAAAGAATATTGTTCCAACTGAAATTTAAATAGAGACTCCGTCTCAATACAGGTAGGTCTGTTCTGGTCTTACTGACACAGCATTGATATTGCAGGAGGAACCGGAGCCCAGTCAGTGACCCAGCCTGACATCCAAGTCACTGTCTCTGAAGGAGCCCCTCTGGAGCTGAGGTGCAACTATTCTTATACTGGAACTCCTTATCTCTTCTGGTATGCCCAATACCCTGGCCAAAGCCTCCAGTTTCTCCTCAAGTACACAACAGGGGCCACCCTGGTTAAAGGCATCAAAGGTTTCGAGGCTGAATTTAGGAAGAGTGAAACCTCCTTCCACCTGAAGAAACACTCAGCTCATTTGAGCGACTCTGCTGAGTACTTCTGTGCTGTGAGTGACACAGTGCCTGGGGCTGCAGGGGGAGCTGAACACAAACCTCCTGAGACACTGGGTTTTTGAGAGACTCAAGGGCACAGCCTAACATGTTTGTAGCAAGTTCTTTCATTTAATGAAAGCAAAGAGGGTGGAAAAGTAGAGCCATGGGGAGTACTTTGCTCCTGAGAAGAAACAGGAACTTCAACACATTCCTTCTTTTACTGCCAAGTCATGTCACACAAGACCTAGAACAGAGAGACTTGTGTGGACATTCTCCTTTTGCTTGGAGATACTGCATTCCAGAGGGTCAGGATTCTATTAATAATTTCATGTGACCGATGTAGGACTCCTGGTCTTTCGCCCACTTACTTCTGACATGCTCCTTCTACTACCTTTTGTTTTTCAATTGATAGCAACTCCATTCTTTCAGAATCTCTGGCCATAACCTCAGATTATCTTTGACTCATTTTTTTTTCTCTCACTGTTCAGATCTAATCCATCAAGAAGTCTAGTTGGCCCTATCTAAAAATTGACCCACAATCTGATCACTGCTGCCTGCCTGGTCAAGCAATCCTCATTTCTCAAATGAATTACTGTGACAGCCTTCTAACTGGTCTCCCTGCTTGCCTTTCTACTGTGTATTCTTAATACAGCAGCCAATGAGATTTTTAAAACACAGATCAGGTAACTCCCCTGCTCAAATCCTTGAAATAAAAGCTTTCTATTTCTCTCAGAGTAAAATCAAAGACCTTACAATGGCCTATAAGAACACATTATCTATTAATATCTTACTTTACATTTTTAAAATGCCAACAGAGAAATAACTGTCAACTTTAAGTTCTACAGCCAGTGAAAATATCCCAGGGAAATTACAGTAAAATAAAGACATTCTCAAATAAAGGAAAACTGAGAGAATTCATTGTGAGAAGATCTCCTATGAAATAAATCCTGAAGGAAGTTCTTCAGACTAAAGGGAATGGGTACCAGAGGAAAATTTAGAACTTCAAGAATGAAGGAAGAGCAACAGAAATAGTAAATATAGGACAAGATACAAGAAACTAGTTTTCTCTTCTCTTTTTAAAACAGCTTTATTGAGGCATAATTGATATATAAGAAACTATACATATTTAATATATATAATTCAATGAGTTTGGATATATGCACACATACTTGAAACCGTCATTACAATCAAGGCAATAGACATATCCATCATCTCCAAAAGTTTCCTTATGCCTCTTTATTTTTTTGTTGTTGTTACTGCTATTGTTGATGTTGCAGGAACACTTAACTTGAGATCTACACTCTCGGTAGATTTTTTTTAAACAATCATCAGGAACGACAAGAATTTCTTAGCAAATTTTTAAGTGCACAACACTATACACTTGTTAACAGTAGGCGCTATGTTGTACAGAACATCTTAGAACTTATTCTTACATAACTAAAACTTTATACCCATTGAACAACAACTCCACATTTCTCCCTCCTTCTAATCCTGGAAACCACCATTTTATTCTCTACTTCTGTGAATTTGACTATATTAGATATTTCACACAAATGGAATCATGTAGTATTTGTTCTTTTGTGCCTGACTTATTTCAGTTAGCATAATGTCCTCCAGGATCATCCATGTTGTCACAAAAGGCAGGATGTTCTTTTTTCAAGAATGAATAATATTTGATTTATGAATATATCTGTTTATCTTTAGTCATTTATCTGCCACTAAACTTTTGAGTTGCTTCCATATCTTGGCTATTGTGAATACCACATTTAGAAGAATTAAATTACCTCTATCTTACACCATACACAAAAATCAACTCAAAATGGATTAAAGACAAATATAATACTGAAAATGTAAAACTACTAGATGAACATATAGAGGAAAGCTTCATGACATTGGTTTTGGCAATGATTTCTTGGATATGATACCAAAAGCACAGACAACAAAAGCAAAAACAGACAGTTGGGATTGCATTAAACTAAAAAGCTTCTGCACAGCAAAGGAGTAACTTACAGAAAGGGAGAAAATATTTGCAAATCATATATCTGATAAGGGGCTAATATCTAAAGTATATAAGGAACTCCTAAAACTCAGTAGTGAAAAAAAATCCGATTAAAAAATGGGCAAAGAATTTGAATAGACGTTTCTCCAAAGAAGACATAGAAATAGCCAACAGGTGTATGAAAAGATGCTCATTCAATATTACTAATCATCAGGGAAATGCAAATCAAAACCACAGTGAGATATCACCTCATAAATGTTAAGATGGCCACTATAAAAAAAATATAACAAGTATTGGTGAGGCTGTGACAAAATTGGAAACTTGTACACTGTTTTTGGGAATGTAAAATGGTGCAGCTGCTGTAGAAAAAATTATGGAGCTTCCTCAAAAAGTTAAAACTATGATAGAACTACCATGTGATCCAGTAATCCCATTTCTGGGTATATATCCAACAGAATTGAAATCAGAATTTCAACTAGATAGCTGCACCTCCATGTTCATTGCAGCATTATTCACAACAATTTCCCTTCTTAATTAATTTAAAATGCTTATACTACTGAAATCAATTGTTATAACATTGCCTGTTGGGGTTTTCAAAGTCTTAAGATAGAAGATATCTGACCACTATAACATAAAGGGGTGCATAAGGAGTAAAGTAACCTACACAATTGTGAGATTTCTTTATTTTTCTTAAAGCAGTGAAATAAATCTAAATAGACTGTGAAAGATTAAGTAGTAGGCATAATGCAATCCTTACAGGAACCACTAAAAACATGATACAAAAAGAAATAGTCAAAAAGCAAATAGATAAATTATAATAGAATATTTAGGAATAAAAACAGAAGGCACAAACAGGTAATAAATAATAAAATACTAAGCCTAAATCCAACCATATCAATAATTGTATTAAATTTAAATGGTCTAAACACACAAATTTAAAGACAGAGATTGTCAGCATGGATTCTTCTTTTAAAAAGACTCATCCATATACTGTCTACATAAAACCTACTTTAAATATAATGGCATAATAGATTAAAAGTAAAAGAATGGAAAAAGATATCCATAAAAACACTAATCAAAAGAAATCTGGAAGGGCTATATTAACATCAGACAAATTAGACTTCAGAAAAAGAAACATTACAGAAATAAAGAGGGATATTAGATAATTATAAAAGTATTAATTCTCTAAGAAAACATAATGTTAAACGTGTCTGCAAATGACAACAGAGCTTCAAAATACTTGAAGCTGAAACTGTTAGAACTAAAAGAAGAATAGACAAAACCACAATTATATTTGGAGACTGTGACCCTTCATGATAAGTAAATAGTAGAATAAGTAGTTAGGAAATCAGCAAAGATACAGCAGACCTACTCAACATTATCAACCAATTTGACCGTATTGATTTTTATGGAACACTCATGAAATAACAGCAGAAAGCATATAAACAGTGCTTAGAAGAAAATTTATAACAGTAAATGTTTACATTAGGAAAAAAAAGTCTCAAATCAATGTCTTTCCCTCTTTGGCTGTGTCCCTGGTCATGCTGTCCTACGTCGAAAAAAAAATCCCAGCAATCCAGGAAACTCTTTTTTGAGTTCAGGCAAACAAGAGTATTTCCTACTGCTACTGCCCCAGGTACCCAGCTGGAAAATGGTAAGCTTCTTCCAATTTATATTGCTCTCCTATGCTCAAAGATTAAATTGAGATCAATTCTATTCACATCCATCTGCCACAGTCTTGGTGCAAGTTATGAGCTTTCCCATTATAGTAATGATCTCAGAAGAGGTACAGGAGAACTTTGTCCCTTCGTCTTTTTTAAAAAATTACCACAATTAAAAAAAAATTATCTGCCACAAAATGAATGTTGTTATACACACGACGAATTATACTAGGACATTATAGGGGACCGCAAAATACATCCACATATTTTCACACAAGGTGGGACATCACTAATTGTTAAATGGAACTATGCCACTATGCTTTCCCTTATCCTTTGAAGGGAAAAGCACAAGAATATTCAAGTCATGCAGTGAGTCAAGCCTATGAACAAATGGTAAAGCTGGTATAGGAAACCATGACTCAGGCTATGCTGTGAACTAGCTGGGAGTAGCATGTGATAAACCCATAAACTCAGAATAGAGAGGAACGTGAGGAATGTATAGCCTTCCCCAGTGCAATGTGCCCACCTTTCTCTTTAGTTTTCATTACATACATCTCAATATAACAATATAATAACACGCTGACATTTCATTTAACTATCAGAAGCATCATAGGACATAATGAAAGAAAAAAATCAGCTTTTCTATATTCTATTTGATCTGTGAAAGTATAACAATCAATTTTTATGGGCAAGTATAGAGAAAGTATATGTGAACTCTGTACTTTCTGCTCAATTTTTCTGTAAACCTAAAACTCCTCTAAAAATTAAAATCTATTAACTTTTAAAGATCCAATTTTAATGTAGAAGCTAAAAGGAAAAAAGAAAAATCAGTTCTATGAGCACCATCTCATAGAAAATATTTACTATGACCAGCTCAGATTGTTTATTACTTTCCTGCCCTGCCTATCCTCTTCAACTTTTTTGGGTTGGTGCTTCTCTGGTTGTGTATTTACTACGCAGCATGTGTTATGCAAGATTTTTGCATACATTATATAATTTAATTATGATAACATGGAAAGTAGAAGTAATTCCTGTTATGTAAAACAGTATAATGTCATTTAAGAGGATAGGTTTGTGCATTGAATAGACATGTGTCCAACTCTCAACTCTGTCATCAATTGAATTATAGTAGAAAAGTGAATAAACATTTTAAATTCCAGTTTTATCTTCTGTATAGTGGGCATCATCATCATCATCATCTCAACAAAAGTTGTTCCAGGGATCAAATAATAAAATATCTTTCAAGGGCTTAGCTCATATGGAGGCCCAGAAAACAAATAATTTTGCCCATAATCATACATCTAGTACATTTTGGAGAGTAAACTGGTTAAATCCCTAGCTAGCATCTTCTCACTTGTAAGTGGGAGCTAAGTTATGGCTATGCAAAGACACACAGAGTAGTATCAATAGACACTGGAGACTAAAAAGGTGTTAGGATGGGGGGATTAGGGATGAAAAATTATCTGTTGGGTATAATGTACACCAACACATTGTATCAGGTGAAGGATATACTAAAAGCCCAGACTTCACCAATATACAGTATATACATGTAACAGAATTCAACTTGTACCCCCTAAATCTATTGAAATAAAAATTATTTTAATCCCTGGCAATAAAATTTAAGCCAAGTATTTTCAATTTATTACATTACTGACATATTCTGTTGTGTACATATATTAGGAGTAAAGGATGGGCAGAACAGAAGAAAAGTAGAGGGAAAGAGAGAAAGCAGGGAAAGCACTTTGAAACCACCGAACACCTATTATCTCTTCAGATATTCAATCACACAGGTAGATGTAGTCCCTGATGCCTGTTTAATACTGGGGCTGCAGACCTGATAAAAGAGGACCTGGCACAACATCCTCTAACCTTCCGTTGATTTGTTGCCCTAGATCTGATCTGCATCTCTCTCTAGAAGGTTATAAATGTCATGTTCTTTACAGCTACTTCTCCTTGAACTGGTGAAATGGAAGCTCATTTCTCTCTGTCCTGACACAGCCCTGATTATTAAGTGGGGTCACAATATCTTTCCTTCTATTGCTATGCAAACTATGTGGAAAGTTTTCTCTTTATTCTCAAGACTGTTGTTTAAGCCAATTGGTAAGAGAGGAGATGAGGATTATTAGCCAGATTTTTCCATGATTTAGCAGGTGAGACTGTATATAAGCGAAGTGGGACCCTGGCAGTTTACTCCTGTGCTGTGTGAGCTTCCTTTCGGTAAGACCTCTGTCTGCAACAGCTTCTCATGACTCTTCTCTTTCCCTCACGGTCACCGTCTTCAGCAGCGGGCTCTTTCCCGTCAGATGTCAGATGTTAATGTGGGAATTAGAAAAGAATTGATGTGTATGTACCACATGATGGGGTCAGGCCAGAGGGAATTCTGTAGAAAAACTCAGTGATAGAAGCAAACTTCAGAATGGGATATACAGCCGAGCTAGGAAATACTAGGCAAGAAAATATAACAGAGACTGGGACAGCCATAAATGTCCTTATTACAGGGCTCTGTGACTATGGGTACAACAGAGAACACACGAAGTCCTAAGGAAAGATTGTATGCATTGGGCACTGGAGATCTGTGGGTATCATCGGAATTTCCTATGTTTTTTCCCTTCTTCAGCATGTGACTCTTTGAAGCACTTCCGTGTTGAATGAAGAGTTCTCTAAAGGGCTGAGTCTTTCTCTCCTTATCTTATCCCCAGTCAGTGCCAGATTTTAGGGTATGTGTCATCTGGGATCACAGACTCAATTGAAGACAAGTCCCAGTATCCCAGTGTGTCTTCCATTCTAGTGTGAGTGGGAGGCCAGGCCCTCACTTTGTGCCTCTCCTGGGATGGGTGCTCACTGGGGCTCTGCAGTACCTCTATGCCAGGGCTCTTCTCTAGCCCTGGAGTCAGCACTCAGACCCCATAGTCTCTCACAGCAGCCACCCAGGCTCTTATAGCCAGCTAAGCAAGTAATGAAAATGTAGTCTGGACTGCTAGCATCCCCTCCAAAGACCAGATTTTCTGATTCAAAGATACAAGAGTCCTGTGACAAATGCCATGAACAATTCAATTGTTCCACACAGAAGGTGCAGCAACCTGAGCCTTCCCAGGGTGAAGCAGAGAGATGCTGCTGCATATGCCTGTGCTCTGAGAGGCAGGAGAGTGACAGATGAAGCTGCTCCCAAGTGATTGATATCCCCATGACAGAAATAAAAAGATGCCATCCTTGGAAGCCAGTTGAAGAAAATACACATGAAAACACTTTCCCAAGGACAGAATGCTTACTCTCCCTTTTGGAAAAGAAGGACCATCTGGGATTGCTTCCTTGGTCTTGTTACTAGGTGATAATAATGATAATGATGATGATATAAAAATCCATCATTTAACATCACTTTCATTAGCAATAAAGAAAGAATAAGATAAGTAAGCATGAAATTCAAGAAATTAGAAGAAAAACAAAACAAATCTAAGGAAAGCATGAAAATGGTATTGATAAATGTAAGCATAACTTAATGATGAGAAAAAAGGGAAAAATAGAATCAATGAATAATTTTTTAAAAATTGAATCATGAAAAAATTAGATGAACTGCTCATTCATTGAAGTAATTAATCAGAAAAAGAGAAGATGCAAATGAACATAATTTAAAAGAAAAAATGAAAGCCATAGATGAAAAGAAAACTTTATAAAATATCTCTTTTAACATTACTGTATGTTAAAACATTTTTAAACCTGATATAATGAAAATGTATATGTGTGTGGGTTTTGCATGTGTGTATATATAGAGAGATATGTTTGTATATATAGATATATACGTACTCCTACATATACTTATACATACAGTATATAGGTATATATACACACCTATATATGCATAAATATAGTTTGCTATTATTTTGACATCTTATTAATAATTTATATTTTATTTCTCCTTGTGTTTCTCCTTTCTCCTCACCTCTTTTCAAGCAGGTGTTGTCTCTGTGTTTCAACATGTAAGTGCTGATGCCTGACAAGACAGAAAGTGCTGATGCCTACAAAGTCTTCTGGCTTGTTTTGGAAAATCTAATTTTATTCAGGAATGTATAGAGTTATTAGATGTAGTAGAGGTGGAGGAGGGTTTTTGGTAAGAAAAAGTAAGGAGAATGTGGCTTTGCCAGGAGAGAAGAAAAAGTTCTCTGGGTCCTAGAGCAGCAGGGATCAGGTCATTGCTTTTTGACAACTCTCTAAAAATTAGTGGGACCCAAGAGTGGGATGGCTGTTTGGTGATTAGAAAGAGTTCCTGGCCTCACAAAAAATTCTTGGGACCCCACAAACCTGAAAAATAGAATCCTTCTATTTGGAATACACACCTAACATAAATTGTTTACTGCACATTGGATAATATTTTTAATATTTAAGAATCCCCCCCACAAGAGGGCCACATTTGTGTCTCCACTCACAGAACCTTAGTGACATAATTTATAGTTAAATTGGTTTGTGGGGATGATTATTGGGCAAAGTATAGAGCTTGTCACGGATTGTCTTTACAATCATACACATAATCCTGTTTCTTGAAGCATAAGATCTCAACAGTTCCAAACTTTAGAACACCTTAAGTTTGGATATTTGGCCAGGACAAAAGGATAAGACCCTGGGGTACTTAGCTTACCTCTTGCGGCTTCACATCAGATATGAGCACAAAAGCTGTCAGACTTTCCCAACAGGCTAAGGGATAAGGCACCCAGTCATGCTCATTGGGGGTTATCCAGGTTCCCTGTGAGAAAGGTGTAAAAAGGATGTAAATTCTGTAGTAATCCCAAACTTATGTGTCCTATGCTGTCTTGCCCAACAATAGGGAACAGAGTCCTTGATCTCTGCATGCCAAATGGGGGAGAGAGGTCAAAGTTCCTATTCCCATTTCTTTCCTATTCCCATGTTTTCCTATTCCCAGGTATAAGCAAAATTCCAGGAAGGACTGAAATATCTTGTTTGTAATAAATTTAAATTGGAGTGAAAAGAAAGAAAGAAGATTAAGAGTTCTCTTTACTAATAGGGAGACAGAGCTTCCTCCACCTTTCAATCTCCTAGCCTTGGGCTCAATCACCTACTTCTGTGCACTGTGCACCTGCAGCCTGCCCCAGTGGTGCTGCTGAGCTTAAAGCACCCAGTGTCAAGGCAGCAAACTTGTTCTCTACAGGTGTTTCGGGAGGAGCAGACTCAGTGAATCAAATATTTTTAACAGCCTAAAAAAATACAGAAATGTAAATATTTAGTATTCAATAAATATTACTCATAAATAATATGGACTATTACCAACGTCTCTTCCTCTGCATCAGCCATGCCAGTAACTCAGTTCTGCTCTCATTTTTTGGTGTTATATAATATGACACTCTAGGTCACTCAAGTCTATACACTGGGTTACAATAGTAGCTTTTCATACTTTGCTGTTTCTCTTCCCTAAATATTGGTTATGTTATCTTATTTCCTGCTCCTGCATAAATGGGGCCTGCAATATGAGCACTCCCTACACACACACACACACACACACACACACACGGAGGCCTAAATCTCCATAACTCCTAACAGTGAATATAATGCTGATCTCTTTAATTTATAGTTACTTCTGTTCCAGTTTCTTCCATTTCATCAACATGCACATTTCATTCTTTGTCCCATCTCATCGTTTTCCTTCCCTGCCTCTCTGTGTTTCCCTGATAGGATCAGGCATGTACTCACTACTAAATTGAAACAAACCAATGAGCACACATGTACATAGAAGGAAGTAAAACTCAACGGAAATCAAACTGGGGGGAGAAGGAGGGAGACGGGCGAAAACCCACCTAACGAATACAATGAACAATATCTGGGTGACCGGTACTCGTATAACGATGACTCAAGCATTATAAAAGCAATTCATGTAACCAAAATATCAAAACTATTTGTACCCTGTAATGCTTTGAAATAAAAAATTTTTTTAAAAATTTAAAAAGAGGAAACTGACTTCTAACTCTTGTCTATCCATACCTACTCTGTGAACTTAGATAGGCTTCCTCCTCTATTGTATGGGAACAATTTTACCTACTTTGCCTCTCACAGCATTATTCCAAAGTATCTTCTAAGATGAATATATCTTTTTTAAAATAATATAAAACTAGTAAGGAATTATATAAATGATGGGATGAGCCTCATTCTGTGGATGAAGTAAAATGTAGACTATTTCTGGAATGGATTGTATACAAAATTGCAATATAGTCAGGGGTTTAAATCACTAAAGAGGTAGTTATTCATATAGAACAGAAAGAGTTGCTTTGATGAATTAACCAGGAACACAGATCAGTTAATTAATTCATAGTGCCTGTTAACATCCAAGGAAATTAAACATTTGATCTCAAAATTAAGCTCCAGCCCTTTACACTGTAGTCATTTTAAGAATTTTAGGATTATGTAAAGCTACTAATTGGCTTGAATAAATTGACTAAAATAAGAGGTGTTTCCCTTGGAATGAGAAGATGTAATAATCTCAGCTTTGGATAAAAGTGGGTAGAACAGATTTCCCTGGGCAGTGGTTGATGGAATAAAATCACAAGATATCCCCAGCATCCACATTACAGACTTAAATTAAGGGAATAAAAATATTTCAGTGGTTGAGTTAAGAAAGTGAATATCCACAGCTGCTTGCAAGGAAAGCATATGTTAAAACATTAATAAAATTCAAAGAGATTAAAATAGGTAAGTATATATGTTTCTCTCTTGGATTCACTTAGTTTGGATGCATATTTATTCCCCAAAATTAACACAATAATCTGGGGGTGTTACTATGCCACTTTTTTGTCTCAAACTTTGATGCAGATCAACTGGGGATCTTGTTAGAGTACAGATTATGATTCAGTAGGGCTTGAAATTCTGCATTTCTAACAAGCTCCTGGGTGACATTGATGCTGCTAGTCTGCTGAGCTCAGAGCAAAGTTTACACCATCTGAGAGACAGTATTCTGCCTGCCTTGATTAGAAGCCTGGCTCTGTCACTTACCAGCTGTATGATCGTGGGAAGATTAATTAACTTTTCTGTGTCTCAGTTTCCTCATCAGAAAAGTGGGAATAATGTTAAATACCTCCTAGTGGTGTTGTGAGGATTAAGTGAATTAATGTATATAGGGTGTTTAGAAGAGTCAATGGCACTGTTAGTTGTGTATATATTAATAGTTTATCAAGTTTGCCACATCAAAAATACCTATGTGTTTTGACCTAATTGGATACTTTGTAGACCAGTTGTTTAAAAAGGGACAAGTGACTAATTATTGGATTTTGTATAGTTGTTTTACCTCTTCACATAACCCTTGTCACAGAGCCATGTACTCATATATTCTGGGCATTTTTCACTTAGGATGGATGTGGCTGATGATGGTGATGTATTCTTGGATTTTTCTACATAAGGACCCAGCTGGACTGGGCCTTTTGCTACGAGCCTGTTGAGGAGGAACGGGAGTAGCAGAGTTGAGCTTCAGGGAATCATCTAAATAGATTGAAACATAATCTGGTTTATATATATGATCTCAATGTATTCTCAAGACATCCCCATGGTATAAGTAATATAAGCCCCATTCTACTAATTAAGAAGCTATTACAGAAGTGGGTTTGGTAAATTGTTTGACGTGACCTAGCTAGTAAATGGCAATGATGGAATATTAATCTAAGTATATTTGACTCCAACATCAAATCATTTAGGCAGAATTCATCACTCCTCCACCAAAAGTTTTAAGTGTCAAAAATATTTGTGAAAGTTTTTTCTTATATCCAAAATTTTTTATATTCAATATTCTATCTGTTCTGATGGGTCCTGAGCTCCCTTGAGGACTGTTATGGTGCTGAGGAGAGGCTTACACAGAACTGGCACCTTGGACTCAGTCTCTCTCCACCACCCCTCATCAACACTGGAGGCTACGCAGGGAGGACTCAGAGTGAAAGGAGAATTGTCCATGTGGGCCAAGGGCTCTCACCACCAAATGTTTCCAAGGGACTCGGTGTTGTCGTTGGTGCTTCTATTGAAACTCCGGGAAATGTGGAAACATCCTAGGGGTCAGCAGTTGGCTCTGGTCCTTCCCTCTCTAGTGCAGCCTCCAAAGGGCTATTTCTATTTCTCTTGCTTCTCACTGAGCTCTGCTTTATGTGTAAGGCAAGTGCACAAGCGCCATATCTTTCTTAGGCTGTTTTTCTAAACCTTGGAAAAAGCCTTTCTCAATGGCCCCATTTTTAGCAGTTATTACCTGTGCAAGTTTTGCCTGTAATGCTGGCGCAGACCTTTTTTGACACAGTAGTTTTAAAAATTGTTTTTGAAAGTAGAGCCTTAGGACTATGAGGACCTGGAAGGCAGAGACTGTGTACCTTGTCATATTTATATCCCCCAAACCTAGTACACTGCCTGAAACTATGTTTAATGAATGAAGAATGAGTTGAAGAATGAAAATCAGATTCTGGAGAAATGTTTCAATCAGGAATGAACGCTGTGCTTTTTTGCATGTATTCCTATGGAGACTTTTTATTTCTCCTTTTATTTCTACCTGGTGTGTACCAGATAGTGGTTACTCTTTCAGCTTGTATTCCCTAATGTCGAGCAGACCCAGTCTGCATAGTCCAGAGTGAAAAGACAACTGATGGAGCAGACCCACCATCCACCTGCAAACAGGAGCAGAGTCTTAGAGTGTCAGAAATGCAGCTGACCCACAATTAACATACCATGGACAACAAATTTGTTGTTGTGAGCCATTGAGATTTTGCGATGGTTTGCACTGAGCATTACTACAGTCAGAATTGACTAATATACCAAGTCATATCAATTCTATCTTTTAAATATTTCTCAAATTCAGCCACTCCTTTTCATTCCCCCTGTTAACTTACTATTCTGTTGCAGGTCCTCATCGTCTCTCTCCTGGCTAATTGAAATAACTTCTTAAGTGTATCGTCTACCTCTTAGTTCATACCCCTCCAATCTATCATTACTTTTGAAGTTATCATGCTACAACACATGTCTGATTAGATCACTACCCTATTTCAGGACCTTCCATAGCTCCCCATTACCCAAAAGTAAAAATCAAGGTTCACTTGGCCATTGTTACTCCCAGTAATTTCATCCTCATGCCCGTCATTACTTCCATGATTTCTGACCTTCAGATCAGAGTTTATCAGATAAACTCACTCTAACACTTTCTTTTATTTTTTTTTATTTCAAAATATTAAGGGGGTACAAATGTTTTTGTTACATGGCTTGAGTCAGGGCTATAAGTGTGCCCATCACCCAAATAGTGTTCTTTGTACCCCTTAGGTAGGTTTTTGCCCCTCCCCTCTCCCCCCTGCTTGATTTCCAATGACTTTTACTTCCTTCTGTGCACATGTGTGCTCATCAGTTAGTTCTAACACTTTCTTTTGCATGTTATTCCTTTATAAACCTGGCAAATTCTACTCAATCATCAAAGCCCAGTAAATGTCGCATCCTTCAAAAATGCTTTTGCCAAGTTATTAAATTATAGTTGTTTGCCCTCTCTCTCTTTTAGTGTTTTGTAGATAGTTTTGCAATAGCACATATCTACCATGTTATGAATGTTTTTTGGTTCTTATTTCCTCACCAGCTCATGTTCTCAAGGATAAGAACCCTTTCCTATTCCTCTCTTTAATCTTGGCTGTTATTAAGTATCCCTGCCATGTAAGAAGCACTCAGTAAGTGGGACTACAACTTGGCTGCAGTGCACTTTGACAAGGGTCCTGATTAAATGACAGCTGGCTTATGTTTAGGCATGCTGGAAACATTCTACTGTGGGGACACTTGAGGTATCTCCAGTTCATTTTATCCCTCAAGTCAATCCATAATTATGTTTACCTTTCTTAGCCCTGACAATTCTTAGTAGCCCATAATCCTAGGAGGAAGATGTGACTTCAGCCACATTGTTCTGGATTCCATCTTCTTTGTAAACTGTGGCAGGACTTTTCTTCTAGATGAAGGTGTCAGGAGATTCAGGCACTAAAAAAGATCATTCCAGATTCCCAGCCAGTATAATGGCAATGAAAGTTATTCCCAGTGTCAAGGAAAGTTTCTTCTCATTCTCTTCTTGGAGCTAAATCAGTTAGTTTATTTTGGAGAAAAATCTATACTATATTTAAAGGGCTTGTGTTATGGGGTACCTCAAAGAATCAGTCAATAGCTTGTGATCCTTGAGCAGCCCTTTTACTGTTCCCATCTGCTGGAAAGGCTGGCCCCTTTAAGTTAAGCCCTACTTGAGAAATCTGGATTCCCACACACCCCACTTAAAGGAAAAAAAAAAATTTTAATGCCTATGCATTAGTATTCTCCCATTTGAGATATCAACAAATAGTCACATGGCCAACACTGACTGTCTTTACTAATGAGTGTGAGCAGTAGTTACAACAACAATGATCTCATGTGTACAAGATTTTGTGATATGTGAATATGCACTACACTCACACATATTTTTCTGCCTAGTAATTGCTGGGGTCACACAAGTGAAAAGAAAGCACACTCTTTTCCTCAAGGAACTTGTAGGTGAGCCTAATAAGTGCAATTACAGTATAGTGTGATGAGGGCTCTGATAGGCGTGCGCCGGGGAAATGACAGCACAGTAATGCAACAGGGGATCAGAAAAGTATTCTCGGTTAAATACTATACAACAGGATTATTCCTCTTTAATTTGGCAAAAATAGGTTTATAACACAGTACTTACTCATGCCATATGACCCTGAAAATATAATATCATTTCACATAGCACACACTCCCCGCTACAAATACTGTTACACGGCTCAACATGCTTGTTGAAGATATCAGGAGCAATAAAGTGATATTTCCATTGTCTTCTATTATTCTTTTATTCTGGCTTTAAAATGATCAAAAGGACATATTTTCCATTTCTCAATGAGGTCACTATACTCTTTTTAATTAAATCTTGATACTGATGCATACCAAGTGAAATTGGGAAAAAGAGCACTATTGAAAGTAAATCATTTTTCTATCTCTGCACAGGGGAGTAGTATTTCAAAAGGCAGCATAGAGTTTGGGGTTGGAGAAAGGGGACGGTGGGGGGTGAGTGATTCCATCTGCTGCACACAGAGGCTTCTGCCTTTCTACTGAGATCAGAGTAGGTGGCAACAAGTGCTATTCTAGCCCAGAAAAGCCTCTTTCAGGAACAGTTCAAGTCAGTGACCATGTCTACCATGTGACAGAAAGAAAAGATGGTTCTGAAATTCTCCGTGTTGATCCTTTGTATTCAATTGGCATGTGAGTTTAAAAGGTTCCCAATTACATTAACAAAAAATCCTAAGAAGATGGAAAATCCCTGATGGCAAGTTATTTTATGACAAAGTATGAAAGGAAGAATTAAAGGGGGAGAGCGAGGGAGGGAAAAAGGAGGACGGAGGGAGGAAGAATCATTTTAAGTTGTGAAAGAATCCCTAATTCCCTTCCCAAGTGCCTTCTGCTTTGTTTCCAAGCAGGGGTGAGCACTTGGCAGCTGGAGCCCAGCCCTCAGAAACTGAGGTTTCTAAGCATCCAGGACGGAGAAGATTTCACTGTGTGCTGCAGCTCCTCGAGCATTTTTCCCAGCTTACAATGGCACAGACAGGAGCCTGGGGAAGGCCCTGTCCTCCTGGAGACATTAGTTAAGGGAGGAGCAGTGAAGGAGCACGAGAGACTAACCTCTCAGTTTGATGAGGCAAGAAAGGACAGCTCCCTGCACATGGCTGCGGCCCAGCCTGCAGATGCAGGCCACCAGCTCTGCGCCCGGCCTCAGGGCTCTCAGCGCGCCTGCGGCCTGCACCCGAACCCTGCTGCCCCGTGCCTGCGGCTCCTCCTCACACACCTCTTGGTGTGAACAACGTTAACAACCTCAGCCCCTCATGGAACCATTTCCACAGCCTTTCCAGAAAACATTTTCCACACACGCTGGAGAACAAGACCCCTCTGCTATAAGACAAATCTCTGGAGACGTGACCTGCTGTGGGAATGAGTAACAATATGGACTCACAGCTCCCCAGGGTAGGCAGTAGAGAAGGGAGTTGATGTGGAGAGACGAATGGAAGCAATCAGACAGAGTGTTCCCAGTGTTTCACCCCTGTTTAGAGACAAAGCGGAAGGCACGAGGGAAGAGAATTAGGGACTCTTCACCAATCTGAAATGATTTTTCTCTCTCTCTCCTTCCTTCCTTCTTCCTCCCTACTCTCTCCTTTTCTTCCTTCCTTCTTTAATTCCTCCTTTTATACTTTGCCATAATGTAACTTGCCATCAGGTATTTTTCATCTCCTCAGGATTTTCTGTTAGCTTAATTGGGAACCTCTTAAATTCACCTGCCAATTGAATCCAAAGGATCGACATGAAGAACTTCAGAATACATCATGGTTATAATTGGTCATTCCATTTTCCTAAAGACCGAATCTGGGAATGGATGGTACAAGGGGACAGAAATGGATGGTTTCACAGCTTTCTTCTGGCACTCTGGAGATGAGACTGCTGTGTTTCCATACTATTAAACTGGAGTAAAAGGTAGGAATATAGTCAAAAATGATTAGGACATAATTACTACTTTTTTTGGAAGAAAGATGCCCAAAGTATACTTCAATAACATCCAACCGTGATTCCAAAGCAATATTCCCAATTGGCAGTTTAACTACAATGGCCTGTATTTGCACAGGACTCACCTGGGGATGAGACTTTGAATGGTAGATATCAATAACTTCAAGTTTGCAAGGTTGAAGGAGATAGAAGTTGGCAGTTTCTTCCACATGGCAAGCCCTCCACTGGCTCATTTTTATATTTGAAGAATTCCTATTTGTTCTGTAAAACAAGATGATATAGCACAAAGCACATGAGTTTTAGAATCAGAATAACTTAGGTTAAAATCCTGTCTTTGAAATTTTCTAGCTCTGTGTCCTTGGGCAATTATTTATCTTCACCCAAGTTTCCTTATAAATGAATGTTAATGAGAACACCTATCTTGCTGAGTTGCTATGAATTAAATAAGATAATATATATGAAATTATCTGAAGTCCCAGACACAGCATATGTACTCAATAAATGTCCCTAAAATAATATTATTAAAGCCCCTAAATAAAGTCATCCCTAGTGTGGAATTTTCACTGAATCCTCAAGGGAGAATAAATTATTCTCAGCCTAATATTCTGAGTCCCCACCATAGCAGTCAGAAAGGCAGACACTGCAAGTTGCCAACCTAATAACAATTCTCTTCTGCTTCCTTATTAACAGAATTCTCAATTTTGATTTGAGCAACTGTATTTGCAGCTTTTAAAAAAACTCAACACTATATTCCACACCCTCTCTTACAGCTAGGGATTGCCACATAGAACAGTTCTGACCAATGAGATGGGATCAGAAATCTGCTAGGGATTTCCGGTAATATTTCTGCTGTCCTGGTACAAGCACCCCATCTTCCTGTCCCCCTTCCACCTTTTTTCCTTCCTGAAACATGGAAGTGATAACTTTACCATAAAGAAAAGCACAAACATAACTTCCTTCCCCATTCCCATGCCTGGTACTCCTTTAGATGCCAACTCAAATCCAGCCCCAGATTTATTTTTGCATGAAAAATTTTAATAAACAATTATTTAGTTCAGTTTTTTTGTTGCTGTAGCTAAACACAATCCTAACTGTAGTAGGATTGACATAAAATGGCTTTGTGATTTTCCGTTCTTATGTGTAAGTGCAGGAAAAGATACATAAACAAATTACCGTGTTTATACAAAGAAGAGACCTTCATTTATATTGATCATATATATAATTCTTAGTTAATGTTCCCATATTTTTTATGAAGAAAAAAACTTTACCTTCCATTTAGAGAGGGCTTGTTTTTAAATTTCCATATCAATTTCTTGAACTCATGGAAGATTATGGCATCCAGCTTTTCATCCTAAGCCTTTTAATCATAGATGATATCAATTTCCATGCAAATAATACCATAGTTTTACATTTTTCTTACTTTTAGATTCCAACGGTTATTTTTCTTGTTTTTAAACCTTATACTACCCAGTAATCCATTCCAAAAGTATCCCCTAAAAATATTACTACATTGAACTCTTTCATTCTGAAGATATTAAGGGCAAATACAAATTAAAAATAAGAAAATTTTAATTCTCCCTGGTGCAAACATGGAAAGATACTCTCCCCTCCCTTTTCTTAGAGCATTTACTTTACAAAACTTGTAATTGTGAATTCTTTCTCTGTCCCTCTGAAATGGATGTAAATCTTTTTAAAAGCTAAATAAACTTCTTGCCAGTTTTACAGCTCAGAACTATCTTTCTCAACACGTGGGAGCCATCTTTTCGAAATGCAATAATCAAGGAAGATAGTGCCCCAACCACCCACTTTCTGTGGAAGGGTAAGAGCCTTTGCTCTTTGCTCTGAGTTGCAAACCGACCTCCTGTCACAAAGATATGAGAAATTTGTCCTTTGTATAAAGGCAGTTAAAGAACATAGGGGGCTACTTTAATTACAAGGTAAATTGAGGATGAACTATGTGTGACAAATGGCGCTGTCAAGTCCTCTTTCTTGAGGACTAGTTGTTGTTTACCTTGAGAAATTCTATGCAATTAGTTGCATCTGTTTGACTATATAAAAGGATAAGATTTCTTTTTGTCTTTGTAATTTCTTTAGTGGATTGCCTATGATATACATCACATGCTGGTTCAATGCTTATTCAATAATAAAACTGTTTTCTTTCTCTTGTACCTTTGTGAAGAGGTGTTATGGGTTGGCAGAAGATTTTGTTTTACTTTCCCAACAAGATTGCCCAATGTCTTTCCATAACCACTGTGCTTGCGTGTCTCTCTCCCTGAAAAGTGATGTGGTACTGTGAAAAGAACAAGGGTTTATTATGGCTCTGCCACTTACTGGCTATGTAACTTTGGGCACTTTATAGTAACTTTATGAGTATCAATTTCCTCATAAGTACTGCAGGAAGTAAGTGTAAGTACTTAATTTATGGTGTTATTGGGAGGATTAGCAACATTTGGGGAAATGCCCATAACGGATTAAAAAAATTAAAAATTGAAGGTGGGAACCACAGCTTCCATACAAGTTTTGAGTACACTCAAAATTTCATTTGTGTCCCAACATATGTTCTGTACTGGGACTATGGAAAGGAAACAGTCCCTGCTTCCAGGGCATTCACTCTCATGGGGATAGAGTGCCGGAGACTAGTTCCCATAGCCGTGGTTCTCCACAGGCTATAATTTGAATAATCTTCTGACCTACAACCTCCATTCAGAGCAATAATTTCCACAATTGGACAGTCTCCATGCTCCTGCACTACTCTGTGCCTTCCTAAGAATACACAGGTGATGCCTAAAACCAGACTCAAACCCTGGGTGGGTTGGCCATTTCACTGCAGAGGAAGTGGTGCAAACTCTAGGTGTTAGTCTGCAAGGGGGCATTCTAACCTAAGAACAGTCTCTTTAGGCTTTCAGGAGGATTAATGGCTGAATGGAGAATGAAAATCTCTGAAACATGAAGAGGGATAATAATTTAGGCTGAGAGTGGGGCAGATGAGTAGCAAGAGAGTTTGTGGACCAGTAAATTCTTAATAACACACATGACCCTGCTTTCTTATCACCAATTCTGTTTTCTCATCTCCAAGAGTCAAAATGAGCTTGAGATTTAAACAAGACAATTTGTTTCTGGTTTATTTAATTTTACTTTCATGAATCAATACTCCTTAGTATCAGGGACCGATATGAGCTTTTATCTATTTGTCCAGAAATTATTTCCAATTTCTGATTACTGTTCTTATCTAAATCATGCCAATACCACATATAAGATCAGAAATTCAAGGACAAGAAAAATAAAAGGAAAGAAAGAGGCAAATAGAGAAAAAATAAGGCATAGTTGGGAAGAAGATGATGGAGAAATAAAGATGAGAAGAAAATGGTGGAGGATTGTCTGAACTGAAAAGCATTGTCTCTGTGAGTTTCTCAGCAGCAGCATTATTAACATGAGGGGTGTCAGGTAATTCTCTTGGGGGGAGGGGCTTTCCTGTGCATTGTAGGATATTTAGCAGCATCCCTGGCCTTGACTCACTAGATGCCAGTAGCATACCCCAAGTTGTGGCAAACACAAATGTCTCCAGACACTGCCAAATGTCCTGGGAGGAAATAGCCCCTGGTTGAAAACCGATGGTCTGTATAACTATATGTTAAATGTTGAATTCATAGAGTAGAAACAAACTTTGAGGACCTGTATATATACACACACACGTATATGAAAAGGGCTGAGGAAGTGAATATTTTTCTTTCTATCATTATGAAACATTTTTTATTCCTATAGTAGTTACATGTCCTGAATTGCTATTATATCATTTGAATTTAATAAATTAAATAAGATACATACAATATAAAAATGGGAATTGGTTATGTATAAAATATATGTATGTATATTGTATATATAAAACATTTTTATACAAGTCATTCACAACTCAGCAAAGTTTCTCAGTCTGATCATGTCCTGTACCAGATTTTACCCTGGTCAATATCTCTTAATTATGGCTTCTCATAGATATATAAACTATTTTTCTATTCTCTCTTTAAGCTACTATGTCCCCATTCTTCACACAAATTATTCTGCATACACCAAGAATTTACTCCCCCTAAAGATTCTTAAACTCTAAAAAGATAACCCCTCCATTGCACCCAATACTCGCTCACGTATGCACGCACGCACACACGCACACTCTCTCTCACACACATACACACCACAATGGCAGAAGGTGGACTGAACCACAGGTAGGTGGAGCTTCCCACTACAAAACTGAGTGGCAGAGCTTAAGAATGGCTGCTGCCGAATCTGTGCATTTTCTTTTGAAGAGTTCACATGCTTTAAATTTTATTCAGGATAATTGCATCATATTAGGTAGAAGAATTACTTTACTAGGGTATTATATGAAAGTTAAATATGATTAAATGGGATATGACTCAATGCAAAGTTTACAAGGGATGAGACAATGGTGGTTTGTACGGCCTTAAACCGGAAACCAACTTCCCGAGTTCCCTTCTTTGTGACAGCAGGTTAAAATTGGCCAGAGAGGAATGTATGTGAGATATGCAAGGCACAAGTGAAACACTAGCCACTGCTGTCTGAAGATTATCATAATCAGATGGGACAAACAGACACAGAAGTGTCCAGTAGGTTCCAGCTTGCCCTTGCTCTAGACTCCGTGTCTAGCACGTCTTCCTGTTGCTCACCCTGCTGGCCAACCACCATCACATGCCTGGCAATGGGCCCACCGAGATGGTAGCTACCCTAAGGCAACAGCTTCCTCAGACTTCTCCACGAACTTCCTCTTCAAATCACACTTCAGCAGCTGCAAATGCCTGGTTTCTCAGATTGACTGGTTAGGTATTCCTTCTTTAGCCCTCCAACTGCCCTTAGACCTTCACTTCCTCAGCTCCTTTCACAACTGTGTAAGGCCGAATTCCTATGATTAAATCCCTATCCCATGGGACTCATGGTGACTCTGCTTCACCGACTGTACCCTGACTGACGCACTAGACAAATTAAATTAACAGAATAGAAAGATTTTCTGTCTTTAAAAAATGTGTTTTCAGATACCTATTGGAAGAAAGAACAATTGTTAATATAGTATAATCAGGGAAAGAGCAGACCTTCAAAGAATGCTTTTAGCAACATGACTTGCAGGGGAAAGAAGAGAAAAAAAGTGATATGGTGTGTGGTCTCCTATATTTCTATGAAACATTGGGAGTAAGGAGACAAATTTATCACTATGTGAGAATCTAGGAATTATTTTTAATTAAAAAATTCTCCTCAGAAAAAAATTACTTACAATATAACTTTATGAATAACTTAAAATATATCAATCTAATTCTGGGTTGTTATGGTAAAGATATCAAAGGAATAAGCTCTCATGTCCCAAAAATTCCTGGTAATATAACTGAGTAGTCTTTATTAGAGAAGAGAAGGCTTTAAACATATCTGGTAGCAAATTGAATAAGGATATGCTTTAACAACTGTCACATCCTCTCCCTCAACCAATTTCCTGCATGGAGATAGCTGCTGTGTCACCCATCTCCAGTGATTCTGCACGGGGCTTGTCATAAAAACCGAACAAGACTGAGGTCCAGGCTCTTAAGAATGATTACTTCCCTAGGACCAAAAGCGCCAACATGACTTTTCACAGCATGCCTTGGGCAGTGATAGGCACTCTTTGCATCAATGTGGGAAGCCCCTTATGGAAAACTGAGCATTTAATAAATTCTGTAGGCTCACCTTCTGCTCTCCCAGAAGCTCAAAGCACTTGGAATCTTTTTCACCTCCAGAAAGGAGCCTCCTGTTCTTGTACGGCTGAGGTATTATCAGTTCTTGTAATGATCATCACTCTCAGTAGAAAAAAGTTCTATTTCATTCTAATTACTCTGTGATATGATTTAGAATAACTTTAATGATTAAATATTATTTTATTATGTGTTATCTGAGTCTTTGCTAAAAGTAATTTCAAAAAATATTTTTGAGTTTACTCTTACCTGCAATCATGAATTGCCCTACTGAGTGAGTGTTAAAAGTACAATTAATTCTTCTTGCTTCTTCCATTGTATTAAGCTATGGAGAAATACACTATATGTGGACCAAGAGATAAGGTAAACAAATATGTTGCCTTTTTTGCATCTTGTAGTAACTTTCACAATTATGGCCTGATGTTGTCTGTAGACTTTACAGGATTATGTCATTGTTTTTCTCATTTGAAAATACAGAACACGCTAAATGATCTCATTGAAGTTCCAAGAAAGATAATTTAGTTCATAGGGTAATCTAATACAGAGGATAAATTTTGTTGGGCTGATTTGTATCTTCAAGAGAGACACCCAAATTTTGAAATTAACAATGATCTTGTGCTATTTATTTAACTAGAGAAAATATGGACACATTTCAAGACCATGTTAAAATTCAATTACATTAAAAACAAGGCTACAAATATTTATAATCATTGTATTAAATAGAACATCATACCCATATGTGTCCCCAATAAGCACCAATTCTTATTAATGTTTTTAAATGAGGTGTTTGCCAAAGTCTGCCACTTGACAATATGCCAAATATTTGACTTAATATAATTTTCTATATTCTCAGGTATCATTTTCTACTATTGAAAAAAAAGATTTATATTTGCATATGTGTTCTCCGAAAACCTTTCCTTCTCTTACAATTTCATTTTAACGTTATTATACAGAAGACATTGTAAACTCTTCTTTAGGGAAATACAGAATTACATTTTCAGAAATTTTTTACATTTGGACGAAAGGGGGCAGTATGTCCTTTCATAAAGATAAATACCTTTAGCTAAAAGCAGGGCTGTTCATGTGTGAGTTAGAAGGATCTGTGGAAGAAAATGAATGAAGTATAGGAAGTTGACATCAGATTTGTTGTTGCCTAGACAGGAGACAAGACAACCTGCGTCTTCACAGGAGAAATGGGCAAGCTCCTGGGGGCAGCATTGCTGATTCTGTGGCTTCAGCCAGACTGTGAGTTGAGGATGGGAGGTTTGAATACAGTAGAAAAACTCCAAGGAACACTACAATGCTGGGAGATGAGATAATTGGAGTTTTTGTTTTGTTTTTTCTTGATCATTGTGGTTTTCTTGGGGATGTTAAGAATAAAATGTAAAATCTGTTACTCTCTTTCCAAACAGGGGTAAATAGTCAACAGAAGGATGATAACCAGCAGGTTAAGCAAAATTCTCCATCCCTGAGTATCCAAGAAGAAGGAATTTCTATTCTGAACTGTGACTATACTAATAAGCTGTTTGATTATTTCTTATGGTACAAACAATACCCTGCTAAAGGTCCTGCATTCCTGATATCTATATCTTCAGTTGTGGATGAAAAAGAAGATGGAAGATTCACAGTCTTCTTAAACAAAAGTGCCAAACACTTCTCTCTGCACATTGCAGCCTCCCAGCCTGGAGACTCAGCCTTGTACCTCTGTGCAGCTAGTGCACAGTGCTCTCCAGACACCTGCAGCCTGTACACAAACCTGCTTCAAGGTCCCAGTTTGGTACCTGTGGGATAAACGGAAGCACAGAGACTTGCTTCTTTTTACCACAGCAGTACAAGAGTATGTGCCTTGAAGTATATGAGGTAAGTTGAGCTTAGAAGACTGATACATGGCAAGCTTTACAAATAAGTTAGGAAATTTCCCTGAGCTTTAGAGTGTCAAAGAGTTTAACCACTCTCCTTCTCTACTTTCAGAGAGAGGTTGCTGGTTTCACTAAAGCATAAATCTCTGGAGATGCTTTGTTACCACTGGCTTCTGGAATGAGGGTGCCATGTTTCCCTTGTATCTTAGGGGAAAAGAATGTGAGTCTGGAATGGGGAAACTGAGGTCCTACTGCAAGTTCTTCCAGTGAAGAACATTTCCTGATATATCATTTCTTTTAGGCTCTTTCAGCTTGCAGGTGTCTCTCAGCAAAGAAATGTGTGTGTGAATACTAACCTGTGTATATCCACATATCCACAAATATTTCTATAGGTAACATAACCATCTGTATCTATATTAAGTTAAACATCAGCTCTTACTGATGTCTCCAATTCTAAATCATTACCACATGGATCACACTAACCTCTTCCCCTTACTTACCCATAAATTCCCACTGTAAAATTGAGAAACCTGGCTCCCACTGTTAACAAAAAAAATTATTCAGTAATATTTGTTAAAGCATGGCAAGGCAGAATTTATTTAGGACCACCATGACAGGTATAGAGACCACTGCAATGGGATTTTGCAAGGAGGGAAAAAGACTGGGCTCAACTCTGAATATAGCATGGGCCGGCAGAAATTTATAGCCAAGGAGCAGGGTAGGGGTCAGTGGATGGAAAATTACTAAGAGGAAACATCAGGGGCAAGGGGGATTCTGGCTAACTGACCCTAAAGGGATTCTTGTGGAAGACAGACCAGGGTGATCAGACATCCGTCGCCTGGAGGATGGTAGAGGATAAGGAACCAAATTAGATATCAGATGTGATCAGATATCGAGGAAGGGGTGGTTCTCACTAAACTGACATAGCAGCGTTCTTATTAAAACTGGATTTTATGATTTTACAAGGAAATGCACAGATGAGCTTAGGAGAAGTTCCAGTAGCATGACTAAAATTTGGTCAAGCAAAGAATTTTTATCATCACCACCCACCATTCATTTACATAATAGTTCAATTCCAGTAAACATGTATAGTAGTACAAAAATTGTTAACTTGTATCCCATGGGAAACGATTTTATCACTTACAGGACACTGCTGAGTAATGGTAATAATGTTTAAATCATATTGAACTTCCATTATACCACCTGTTTTGCATGCATTATCTTAACTGATCCCCCCAATAATTCTTTAAGACAGCAGTTAGAATAACTCATATTTTAGTAGAGAAAACAGGCTGTGGGAGTTTAGTAATTTGCTCAGTATCACTAACCTTGTGAGAAAATGGAGTTCATGCTCACACAGCTTGACTGCAGGACCCACACCCCAAACAACCAACTATATAAATTATAAAACCATTAACAAGTCACGCACACTTTTGAAAAGCTGTCAATTCCTACAATTCGTAGCACCCATTTCTTCATTATTGACCCAGAGAAGAGTCTGATTATCACTCATAGACAATGAACAGCTGAAATTATGGTTTTATTTGTATATATCATATTTGTAGACAAAGGGCTGGAACTTGTCCCTCATGGGCTAATTTTCTGAAGCTGAAAATCTTTACAATGAGATGTAGAAATTCAGAATGCCTTCCAAGAAGCATGGGGAAGCCTCTGTAAATCCCATTACTGTGGCTTTATCTGACAGTGACTTCAGGAGGCACTGAAGGCACTTCTGAGAAGAGGGATGATATATAGCTTTGCTTAGCTTGGTCCATCTAGGGGTCCTCATGGGGATGGTGTCAATTCTCTCATATTGATTCTATCTTTCTGAACATGGATGTGAAGCTCACTCAATGTAGATTAGATTCATATCCCTCCATATCCAGGAGCACCCATCTCACATGCAGTATTTCTTCCACTCTTTTTATGGCTTACGTTGGTATAGGCAGGAAAAACTCCTAGGTCCTTTTTGTAATGCAAGTAAATGAAAATGAAAAAGAGGAAGGAATACTAAGTGTCACTCTTCATACTTAGGATGGGTTTGGTTCCATGCACATTTCAGGCTCCCAATCTGCTACTCTGAGCGGATACCCTACTGTGGATGCTCTGCTCACAGGCATCCAGAGTCTGTTCCCAAACTCCAAGCTGCAGCCCACACGTGACTGTTGTTGCTGACTTCAAACAGGGTGTGGAAGAATATAGCTTTGATGAATCGCTTCACTTCAATTTCAAAAAATATGGAAATGCAGATGAATAATCAGTCTAGTTACCATATATCCTTGTTCTTAACAAAACTGTTTCTAACACTCTAAGACAATAAATCAGCTTTTCTCATTTTCAGATATACTTAACAAGATTTATAAATTATTCAAACCCAGTTATAAAGTTCAATTACAATGGGCACTTTTCACTCTAATTGCTGTTACACCTACCCCAGTTCATGTATTCGCATGATGGGAAGGAATATAGTGGTGCCTTCTCTATCCTGCTAAGGTGACGGAGTCATACCAGAAACAGGAATACTACATCAAATCTTATTCCTATTATCTTTGTTCAATCTCTACAAACTGCTTCAACTTTCACATTTCATTCATTCCCACATTTATCTATTTATATTCTTTTCTCATCTAGTGTGTTTGGGAAACAGCATTAGTAGAGAGCTACTTTCTAGCATTGTGCTGGCCATGCATGTGCTATCTTGAGCAAGTGGATTAAACTCTTAACATCTTATATCAGGACCTTCATTTGTAATGCAGGACAATAATTTCCAGCAAACATAGTTCTCAAGTTTTATTCATTCTGTCAACGAGCAATTATTCATTGAGTTCTACATACATGTTACATGCTGGGAAAAAAGGAGCTATAAGAAAATATATGATATCTTCTCTCACTAAATTTGTAGCCTAGTTAGTTGTAAGGTGGCTGATCAGACAGAGGAAAGTGAGATGGCAGCAAGCTTGGGAAAGCAAAGGATGGTATGAAGGCATATAGAGAGTCCCACCCCAATCCCAGCCTTAGAGGAGAGTCAGGGACAATCTGGAGTATGATGCCTAAGCTGAGATCTGAAGATTTAGTAGGAACAATCAGGGTGAAAGACAGAGGAGGTGGGAGAAGTGATCCTAAAGGTAGAAACAGCACATATAAGGCAACAGAAAACATAGTGAATTTGAGAATTGAAAGCCAGAGTTAAGCTATGAATAAAATTATAAATATATATGTCATAAAATTTTCAAACCACTACTGCAAAGTAGCCATAATCTCAAATCTCAGTTTTAAAAATAAGCAACCATAATATTCATGAAGTTACCAAATAGGTCCTCTATTTACTTGAGATTTCACTTAATAAGCTTATTCATTTGACACCTAATATGTGTCTTGGACTCAAAAACAAGAGATACAACTGGGAAGAATAAGACTCTTTCTGCCTTCAGGGAGCCTGTAATACCATAGAGTGTATTACAATATAGTGTAATAAAAGCTATCACAGGAGAAGGGTAGAATATGACTGCCTAACAGTGGCATTTAAATTAGAAACAGAATGTAAGGGAAAGCCACGTAGGGGAGGTGGTATCTAAGTTAAGATCTGTAAAAAAAGATGGCCAAAAATGGAGTCAGAGAAAGAGTATTATAGGAAAAGAGAAATAGAATGCACAAAGACATGAAGTCAAAATTTAGTTTAAAGAATGACATTAAACTAATTCAAAATGGCTGGAGCATATAACTCAAAATGGGCAGCAGTAAATATAAAACTAATGCAATAAGCAGAAACCACTTTGTGAAAAGAATTAAAAGCCATTATAAGATGCTTGTACATTACCTTGAAGGCAATGATGAGCACTGACAGGGACCTGCACAAGCAAATGGTATAATGAAATGTCACTATTTGAAAGATTACTGTGATTTCATATATGCATATATATTTAGATAATTATATATGTATATATTTATATATAATTGTATGTGTGTATATATATCTGTGTGTGCACGTGTGTATACATATAATAAATTTTCCCTTGATATTTCTTTTTTTCTCTTAATTAATCTTGGATTAATTTTTTCTCTAACACAGTATATTAACAGGCCCTTCCTTATGGCAAGAAAAAGACATCTTGAATGAAAACTTATTCAAGAAAAGTCAAAATACACATTTTAATCAACATTTCTCAGTCTGGACACAGGGCAGCACTGTTTAAAAAGTATTCTAGATAGATGCATATAGTTCTGTGCAAATAGTAAAAAGTGTTGTGATGTCTCTCTGACTGGTTGCCCCCAAAATTGCAATATCCCGGGAACAATTGCAACAGGCCTCATTTTGAGCTAAACATAACTCCTGCTAAAGATGCCTTTCAGAAGCGCCTGGCCCACCGGATTTGCTGGGGAGCCAAGGATAGAGATTCTCCCGAAAGTGCTTTCAGGCACCTTGTTGTGCCAGTTGACCTGTGCGTACACAGTTCATTCTGGAAGAGGTTGTGATATGACAGCACCCTGATGGCAGAAACTTTCTGTCCTGGGAGGGGCGCTTTTGAGAACCAGACCTAAAAGGGAGTGCAGAAAATGTCCTGTAATTATGTGGTAATGCTTATGTTTCAAGTAAGGAAGGAGGGGAGAAAATTATCCTTCCTTATGTGAGATTGTGCATCTCATGAGGGTTTCCTGTCTTTCAATTGTCTTTCTGATCAGGGGTGAGAAGCCAACAACTGGAGCAGAGTCTTCAGGCCTTGATCATCCAAGAAGGGGAAGATGTTACCATCAACTGCAATTCCTCAGAGACTTTATATCCTGTACACTGGTATAGGCAGAAGCACGGTGAAGGGCTCATCTTCTTGATGATGTTACTGAGAGAGTCATGACAAAATAGCTGCCACATTTAATGAGAAAAATTAGCAAAGCTCCCTGTACATCATGGCCTCCCAGCCTAGCCACTCAGGCACCTACTTCTGTGCAGTAAAGACTCCATGATACCAAGTCCACCAACAGCTGAACTCAAACCCAAAGCTGGGCCGCAGATGCTCCCCTGGCACAGGGCTCCCATGGGACACTTACCAGAAGGCTCATCCATGAAAAAAGAGAAACCTGAAAGAAATTCAATTGCTTCAACATATAATGCAAAAAGTGAGCCATGCCCTTAATATCATATCTAATTTGACATTTGACATTATTTTCTTGATAATTATATAATTGCTTATTAGATACCTTAGACTGAGAAGAGAATCACATAAATTTCACTTTCAAAAACTCAAGTGAATTACTATATGACTTAAGCTACACATGTGAGCTACTTTTGTGTCTCTACATTACTATATGAAAGTGAAAAGTAACCTCTCTTTCTTCTGCTAGGTACTCACAGCTCGTCTACAGAAAGATAGTTAAAAACACACACACACACACACACAGACAAAAAAAAAACTTTTGTCTGGTTCCTGGTTAATGTTGTTACTTTCCTGGAGAGCTCACTAGCAATATTTTTCCCAAGGTTGTAAATATCTGTGTTTGAGAAATGGTATTAAGAAGCAATTCCATTTTTAGATTGGCCTCCATTTTTCTTCTTATTGTGCTTTATTCTGCTTCATTTCCAGCTTTTCCCAGGGCACGCTGAGTTATCAACATGACACTTTCTCTTACCAGTTTGTCCAAATATGCAATGGTCAAGATCCTTCCTCAATTGTTCCCCTACGTCAGCCCAGCACAACACTGGCATGTAATGAACACTCAACAAATTTTGGTTGATTAATTCATGATGACAATGAGGAAAATAATGTTTCTTCATTATTAGAGAAGCTAAAATACACAAATGGAAGCATAGTCACTGATCCTCATTACACAATCAAATCTTACTAGGAAAATACAAGTTCATAGTCAAGAAAAAAGCAAATAGAAACTGACTTTGATATGGCTCAGGGGTTGAATTTAGCAGACACCTATTTTGAAGCCACCATAATAGACAAGTGCAAAGAAGTAAAGGAAAATATATTTGAAGAAGTGAAGAAAAAAAATGTTCTTAATATGTGAACAAAAATAAAATCTCAGAACAGAAATAGAAACCATAAAAAAGAAAAAAATTGAAATTTTAGAACTGAAGAGTATAATAAGTGAAATAAAAAATTCATTGGCTGGGTTGAACAGATTAGAGACGCCAAAGGAAAGAGCACAATAATGAATCAACAAACTATGGTATAGTCCTAAAATGGGAAAAAACAAAAACTGTGTTTTTTCCTATTGTCTCACTCAACAACAATAATCACAGAAAAGACTTCTGTGATCAAACGTGTGGTGCTTTTTCCCCAAACACCAAGCAAGCAATCAATTCTGCAGTGCACACCAGAATTTAATTCTGACACTATCTATTGGAAGATAGATAGCATCAGATCCCACAGGTTGAGGGCTCAGTCCACGAGATTGCCGGCCCCCCTTTAGATATCAGTGGCAAGTCCAAGCCTCTGGAATTTCTGACAGACCAGCTTATAAATCAAGGTTCCCATGACCCCCTCTTTGGGTTCAATTAGTTTGCTATGTTGACTCACAGAACTCAGGGAAACACTTATGTTTTCCAGTTTATTATAAAAGCTATTACAAAGAAAACAAATGAAGAGATGTGTAGGGCAAGGTATGGGGAAGGGGCACAGAGCTTCCATGCCTTCTTAGGGTATGCCACCCTCCAGGAACCTCCATGTGTTCAGCTATTTAGAAGTTCTCCAAACCCAGTCCTTTTGGGTTTTTACGGGGGCTTTATTACATAGACGTGATTGATTAAATCATTGGCCATTGGTGATCTGCTTAACCTTCAGACCCTCTCCCCTCCCCAGAGGTTGAGGGCGGGGCTGAAAGTCCCAACCCTCTACTCATGCCTTGGTCTTTCCAGTGACTGCCCCCATCCTAAAACTACCTAGGGGCTGCCAACTGTCAGTCAACTCATTAGCATACTAAAAGACATCACTTTGGAGTTTCTAAAAATTTTAGGAGTTATATGCCAGGAAAAGGAATCAAAGACCAAATATATACTTCACAATATCACAAGTCATAAAATTGAATACTATTTAGCAACGAAAAGGAATAAACCACTGATTCATCCATCAATATGGATAAATTTTAAAAACATTATTCTGAAAGAAAAAAGCTAGACACAAAAGAGTACCTACCATATAATTTGATATATATGAAATTCTGGAAACAAGAAAATCTGATCCATAGTGACAAAAATCAGATCAGTGTTTACCAGGGGTTGGGGATGGAGGGAGAGCTTGACAACAGTGGGTCACAAGGGAATTCATAGGATAATAAAAATATTCTACATATTGATTAATGTAGTGGTTACACAGGTATGTATATTTGCCAAAACACTTTAAATGTTACACTTGAAATGTGACATATTATTTCATGTAATTTATTTCCAATGAAATTGATTTTAAAAATAAAGTTAATAAAAGAATTTGGATTCTAGATCTCATGATAATCTATAACACTTCTTTTAACTCAATAGAAGCAATTCTTCTGTTTTAAGTTGGGGAAAAAATAAAAGAAGGAGAAGCAGAGATAAGGTAATAAGAGATGGAAGGGAAAGGTAACGAGAGGTAGTATGCAGTGACTAAAATTCAGTCTCTTAAACTTAAAGGACCATTACAACCCAGGTCCTCCATTTACCAGCTCTGTGATCTTGAGCAAGTTTCTGAGCCTTTATCTCTTCTCTGTAAAATGGGAGAGGGAGGTAATAATCTCTCACAAGTTTCACCTTTCTCACAGGTGAGGATTAAGTAAGATTATGTGCATAAAGTTCTCAGAACATGATAAATGTTCAGTGAATTTTAGCTAGTATTTTTATTATTAACAAAAAGTGGTCATTTCAAGTGAGCCTAAATTCTCTAAATAAAATTTTGGGAGGTGATTAACATGGTATGGCAGCTCCAGAATTTTTTCTTTTAGTTGGGCAATCCAAGGGGCTGGGGATGAGAGTAGAGAAAAAACATAATTGTTGTCTTATCTCAGAGACTGTCTAGTGACCTGGAATCATAAGTGCTATAGTTTCGAGGTTTGTCCCCTCCAAATCTCATGTTGAAATGTGATCCCAATGTTGAAAGTGGGGCCTAATGGAGGTGTTTTGGATCATGGGGCCAGATCCCCCATGAATAGATTAATCCTGGGGTGGGGGAGGGAGATGATTGTTAAACAGAGCCTGGCACCTCCCCTCTTGCTATTGCTTCCTCTCTCACTAGGTGATCTCTGCACACAGGGGCTCCCCTTCACCTTCTGCCATGACTGGAAGCAGCCTGAGGCCATCACCAGAAGCAGATGCTGGAGACATGCTTCTTGTACAGTCTGCAGAACCATGAGCTAAATAAACCTCTTTGCTTTATAAATTACCCAGTTTCAGGTATTCCTTTGTAGCAACACAAAATAACTAAGACAATGGGGACTAATACCTCATCATAGAGGTGATGGTCTATTGTAGCTGAGCCCAGGGCAAATGAAATTGAATAGAATGGAAATTTTCTTTTGTCTTGGCAAAATGTAGTTACCTAGATCACAATCAGAAGGAGGACAATCAGAAGTTTAAGATAATCAGAAAAGAGAGCAGACTTTAAAGGAAAATGTTTGAAGTTATGAATTGAGAAGGAAAGAAGACAGGGAAGGATGTCATGGGTTACAGTATTACCATGAAATTTTGTGTGTAAGAATATATATCTATCCACATCCAAGGATACAGGGGCATATCTGTATTTTAATTTAAAATATCTTTTCTTTATTCAGAAAAGAATATATAGGTATTGTATTTTTAATGTTAACCTAAGTCTAGGAATAAAATTTTGTGGCTCAAAAATCTCTGGAGAATAACTGAACAACCTTTATTAGGGGAAAGAGGCTATCTTAAACACATCTAGTGGCTCAATTTAGTCTATGCAAACATGAGCAAGAAATGATCTGACAACTTGCCCCCCCTTCCTCACCATACCAATTTCCTGTTCTGAGACAGCTGCTTTGCCCACCTCCAATAATTCTTGTGGAGCTTTACCCAAAACTGAATAAACTGAGCCTCAGACTCAGAGCAGGGGATATTCTCCAAGAGACAGAAGTGCCAGCATGACTCTTCTCAGCACATTATGGGTGTTGACTGTGTCTGTCTTCCTCGGTAGGGACAGTAGCTGATAGTGAGGCTGAGGACTCTCTAGGATTGGAAGGAGATAGTGGGGAGGGCAGAGGGGCTGAACAATTGGCCATATATGACAAACACTAAGGGGTAATAAGAATGAAGGGAAAAGGAACGAGATTCTGACTCTTTCTGCCTTGACTGAAGGTTTAACTCCTGCCCCAGAAGTTCTTGGCAGCCCTCTTACAGGTCAGCTCAGGGGATCAGTCTTTATTTCTTCTTGTCTACAGGATCCAGCATGTCCCAGAAGGTCATTCAATCCCAACCAGCAATATCTAAGCAGGAGGGTGAGACCATGGATCTAGACTGTTCATATGACACAAGTGTTGCATATTTTGTATTGTATAGGTACAAAAGGGCTCCCAGTGGGGAGATTATTTTCCTCATTTTTCAGGACACAGATGCCGTTACCAATGCAGCACAGGGTCAATGTTCTGTGAGCTTCCAGAAAGAAACTAAGACTATCCGGCTCATCATATCAACATCACAGCCAGAAGACTCTGCAACATATTTCTGTTGTCTCAAAGAGCCCACTGTGAAAAAAGTGAGAGAAGAGCCTTACGAAAAGGTCAGGACTCAACCTGAGCCAATTGCCTATTGGCACATTCTCAGTGAAACTCACAAACCTTAAGCAGTCATTTGTTAGCAGCTAGTGGTTAAGGTGCATAAGATAAGATCTAGAAAGGGAGTCATTGAATCCATTCTAGGAAGCACTCCCTCACAGCTGGAGCAGAGACCACACAGGACCATATGTAAAAGCCTCAAATAACATCACATTTCTATTTCTTCCCGTACAGTATGACATAAAAAAGTAAAATTCGAAGGGCAGAATTTTAAAACTGTAATTGATAGTTCTGGACTTTATACCTGCTCAACCCAATCTCTTGAGGAGGATAGTATGGAAGACACCAGGAAAAAAAACAAGCACACAAAATAAAAGTTTTTATGCTGAGATGCCTAAAGACTAGCCAGAGACTTGCAGTCTCAGTGAGATTATAAACTAGAGTACATCAGACCATGTAGAACAATAACCTACCCTGTACCAGACACCTTTTCCTATTTCCTTGGCTAGATTTCATTCAAATCCTTGCCAACTCCAGCCTGGCTTCCCATGCCCTTTGATTCTCATGCTCCCTACAGCCACATATCCATTATAAGCTTTGGTTAACCACAACAGAGAAAGGGGGTATGTGAGGAGACACTGCTACAGACACTGGGATCTGATATTGATCTTACAGCCAGCTGACTAGTCCATGGAAGCACCAGAAATGAGACAGCAGCTTCTAAAGTACAATATTCCTTTATTCAGTCATCTACTTTCCGATTGTTTTGGTCAAGAACACAGGACTAGTCTTCTGACTCTAATGAGTCATTTTTCTTGCCTTAAGAAATCCCTGTTAGCAATCCTCTGCTAAGGATGCTAAATGAACACTGTCACATGTGGCTGCAGGACTGACACAGTGCCTAACGCTTAAACTTTCTCTCCTTTTAATCCTGTGTGCCCTCAACTAAGGTTTCAACATCTTTCCAGAACTAAAAATGGAATACATGAAGTACAAGCTCTTTCCTGGTTATTAGCTATTTCTGGGCAATTTGGACATTCCTCCTAAGATTGCCATACTTTTTGGATGCTTACTCTGACTAGTTTAGTCAATCACTTGTTCATTCAGGAAAAAAAAATTATGCCCTATGTAAAGCCCTTCAGTTACTTCCAATAATTTTAAGAGAAATTTCCAAGTTCCCTTATATGGATTACAAAATGTTTCTCCCCACAATTTTTGGATTAAGCCCAAGATGAATAACAATGTAGAGAATGTTCCCTGGATGTCCATAATTATCCATAATCCTGTCTTCAAAATCCATTTTTAAAGGTCCCAGAGAGAGCCCATCTGGATCAGAATAAACTGCAATTATCTGATTCCTCAGCCTTGCAATGTTCCTTGGGATTTCTCCTTGAGTCCAAATTTACTACTGATTCACAACCTAGCTGGAGCCACAGAGTTGGTAAAGATGCCCCCAGGCACTTGCCCATTCCTCTATCAACAAAGACCCAGTAGAGACTCTAGTCTCTATGTGACCTTTAACAATTTAATATAAAATTCATTCAACTTTTTCTTTAAAAAAGAAGCTTGGTGACCAATAGAAGTCAAAGTACAGCCAGCAAACAGAAAAACAGTGCCCTCCTCAGACTGAATAGGAAGGAGGTATTTCAGTTATGATCTGTGATTTGCAATGGTAATATGGTTTACAACGCTTCTTATGCTTATGGTTCAGAGGGAATGCTGACAAAGATCCTGAATTTCTGATACCAATATTTCAATTTTAGATGCAATAGAAGATGGATAGAGTTCCAATTCCCCCTTGGATATATAAAGCATGAAAGAATGTTGCCTTAACAAGTAAAACTATATAAATAGCAAAATCATAACTTCGTTTAACCCACCAGGTAGCTGAGATCACAGGCAGAGTAAACAAGTAGACTGGATTCCAGTGAGGAAGAGGCTTCTCCAAGGAGAGATGGACATATGGATTGGCACAACTTCAGCAGAGTATAGGAAAAAGAAATGCTGTCTGTCATACAAGCAAGAAAAAAGAAATCAGATGAAAGACTGAGTAAGGGCTATCATCAGAATATAAAACTACTGGGAGTCACAGACACAGAAAGAGTTTGCATTCACTGGTAGGGCCATTTTCACAGATGTTCACAAACATGATAGGGGCAGGGTGGGACATAGAGGGAGCCTCACCAAAAGTGTAAGCCTACAAGATCAGGTGCCACTGCAGGAAAGCACAAATCCTAGCACCCCTGCAGAGACCAGCCTCTCACATGAAGGAAAAGCTTTAAGCTGTTAGGGATGGGCATAAAGAGCTGACATCAAATTCTGCCCCTTCCTCTACCAGGGCACAGGTTAAGATCAACTGCAGCAAAGAGTCAAAGAAAAAACCCATCACCTTTGGGTAAGGGGCAGGAAACCATTCTAAGCTGAAGATCCTATAACAACACTGTCCTAATTCTGTTACCTATGGAAGAGAGGCAGAAAACTGTCTTGCGCAAGACCCACAGAGAAACATAGCAGTGTTTGGCTGCTGTGCAGGGGAAAGTCATGAATGTTGACAGAACCCTAAATCTGAGATCCAGGCACATGGAGCCAGTGTAAGATTGAAGCTGGATCAAGACAACAGAGAAGATTCAACCCACACAATGAGGCTAGTAAGTGCTGTATAACTAGCAACAGCAATCTATAGCTGAGGGGAGGAGCAGGAGGAGAGAGAGGCGGGGAGGGAGGGAGGCAGGGAGGGAGTGAGGGAGAGAATCTCCATGCTGCAGGAATTCAGGGACAGCTAAAAGTTGAGGTGAAGTACTCTAAAAGACAGAGATTCCTTTTTAACATAACCACAATACCATTATTAAATTTATATTAATATAAATTAACAGTAATTCAAGAAGCCAGATTTTAAGTAGCTCATGAAGCAGTAAGATCGTTTTAAGAGAACTTTGATATTTAAGGGTATCCTTATTGTAGAACCCTCTATTTTCAGGTCTTTCCATTTCCTATTTTCTATTCCTAGAGGCACCATGGTTGGACACCACTATCGGGCCGTATTAGGCTGAGTGAACCGCCATTCTTATGTGCATTACATTATCTTCTCTCAATATTTTATCTCCACGGAGTTTTACCTTAAAAGATGTTTATTCATGTTTTTATTCACTGGGTACATTTTGAGGAAGCAAATAAAAAGGAATGTTTCTTATTAATCTTTTTATCTGTCCAACATTTATTGTAGGTGCTGATATGGTAGCAGAATGATATGTCAAAAGAAACTTTGATTTGTTTATCAGATATATCTAGGTTCATATGCTGCCTCTTTGTGTTATTGAACTTCTTTGAGTTTTTTCCCTTCACTGTTAATTTATTCTGAGGATTAAATAAAAGGATGGATTAAATAAAATTCAAAGTACGGTGGCTGGCATGTAGTAGGCACTAAGAAGCCACCAATGACAGCTCTTGGAATATGTCATATCCTTTCACTGCTGCATTCCAATATTGAGTTTATAACAGGGAAATAATTTAAATATTATTGCACAGACATTCAGGAAACTCTGGAATAAGACTCAAGTGCATATCATTTTTACTTTGCAATGTACATTACTGAAATCTGGAGTCCTCAAGCCTCCTGCATCTGCTTAGGCTTTCCAATCATGATAGAACATTGAGAGATAACAGGAAAAATGTCCAGATGGCTAACTTGGAAAATAAACCAAGTGAGGCTATTTTGGGAAATGGCTTATAGGTCTTTGGAGGCAGGTTTACATATACCTTGTCTTCTGATATGTTGAATAAAGGTAGTTTAAATGAGACATCTGTTTTAGTATTTGGCATAGAGATAGAAGTGAAGCCTCACACTATGGAAGTATATTAGAAAGGCTATTACAAAGAAGATGCTTCTAAAATACTTGAAACTCATTAACACTTCAAAGTGGATGAGCTCAAAAATGAATTTCAGGGATTTCAAGAACTGGCTCCCCCCAAAATATAGTTTATAGCCATCTGATAGTGGAGGCATGAACATCCTCACTTGTTGACATTAAAGGAGAAACTTGGAGATTAGGGGGAGATATATGACTCTAGTCAGTGGGTGGTTCAGGCAGAGGCACTGACATTCATCTGGGGACCCTTTATATTGGAAAACAAAAGCCAAGAAAGAAGATCCAATTATTTTTATCATAATTATGCTGCTCTTATAATTTCACAAGGAGTAGGTGTAAATATGTTTTACTAAGGTGCATACACATTCATTCCTCAGATAGACTAGAGTGATTGGACTATAAAAGGAAAATTAGCTTAAGTGCTAAGTTGTTTGCTTTCATGTACACTATACACAGGTCCTGGCTGTAGCTCTACTGATACAGAGAAAACAAACTGGAATTGAAGTACTGACAATTTTCACCTACCCTATACCGTTTCCATGGTATCAGAGCTCACCCCGTCTTGCAAAGTTAGTATTAATAATAGTTCAAGCAGACAAAGACCCCATTGAAATCTAATATTTTGCAAGATATTAAAAGGGACTTGAACTGGAGCTTTATCATCCTGTAGAAAAAAGTGATGTGTCCTGAAGTACCATGGAGCTGATGTACCAGATGTCATGGGCTTAAGAACCAATAGAGGGGGAAAAGATCAACACATGCTCATTATGGACAGGAAGAAGGTAGGCACAGTGATTGAGACCTTATAGTGTAAACTTACCTTTTATTAAAAATGTTGCCATATTTTTGCCATACTCAAATGTTGCTTGAGTATAAAACAGCATTCTTCCTTGAGATTTTCAGGTATTATGTTTGTATCTTAGATTAAAATAAATCACAAGGTGATTTTTTTCTAATAATAAAATGAGTTTTTCAACTGTTTCTATAATCCACTGAGATTTTGGAGTTTATTATTATAGCAATGTAACTATCATAACATGACTGGTATACTAAACTTATCTATATACAGGGGGAAAAGGAGGAAATGTTTCCTCCAATTTAATTTACAGGGCCAGCATGATTTTGACACTAAACCTGAATAACAAAATTTTTCAAAACAAATTACAATCAAACCTCATTCAATGAACATAAATTCAAAAATTCTAAATAAAAATTAGCAGAAAGAATTACCAGCTTATGAAGAAGGAAAATATATCATGACTAAGCTGCGGTTTATGTACTGTTTATTTAACATTGTAAGTGAATCAAAGTAATAACACTTATTAATAAAAATATTATTTAATCATCTCAACAGTTACACAAAAGTATTTAATATATAATAAACATTCATGCATAATAAAGAAATAAATTCCTAGCAAATTAGGAATAGAAGAAAAACTTTCTCATTCTGCTAAAGGACATATACCACAACAAAGCAAGCACAAAACTTAATGATAAAGTTAAATGCTTTCTTTCAATGGAGCCAAAAAACACTATTTCTGTTAAACAGTGTACTAGAGGTTCTACCCACTATTAAAAAAAAAGAAAAAAAGAAAAGTTTTAATAATTATAAATGAAGGAATATAAATAACATTAGTTATAGGTGCTATGATTGCCATATATAATGCAAAATAATCTACAAATATGAATTTAGCAATGTAATATTAAAAATTACATTTGATATTCAAGCAATCAGAAATTTTAAATTAACTCTTAAAAAATCCTTAAAATAGCACAAAAAAGTATAAAATAGGAATAAATTTTTAAAAATCTGTGCAAGATTTGACATTTTGGGCTGCATAAAGAAAAAAAAAGAAAAAAAAGGAAAAAAAGAAAATCTGTGCAAGAACTCAGCACAGAAGAGTATAAAACCAATATAAGGAATTGAAGATCTAAATAAACGGGAGAATGTATCATGTTCATTAATTGGAACATAAACAATGCAAAGACATCAATTCTCTCACATTTGGTAAATAAATTCAATGAAATCCCCAGCAGTATCAATGTATGTGTATGTGTTTGTGTAAATGGACAAGTCGATTCTAAAATATATATTTTTTAAAAATCAAGACTATTCAAAATACTCTGAGAGAAGACAAGCAAAGGAAGAGAACTTCCTCTGCCTCATATTAAACCTATGGAATTGAAACAGGGTAGTATGAGTGAACAGACAGACAACCAGACACAGATCCCGTCAGCCAAATGTGCTCCATTTGTCTCTCATATCTACTCTCCACCTTTCTCCTCCCTGCTCTCTGCCTCAGGAGGCTAATCTGAATGGACCGCATCAATAAGGCTCCTTTGCCCACCGGGTTCTAGTGGATTTCTGCAATGAGGCGCCCCCTGCAGAAATCTGAAAGAGATAACAGAGTGAGGTCAGGGAGTTTACCCCCTGGTTCCCACCCTGCGGTATCTACATCATTTGTTCAAAGATCACAGCGTCTTTCAACTTGGCTCTCTCTACACAACTATATCCATCCAGGTTTTGATATTCTTTTCTTCCCTTTGACATAGGGATAGTAAAAGCTCCACTATATATATTATTAATCTGTAAAGTAAATAAAAGTTATGACAATAAAAATCAAGTTAATATTTATGTTTGGATGGGAGGAAAGAGTTTCCATCTTCTTTCAAGGGAGTATCAAAACATCTATAGAAAAGCAAGCAGGCCAGGAAGTGCGACCATACCAAGGGTCAGCATGACTCTTAATATAGGAGAGAGGAAGAACAAGACAACTTGGACAGAGAACAAATGGAAGTTGCATCCAGACCTCAACAGCACCATGAACAGCTAAATCAATGGCTGACTCAATCAACACATCAGTGAAGAGCAGAGAGCCATGAACTGCACCAGAGCTGGAAACTTCAACAGCAAATGCAACCAGCACAGAGGCTGATGCTCAGATATCCAGCAATGATGAGCAATACTGACTTGAAGTCAGATAGAGCCATCAAGAAAGAAATCCCAGAGTGCAGATTCCCATCCTCAAGACCAAACTTCCTTCTGAGAAAGAAGAATAGAAAAGAACATTTGATAGCAAGAAGAACTCAAACCTTGAAATATGCAATAGTAACCTGATAGACATCATATTTCAAACCAAAAGACACATTAGATACCTTGATGCAGTCTAATTGTACGTTCCTTCTATCAGAAATTTTTTCTTACTTTTATAGAAAAGAAGGTAAATTACATTATTTCCCTGTATCTGAGTCTTAGTGTGAAATATTAACCTCATTAATTAAACTTAAAGGGGGAGTAACTTAATTGAGCTCTTCATTCAACCACAGACAGAAACCCAGCCGCCTTTTCTAGATACCTCTCAAGACAGAAACCCAGCCGCCTTTTCTAGATACCTCTCAAGACTAGAAGATTTGCATTTGCGGGTCATTGTACAGCAAGAAAAATAAGGAATGGCTTGATTTGTGTTATGGTGTCTGTGTGGTACTTACAACCTATTTAACAAAGTTAAAAAATTTCCTCTTGCTTGATTAAAAAGAAGTTGAAGTTGCATGTGTTTTCAGCAACCAAGTTTGGTAAACCAAACATTCTATATATGACCCTAGAGAAAAAAGTATATGTTTAAAATAAGAACCTTTGAAAACAATTTGAAAAACAGAAGGGAGTGAACCAAATTTTATATTGAACAATGTATAATGTTCTCACTGTCATTCAAAAAAACAGTCTTTCATGGTCTCTCCTCCATTAGAAACAAACAAAAAAGTTCTACTTCCAGTATGGCAATGTGAGGAGCTCCACATACCTGCTCCCGAGCAAAACAACCATACCCAGTGAACATTATTTCTTAAATAACCAAAGTCTTGGAAATTGTCCTAAGGGCATACCACAAATGGAGTAGCATTTATTCAAGAGACCTACTAAATCTACTAAATCTCTGTAAACAAAAGTTAAAAATATGTGGGGTGTGTGTGTGTGTATGTGTGTGTGTGTGTGTGTGTGTGTGTGTGTGTGTTATATATATATATATATATTATATATATATATATATATATAATGGAATATTATGTAGCCTTAAAAAGGAAGGATATGATGACACATGGTACAACATATATAAACTTGAAAGAGATTATGCTAAGTAATAAGCCAGTCACAAAGGACAAATACATTATGATTCCTCTTATATGAGTTGCCCAAAGTAGTAAAATTCACAGAGATGTAAAGTAGAATGTTGGTTGCCAAGGGCTGGGAAGAGAGAGGATTGGGAGTTATTGCTTAGTGGATACAGAGTTCCAGTTTTGGAAGATGAAAAGGCTCTGCAGATGGATGGTGGTGATGATTACACAACAATGTGAATGTACTTAATGCCACTGAACAGTACACTTAAAAATGTTTGCAATGGTAAATCTATGTTATGCATACATTTTACCACAATTTAAAATTTTAATTTCATTTAATGTTTTAAATGTATATGATAAGCCCTAGAACAACCACTAAGAAAATAACTTTAAAAATAGTGGAAAAAATCATTAAAGAAATTAAGATGTTACAAGAGAAAATATTCATCTAATGCAAAAAGAAAGCAGTAAAGAAGAAACAGAGGAACATAATAGATATGCAACATACAGGGGAAAAAAGGAAAAATGACAGACTGCCATGGTTTGAATGCATTCCCAAAGTTTCATGTGTTGGAACTTTAATCCCCAATGCAACAGTGCTGAGAAGTGGGACCTTTAAGAGGTGATTAGCCAGAGCCCTTATGAATGGATTAATGTTGTTATGGCAGGAAAGGGTTAGTCATCTCAGGAATGGGTTCCCAATAAAAGTATGAGTTTTGTCCCCTTCCCCTCTCTTGTGTGGGCACTCTCTTTTCCTTCTGTCTTCCTCCATGCAATGATGTAGCAAGAAAGCCCTTGCCAGATGCCAGCTCCTCGACTTGGACTTCTCTGCTTCCAGAATTGTAAGAAATAAATCTCTTTTCTGTACACAGTCTCAGGTATTTTGTTATAGCAGTACAATTGAACTAAAACAGAGATGTAAATCCAATTACATGAATTATATAGTTAATATGAATGGGTTAAGCAATTCAATCAAAAAGCAGGGATTATCAAACAAGATCTAGTTTGCTGTCTACTAGAGACATACTTTAGATTAAAAGATACAAATAGGTTAAAACTAAAAGGATGGAGAAACATACATCATGCAAACAGCAACGGTATGAAAGCCAGAGTGGTTATACTAATATCAGACAAAAGAAACTTAAACCCCCCAAATATTGCTAGAGATAAAGAGGGATATTTTACAATGATAAAAAAGTCAATCCATTAGGAATATGTTACAATTATAAAAATATATTTATCTAGTATGAGAGCACCAGAAATTGACAAGCTGACCACAAAGTTCATATAAAAACTAAAAGGACTCAGAATGGTCAAAATAATCTTGAAAAAGAATATTGGATGACTCATACTTCCCAACTTTAAAACTCACTACTCAGCTACAGTAAGGATAGACATATAGATCAATGAAACAGAATTGAAAATTTTAAAAAACCATACATTTATAGTCAGTTGTTTTTCACAAGGGTGTTAAGACAATTCAATGGGGAAAGAATATTGTTTTCAATAAATGGTGCTGGGACAACTAGATAGCCACATGCAAAAGAATAAAATTGGACTCTTTCTTTACTCCACACACAAAAACTAACTCAAAGTGTATCAAAGACCCAAATATAGGAGCTGAAACTACAAAACTCTTCAAAGAAAACATAAAAGTAAATCTTTGTGATGTTGGGTTAGGCAGAGACTTCTTAGATATGATACCAAAAGCACAAGTAATAAAAAATAAGAGAGATAAATTAAGTGTCATCAAAATTAAAACTTTTCTGCTTCAAAGAATACAATCAAGAAAATGAAAAGACAACCCACAAAATGGGAGAAAATATTTGAAAATTATATGTCTGGTAAGGACTTGTATATAAAATATATAAATAACTCTTACAACTGAACAATAAAAACACAAATAATCCAATTAAAAATGGGCCAAATATTTTAATAGACATTTCTATACAAAGAAGATATACAAATGGCCAATAAGAAGATGAAAAGATGCTCAAAGTCATTAGCCATCAAGGAAATAGTAATCAGAATCACAGGAATGGCTTAATCAAAAAGACAGAGAGTACCAAGTGTTGGCAAGAAGATGGAGAAATGGACCCCTCGTACACTTTAATGAGTGTAGAAGTGATGCAGCCATTTTGAAAAACAATCTGGAAGTTTCTTAGACAGAATTATTATATGATCTAGCAATTCTATTCCTAGGTATATACCCAAGAGAAATGAAAATATCCATCCACACAAAAACTTGTACATGAATGCTCATAGCAGCATTATTCATAATAGCGAAAAAGTAGAAATAGCCCAAATGTCTATCGATTGTTGACTTCATAAATAAAATATGGTATATTCATACAATGTGATATTATTGGGCAATAAAAAGTAATGAAGTACTGACTCATGGTACAAAATAGATGAACTTTGAAAACATTATACTAAATGAAAGAAGCCAGTCCCAAGAGGTCACATATTGTATAATTTCACTGATATGAAATATCCAGAATGAGAAACTCTATAGAGACAAAACATAGATTAGTGGTTTCCTAGAGGGGGTGTTATGGGGAGGAATGGTTTGTAACTGCTAATGGGTACAGGGTTAGGATGATGAAAATGTTCTAAAATTGATTGTGGTGATGGTTCACTATTCTGTGACTATACCAAAAACCATTGAATTGTACACTTAAAATGGGTGAAGGTAAGGTATGTGAATTATATTTTAATGAAGCTGTTACATTTAAAAAAAACAACCAAAACCAAAAAGTACCACAATATTTATTGTTCTTCTCTGGACTCAGTCTGGATTCTCCACACCATTTGAACATTGTAGCAATGAACATTAGATAAAAAGTTCTAATGTTGGTTTGACTTTTGCAGAATATAACTAGATTACATAAGGACTTCTACATTTCATGCTTCCTTTAGCAATCCCAATAATTTTTATTTATGTATTTATGCCAGCACTGAATTACCATTATCAGTTTCTATTCTGACACATTTATAATCTGCCACAGATTATAAATAGTTATTCTGTTGTATGACTATATGACTGTTGTGTCATATGCTGCGATATTCTAATAACCAGGCTTTCCCTCTTCTAGATTTGTGAATTTTTCTTTTTTTGGAGGATGGAGAGTGAAGGTTGGTGTGCTATTTGAATTCTGCCCACAGGTCTAATCTTGCATTTACCTTTACAGTTGGATACTTTTGTTCAATTTGTTCCAAGCAAATCATAATGTTTTATTTGGAATAATTTCAAGAGTCATTCCATATAACTTCTCCTAGTCATGTTATGAGTAAATATTAATTGATACATTCACCCAACAAATTATTATTAAGTGCTTAATCTGTGACAAATCCTATACTACACGATGAATAACATGGGTTTTAGGAACTGCTTTCAAACAGGAGAAGAACAAGATACCATGAAAAGTAAAATGAATACAATAATTGAGAAAATATCACAGAAATAGTTCTAAAACCCCAAAGGGACTCAAAATAATTCAATCTTGAGCATTGTGGTAGGAAGCTCTTCACTGAGCCTTGCCACTAGAGGGAGGTAGCACATCTAAAATGTGTTCAGACCTGAAACACGAACTGAAAGATTGCTAACTGACTTGGCTCCCAGTTCTAAGTAAAGGAGTCAGAAGAGGGAGCTGGTACAGCTGCAAATCCAAGCTCCTTCCAGGGTGAGAGAGAGATTGTCACTGAGCTGTACAAAGAATTCCTTTTGTCACCTTGTACTTAATAATCTCTTCTTGAGTGTGTGCACATCTTCAAAGATATCGGTAAGCCCTTTCCCAAATGCAGAGCAGAGCTGATCCCACATGGAAAGAAAAGAGAGAGGTGATGAATACATAGTTCAATTTTAAATGATAAAATATTTGTTGCCATTTGTTAGACCGACAAGCTTAGTTATTCAGCAGAAGAGGATGAGTAATTTTAATTTTATTCCTTCCCATTTCTTTTTATTTATTTATTTTGTTCAGAGACAGGTCTTTCTCTGTTGCCCAGGCTAGAGTGCAGTGGCCCAATCATAGCTCACTGTAACCTTGAAGTCCTGGGCTCAAACGATCCTTCTGTCTTAGCCTCCCGAGTAGCTGGGACTACAAGCACATGCCACTGGGCCAGGCTAATTTTTTCTATGTTTTGTAGAGGTGGTTCCTTACTATCTGTTGTCCAGGCTGGACTTGAACTCCTGGCCTCAAGCAGTCCTCCTGCCTCATCCTGCAAAATTGCTGGGATTACAGTCATGAGCCACTGTACCCGACCCCCATTTCTTTAATAACCACTTTTGAGAATAACTAGGGAAATTCTTTCGTTCTTGTACCTCTCTTGTCAAATGGCAGCATCTCATGCCCCTCTCCAAATCTTCTCTTCCCGTCTCTCCCTTTCTCTTTAGCGTCCTCAATGCATGCCACTCCTAGGCATGAACATGAAGATGAGAAAATATGTGTTAAAGAGAGGCTTACGTGGGGTACAAATAGGTGCCATTCAAGTCATTGGCTACTGTCTCCAAACTAGAGGCACCTTCCCTCTAGAAGACAGTTAGGACATGATTCCAGGAGCCAATGTGGGAGACCTGAATACCAGGAGACTTGGCTTTTAGCCTGAGTTCTAACTTTACCTTTTCTTGTCATCACACTGAGCACAGCAATATTATGCAACTATGAAATTATTTTTTGTTATCTATATGTTGCAAGTATTTTCTTCTACAGTGTCATTTGATTTTTAACTTAGCTTATAGTGATTCTTTGGACCAACAAGAAGTTTCTAACTTTCGAAATTAAATTATGTATTACTGCTTCTAAGACTTACTTGCTCTGGAGATACGAATAGCAATTCTATTCTTCTCCTTACAGCACAAGGCTCTTGCGGATTTCTTAAAATAAAGGGCATTTCCTACCAGCTCAGTAGAGCATTAAACTCCCAACTAGTGGTGGATTTTTGCCTTTACCACAAATAAGAGATGGATAATCTCATTGTTAAGGGTTTTACTCATTTAGACATGGCCTACTTGAGTTTGAACCTTGAGAATGATCTCCATGGAAACCTTTTGAATTAGGGCTAGACATTGGGAAAACATTCTTACTCTCTTTTTTAAGTTTTATTTTAATTGAAAAATAATAACTGTATCTTACCCTCTTTTTAAATGTATTTTTCAAGCCTTGGGGTGGGGATAGACCTAACCAGGAATCTGCTCTGGAGGAGCACTCAGAATGAAAACTGGCTGGTGTGAGGATGTGGGGGCAGCTGTGCTTTGCTGCTTGAGACCTCCCCCAACCTAGCATCAGACACAGGTTCTGAGCTCTGAGGCCTGGAACGTCAGTGTGCACTTGAACTATGAGGTTGGTGACAGGAATTACTGTACTCCTAACTTTGGGTAAGTGTTCTGGGCCTAAGAGAGGATGGCTTTTGTGGCAAAGGCAAAGGATAGGTATCTGCTATCTCCATTTCTCCCACTGTGATTTACCAATTGCTGGAAAGAATTTGCACCTATATGTTTCTCTAGGGAATTTGAGCATCAATGTGAAAGGTTGGTCATATCCATTACTCACAGAGGATCCTCCAACTCTCACAGCTCTCAGGCTATAAGGAGTTTGGGGTTCATTGAACTCAAGGGTCGAGGAAGGTGGGCTATTTGTCTTTGGCCTTGTGGCTCCGGATTGCTCAGGAATAAATACCAGTAATATTTCTCTTGTCCTGCACAACACACATGAAAATACTCACGTATGGGGTAGGGCCAGGGCGGAGAGTTCTGGGAGTGTTTGTAAAACTGACCTTCAGATGCACCAAGTTGTGACAATCCAGAGTTAATCTGTTGTTTCTCAACCCCTCAGGTATTACGGGTGATGCCAAGACCACCCAGCCAAGTTCAATCGAGAGTACTGAAGAAGAACCTGTGTATTTGCCTTGTAACCACTCCACAATCAGTGGAAGTGAGTACATATATTGGTATCGACAGATTCCCCTCCAGGGTCCAGAGTATGTGATTCGTGGTCTAAAAAGCAATGTGACCGATAGGATGGCCTCTCTGGCCATCTCTGCTGACAGAAAGTCCAGTACCTTGATCCTGCCCCACGTCACCCTGGGAGACACTGCCGTGTACTACTGCATCGTGAGAGACCACACTGGCACAGATAGGGCTGCACCTGTGCAGTATCTCCCCATGGGGGAAGGGAGCAGCCTTCTAAAGAGGCCACTGCACAAGGATGAGCAGAAGCTCAATAGAAGAAGGAGAAAATAAAGGAGAAAAGGGGAAAGAAGTAGAGAGAAAATGGTGAGGAAATCAAGGAGGAGCACATTAAAGGAATGAAGAGATTGAGGAGGAAGAGCTGAATAAGTCCTGAAGAAAGCACTGAAAAGCTTGCAAGGAGCCCAAGATTCACAACTGCAATTCTGCAATGAAGAGGACAGGAAATGAGGACTTTCCAGGGCCATTTCTTTTAATCAAATGTTTTCTGTGTAGGTCTCACTATAAAAGGTGAGAACAACTTTTTGGTTGTCCCAAAGGCTTTCTTCATCTGGACCCAGGGAAGGACATCACATTAGTCCTTCCAACCTCTCTAAAATCGAAATAAATTTAGGAAATTGATTCATTTGCCCTTTATAAAAATTTGAAATTTCTTTGTTGTTCATCAGTAGCACACACTCTTGGGATCTGGATAATTTTTGGAAGGGAACAAAAAAGGAACAGATATGTGGATATTAATTTCATTTTTTAATCTATGTAGAAATATTTTTATTATTACACAAAAAGACACAAATCTTTTTTCATTGTAAAAGACACAAGCTATTACATAAATATGTGGGGTAAAACCTGAAAGCCCCAAACTGATTCTCCCCACCTCCATGCCATTTCCTCCTCAACTCCTGTAACAACCCATTTTCACAGTTTGGAGTGTGTCCTGACAATCATATTCTTTTCCATTTACAAGGATACTCATATAAATAGCTACCCAATTTTATTACACAAATTGGATCATACTATGCATTTTTCTGCAGCTTTTTTAAATTTTTTTATTTAAAAATGGTTCTTTTGAGGTGTGCTTATACCAGGATACATGTGTATGTGTTTGTGTGTGTGTGTGTGTGTGTGTGCATAAATTGACTTTATTCTTTTCAATACCTGCAAAAATCTTCATAGTATGGTTGTACAATAATTTAACTTGCTTGCCTATTAATAATATTTAAATTATTTACTTTTCTTAGTTGTCATGTTAAAATCATATATGTATTTCTTATAGATTCCAAGAAGTAGAATTGCTGGGTCAAAGGATATTCCTATTTTTTATTTTTATAGATATTGAAAAGTTGCATTCCAAAATGGCTCTAATAATTTACACTGCTAGCAACAGGGTAAGGGAAACTTATTTCCCTGCATCTTGGTTAACACTATTATCAACCTTTTTAGATTTTAGATAACTTGAAAGTGTTTTGTTAGTATTTTCATTTGCACTTTTATGATTACTAGTGCAGTTGAACAACTTTCCCTGTTTTTGGCTCATTGTGATTCCACTTTTGTAGCGTGTTGAATAATATCATTTAGCAGTTCCTAATAGATTGTCTTTTTTTATTTGTAAAAATTCTTTTAATATTACGTATATTACTTTGCCTGTTACATATATTGTAAGTACTTTCTTGAAATATATTATATCTTTAAAATGTGTTTATTCAACTTTTATCCTGATATTTTTACTTTTATATTACCAAATCTAAGCCTTCTAAGGCATACTTTCCTTATTCCAAATTGATAAATATAAATCCCAACATTTTCTTCTAATCAAGAATATTCATTTATTCAGCCTAAACTGATGGGGACTTGAGAACTCTGCTAGAGTTTAGATATTTGACAAGGGGAGACAGGACTCTTGATTAAAATGATAGGCTCCACAATTCTGCATTTCACCTGTAGAAGGGATGCTGTACAAGGTAACTTTAAAAAACAAAGAATAACAGATTCATGGATCAAAAGATAAAACTTACTGTTTGTTATGAGTTAAATTGTGTCACACACACAAACAAGTTAGGTTCCCTAACTAGCTATCATACATTAGTACTCGCGTGTAATTTAGTAAACAAATTCATCCAGTAGTTCATTGGTGGTTGTTATTACTCTTCTCATGTAAAAGGAGTTCATGTTTACAGCAGTTATCTTAAAATACTGCTTTATCCAACCAAGTAATTTTAGTGATGGGGTAAGAGGTACCAAGAGATGGTGTACATAATTTTGGACAGATGGTGGATGGGGGAGGGGATCATTGGGTCTTGAAATATCCCTTTAAAACAACCTGTAATTACCTAAGTGTAAAGCCCCCAAAAGACAAAGTCTTCAAAGTGACCGGTTGTTATGGACTGAATTGTGCCTCCCCCTCCAAAAAATATCATATGTTGCAGTCCTAACTCCCAGTACCTCAGAATGTGGCTTTATTTGATTATAAAGACTTTACACTAGTGATCAAGTTAAAATGAGATCAAGAGGGTAGAGCCTAATCCAATACGACTAGTAACCTTTTATAAAAAGAGGAAATTTGGAGACAGACACAACCACAGAAAGAGAGCCATGTGAACATGAAGGAAGGAATCAGGATGATGCCTCTACAGGCACAGGAGAAAGGCTTGAAACAGATCCTTCCCTCACAGCCCTTAAAAGAACCAACCTTGCTGACACCTTGACTTTGAACTTCTAGTCTCCAGGATTGTGAAACGATAAATTTCTGTCTTTTAAGTCACCAGTTAGTGGAACTTTGTTACAGCAGTCCTAGCAAGCTAATACACTATTAAAATTCCTTTCACCTGCTTCTCCATCACTCATCTGCTTCCCTGTCAGTTAGATATGCCTCCTTACCACATCTTGTTGCCTGTGATGTTCTTCACTCTAAGTGACACATCTTTTTCTGATTAATCCTTTGCCTAAAAAGTAGCTGCTCAGGAAAATGGTCCCCTCAGAAGATAAAACAAAGTCATTCTCATATAAAGAAAGACTGAGAATCCACTGGCAGAAGATTTGCCTTACAATGAATTCTAAAGAAAGTTCTTCAGATGAAAGGAAATAAAACCAGATGGTAATCTTAATCTACATAAGGAAATAAAGAACACAGGTAAAGGTAATTATGTTGGCAAACATAAACAGAACTATAAATACATATTTTCTTTTATTTTCTTAACTTATTTAAAAGAAAATTGTATAAAACAATAATTTTAAAATTGTATTGTGGGGCTTATACTCTATAAAGATATAATATATATGACAAATAAAAGTACGAAGAAGGGGGCAGGGAATGGAACTATTTTGGACAGAAGACAGTAACTCAAATCTGCAGGAGAAGCAAGGGAAATGGTAAACATTTGGGTTAATATAAAAGACTCTATAAATAAATATATTTTCCTCCACTTAATTTATTAAAAAAGAGATAAAACTATATAAAGCAAAAATCATAACACACTATTGTTGGATTTATAATAAATATATACCTAATATGTATGACAATAATAGCCCAAAGGAGGGGGGAAGAAATAGAGCTTTATTAGAGCAAAGTTGTTGTATTTTATTGAATTTAAGTTAGCATCAATCTGAAATAGATTGTGATGAATGTAGATGTACTCTCTAAAGAAACTACCAAGTAAATCTCTCAAAAATTCAGTAAAAAAAATGAAATAAAAACAACAAATGAATGAAAGGGGTACACAAGAAAACATCTAACACAACAGAAAGTAGTAAAGGAGGAACAAGGGGAAAAAAAGACAAACATCATATAGAAAACAAATAGCAAAAATGGCAGACAGAAATCCAAGCATATCAATAATTATGTTAAAAGCAAATGGACTGCATACCCACTCAAAAGGCAGAGATGGCCAGACTGGATAAAAAGCGACACCCAACTATATCCTGTCTACAAAAGACACACCTTGATTTAAAGACACAAATAGGTTGAAAGTAAAAAAAATGGAAAAGGATATACCATGCAAACATTAACAAAAAACAAGTTAGAGTGGTCATACTAATATCAATAAAACAGACATTAAGACAAAAATTGTTACTGGAGACAAAGAGGGACATTTTATAATGATAAAAAGTGTCATATATCAAGAGAATATAACATTTATAAAAATATGCTCCCCTAAAAATAGAGCCCAAAATTAGTAGAGCAAAACTGACAGAATTGCAGGGAGAAATAGTCAACTCAACATTACTAGTTGGAGACTTCAATAACCTACTCTTAGTAATCCACAGAGTACCTAGATAGAAAATTTGCAAGGACACGGAAAATTCAACATTATCAATCAACTTGACCTAACTGATATCTGTGGAACTCTCCACCCAACAACAGAAGAATCACACTCTTTTCAAGTGCATGTGGAACTTTCTCCAGAATAAAGCACATGCTGAGACACAAAGCAAATCTTAATAAACCTAAAAAGACTAAAATTATAAAATGTATTTTGTCTAACCATGATGGAATCAAAGATCCACAACAGGAAGAAATCTAGGACTACTCTAAATATTTGGAAATTAAACAACAAACTTCTAGATAACCAATAAGTCAAAGAAGAAATCACAAAGGAACTTAAAAATATTTTGCATTGAATTAAAATAAAAACACAACATAGCAAGATTAATTGTGTGCAGCAAAAACATTGTTTGGAGAGGAATTTAAAGCACTAGATGCTTATATTAGAAATGAGGAAAGGTCTCAAACCTGAGCTGTCACATCAAGAAATTAAAAAAGGAGAGAAGACTCAACTCAAAGCAAACATAGGAAGGAAATACTAAAGATTAAATATTAAAGAAATATTAAAGATTTAATGTCTATTAAAATTAGACATTAATGAAATGATAAAAAGAAAACAACATAACATGCCAATCTAGTAGGTATGTGGTAGTATCTCGTTGCTGTTTTAATTTGTATTTCCCTTAGGATTAAATATACTGAGCATCTTTTTGTGTGCTTATTTACCATACATAGGTCTTCTTTGGGGAATTTTTTAATTTAAATCATTGGTCTATTTTAAAAAATTGAGTGTTTGTCTTACTTTTGAGTTGTAAGAGTTCTTTATATATTCTAGATTCAGGTCCTTGGTTGGATATATGTTTTGCAAAGATTTTATTCCAGGTTTGTGTTTCCATTTCTTAACAGTGTCTTTTGAGGAGTAACTATTTTTATTTTTATGAACTCCAGTGTATTGATTTTTTAATTTTATGTTTTGTATTCTTTGTGTCATAATTAACAAATCTTGGCCAAACCCAAGGTACCTAACATTTTCCCCAATGTTTTATTTTAAAACTTTTATAATTTTAGCTCTTTCTTTTAGGTCTATGATCCATTTGGAGTTAGTTTTTATATGGCATTAGCTAAGCATTGAGGTTCATATTTTTTAATATGACTGTATAACCATTGCATGATTTATTGAAAAGATTATCCTTTCCTCATTGAATTGTCTATTAGTGGGTTTGAGCTGCTATAACAAAGTACCATATACTGGTTGGCTTTTAAACAGAAATGTATTTCTTACAGTTCTGGAGGCTGGCAAGTCTGAGATCAAGGTGCTAGCAGATCTGGTGTCTGGTGAGGGCATGCTTCCTGGTTCATAGACCACTGTCTTCTTGCTGTGTCCACACATGGAGGAAAGAGCAAGGGAGCTCTCTGGGGTTTCTTTTATAATCCCATTCATGAGGGCTCCACTCTTATGACCTAATCACTTCCCAAAGGACCTACCTCCTAATGAAATAACACTGGGGGTTAGGGTTACTATGCATAAATTTGAGGAGAATACAAATATTCAGTTCATTACAAATTGTGCTATTTTTGCTGAAAACCAACTGCCCAACTGGGTTATGAGAGTTTCAATTGCTCTACAACTTAAAATGTCTAACCATACTAAGTTTTGGTGACATTGTAGAGCAACTGAAACTCTCACACACTCTCATACACTATTACTGGGAGGGTAAATGATACAGCTCTTGCAGAAAATAGTTCCACTGTTTCTTAAAAAGTTAATCATGAATCTATCATATAACCCAGAAATTCTCCTCCAAGGCATTAACACAAAGAAATAAAAGCTTATGTCCATATATACACTTATACATAAATATTTACACAGTAGTTAAAAAATAGTAGTTGGAAATAACCCAAATGTCCATCAACAGGTGAATCTACACAATGGAATACTATTGAGCAATTAAAAGAATGCAACAAAATGTATGAGTCTCTGTTGTGAACTGAATGTGTACCCCCAAATTTATATATTGAAGACCTGACCTCTACCATGATGGTATTTGAGATAGGGCCTTTGGGAAGTATTATAAATAAGGTTAGGTGAAGTCATGGGGGTAGTGTCCTTCTAAAAAGAGACACCAGAGAGCTTGCTCAATCCCTTCACCATGTGTGGACACAGCAAGAAGGAGACCTTCTGTAAGCCAGGAAGACAGCCCTCATCAGGAACCAAATTGGCTGTTGCCTTGATTTTGGAATTCCCAGTCACCAGAACTATTGAAATAAATTTCTATTGTTTAACCCACCCAATCTATGGTATTTTGTTATTGCAGCCCAAGCTAATTTACAACCTTAAAATAAATATCCTGAAAGAAACCAGATGAGAGAGTATATACGGTATGATCCAATTTACGTAAAACTCTAGGAAACACAAACTAATCTATAGTAAGAGAAGGCAGACCAGCAATTTCCTAGGCTAGATAGGGGAGGGGAGGATGTGTTAGAAAGGTACGCCAGAATGATTAAAAAGGAGCACAAGGGTAGGGCTACAAAGGAACTTTTGGGGATGGTGCAGATGTTCATTACCTTGATTGTGATGATGATTTCTCATGTGTATGTCAATGTCAAAAATTATTAAATTGTGCCTTTTAAATATCTGCAATTTATTATATGTGAAGTGTACCTCAACAAAGTAAAGACATCTGCTCTCGAATGTTCATAGCAGCACAATTCACAATTGCAAAGTTGTGGAAACAACCCAGGTGCCCATCAATACACGAGTGGATCAATAAAATGTGGTATATGTATACCATGGAGTATTACTCAGCAATAAGAAACAACAGTGAATTAACACATCTGGTATTATCCTGGTTGGAGCTAGAACCCATTCTTCGAAGCGAAGTGTCACAGGATTGGAAAAACAAGCACCACTGGTACTCACCATCAAACTGGTACTAACTGATGAACACTTACATCACACAGGGCAATAACATTCATCTGAGGGCGGGCGGGCGGGAGGGGGGTGGAAGGGATGGGAAAAACTCTCACTGAATGGATGTGGGGAGCACAGTTTGGGAGACGACCACGATTGTGGCTCTGACACGGGCAGAACAGGGGCAATGTGAATGGCCAAAGTGTTGTACCCCCATGATATTCTGAAATTTAAAAAATAAATTTAAAAAAAAAAAAACACAATGAGATATCACTTAACTCCAGTGTGATTGGCTTATATCAAAAAGTCCCAAAACAACAAATGTTGGCAGGGATGTGAGGGATAGGAGCACTCATACACTGCTGGTGGGACTGCAAATTAGTACAACCTGTATGGAAAGTAATCTGGAGATACCTCAAAGAACTGAAAGTAGAACCACCATTTGATCCAGCAATCCCACTACTGGGTATTTACCCAAAGGAAAAAAAAGACATTCTATAATAAAGACATGTGCACTCGAATGTTTATAGCAGCACAATTCACAATTGCAAAGATGTGGAAACAACCCAAGTGCCCATCAATACATGAGAGGATTAATAAAATGTGGTATATGTATACCATAGAATATTACTCAGCCATAAAAAACAATGGTGAATCAACACATCTGCTATTATCCTGGGTGGAGCTAGAGCCCATTCTTCAAAGTGATGTATCACAAGAATGGAAAAACGAGCACCACTGGTACTCACCATCAAATTGGTACTAACTGATCAATACTTATGTGCACACACAGAAATAATATTCATCAGGAGTTGGGCAGGTGGAAGGGGGGTGGAGGGGATGGGATAACTCACACCTAATTGGTGAGGGGCGCACTATCTGGGGGTTATTAACAATTGTAGCTCTGACTTGGGCAGTGCATAGGCAATATAAGTAACCGAAGTGTTTGTACCCCCATAATATTCTGAAATAAAAAAATACATGAGTGGATTAATTTAAAAAAAAAGTAATTTTTAAAAGGCTGAAATCAAAAGCAGACAGAGCCAAATGTTGAAAAAAAATTACTCTGTAGTATAAAGAGTAGAATTTTTCACTTTATCGTAATTATGAAGGAGAAACTTTCTCAATCATGCAAGGGTAACAGGATATTTTCTATATCTCATAATAAATGACAACTTTCTTGCAATAAATAGATGTATCTCATGTATAAATTAACTCCAAAAGTCATCCATTATTCAACATTTCTCAGTTTGGCCAAAGGGTGGCAGTGTTTAAAAAGTATTTGAGTTAGGTTTGTGCAGTGCTGAACAAATAGGAACCCAGGTGTGGTCTCTGATTGGTGGAGTCTCTTGCACCAATGAGCAAAGTCACATCTTCTGGGGAAGCCCACTCAGGAAAACAAGATTTGGCTGTGTTTTCTGAAGAGCCAAGGGATGGAGACTCCTCTGCAAGTACTTGTAGGGATATTGGGATTGCAATTAGCCTGTGAGTATGTGGTTAGTCTGGGAGAGTTATGAAATGATGACAGCATCCTAAGGGCAGGAACTGAGTCATCTTCTATCCTGGGAAGGCCCTTTTGAGAGCCAGATATGTGTTACAAAAATGGACAATATTTTTTGTTGATGTGAAGATGCTGCTGCTTGGGGGACGTGGGGAGAGGGAGAGAAACACCATCCCTCTATGACCATGGAGATCTTACAAAAACCTGTGTTTTCTTTACATTATCTTTTTTTACAGGGGTCAGTAGCCAAGGACCGGAGCAGAGTCCTCGGTCTCTGATCATCCAAGAGGGAGAGGATCTCACCATAAACTGCAATTCATCAAAGACTTTATATGGCATACACTGGTACAGGCAGAAGTATGGTGAAGGTGGTCTCATCTTCTTGATGTTGCTACATAAAGGTGGGGAAGAGAAAAGTCACGAAAAAATAACTGCCAAGTTGGATGAGAAAAAGCAGCAAAGTTCCCTGCATATCACAGCCTCCCAGCCCAGCCACTCAGGCATGTACCTCTGTGGAGCAGAGGCACAGTGATCCCCAGGCCTCTACCAGCTGTCCCCAAACCTGCAGCTGGGCCACAGATGCTCTCTGGCACAGAGATCCTGAGGAGTGGTTGGGGCACTTGCCAAGACAAGAAGTGTGAGGACGATGCAATTGTCTCGTTGCAAAAAAAAAGGAGGGGTAGGGATGATTCAAAGGGAAGCTACATAATTAATCCCAAATTTAATTTGACTTTACTGTCTGGGTAATGATGTTACTTTTTAGCAGGTAGAACATCAAATTGGGACAAGAATAACCTGAATTTCAGTGAGTTATGCAATAACTGTGCACAAATATTGTGTCTCTGTTGTGCCAAGGAACCTCTCTCTCTTCTGTTATTATATTTACCTACCTGTTACTGGAAAGAAATTCTGAGTCTTTTATTAGACTCTTTGCTGCATATTGAAACTGTACCATGATTATTGGAAAAGCAATACTATCACACACTGGGAGGAGTCACAGACAATACTTTTTTCTAAGTTTGTATAGATATGTTATAGAAATAGACAAATGGATAGATAGATAGATAGATAGGAATAGACACCTCAGCGAGTCTTAGACTGGTCTCCACTTCCTTTCCCATTGTGCTTTCATTCATATTCTGTTCCCAGTATTTCCCCAGGCACTCTGAATTATCAGCTTGAAAAATTGTTTCCCACTTGCCCCAGTATGAGATGGTCAAGATCTTACCTTCATGTTTCACTTCCTCACCCAGTTTAGTGCTGGCCCAAAGCAGGTGTTTGAAAGTATTGATTGAATAACTGATAAGATTATAGGCTAGAGAGAAATAATTCACATGTTTCTCAGAGAAACGAAAATGCTCCAGAGAGTAAGTAGCCAATGTGTAAGTCCCAGTTCTGCTTCTTACAAGCTATGAGATGTTGAGCCAGTAACCTGAACTTTCTAAGTCTCTATTTTCCCTCTGTAAAGTTGATATAATCATACTATTTTATTCATATGGTCATTGTTAGGATAAAGTAAGGTTATATATTACATGTGTTAAGTATCTGGTATTTGAAATAGTATTTTTACTATTAGTCAAACAAGGATAATCTCAAGTAAGTTAGAATTCTCTAGATAAAATCAGGGAAGTTGATCAACATGATATGGCTACAATCTAAATAGTGATTATTCTAGTCTTTAAATTTAGAAAAGAAAAGGGAATATAATGATCTCCTACGCTCAGAAAGTGCCTAGTTACAATCGTGTGTAATATGGTAATAATCATTTATGTTGGCCAAGGCCGGGGCAGATTTTTAAAAATTAAGTCAAATTAGAATATTTTCTGTTTTAAAGAAATGTGGTTACCTATACCACTCATTGGGAGAAAAGCTTGCTACAGTAGCCAGGAAAGAGAGAAAAGAGAGAAATCCTTGAAAGGAAATATTTGGCAATGTGAAAAGAGGAAAAGCAGACAGAAAAGAAGAACACAGGCTCCTGATTTTCTTGAAATGTTATAGGTAAAATGAAATATCTAAATGTGTGTATATATGTGCCTATACATATGTGGATCTAGAAATAGCATACACATTTGCATTTTGACCTAAAAAATCATTCTAATTAGGAAATAATATAAAGGTATTGTCTGTAATAGAATGCTAGGAATATTGAAAATTGCAAATATAAAGATGAGTCATCATAAGGATGTTTAAAGATTAAACTGTCAAGCCCTACAAGTCTGTAAACCATTGCTATCAGGAGAAATAAACTGTAAAATCCACATTGTTGTCTTAGGTCAGCCTAAGAAAATAGGTTATATGCCATGCAACTTACCCTTCCCTTCTTCCTTTTACCCCACTCGTAAGCCAATTTCCTGTTCCGAGGAAAGCATTCATACTGTCCTATGATTCTGCCTCGAATGTCTAATAAACTGAACAACGCTGAACCCCAAATATTGGTTTGGACTCTGAGCAGCAGAAATTTCCCAAAGGGACAAGATGCCAGCACTTCTTTTCTTAGCATGCAATGAGCGGTGACCAGCTCTGTCTGCCCCTGATGGGGAGGTTGGGATTGGGTAAGGGGGAAAAGTGAGTGATTAGAAGAAAGAAGGCAGGAACCAAGTTTTTATTCCTCCTGCCTTGAATGCAAGATTTAGCTCCTGTTCCAGCAGTTCTTGGCAATTACATTACAAATCAGGTGAGAGGATTAGTCTAGTTTTCCCTTTGTTTATAGGGTCTAGTATGTCCCAGAAAGTCAGTTCATTATAACCAACAATATCTGAACAGGAAAGGAGATTGTGAACCTATTTTCTTCATAGGATATACATGTTATAATTATTATTGTGGTAAAAAAAAATGGCCTCCTAACAGGAAGATAGTTTTCCTTGTGCTTTGGGAATCAACTGAAAAACCCAGTGGAATAAAGAACCAATGTTTTCTGAACTTCCTGAAAGTGGCTAAATCTGTTAGGTTTGTCTATGCACCCTCATGGTTAGAAGCCCTTGTACTATATGTCTGTGGTGCTTTTATGGATACCACAGTCAGGAAAAAAAATGGGGTGAGTTAAAACAAGCAAAAATATTTTTCTACATTCCAGGCTAGCTTTTACTCTAATTAACTCCATTTTCTAAGTGGATCTATTGAAAAGGGCCATCCATAGCCACAGCCTATCTTATTTCAAATCAACATCATAACATATAAGACTTTCATTAGGAAACTTGTCTCCAGCTTCTGGAGCCTACTGTTGATCTTGTTGCTACCTCACCAGGGTCGAGGTATGACAGATATGAGCTTGCTGATTTTAAGTCAAAAAATTATTTATTCTCCTGCCCACTTCTCAACTATGTTGGTCAAGTTCATAGTACAAATATTAGTCTTAAATTCCCCACTTAACACTTTATTTCTTCTGGGACCTAGTCTATTATGCTGCAGCCTTGACAATTTGCCAAAACAAAAGGTTGGTTGTTATAACAGGAATAAGAAGAGCTACAGAGAATAAATAGAATAAGAAAGTATAAAATAAAATAAAGTGGGGTTCCAGAAAGAGAAGAGAGAGAAGGTAAATGAGGCAGAAGCAATATGTAAAGAGATAATGGATTACTTTTCACATAAGGATGAAAGACACCAATTCACACATTCAAGAAGACAAAAAATTCCTAGGCAATTTATAAAAAAGGAAATGTGTGTGTGAGAGAGAGAGAGAGGGAGAGAAAGAGAGGTGTGTGTATGTGTGTGTATTTATGTATATTCAGAGTAAAACAGCACAAAATCCTAAGTCAAGAATAAAATCTTATAGATCAAGGAGTGGTGGAAAAAAAGAAAAATTGTCTTCAAAGAAGCAAGAAGTAAACTGACAGCTGACTTCTCAACCATAACAATGGAAGCCAAAAGAGAGTGGGATTATATCTTCAATGTTCAGACAAAAAATAACTGCTAACAGTGAATTTTATATAAAGCAAAACATGTACTTCAAAAAAAATTTAAGAGAAAATTTACAGAATTTATCAACAGCATATCCACACTAAAGGAAATTCCAAAGGTAGTTGGAAAATTTTCCCAGGAAGAAGTTTAGAAATGAAGGAAGAAATAAAAAGCAAGTAAAATAAAGACACATCTAAAACATAAAAATATGAAGAGAAGATGAAATCAAATGAATGAGAAAATACATCATGAAAAATATATTCAAATAAAGCTGATATAAATATGTTAATATCAAAGTAGACTATAAGGGAAAAAGGATTATTGGAGCAACCAGGGTTGTTTTATAATAATCGAAGTTTCAGCTTACCAGAATGACAAAATATACTCCTAAAAACATGGCCTTTGCCTAAGCAAAATTTGACAGAATTTTAAGAAGAAATAGACAAATTCAAAAACATACAAGGAAATTTAAAATCTATCTCCCAGTGAGTGACAGAACAAATAATTAGAAATCATAAATAGATAGCCATAAGCCCATATTTTAAAAGACCTTCACAGTTTTAGACTTAAAGCCATCCTTGGGCCCCAATTTTCCATAACCAGGAAGTGAACTTTGCAAGTTATAAGGCCCCAAGAAGAACATACTCCTCAAAGCCCATTTTAGGTAAGACCTAAAAAAGGACAATGAACAGAAGGATTTTCCAGAGGCAGATTTGGAGACTATCCCTAACAATGGACAAGAAATTCCTTTCAGACACTATAACAAGCCTGTCAAGGAATTTGCTTCCATCTTCTAGAGTAGGAAATTTTCACAGTCCCTGTCCTGCATTATCCTAAAATGGCTATGGACCATTACACTGTCCCTGCTTTCTGAAGGGTTTTTACGTGGTTATCTCCCCCCTCTTCCTCCTTTGTATACAGGGGGGAAGAGGGGAGGCAAATATTTTTACTTCCTGAGTCTCCAGACCAATAGAAACTACATCCCAACCTGGTGAAGTGAACTGTGTATCACCTGGAACCTGGGATATTGACCTGGATTTAGTGACTGGACTGACATTTAAGGTCGTCTCCCTTAGGAAGGGGATGAGCATTTTATATGTGTGGCAGGAAAGGCAGAGCAGATGTTTGGTGAGCAAAAGAGCAGACTCTGTCATAGACTGGCTAGACGCTCACAATACCAGAACCTCCCAACTCTCTTGCTTAGAAGTAGAAAACTGTCATCATACACTACAATTCCTTAATCAATTTCCTGCCTTGCTTAGATTCAGGTAAGAGTCTAGGGAAGAGTCCACCACCTACCTGATGGATAAAGTACAGTAAGTAGGGGAAAAGGAGGGAGAAATTAACTCCAAGTGTGATAAGGAAAAGGCAGCCCAGCTCCCTATACCTCACAGCTTCTCACTCTTAGCCTGAAGCATCCACCTCAGGATGGAAAGCACATAGTGTTCCCTGGCACCTGCAGGCTGCAGCCTACACCTGCCTCTGGGGACCATGTCACCTTCACCCTCATTGCATGGCCCTGCACTAGGACTACAACAGTTATTTAGCAGGCACTGCCTGATTGGGATGTTTTGCAAGAAGCTGCAAAGGTCCAGTTTAACAATCATTCTTTAGGGAAGCTGCTGGAGGGAGTAGAAAGAGAGTAGGACCAGGAACAAGGGCCTGGATTATATTGCCCCTACCACCTGTGTGGTTGTGCTTAAATAACGGAACCTCTTTGAGCCAGTGTCTTGGTTACAAAATGGAGATGATAATGTTTCCCCAGCCAGTCTCACTGTGTTATTTTATTAATTGAGATACCATATGTGAAAAAGAAGAGTCCAGTGCAAATATGAAGAGATTTATTAGGAAATCCTTATGCCGAGCACGGGGTGTCCTTCAAAGGGCAATCGTGGGAATGAAAATGGAGAAGATGCTCTATACTCAATTAGTAGTGGGACTTAGAGAAAGCCTCATGGGCTGCCTTGTGTTTTATCATAATCTGAGAAATAGATTTACAAATTTTAGCTCCTCCTGACTGTGCTAAATAATTCCATCTGGTGCCTCCAGCAGCTTGTGCAACCCCCTATGTGTGGGGTGGACACAGAGAGAGGGAACAGAGGGTTTTCCACTCTCACTAACATGCATCACCTGTCCTCACTGGCCGCAGGCTGTAGCCACACCAGCACCTCACCTCACAGGTAACTTCAAAGACAAGCAAATCATATTCAATAGTCTTTGTGGCAGATTCTCACCCTGTAGACTTTTTTTTTTACTTGTTTTGTCTTGTTGTCCTCGATAAAAGATCTGAACCTGGGGCCAGTCGTAGCAGAATTGGGCCTCCCTTTATCTTCAGTCCTTTGCCAGTCTTGCACTTTTGCCTCCCTCCTATTCTGCTACTCCTGCTTTTTGCCCAGCCCCTAGTGGTACTCTGTGACCTTTTAATTCTCTGCTAGCCTACCCAAAGCCTACTGTTTCTAGTCACTGAATTGCTTTCCAAGAGCTTCTCCCACTCTATTGATTCCATATCTATCTTGATGTAATGTTCTAGGTTAGCTCTCCCTGGACTGTTTGTATTTCAAAAAGGAATGTTAGATAAGGAGATTCAAAGAAAGTTGCCTGAAATGGAGTATTTTCAGTTACTGTGACAGTAGGATGTTTCCCACACTTCTAAACCATAGTGTAGGCTTGGACACCGTAATTCAGAAAGGAAAAAGAATAAAGATTCTATTGCTTGACAATAGATAGAAGAATATGCCACATCTATTATCAGACTGATGTCATTTACATAACAATCATTGCAATAAATGTATATAATACATAACATTTAAAGAATCATATACATTTACATTTAATACAGCAAAAGGCAATAGGATGGCAGATATTATTTTCTTCATTTTACTATGGGAAAACAGGTTCAAAGGTTATATGATAGGGGTCATGGGGCAAGTAAGTGACAGTCTTTTGGCTCCTTTCTTTACATTATCCCACATGGAGAAAACATAACCAGGACATAATGGACCACCACCTAACAGGAAAATCCAGGAACACTCATGCATGGAGCTGTCATCTCCTATGATAACAATGCCTTCTTTTGGTATACCTCCTGAAGGATCTGCCTGAGGCTGTTTTACAGTTAACTGTTTTTTATATAAGTATAAGGAGTACACTCTAAAATAATGGTAAAAAGTATAGTATAGTATAGTAAATACACAAACCAGTAACATAGTCGTTTGTTATTATCAAGTATTATATACTACACATGATTGCATGTGCTAGACTTTTATAGGACAAGCAGCACAGTAGGTTTGTTTACACCAGCATCACCACAAATATGTCAGTAATGAATTGCAGTATGAATTTACAATAGCTGTGAGGTCACTAGGTGATAGGAATTTTTCAGCTCCATTAAAATCTTATGGGACCACTGTCATATAAGCAGTCTGTCATTGACTGAAATGTCATTATGTGCCACATGATTGTACAATAAAACCTTTGCCAGTTTGGACCACTGGTCAGAGACACCAATATATACAATGTAACCAATGTGTAGACCCAATGTCAGCCTTCCAGTCACAAATGAAACAATCGCTCAACTTAGCCCAAGAACACTTGCTCACAGCAAGAGGTTCTAGCTCCCCAACCTGCGGGAACGAGAAGAACCACAATGAGTGTAGAAGAAAATCATTGTCTTTGAGCTTGTCAGAAAAAAAATCCCATCAAGGAATGCTTTTGAGAACTTGAATTCTGAGAAAGCACGTGAGAGGCCACAGCCACTCCAAAGACATAGAGGCCACTGCTTCCTGCCTTGTGGCCAGGTCACATCTCCCCTCACTTCCTGCCAGTAGGTGTCACTGAGCAAATTTTCTCATGGTCCTGGCCACTCACCTGGGCCTGGAGGCATGTCTCACTTTGCACACACCTCTCTGAAAAAGGATATCAGAAAATGGTGTTATGGTCTGAATGTTTTAGGTTTGTTTACCCCCAAAAAATTTATACATTGAAGCTCTAACCCCCAGTGTGGCTTTGTTTGTAGGTAGGGCCTATAAATAAGCAATTATGGTTAAATGAGGTCATAGAGGTGAGGCCCTAATCCCAAAGGGTTAGGGCTTTTATAAGAAGAGATACTAGAGAGCTCTCTTCCTCTATCTTTCTCTCTCTTTCTCTCTTTCTCCCCCACCCTTCCCCTTTTCCCACATAAACACACACATGTGTGCACACACACACCAAGGAAAGGCCATGTAATACCTTGATCTTGAACTTAAAGCCTTCAGAACTGTGAGAAAATAAATTTCTGTTGGTTAAGCCACCCAGTCTGAGGTACTTTGTTATGGCAGCCCCAGCAAACTAATACACTATGTTATTTTTCTCCCGACCCTACTTGTTGAGCTAGACCTTCTTTCGTCCCCAAATCTCTCCCCTGGGACAATGTATGCAACCCTAGATATGTATCATTTTCTTATACTCAAAATTAGTGCTCCCTTGTATTTACTTCATGCTTGTTTTATTGATGATTCTGATAGGTATCTTCCTTATCTTCCAACTTTGAATAGAAATAATTCATCTTTTTAAAGTAGGATTTTTTTTCTGAACAAGTTCACTAGAACCATTTGCTACCTTTGATCCTCTGACAACTCCAATCAAAAGACCACCTGAATAATTATGTTAGAGAGCACAGCAACTATATTTCTTAGGTTATTGTAGTTTGTAGACAAAAGACATATATGAGTTTTCCTAGTAACTTTGGTGTTTTTAAAAATTGCCATACAAATTACTGTTAACAGTCAGCAAAAGTGAGGCTGTATTCTTGGAGGTGATATAGTCACCTGTATATATATGAAATTTCTTTGAAATCTCATGTTCTATATTTAAAATTCATATGTTACTTTCTATTCTGTAATATGTTCTCATTTGTTTCAATGTACAAAAAATACTTTAAATTGGTGATTCAGAAATGTTTGTCATGTTTATCCCAGGTTTTAATGTCACCCTTTGTACACTACTATCTGGCCTATTCTCTTTTAGAAAATAGAAATGTGTTGCCAGTAATCTCAAGGAAACAGGAATACTTTCAAGGCTGAGACAGCAGGTCTCATGAAGAACTGGAACAACACCGGCCATCACTGAGACTGCAACAAAAACCATGATGACTACAAGGAGGGAACAGATCTAAAGATAACAGAAATCTTCTCACCCTTTAGAAATATGTGAGCACCTGCAGCTCCCTCTCACCTCTGTGCCTCTCACGTTCCATTGAGACAGTACAGGATTAATGCAAATTTCTTTTTACCTGAATGAAGTTTTTTTTTATTTACTGTTTGGTTTTTATTTTCAAAAAATGCATTTCTTCAGTAAAATATTACAGTGTGGTTTCAAAAGAAACAACAAAGAAACATGAGGTCATCTGTATTTCTATTTGGTGGAGGGTAGCAATTCCTATTAAGAAACATGCCCACAATAGCAACAGAGGAGATAAGCAAGGTAAATACACACACAGAAGTAAGTCTTGGGCAAACCTAGACAACTGAGAAAAAAATTAACAACAAAGCAAGAAGGAGAGAAGGATGCCCAGGAAAACAGAAATAGATTTCCCTGCCCTCCTAAGTCTGGGGAGCACAACAGGATACCAAACATAGACCCTGGACAGCAGATAGTGGAAGCTCATTTACCTAAATCAGGCTTTAGCCCAGTTCCTAGGCATTTGAAACACCAGGTTGTCATATCAATTTTATTCTTTAAAACAAGACTTCTCCAAAATTCCATTCTGTAAGAGTGAGGTTTTGCTATTATTCAAAGTTTTATTTGTTTCTTAAAGAAAAGCCAGAATGTTACCAATAAGCAGTGGTAACCTCCTTCTTCTTGCATTGTCTCTGTCAGGTCCTTTTCTCTTTTTGTTTTTGTCTCTGCCTTTCACGTTATGGGATTTCTTAAATGTCTAGTGGTCCTGGGTGCTCATTCATGCTTAGTGGGACATAAATCCAGGATTCAAGCAAAGGACGATGGCTCCAGTTTCTCTGTTTTTAAATATTTGCCTCACTTCACTCTCAACTAAGTCTCGTATCCCAGAATCTTATGCTCCCTTATGCAATATCTCCAGAAAAATAAGCTTTTGTTCCACAAAAATGGTTGCAAAGGAGTGGCCTCCTGACTCTTCCAGGCAAATGCGAGATCTGAGAGTATAATTGTACTTTGTATGATTGCGCTTTATGCTTTACGCTTTCTGTTTAACGTCCCCTACTCCCACACTTCCTCTAATCTTCTGAGGTATCAGGTGCCCTAATTATTGAGATCTTTGGGGCACCTGGATTTTGGTGGCATGTGCCTCTGTGGGCCCTTAGGATTCCTCTTTCTTCAGTTGGTTTAAGTCAGTTACCACTTGTCCATTCATTTTCATTTCCCAAACCGTCTCACATGCTGTCATCCCTTACCTGTTCTATATGAACTCCGGGGTTCATAACTTTTTTAAAAAAATGTTACTCTCATTTCAATGGGTTCTCAGACAGGAACAGAGAAAAAAATATATATTTAATTCACCATCCTTAATTATCAGTCCAGCCTTCACTGATTTTCCAGAGCTATATAAGGTGCCCAAGGACAGAGTTCCCATCTGTCTTGTTCATGTCACTATATTTCCCTAGCATATAGTGAGTACTTATTAAGTTTGTTCATCAAATGAATGGGAGAAATAGGATTATTAAAAGAAACTGTGAAAAAGTGGCATGAATGGACAGCAATCTAGTGTCTTACTATAGGGGAATGGTGTCTTTATTCATAGCTAATCTCCAAGATTAGCTCAAACCCAGGAAAAACATGTGGTAAGAGATCAGATTGGCTGACATACAGAAAAGATACTTTAACTTCATGATGATGTTTACAGTGTCACCCTAAGCCCGGAGGAGTTTCTTGAAGCAAAAGAGCCATTCAGGAAATAATTCTTTGCTGATGGAGATGCTCCTTGAAGGTTTATGAATAATTCTATAGATGCGGCTGACACGTGAGTCTTGAGAGCTTCGGATTCTAAAGGTATGGAAGTTCTCTGAGGACAGGAGGTGAGGCTTTATCTGAGCCTACGAAAAGAGGGAAACTGAGGGAGAAAAGCCAGAAAAGGAAAAAGGAAAGGAAAAACACAGAGACAGGGCTGGGAAGTTTGGGGATATTGTGTCCATCACAGCTCTGAGAAAGGTGATCTAAAGACAGATGATCTTAACTACCTTCCTTTGTCTTTCTAAACCGGGGTAAGTGGTCAACAGCTGCATCAGCGTCCTCAGTCTATGTCCATCCAGGAAGGAGAGGACGTCTCCATGAATTGCAATTCCTCAAGCACATTTAACACCTAGCTGCAGTACTAGCATGATCCTGGGAAAGGTCTTGTCCTCTTGATAATCTTATATAAGGGTGGTGAATTGACCAGAAATGGGAAACTGACTGCTCAGTTTGGTAGAACCAGAAAGAACAGCTTCCTGAATATCTCAACCTTCAAGCCTTATGATGTAGGCACCTACTTCTCTGCCAGACAGACAGCACCCTCCAAGTACCTGTAACCTGTACTCAAACTTGCAGCTGGGACTTCAGTCTCTATGCTGCCTTCAGCTCCTGCTCCTTTTGGCATGAAGTATGATCATGCAAGCAACCTACACCCTGTCATTCCATGAATGCAAACTCTCATGTATTCAAGGGTTTATCTTCCAAAGATTGTACTCTTTGCTTGGTGAACTTCTCCCCTGCTAACTCATTTTTAATGTGTGTAGTAGATTTACTTACTTGTTTCTGTCAGGATATAAGGAGACTTGATCAACAGATGATCATAGTAGAATATTTTAATACATGTCTCTTAAAAATAGATAGATATAAATGGAATAGAATTGAGAGTCCAGGAACAAACCCATACATCTATGGCCAATTGATTTTCAACAACAATGCCAAGACCATTCCATGGGAAAAGAATAGTCTTTTCAACAAATGGTGCTGGGACCACTTCATAGCTATATGCAGAAGAGTAAAGTTGGATCTCTACTTCAAACATGTACAAAAGTTAAGTCAAATGGATCAAAGACTTAAATGTAAGAGCTAGAAATACAAACACTTAGAAGAAATCATAGATGTAAATCTTGGTGACCTTGGACTATGACACAGTCTCCTAAATATAACACCAAAAAAAGAAAGAAAGAAAGAATAGCAACTGAAGAATAAATAGACAAATTGGACTTTACCAAAATTAAAACCTTTGTGCATCAAAATTCACAACATTTTCCACAAAAGAAAGAGAAAAGACAACCCACATAATGGAAGAATATATTTGCAAATCATGTACCTGATAAGGATCTAGTATCAAGAATATATTTTCTAAAAACTTACAACTCAACAATAAGACAAATGCCAATTTAAAAACGGTCAAATGATTTGAATAGTCATTGCTCCAAAGATATAAAAATGGCCAAAAAGCACATGAAAAGATGCTTAACATCATTATTCATTAGGGAAATGCAAATCAAAACCACAATGAGATACCACACAACACCCAATAGGATGCCCATAATTTAAAAAAAAATAAAGAAGAAGAGAGAGAGAAATGGAAAATAATAAGAGTTGGTGAGGATGCAGGGAAATTGGCATCCTCATCCACTACTGGTAGGAATGTAAAATGGTACAGCCATATTGGAAAACAGTTAGGCAGTTCCTCAAATGGTTGAGTGTAGAGTTACTGTTTGATTCAGCGATTATACTCCTAGAAATCTACCTCAGAGGTCTAAGATATGATGTATGTCATGGGCCAGAACCATGTCACATGACCAGCACTAATTGCAAGGGAGGTTTGGAAAGTGAGCATTTAACTTATCTAGCCTCTGTCAGGGAGACAAGCATGAAAGATGGCAACTGGGGACAATTGTTGGGTTAATGGTATGAAAACATCTGGCACGTCGTACCAGGTCCTCACTCCCTGGAAGAGACTCTGATGATACTTCTTGATATCCTTATTGTTGTTATTACCCTAACAGCATGTGCCAAAGAAAGCTGGAGTCTATAAAGAGTTACACAGAGCTGTCTCAAATGTAATACTGGTTTTGCTCCAAAAAATGTACTGCAGATTTTCTTCCTTGTGGGTGTCCTGAGGAAAATCAATATCTCTCAGAAGGATGTTTCTGAAGAAAGATGGTCCAGTGATATGGGCAGTTCCAGGCAGTTCTTAAAGCTAATGGCTTTAATGTCTCACAAAGATTATCATGTTCTCAAATGTCAATTAGAAATTCACTTTCCTCTCCGTGAGGAGCAGTCCCCTGAAGATCCAGCCCAATATTTCTATGGGTCCCACACATGACATAAGCCTCAAAATCCTCTGAATGTTTTAATTGAGGTAATGCTTTCACAGTTATCTATATGGTCCCTAGCACAATTCTATTCCCAGGAAATTTAAAAATGGGTATTAGCTAACCATGAACAACCATGTTTTCTCCTCCTTTCCCCATCCCATTCAGCTGTAGGTCGGCATATCTGCCATCCTAACTTTCTCAGTGCTTAAGCTATATGGATTATTTTATAACAGGCTTTTTAAAATGTGGTTTAGTATCAAAGGTAAAGGTTGCCTAATTTAATTGTGTCTGCTCCTCAGTTCTCGGCACAAAGAAGATAGTCAATAAAATATGTTAAATGAATTAAGGAACAAGATACTAATTAGTTCTCACATCTGTGCCTCTGTGCCACCTGAAACACACAAGGAAACATAACCAGAAAGTGGGTAAAATTATCAACCTTCATGGAAACAGTACAGACTCTATTCATAGGCAGTAATAGAGCATGATATTAGTTACTCTATTGTGGTGGTGTCAGATCTGTCAGTCTCTTACTTCATGCTTCTGGGTTGTGTTTTTTCTTAAGGAGCTGGAGAATTAGGCCATATTACCATTGTCACAAAAAATTTGGCTTGGAAACCGAGTGATCCTTCACTTTATCTCAACTGGGCAATTCAGCTTTTCTGGAATTCAAATATGTTTGTCTTCACCTTGGGATCTGTACTTCCTAATAAGTAATTTGGTTTTTTTTAGTGATCATGAAGATCAGGCAAGAAATTATTAGTCATCTTAGACTTAGACACTCCCTAGGTGGATTATATGTATTTTACTAAAAATAGACATTTGTAGACAAGACAACAAGCAAACTACATAACATTTATGGAATGGAATGCAACCAAAGCTATACTCCAACTGTATTAGTAAGGTAAGCTAAACTATTTTAATAAAGATATGTCAAACATTCAGAGACTTAAAGAACAAAGTTTATTTGTCTCTCTTGTGAAAATCTGAAGTGAGTATTCAGGTCAGCAGATGGTTCTGCCCTATATAATCTTTGAGGGGCCCAGATTATTTCCATGTGGGGACTCTACTGTTCCTCAGGAACTTGTTGTCACATGCAGGGTCATGGCTTATCCCAGGTGACAGTTAGCAAGTAGATGAAAGAAAAAGTATGGATCAGGCATGCCCACTCCCTTAAGGATCCTGGACAAGAAATATAGAATTTCTGACTCACAGAGCGATGGATAGCTTTGGATAGTCTGTCCTTCAATAGTAAGACAATTTTAGAAGAATCTGCCGTCTTTGGGAAAACATACGGATACAAGTTTTCAGCTGTTCTGCACCAGCTCACAAGATGGCAGTGTTCTAATTTGAATGAGTCCTGTGGGGGATAGAATGGGAGGGATTTGAAGTTGAGCCAAATGATACTCTTTTTCTGGTTGGCTGAATAACCAAATTGCTATTTCTGTGGTGTGTGTGTGTGTGTGTGTGTGTGTGTGTGTGTGTGTGTGTGGAAGAGGGTGTTGGTTCAAAAAAGAAAAAAGAAAGCATAGGGCAATAAGCCACGTTCTGCCCAGGAAAACACACTTGAGAGTTAAAAGATGGAGAAGTATCCACAGGCTTCACTAGTGATCTTTTGGCTTCAACTGAGCTGTGAGTAGGGTTACTATAAAGGGTCAGGGACAACCAGTAAACCTGAGGATTAACCCTCAGAAAACTAAGAGGGGGAAGTAGAATTCATTCTGACTTACCTGGGAGCCCTATGGTTCTGATGGAGAATAATTATTACTTTTTTCTATACAGGGGTGAGCAGTGAAGACAAGGTGGTACAGAGCCCCCCATCTCTGGCTGTCCACGAGGGAGACAGTACAACTCTCAGCTGCGGTTATGAAGTGACTAACTTTCAAAGCCTACAGTGGTACAAGCAGGAAAAGAACGCTCCCACATTTCTGTTTACACTAATTTCAAGTGGGATCGAGAAGAAGTCAGGAAGGTTAAGTAGCATATTAGATAAGAAGGAACTTCTCAGCACCCTGAACATCACAGCCACCCAGACCAGAGACTCAGCCATCTACCTCTGTGCTGTGAAGGCACAGTGCTCCCCCGGCACCTGCAGCCTGTACCCAAATGCTACAGCTGACGTGCTGCAACTATAAGATGGGGAGCTTACCAAACTGAGCAAAAATAAGCTGTAAGTAAAAAGCAGCTATTAGTCAAGATCCTTGTGCCCATGTTGACAATAACTTATGCAGTTCACTGAATCCTAACTCAGACTGAGTCAAATCATTGCGTTCACTACTCTATGCTTTTCTGGGGGATTTAGCATAGATAATATTTCTAGAAGGTCACTCATAGGATACCAACTCCATTACCATACCATTATACTTGTGGTAGAAAGAAAACCCTTTTATCAGGATGGTACTGGCAACTAGTATGTGCACTACCCATCAAGGACTCTGCCCAAGAGTTATGATGTTTTATCTTCCCACCCAGAATAGACACATTTATAGGTAGGGTTCTGCCTGAAACTTTTCTTATTGGACCTATTAGCAAAGAACAAAAGGTGGGAACAAGCAGGTATCATTATTTGATTCAAACAAAGGCTTTTCTTTCCCATTTGGCAGTATTCTTATTTACTCTTTTCATCTTAGGATTGTTTCCTATTCTAGGTGCTTCATAAAAGTGGTGGCAGAATTTTCTCAAGATATTACACATTAATTTGAACACTTAGTACCTTAAGCAGCTTCCCAAAAGAAAGGAGTTAGCTAAAGTAAATTATGCAAAATGAACATAAACTTAGCTTAGTTACATTATGGTATAGTCTTTCAATGAATTGTATAATCATATATATTGTATTTACAAAGATTTGCAATGGAAACTACTATTTATTGGAAGCAAATATTATGTGTCTTATACTTTGTAAATATTACCTCATTGAATTCTCAAAATAACTCTGATGGGTCATTAGCACTATTTTTAGTTAACAGGTTAGGAAATGTATACTGAGAAAGATTAAGCTCCCCTCAATCCTGCCCCAGACAAGTAGCTAATGGAATCTGAAATCAAGTCTGACTCCAAATGCTATGCTTTCTCTATTACATGTCTCATGTTAAATATTACAGGGGAAAAATTTACTAACAGTATGACCACAATCCTGTACAAAAAAATGTACACTGGAATAACATGTGTTTAACACGTGAATAGTATAACATGTTCACAATAACATGTGAATAAAATGACACTAAAATGTTTGCATCGGTATTCGTTGTCTTCGATTACTGCACTTAAGACTGTTAATTGTTTTCCTGCTTTATAATATTCTTTATTTTTCAAATTATATACTATGAACTCAATACTAAGCATTATTTTAGAATTAAAAAAATACAATATGCTTTATGTTAAAATTCCAAACTCCAAGTAGGCTGAAACGGTATTATATGATTATTTTCTGACACTCACAGTTTAGCTCAATTTCAATGAGAAATAGACATACCCATACATGACTCAATGATAGAGCATTAAAACAAGATTTTTGATTGCTATCTCTTCAAATCATTGCAGACTAATGCTCCCTTAAATTAGAAATGTGTTCAAGTTATAAAAAGACCTACTTGTCCTGATAATTTATTTTAACAATTGTCCTATAAGTAGAGAGCTTTACTACCCCATCTCTGTGTAGGACAGCGCAGGCAGTAAAGGCCACCCGGACTGCTGAGTTTGTTAGAAAACTCACTGCAAATCGAGCACAGTTCAGGTTTCACTGCCCAGGAAACATGGAGATAGTTTAAGAAAAGGGCAGCTAATAGTTCAAAGAGGAGGGAAGAAATGGCATAAAAATTAATAAAACGTATGCTACCATTTTCAGCCTGCAAAGACCTCTGTCGGTTTTCTTTTCTCCCCTCCTTTCTGTCTACACCAAAACACGGAAACCAGCTAGTGGATATGAGAGGAGCATCTGACTTTCATTTATTTAAGGCTGCAAAATGGAAGAGGGAAGTCCTGTATGAGACACCCGACTGTTTCTGGCTCTGGGATATTTGGACTTCACAGTTCAGAAGCCAGAGATCTAGTTGTCCTTGAGGGGGAGGTGCAGCTGGAAGGGGGAAAGTTCCTTTTTCACTATTCTCTGTTTCCCACCTTAAGAAGAACCAAACAATTTGCTTCTTAAAAGATTAACCTCTTGCCAAAACAACATTCATTGCAAGATTAAATATTCATGTGTTGTAAAAAAAAAAACTTAAAGGAACATCTGTAACCTCAACCTACAGAAATTACCACCGTTAACTGTTTAGCATTTTACTTTCCATTTCACCTGTGCCAATGAACATGAAAAAATAAGTCTAGAGAGATGTGGGGAATTCAAGTGATTTATAACAAAGAACAAGTGTTTCTGTTCCTTAAAAACATCTACATAGTTAAGTTGAGCTCCTCCCACTTTGTGAGTCATGATAAGAAGCCTCCAGAAAACTTATCGCGGTGACTTGATTATGAGATGCCATCAGTTTGAAGCAGCCACTGAATGACATAGTTATAAATCAGAAATCCAGAAGAAATGAATAGCAAGTTTATCTTCACTTCACTTCTAGCACTAGCCCTTCCAGGTAACAGTCCTGCCCTGCACTTGGAGCTGCCCTCCTGGAGGAGGCAAGCTGGTTTGACACTGTGGCTGACATGCATTCTATGTCGCAGGGCCTGGGCGAGCAGACTGGATCACATCTCAGGAAGCAGAAGTACCTGGAACAGAAGGGGAAACTGTGGATCTGGTTTGTAATTATGGTGCATCTGGGAGCTAGGTTTCCTTCTACTGGTTTCGACAGTATCTGAACCAGGCACCGGAATATATTCTCCACAGAGGGTGGGGACACTCTGGAAAAGGAGATGCCACTTTTGCCAGAGAAAGGTTTTATTCTAAGAGTACAGCAAGTATGACAAATTTGCATGTACATCAGAAATCTGGTTCCTGCAGACACTGCCCTGTATTACTGTGCTCTGAGAGGCACAAAGAGAACAACTCAGAGGGGAGCCGTAGGAAAACAGCAAGGCACAGGAAGAAGAAGAATGCAGCATACACACAATCACACTGAACTTTTTTTTTTGCAAGAGATGTCATGATAGTTGGGAGACACTGGATCAGGAGAATTCTTTCTAATAATAGCTACGTAATTGTAGGCAAATAGCTTAAGCTTTTAGAATTTCAGTTTTCTGAAATTAGATACAGCAACTCTGCTTTGTAAGCTGTTATGAGACATCGATTTAACACTTGGGTTAAGTGCCTGGCATGTCCTAGATGCTCAGCAAATGGCAGTTATTGTCTCTCTCTCTCTCCCCTCTCCCTGCCTTCTTTCTAACTATTTTGGCCTCAGAGGGCCTTTCTATCATTATCTGAGAATCTCATACCCTACTGGCAAAAAAATAATTAAAACCCTAAAACATAAGTCCAGGACCTAGAGAAGGCTTCCTGCCCAGGGAGCCCTGGTCACCAAGCCAGGCATTGAAGTGCATTCTCAGCAAGTCCAGCAATTAGAGGACAAAGGGGCCCTGATAGCTGGCTCCTGAGCTCATGGCCCTGGGCAGTTGGGAATTTCTCACGGTGGGAAGAAGAACAGGGGAGTGTTCCTCAAAAGACTAAAGGGAAGAGAAAGATGTTCAGTGTTAGGTGAGTAGTGGGTGGGGAGAGAAATTGCTGATTTGACTATTGCCATGGTCCTGAGCCAGCTCTGACCTCCCCAGATAGAGATGAGAGGCCAAGGGTGGTGGTGGGATCCTCGGCCTGCCGGCTGGAGCAAGAGGGCTCCTGCCACCTACTACACTGATGCAAGCCACGGTTTTGACTCCTGATTGAGGAAGGAAGATTTAGAGCCTGAATACAAAGTCTGTGGCAGCACCAGCACCTTACTGCTTCTAGGCTGTAAATCTCAGAGCCCAGCAGTTCCCAGGGAAGCCTGTACCCCACTGCCTGCTGAATAACTGCACCAGTCGCTGAGGGAGCTTGGGAATAAGACAGCAAATGGGACATTAAGCAATATTTTCTTTTACAAAAAAAGTAAAAAATACTGTGATTAGAAAATAATTTGCAAAGATCTGCTTAAAGCTAACTTTTTAAAAAACAAATCGAACTATGGGAGACTTTTCCATGAAAGCATAAAATAATTTAAGGAGAATAATATGTAGTCTCACTTAGCTTCTGTCTGTGGGGAGTTGTTATTTTCACATCCTCTTGGTAGCAACACAATATATGGGCACAACCCTTTACACAGTGAATGACTTGGAAAGGGATTTTAAGATTCATTAAACAGTTCAAACCTAATTTTAAGTAGACTAAAGGACTAATTTTAAGTAGGAAAAAAACTTCTAGGCAAGAAAATACTCTAGTAAAAAGTTTTAAACCATTTAGAGGAATTTGGATAGCAACTTGACTGGATACTATACAACCAAAGCTCTTGACATACAGTTAAGTAAAATAGAGTCCCTATCATAACCATGCTATGCTCACACTAATATCAGACAATTGAAGCACATAGATAAAAACTGGAAAGTTTGATGCAAAAATAAAAGTATGAATTTATTTAGGGTATTTTTTCTCAGCATTTTAATTTTCATTTTTTCATGAAATAATTATGAACTCAATTATACAATAAATAAAAATTTCCAAAGTCTCTGAGCTACAAGTCTTGTAGCTAGTGTTAAACAACCAAGGACACTTCTCAATCCCAGCTCTGTGCCCAGCTGGTCTCCCTTTCTTGGACCCTGGGGCACCAGCTTTCTGGTTCACTGCCCCCCAACTTCTCTTCCTTCGTTCTTCTCCAAGACCCGCCAACAGAGCCTCCACTGAAACATTCTCTGTGTCTCAAATCCATCTTGGTATGGGCACATAAGAGAGAACTACCTTCAGATCTTTTCTCCTTTCTCTGCAGTAGACTCAAGAAGTGGAAGATTGAGCCGATCGTACAAAAAACTCCAAATTCTCCATTGACATCTCATGGGAAACCACCTCCAGTTTCAAATAAGGAAGATTAGGTAAAGCTGTAGCCTCACATTGAGTTTTGTCTTACAATTGTTTAAAAACACCTAAGTATATACTTAAGTTATTTTAATTTATACATATAAAAGATGAATGCCTTGTCATTTTTAAAAAGTTGGAACATTACAGATAAAGCTTAAGTCATCTCTGCTCATGTCTTTATCTGGTCTCTTTTTTCGGGGCTAACATTGCTTTGGGTTTGTAATTTACATTTTAGACCCTATATCATAATTAGTATGGACATATATTTATGCATTTACTCACAGAAAATATATACTATTATTTTGTGGCATTTTTACATAAATGTTAACATAACTATATGTTTTTCTACACAATTTTCTTTCATTTTACATGACAAAAGATACTTAAAACTATCCAGGATGATATATAGAAATCATCTCATTTTCTTTTAATTCAAGCAAAGGAAATCATTCTATCAATATGCTATATTGTATTTAATAATACTAATAGTATTATTTATCCATAAGGTAGAGAACTAAGGCTCAGAAAGATTAATTTGCCACACACAAGTTCTGTGACCTTGTGGCAGAACAGAACATAAATCAAGTCTTCTGACTTTAATCAGAAGGTTCTTCTAACTTCAGTCTGGGTTTTTCTTGTTTCTCATTTTCAACATGCTTAGTATCTAAGAGGAAGGTTTTCGTCACAAAAACCCCAATCTCCCAAGCAAATTCAAATATATGGATTCTTATACAAATTGCCTCTCATTTGGCTTTGTTCTTATGGCTATTGGGGGAAAAAATAGCAAAAACCTCTCTCCCCCATGTTTGAAAAGTTTCCAATAATGCAACATTATGGCTGATTTTTTCCTTCATTCCTGTCTCTCCAACCAGAGAAGTATATCTCTATTTAAAATACTCAACAGAAGCCAGGTGGGCGGCTGAGGTGGGAGGATCCCTTAAGCCCATGCATTCGCATCCAGCCCGGGGAACATGCCCTTAAAAAATGAATTTTAAAAATAAAATACTCAACAGTGGGAATCGAACCTGATATTTGTTCTCTACCAGGAAACAAAGCAGGCATTAGGTTGAGGTAACTATGAAGAGGCAGGACATGAAGGACAGTCTGCATGATCTACCCAGAAGCCCTGTTTCCCGCTGGGTGGCTACAGCATCACACATCTCCTGCTCTGAGGGAGGCTGGCTGTGCACACGAGCAGAGCTGAGCCCTGGGCTTTGGCAGAACAAGACGTGTTTTACTCAGGAAGATGAGAAGTCCTGTTAGCATGCACTGCCCCAGCCTGCTATGGCCAACTGTGGCCTCCGCCTTACCCAGTAGGGACTGATTGAGGGAGGACGGATACCTGGGGAGTATTTGAAAGATGCTTTGGGCCAGGGAGAGAAAAAGAGTGATAGAAACCAGGCTGATTTCTTTTGCTGTCAGAACAATCTTCTTAGGACATGGGGGTTTCTACACAGGCTATTCAGGATCCTCCTTTGTGAGTCAGAGATCAGATCCCTGTGGTTCTCTGTTGTTGACATTGTTGTGGTTTCCTCTGCAGGACTCAGCAGTACTCTAAGTGTCATTCAGTCCCAACCTGAGATCTTCACACAAGAAGGGAAGTTTGTGGCTCTGAACTACAAATACTTTGCAAATAATCCACCTTATTTTCTTTTTAGGTTTGGGCAGCATTCCAGTGGGGAAATCACATGATTTCTCAAAGTTCAGGAGCCTCCAAGAATGCAAGGAATGAACAATTTTCTGTGAACCTGCAGAAAGTAACCAAGACTGTCACTCTCACCATCTCAGATGTGAGGCCAAGAGACTTAGGAGAGTATTTCTGTGCACTCAGGATACCCACAGTAAGAGGAAAATAAAAGCTATAGTTAAAAAAAGAAAAAGAAAAACAAAGCTTATACTTCAGACTCACCTGCTGCAGGGACGGGGGGAGATCCACACACCCTAAAACTGAAAAGATTAGACACTGTGGGCAGCATTATGTAGTGTGGAGAGGAAATGGGTGACTGTGTTGCAGGGAAAACCACCTCAAACTGTATTCATTGAGCAATGCTTTCAATCCACAGTCCTTAAACTGACACTCATCTTCAAATTTTAGCAGATAAAAAAACAGTATTTGCTTTGAATCTAATTATTTTTATTTTTTCTTCAAACTTTTTATTTATTACACTTCAAATTATATAAAAACAATACTGCTGTTGTAATAAATGAAATAATAAAAAGATGTATAAAGAAAAAATTAATCCTCGCTCCCCTCCCCTCTTTCATCCCTACTGAGGTAAAGAGTGTTAATAACCTGGTGAGTGTCTTTTCCCAACTTTCTTCCTGTTTTTACCTAAATATAGGCAAACATATCTCCCAGTGAGAGCAAACATTTGTTCATAAGTTTATGGCCAATTGGATTTTTTCCTCTGTGAATTCGCCTTTTACATCTTCGTTCATTTTTCTTTTAGCTTATTTATTTCTCATTAAAAATGTATGTTAGAGATGTCAAAAATTTTTTGTCATTTCCTCAGTCTATTGTGTGTTTTCTGGCTTTATTTATAGTATGTAGCATGGTATCTTTTGCCTTTTAATATATTCCAAATTTTATGTAGTTAAATATGACTGTCTTCTTCATAGCTTCTGCATTTCTACCATAGTTAAGCATAATCCAAGTTTGTACAAATATTCCCAGATTCTTAGCCAATAGTCTTACCATTTTGGTTTTTGCAATAAAATCTTTCAACATTCTGGAAATTGTTTCTATATATCCAATCTATTTTCCACTATGACAATGTCTTTGTCATATTTTATGTTCCTTAAATGTAATCAAACAATAAGTCCATATTAAGAACTTTATCTACCTCCAGACATTACAGAATAATCTAAGAATCACAGCAGAATTGGGTGCTGGTGAGAATAATCATTAAATTCTCCAGTGCCAGTTTAAAAGAAGAAATTATTGGCCATTCCACTGGGGTGAGAGAGACCAAGCAGTTTGACAAATGTTAACAAAAGATATATTAAAGAAGGAACTGGCAGAATCAAGAGGTGACCTTTTGGGGAAATACAAATACTGTGCAGAAGGAAGGAAGGTGATTAACTTATCCTACCCAACTCCTTTCCTGTATGACTAGAACCACCTAGTCTAGCCTTCACCCACTTCATTGAGTTTCGGTCTGGCTGTCACCATGTGTGTGGAAGACAACCAGCTTCTGTACTGGCCAAGTATCTCAGGTTCTTGTGGCAAAGAGACATAATGCAGGAGAAAGACAGAGAGAAAAAGTGCAGTAGCCTATATTCCCACCTTTTATTGAGGCAATATTCCATGGATCTCCTATGGGTTTAATGAATCTGTCTAGGTTTGAGCCAACTTGCCAAAGAGCTGTTACTTAGTAGGGGCCCTAGCCGCAAGAGGCTGGTTTGGTCCACGTGTGAGCTTGGCAAGGAGGAGGAGTTCGAGCCTAAAGCTGATCACCCATTCCAGGAAACTGTGCAGGTGGAGGACTCTGTAGGTCCCTGGGGAAACCACTAGCACACCATCGTGAGAAAGCACGCCTGTGGATATCCACCACCCAGACGGAGTCCACAGCCAAGCAGAGATCAGAACCAACAGGAAGGGGAAGGAACCTCTCCACTGCAACATGGAGCAATTCACATACAGCAGTCTGAACAGCCAGGAAGACAAGGCTGCTCAGCCCAGGAGAGGGTGAGAGGAGGATCATTTATTGTCTCCCACCTCTCTGCCCAGCATCTGAGGGCTGATGGTTTTTGTCTGAAAGAGCAGCACACCCAAGGTCACTGAAGCCCCTGGAACCTTCCTGCCAGGTGTGGGTGGAGGGCAGAGCTTTGGCTCTAAAATGCTAATTAAGGTTCAAAATTAACATACAAATAGTTGGTACAAAACTGCTTTAATAACTAAAAGCAAAATAAAGGATAACCTGTTTCGCAGTGGAAAAGAGATGATTGATAAAGCTAAGCAGATAGTGAGATTAGCAAATAGCAGATTAGCAAATAGTGAGAAAAATGAAAACCATTTCATGTTTATATCCTATGACTTGAAATGCTCCGGTCCAACCAGCAATACTTGGATCTCTTCTGGATTTTCCTATGTTCCACTTACTGGCTTAATCCTGCACCTATATCATACTGTTTTATTTATAGTAGTTTATAGTAAGTTTTTATGTCATTAAAATAATCTCATATTAATATTTTTTTCAAAATGTATTTGACACTTCCTAGGTATTTGTTCTCTGTTATGTATTTTGTCTGGTTCAAACAAGTAGAATTCTGATTGGAACTTCGATAGAAAGTTTGATGTTTTAGGATATTATATTTTCCTGCCCAGGAATGTTATATTCCTGTCCATTTATATGACTTATTTTCTTCCTTTAAGAGTAAGTTTTATTTGTTTCTTTAAGATCCTCTACTTTTTTTATTAAATTAGTTGCTAAATATTGTATGGTCTGTGTTTGTATTATGACTGGAATTTTTCTCCATTTAGAGAAATTTATTCCATATAGAGAAAAGTTACTGATTTTTTTCTATTTGCTTAATAGCCAACAATTGGTGTTACTTGTTGATTTTTAAAAGTACTATGACCAAAGTGACAAATGCACATGTTTATTTTTCAAAAGCCTAACTAGTACAGAAAAGTTTGTATTACAAACCTAGTTTCCCATTTCTCTCCAACTTTCAATCTTTTTTCATAAAATATATACACTTTTAACTCTTTAGATCTTCTGGTAGTGCACTCCATATTTTTAAATAATATGCTTTAAAAACTACTTGCATTGTGAATTTTAGATGTTACCTATTGACTTTTGTTTTTTAAATAGACTTTATTTTGTAGAGCAGTTATAGGTTCACAAAAAAATTGAGCAGAAAGTAGAGAGTTCCCATATATTCCCATATATTCCCAGCCCCTACACCCACATCCTCCCATACTGTGGACATCCCCCACCAGAGCAGTACATTTGTTACATTGATGAACCTACATTGACACATCATTATTACCCAAAGGCCATATATTACAATATAGTTCACTATTGGATTTGATGGCATATACCCACCATGATAGTATTATACAGAGTAATTTCACTGCCCTGAAAGTCCTCTGTGTTCTGCCTTTTCACCCTCCCTCCCCCAACTCCTGACAACTACTGATCTTTTTACTTTCTCCATGGTTTCCTTTTCAAAAATGTCACATAGTTAGAATCATTCAGTACGTAGCCTTTTCAGATTGGCTTCTTTCACTTAGTAATATACATTTAAGGTTTCTCCATGTCTTTCCATGGCTTGATAGCTCATTTCTTTTGAGTGCTGCAGAATATTTCATTGTCTGGAAGTACCACAGTTTATTTATCTACTGAAGGACATCTTGGTTGCTTCCAAGTTTGGGTAATTATGAATAAAGCTGTTATAAACATGCGCACATGTTTTCAACTCATTTGTGTAAATACCAAAGAGTGTGATTTCTAGATCATATGCTGAGAGTATGTTTAGGTTTGTGAGAAACTGCCAAATTGTCTTCCAAAGTGGCTGTACCATTTTGCATTCCTACTAACAATGAATGAGAGTTCCTGTTGCCCCACATCCTTACCAGCATTTGGTGTTGTCAGTGTTTTGGATTTTTGCCATTCTAATAGGTATGAGTGGTACATCATTGCTGTACTTTGCAAGTCCCTAATGACATACATTGTAGAGCATCTTTTCATATGCTTATTTGCTGTTTATATACCTTTTAAATAAGTTTCACTTTGGGGGTAACTGAGCCTTCACCTGGCAAAACAAGCAAATGAAAATTTTCACACAATTCTGTGAATTGATAGAAAAAACCTCATAAACCTCACCTCCATCCCCTTTTGTTCTGACTTATATCTACCTACAGTCAGGCTTTTCGGAACTTTTTTCCAGTTGGTTGAGAATATTTAAAAGATAATGAGATCAAAACAGGAGGAATTTTTCCTGTCACCTCTGCTCTTCTAGCTTTTCCCTCATCCACTCCCACATCTTTTCTTCATTGGTTTCCTTCCTCAGCCATTCCAAGCACTCATTATCCCGAAGCCCCTTCAGACACTTCCACCAGAATTCCCTTCCTTATGTCATCTGGAAGAAACACACTCTTTGTCCAAGGACACCAAGCTCATCTGCTTCCCACGTTCTTTCACGATCCCCATGTGTGTCTGGACTGAGTGTTGAGCACCGCGGCAGCAGAGCACCGGTGAGACCACTGGATGCCAGGCTCTGAGGATTAGTGACCTCAGGTAAACATGCACCTGAGTCCCCAGAGGCCCCCTGCCCCACCTCGCAGCCCCACAGTGCTGCACAGGTTCTGCAGGATAGTGTACTCAGAGTGAGCTTCCCTGTGCTCTGCTGGGAAAAGTGTCCAATAGCTTAAATAAGCTCATGACTAAAAGACTGAAGGGAGGGAATAAGGCATCAGAGTTTACATTTTCAGGCAATAATAGCTAACATTTCCTGAGTGATCACTGTGTGTCAGACAAATTAGGTCGGTTAATGAATTATCACATGATCCTGCACAACAGCACTGCAAGGAGGCTCTGTAATGAACCCCTGTTGTATAGCTTGTTGCTGATGGAAGCAGGAGTCTCCAAATCCTCTATTCCAGAGCCCATGCTGTTCTGCTAACTGGATGTGATTTCTCCCCACCCCTTCCTTTGGCTTTGGCAAAGGAGACCTCCGAAGAAATGACATTTAATATATCATTGATATAATCCTTTTAATTAACATTTGAACCCTAATAAGTTCAATAAAATGTGTGAAAATAAACTAAAAGGCAGTGCTGGTGAGTGTCGGGTTTCTGAGCAATCCTAAAACTTCAAGGATCTTTATGCTCTGAAAGTCATACTGACTAACACAAATAAAAATAAAAGATTAGTGATAAAGTAGTTAATTAACACTCCATTTACTTAAGTTTTCTTTAACCTTATTTTCTACCATACTGTTTAAAAGTCATCCAAATTTAATATTTTCAATAAATTTTGAGAGAAGATAAATAGGCAAATTTCATCTCAGCCAAATAGTCACTCAAATTATAAGTGCTGTTGCTGTACCTTCCTCAACCTTGTTTCCCCTCATCCAGTTAAGACTTGGTTGTGCAGAGTTAGGGGCTCTCGCGGTGACATGATCGAAAGACTCTGACCTTTGTCACCAGATTACTCACTAAGGAGTCCCGGCTGGGGAAATGGAATTACTTGACATCCTCTCAGCAACTATGCTGTGTAAACCCACCAGCAGTTAGTGTTTTCCTTTCCCCACAATGGAGATGGATGGCCTGCTTTTCAGCGTGTGGCTGCGCAGGTGTGTATATTTGAATGTGTGTCTGTATGTCATTTGGGTGACGGGGAAGGAAGGAGTGAGACGTGGCTGTGATTGGCTGCTTGTTCTGAATGCAAATAACTCTACACTTTTCACCCTTATTGAATACATTAGTGTCTCAGGATGGGAGGAAGAATGAATAACTCCCAAAGACCTTCCTTAGTGATCCTGTGGTATCACTGAAGGTGCAAACTGGAATGTTTCTGAACAGGGGAAAAGCAACATATAAATGGCATTCCCAAAAAGACTGAAGAAAGAATAAGTGCAAGTTGACTCTTTGGGGGGTTTCCAGGAAAATAAAATGAATCATTTAATAAGTGCAGAGCTGATGCGTGACCGTCTGTGTCTGTTTCCCTCTGAACAGGGAAGAGAGTGAGAGCCAACAGAAAGTGGAGCAGAGTGCCCAGTCGCAAGTGTCCAGGAAAGAGAGGTTTCTATTTTTAATGGCAGTTACACGAGACTATTGGTTTTTATGCTTCAGACAGAGTGCTATGAAAGACCTTGTCCTCATAGTTGTTATTTCAGAGATAAAGCAGAAAGCAAGAGTGAGAGCCCCGATCATTAAGAAGAGCATGGCTTAGCTCCCTGTAGGTCACAGACTCAGCCACCAACTTCTGCCTCATAACCACGGGGACCCCCTGACGCCTTCAGTCTTTACACAGCCCCACGAGAGGGACCACTCACTCACTTCCCCTTCTAATCAGCACAAAATGATGTTTTTCATAATTCATATCTGAGGCTTTTCTGTTTCACCCTCTCTACATACTTTGTCAGGCAACATAAAAATATATTAGGCATATGCTTGTACACAAAGAGCTTATTATCAAATAGACATGAGAATATCTCTCCCACTATATTTTAGCTTTATGGAGACATTATTTTTTTTTTACCAATAAACTAACCAAACAATGGTTGAATGAATAAATGCCTAGTTATATTTACTTACACCCATGTGTAAAGGCAAATTTATGGCCAATGGTTAGAATTTACGTAAAAACAAATTTCAGCTCACTATAAGGAAGAACTAACAATTAGAGGTTTCCCAAAATGAAACAGACTGCTTTAAGCCATAAAATATTCCTCACTACAGGAAATATTCAAAGAAAAGCAGAATGTCCACTTTCCAGTGATGTTGCAGAAAGGATTACAAAATGATATGATTTTGTGCAAAACTAAAAATGTTAAGTTTTGTATGAAAGCAAATAGCAGTAAAAAAAAAAAAAGACTTGAACAACCAAAGAGCTTGTAAAATGAATCATGGATTAAAAAAAATCACTTCCAACTTAATGGAAATTGGATTTTGGAGTTGTATAATACTTGAAGCATGTGTAGGATTTTATATGAGGAAGATGGTAAGAGAACACACTCCAGGCAGGATAAACTTATCAAGGGCAATGATCAAGAAATAATAAACAAGAATGGTTTAGGAAATTAAAAGTTTTCAAATATGACTGGAAGGGACAATTTTTATTGGGAAGTACTGTGAGATAAGATGAAATGTTAGTTTGAGGCAATTGTTAGTGTAAGAAGACTGCATGCAGCCCAAAACTGGGTTTCTTTCCAAAGAGAAAACATGGTAGGAGATTATCCATCTTTACCATAAACAACATGAGGAAATATCATAAAATTGTTTTTCAGAAAGAGCTATTAATCTAAATTTAAACTGTCAAATAACATCAAAGGTTTACTTTTACAAGAACATTTCTAAATGTATTGAAAAACTTTATTTCCATAATAATTGATTCAATGGGCAGATAAATTTCCTTTTCCCTGAGCAATTCTACCACCAACCAATAGACCATATTGCAGGAAAGGAAAAATCTAAACACTTTCCCAAATTTGTTGCAATTTTATGATCAGTTTCCAGCATGAATTTTGTCTGGGGGTGGGGGGACACTAATAGCTTCTCTGCACTCATTAACCACATAAAGGACAAACTTTTGTATCAAATAATACAGACCAAATAAAACAGAGCTACATTCTTCTTTGCTTTACACTTTGTTCTTTTCCTTGTCTGGTTGCAAAAACCTTTGCATGATTTCCATGAAAATAGCTCCTGAATTGATGTGAGATTTTACTTACCCCAGGACCTGTACAGGCCTGCTTTTAATATGTTCCCATATTCTTCCCTGCTCTTCAGGGTACTGAGTTGCCATAAGGATAAACCAGGCAGACAGTCCTTAGACATTAGGGTTAATTTCTAATTTACCCCCCGTGCCTTTCTTTTATCATTGCAAACATGTTTGATGTCTAATTTGGTTTACTCTTACAAAAGCATGGTTTGGTACACATAAAACAGAATGGTTCTTCAGGCAGCAGTATGCTAAACTTTTAGAGATCTTGGAGCTCCATTTTTGTATTAATTGGTACAGGATTTTAATATCAAGCCAGCACATAAAAAGTAGACATCAACACTATAGTAAAATTATAGTAAAGCAGTTATTCTGTCTTTTGTTGTTATTTCCACATCACTCAGAAAGAGAAAGGTATTCTTTAAAATTAAAAACTGAGAACAATGAGAAAGAGAAATCTATTTTATTGAGAAAATAGGCCTTCTGTAGTGATACTCAGTGATAGATGAAGTGATAGGTTTGGAAACTTCTAGTGAAAGTTTGCAGCATTTATTGGTATCAAATATCAATCCAAAATGGATCATCATGGAAAAGCAACCAGTGGATTTAGAAGAATCCCACTCACCATTGTTTCTAGTTCTTTTCTTGGTACAGAATGTTGGGTAATGCTATAGACCCATTTGGGATCTTGAATGGGTAGAAGAGACAAAGAACAATTTAAGAGAAAGTGGGGAGAAGGAGGAATGGATCCATGGACACAGAAGATATGTCCCATTCAAGATTTGCTTTAATCTATCATATAATCGAAATTTGAAAGAGTTAATAGTGTAGGTTCACAGCATCTCAGAACTAAAAATCATTGTAGAAAAGAAGCTAAGCACAAAGATGCAAGCAATAAGTGAGTATAACTGCTTTGCAGACAGATTCATTTTAGTGAATATGTGCAGTTCTCTTGTTTTTTTCTGACCAGTAGAGCTATCACATATTATTCAAAGCACAGTTTTGGGGGCATCATTCACATCTTAGTCTAAGAGATGGAGAAAGACAATACTGGGATATGAAGAAAGATTTCTGAGAGCATCAGATCCTGTAAACGTAGCTCTGCCTGAATCTGTAAAAGTCAAAATACTCTCTTTGGGGATCAAGCCAGCACGAGTTGAGATTCTGTCACTCACAACCAATAGACCCATTAATTATTACAACCAAAAGGGAAATGTATACTTTTAATTATATTCTATTTTATGAGCAGAATTTATGGTGCATAAAAGCATTTTTCTAGTCAAAATAACCAGAATTATGTAAAGGCAGATAATCATTGGTCTACTTTCATTATGAGAAATAAGAACCATGTTAACCCTATGTTTGTTTTATGAATTTTGAATTGGAAATTTGCAAAAAATGCTAAAAATTCATAACTGCCACATAAACATGAGAACTCATTATTTTTCTTATTTTTTTACATCATTTTTGTTTCCATTTTTGTTCTATTTTTTTTGTTTCACATTTTTGCACATTATTACATCATATTGTGGGAACAATTTTATATCCTTTTATTATGAAAACTGCCTTGCATTTATAGTTTGAATTGATAATCCACACCACAAGTATACCACATTTAATTTTATAATTTTTCTGGTTTTGGATATTTTAATTATTTCTAAATTTTTAGTCATTTTAAATAGCATTATGGTAAACATCTTTAAATATAAATTTTTATTCAAATTTCTCATCATTTTATTAAGGTAGCATCCTAAAACTGGAATTTGTGGTTCAATAGGTAAAATAGTTTACAGCCTTTTTGTTCCTTGTTTCTCTTAATAACATAACTCCTTTTAAAAGTTTTCCAAATTTATTATCTCTATTCCCTAACCCCTCTCTTACTTGAACCCAGTCCAGGCAGATTTTTATCCCTACTGTTCCCCTGGAATCACTTTGCTAAGGTCACCAATGACTTTCACAGCCACAAATCCAATGATCTATTACCATTCCTTATCTTATTGAATCTCTCAGAATAATTTGACATTATGGCTGTTTTCTACTTGAAGCAGTATCTTTGCTTGAGTTGGAGATGCCACACTCTCCAGGTTTGCCTTCAACTTCACAAGCCACTTCTTGGTCTCCTTTTCTGGCTCATCCTCCTCTTGCTGACCTCTAGATGTTGCATCATCTCAGGGCTTAATCCTCAAACACGTATTCTACCTATACTCACTCTCTAAGTGATCTCATTCAGGAATATGGCTTTCATTACCATCTATGCATTGATGAGTCCCACGTTTTCACCTTCATCCCAGCCTTCTCCATGGAAAGCCAGGCTTATATATCTATAACCCATGTAACATCTACCCCAGATGTCTAACTGGCATCTAAATTTAAGGTATCTAAAACATAATGCCTGATTTCCTCCCATAAACTCTCCCCACACTCTTCCCCATTTCAGGAAAATGGCTATATAATTCGCCTAGCTACTACAGTCAGAAATTTTGGAATCTACTTTAACTTTTCTCTTTTTCCCACACCTCCCATTGTCAACAAACCAGCCCCAAAAGATATATTTTCTATCAAAAAGAAGTCTGACTTCATTTTTCAACTCAATAAGGACGTTACATGATGTGTTCCAGTGACAACCATTCATTTCATAATTCTAATTCTAAGGTAGACAGATGGATAAGGTAAGGAACCTTGCATTGAGGTTGTTGCCAGTTGAAATACATCTCTGTCTTGCAATATTTTTTGCTTAGCTGTTACAGACTTTCCCTCAGAAGCCAGAAGCTAATAAATTGTCTTTTTGTTTGGTACCTTGGAGATTTTTTAGCGAACTGAAGCAAGGCACTATTCAGGATGGTTGAGATGTCTACTTTTTCTTACGGGGGCGGGGAAGGGCGACGGTGGAAAGAGAAATGGGAAAGCAGAAGCGGCATGACGTCTGGGCCTCTAGCAGTTCTCGAGCAGAGCAGTTTTAGGAAAGTTTTCACATACCTCCAAGAGTACAGGACCCCAGTTTGAAGACTGCTGGTCTAAAATGGGACCCTATCACAGTCACATTTGTCACCAGCAAACACATATCTAGAAGGAATATAAGTTACTCCAACATACTTACTGAAGAGTCATCCCCCCCACTCATTTGAGATGCTGTCTTTACCATATACTAAATGTCCATATACAATTGGGCCTAATTACTGATTGGCTATTCCATTCAATTAACCTGTCTGCAGAGTCTTAATTTTCACTTAAGAATTTTCTTTCCTTTCTCATTCTTTTCACTTTCGTGCAATAGAAAATGTGCTCTCTTCTTCCACGCTTTCTTTTAACTGTTTCTTGTTTTGACATATGAAAGACAGGAATGTTTTTTCAAATGTTGTTCATATTATAACCAGTCTTTTGGTAGTGGTCTTTGTTTTCTTTTAGGTTTTCTGATATGCAATCATCTCATCTGCAAACATGCAGATGATATTTTACTCTTTCTTTCCAATTCTTATGCTTCTAATTGTTTTTGTCTGGGCTGACTGCATAAGCTAGTAGCTCCAACACAATGTTAAATAGTGGTAGAGGTAATGGACATCTTTCTTCTCCTTCTACTTTAATAGGAAAGCTTCTTGTGCTTCCCCATAAGTAGGTGCTGGTTTGGGGTTGAGGCATATGCAGTTTTTACATTAAAGGATTAATTATCAGTTTCTAATTTTGAGGGTGTTTAACATGAATGTGTGTTACCTTTTGTCAAATGCCCTTCCTACATCAATAGAGATAATCATATGATTTTCCTTCTTAGCTCTTGTGCCAGCTATTAAGCTCCTGATTCTAAGCTACAAATACTTTGCTCTTATATTTTGCTTCGCTAGTAGTAAGTGCTGATGCCTATCAAGCACTGCCCCCTAGAGCTAGTTAACTTTTTAGGCATATTTTTCTTATCTCCCCAACTGTATAACTAGCATATTCTATTTTATACATTTTCTTAAACATCCCCAGGGTTAAGTTGAATAAACTTGTTGAGGTAACAGCACTCAACATTTATCGTTTACCTGCCACAACCTCTGTTTATCATTGCCCAGGAAAATCATTAATCATCTTTAACTAGATATATGCCTGCTCATACTTACCTGGAATTTTGAAATCACCGTACTGGAGACAGGAGAGAATAAAATTCCCAGGGAACACTCATTTAAATGTCACTTCTTCCAAGCAACTGGGACAGCTCCTTCGACTCTTCCCAGACTAAAATACCCTTCTTTGAGAATATTCCTGGTAAGTATCCTCATCAATAGAGAGAAAAATGTCAAAAAGAAATCTAGAAATTTTGCTAGCATTTCTGTGATTTCAGACTTGATGTGATGTGGGGATGTTCTGATTGGGAAGAAGAATGATCATAAGGTTACCAGGAAAGTGTACCAATTTACAAACAGCTAGATTCTCCAGTGACTACCTCATGTGTCTATTATTTTCTTCTCTGGCAGAAATGTGAGGACAGGGGCAGGTAGAGTCCAGTCTTACCCATACCCTGCATCTCCAGAAGAAAGCTAACTCCAGTCTGAGGTCCAATAACACTGTATCTAGGAGAAGCTAGGAGAATGCTAGGAGAAGCAGACTCTCCCTGTTTTACATAATTTCATACATGAAGAACGGAAGGGTAATATCCACAGTTAACTCCAAAGAAGATCTCTTTGCTTTTCAGACTCTCACCATGGAGGCTCAGCCACTTACCTCACAACCACAATAAGAAACAAAGGAAGAAAAGAATGCGGAAAGACTTGCCAGGGCCAGGCCTTTTTCCAGGAAGCATAGCTGAGAAGATGTGGGTAAGTGGTAGCACCTAGAACTGAAAGGGTGAGAACTGGAGGCAAAGAACAGAAGAGAGCTTTCCTCCCTATCCTCTCTTCATCTGCAGTCCCTAATCATTGCTGCAAATACAGGAGAACCTAAAGCAGAGTTGCAGAAAGCTAATATGTAAAATACAAGAAATCACCAGAGTCTGCACGGGTGCCCAGATCTAAATGTAAGAAGCGCATGTTTGCAAAAGCACTAACATGTTCAGAATTAGCCATATACCAAGCTACTTTCTCACACCTGGGAACATATTAAAAGAAAGGACGCTATATTTCCCTTCTTTGTATTTTTAGAGAAAATTCGGAAAAGGTCTAACTCTTAACTAATTTAAAGCTGTTCAGATTGAGAGATATAAAAAAGCTCTGGTAGGGAAAGAATCAGTTGAGGGAAAGAATCAGATCTTCTCCCAACCTATTTATAGCCCTCAGAATGTACTTACAGTGTCATATAGGCAAAGAACCTGCATAGATTCCCATCAAAGCTGAGCAGAGTGAGGGAGGGAGTTTCACGTGTTAAGGATATTCAGATAGTCATCACCGGAGAAGAGAACATTTTAACACTATGTTTGTTTTCTTTCCTTTTTGTTTGCTTTTTGCCTGTTGGTATGTTCTATCTACCTTTAATTTAACATAATGAGTTACTTTGCATTAAGAGGGAAACGAAGAAAAAAAAAATTAATAAAAAAGTTCAGACCACATGGGGGCAGTGCTTCCATTGCCAAAGGCACTGCAGGAAACCAGAACAAGGTGAATGGAGCCGCAGGAGGGAGGACAGTCAGTGATGTGTTTAATGTGACAGTGATGTTTTCGACTGGCTGTGAAAACAGAATGAAGATCCCCTAGGGCTTCCAAACCAAAAGAGCCAGAAGAATCCAGGACAGTGAACTAGGCCCATTGAACATGGTCAGTTCCAGGCCACCAAACTGAATGCACAGAGGCCCCAGGAAGAAGAAAGTATGGAACCACCCTGAGTGCTTCCCTGATGCTCCTGTGTGTGCGGCTGACCTGTGAGTGGGGGTGGGGGAGTAGGAAGGAGGGGAGGAAAGGCACAAGCAACAACAGAAAGTGGGGATAGCCCTGGCATTGAAATTAAAGGGATCTCAGGGACAATCTGGGCTCTCTAAGGAACGTAAAACAAATAAGGAAAATTCTTAAACAAAACAAAACAGTTTGTGTATGAAAATTTTTCATTGCTCCAGAGCAGGGTCAAATGGACAACTGCCAGTGCAACAGAGTCCTCCCTCCCTGAAAGTCAAGGAAGGCAACAGCTTCACACTGAACTGCAGTTACAGAGACAGCGCTTCAGATTTCTCCCAATGGTTTAGGCAGGATCCTGAGGAAGGCCTCGTCTGCCTGATACAAATGTGATCAAATGTGGGGGAGAAGATCAGTGGAAGATTCACAGCCAGGCTTAATAAAGGAGATGGGCACTTTTCCCTGCACATACAGGATTCCCTGCTCCATGACTCAACTGTGTTCCTCTGTGCAGCGAGTACACAGTGCCCCGCAGGCACCTACACCCGTACCCAAAACTTGCTGAGCGGCCCACGCACGCCTCCTTTATAAGGGCCCTAGGACATTTACTGTAACTTTGCTGTGAACAAAAAGCAATAGGAGCGGCTTTTTTATAACATAACGTCAAACATTGCATTTGAAGACCGTGTACAAGAGGAATGATGCTTTCAAATACTATCTTATGTATTTTGTTTCTCAGTGTGAAGCCCTTACTCTGTTAAAACGAGTCTAAAACTTGAGGCTTGATATCAGAGAAGAGAGAACACTAAAGAACAAAGAAAGAACATAGTAAAATTCTTGCCTTTGAGCTCCTTTGTAGACTTTTACAAAGATACAGAAAATACAAAATCTTGAAAGCCATGACCATCATGTTCAGTATTTTAAAAATATATATATTTTAACATTCCAAAAAGATTGACTTTGAAGATCAAGTACCAAAATCTGAGGGAAAATGGTACAAAGTTCATAAAGGAAGAGTGAAAACGAGAACACAATACGATGGAAAAGCTGGTTCCTCCTCAAAAGGGATGAAAGTTCAACAAGCTGGCTAGAGAAAAAGTCAAGGGGGATGACTAGAGGTTATAAGCAGTGAGTCTTTTTGAAAAGTGCCCAGCATCCTGCTCTTTTCTAGGGTCAGAACCCTGAGCAGATGGGGTAGGAGGAGGGTGAACCACATTTAGGGATGATTATGAACTGAAGGAGCAGTGAGTGTAGGCACAAACTGCTTTGATCATTGTGTCTCACGTCAATACCCACAAAAGAGCACGCTCTACCGAGGAAGCACTGAACCACCATGTGGACAAGATGATCCATCCAGAGGATGTTGGCCAGCCAGAGGATGTCTGTCCTTGTCCATTTCAGCACTTGAACAATATACTCATGAATAGATTAGCCAAGATGACAGAATTGAGGTTCTCCATAAGCCCAGAAGCATGAGTTTTCTCTCACCAAGACAGATTTAGCTACTTCTGCTGCCAAATATCCATCCTGTCAGCAGTAGTCCATGAACCTTCAACATGGAATCATCCCTCAAGGAGACCAACCACCCACTGGTTGGCAAGTTGATAACATTGAACCACTTCCACCCTGGAGGTATCAGAAATTTTTTATTATTAATACATATTCTGGGTATGAGTTTTTTTCCCCTCCACAGTGCTACACACAGCCACATGAACCGAGGGCTTGGAGTGTCTGATTGATTATGATGATCATCAAGGGATCTCACATCCCTTTGCATCAAAGGACCCACTTTATAGCAAGGTGGCATGACAATGGGCATGTGTCCATTAGGTATACTGACCCTACAACATAGAGTATTAGCCACAAACTACTAGCCTGATAGAACTTTGGAGTGACCACTTAAGGGCTCAGCTACAGCACCAGATTACGTATAGCACTCTGAGGCATTGAAAAGCTATTCTTCAAGATAATTCTGTGTCCCTGTTGTATAAAATACATAGACCTGGGCACCGAGGGGTAGAAGTAGGACTGTCTTCCCATCAACTCCCACTGTCAATGACCCACTTTTATGCTTCCTGTTCTCACAACTGTAGGTTCTGCCGAACTAGAGGTCCTGTTTCCCTTTGAGGGGAAAAGGGAGGAGGATTTTTCTACTAGGGAAACAGAAAGGTTTTGACCAAACCTAAAGTTACCTACACTGCCTAGTAATTTGGGGATCCTCATACCAGTAGACCAGAAGGCCAAGAAAGGAATTACTACACTGGCAGGGATAATTGATCTTGATTATCATGAAACTGTAGGGTTGTTACTACCTAGTGGGAGCTGGGAAAATATGTCTAAAACTCAGAGGATTCACTGGGATGACTTTCAGCACTTTTATGCCAGTGATTACTGTAAACAGGCAATTGTAGCCACTGTGGCCTGACTAGAGCAGAATAGTCAGGGGCTTAGACTCCTCAGGGATGAAGGTCTTGTCTAAGTCACCTCCCTGGGAAAGAAATCTAGACCAGTAGAAGTGTTAGCCAAAGGTGAAGAGAATCAAGAATGAGTGGTATAGAAGGTATATGGAAGAAGATAATAAATATGAATTATAGCCATGGAATCAACTACAGCAAGCCTAACTTGTCCTACTAACCCCCCTATTGTCTTTTGTTTTTAAGTACTAGTTATCTGAGTGGATTTAACAGAGCACAAGTGGGTCTCAGCAGAGCAAGGAATGAACTATTCAGATGCTGTTAATGCCCCACCCATATCCCCTTGGCAGTCACTTCAATACCCTGAACATTGCTCTCTGAATATCCCAGCAACTCTGAAGACTACTTTCTGGCCATGGGAGAGAGATGGAGGGTGTTCACAGCAAGCTAGAAATGGCAAGAGTTAGTGTCCCAAAAGCAGTCCTTGATCAGTGATGGACAATGAGCTTATAGATGAGTACTCTAGTTTCTTCATGCCTCATTTGGGATAACTCCAAAAGGTGTGCTATCCTCTCTCCCAGAGTTACCCAGCTGGATTAAGTTCCACTTGCCTGTAGTGGTAACTGTCTTGATGGCACACCCTGCATTGGCTTCCTTACTTCCATGATTTACTCCCTACCAATGTTTCCCAGAATCACCAGCAATAAACTACATGCACACAAATCCTTCTATTGGAGCTGACTCTCGGGGATCCAAAATCAAGATTCAGGAATTCAAATCATGAGACAAGGATGAAGATGATCTAGAAGAAACTCTGGTGCTCCTTCTTCCATGGTCATCAAAGTGAGCTTTGCAGCACAAGGAGTTTTAGCATCCTCAGTTAGGGCTGGGCCCAATGCTCGTGACTCCCTGCACATCTCTCTGAGGGGGGACACTCAGCCACCTACCTCTGGTACAGAGAACCCTTGCCCCTGTGACAGCACTTGATAGGTAACAGGGCCCTTTCATATTCCCAGCTTGGAAACTCCAATTCTGGAATTACATAAGGATACTTGCCACTCCCTCTGGAAATGCAAAATTCTAATGAATCAGAGTACAGTTTTTAAAAAGTTCTTTGTTCACAATATTTCTTCCAAATGGAATGGGAATGATCAGAGCAACTCAATATAAATATAAACTAAATTTTTGAGTCAATTTAATGCTGAGGACTTTACAATAGTTATTTCAGAGCTTCCTGATGTAGCATAAACACGGTCTTTTTTTTTAATCCATGGAGAATATAAACACAGTTAGACTCTACATGTTCTGCTTTTACTTATCTCTGAATTTAGTCAGTGCTCTTTCAGTCACAAGCTTATATATTTTTTCTCATTCTTTGCATATTTTGAGAAATTGTAAAAATGTAAAAAATTGAATACATTAATATAACAGGTATATTCTTATCACCCATAATTAAGTGTTCACATTTTCTCAGATTTGCCTTGTCATTTTTGTTAAAAAAAAGAAGAAGAAGAAGAGGAAAATCACAGAGTTTGCCATTGTTGCGAATGAATCCGTCACTTCCTCCCACCATTCCACTCTCCTCTCCAAGATTAGGTTTTATCAAGAATAAATTTGCCAGCTCCATTTCCTCTTTATTTTCTTCCTAGACTAAAAGAACTCAGAAAACATTTTTCACTGTCGTTTGAAATTATAACCAAAGGCCTATTTTCTGAAAGAGAGACCAAAAGGTGTTAGGAAAACTTTCCTCGCTGAGACATAATCATCCGTCCCACCTGTCATAGCATTTCCTGCTTTGAAGGAGAGTTGTCACCAAGCACAGAGGAGAACCCAGATCAGAGCAGGAGACTTTTCACCCTGCAGGGGAACGCTGTCAGCATGACACTTGCTAGCTGGCTGTGGGCAGTTGTGGTCTCTACCTGTCTTGGTAATGAAGGTGTAGGTCTTTATTTATAATGGCATCTAATGGGGCTATGAAGTAAGAGGAAAGATTAATAGAACAGAACTGCATTGTCTCTTAGAGCCCAGCTACCTGGAGATAGAAAGCAGGTATATGCTGCCTGAGGCTTGAATCAAAAAGAAAAGTGGTTGGGAATGGGAACCAGCTTGTGAGTCTGTCTGTTCCTCTCTCTGACATGATATGCCGGTAAAGCCCCTTCTCTCCTCTTTCCCACAGGATCCAGCGTGGCCCAGACAGTCACTCAGTCTCAACCAGAGATGTCTGTGCGGGAGGCAGAGACGGTGACCCTGGACTGCACATATGACACTAGTGAGAGTAATTATTATTTGTTCTGGTATAAACAGCCTCCCAGCAGGCAGATGATTCTCATTATTCGCCAAGAAGCTTATAAGCAACAGAATGCAACAGAGAATCGCTTCTCTGTGAACTTCCAGAAAGCAGCCAAATCTCTCAGTCTCAAGATCTCAGCCTCACAGCTGGGGGATGCTGCGATGTATTTCTGTGCTTTCATGGGACCCACAGTGAGACAAGCAACAAGGAGAGGCTTACAGAAACCCCAGACCTCAGTGTCTGTGCAAAGGTCGGGGGTGTGGAGTGGCTGGTGTAACAGGTATAGAAAAATCATTGACTTCTCTTGGGAATAAAAGCTCCTCCTATCTGACTATAAGAAACACAGAGAGATGGATGTCTGAAACCTTCACTACTTAAAGTAACAATAAAGATAATGACATATGCAGTGCTTTCCAGTTTTACAAAGTGCCTTCATGGGTACTATTGCATTGATCCTCAGAGCTTTGTATGGTACAGTAACAGGTCAGACTTCCTAAGCATTTTCTCTGTCCAGAGAATCTTTATAATTTGCCTGGGAGTGCTTACCTCCAGGAATCTTAACCTTTTCCATTTTATTAATTGTTGCTTGTTCTTTTAATTGTCCATCTAGTCCAAAACTGCATCTCCTCAGAACAAGGTACCCACTTTAGAACACAACAGGTGTGACACAGGGGGCATAACAAGAGAGGGGATTGACCAGGTCCACCACGGACTTCAGAGATGACTTAGGTCCATGGTACTAGGTAAGAGGGTCTAGGAGAATGATGGCATGGCCTGTGAAAGGCTCTGCTGAGGAGTCAGCCCAGGGGCCACACCCTCAGTGGTTGGAATGCTATCCTCCAGGAAGCGATAATGTTTATTAAACCACTGCTGATATATGCTGCTGTGGCAGGAGTTTAGAAACCAAGAAATGGAAGTAAAATACAGTCTTCTCATATCACTCCCTGTAACTCATTTGCAGAATTTGTGTTTCCCTTTCCCACAAGGCTCTGCTGGACTGGAGGTCTTAGTTCCCAGGCGAAGGATGCCTCGAGCAGAGGATTCAGTAACCTATAGGTGTGACTGCCACCGAGGTCACTTTGAACTCCTGTGTGAATGGTCCAGCAGGCAAACAGAGAGAGTTATTAGAACGGAGGGTAATTGACCCTGATTGTCATGAAGGACCAGGTTGTTATGACACAATGAGGGTAAGGAGGAATGTGTCTAGAACTTAAGTGTTTCACTTTGGTGTCTCCTGGTGTTTTCATGCCTGATAAAAACAACAAGTGGCAGTTGTAGCCACAAGGCCTGAAAAGGGCAAAGTGCCCAAGAACTGAGCCCCCTCAGCAATGAAGACCTAAAGATCTGAAGCTCATGTCATGCAACCTTCCTGTATTAAGTGTTTTAAAGAGATTACAGTGAGCCATACCCCTGAAGACTCAGGGACACCGTGGCAATAATACAGGGCAAGCACCCATCTGAGTAGTGCAAAGAAAGGACTATAACTGATATCACATGTGCCTGTTGTCCAGGTAAATGCCTATCTCTGATTTTAGCCAGAGCTGTGGTAGACAATTCTGGGGGATCTCACACTCACCTCAAGCTGATAACATCCAACATTAAGTACACGCTGTGTATGCTCTTTTACTTCCTTCCCCAGGGCTTTCTCTGACAGCTCAGGAGCTTCCTCAGCCATGGGCAAGCGCAGCCTGAAAGTGTAGGCCCTACGCTATAGGGCAATTACCACCCCTACTGGCAAGCACCAACCAGTGGGGAAAGAGAGCCAGTGGATAAATGCACTAGCTTTGTGTTCTGCAAGTAGACATTTCCGAGAGGCATCCTGTGTGCTTCTTGGGAGATTCTGGCAGAATCAAACCCCAGTGTCGCTTTACCCATTTTCTCACTCCTGCTTCCTAAGAGCGCTTCCTAAATAAACTACTGTCACCTGAGTCCTTGCTGCAGGCTTTATTTTCGGGAGAAACCCAAACTAATTCAGAGAGTCTTTGAAAATTTAATAGAGAAAGAACAGAGGAGAGTTGAGGTGAACCCTGCTCAGTTCTCTAGATATTCCTTAATCCTGTCAAGTTAATCCAGTCATGTTTTAATTAAACAAAGGGTAGTTGTGTTGTGAGTTTGTTTCTCTCACTTTCTGTTTGACAGTTTATTTTCCTCTGTTAGATAGGTTATTAGTAAGACCACCTTTCAATCTGTTTATGAGTTGCAGATTTATATTTATACTAAATCAAAAGGCCTTGATATTTAAAATGTACCCTGTTCTTCCTTTTATCACTGCTTTACCTTTTCAAAGAAACCTCTTTCTTCCCCTTGATATTCTTTCAGGAATATAGGATAATTATAATATAAATTTTAAGTATAATCTTAGGGTTTTACCGGGGCTTATTATGTGCCTAACACCATTCCAAGAGCAGTGAAGAGTGCTGAAGGGTACAGGCAAACTCTGTCCACACAGTGACTGTAGTGTATCTGGGGAGGAAAGGTGAGTACCTTGAAACAACGGCAAATGCCTCAAGAAGGTATGTCACTGAGAGTCAGATTGTGTGGTTCAGATTCAGTTACTGTATGACATTGGAGGAGAAGGAATTAAAATTAACCATTGCACTATCCAAGAAGAAAAGAATTTTATCATCTAATGTAATCATTTGAACAGTCTTTCATCCATAGGTACAGGATGAAAAGTATCTAGGTAGAATAAATCTGATGGCTTTGTTTCCATTCTTATTAACACGAGCTTTGCAGCACAGGGAAGACTAGCAGCCTCCTTTGGCACTAGTGCCAGCTCCACCACTCCCTGCACAACAAGACCACCAGCCAAGGGACTCAGCCACCTACCTCTGTGCCACAGGGAGCCTATGTGCCCCAGAGAGCACCTAAATGCACCGGGCCCCACACCCAGCATTGGGACCCCCACTCGGGGGTTGGTAAACAATCTCCATCACTTCCTCTGACAAAAGAAAATGGTGAATGAATATAAAAAATCACAGAAAATCTTTCTAAAAAAACTTTTAAAAAGTTTTTTGTCCACTGTATTTTCAGATAAGGAGTTGAGAGTAATGAGAACACTAACAATGAGCTGCCTGAGGTAATCAAGACTGGGGACCCTTGTGCTATTTAGTGAAGATCCTCCCAGCTAGGAGGGAATGGTGCCATGATTAGAGCAGCTTCTCCCACTTGGGCCATTGATTGCTGATGTGCCTCAGTTTCTGCATCTGGAAAAGTTCTCCCATGAGAACATGGGAGTAGGTATATGAGACTCATATTTTTCTCCTGGTTTTTACTTTTTATAGTCTCACTAGCTAACTCTGATGAGAAATCCTGCAATGGTAGTTGCCAGATAGAGTTGCATCTCAAGGGAGCACATTGGAATTTCTCAGACTGCCCAGGAGGGGTTCTACTTGCAGAAAAAAACAACTGTCTGTTTCACCCTCACCCCCATATTTGCTCAATTAAAAGTTTTTTCATATACATCAGTTTATTTGATCTTCAGTGTTTAATAACTTGATTAAATATCTGTGGGAGTTGGGAACTGATTGGATGGTGAATATAAGACCCTAAAGTTCTGATTGCCTAGACCCTTGGATCAGAAAAGGATCTAAAATGGCAAGATAGACCCTCTGGCTTGGGATCCCTAATCAGCATTATGGGCAACATGAGAGAAAGAAAACATTTACTCCTGAGAGTCTCATTAGCGAACTCAAAGCTTCAACTGTACTGAGATTGGGAGAGAAGACAGCCCAATCATCTAGAGTTTCCTACGGAGACTGGAGAGGAGACGGTGGGGGGTTGGAAATCATAAAGTAATAACAGATTTGCCAATGTCCTGTGACTTTGCCCAGAAAATAGTAGGTACAGTAGAAGTTTAACACTGAGCAAACAAAAGAAAAAACTGTGCCACCCACAGCAACTCAGCAAGCTGTACTTTAAGAAGTCCTCTGGAGTTAAGAACAGCTGTGGCAAAATGCTCACTGTTAACCACTCTTTCCAAATGGAAATAACAAACAGGAAGGGAGCACTAAGGCCACCACTCCCTATATGGCAAGTCAGCCTTTAATTTAGTCTTTTATTCTCCTTCTTGTTTTACAGGAGTAAAAAGTTTATATAAAGCTGAACCATAGAGATGGCCTTGTCTAAGACTGGATGACACAAATTCAATATAGAGAGAAAAATTAATGCAAATGAGACTAGTGGTTCCCTGCATTGTGAGTTTTCATTTTTGCTCTGTTGCCTCTTCTATAAAATGAAGACTGCAATTCCTGACCTTTCCTCTCCCATAGAAGAGCGTGTGCACGAGGAAAAATAAGACGCCTTTGAAAAGCTGCCGGCTGTGCAACACAGAATGCTCCCAAATGAACTTTATGTTAATTGTTCTGACTCTTCCTTCACAAAGTCATTAATAGAAGGGCACAAAAGTCCTTATAGGAACATTTGCCACCAGGATTGTAGAGCTCCCTGACACAACCAAAATCAGGGTTTTTTTAAAAAAAAAAGAAAAGAAAAGTCTTCAGCAAATTACAGTGCAATTAGTTATCAAAATCCTGGTTTCAATTTTCTCTAGATTGTTACTGATATTATTGTCATTATTTTAATCATTTCTCAAAAAGATACAGTTTGATCAAAGAATAATATAACCAATACCTATTTTATCACAGCCCAGAGACTATTTTTTGATATTGGCTTGGCGGGGGGAGGGGGGGGGGAAGAAAGGAAAGCGAGAGGGAGGAAAGAAAGGGAGGGAGGGAAAGAGGAAGGAAGGAAGCAAAAGAAAGAAAGAGAGAGGGGGGAGGGTGACAGGAAGAGAGAGAAAAGCCTACGGAGAAAATTGAAGTCCCATTAACTTTGCCTGTTTTTCCTCCACTCATCTCCTTCTCTCCAAATTACATCTTTACAAAAACAATTTACCAGCTCCTTCCCTCCTCATTTTTATCCCAGAATAAGTTACAATTCTGACATCTTTTTTTGTTTGACATTATATAGCCACTGGTTTATTCTCTGAAGCAAAAGACAAAAAGCACTGATGAGCTTTCCCGAGGGAGATGTCATCAACAGCCCTCCTGCCGTCCTCTTTCCTGTTCTGAAGCAGTGACGTCAGGAGCACAGCTGATAAGAAGGTTCGGGTCAGAACAGGAGATTTCTCAGCCTGCAAGAGGGAGCTGCCAGGATGACATGCCCTGGCTTAGTGAGGGCACGCGTGGGCTCCACCTGTCTTGGTAAGGAAGGCACTTGTATTTGCTTTGACTAGCATCCAGCAGGACTGGAAAGTAGGAAGAAAGATTAATAATAGGCCAGGGATCTTATCTCCTCATTGGGCCCATGTATTGTGGGCAAGGAAGCTGATGGATTTTGCCTGAAGTTTGGATCAAGAAGAAGAAAGGAGGGTGGGGATGGGAACCAGCTTGTAAGTCTGTCTGTTCCTCTCTCTGACATGATATGCCAGTGAAGCCCCTTCTCTCCTCTTTCCCACAGGATCCAGCGTGGCCCAGACAGTCACTCAGTCTCAACCAGAGATGTCTGTGCGGGAGGCAGAGACGGTGACCCTGGACTGCGCATATGACACCAGTGCGAGTTATTATGATTTGTTCTGGTATAAACACACTCCCAGGGGGCAGATGATTCTCATTTTTCGCCAAGAATCTCATAAGCAACAGACTGCAAGACAGAATCGCTTCTCTGTGAACTTCCAGAAAGCAGCCAAATCCTTCAGTCTCAAGATCTCAGCCTCACAGTTGGGGGACGCCGCGATGTATTTCTGTCCTCTCTCGGTGCGTTCTGAGAAAGCACAGTGAGACAAGCGATAGGGACCTCAGACCTCAGGGTCTGTGCAGAAGTCGTGGGGGGTGGGGAGTGTTCAGCGTTCAGGTACATGCAGAGGAAATCATTGTCTTCTCTGAAGGAAAAAAATAATAATGCCCGCCCCGGCCCTTCACTGTTAAGCTCCCTTGTGGAGCATTTAATTCTGTCTGCCCACTTTGGGTGAGTGAAGGAGAGTTTGGAATGACACTCTCAGAGCTGAAATAATTAAGTCCAATGAGTGGGTTCCGAAGCTTAGGTTGGAGGTATGTTTAGAATGAGTGGTGGGAGTGACCCGATCTGAAAGAGGCCAAGGCCAAATTGCCCAATCATAATTCGGATCGCTGAGTCATTTCCCAAACCCCCCCCCCCCACCACTCACCCTAAACACATCAGCTCCGGGGATGCCACGCCCCAGCTCAGCTCAGAACCCAGGCTTCGGCTTGTCTGGAAAAGTGGGTTAGACACCAAGCTCGGTGAAAAAAGCATCCCTCTCGCACGAGGAAGATACTGTCAGGCTATTCGGGGGTTTTTTGGTTTGTTTTTTTGTTTTTTGTTTTTTGTGTTTCTTAAAAGACCAGGGTGTCTCCGTCACCCAGGCTGGAGTCCAGTGGTATGATCATAGCTCCCTGTGGCCTCGAACTCCTGGGCTCAAGCGATCCTCCTGCCTCAGCCTCCCAAGTAGTTGGAACTACAGGCACGCAGGCCAGCTAATTTATTTTTTAGTTTTTTTAAAGACGGGGCCTCACTACGTTGCCCAGGCTGGTCTTGAGCTCCCGGCCTCAAGTGATCCATCTGCCTCTGCCTCCGGAGTACTATTCAGATTTTATCTTCTCTTTTATCCCTGAGGCCCAATGAGTCACCACTACTTACAGATTCAGGCTAGTTATCAGGTTTTGTATCAGAGTTTGTTTCTCTTTTCCATCCTTACTTCTAGTGTCTTCATACCGCTCCTCTCATTTGCATTAATAAATAATTATTCATCTAGTCTCTCCATCCTAAATTGTGCCCCCCTTCAAATCTTGCTTTTCACAGCCACCCAAGTGATCTTCCTTCAATAAAAGTCAGATTATGTCCACCCCTACTTCAATAAAGCCCCATTTCCCACAGAAATGGGAGAATGTGATTATTCAGAATGTAAGTCCTTCAGAACAGAGGCCACCTCTGTATCTCCAGCACCTACCATGCCTCACACGGTAAATGGTCACAAATCATTTACTGATGAATTAATTAGTCCCCTGCTTAGCAATTCAGCCTTATTTGTTGCCATATTCCCATCCACCCCCCATACACTCCCATCATTTCAGTACATGAAATTGTTTCCTGTATCTGTGCCTTTGCTGGCACTGTTCCCTCAGTGTGGAATGTCCATCCGCACTTAACCACTTGGCTATGATTTAAGAGGTTTGCAAACTTCCCCTTCTCTCTGAATTCTTGTCCTGATTCTCTTGCTCCAGTAGAACTGGCCACTTCCTCCTTTATCCCGAAACAAACTGAAACCATAAGCATATTTCTAATGTAGCAAATCTAACACATTGTGGTACTTACATGTGTTTTTCACTATCGCCCCACTAAAATGCAAATTTTAGTTAATAGGGACAGAGTTTTATTCATTTCAATAGCAACAGTGGCTACAACATTCCTTAATTCACAGATATGATTTTTTTTAAGTTTTTTGAATAAAGTTAATTGATTGATGGTATTTTCCTCATAACACATGATAAAGTAAAAAATAATAAACTTTTTTCTGCCATCTCATCCATAGTTGTGTTAACTCAGGATTCTGAGCTAATTCATAGCATGGTATGGCATGCTGAAAATTAATAGTAACTACAATATCATGTTGATAATAATGAGTGGTAGCTAACCCTCATTAAGTATGTACATGTGCCCCACATTCTGATAGGTGCATAATATATATTATTTCATTTAGTAGTCCCAACAAATCTATGCTGTAGGTACTATTAATATCCCAATTTTATGAGGAATTAAAGCCTAAAGAGGTCAACTTGCCTAGAATCACACAATGTATGTGTGACTCCTTAACCACCGGACTCTTTGCCTCCCCAAAGGGTGGCAAAATTCTATAGTGTCTCAGTCTCATTAATTTAATAGACATATAAACAGAATATAAGAAATAAATGCATGAAAACAGTGCAGTACTGTATATACACTTATAGTCTGTTTTCATTTTATCTGGTGTAGTAATTGCAAGACGGGAATGATTTCATTTATCTTTCTTAATAGAAGTTAAATGTAAAAACAACACTATTACCATTCATGTTTTACATAGGAAATTTGTACCCTTTTAAACATTAGTTTGCAGATATCTGACTTGTGAATATCCAATATTTTAAACTTCTTCAATGCAAAGTGCTTTTTTCTCATAAGTTACTCTAAAACCCAAGATGTTTTTAGGGCTTGACCTAGAACTCTGGCTCTCTCACCTGGAAAAAAAATTGATAGGTCTTCATTTTAATCATTTGAACACTGGACTTGAAATGTACCAGAGCCTCCTGCTGCCAAAAATTAATTTGTACATGCATCAGGGCATGCACCGAGTGTGTGGCCTAGTTTCAGGGGAACTGTGCCTGTGGTTATTTTGTGCGCTAATGTGAGCTTGTGCATCAGCACAGGGTCTGTCATTGACTGGAATACTGGGCTGTGACTCAGAAAACCTGTTTCTATTTTTGCCTTTTAAAATGACTCCTAAAAGTTATTTAGCACTGGTTTTGAGGGGCTATGAGGATTGGTTGTCAGGGAGCTTATGCTGGGTCCCTAGAAAACTTCTCTGTAATCCAGAGAGAGGAGTGGAGGTGCCTTGTGGGTTCAAGGACAAGGAGTCCGGTTGATGCTCTCCCCAGGCAGACACTCTCCCAGGCCAGCAGTGTGGCGTTGGTCCTTTATTACTCTTTTGAGAAGAGCACTTCTGATTCTCCACTCAGTGTGGACTTAGTCCAGAGGAAGGCAAGATCTCTCGGGGAGGGCGGAGTGGGGGAGGTCCTGGGTGTGGCTAGGAAGTTGAGTCTATGCAATACATATATACACATGTATTAAGATCTACATCTATATATGTGTGTGTGTATATATATATATAGTATGGACTTATGTGAGGGTGTATATATATGTTCCTATTCCTCTCAGAGAGGCCATATTCTGGCAACTCCCTTATTCCCCATTCCCGACAATCCTGTTAGATCTAGCCTTAGATATCCCAGGAGATTCTCTTTTAGAAAAGTGCCCTGTAGCTAGGAGTTAATCTTCATCATGGCTATTTCAATACAGGATTCCTATTGACCCAGTGTATTACCATTTTCTTTCCTTCATGCAACTGTGCTTTGTCATGATGCTATAAGTTTACCATGAGGGATATCAAAAAAACAGTCCTACAGAACTCGTTATTGGACATACTGTAAGTTCTTTATTGAGGATGTAGTTGACATATTATCTCGTTTTTTTATGAGATGCCCTAAGAAAAATTTCTCTGAAGACTTAGTACGTGGACCACTTGTATCTATATTTGTGGTTTGTTTTTATCATATAAGCATGGTAATTACCAAAGGACTGATCATTTTCCTTTTTTTCATTACGAATAAGTTCAGAGACAATGTTAGCTCAACTCTAACAATAGTGACTGCATATATTTTAATTCCAAATCTAATCCAAAGTTTATGTTCCTGTCATTTTTTTCTTCTTGATTTTTGTCCTTCTTTGTTGTTGTTGCTTCTGTTTTTGTAGATTTTGTTGTGCCATATGCCTCTTTCAAAGATAGCTAAAACAGTGTATGAATTCAGTGGGATGGATAAATAGACGAGTGGATGAATGAATGAAGCAGAGAGAACAAAAGGAAATTTATGTGGTAGGCTCCCAAACTTACATTATACTTAGATGCAGGTGGAAAGATATACAAAGAAAAAATTTCTCTAATACATCCAATATTTCCCATGAACTATTCCATCCACCAAGTAGTTATTAACGTTAAGTTTTGAAACTTGCAATTAACAATGCCTCAGTTTCTTCAGGTTTATAGAGTCCCTTTCACTTTAAATATTCAGCCCGTTGAAAGTTCAACTCCATGTTAGGGCTGCTTTAAAGTCTCTCTTGTGGTTTGTGACCTAAAGAGTCAATCTCTTTAAGTGCTTTAAAGAGTGCTTTAAGTGTTTGGAATTCCACCACCTTACTTTCTCTTCCCTATTTTGACATTTTGGTAATATGAGTAAGGGGACATAATTGAGTGTCATCTGAGGCTAAGAAAAAACCAGCCTTAAATCCATGCATTGTCTTCTGGATCTTTTGGTCTGTGCAGCTGAGTAGCCAGTCTGGTCTGCCCCCGGGTGGATAACTAGTTGTATGTGGATTGTCCCACCTGGCCTTTTGGGATGATGTGTTGACACCACTGCTGATGCCAACTGTCTCGGCCATTTGACTCCATCTCAAAGTCCCTCCTTGTAGAATGTTCCTTGTCCTTGCTCCAGGAGTTTGCCAAGCCACTAGCCCTCTCAACTCTCTGCATCCACTTCCTGGATGCATGAGCACTTCTGGATTCCCTGCACCTGTAAACAGACCTCAGGGATCCCAGAGAGTAGTCTCTGCTCATATAGCCACCCCCAGATTTTCCTCCAGTGCCATCTTCCCACACTATAACTGAAACTTCTCCCAGAAGCATGCAGCCTCCCCCTTGAACACCATGAGAAGTGTCCCACTAAACAATACTCTAGTGCAGCTCCCATACTTATCTAAATATTTCTGACCTCTCCTTACCCCATGAGTGACAGCCTTTGGCAGACTTCTCACCTCTTGTATGTATAATCTACTAAAATTAAGAACCTCAGTGCTTCCTCTTGGAAAAGTCCATGAAAAGTAGAGAAAGAAAGTAAACTACTTCAGGCTTCCCAAATTCAGGGTGAAATTTTCTTTCAACCTGGAAGTAGAAATCTCTACTGAAGTACAATGGCAGCTTAGCAGGAAGTCAGCACAGACCCCCCAATCAGGAGGCGGCCTGAGTTTTACCCTCACCCCCACCTTCACAAGGAGCCCTGCTCTGAAAAACGTCCACACAGATAAGAGGGGAAAAAATAGTTCTGCTGTCTCAGATCCTAAGATTGAGTGACACAGGAATGGAGGACCCAAAAATATGACTGAAACTCTTAGACTTGGTTTCTGAAACTATCCTGACTCTAGGATTAAGCAACTTCTCTTCTTTTATTTCTTTTTATAAATCTCTCCTTGGGGAAATTTCCTGGATGGGTCCTTGTAAAACCTATCAAAGAGGGAAACAGAGTTGTGGAGATTAAAGTTAAAAAAAAGAAATATTTTTTCTTGTTTAGCTCCATTTCCCCATTTTTATCTGAGGCAGTCAAGATCCAAAGAAGTCCCTCCCTCACTCTACGTGGCCTAGCAGGGGGTCCTCACTAGGATTCTGTTCTAGCACTATGACTCCCTCCCCCCAATCTATGTCTGTTCTGATGTCCATACCAAACACTAAATAGGTTATTAAATATCAGGGTAAAAGTTGTGAATATCATCCTTGCCTAGAAGGAAATACACAACATGTACACCATACTATAACAAGTATTCTACTAGGTAAGAGAGAGCGGATGCAAGGCTAATGAAGAAACAATAAGAAAAGACTGAAAAAATTGACATCTAGAGGTATTCATAAACTAAAATTCTAATAGATAAGTACGTATGAGCTAATCTGATCCTCCCTTTGCCCCAGATTATTTTTTCTGCCCCACTGTCTAAGTTAGAATGCCCACTTTCTGCTTCTGTGCCTATGCAGCGGTCCCCAAACTTTTTGGCACTAGGGACCTGTTTCATGGAAGACAATTTTTCCACGGACAAGGGAAGGCGGAGCTCAGGTGGTGATGTGAGTGATAGGGAGTGGCTGTAAAGACAGATGAAGCTTCGCTGGCTTCTCCGCTGCTCACCTCCTCCTGAGTCGCCCCCAGTTCCTAAGTTTCATGGAAGACAATTTTTCCACGGATGTGCGGGGCGGGGCGGCGGAACTCTGTGGCGGGTCCGCGGCCTGGGGGTTGGGGACCGCAGGCTATAGTAGCCTTAGTCTTTGCTTAAGAACTTGGTCAGAGCAGAACCTTTAGGTATTGTGACTCCATCAGTTAATCCCTATGGATATTTTGCTTCCCGCTAATATTCATTACTAACACTTGCAGCCTGCTTTGTTGTTAACAAAACCAGCAACATGGAGCTGTAATGCACTCTCTTAACTTGAGCTCTTTGTCTTGCGTCTTTGACAGCTGCATTCTCTCCGTGACAGCAGGAATGAGCCTTTTCCATCAAATACAGCAATCAAAGTTTAAACCTCTTTTGATAGGAAGAAACACTTTCTGCTTAATAAAGGAGGGGAGGAAGCAGATAACCCAGTTGTTATCTGCCACACATGCCTCCTCCACAGTAGCTCAAAATTGCACTGTTTGATAATTTCCTGCATGTAACATCTGCAGATTCAAAAAGGTGAGTGATGTCGTATCTAAAGGTCCCTTGTTCCATCTTGCTTCATCCGTATTCAGGTCTAAGGCGAAACATTCGAGAAGCTGCATGAATTTCAATAGGACCGATACTTTCCACCAACAGCTGTAGGCAACATAAATTTAAAGAGTGGTTAGGGGATGGAACATAAATATATATTGACAGCAATTTCTGCATTGTCATCAAAGTATGTTCATGTTTGTAGGCCAACTACTAATGGTATTTAGACATTGGAAAACTATAAAACCTTCACACATTTTTAAGATGACCATTAATATATTTTATCATTAGCTTAAAAGTTTAAATACCTGCAAAGGTTATAAATTTCATAGTATTATAAATACTGACATTTTCAAATAAAACTCATAGAATAGCTTTCAAACATATCCAGTGCATTCTTAATACCAAAGTGAGTTGATGCCCATCAACATCCAATTAAAATTCCGGAACAAGCTCTTTATTAACAGTTGAAGATTTTATATTGCTCTTTTCTTTACTTGAAATCATATTTCCATTCAATTTCTTCTGCAGAATTTAACTTTAATGTAATACATCTTTTGCTTAAAAGGCTTTTGTTGATCACCCAAATGTCTGCAATAAAAATTATGTATGAAATTGAAATTATTTATTTCCTCTGACCATACTGCTCTAATTGTTAAAAAATTATTTGTCTAGATTGAGTTATGAATACAATTATTAATGTCCCTTTGATTAAAACAACATAAGTATATTACAATTTTAATAGGTTTTTAACATGGCAAAAATTTTTAGAAATGCATTTCTTTTTTTTGTTGTGTTTTTTCCAAAGGGTCATGATTTTATTTTATTTTTTTTTCCTTTTATTTCAGAATATTATGGGGGTACAACACTTCGGTTGTATATACTGCCCATGCACTGGCCGTGTTAGAGCTACCATCATGGACATCCCCCAAACTGTGTGCCTTGCACCCATTCAGTGAGAATTTTCCCATCCCTTCTACCCCCCTCCTGCCTGCCCGCCCCCTGATGAATATTATTGCCATGTGTGACACAAGTATTGGTCAGTTAGTACCAATTTGATGGTGAGTACCAGTGGTGCTTGTTTTTCCATTCTTGTCATACTTCGCTTCGAAGAATGGGCTCTAGCTCCACCCAGGATAATACCAGATGTGTTAATTCACCGTTGTTTTTTATTGCTGAGTAATACTCCATGGTATACATATACTACAGTTTATTAATCCACTCGTGTATTGATGGGCGCTTGGGTTATTTCCACATCTTTGCAATTGTGAATTGTGCTGCTATAAACATTTGCGTGCAGATGTCTTTATTATAGAAATTCTTAATATAATAACTGGGGTCGTATTTATGGTGCTTTAATTAAAGGAGGCTTCCTTGACACCAGTCAACTGTCCCTTTGATAATGCCCCGGAGGTTTTTAAACCACAAGGGAATACTGCAAAGGAAGACTTCTTCTTGAACAAGCTTGGAGAAGAATCGTGACATAAAGATAGGAAATGGGAACTACAGTCAAGTTCTCAGGCAGATCATTTTTAGGAAAGGTTACGTAGGGAAGTTGAAGATCTGAAAATTGATTCCCTTAAAATACCTATCTGTTCCCTACTTTGAAAATCCCTGCATTATACTGCTCTAAATATTCCTGATTCATTCTCAGCCTGTCTTCATTAAAAGAAAAGGTTTGAGGAAAATCAGCAGGAGATTTGAAGAAAAGAGCCTTGAGTTTCAATAAACCTGATAAATTTCCTAAAACCTATTTGACATTTCTGGCTTGAAAGAATAGCTCCTGATGAGTTAGAAAATTATGGGAGATTGAGTTCTTGCATGACACAAAGTCATGTGAAAACATATCTTTATCTTGGGAAAGACAGTTTTAAATGTCATTGTCATTCATTAGTAACACTGTGAAAGAAAAAGTTATCTCAGTCTTAGAGAAAAGAAAAATGATGATTGCTAGATCTTTTTTTCTCTATCTGCAAGAGCATTTCCAAGTAAGCACTTATCTGACATTCTTTGGGAATATAACTTTGTTGTCACAGCGTGTTTACCTAGCAATCCACAACTGAAAAAAGGCTCAGGTGGTTTACACGCCTGTGGGTTGGAGGTTAACCTACAGAAATGGAAGAAGTGTTATGAGTTCATAGCCTGGAAGAGAAATTAACCCCAAATTATAGTATCAACCCTAACAATATTTTATTTTGCTATCTATGCATTTATATCCTTTTCCTGTAAGCACTTGTGGAATTAGGTCTTTTTCTTAATGGTTTTCTCACTAAGGACATTTATAAAATGTGAACACAGGCTCACTCCCTATTTGTATTAGAATTTTGTTTTTTAGCACATGTTAGGCAATTCTGGCACTGAATCATATGATTACTTTTTGATACGCAAGCTATAAAATCCTGGTTCCACATACATCTGAACTGGGCAAAAAGGTAGCTGGGCATTATTTATATAATTTGATATCTTAATATTTAAAGATTTTCTTGTCAGAAGAAACCTAATGGACCAGATCTCTTAAAACATTCCTAATTATTTTGCAATAGTCTGAATTTAGCCATGAAGGCAAATGAAGGTAGATGATTAATTTATGGCAAGAGTTTCAAATTCCATGGATTGTATTAATATTATACCTTTCTCCATAACCACTTGGCACATTCTGGCTTTGAACAGATGCTTTACAAAAACATAATCTATGGACATGGACATCTTGCATGAAGCAAATTCTCTCTAATCCATGTCTTCATTGAAGGGTTTCATATTTCTAGGTCAGAATCACTACTGGAGATGAAGAGAATCTATCAGAGGTCAGTGTGAAGTTGTCTCTTTCTTAAAATGACCTCACTGATCTTATCCTGATATCCTGAATACAAAAGCCTCTGTTGACTCATCTAGGGGAGGCCAGAGGGTTCACTGTCAATTCAAGAGCATGACTTCTCCTCCTCAAAAGTCTCCAGGTTTTCCTCCTACCTTCCTAGCCACTCCTACTTTATCTCTCCTTTGAAAGCTTTAACTTCTCTACCAATTTTTTGAACTTTAGGGTTTCTAACCACTCTTCTATGCTACATGCAGATTCTAGGCAATCTCATTGACTGCTTAATCTCAAACACCACTTAACTGCTCTAGACTGACAAATCTGCATCTCCAACCAAGACCCTTGTCTGCACAAACCCACCTAGATGCTTCAGCCTCAATATGCTCAAGATTGAGCTCATCATCACACCACATATAGGTCTTCCTTCTCTGTGTTCCCACCCTAGTGAATGAAGCCATCAGCCCCTCTAATGTATTTTCCTCATTCTAGCTAGAGTTATTATTTAAAAATACAAATGTGATCAGTTTGCTCTCTTGCTTAAAACTAATCAATGACTTCCCATTTTCCAAAGGATAGAATCCAGAATCATTACCAAGGCTCACAAAGCTTTCCTTTCTCTGGCTTACAGCTCTGGTCTCATCTCCCATCTCTATTCTTCACCCATATTGGACTGTGTGCTTAATATCTCTGGCTTGCCTTTCCAGGTTCTCTCTCCATCCTTCCTCACCCTGCTCTATTCCCCAGGTGACTGACCTGTAGAGACTGAATCAATGAGTTCTCTTGCCTTTTGGTTTCCTGTAGGTTTTAGCCCGAGGTGAGCACCCACAGACATCAGAGAGAAGGAGGAACATAAGGTCAGGCTATATATTCTCCCAGATTCCTCTCTCTGGGACTGATACAGGCTGACATTAACCCACAGTCACAAGGTCAGCTCCTTAAGGTGGCCTCTCCAAATAGCCCTTCTATCTCCAGTTTTCGGTAATCACTCCCTCCCTTCCATTCGAGGCCTGTAGTGATAGTAGTGCCAAGCTATAGCACTATCTCTTGTATGTTCCCTACGCCCTGCTTATACTTTTATATTTTTATAATTTGTGCCATATTTCTCAAATTATACTATTTGAGTATGCCATGAGTTTCCTACCAGACCCTGCTTGATATTGTCTGCTTTCAGATCCTAAAATGTGCTAATTTCGGCTTAAATGTTACTTCTGTGGGGAGGCTTTTCCTAGCCCCCTTGACTCAGATATAACCACCTGCTAAACCTCCCACAGTACCCTGTACCTCTCCTGTCCGAACATCCTTCACACTTAGTGGCAATCATTGACTGACTGAGTGTTAGTGTCGCCTTCTCTAAACAACAAACAAAACTCAACACTGTGTCAGAAAAATACAAAGCAAACTGTATTGGAAATATGAGAATAATTTGACCATATATTAATCATGGGACACTTTAATATCTATTTCTCAGAGAGAAAGAGAGAGAGGAAGATGAAAAGCAACTTTATTTAAAGATACAGCTATGGAATATTTACCAAAAAATGAGCATGTATTGTGACTCAAAGAAACAATAGGAAAGATTCGTACAAGCCACATTCTCTGAACACAATGCAATAAAGCTAGAAATTAACAATTAAAAGATAGCCAATAAATGAAGGTTAAAAGAATTAACCACTTATAATATTCTAAACAAGTTCCAGGTCAAAGAACTAAAAGTTAAAGTTGCAAGCCATTAAAAATTTTTTTAAAAGTTAACACTGATGATAGTACTACATACAAAAATCTATGGATTTGTTCAAAGAAATAATCATAAGAAAATATATACATTTGTTAATAAAGAGTAAAACAAAGGAGCCAAATATTGTAATTCAAGAAATAAAAAAGAAATAAGCAAAATAAGACAAAATAAAGAAAAGTTTAATGATAAAAGTGGGAATTAATTTAAACTCAAAACAAAAATTAGAATTTATAAATAAAGCCAAGATTTCCAGAAAATCTATTAAGAAAAAAGAGAGAGAACACAAATATACATTAAGAATGAGAAAGGTGATATAACCCCACACAAGGAAGGAATTTTTTAAATCATTGGTTGGTGCTTTGTGTAAACAGATCTTGAAATGAGTAGTGTTTAGAATATATAAGCTTTTTATTTAAACTTCTCAACTTTCTAAAAATTTATATTATTTCATAATTCCAAAATCAGCATGAACTTGTAAGGAAAATAATCCTGAATTCTGTCTCTTCTTCCTTCCTCACATACCTAACAAGCAAATACTACACATATACCAACTACTATGTCTCAACTCTCCTATGTCCTCATCTTTCAAAAAAACCATATTCCATCCCTACATGTGCCAATCATTGTGCTAGACACTGGGAAGTCAAAAATGACTTTCTCTTCATGGAGTTCACAGTCTAGTGGGAGAAACAGGTAGATGTGTGCTCTGATTATAATACTATGCAATACATGTGATAACGCATAATAATAATGGATGTCATTTACTGATTTCTGCTATGTGTCAAGAAGCACTTTCCATTTATCTGAGATTCTACCCTTTACCTCCAGCCCTCATCTGGCATTTTCACTCAATACCTCATTATCATCTCAATTTCAAAATACTTTCTCTACTCAGATGCCTCTCCAACTTCCCAGTTTCCATAAATGGCACCACATCCTTTCTTTATTCAGGCTTGAATCTTTTGAGTTTATATTAAGTCATTAAATATGAAAAGTCTGATTTTGAATCAAATGTTTAGTTTATTATATCTCAAACAAGAAGCAGTACAATCAATCAAAGTATGTGCCTAAACTATCAACAGTTTTGCCATCTTAACTGTAGCTTGTTTATGCCAGCCGCAAAGAAATCTGGAGAGCCAGTGGGCATGAAATCGCAAAAGGCATTTTCCACAGCTTGTTGAGAATTGAATATTTTTCCTTGCAAGAAGTGGTCCAAAGCCTGAAAGAAGTGATAGTCAGTTGGCACAAGGTCTGCTGAATACAGTGGATAACAGAGAGTTTCCAAGTCCAGCTGCTATAGTTTAAGCAGCGTTGTTTGTGCAACATGTGGTCGAGTGTTGTGAGAGGATTGGCCTGTCTCTATTGATCATTCTCGGCTGCTTAATCGAAAACATCCTCATCATTTCATCCAATTGGTTGCAGTAGATATCCACTGTAATCAGTTGACCAGGTTTCATGAAGCTGTAGTGGATAATACCAGCACTGAACCACCAAACAGAAAGCCTTAGCTTTTTTTGATGAATATTCAGTTTTGGACTGTATTTTGGCACTTCATCTTTATCCAACCATTGTGCCGAATGCTTGCAATTGTCAAAAAGAATCCATTTTTCATCACACATAACAATACGGTGTAGAAATGATTCACCTTTATGTAGTGACAGCAAAGAAAAGCAAGCTTCGAGATGGTTTCTCTTCTGATGTTTGTTTAATTAATGTAATACCCATCTATCCAGCTTCTTTACCTTGCCAGTTTGTTTCAAATAGTCCAATACTGTTGGAATCGTAATGTCCAACCTTGCTGCTAATCCACACGTAGGTTGAGATGGATTTGCTTCCACTACAGCTTTCAGCTCATCATTATCCACCTTGGTCTCAGGTCACCCACATGGCTCATTTTCAAGATTAAAATCACCAGAATGGAACTTCTCAAACCATTGATGTTCTGTGTGTTCATTAGCCACATCCTTCCCAAACACTTTGTTGATATTTCGAGCTGTCTGAGCAGCATTGGTTCCAAGACGGAACTCATATTCAAAAATAACACGAATTTTTTACTTACCCATGGTTTCACAAAAATTGCTCTAAAAAAAACTTTGAAAGATATTTACAAGCCAAACTGTGCATTTGGAAGAATGAGGATGTACCTTCACAATAAAAATTTTAAAAGAAGTGTAAAAATGAAATGTCAGAGATATCAACTGTCAAATTTAGTACTTAAGGAAATCGGTCATGTCATACTTAATAACCAGGTACCAATGCTTGTCAGATTTTCCTTTGAAGTGCTGTTGGATTTATGCTTTGTTTAGGATTGCCATGACTACTACCTTCTTTAAGCCCTTTAATTGTTCCCACCAACGTGAAAGGAGTGTTCTCCTCCTTCCTCTTCATTATTGAAGTCAATTTCTCGCCATTCTCCCCTATCGCGCCAGCTTCCAACCACCCTCTGTACCATTGCCACATCCTTCTTTCTTAAATATCTTTTTGTCCTATCACTCCACTACTCAAAATCCCACAACAGTTCCTATTTTCTCATAAATGTAAGCTGCTTTGCTTTCAATGACCTCCATAATCTGCTCCTCATTTTATCAATCCATCCTCATTCCCAGAGGCTATTACCCAGCCTGTTTTCTCTGTTCATCAGACCACTCTTAACACTTTCTCAAAGACGTATCCTCACTCCTACCTCCCTATGTTTCCCAAAATGGCCTTTAACTCTATCTATCTAAACAGTATGTATTCTTCAGGCCTCAGCTCCTTCAAAGAAACTGTACTGAATTCCTACAGCCTTTCATAATCTCCCTCTCTTCTGAATTCACATAGAGCCTGCTATTCTGCTGTGACTGCTGTGCTGCTATCCTGCCTTGCACTGTTACCTTCAGCTCTATGCATGTTATTTTAATCTTTCTAACTAACTTACAACTCCATTAAAACCAAGACTAGGTCTCGTGAAATGATTTGATTCCTCCACCCCATCATTTACAATACTTGATAGTTGGTGGATACTGGGTATGTACTTTTGAATATAATGTCGTTTTTTCTTCTAATGTCTTTCATTTTCTCAAGTGTTCTTAAAAAGAAAAATCAGTGTTGAATGGTTTTAGCAGTAATGGAGAGTTCATGCAGGAAAGGGGATTTCAGTGAGACCTTGCTTGAGACAGTAGAGAATTGAGTTTAGGATTTTAAAGGTAGAGGAAATTATATGTGGAAAGCTGTCCCACATTGATTGCAGTAAGTGTAATGGGTGGACAATTACTGCCTCCACCCTTAGCCCCCAAATCCTAACAGAAGTCTGTTACATACACACAGGAAAGCACAGGACTGGGCTTTAGCCCAGTAATTAGACAGATGGGTTGAATCTCAACTTCTTCCTTTACCAGCTGCATAATCTTAAGCTTATTATTTAACCTCTGTAAGCCTCAGTTTCCTTTTCTGTAAGATATAGATGTTGTGAGGATTAAGTGAGATTATGCATTCACTTAGCATAGTGCCTGGCATACAGTACAGCTCAATACATATTAGTTATTATCATATTTTGTTCTTTCTTCTATAACTTTGTATAAAAGGTATTTGAGGAATTGAAGAAAATTTGATGGTGTTCTCTAAGAGTCAACATGGTACACTGGTACACAACAAGGTACACTGCATGCAGGACGGTGAGATAATTCATACACTAACCCAGTTCATCAGAAATAGCTACTCATGTTTAAAGGAATTCTAAAGAAATGAAAGTCTTTCCTCCCTTCTACTCTCCCCTCATCTATAGTGCACATAGTTAAGATGACCTGATTGTGGTTGGCATCTACTATTTTGTCCACTCATAACAGCAACTCACTTCTGGTAAAAGAAAAATTCTAACCATGTCTTATGAATGTGGACTGCCATTTTACTCATGAATGTGCTGCTGAATGACCCAGAGGTGGACACCTGACCCAGCTGAACCAACCATGTTATGTATATACCACTCTAGTCATAAATTGACCTCCTGGAGGGAAACCTGGCTCAGAATGAGGAAATGAAAGCCTTCCCCCAATATTTTTAAAATTTGGGATCAGAAAGAGGGAGCCTTGGTACTACTTTGGTGGCTACACTATGAGATGAGCCCCAGCCAGAAATAGTTTGCAATCACATCTTCTGCTCTGTGGTGGAATATGGTATGAATGAATGAAGCTAACACACAGAGAGAAGCACAATGAAAGGACAATTCTTGAAAGATTAAGTTTCCTGGCACCCTGGGTGCCTGAAGCCCAAATATACTTCTGCACTTGCCAATGTTACAGAAGTCAATGCATTTTTCTTCTTGCCTAAGTTTATTTGAATAACATTGCTATCACTTGAAAAATTAACTCACTGAATCAATGAGATTTTCAAGAACTAATTTACTAAGAAATTTTTAGGAACACCTTTCTGGCCTATAAGAAGCAAATTCCACCTGTGTGTACATCAAATTCTATGAAAATTACTTTCTCAGTAATTTCTCTAAGTATCCTGAAGAGGGCACTGTTTCCACTTGCAACTTCTGTCCAAAGCCTTTTTTTTTTTTCTCTATGAAAGGGAGGAACTGAGTGAATTGCATGATGTGATTCTAATTGGTTGGAGCATCTGTTGAAATCGTGTTTCTGTAGAGAACAACAACAAAAAAAATACTATATTTGGAGAGCTTTGGCCGGCTTTCAAGTCTCCTAAATCTGAGTCGTCAGTGAACTGGACAGGAAAAAAAAATGAAGAAGCTACTAGCAGTGATTCTGTGGCTCCGGCTAGACTGTGAGTTGAGGGTTTATTGGAAAGGGAGCCATGGGGGTAAAGGAATTGGCCATACAATGTTCAGGGGTACAGACAAGATTCAATGCTACTCCTTTGGGTTCCCTGGGGAGGAACTGTACCGTCAGGGTAAACAGTGAATGCCTCCTTCTGAAATGTTCCTTTGGACAGGGTTACGTGGAGAGGTGAAAGTGGAGCAAAGCCCTCTATCCCTGATCACCCAGGAGGGAGACGACTGTACCATCTACTGCAATTATTCAAGCTCTGCTTCAGATAGACTGCACTGGTACAGACAGGATCCAGGGGAAAGCCTGGAATTTCTGTTTGTATTGCTGTCAAATGGAGCAGTGAAGCAGGAGGGACCATTAACAGCCTCACTCGACACCAAAGCCCGCCTCAGCACCCTGCACATCGCAGCCCCCCAGCGTGGCCTCTCTGCCACCTACTTCTGTGCCATGGACACACAATGCTCCCCTGACGCTGTCAGTCTGTACCCAAACCTGCAGCTGGTGTTCCAGGCCCACCCCTGCTGCGGGGACTACAGCTCTGAGGCTTAGTTCACTGTCTCTGCATCTCTTTCTGCAAGGAAAATTCTGAAACAAATTTAAAAAATGGTGTTTTGATTTTATTTTCTTAACTGTGGAAATTTTTTAAAAAGAAAAATGGATTTGGGTGTGGGGGAGGGAAGAACCTTAAACATGTGTTTCCTGAGAATATGAGGTCTCATCCGTCACTGTCTCACAGGCAAAATCCATTAGTCTCCCATCACAGAATGTTTTAGACGGTAGTGCAACTGTCACAAATAATTCCTATGAAATATGGAATCCTTATTTGTTTTATATGGGGCTATAACATATAGCATTTACCAATGGAAGAAAAAAGAATAAATGCTTTATAAAAGAATATTCTCTAAGAGGTTCCTTATCCAGCATTTCCTGCTAAAATATTGATTGCTGTAGTCAGGCTATAACCATGTGATCTAGATATCTGTTTATCCCAATGTATGAAGAGATTTTTATTGTAAGACTTTAAAAGAAAATAAAAAGGTTAATTGAAAGGCCTGAACCCACACCATTGAATGAAAACATTATGCATATACCTGGGCTACGAACCCAGGACACAAATACTCTCGTGTCTCTTTTATTTTTCCAATGAATTATTAGAGACACTATCTCCAAATAAGCAGGAAGTTCATTATCTCTCTCTTGTGGCCTTCCCCACTACCATCTGACTTGTCTAACAGTCCAGGAGACTTAGACTGTTCAGAAAGTGTTAGTCCAACTTCCACACCCAAGCAGTAGACCTCACCTTGTTCCTTGCTAACACCAGTCACCCCTATGGTCTGAGAGGGAATGCTGGACCGCTGCTGATGTGGGCCCTGAAGGGCAATCCCACTCTTTGAGTGTCAGTTTGGCTAAAGATAGCTCATACCTGGTCTCCCAAAGTGGCAGAACTCTGTGCTCATCTCCTTCATAGACTCACAGCATTGCCCGGGCTCCAGATAATCAGGGAATTCTGGGTTCAGATGGTCAGATGGGTTCTAACATTCATGTCACGGGCCCATAACAAACGACTTTCTTCCATCTTCTAGGACCCATACCTAATAAAGTGAGACAATATCTTTTGTTTTGCATATTTCAGAACCTAAGGGTCTGATTACACTCACTTTCTCTAATGTGATAATAGGGTTATGCACTGACGCTCTTAAGAAAAGATTCTCTTAGCAACCCCTGAGGACCCTGCAGCCCCTCTCTGAACAAGGCTACCTTCAATGACTTAAAGGTAATTTTTTCCCCCAAATGAGACTCTCCAAGGTGACCTATTCACATTTTCTAATAGAGGCCATGCACAATGATTCCATGGTATCAACACTTACTTTTCTAAAAAATACTACCTTTAGTGAGTCTACAAGGATTTTCTTGATTGTCTTACTGAAAAGCAGAAGAACTACCCAAAACTTTATCACTGATAGACACTCAGTTTTTGTGATATAAGTGAATTAAATACAATTTAATAAAATGAAAATAAAATTACATATTGAGTTCTAATCTCCTTGCTAAGGCCTTGATGAAAACACTTTAAGGGCAAAGAAAGTAGTATCTACTTTGATATAACTAATATTTATCTTCTTGATCCTACTGCACCTCTCTTTGTCCTGTAATATTCTTATCCCAAAAGAGTTTACAATGGGAGTTCAGTCCCTGGTTAAAGGACACTTTTGAAACTCCAAAAAACATTCTATCTAAATGTGGCTGTTTCCTCCATACTCAATCAGATACACGCAGTCTCAAGCTTCTTAAAGAAAAGTTTCAGGTCGTAATCTCAGGAAAATTTATCCTTTGGCTCTTACCTGGATTTACCCCAAGACTATCTGAATGTCCTTGCCAATCAGAAGAATATCATATTTTTCCTGGGAGTGAGAAATTGCCCTTCAGTTTTTTTGTTTTTACTCTACTAAACTGTAAAATTTATCTTAAATTTTATTTGCCCTTTTCAGATTAGATCAGAAAGAATTTCACTTTCAGGAAAATCATCTTATAAGAAATCCCCAAATTGAATGTTATACAAAAGTAATTAAAAACAAGTTTTCCTTTCCACCAGTGAGATGAACACACCCTAGTCAGTACCCTCAGATATCAATTTTGTCAGGTATTCATTCCAAACTTCTAGAAAAATAATATTCTTGATTCAGTCAAGCTTTTAAGTGAAAATATTCTAGAAATTACAATTACAATGTAAAAGCCGGCCTTAACATTTCAACATTTGGACCCTCCTAGGCAACAGCACAATTTTAAAAATTAAAAAATTAAAATACTTATTTCTCTAAATTGCTCCAGAGTCTTTACAAGCTAATCAGCTTCTGCAGCAATTTGCTGGCAGGCTGGAAAAGGTCAGCAGCAGCAGTGTAAAGACCAAAACTTCCTGCTACCACTCAGAGCCTCCAGGACAGACTTTAATAACTTCCATATTCAGATAAAATGAAATTTGACATGAAAAACTGACTAGTTCCATCATCCTTTGAGTCAAGCAGAGGCTTCACTCTTACAGATTAGGCTGAAAGAACTTTGACCTTGTGTTTATAAATATTCATAAGGTATCTTAAATTTCACTCTTCCTGGACTGTTACCAAAGCAAGTTTCCTTGTAAATGACAGTTTGTCAGGAAATTTTTATTTTTCATTTATTAACTCAATTTCTGTGTTATTACATAATCAAGCAACAGGATGTTACATCAGATTTTCTATAGCTTTTCTGGAGCATTTAACAGCATGTCTTCACACACTGATTTTCATGTTGAAAACAATTTCACAAGGAAACCATTCGTGACTGGAAAAAAATCATTGCTCAATCCAACCTAATTTACTTAAGAAACAATATTCACTTAAGTCTCCAAATCTCTTCCTTCTTGTAAAGACTCTTGGATTCTGAAGATCAACTTTTATATCTTCTTAAGGTCAAGAATATAAACAAATCCAAAAACAAATGAATATGATTCAGAATTCCATCAATTTGAAATTTGGAACATAAAAAACTAAGTTCCTGCCACCTCCCTTACTGACCCTTCCCAATTTATGAGTATATAAATTTTTCGCTTTCTTTTTCTAGAATCACTATCACTGAAAATATGTCATTAAACCTTATCATAAAAGATACAATACAGGTATTCAAAACTGAACTAGTTGAATTTAAGGGTGTGATGGTGTATTAAGAAAATATTATCAAAGATGACAATTTCCAACACACTAGAGCATGCTAAACCGAGTATATTCACCCCAGTAGGGGACCTTCATGAATGTTCCTGGTGATGTTAATCCCAGCTTCTGGCACTTGTTGTCAATGACCAGGACATTGACAACATTGACAGTAGAATTGTAATTTCTACTAACAGGAAATTCCAAAAAATACTTGGACTCATCCTAATCAGATACACCATTTGCCAAGTCCACTTACTGCAGGAATTAGGAGACATTTTTCTCAGTTGTGCTATTTATGTCCCAAAAAAGGGACATAATAATTCTTCTTTGAATATACCTTCCACTCTGTTTCATAGGTTTTGGTGTGAACTATTCTCTTTTTCATTGCTTTTGACATGGTTATTTTTTCTTTTGATATTATGTCTGCTCCAAAGTTCGTCTAGAAGTTCATTTCTTAATATCAAAAGATATTATTCGACAAGCGTTTATTGAATTTCCAATATGTGCCAGGCTCTCTTCCAGGCACTTGAGCTATATTTTTTTTAAAAATGCACAAAGATATCAGATTTTATAGAGATTGCATTCTAATAAGCATTAAATAGGATAAGTAAACTATACAGTATATTAAAAGATAAGTCTATGGAGGTGAGAATCAGATCAGGTTAGAGGATAAAGCATGCTGGGTGGGGCCAAAGGAGGCTGGTTCCCCTTGTAATTTTAGGTAAAGTGCCAGAGTAGGCTCACTGAGAGGATAACATTTGAGCAAAGACTTGAAGAAGATGAGAGAGTGAGTCTTTCAGATATCTGGGACAAAAGCTTTCCAGGCAGAGGGAAGAGGCCAGTCCTAAGTTAGGAAATGCCTAACACGTTCAAGGACTGGGTGGGAAGAGAATTCACAGGAGGGGTTTGAGAAAGGAAGGGTATAATCTGACTTCCACTTAAAAGTCTCACTCTGACTGCTGTGCTGAGAATAAACTATAGGTGGTCAAGATGAAAGCACGGAAGATTGCTGTATATTATTAACATCAGAACCGAAGGTGTCTGGTCTTACTCTGAGCTCAGAGGCTTCTGCCACAAGAAAAGCCCATTCAGGAGCAGCTGTTGTTACTGCTCCTGCTGATGGAAAATATGATAGAGACACATTTGATAACCTTGCTGGGGGCCCTCTGACTGCAGATGACCTGTGAGTTTGGGGGAAAATGATAGGAAGGAGTCCTGATTTCAGCCATAAGAAGGTTTGTTCTGAAGGCATCTTCCAGAAGGCAATATTTGTGCTTTCTTCTGTTGTGCAAGATTCCCTACTCAAATTTAGGCATGCTATGGACCTTAGAAAATTGTTCTGTGGTGATGAAGGTAATGGAAAATTTGGAGTAGAGGGAGAATAAAAATCCCACATGCCAGTGAATAATAAAGATCTCTGCTGCCTCATTGTTCTGAACAGGGTTGAGTGATCAACAATAAAATAAGTACCATGTGATTTTCTGATAATACCCTTGTAATTAAAATGTCTTATAAATCAAAAATTGTTTTAGTCTATTTTGTACTGCTATAACAGAATACCTGAGACTGGGTAATTTATAAAGAACAAAGATTTATTTCTTACAGTTTTGGAGACTAGAAAGTCCAAGGTCGAGGGGCCCTTATCTAGTGAGAGCCTTCTTACTGCATCATTCCATGGCAGAAGGTGAAGGGCAAGAGAGCACATGCGAGAAAGAGATAAGGGAAAAAGGCTGAATTCATCCTTCTGTCTGGAATCCACTCCTGAGATAACTAAACCACTCCCGAGATAATAACCCACTCCCATGATAATGGCATTAATAATCCATCACCTCTTAAAGGTCCCACCTCTCAACACTGTTGCATTGGGAATTAAGCTTCCAACACATTAATTTTGGGGGACACATTCAAACCATAGTGATAATAAAACATTAATATTCCTGGGGAAAATAAGCAATTCTCAAAAAGTAATATAAAAGTCCAATTTATAAAGAGGTATACAAATTCTTTAGAAATCAAAGAAACATAAAAAGTGACAATGTGATTCATTTTCCCAGCTATCAAAATAGTGAAGGTTACAGACACACACACACACACACACACACACACATACACCATAATGGAATTCCTTTTCCTTCTGTGTTCTTCCAAGGGCCACCCCAACCCCTTCCCAAATGGGCACCACTAGTCTTGAACCACTCACTATGTAACCAGAAATAAAGACTGCAAATACTCAACTGTAAACCCAATCATTTCTAATCTAAATGCAAGATTGTATACTTGGAAAGAAATTTCCCCAGTTCTGAGAAACTAGATAAAATAAGGCCAGGGCTGAGGAAGGAAGGAAGGAAGGAAAGAAGGAAGAGGAGAAAACAAGCAATCAGGAAAACCAGAACAAAGTTAAGGGGACAAAACTCCACTTTGCAGGCTGACTTCAATAGAACTGCACCATCACCATCGACCAAATTTTCAAGTCCAGATAAAAAAGGGGCAAGTGTACCATCAGCACTATCCTCTTCTAGAAGACAGAACAAAAAATATCTTGATTCACTACCATTCAAAGTAGAAAGTTATGCAGGTATGAAATATGGTGGCAACAGAAGCAATCAAACGACAGACAGTCCTGAGAGGTTATTGCTCCTTTACTGTAACACTAAACTTCTAAAATTCTAATGCTAAATCTTTAATAATACAATTATAATAACAATTAAATTTTGTATGAAATTTCAGATTTATTCTTGCATTTCTGAAGCTAATTCTATTTTATTGATATTCAGATTCGGCTTGAACTGTGGCTAAATATTAACTTTAACATGTCACCATTGAGCATTTGGTCCAAATGTGTTTTCAGTGCACCATATTTTAAGGAAATAATTAGATGTATGAGCAAGGTTTATGTAAGCATATATTTATCACAGTCATTTATAAAAACTGAAAAAAATGGAAACAACTGTCTAAAATACTGACATATTGTGATATCTAAGTTTTAGTGGAAGTTATTCGTTTAGAAAGTGTTCTAGAGACAACAGACTTATTAGAGATGTAGTAAGTCCCCTTCACATAAAAAGACCAACTTACACCCAACATGTCTTTTAAGAATGATGACAGTAGTGCAGACAGTAAATTCTTGAAAGGCGATGACCATTTTATAACCTGTTTATCAACTTGTCACACAGGGGTGCTATTCACCAACACAGTAATAATCTGTGCATGAATTCTGAGTATGACTGTAACCCCTTTTTATCTTCACTTCAACAGTGATCCTGCTGGTAGACCAGAGACAATAACAAGGAACTCTTCCCTCAGCTTTTTAATTCTGATCTTAATGTCAGGCAATTACATTTCATTAAAATATTTTTATTATTTCAAACTTAATAATAAAATTTTCTCCAGAAGATACAACTCTAGCCAAACCCATAAAACAAGTACTTTTTTCCCCTACAGGAGGAACCAGTGGCAATTCGGTCAATCAGACAGGCTCAGTCACCATCTCAGAGGGAGCATCTGTGACTCTGAATTGCACATACACATCCACAGGGTACCCTACCCTTTTCTGGTATGTCCAGTACCCCAACAAACCTCTGCAGTTTCTTCAAAGAGAGACGATGGAAAACAACAAAAACTTTGGAGTCAGAAAGATTCAAGAAAAAACTTCCCCATTGTGAAATACTCAGTCCAGGTATCAGACTCAGCCGTGTACTTCTGCCTTCTGAGAGACACAGTGCCAAGGACCCAGGAGGTGCTATACAAAACCCTCAAGGGCCCAGATGAGGTATGCAGTGAGGCTGGGAGACCCAAGCTGAGGAAACTTGTTCTCTCTCACTGACAGTCCTCTATTAAAAGATAAGGAAAAACAAAATCATATATAACTGCCTCTAATTCCAGGGGCGCAGGGGTTATGTTGAAAGAAAATGGGGTCAGGAAAGAGCATCTCAGGTAATATCCCTGCTCTCAATTAGGTCAACTCTCTTGTCTTTCAGGCTTCCTTGCATGATGTTTAGAAATTAGAATGTAACAACTTGGATGTTAGGCCTGGCTCTACAACTTATTAGCTATACAAATTTGGCCAAGTTAACTGATGTCTCAGAGCATTAGTTTTTTCATCTGTGAAGTAGAAATAAAAACAATCACACAAATATAACATGGGGATGAAGTGAAAAAAGGCAGGTTTAGAGGGGCAGATTAGTACTCAAAGCATTATTGGAATCAGCAAGTCCCACCATAGCAGTTCTGCTCTCTTATGGAAATCTCTCTGCCTGGTCCTGACCATCTTAACAGGGCTCGACCTACCCATTGGCATACTCCACTCCCAACCCCAGTCCATTATGATCTATGTGTTGTCTTCTCTTTCATTTGCTTGTACCTCACACTACACACAAAAATCAACTCAAAGGGGGTCAGAGACCTAAATGTAAGAATTAAAATTTTAAAACTTAGAAGAAAGCAGAGGAGTAAATTTTCAGAATCTTGGGTTAAGCAATGATTTCTTAAACGTGATACTAAAAGCACAAGCAATAAAATAGAACATTGATAAATTGGACTTTAGCAAAATTAAAATTGTTTGAGCTTCAAAAGATAATATCACGTCAAATACAATGAAATGATAACCCACAGAATGGGAGAAAACATTTGCAAAGTATATATATATCATATATCTGATAAAGAACTTGTATCCAGAATATGTAAGAAACTCTTACAACTCAATAATAAAAAGACAAATAACTAAACAGTAAGCAAAGGATTTAAATAGGCATTTATTCAAAGAAGATATATGAATGGTTAGTAGGCATATGACTCACTAGTCATCAAACAAATGCAAATCAAAATCACAAGATACTACTTAACACTGAGTACATTACTGGTGGGAATGTAATATGATGCTGCCACTTTGGAAAACAGTTTGGCAGCACCTCAAAAGAGCAATTCCAGTCCTATGTATCTACCCATGATACATATGTCCACACAAAAACTTGTACATGAATGAATGTTTGTAACAGCATTGTTTATAATAGCCAAAGGTGGAAATAATCCAAATAGATAAACAAAATGTAGTATATCTAGCAATAGAATATTATTCGGGCATAAAAAGGAATAAGGTACTGATACCTACTGCAACACGGATGAACCTTGAAAACATTACGCTAAGTGAAAAAGCCAGACACAAAATGCCCAAATTGTATATTCCATGTATATGAAATTCCCAAAATAGGCAAACCCACAGAGTCAGAAAGAAAATAGGTGGCTACCAGAAGCTGAGAGAGCCATATTCTCTTTTCATCTTGCTGTTCCATAGATGTAGCATCCATAGATGCTACAGTTGGTGGATCCTCAGCTGAAAGAATGGCCATATATAAAGGTTCAATTTAGAGAAATGTCTCCATCTTTGCACCACAGGATTCCATCCTTCATCCTGACCTGTTCATATTCATTTTCTGTGAAGTCACATACAGTATGCCCATCAAATGTATAAACAGCACAATGTTGAGATTGTTAGCTAATAAGTTTATATATAATCATAAATTAAAGGTTGAAAATCATCTCAACCAACTGGAAAGACGGACAGAAACTGCCAAAATGAAATTTAATGTAGATAACTATATATTTATGCAATAGTTTTATAAAAATCAATTGTGATATATAGAACTAGGGACCCTGAATTTACAGTATTTTTTGTGTAACCTACTCAAAGTTGCTCAAAAAACAGGAGATTTTCTGAAAGGATTCCAGAGAGTCTCTTAAAATCCATTTTCAAAAAATACAGCTAGGCCTCACAGGAAGAAGAAAATCATCAATTGGATACTGTTTCTGAACCGACTTCTCTCTGAATGTATAATCAGTTCTCTCGGGAGACCAGATTCCACTGTAAGTCTGTTAGATTCTACTCCCCAATAACTTGAGTTTGAATATACCCAGCTTTCATTTGCCAAGGGATGACTCTGGCTTGAACCCCACAGCATTTAATAGCTCTAGTGACAAATACTGTCTAACCTCTCTTTCTGTATACCTCTAGTCCAAATTAATGAGCCTGGTATCTATCCAGATCCAATAAGCTATAGCCAGGGAAAGGGAGTCACTTAGTACAAATATGACTTCTAGATTCATCCCTTAAGGGGCACCTCCAATGGAAGGGGTATGGGATGGAAAGGAATCCCCAAAATGGAAAATTACCACAAGCTCAAAATCATTCACCATTGTGATAAAACCACTAAAACAATCATAGATGACAATCATAGATAAGTGAAAACCGGATAAGTAACCTGACAGGACAACAACAGTTAAAATGCATTTGAAGAGATATGGACAAATTGTAGCACCTTCAAAAAGGAAAGATAAGTCTAGGAAAGGAGTCTGAAATAACATGTGGAGAAACAGGTGTATCATATGAAGAAGCCAAAGATATTTATGAGGACATCTTTAAAAAAGAGAAGAGACCGGTCCTTGGGTTTTCAGAAGATGCATGAAATGCAGCTACTGTCTACCTGACCTTTCATAGCTGGCTGAAGTCAAAGAATCCTCAGAGTTCTATTCCCCAACCTTACCCCACTCCCGGGACTCCAAGTTGGATGATGCTAAGTTTGGTTCTCTACCTGTCTTGTTATTTTTTTTTTTTATCAAAGTATTTGACCTATGTGATAAATGTCTATGCATCTTGCCTCTAGGTGGCAATATGGGCATTATGTTTAAAAGATCATGAACAGTTCACTTTGCAGGTAACCCTGTAAAGAGTGCATACATGTGCATTTCTGCTATCTCTGATGGGCTAGAAATCCCCTTTGCTTTATACAGTAAATGTAGAGAAATTATAATAAAAGACTCCTTTGATCAACCAACATATATTCCAAAATCCTCTAACAGAGACATATGTGAGCTTCTGCTGCGGTAATAATGGTGAAGAACTGACAAGTTTTGTTGGCTATTTTGTGGCTTCAGCTAATCTGTAAGTTGGAGAATCTTAGGACATGAGATATTTTTTCAAAATTCTGGGAAGGGGAGAGAAGGGACTCCAAGTGGCTAATCTGGAATGCTCTCTGGCAAATATGTAAAGGGAAGAAATGTGTAGAAATGTTGCAATAATGTAATATTCTGTTCTTGATGATGTCTTTGAGAACAGGGGCGAGTGGCAAATACATAGTGGAGCACAGTCCTCCATACCTGAGTGCCCAGGAAGGAGAATTTATCACAATCAACTGCAGTTACTCAACAGGAATGACCACCTTACACTGGCTGCCACAGGATCCTGGAGAAGTCATTGTCTCCTTGTTTATACTGAGCTTAGAGATGAAGAAGAATGGAAGAGTAATCACCACGATCAACACAAAGGTAAGCCACAGCTCCCCACACATCACAGACTCCCAGCCCAGAGACTCCGCCACCTACCTCTGTGCTGTGGGACACAGTGCTCCCCAGGCATCTGCAGCCTGTACCCAAACTCTAAAGTTAAGGTGTCATTTCTTATTTGTGTCTTTTCAGACTTGACTGTCTCTATCCTTGGACAGATGAGGTAAGATTTTAAGTTTTTAAAATATAACATTCTCCCCTTCTAGACCATCTCTGTTCTCTATAGCATCATCTCAAGTATGTTAACCAGACAATGCACTGTTTTTACATTGGAAATAAAATACACAGGGCATAAAAATCCTGGTTCTCCACTTATTAACTGGATGATCTTGACCAAGTTACTTAACTTCTCTGTGCCTCAGTTTTTGCTCAACTATGAAAAGGAAACAGTGTTAATCATGGTACCTAACCCTAACTGTGGGAATAACATGAGGCAATATACACAAAGTGCTTGATATAGTCCCTGGCACATAGTTAGCATTACATAAGGGGGGGTATCAATTATCAGTATTAGGTTTAGACCCACCATGAGTTTGCTAACACTCACTGATGGGTTAATAACTCAAATCCATGGAGAAGTAAGTAGAATACAAATAATAAGCATCTAATAATAATTTTAGTTTTCAAATTCTTTCCTAATTATGCCCAGCAGTCTGCCTTTTTTAATAGTATTAAGAAAAACATAGAATGGCCTTAGGGTGCATGGTAGAAGGGAGACTCTGTGGTTTGGTCTGTGGTACGGAGACGAAAGACTGGCAAGGGATGGTCCTGGGGAAGCTCAACAACTGGATAAAAATGCAGGTTCTGAGCTTCTCCCATGGAGATCCCTAATGGAAACTTGCATTTGTGGAAATTCATGAAACAAAATATCAAAGCCAGTTAGATATAAATTAGTGGTTCTCTGCCTTTATGTCCCCAAGGATTCATGTTATTATTCCCAACCCCAGTGGAATTCTTATATGAAAACATAAGTATTATTGTTATTGTTGCTCTTGTTACTAAATGAAATAAATTGTACTTAAGTTATAATTAAGTTTTTTTTTAAATCAAAGGTTTTTATAATCAAAATACTACCTGCACATATCTAAAAAGATAACTGTGTTACAAAGGTCTGTTCCCTCCTTATCACACCCCATCAATACCATGTTCTACTTCCACCTTCCAATCCAATTCCATTTTAGCAATTTCTAAATAGTATGCTTATGCCCTTGATTTATCAATACTAGACACGATCTATGACTTCCTTCTACGGTAGCACACCACTATTCTCACCTTCCCAACATGGTTACATCACAATCTGGGGCTAAATCGATAGTCAGTGCATACATTAGATGATTACGACCAAATATTGTCACTGTCCAGCCAAAATGAGTACTGTGAGTACATTTCCTTTCTGATACAACTTTTTTTAGTTAATAATTACCTCATTTTTTTTATTTGCTCTATATCAATTTTTTATTTTTTTCTAAGTTCACCAGATTCTTAAAAACATTTATTAGTAATTTCTCCCAAATGCTTCCAGCACATCAAGTAGATTATTAATTTCTTTCTTTTTTCCCCTAGATATTCCCTTTCCCTTGACCTCCCTTCTGCTCTCTGTGTGCACTGATTGCCCTTTGGTCCTGGTGCACAGACGTGATTCTGTGACATTTTGGCACCACTCTTCCATGTTGGCTTTCTTGCATCTTGGATCTCCTATCTTCATTCCTAGAGGACAAATAGTAGAGAAGAAAAGAGAGAGGAAGAAGAAAGAGAAAAGAGAGGGAAATACTCTTGGGACCACTTTTGAACAATGGGAGTATTAAATGAGTAAATGGTTTCACCTTCAAATCCCCTTTCCCCCTGCAGGTGGAAAAGTCCAAGGCACATTCTGTAAGACTCTTCAGAAGGTCCCAGCAGGGTCAGAGGCTGGTCACACACCCGCACGTGACAGCCAGCTCCATCGTGCACAATTGCATCGGCTTTCCTCACTGCCGGGTTCTCCTCCCTTGACCCCTCACTGCTGCTCCCTGGGAGCACTTCCCAAATAAATGCCCTACATACAAAGCTTTGTCTCATGCTCTGCTTTTAAGAGAATCTAGGCTAAGACATTGCCTTTGCTCCGCGTGAATAGAGAGGACACAGAGTGGGAAGACACACGATCCCCTGTCTGTCTGTTCTCAGGAGTGTCTCGTCCCCTTCGGAAGTTCTAGATCCTGGCCGGGCAGCTGTCCCTGTGACTACCGACAGCAGCATCCCTATTGGTGACACATGTTCCTATAGTTTCCTGTTTTTAAGTACTAGACACACCTGGGTCACTTCCCTGAAAGAAGGTAAAGAGTGCTGAGCTTGGAGAGTCCGAGTGGAATTACAGAGTGAGAGAGGGAAAACACAGAGACGCTGGCTTTCACAGAGAGGGAAAGCAAAAAGCTGTTCTTATAAGAAATGTTTTGTCTGTCTGAGGCTCCACTGGTCCTTCCCGAAAATCAAGTCATTTTTCCATCTAATAAACCCACAAGTCAAAACACAAACATGGATAAAAGTTTCTTCATAGAGTTTCTTCTCGTTCACAGAGACAGACTTCTTGGTCTCAACTTTTTCAGCGTCCTCAATGTTCACTGTGTGGACGACCCGACGTGATTACTGAAAGAATCCGAGGCGTAAAGATGCAGAAGCTAGCAGTTCCTTAGTATCAAGTTGTTCTAGAGTCAAATGAATGAACTAGTAGAAACTATTGCCTTGGCCAACTTCCTTTCTTCTGTATCTGGTCCTGGGTCATGAAATCAGTAGGTGCTTATAGAGCACTCAGCAGGCACCAGCTCCCCCGGCTGGTATGGAACCATTAGAACTCTCTCCAAAGGAACTCTGTCAAGCCTCACTTCCATGAATCAGGCAGTTGGTGAAATTGGTAGACTGCAAGCTCCATGGGGGCAGGAACCACATGTCTTGATCATTACTGTGTCCCTGTGCTGAGCACAGTGCCTGGAGCAAGGAGGGTTCTCATTGATCTATTGTGCTTTGTCATCTGCTCTGATAATGAGAGTTTCTTGATGGCAAGGACTAGGTTTTGTTCATTTTCATGTCCACAAAGGGATTAGCACCGTAGATTACCAATAATAGAAACTGGAAAAAAAAATTGTGTGGAATTATGTTTTGTCTTTTTCACCAGAAATGACCTGGTCTTTCCGATATTCTTTCCACACCTCCATGGGTTGCCCCTTCATGTGCTTCCTTATTGATTGTCTTTTTGTCCCACTCGGAATATAAGCTCTGTGAGGACACAGGCTTGTGTTTCTTGGTCACTGATGTTTCCCTTGTAACTAGCCCAATTCCAATATCTAAAAGAAGCCCAATAAGTGGTTTTTGGAAGAATAAGTGAATATAACAGTTATTTTGGGTTTTTGTTAAAAGGCCTTTTTGCATGATTTAGCAGGCAAAGCTCTGGAGCCTTCATCCCAGTTTTACAGCTAGCCTGTTAGTATAACACTATAGTCACATCACTACTTTCAGCTTCAGTTCATAACCTGGAAAATCAGGATAATAACATATGCTCTACCTTTATCAAAAGAGATTAGCAGTTCTGAATTAAGTCATGAAAATAAATGCCTTTTTAAAAGTGAAAAACTCCAAACAAACACAAATTAGCGTTATTATCAAGGAATTAAATGAACAAGAAATATCATCCTAATATGCTCCAAGATAATAGTTTTCTCTCCCAAAATTATGTACACTACCATACAATTTTTCTCCAGTAGATTGAGAAAGAAAATATTCTAGGGAATGGCCAATCCAGTGATGTCATGTGTTACTGTATATGTAAATCTTTATACTTGATTACAGCTATAATCTCTACCACATAGTTCACATTTCTTTAAAATACTAAGTGTGAAATATTCTCTTCAGCTTCAGATTAATTATCTACCATCAGTCCCCCTTTTTCCCCCTGAAATATGATGACATTACATGTCCTGATTTTTGCATTCTCTGATTTATTTTCTTTTTATTTATTCCCCTTTGGGGTGGACTGGGTATTTGCAATGGCTAATAGAACAGAGCCTCAATTTTAGATACTATCAGCAGGTGTTTTAACTAATGCATTATGTAAATTGTTCAAAAACTTAATTTAAGTTCATTTAAGGTACATGATGATATAATATGGGTTTGTATTTCTACAAAGTCAAGCTTATAGTTGAGTCATTAAAGTTCAATAATACAAGACAGGGAGGAGGCTAAGGCCTGACACTAAACCTATTCAGTAATATGGAATGGAACTTGGAATCAGAAAAGGGGTAGTCCCACAACTGGGAGTTAAAACAAAAATGGATTTGAGCAGGTAAAGCTTGGGAAAACTTGGATCTCTGCCAGAAACTTTCTGCTTGAATTAGTGTAGATACTGCCAGGTTCAAGGCAAGCATAGGAAGACAAGCAGCAAACCTCCTTCATTGCTTGCTACGAAAGAACAGTGAGTCTAGGAGACAAGTAGAGAAAGACCCTTATAGATTAGCACCCACTAATATACACTGACTTGGCAAACCAAGACCTAGAAGCAAGTATAGGCCACAGGACCATTGGAGGATTTACTGCCTTGGATCCTATTGGGGGCAAAGCCTGGCCCCAGGGTCCAGTTCCACTGTGGAGTGCTATATCAAGCAGAAAGCTACTTCATAGCTACTTCATAGCTGAAAATTAATTTGGCAATATATATCAGATCCATGCTCTCCGAACCTGCAATTCCACTTCTAGAAATTCCATTCCCAGAAATTCCTTCTTTCTTAAGAAAACAATTAAATGTGTACAAAGATTTATGTTTTTAAAATGTTCATGAGAACTTTATTCAAAAGAGTAGAGAAGGAGGAGAAATCCCAATGTCTAACATCAGAGGAATTGATTTGAAAATTTAGGGCACATTTGTATAATGGATACAACATTAAAAATCATATTACCTGGACTTCTGCTTCTAGCCAAGATGGAATAACAGGTACCAGATTTACCCTTCCACTTGAAACAACAACAACAAAGCCCCAAATTGCATAAAACAATAATTTTCAAGACAGTGCACACCAGCAATGAATGACAGCAATCCCTGAGAGATGGGAAAGAGACGAGTGAGCCCTAACACTGCCCCAGCTTATTGCCTTGAGAGAGTTTCTAGGCCACTGCACAGACAGGGGAAATTGAGGCAGACCCTGGTGGCCTGCCCTGAGTTGAAGAGATAGAATCGAGAATTAGAGGAGACTAAGCCAGCTAGAGGTCACAGGACAGAATACCGAGGAGAGAAGTGCACAGAGAGAAGAGCCTGGAGATCTGTAGAGGGGCCCCTCAAGTACTCAGCCGAGTACGTACCTGTGCATGCATTGCATGCATGTGGAAACCACCCCTGGCTGGGGAAAGAACCATCCAGAAGGATTAGAGGGAAGAGTGCCTCTTCAAATATATCTAGAATTTAGAAAGGAGCTTATTGCTGGACCATATATTCTATTCCCTAATTCTTTAATTAATATTTCATACATTTCATTTTCTCTGGCTCTAGTCACTTATCATTTTTGGCTATTTTCAAACAAAGAATTATTTCCTATAAATATTTAGGAAATGGCCCTGCCTGATTTAGATAAAAAGTAAAGACAAAAATAAGTGTCACCCACATGGCATGGCAAGACACTTATTGGTAAACCTAATTTATTTTTCTATTACCCATAATACAATTACCTCTAAAAACTAGTTTTCATTTCTCATCCCTGAACTTATTTACATATAATGTCAATTTTATGATAAATTCAAACCATGCTGACACTTGTAAGAATGTGGCTTTGTATGATGTAAAGCCCTTTTATTTAAATCAACTTCAAACATTAGTTCTACTATTTTAATGATCAAGTTCATTTCACTATCTCTTGTGACATTTTAAATACTTTCACATATTTCCTCTCATTTTTCATCTTCTATGGCTGAGGATTCCTATCCTTGAGAATCTTTCTCTTATCCCTATAACCATCTTTGTTGTTGTATTTCTCCAGGTATTCTTTTTTACTTTAGTGAACAACAGTCATTAAGGGATTCCAGAAAGGAGGATTCAAACACCATCTCCACATTGACAGTTCCATGCACTGTGAATCCCTCCTTTCCAAGGTAGAAATTTTTTTAACAGCAACATTTCCTCCCAGGCTCCCTTGCAGCTAGGGTACAGACCTGTATTCAGCTGAGTCTTTGATTGGAAGATGAGCCACATGAAGAACAGGATAGGCAGGGCCATCCCTCTTCTGGGTTTTAGAACTATAGAGGCTGCATGGGCTCAGGTGGGCAGCAATAGCGGCTTCGTGATTAGACAAGTTTGGCTGGTGGCACTGGGGGCAGCTGTGACTGGGACAGAGACAGCAACTTACTTACCAGGCCAGGTGTATGGGTGATTATGATCATTGCTCCTGGAAGTCAGGCCTAGAGTCTCTTTCTCTAGCCTGCCTGATGATTCTGTCAGCCATGTAATATCCCTCCCCAAATCTCTATCCCCAAAGCTTAGACTAAGTAAAGTAGTTTCCTCTTTCTTTCTTGTCCTTAGCACACAGACATCTCACAGTGTTTAATCTGAGACCCACCATGGCTTTCATTCCGATATCCTGTAAGCTGAGTGTCAGAGCTGGTTAACTTTTTCATTGCAGTACACTTGCCTCATCTCATTGAGGAAGAGTTCACAATGTTTTACAATGATTTCTGGTTCCTTTGCCTGGAAAAAATGTGACTATGCAAAAGAATAAAGTCAGTTTTGATTATTGGACCGAGACATATCATGGAAAGAAAGCACAGTAGATCTCAGAAGTCAGATCCCACAGATACCCACCTACTAAAAGATAGAAAAGAGCCTTCAATTGCTGCAGATGCAGGCATGAGATAAACTGAAGACTTTCCAAATTCTTCTTCTCTTGGAATATTTCTTCACAACCTCACTAAACATTTTCACTAGGTTTCTTTTTAACCCCCAGAGTCAGTAACAACCTTAGATTAAAGGGCAATTGAATTTCAAGTTTAATTGAGGACCACTTTCCTCATTTGGTGGGAGTGGGGAGGGAGCAGTGCAAAGATTAAATTTAAGGTCACATCACGCTGTTCTTACCAGCTCAAATCAAATCAGACTTTCTAGTCACTTGGCTAACAATGAACCTTCTTTAACTCTTGAATTAAATCTCACTTCCTCAAAGAACACTTTCCTCCCTCTCAATCTAAGTTCATTCCCCTCGTTTTACTGTTTTAAAGAACCTGTGATTTCCTTTGTAGGCCTTATCACAATTTCTGTGTATTTCTGTGTGATTATCTGTATAATATCTGTCTTTACCATTAACCTCTAAGCTCCACTAAATACCTGTGTTCAGAATAGTGCCTGGCACAAAGGAGTGTGACAAATAGTTGAGGAATGAATGAATCTAGGCCATCAGGCATGTATCTTACTCTGTGCTGGGCTGTCCCTCAAGTGTGGATGCTCCTGGTGACAATCCCATTAACTCAAACACTGACTGAAAAGGATTGAAAGCATATGAAGCAGTGCTTCTGGGACTGAGGCTATAGTCCAATATGAGTGGAGACAAAAAATAAAAACTTCAAAGAGAGTTCACACAAAAATATGTGTCAACGTGGAAAACCACTGAGGGTATGTTTGTATGCATGGTGGGCACAGCAACAGCACTAGACCAATCACCTCCAAACTTGAACCAGGAGGTGAAAGGCCATACTGAGCCAGGCACTGTGGGGCAATGGGAAAATTTAAATTACTGACATTGACATTTTCTGGTTCTTCTGTTAATGTGTAGTAAGGAAATTAGCCTCACAAAGCCAGGCAGGTCTGGTCTTTGTCCCGATTCCTGGGAGGCAACTTCTAAATCCTTGAAATTTCCTGAATGATAGGAGTGTCTTTGTTTTTGATGGTGGGCCCCTTGGACCACACATGATAGTTTCTGCTAACAAGACAACACAGCAATGGGGCTGGCCACACTCAATAGTCTTAGGGTCGGGGGTTGGCTGTGCCAGGAAAAGCACTGTGTCAATTGGAGTGGGGGATTCAGGTCACAAAATATCTGCCAGCCTAGAGACAGTTCAACCACATAGGTAATCAATCAATCATGCCTATATAATGAAGCCCCAATAAAACTCTGGACACCAAAGCCCAGGTGAGTTTCCCAGATTGGCAATATTCCATGAGTTTTGTCACACATTGATACTGGGAGGGTGACCCATCCCTGAGGACAATGAAGTTTCACATTTGGAACCCTACCAGACTCTGCCCTATGCGTCTCCCCCCTTGGCTAATTTTGATGTATCCTTTCCCTGTAATAAAGTATTCATGAGTACAGCTGGTTTCATTGAGTTCTGTGAGTCTTTCTAGTTAGTGAATTATGGAACCTGTTTTAGGAAACATCAAACTTGTCATTGGTGCCAGCAGTGATGGTAGTCTTGTGTGGACTCATCCACCCTTTGTAGTTGGGTCCTAACTCCTTGAAGTTGGGGTCAGAGGTGTTGGGTAGACTTATCAGTCTGGAAGGACTGTGCCCTTAACCTCAAATTTTAGCTAACTCTAGGTAGCTACATTTTGTATTGAACAACTCTATATGGATAAAAGAAGTTTACTCATATGGTGCCTAAACAACTAATCAATTATATCAAGAGAGTGAAAAAAAAGTTAAAAGTAGATATGATGGGCAAAACAACTGAAGAAGTATCTAAAGGCCTAAGTTTTGATGATTACATGTGTTGTTTAGAACATATGTATATATGAGACAATCACTTTAAAATATTTCCAACACATGGGCTGGCAACACCAAATAATAATAATAATTAGTATTTGTTGAGTGGTTACTACTAACTGGCTTCTGTTCTGAATGTTCTACATATTAATTTAATTCTCATAACAGCCCTGGTTATTAGTCCAGTGTATAGAAACTGAGGCACAAAGAGGTTAAATACTTTGACCTATGTCATAAACTCCTAGTATTTGAATCCAAACCATCTGACTCCATAGCTCATGTTCTTAACCAGTGCCCCATATGGCTTCTCAGAAGGCAATCACTTAAAATTTCTCTCTGACATCATAGAAAGTTGTTAGTAGACCGGTTGTCTTAACCCCCAATCCTAATCATCTGTGTGGCAAAGTAAAACTTTCATATGAACAGATGTGTATTTTATTCTTGATAATGCCCTTTGCCTTGTTATCCTTCTCATGCTAGGCAGCAGCTAGGGAAGTTCTGATCCCCTTCCTGTGTTGGAGAAGGGAGTTCACAGTGAACACAAAAGAAAAAAGGATAAATAAAGTCTTCGTTTTCAGGTTTCAGAATAAAACTTAAAAACTTCCTCTAGAGACAATAGAATGAAAAAAAGGGTTTTGAGTTTGGGTTATGATTTTTGAGTTTAAAAAAAATCTATACCTTAAAAATTTCTCTTAGAATATATGTTGATACAAAGACTACCTATGCAACCCTAGATTTAATGCAAATTTCTTGGTTTTGGGAAATTTCTAGGGGTGATGGAGACAAAAGCAAGAAAGTAAGACATTGGTAAATGGAGGTGAAGACCTCTGTGCCCTCCCTCCATACACCCTCCCACCAGTGGGATAGGGGGAGGCAAAAATGCAGCCCCCAAATAGGTTTTTAGGTATCTGAAAGTAGAGGGCACCTACAACTAATTCTTCTCAGAAAGCCTGGGTGACCATATCTTGCAGATTTTCACCAGAGATAGCTCTGCAGTATTGCCAATAGGCCCAAAGAGCCCAAGACTGCCCCACTCTGCCAGACTGGCATTAGAGCAGCTGAATTTTCATACGCACACAAAAAGCATAGAAATTAACTGAGAGAGCCTTAGTGGAGGAACCTGGAGAGGTGTAAATATTATAACACAAAGGACATAGAACATACAGATCAACAGCCAGAGACCTAAAGGGACTCAGATGTATGAACATTGGAAACAATAATGTCCCAGACCAGACCCTAAGCTCTGCATCCCAGCAGACACCAGCCCAGGCCAGTGCCCCCAACCACTGCTAGGACACCAGTTAAGGCCTCTAGAACTTAGATGTCACCCCAGGGAGGGGGAGGGGGAGAACCAGAACTGATGGAAGAAATCCTAAATTGACTTAGAAAATCATGCTTTAACTGAGAAAAACCTATATTTTCTTAAAGTAAGTTTTCTGATACCAGGCAAAATTGTTACTGGAGTTAGAAATTAAGTTGTTATAGAAAATAAGGATGTCCTGGTTTGTTCATCTGAGTAAATTACAAAATGTTTACCCACTACATCTCTATTCACTAGCTCAGCTGTATTCAACCTCTTTTCTGCTCCCACACAAACAACAAATGACATTCACATGTATTACATATCCCCCTCAGGCCAACCAAGGGCTCTGTGCTATTTCTAAGACCAGGAAACCAAAACACCACAACTGAGAACCACTAACTTGCATACTTACTAAAAGAAATAGCTTGGGTTAGTATGGAATTTGGTGTGACCCTCAAATGTGGGCATTTGTTACTACAGGCACCAGAGAGAGGAACACCACATTTCTTGTTAGAGGACCCTGCTGACAGTATATTAGAATGAAGGCAGTGATTGGCAAACGGCAGCTTTAAATAGGCACATAAACAAACATTGAGAAACAGTAAACACATAATATAGCACATTTAGACACTTTTATATGCAGCATGTATAGGATTTAAAATAACATTCCCAAATTAAACTGAAAACATTACTATGTAAATGCCACAACTAAGTCAAATGAAATAGTAAATACCAGCCTTGCAAATTGGTCTCCCTCAAGGGCACTCAAGGAGTTAGATTACATGCTGCTGTCTTAAGAAATGTCCTCCTCTCTATCAATCATTTCTGTTTTGACATCAAACCCATTGACCAGCATGTTTTGGAATTTCTGAACAATTAACTTTCAAGGCCTAACATTCATTCTTCACCTTCTTAGAAACCTCATAGGAGCCACTGTTGCCAATTAAAAAAAAAAATCATATATCTAACCCCCAAACCGTATCACTTCAAGAGAATGGACACCCCCACTCCCCGCATTGTTTGTACACATCTGTCGCCTCTCTCAGTGAGTGAGGGTGAATTGACCCATGCAAACCGGACATGATCAATCAGCAGGTGTCACCAAGAGCAAGTCAGAATCACTAAACAGAAAAATTGAGTCTTTCTTTTATTCCCTATTGTCACCTACTAAAATGTAAGTTGCTGTTGATCTCATCACACTGAGTTATGTTTTAGTGAAGTGTTGAAAAGGCCCAGACTGCACATATTCTTGAAGTTTTGAAATAATGGCTCAGTGAACAGATGTATACTTTCTCTCAACAGCTCTTTGTGGAAATGAATTTTTTAATGAGCCCAAAATATCCTTGAGTCAGCCCTGATTAAAAGTCAAGTTAAAACTAAATGCCATACATTTTTTTGCAAGAAACTTGAGAGAAATTTTAGGAAGTTATTGACACAAGGACTTCTGAGACTGAAAAACATTGGGTTAAAAATAAGCCTTTGGTGAAACAAAATAACAGTATATAAGACAGAGGTAAAAAGCTCTTGGGCCAGAATGTTTAGGTTCAGATTCTTCACGTTTTAGCTCTGTGACCTGGAACAAATTACTCCAGTTGTTCATACTTCAGTCTTTTTAAAAAATTGGGAAAATACATAATAGCTATTCCATAGGGTTGCCAGAGAGGACAATATATAAAAGGTAATATTTATATGCACATTAAACAGTATCTGGCATAGATCAAAGTGTTCAATTAATACTATTTATTATTTGTATATAGGTAGATAAGAGAAGCAGTTAATGAACAGTTCTATGCCAGTCAACATAAAACATAAGCTAAATCCATACTCTCTATATCTTATAGTGATAAAGTGTTCTGCTTACCTGTTAACTAAAAGAAGCAAAGAGCTTCCCTATAATACTGAAAATCTTCTCCTAATGATTCCAGAGATTGTTATCTAGGAATGTTTGCTACAGAAACCTCACTTCTTAAATGTTTGTTAGAGAACACCAGTGATTATTCCTTGTAGTTGTAAACTGTATTTGCCGTGGAGGCTGTTCTGACTTGCCACCTTGTGACTCACTAACTAGTAAACAGCTAAATGTAGCATTGCTGATTTAGGTCTAATTTATTCAGTCAATATAAAAGGACTGTGCAGATTCTATGGAAATTGGGAACATAGCTAAAGGCATTCTTCATTATAAAAATGAATTTTAGAAAATAAGATGGCTCTAACATAGTCTCTTTAAAACACAATGCAATATCTCTATTTTAAATGACAACAATATCTTCTGTCTGACAGCATTCAACTTACTATCAGATTTATTCAGCGTCTTCTCAACTTCACAAGCACTTGAAAACACATAAAGGAGGGAAAAATGTCTTTTTTCATTTTCAGTAGTTACATCAAAGATACTTTTCAAATGTCTTTCATATTTACCATGTCTTCAACAAGTAACTCTTACAATACTTTGAGAATACGATAGTGATGATGAGTAAAAATCAGCATTATTCCCTTCACAACTTTACCTGCGTGGGGAATGTACTGTGTCCTTCTCCTACGCCCTCTGACTCCGCCAGGAATGAGACGTGGAAGACGTGGCCGAGGGCTCCGAGGCCCAGGACTCCCTTGTTCTTGTCCTGTGGCCTGCAGTCCAGGGCTTGCAGGTGAGCAAAGAGGGCAGGAAAAATGACAGAGGGACAGTGATGACGAGCAGGCCTCTTGTTTTTACTGTGAATGGGTGGTGAGCAGATGGTCAGATGTGTTCGTTCTCCCTCATGCTCACCTTTGGCTTGGTTCTTAACTCTTACCCAACCCTCACCCTTCTCTGTGGGCCCGGAAGAGCCCATAAAGAACTGCAGGAGTCACAGACGCCCAGCAATTCGTCTCCAGGGAAGACTGTGGGCAGAAAGACTCATGGATCCTCACCTCCTACCAGGCCTGGAAACTCAAAATGGGCACAAAAAACAAAGACCATGGGATAGGTTCCAGGTTACAGGCCAGAAACCGAGATTAAGATTGATGTTCAAATAACTGAATTCCTGAATCTTGTCCTGAGATCCACTCCTCACTTTTAATCTTGTGTTAGTCCTCAGTAAAGGATGTTTTATCCCACGTCCTACCTATGGATGGATGGGTCCCAACCCTTCTGAACATGGGGACCTCATTTTTAAAGCCAAAATTTTTTCAGTCATAGATTTTTAATATCCATTCATTGGGAAAAAAACATATACAGTAACACTTTTAAATAAATTTGCTTTGTTTTTTAACTAATCACAATATATCCCTGTGTATATTTAACCTAAAAGGACAAATATGTATAAAACAACTATCACAGTGCCTGACATAGCAAAAGCAGTCAATAAGTATTAGCTATAATTACTGCTATTGTTGATGTTTATTCAACCCATAGATAACACCTGGCACACACGTGGATTCTCAGAATCCTTACAGAACTCAGCAACACATAAGCTGTACTGGATTTTCTATCCTGGAAACTTCTTCTGATTCATATTTCACCACCACCACCACCAGCATTTAGCACTGTCTTGCTTAGAGAAATTCTTAATAAATTAACCAATTGAAAATGTCATGAAGACAGGAAGTGTTTTGGTCCTATATTTTAGCATTTTTAAACTTCTACATTGTTTTTTAAAAAGTGTATGGATTTCTCCTTTGTAAAAATGAAAAATAAGAAAATTGATCCTGATGCTATTCATGAAAAGCAAGAAATAGGTATGGCAGAGTTCTGCCAGAATTTGTTCTCAGTACAGTTTTACTGAGCACAGTTTTACAGGAGGAATCAGGGTGGTAAGAAGGACTCAGCTTCTGAATGACTCTAGATAACAAACACGATTGGTCTAATGGCCAATTGAGAATAATCTAAGTTCTTGTCCTTTCATAAAAGAACTGGTTATGGCCTAAAAAATAAAGAGCACTTATAAATAAATAAGAAATTTTAACAGCATTATAGAAAAATGGACAAATGCCATGAAAAGGCAATTCACAAAAGAAAAATATAAAAGTGGCTAATAAGCATTTGAAAATAAATTCAACCTCACCGATAATTAACAAAATACAAAATCAAATAGCAAAGATATAGCATTTTTGTATAACAAATTGACAAGCATTTTGGGGGAATCCCAGGATAATAAGGATGTGGTAAAACACACTCTCATACACTGCTGATTAATATGTAAACTATTAGGTCATTAAATATAAAATGTCTGATTTAGAATCAAAAGTGTAGTTTATTATATCTCAAACAAAAAGCAGTACAATTAATCAAAGTATGTGCCTAAACTATCAACAGTTTTACCATCTTAATGGTAGCTTGTTTATGCCAGCCGCAAAGAAGCCTGGAGAGCCAGTGGCCATGAAATCGCAAAAGGCATTTTCCACAGCTTGTTGAGAATTGAATATTTTTCCTTGCAAGAAGTGTCCCAAAGCCTGGAAGAAGTGGTAGTCAGTTGGTGCAAGGTCTGCTGAATACAGTGGATAACAGAGAGTTTCCAAGTCCAGCTGCTGTAGTTTGAGCAGCGTTGTTTGTGCGACATGTGGTCGAGTGTTGTCTTGTGAGAGGATTGGCCTGTCTCTATTGATCAATCTCAGGTGCTTAATCGAAAGCATCCTCATCATTTCATCCAATTGGTTGCAGTAGACATCTGTTGTAATCAGTTGACCAGGTTTCATGAAGCTATAGTGGATAATACCAGCATTGAACCACCAAACAGAAACCCTTAGCTTTTTTTGATGAATATTCAGTTTTGGACTGTATTTTGGCACTTCATCTTTATCCAACCATTGTGCCAAATGCTTGCAATTCTCAAAAAGAATCCATTTTTCATCACACATAATAATATGGTATAGAAATGATTCACCTTTATGTCATGACAGCAAAGAAAGGCAAACTTCTAGATAATTTCTCCTCTGATGCTCATTTAATTCATGCAGAACCCACCTATCCAGCTTCTCTACCTTGCCAATTTGTTTCAAATGGTCCAATATTGTTGGAATAGTAACATCAAACCTTGCTGCTAATTCATGAGTAGGTTGAGATGGATTCGCTTCCACTACAGCTTTCAGCTCATCATTATCCACCTTGGTTTCAGGTCACCCACGTGGCTTATTTTCAAGATTAAAATCACCAGAACAGAACTTCTCAAACCATCGATGTACTGTGCGTTCATTAGCCACATCTTTCCCAAACACATTGTTGATATTTTGAGCTGTCTACACTACGTTGGTTCCACGACACAACTCATATTTGAAAATAACATGAATTTTTGACTTATCCATGGTTTCACAAAAATTGCTCTAAAAAATTTTTTGAAGGATAATCACAAGTCAAAACATGTGTTTGAAAGACCGAGGATGTACCTTCACAATAGAAATAGAACAAGAAGTGTCAAAGTCAAATGTCAGAGATATCAACTGTCAAACTTAGTACTTAAGGAAATCAGACATTTCATACTTAATAACCTTAATAATAAAAACTTTTCAGATGCTAGTTCAGCAACATTTATTAAAAGCCTTAAGAAGGTTAATACAGGTTGAATACCCATCAATAGTAGACTGATGAGCTAAATTATGGAATATCCCTATGAGGCAGATTGCAAAAATGGTCACAATTGTATGTGCCTCCCTATATGCATGCCCTTTGCAACATGACTCCTCCATGAAGAGGTGACATCTGCTTCCCCATCCCTTGAATCTGGGTTGACCTTGTAACTTGCTTTGGCCAATAGAATATGGCAGAAGTGACCACGTACAAGTTCTGAGCCCACAGCTCAGGAGTCCTGGTACTCTTCCACCTGCTTTCTTGGGACTTCTGCTTTTTTACCATATGAATAAACCCAGGCTAGCCTCCTGGAAGAAGAAAGACCACATGGACCAGAGTCAAGTCAGCCTGAGGCTCTGGACATGTGAGAAAGCCCAAGATCAGTAAAGTTGACCTACAACTGACTCACAGTTGACCCCAGATGCATGAGAGTCTAACCAAGGCAAGAAGCAGCACCCAATTGAGCCCCACCTAAATTGCTAACCCAGCAGTAGCAACTTAATCTACATTGTCATGATTATTATGAAGTTATTAGAAAGAATATTTTAGATCTATGTGCATTGGTATGGAAAAATGTTTATGATATATTGGAGAAGAAAAATTGAAAATATTGCTTTTAGTAAGATTCAATTTTTCACAAGAGCAAAACAAAATAAAACCTATACATATCAAAGCCTATAGTAAGGTATGTATGAACTTGTACCACTCCTCAGGAGTGCGGGAGTGGCAGAGAAGGAGGGTGAGGGAGCAAAGAGGTTGACTTTTTCCTTTACTCATCTCTGTATTATACGATAATAATGGCCAGCATGAATCACTTTTGTAATTTAGAGATATAGAAAAGTCACAAATGGCCAATGCCTAAGTAAAAAGGTAAGGAGAACTTTGGAGACCTGAAGGCTTCTGATAAAGACACAAAGGGGCCGGGTACCGTGGTTCATGCCTGTGATCCCAGCACTGTGGGAGGCCAAGGCAGGAGGATCACTTGAGCGCAGGAATTAGGGACCAGCCTGAGCAAGAGCAAGACCCTGTCTCTACAAAAAAATCAAAAAAATTAGCCAGGCGTGGTGGTGCTTGCCTGTAGTCTCAGCTAGCCAGGAGGCTGAGGCAGGAGGATCGCTTGAGCCCAGGAGTCTGAGGTTGCAGTGAGCTGTGATGACACCACTGCACTCTACCCAGGGCGGGAGAGTGAGCTTCTCTCTCAAAAAAAAAAAAAAAGACACAAAAGCTCAGTAATGGAAAGAGCATGTACTTTGGATTCTAAGCACTAGTACCACTTGAGAGAGAGAAAGAGAGAGTTTATGCACTTGTCCCGTTAATTCTATTCCTATGAACTTAATTCATAGGAAATAATCATAAATGTGCATAATTAATTATATTGAAGTGTTTCGTTGTATGCTTCTTACTATATCAAAAATTGGGAAAAACATAAATGTCTGCCAGTAATAGAGTGGTTAAATAAATCATGGCAATTTGTGTACAAATGCAGCCATTAAAACCATTCTAAGGATCTGGTAATACTCTTGCTCGAGGGAAAAAAATGTGATAAATGAAACTGAATATACCACATTGCTACAATTTTGTAACGTACATACATAAAGCTAATACACCAAGCAGTTAACAAAGGTGATCTCTGCATGTGTGATTTAAAAGGTGATTTTTATTTTCTTCATATTTTTTCTGGTTTTCCCTTTATGTATAATGAATATGAATTCCTTCAAAATCAGAATAAAATACATACTATAAATGTTTTTAAAGAATCTTAGGAGAGGGTGAAGAGGGACAGAATAGAGAAGTCAGTGAAAAATACAAGAAAACTCGCATAATATTCCTGTCCTACTCAGAGCCCTCATTTCCTTATCTCTCCCGTGACACTGAATTAAAAACTGTCAAACAAGAGACACTTGTCAGATATGAGACAGTATATAGATAATATAGATGATACCATAGCATATTATATATACTTACAGGAATGATCCAGCAGAGAGACAAAAGTTGGTAATGAAGAGGAGAAAACCTGACCTTTTGAAGGCTTTGAGTTGGAAAAGTGACAGCATCTGGTACCTAAATGGAGGGCTTGGCCTTCAGATCAGCAGGGATGCTACACCCATTCAGCAGAAGGAAAGGCAGACAACGCAGGTGAAGATGCAGCGGGGCTGGCAGAGTTGCAGTGAGGAGGTTGTGCTGATTACCTCCATTTTCTGTGAAATGGGAAGTAAGATTATTAGCTGAATATATACGGGGAGAGAAGAAGATGTGAAATGGTCTACATGCTGCTTGGTTTCTCACCTCCATTCACAATTCAGTGAAAAATCCCATATTCAAGAAGTATTTTCCAAATATTCTTAAATGGTTATACATCTCCTTCAAAACAAAAATAGAGAAATAGGGTTATATAACAAGGTTCCTGGCCTTAGTTTTATTGGTGAAATAAAACACGTATGAGATGATTAGGAAATAATTCAACCACCAGGAAAATGGTTTGCAATCAAGAGACTTAATAAATAAAATAGGTGCACTATTTATGATACCAATAAGTAGTGCCCTAAGGCAATGGACATGTTTCTACTGTCTGTAGTTATGCTTCAGAAAGCCTTCATGGGAGAACCTTTAAATGGCCTCAGACAGGGAGGGTTTATGTAGGAAAAGCTTTAAGTCAGAGTAGGTACAGGTTCAGCACCAGGGGGCAGGAAGTTAGATGAAGGATTGTGACCTGAGGCCACATCTAGAAACAGAGCATGGCCCTAAGCGAGCCTGTGGGGAAGGAGCCAGGCCACACCTCAAGGGCCTCCTCCAGGAAGATCCCTCATGGACAGCAGCAGGCATTCCAGGGTGTTAGCACAACCTGTGCTCGGGCAGCTCATCAACACGGTTAAGTCCAGGTTCCCACAGATGACCTCTGACCCTTCTCACATTTATTTCCTCTGCCTGATACTTTTTCTAATTAGCATTCTGCCACTCCCCACTCCCGCCAAACACACATACACACCATTTGTTTGTAATCATCCATCAGATCTTAACTTAGATACACTTCTGGGAAGCTTTCTCTGGTGGGAGATCCTCTTATGTGGCCCTCTTCTTACAAAACCAGATCTCAGGAGTGTGAGACCAGTTACCACGATTCTCTTATTTATAGTATCTCCAGCACTTAGCACAATATCTTCACATAGTGGACACTCAAAAAACACTTGTTGCCAGTTGTGGTAGCTCAGAACTCTAATCCCAGCAGTTTGGGAGGCTGAGACAGGCCTTGAGGCCAGGAGTTCGAGACCATCCTGGACAATAGCAAGACCCCTGTCTCAAAAAAAATTTTTTAAATAAAAATTAGCTGGGCATGATGGTGTGCCCCTGTAGTCCCAGCTATTTGGGAGGCTGAAACAGGAGGAACACTTGAGCCCAGGAATTTGAGGTTACAGTAAGCTATGATCTGGCTACTGTACTCCAGTCTGGGGGACAGAGTAAGACCCTGTCTTTAAAAGCAAACAAACAAACAAACAAAAAAAAAACACTTGTTGAATCAATGAATCAGATAGCTAGTTTTCATTCACCCCAAAACAATATCAAGGCCTGGTCTTGAGAATGTAGGATTGTCATTTTGGAAACAGGCCTGAAGGTATGACGGAGGAAGCAAGGAAACAAAATCAACAGGCAGGCATCTGGCAAGATCTGCTGTTAGCCAGTCCTCCCAGAAACCCATTTTCCTGTTCTGGGGCAGCAGTGCCAAAAAGCTCCAGGGACTCTGCGTGTGATCTCTCAAGTATCTACCTTGCAAGAGGGGAAGCTCCCACCCCCCAGCAAAAAAAGAAAAAAAATGCCAGATGCACCTGTAGCCCCAGCTACTTGAGAGGCTAAGGCAGGAGGATCACTTGAGCCCAGAAGTTCAAGGCTGTAGTGAGCTATGACCACACCTGTGACTAGCCACTGCACTCTACCCTGGGCAACACAATGAGACACTGTCTCTACTAAAAAAGAAAAAGAAAGAAAGAAAGAGTTGAAGCCCAGCCTGCTTGCTCCAGTCTGGACTGTGATGGTCTTTATCTTCCTAGTTAAGGATGGCCCCAACACAGGACTGTGTCACCTTTCAGGCTCTGAGGCCTTGGGACTGGAGGGAGGTTTTATCTGCCAGTGGTTTGAGGCCTATATAGTGAAGAATTAACTTTTTCAAACAGAGGTCTGACCTTTGCCCTCAACTACTAGAAGGTGAACTCTAGGCCCCTGGAATGTCCTGCCTGATAGGCATATCTTTGTTTGCCTGAGAGCTTTGGCCGCCAGTCAGTCTAACAACGTGATTTATGATGGGGGCTTTGGAACATGCCATGTGAGTTCTGATCTCTGGAGGAACCAGAGCCTAAGAGTATTAGCTAGAACCTCCAGGAGGGGCTGGAGGCTAAAGGTCAGCCACATAGGCAGTATGTGATGAAATTCCAGTAAAACTCCGGACACCAAAGTTTCAAGTGAGCTTCCCTCCTTGGCAGCACTCTGTGTGTACCATCACACAGCACGGCCAGGAAGAAGTAACACCACCCAGGTCTCCATGAGGGAAGACAACCAGAAGCTTCACATTAGGAAGCCTCCCAGATTTCACATTATGCTTCTCTCCCTCTGGTTGTTCTCTCCCTTCTGATTTGTATCTTTTGCTATAATAAATCTATAAGTGTAGCACTTTTCTGAGTTCTGTGCATCATTCTATGGAAATACCAAAACTGAAGGAGTATAGGAACCTCCAAATTTGTAGCCAGCTAGTCAGACGTGCGAGCAGACTGGGGGCCCCTGAGCTTGCAGCTGTTGTATGAAGGGAGGGCAGCCTTGTGGAGGACTGTGCCTGTAACCTGTGAGGTTTGGCCTGCTTCCAGGCAGTTGGTGTCAGAACTCACTGCACGGCCATTCAGAGGGAAGCATGGGGAATTGAGCCAATGGATCCTGACACCAGAAGTTCCTGCCCATCCCCTAGGAGGCCTACCAGGAGATACCCTGGTTCTCTTGCCTGTAGGTTCCACCAAAGCTCAGAGGGCCTTCAATTCCAATAGCAATATCTGTGGAGAGTGGAGTTGTGGTTCTATTCTAGTCTGAAAGGACTCTGTGTTATTAATACTTGAATACAAACACCTTCCCAGTGAGAGAAGATTTATCTTATTCTTCTGTGTAATTAGAATGATTATTCAACAAATGGATGCTATCCAGTGAACTTCCAGAAAGAAGCCAAATTTATCAACCTCATTAACTCATAATTCATAGGATCTGTATTCCTGTGTTCTCAGAGAGCACATGAAGAGCAGACAGCAAAAGACCAACAAAATACCCAGAAGCCAGCCAAAAATGTCCTGGAGGGACGAAAAAACACACCCAGGAAATGGCTGGGAAATTGGAACTGTGAGTGGTCCTCCGAGGTCTGGAGAATAAACTACTGATTATTTTAGGAAAAACGTTCCCACAGCTGGCTCAGAGGATAGAGAGAGTATTGGTGTTCGGGCCTCACTCTCGAAAGCATTCTCCTCCCTGAATTTAGTACCTGAGGTAGTTGGGCAGCAGATAAAAATAGCATTTTCTCAAAGCAAATCATTTTTAAAATAGGCTGCTGTCTGAGCTTTGTCTCCCTATGGATCTCAGAAACCAAGCCACCTCCTCCAGCTGTACACCCGGGCTACGTGTCTCGGATGGAACATTTCTGACTCCATTCCCTGCTCCCCCTACATCACTCAGTCAGGACGGTGGGCCCGGACAAGCCACTAAGGCCACCGTTCCCACAGCTGTCTTGTCTTCCCATGGCCACCCCCTCACACACGCACCTTTGCCCTACTTGCCTGTGCTGACCATCCTGCCCACTGCGGCCAGACAAGGCTTCCAGACTGACTCTCCTCCTCAACACCACCTCAGGATTCCTCTGGAGACTATGCTTGCCCTGAAAACACACTGTACTTTGCCACCTCCACACTCTGCCCAGGCCACTCCATTTGCCTCAAAGACTGTCTACTCCACTTTTTAGTACTGAAATCCACCCTGATTCACACCTATCAGAAGGCAATCTCCTCCACCCTTGCCAACTCTAAACACTGTTGCCATCCTCCTGCTTTACATTTGCACTTATTTATGAATAGGTGACAAGCACCGTGTTAGATCCCAAAGATACAATGCTAAGGAAAAAATATATCTGACAATAAGTTCCTTGTAGTCTAATGGGAAAGATTAGGATAAGCAGATACATAAACAATGCATATGCAAATTAGGAGGCGTGTTATGAAAACAATAAATAAGAGGCTGACAGAGAGAATGAAGTGTGCAATTTAAATGGAGTGGTCAGGAAATGCTTTTCCCTCTTCTTGGGGGGGGGCAAAAAGAAGTCAGAATTGTCACACTAATGAACATTTCTGTGCTTGAAAACATAAACAAAGGAAAGGAGGTTCCACTCAACAGAGGTATATAAATAATCAATCACATGGCCCAGAAAACCTGACTCATGCACACCTTGCTGACACTACTCCATATGGAATGTACCATACCTACAATTTTACTCTCCCTGAGATAATATGATATGCATTTGCACGGTGTCTGCCTAGGAAAATTGTACTCTCTGCTGAATAAATCACAGTTAGTTGATATTTATGAACACCACATCTCTCTTTACAATGCTACTGTTGAGAGCTGTGCTAACTGGCCAGAGGTCTAGATACTTACGAGTGAATGTCTAGTGAGCAACTGAACCTCTCATGACCACTCAGGCTTTAAATTACTGTTCAGCTCAGCAGCTCATTATTGTCTTCCTGGAGTTAGAGTTCCAACAAGGAAGATCATCTCCATCTAGAATTGTCACGTTTTTTGTCAAAAGCCATATGCACCTTGACAGGGTAGACATCAAAATTCCAGGGCATTTTTTTCTAACTTTTCTTGGGAGTTTTAAATAAGATTCCAGGACTGATTGGTGGAAGTATAATCTGGCAACAGCAACTAATATAGTGTGACGTGATATGAAACTAAGCAACCTCGTTTTTCTTATGCAGCTCTATCAGACTTCTAGGAAATTCTTTGGAAGTCTATGCACTGCCACATTTAAAACAAAATAGCTCTACCATTAGAAGCCTTATAAAGGTCGATCTTATAGTGTGATTGAGCTGCTATGCAGATCTGGCATGTGAGGATTATTCCAGAAAGAGAGAAACACATGATGAATAAATTGCACTAATGGCAATAGCAGTGCCTGGGAAACACCATTTTCTGGCAGCTGTTGCTTCATCAACACTTTTTCAGCAAAATTGCCACAGCCACCTCTGACAGCTTAGGAGCACCGCTAGGAATCTCTAGTAGGAGCCTCTATAATGGGAACTCCTATTGACTAGAGTAACCTTCGGGGATAGGAGATAATGTTGAGTTAAGGGAGTCTTTCAATCATTCATTGCAAACATATTTATCTACCATGTGACAGACACTGCAGTCAGTGCCAGTGGTATAAACTTGAATAAGACATAGTCCCTCCCCTCAAGGAACTCACAGTCTTCTTGACATGCCTGGCACAAAAGCCTAAAATTATAATAAAATGTGTCAAGAAAAAGATAAGGATGGGACATTACAGGAGCAAAGACAGGGGGCTGCCTTATTCATTTAGAAGCTATTGGCCCTCTCCAGAGATTGTTGGTCTTCCAGTACACCTTCACTGTGGGATGAGAAAAAATATCCTTCAACCATAAAATGCCATGAAGTGAGAGGTAAAAAAATGCTGAGTTATCATTTAAGCCTCTTAAAAATGTCTTGAATTATAACAAGCACATGATATCTATCCCACACCCCCACCCCATATCTTTATATTGAAGAAATTAGGTTAGAAGTTAAGACACAGTCTCCAGAAAGCAGGTGAGAGAGATCAAGGAAACAGGGATAGCTATTGTTTTCACTTCCATGTGAGTGATAGATATTTCCTAAAATACAGGTAGCTGTGCCACTCAACATCTACCAGACTCTGAGTATCACTGTCTCTCCTAACGCCAAAAAGCAAGGACCCGCAATTTGTGATGTCAATCTCAGATAAACTCTTATACTCAGAGGGTCTTAGAAACACATGGAAACTGAACATAAAACCTGGAGCATCAAGGACTGACCTGAGTTTGGGCTTTCTTGGATGGGTGGTATACCAGTCTGCTAGGGCTCCTTAACAAAACACCACAGACTGGGTGGCTTAAACAACAAACATTTATTTTCTCACAGTTTTGGAGGCTAGACGTCCAAGATCAAGATGTCAGCAGGTTTGGTTTTTCCTGAGGCTTCTCTCCTTGGCTAGCAAATGGTCATCTTCTCTCTGTGTCCTCACATGGCCTTTTCTCTGTGCCTGGGCATCCCTGGTTTCTCTTCCTCTTCTTTTAAGGACTAAATCCTATTGGATTAAGACCTCACCCTTATTACCTCATTTAACCTCAATTACTTCTTTAAAGGCCTTATCTCCAAATACAGTCACTTGGGGGTTAGGGCTTCAACATATGAATTTTAAGAGGATACAATTCAGCCCATAACAGGAGACAAGAGGGCCATTCTCTTCCCAGAAATAGCCTCCCCTTAGGGCCATTTACAGAGTAATAAACAAACCCCAAGTGCTAATGACCAAAAGCTCAGGGCCCTGGAGTAACTGCAGCTCGTAAATGAGAGAGACAGAATCTTTAAAAATCTCTAAATCTAATATCTAGAAGTGATAGAGATTTACCCATGATTTCTCCCAGTCTTTCTCTTATTCTGTATTTATACAGTGTTTCTGTTGATGACACCATTATTTTTCCAGAAAAAAAAGGAAATCTTCATGTCATCACTGACTCTCCCCCTTCTCTTGCCTCCACATTCAATCATGATTTTCCATGTTTACATAAATACCCTTTTGACCATTCACACATCCTACAGAAACCTAATTCAGCTCTTATTAATTTCATGAAGATCACTAAGGAAACCACTTAACTATTCTCAATGCCTCTAGTTCAGCTCCTTATATGGGACTTCAGGTTACATGGTTCCCATATCAGGAAGCTTCACCCCTATATTTTGTGGTTTTCACATACGGGTTCACTACTGTCATCAGTTGTTCAAAGGGGGTCCCTCACCCACAAACAGGTTAAAAACTAGAGCTGTCGTCTCTCCTACTACACTTGCCTCCTATAAAAATTATTTAATTTTTGTGATTCACATGGCAGATCTTATTCTTCCCCTACTCAAATACTCCCTGTTAGAAACTTTTTAACTTGTAGTTTAAAATGGTGCCTGGTCAGCAATCCCTGCTGCAGCCTCTTCGAAAAATTACCACGGAATACCTCGTATAACCCATAGTTCAACCAACAGATTCTATCTTGGCTGGTATGGAACATGTATACCATGATATATTCTTGAAATTTTTAAAATAAATGGCACATGCTGTATTCATTTTCTGTTGCTGTGTAACCAATTTCCACAAACTTAGTGGCTTAAGACAATACACATTTTATTTTCTCACAGTTCCCATTGGTCAGGAGTCTAGGCACAGCTTAACTGTGTCCTTTGCTCGGGATCTCACAAGGCTCCAATCAAGGTATTGCCTGAGCTTTGTTTTTTATTTGAAGGCTTGACTATGAAAGAATGCTCTCTCAAGCTCATTCAGGTTGCTAGCAGAATTCATTTCCCTGCAGCTGTATGACTGAGGACTCTGGCTTTCTGCTCACTGTCAGTGGGAGGCCATCCCTATGTCCTAGAGGTTGCCCACAGTTCTGAGAGTCCTTTGCAGTTCCTTTGTCATGAAGCCTCCTCAACATGACTGTTTATGTCATCAAGCCAACAAGGAGAAACTCTCCTTCCAGTCTGCTAAGACAGAGTCTTTTCTAATGTAGAATAATAATAGAGTGACAACCCATCACCTTTGGATATTCCATTGGTTAGAACAAGTCACAGGACCCTCCCATGCCCAAGAGAGGGGATTGTACAAGGGCATGGACACCAGGAGGCAGGGATCTATCTATCCACCACAGCCCACCATCTGGCCCCCAGTGATTCACATTCCTACCAGTTGCACAATACATTCTTACAGAGCCCCAAAGGTCTCAAGAATAGCATTCCATATAGCTTCAGCTCAAAGTCAGATTTTCATAATCCAAATTATGTCCAAGTTCAAACACAGCTCCTGGATATAATCTGTTAAAAACAGCTCCTGGGGTATAGTTCCTCTCCATCTATCAACCTATAAAACTAAAGAGAGAAGTGATCTGCCCCCAGTACACCCATCCTACAATGTTGGAACAGGCATAACTAGGAAGGCATGGGATAACAGTTGTAGACATTTCGGGGGAGGGGAAGAAAGATAAAAAGGAGTCACTGGTCCATATCAGTTCTGAAATCCAGCTGGGCAAATATTGAGAGTTCCTTGATTAGGTTTTAAGACCTAGGGATAATTCTCAGCTGTACTCTTTTGGCTCTTAGCACTCTTCCTCTTTCATGAAAAGTAACGTATGTTTGCAGTTGAGTAGTTTCATCAGCCTGCTTCCGCCAGAGGAAGTTCTGGGGTCTGATAGCCTCCTTTCGTCTTGTACTCTCTCTGTTCCTCTCAGTCCAAGCCAGTAGTGTTTCTACTGAAATAATTTTCTTGAGAACTTTATGTGTCTCCCATGGATTTTAATGAAGTTCACAACGTCAGAAAATGCCACACCCACAGATCTTTCCAGACAAACTATATCTTTGGCTCAGATGGCTGAGGACAATACTCTTAAGCTTCCTAGAGGTCCTATGGTTTGACTGAGAGGATCTATGAGGCACATCCTTAATCTCTTTAAAAAAGCTCTTTGTAAAACTGAATATTCTCGCTTTTTAATCTTTGTGAGGTTTTCATAAAAGATTGTATGCTTACACCCTCAGCTTTTTCTCACTGCCACAGTCCTAATTTTAGCATCTTTTTCCATTTAAAGAGATTGAAAATTTTCAGATTCATCCAGTCCTGGTTCCTTTTCATTTAATAATTTTTTCCTAAATTTGTCTCTCTGCTCTTGTATTTCACTGTAAGCAGCAAAAAGAAACCCATTGGTGCTTTCAATACTTTGCTTGGAAACCTCCTTTGCTCTACACCCAAATTCATTACTTACAAGTTCTGCTTTCCACATAACTGTGGGAGATAATTTTATGACGTTTTCTATTACTACATAACAAGGATACCCCACGCTTCCTCCAGTTTCAAAAACCATGTTCCTTACTTTATTCTGAGCCTTCACCAGCAGTGCTTTTAAAGTCCAGATTTCTATTAACAGTCTGCTAAAGGTAATTAAGACTTCTTCTATCATGCCCCTCAAAATTTTTTCAGCCTTTTTTAGATATTTGGTACAGAAACACCCACTTCCAGATACAAAATCTGTATTAGTTTTCTATTGCTGCATTACAAGTTATCACAAACTAGTGGCTTAACACAACACACACTTGTTTTCCCACAGTTTCTGTCAGGAAGTCATGCCCTAGAGACTCTCCTCGTGGGCTTGGTGAAGTAAGTGCCATAGTGGAGAAACCTATAGGTAAGGAACTGCAAGTGGCAGTGTCTTTGCTTTTAATTTTCTTCTTACTGATGCAGGAAAATACAGAAATTCATGAAGACTGACAAAAACACTGAGAAGTAACACTGACAGACAATCTAACACCAGAATCTGCCTTAATATAAGGCAGAGAGAGCTGTATTTACTGAAACTTTGCCAGGATTCCCTACCTGGTACACCAAACTTCATCTCAGAAAGCCAGGACCACCCAGAAAGCCACTTTTTAAGATTAAAGACTGGCATACCTGAGGGGTGGTTCAAGGACTGTTTCTCTCCTCCTTTCACCTATTCCCAACTGTTCCACACCCATCACATTTCTACATCCAGAAATAGCAACTCCCAGAAATAATGTGGAGAAAGTCGGTAGGATCACTGGCAGTGTCTTTACTTCTTTTTAGGTAGAGAGAATGGAAGGACACACACAGACACACACACACACACACAACACACACATACACACACATATACAACACACACATACAGAGGGAAGAGTCCCAACAGTGCATCCTAGACTGCCTGCTCTCTTGTGCACAGTCGCAGCCTTCATCTGCATTAGTAGGGAACCTGCCAACCCACAGCCTCGGGCATGGAGAGGTTCAAGAGAGAAGTTGGAATAGAACTGGACTGTGCTTTTCTCCACTTCATTTTCTGGGTCAACACCTAGCTATTTGTGACAGCTTCCTTGTGAGAAATGTAGGCAAAGTCATATTTTTTTTCTTTTCTACAGGTTCCAGCAATATTCAGAGTATCAATCAATCTATAAATGTGGTATATAAACAAGAGGGGGAATCTGTGACCATGGACTGCAAACTCAGTCAGTTTTCCTTATTATGTGATGTACTGGTATCAACAGCCATCCAGTGGAGAGATGACTTACCTCATTTATCTGTATTCTGAAAATGAAAACTCAAGGGAAGGATGATATTCTGTGGTGTTTTAGAAACCAGACAGAGTCCTGAAGCTCATCATCTCAGCCTTGACACCTGGACATCCAGCTGTCTATTTCTCTGCCATCAGAGAATCCACAATGAGAGCAGTAACAGAGAGCCTTACAGAAACCCCTAGACTCACCACACATCAGTCACCTGTTCCAGGAGCCTAAGAGAGATGAACACACGGGACAGGGAGAGGGTGGACACAGCACATGGGTGGAACTGGTGAGTCTAGAGAGGAAGTTAATGGATGTTCTAGGAACAATTGTCTCACATTTGGTATCAAAGAAATAGAGTCCAACCAGACCCCAGCCTCAAGAGCATTTTCATCTCTGAATCTAGTGACTAAGGATGATAGCGAAGGCAACTGAGGTGTTCATGTGTTGTTTCTGCCCAACATCCATTTCTGGTGACAAAACCTTGATTGGTTTTCCCTGGATAAACCAAGCCTCCCCTGTTCTTACTCATGTTTGGGTTTGGATCAGTCCTACCCTACCCTTGGATGGCCTCACCAATTGACATAGTTCATCTCTCTGACCACAGTGATATGTTCAAGGATGAGCACGTGACCCAAGCCCACATCCCAGAACTTCATGTGGAACTACTATTAGGAATGCCACTGGGGAGGGGAGAGGAGAGGTTGTAAAAAGTTGGGAGGTGATCCCAGGAAGCATGGGAAGAGAGACTGGAAGGAAAGTGAGCCAATGCAAGGGAGTAATTAAGCCAGCTGCTGTTGTGGGCAAATGGAGGCTACTCCTGCCTGGGAAACTCAGGAACCAGTGTGAAACACTTGCCTCAAGTTATCCCACCTAAGGGCCAAAGGAGCCAGGGTAATGGTACTCCAAAAATCCTATATGTCATTGCTTGAGGGCAGTTCCTGGAGACAGAAGCTTTAATTCCCCAGCACTTAGGCCTGCCAAGCAGGCTATGGCAGTAGGAGAAAGCCTTTAGGCAAAGAATCTCAGGTGCTGGCAGGAGGAAGTTGAGGCAGGAGCTATAATTGCACTACTACACTCCAGCCCGGGCAACAGAGTGACACCCTGTCTCTAAAAAAAAAGGAATAAAGATAACAATAACACTGGGTAAAGTAAACTACCCAAACAAAATACTTTTACATTACTTTTTTATTTTTTGGCCTCTTGCAGTTCAAAAAGGAAACTCCTCAAACTGTTCAGATTAGATGGGCTGTTCAGGCCTTTGCTCCCACATTGCCCAGTGTGGTAAGGAGGAGGGACAAATTTAACACCTACACCTGTATTATTAAGCTGGACATTTAACTATTCTCTCCCCTTTCAAACTCTTGCTGCTCAGATTCTCCCTGCTTAGTGCTGCCAGATTAATCTCCCTAAAATGTCCCTCCAAAGAAACTTGCCTGCTCAAAGCTTCCACATTCCCCATGAGACTGTGTTGTTCCCAAATCCAAAATTTTGCTCCTGCTGTTAGTTTTCTTTGCAATGTGTTCACTCCCCATTTCTACCTTTTGAAGCTAGCCATATTTCAAAGCCTTTTTCACACCTCTCTGATGGTGCTTTTGGGGTAATCCTCAGTTAAAAGTCATTCCAATCTCCACCGATGTGCTGGGCCAGCTAGTACCTGTGAGGGAGTTGAGTGTGCACGTTTCTTCCCAATTCCACCTTCAGTGATGTTGTGTCGGCAGCATGAAAACAGCCATGGCGAAAATATTTATACCACGGAAATCAGCAAGCACTTTAAATCAGGGCTTCTACCCCTAAGAGAGCCGACTCACCAGCACACCACTGCCTCTCCCTCTGCAATGCACTACTATTGCATACCAGTCATTGTACTTAACACTGCTTGCCTTGTGTTGCACTTCTATCTATACCATCTTATCTTCCCCTCTGGCCTGAAAGCCCCTTGAGGACAAAGACATTAGTTATGTTTTTTGTTTTGTCATCATTTTGTAATTCCTCACATTACTTAGCACAGAGCTTTCACGCCATGGGAGTTTAATGATAGCAATAGACTATTTGGGGGGAGGGGACTGTTTGTTTTACTTTCACTGTTGTTGTGGAACAGCTGGGTTAGGAGACATTGTTATACATAAACACAATGGGTAAAATATCCCAGCTGAACAAACGCTTTAAAAAGACCTGCAATCACTGCAGGAGTTCAGAGAGGAAACTACTCCTCCAGCTGTTGTACATTGAACAGTGGGTTTAGTTCATTCCTCCCGGATCACTTGGAGCAGTAAGGAGGGTACAGAAAGCTCAATAACTAGGAAAACCTTTCATAAAACCATGATCAGTGCTCCCTACAACCTGATGTTACTTTTTCAATAGCCCATGGTCTTCAAATAAATGTTCTACCTGCCACTCTCTGCCAGATAAATCCATAAATGTAAACACATTTCCAATCAAAACGGTAAAAGGATTTTTATTTTGTAACTTGTAAAAATGGTTTTAAAGGTTATCAGGAAGAATAGATGAGATATATAGCCAATAATTGAATATTTGCCATATCAGATATTAAAATGTGTTCTAAAGCTATGCTAATTAAAATAATAAGGTACCCGTACAAGGATAGATAGACAGACCAATAGAACCATTAAATCTAAAATTATAAGTAAGAGACTCAAGTTACAAGAATTTTGCATGTGTTAAAGTTAGCATATCAGACCAGAACAGCTTGTCAACAAATTGTTGGAAGACACCTGGATAACCATCTGGAAATCAATTAAGTTAGAGCCTTACCGCAACAAATAAATTTCAAATAAAAAAGGTTTATGATTTCTTTAATTATAAAAGTTCTGGAAGAATATATAGATGACTATTTATATAACTTTGAAAAAGTAGAATTATCTTTAAAAAAATAACAAATGTAGAAATTATAAAGGATAAAATTGACAAATTTAACTAGATAAATTTTTAAACATCTGAATATTAAACACGCTGTAAATAAAATTAAAAGACAAATGATAAGTAGAAAGTACTTAAAATATATCTCAATGCAAAAGCTACATATCATTAGTATATAAAAATATTTCCAAGTCATTAAAAATAAATTTAGCACCAATAGAACAAAATGATAGTGGAAGCTAACAAGCATTTCACAAAAGAAGACTATAAATGACTAATAAACATGCAAAAAGTGTCCATCACTACATAATCAAAGTAATTTTAAAACCAATCGGGTACTATTTTCTGCCGATCAGATTGGCAAAGATCATACTACGTGTTGACATTCCAGTACACTGCTGGTGGAAATACAATTTACAACTTTTTTGAGGGAAATTTGGGCAATAAGTGTCAGTATTAAAAATGATCACACTTTTTGACCCAGTCACTTTAATTTTAGGAATTTATGCTTAGGAAAGAGTTTGACATGTAATAAAAATACACAGAATATTTATCAGAATGTAGTGACTAACACCATAAATCATAAACAGTATAAATGTGCAAATGATAATGAATGATAGTGAATTGGTTAAATAAATTTTGGCATATCTACAAAATGTAACACTATTGTCAAATGAAGCAATTTATAAATATTTGTTGACGTGAAAAAAATGTTTGTGAATTATAATATATTAGTAAGTAGAAAAAAGTTGCCAAACTCATGTTTGGCTTAATATAAATACAAATGGATGCATATAAAAATATATTTCCTTTTTCTGCCAGCTGAAAAGCAATGACACCCCAGTAGCAACAAGCATGCCTACATCCCAGAACTTGGTTTCTAATACCATTTTCCAATAAAAGGAATCAGAACTCCTTGGAGAAATGGCTGATTCTAGGGCTGGGGCAGGGAATATAAAAGAAACTTACAGTGCCAGGAAGTAAGTGAGTGCTCAAAAACAAAGAAAAAAATACCCACAATGACAGGAGTATGTCAAAGGGACATAAGAGCCGACTGAAAAATTTTCCTTTGGCCAAAGCCAGAACAATTGGAGCACTAAAATAAAGTAGTATTGAGTAATAATCCAAGGTATAAAATAAATATCCATGAGTCAATACTCATATAAATAAATAATTGAATAAATAAATGGGAGAGAATAGACAAATTTCCCTTGCAAAAGAATTCCAAATAATTTATGTAGACACTCCATACTTAAGGAGGTGGAGCTTAACTCCCCACTCCTTAAATGTGGGCCACACACAGTGACCACCTTCCAAAGAGCACAGTATGGAAAGGGATAAGAAAGAGCAACTTCACAGTGGTAAAACTGGAAACATAACCTCAGCCAAGCAGTCCAAGTTGACAGCAACAGTGATAAGTCATGTTAATTATATACAACCTTGATATGGTGTGATGAGAAATGGCACTTTACCTATGTAGTCTTTCTCCCAGAAACCCATAACCCTAATGCAATCATGAAGAAATCATCAGACAAATCCCAATTGAGGAAAATTCTACAAAATACCTGACCAGTATCCCTCAAAACTATCAAGGTCATCAAAAACAAAAAAGTCTGAGAAATTATCATAGCCAAGAGAAGTCCAAGATATGAAGACTAAATGTAATATAGCATCCTAGATGGGACTCTTGAACAGAAAAATGACATTAGGTAAAACTGAAGTAAATCTAATAAAGTATGAACTTTAATCAATAGCAGTATATCAATATTGGTTCATTAATTGTGGCATATGTGCTGTTGTAAGATGTTAATAAGAAGACACTGTATGTGGAGTTTATGGGAACTCTGTACTATCTTTGCAATTTGTTTATAAATCCAAAACTATTCTAACATTAAAATTTTTATTTTAAAAAAATTTTTATTTTAAAAAGTTATAAAACTGTGGGTTTCATATGGCCTGATTTTTGTGAAGGGAGGATTATAATTTTATGTACAACTGTATCATTATATATACATATATCATAAAGAGTTTTGAACTGTGCCATCCAATACATAGCCATTAAGTAGATGTGGCTACTAAACACTTGAATTGTGGCTAGTCCAAATTGAGATGTGCTGCAAATATAAAATATACACTGGATTTCAAAGACATAATATGAAGAAAAGAATGTAAACAATATCACTAATAATTTTTATATTGACTACATGTTAAAATGATATTTTGGGTGTATCAGATTAAATAAAATGTTATCAAAATTAATTTTATGTATTTCTTTGTGCTTTCTTCTAATGTAGTTACTAAAAAGTTAAAATTATATATGTGCCTCACATTGTATTTCTGTTGATAGTGGTCTAAAAGGATAAACATGAAAATGTTAACAATTGTTATTCCTAGTAGTGAGATAAAGGGTAATTTTTTTAGTTTTCCTTTTTTCTAATTTTTCTTCAATAAATGTGTGTTCCTTGTGTAATAAAAAATAACAAAAGTAAAAAGACACAAAGAACTACTGCTGTGAAATGTCACACTAACTAATGGAAGTACCAAACAGAAATGTCAAGTCATAGAGTCCTTTCATCAATTAATTATTCACTCATTCATTTACATACACATATATTAAGTGTCCCATGTGCAAGACACTAGGACAGTTGCTATGAATACAAACACAAAAAAGATGAGCTGTAATTATTTCCTTCAAGGTATTCACAGTCCATTTGGGAAGTTAGGCTCATAAATAGAACATTAGAACACAACATGGTCAGTGCTACTATGGCGGTTCCTACAGAGTCAACTTTCCTCTCCTTCCTGCTTTAAATGTTGCTGTTTCTCTGTCTCCAACCCTAGTCTACTTCTCTGCCCACACCATGATTACAAGTAATGCCTAATGGTTATGCCTCCAACCTTGATTTTGCTCCAGACCTATACATCCCACTGCCTTTTGGTCAGATGACCCTCGGGCAACCTAAATTGTACATGCCTAAAGCCCATCATCTCTTCATCTCCCTAGTCCAATCTCTTCTACCTCTGTATTTCTTGTCTTTGTTAATGACAACACCATTGATTGAAACAGTTGCCTCATGGCTCTGTGTAAAAAGCAAATTTAGTTATTTTACTTCATTTCTCAAAAGTCTTCAGACTTGGCAGCACACAAGCCCAAGCATTCATTATGTGCCCTAAACTACCAATCCAGCTTCAACTCCTGGCACACTTCCCATCAGCATCCACACTCTAGAAATATCAAACTACCAAACTCAGGAAATGTCATGAGTCATCATCCCTCTTGCCTTCATCCTTGCCTGCACTCTTCCTTCTGCTCGGTGTGTCCAACCTCATCACCACCAACTCCTCATGGTCCCCTGACAGCTCCTCTCTGAAGCCTTCCTTGATCTTCCAAGAAAATTTAGGCTCTTTCTCCTTTGGCTCCCTTTGAACTTTGTACACACCTCCAGCATAGTAATTATCCCATTATATTATAATGCCTGCTTCCTGTAGGATACTCTATTCCTCGAGGACAGAGATTATGTCTCCTTCACCTTGGTATCTCCAGCATCACACAGAATATAACAAACAGAAACTCTCAACTTTACTGAATAGTTTCTTTCTTCACCTTTCTCACTCTTTTGTGGCCACTCATGCCCTAGAATAGTCTAGATGTTCCTTGAATGCCAAGCAGGCTTCATCTCTGAGTCTTTGCCCTTGAATGGTTTTGTCCCAGATGGCTCCCTCCATCACATCATTCAGTCACTGCTCAAATGCCACCTCATCAGAGAGGTCTTTCCTTCAAACCTAAATAAGATACTGCCCACCCAACCTACCCTTTTCCCCTCACCCTATTTTATTTTTTTCATGGCAGTCATCATTAGCTGACATTATATTGTGTATTTTTCTGTGTATTTCTTGTCTGCCTATCTACCAGAATATAAGTATCGAGAAGCCCAGGATTTTGAATTATTCAACAAATGAATAAAGATCTGATGCATGTATAAATAAGTAAAGGATGTTATTTATCACCTAAACATGACACTGTCTCTCTGACTTTCATTTTCCCTTCATCTGCTTTTTTTCACATCAAGCCATGAATCTGGGACAAAAAAAGGATTAAGATACAATCTCCAAAAATTGGCAAGTATAATGAGGCTGAGTGAGCAATCATATTATAACTTGAAAAAGAACAGCAGCTCAGCTAATGATATATTAAATTTGTTTCAAGAATGTGTTTTATCTTCTAATTCATTTATTCAATAAATATTTATATCACACCTACCATAAGTTCTTTTTGAAAAGATAATAACTATGTATTACATTTGTATCATTGTTTATCATTTACAAGGTCCTTTCTGACACTTATTTTAATGTATCCTCATAAACAATTCTTTGAGGTAAGCAGGTCTTATGAAGAATGAGTCTTACAAGGAATGAGTTACCAAATTAAGGATCATTGGGTTGTAAAAATTTTATGCTAGGAAAGTATTCCATCATTTTATTGTTGATACAACTATATACAGAAGCCCATTATCAATCTATTTATTTCACCTCAGAGAGCTATAATACACACATTGTCCATCAGTACCAGTACATTAATGCTCACTTCTGGGATTCCTAGCCTACTCTTAGCTTTAGTGTTAATATGAATATTTCATGGTAGAATGCACAAACTTTGAGGAAGGCACAATGCCTTCTTTGTTAATTCTACTTACATTCAGTTTCTACACATACTGCAGGCTCTTTATAAATATTTATTGGCAAAAGAATAGTTATAGTAAGAATCTCTATTCAGAAAATATTCAGGGCAACCGTGACAGCTAGTCTCCAAAGGTGGCCCTCCAATGAGCCATGCCTCTCAATATTCAGACTTTTGTGTAATCCCCTCCCCTTGATCTGGACTGGCCCTGTGACTTGACTATAATCAAAAGAATGTGTTATAAGTGATATATTGTGACTTCTGATTCAGTCAAAAGCAGCTTTGCAGTTTCTCTCTTGGACTCTTGGAATGCTCACTCTGTGGTAAGTCAGCCACCATGTAAGCAGTTCCACTACTTTAATATTTAATACCATCATGCTGTGAGGAAGCCCAGGCAAGCCAAATGTAGAGAAAGATGCTTAGTCAGCCCTCAGCTGTTCAGTCATCCCCTCTCAAGCTCCAGTCATGTAGTTAAGAAGCCATCTAAGATGTCATGCCCAACTGAGTCTTCAGATGACTCTCCCCTAGCTAACTTCTTTTTTTTATTTCAAAATATTAAGGAGGTACAAATATTTTCATTACATGGATACCTTTTATAATGCTTAAGTCAGGGGTTTTAGTGTGCCCATTACCCAAATGGTGTTCATTTTACCTGATAGGTAGGTTTTTACCACTCCCCTCTTTCTCCTCCCCCATTCTTGATTTTCTATGACCTTTATATCTCTTTGTGCCCATTTGTGCCCATAAATTAGCTCCCAATATTAAGAGTACATGTGGTGTTTCCTTTTCCATTCCTGAGATACTTCACTTAGGATAATGGACTCCAATTCCATCCAAGTTGCTGCAAAACACATTATTTCATTCCTTTTTATTGTTCAGTAGTACTCCATGGTATACATACACCACATTTTGTTAATCCACTCATGAGTTGATGGGTACTTAGGTTGATTCCACATCTTTGCAATTATGAATTGTGCTGCAATAAATATTCAAGTGCAGGTGTCTTTTTTATAAAATGACTTCTTTTTCTTTGGGTAGATACCCAGTAGTGGGATTGCTGGGTTGAATGGTAAGTCTACATCTATTTCTTTGAGGACTATCCATACTGTTTTCCATAGAGGTTGTACTAATTTGCAGTCTCACCAACTGTGTGTAAGGTTATAGCAACCAAAGCAGCATGGTACTGGTATAAAAGTAGAGACATAAACCAATGAAACAGAATAGAGAACCCAGATATAAAACCATCTGCCTACAACCAACTGATCTTTGACAAAGTAGATGACAACATACACTGGGGAAAGTAAGCCCTATTCAATAAATGGTGCTGGGAAAACTGGATAGCCACATGCAGAAGAATGAAACAGGACCCCTATCTTTTGCCACTCACAAAAATTAATTCAAGATGGGTAAAAGACTTAAATGTAAGGCATTAAACCATTAAAATTCTATGAGAAAACACAGGAAAAACTCTTCTGGACATTGGCCTAGGAAAAGAATTTATGACTAAGACCCCAAAGGCAATTACAGCAACAACAAAAATAAACAAATGGGACTTGATTAAATTAAAAAGCTTCTGCAGAGCAAGGGAAATAATCAACAGAGTAAATAGACAACCTACAGAATAGGAGAAAATATTCCCAAACCATATATCCAATAAAGGGCTGATATCCAGAATCTACAAAGAACTCAAACAAATCAGCAAGAAAAAAACAAACAACCCCATTAAATAGTGGGCAAATGACATGAACAGAAGTTTCCCAAAAGAAGATGAACAAATCACCAGCAAACATATGAAGAAATGCTCAACATCACTAATCATCAGGGAATGGCAAATTAAAACCACAATAAGATATCATCTTACCCCTGTCAGAATGGCCTTTATTAAAAAGTCAAAAAACAGTGGATGCTGGTGAGGACACAGAGAGAAAGGAACACTTATACCAGCCAACTTCTGACTGTAAGCACATGAGAGATCACAAGCAAGAACTGCCTGGGATCCAGACTACCCACAGAACTTTAAGGCATGACAATAAAGTATTGTCTTAAAGCACCTAAGTTTGGGGTGGCTTGTTACACAGCATCTGTAGCTTGTTTTATGGGACTCTTACCATTTCCCCTGGCAAGAGAGCAACCACATAGGGGACCAGGACCTCCAACTCTGTGGAGTGCAAAGTTGTGGGAACAGAAAGCACAAAATCTCTCATAGGTCATAAAGAGTGAGAATAAGTGAGACCACTCCTGCTTCCACCTCTTGTTTCCCAGAGCCATGTATTCTTCCTACTGGGAACACAGAGCCAGAGAGGTCTCTGGTTTAGTGCATATATTGCATCCAGAAGTATAGCAACCCATCTTTGCAATGTAGTGCCTCCAAGCTGTCATTTCAGCTTTAGTAAGCCATTCCAGCACTCTATGAAGTGGGCTGTTTCCAGAAAGTGTGATGTCTGATTCAACTATCATCATAGGCCCATTTCTGCATCTCCTCTATTATAAAGTGAGTCCCCTGGTTGGATGCTGTATTGTGTGGGATTCCATGTTTGTGGACCAGGCATTTCATAATACTAGGGAAAGTAATGCTGGCTGAAGCTCTGCAGGCAGGAAAGGCAAACCTATACTTAGAATAGGTGTCTATCACTGTAACAATGAACTGCAGACCCTTCCATGATGGAAGGAGGTCCATGCAGCTGATTTGCCTCCAAGTGGTTAGTGATGTACTTGAGAAATAGTGCCATATCAAGACTCAGCATTGATCTCTGTTGCTGGGAGATTGGAACTCAGAGGTGGCAGTAGCTATATCAGCCTTGATAAGTGAGAGGCCATGCTGTTGGGTCCACACATATCCTCCATAGCCATTTGTGGTAGGTAGGCTTTTCACATGCTCATCATGCCAGTTCCAAGTGGGCTGATGATGAAATCCAGCTAACGTCAGTTGAGTGAGTCATTTTGTCTACTTGGTTGTTTAGTACTGTAGTCATTTTATCTACTTATTCTGTGCCTCTTCCATGGTGGATGCCTTCTAAGGAGTGTTAATATATGATATCAAAATCTCCACACTGTGTCCACTCCCACATGTTCGTCCACATACCTCTATCCCAGATCTCAATGTCTTTAACCTTTCAACTCTTTTTTTTCTTCCAGGCCCCTGATCAGCCAGCTAGACTATTGGCCACAGCCCAGGAATCTATATATGTATTCTTACCTCAGGCCATTTTTCCTTTCATATAAAATGTAGATTACCAGAGCACTGCTCGCAGATCCACCCATAGGGAATATTTTCTCTCTCCACTGCCTTTTAAGGTCACCCCTGAATGTTGCTATAATGCAGTTGCTATACATTCTTGGCTTGGACATACATACCAAGCAAATTCAACTATAAATCAGGCTCAGGCTACTGCTTTCTCCTTCCTCTAGTTATGTGCCCCACCTAATATGGCCATAGATGAAAGATGTGGGAGGGGAATGGGTGCAATTGTGGAAAGTGTCCTGGTAGTCTGGGTAACCAGCTCATGCAATTTTCTTGTGAACTCTGGTCCAAGTTGAGCTCAATTCCAGATATACTATTTCCATTTACAATGGAGTGCTGCTAGGCCCATTCAACTTTACACCTTAGAAGGTCCAAAATAACCTAGCTTATAATGGTAATGCTAGGATTTAACTCTAGTTTTCATCCTAGAAGCCAAGAGAGAAGGGAGATAGTTCCTGTTGGGGCACTGGTTGCCTCGCAGGAGAGAGGCCTTTGCAGCATCTTCCTGCACAGGGAAATTGCTAGTTTTTACTATGGTAGGTCACCTCTGCAAGCCGTGAGGGTTCAGAGCAAAAATCCTCAGGGACATCCATCCAGATATCCCCAGCCCATGTTTCAGGGTTCCAGGTTTTCCCAACCAGGGCCCTGTTACCACAGCATAACAGATTTTCCTTGGCTGAGCATTTAAACACATCTGGAGCTCTGCAACTATATCAAATCCTATCTGTTCCTCAGCTGTGTCTGCCCTTCCTCTGAAGGAGGTTAGGGTGGCTTAGTTATCAAAGAGGCCCTCTGACTCTCGCACTTGGCCTTTAACTGTTTTTAATGTTGTCATTTGTCATTATCCCTTTTCACGGTTTTAATACAATTTAGCAATATCCAGTAGACTCTATTCTCTTTGTAGGCATTATTCACCTCATGTCCTTCAAATGCCTGAATCATTGCCCCTGCAGGAGAATTCTCTCTCACCAAGACTTCCCCGCCACCACAACCACCACAGAAATCTTTGACAATTGGACCTCCATCTTGAACTAGGAAGTATCAATGCCCCAAATACCACCAGGGATGGGGTCTCCTCAGCCAGTGGGGTGGTGAGTAAGTTAGGCCCAAACCCTACCTGTTTTCTTGAACAATGTTTGATACCAACTGTTTAAGTCTGTTTAAGTCCTCCAAAGAAACATATGCTAAGCCAGGATTAGAGGTTTATTGAAGGAAACATCTGTGAAGAATATAGGGAAAATAACTGGAGGACCTTCATTGAGACTGTGATGCAGATCTGACACCTGCAAAAAGGGAGGAGCAAGTAAGGATTGGGCAAAGTTTCAGTCTGCAACACAGTTCTAAGAAAGTTTCCACCAGGTCATGCTAAAGTATGCATGTTGAAATTACCCATTAGAGAAATCTTGCATCCTGCAAGAATGAACTGGTACTAGTAACCCCAATGCTCAATCATTGACTTGGAATAGCCCAGGACTGCAAGGCCCCAGTGCAAATGCAATGGAAGATGCAGAGGGATGATATATGAAGCTGTCAGTCAACTATTCTCTCCCACATAGGTTCTCTTGAAGGAGACCTGAGTGGCATATTGCTGTGAATGCCACCAGTGGCACATCAGGGGTTCAGTCATAGTCTCTGTTCTTGTCAGTTTGAACACTCAGCAGTGTCTGTAGCCTGATAGGCCTTGGTTAGTGGAAGTCCATGTTGTTGAGCCCATGCATAACCCTTCACCATGCCACTTAGTTCATGAGCCCACTGGGCAAGGACAAGAGTGTCTGGTAAAAGAAGTTGACTGACATCTATAAAACAGATCATCCTGTTCACTTAAATTTAAGGTCCTCCTCTGCTGAGGTTGCTTTTTGGTGAGAGTTCACATGGGACACAAATATTTTCACACTTTTTAACCATTCTGAAAAATCTATCTATACACCTTTTCCCCAGATTTCTATGTCACCAGTTATCCAAGTATGTTCCTTCAAAGTCCCTGACCATCTAGACAAACTACTGGGCACTTTACTACGACCATGTCTCCCTCCCAGTAAAACAAGCCACCAGGTGCTTGAAGTTTTGCCCAAGGGGGGAAAGATTCCTTTCCATCACTCTCCCCCAGGTCCAGCCCCGAGTGGGACTATGGTGTTATAGATGTCCATTTTTGGGTGGTACTGGCATATTTTTCAGAACCATCTGTAAATAAGGCCTCATATTTTTTCCTCAGTCAACTTGTCAATAAGAAACTATTGCTGAGGCCATAGGTGCAGGCTGAAAGAGATAAGGCAGTGTAGCAGAATTAGGAGCTATGGTCATCTGAACTACTTATTAATGTCATTTCTATGTGCCATCAGGACAGCTTAAGCCTAATCTCGTATATACCACTCCCACTTCTACACATGCCTAACTTTATCATTTGATGGGTCAAGCACCACCCACTTCCTAATGGGCATTTCAGGTCACATGGTCACTTGGTGGTCCACGGTCAAACGCTTAGTCTCTACTAAGACCGTGTAACAAGCCAGGAGCTGTTTCTCAAAAACAGAATAGTTATCTGCAGAGAATGGCAGGGCTTTGCTCCCAGATTCTAAAAGTCTGCTCTGTCATTCACCTAAGATGTCTGCCAAAGGTTCAATAGCCACATTAAGCACCAATGAATTGGCTGTGTCATATGACCAAAGTGGCAGAGAAGCTTGTGTGGCAGCCTATTGCAAAGCCTTCTCTTTCTCTAGGCCCTATTCAAAATTGGAAGTCTTTCAGATTACTTAGTAAATGGGTCTGGACTATAACAACACATCCAAATAAGATATATGTTGCCTCCAAAATCCAATGATGAATGCTAGGAGTTGGGACTCTTTCTTAACAGTAGGAGGAACCAGATGTAGCAACTTGACCTTGACCTTGGAACTTTCCCCAGACCATGGAACCCCAAGAAAGCTCACTGAAGGAGCAAGCTCCTAAATTTTCCTGGGCTTTGTTTCCCACCTTGTTGCCTCTATGTGTCTTACCAAGGTGTAGTTGCTGTTTCACGCTCCCCTGGTCCATCAGTGTCGTGGATCCATGTGATGTGTCGTAGAATGGAGAGGCAACCAATCCCCTGTGGAACACAATAGGACAGGGTTGGAAAGTTGATATAACCCTGAAAGGAAGCAATGAAAGTACACTGCTAGCCCTTCCAGATGAAAGAAAAATGCTTCTGGTAGGCTCTACTAACAGGTATATAAAGGAAAAAATTATTTTTCATATCAATACTCACATATCAGATGTCACACATGTTAATTTATTACAGCAATGAAACCACATCTGTAACAGCAGCTGCAATTGTATTCACCATCTGATTAAGTTTACAATAATCCTTTATCACTCATTCTTCAAGATCCATCTTTCTTCTGCACAGGCCAAATAGATGAGTCAAATAGAGATGTGGTAGAAATCACCAGCCCTTTTTAAGTCTTTTATAAAGGCACTAATCTCTACAGTTTCTCCAGAGTGCAGTATTACTTTGGGTGTACTATTTTCGAATACAGAGGCAGTTCTAATGCCTTCTACTTGTCCTCACTCCACAGATCAGATAACCAGTACAGTTATGCTGCTTTTTGCTGAGGGTGTCTCTTTCAATCAAGCATTCTAGAACTTGAGAAATAACCATGGAGTGAGTCCACAGCCCAACTGGACACACTGTGAGATAGAGTTGAGCCAAAATAACACTAATCATTCAACCTCAATAAACCCATACTCTGGTAAGTAGGCAGTAGTGGCATATCGGGTCTCCAAGAACTGGTATCATTTCAGAGCCGGCGTCTAGACATTCGCCCAAAAGTCTATTTCCCTTTCCTCAATGCACTATGACTGTGGTAAATGGCTGTAGGTCTTTTGGGGAAAAGGAAAAAGGAAAATTTACAGTCTAAACTTATGGAATATAAATATAAATTAGAAAAATCTTTCAGTCCTTTGGGCATCTACGGTACCTCGCCATTTTGTTCCTGCCCCAATGATCCTTGCCAGGACTTGAATCTGGTTGTAGGTATAGAAACAGTGAAAGGGGTTGGGGGTGAGTCTTGAGGAGTCTTATCATTTTTCCACAGGACAAGTCATTACAGGTTCTTCAGGCAAGAGGGTACTAAACTCCTCAGACACGGGAGGAAAGTCTGCTTCTGCTGGGAGGGAGATTGAGGGGCTTCAAGTTCCTGAGCTTCATTAGAATCTACCCACATGCTGCCATCTCCATTTTCAGGGCCCAAAATCTATCCCAACCAATGCCCTAATTTTAACTGTAAGAGACCTTGAATTAAATTGGTGTTGTAACCCGGCTACCCATAGGATTAGTCTTTGGGTTTGGTTTTCAGAAATATCAGAACTTGCGGCTATGAGAGATAAGGGTTTCTTTCAGAGTAGTCACAGAGATATTCCAGTTCCTTGTCTGGATCTTGAGCTGAGAATGTAATACCGTGAGCTCATTTTTTTCTCCATATTCTCCCCAGCACTTTGAAGCAATCCATAAGCCCCATAGTCTTTATACTTCTTATTTCCACTACATTGTTCTATGGCAGCAGCTACCTGGTAATCTAACGCCTTGCCTTCTATAGGCACTTGATGTCAGGGACTACTAGTGTCCTGGTTACCACTGGCAATAGGGTCATCAATGCCTCATCAAAACCAAGAATCAATACCAAATTCCCATCCTTAAGGTTCTATCGCTGAAATCACTTCCAGGACCAAGAACTCTATCAGTTAGGAGTCAACCAGGGAAGCAGAACCACTGTGAAGGATACAGAATAAAGGAATAAGGAATTTGTTATATAATTAGACCTTACAAATGTGGGAGAAAGTAGAGAAGTAAAGGTCTAGAAGAGAGAATCAGAGGATCAGAAAAAGGGTCATTATTCTGTCTGTCTGAAGCAGGAGCACAGATGGACAGGACAAGCTGGGGCTTGAAGGAAAACCCAACAAGCTAAACACTTTCAGCCACCAAAGTCAGACTGTGAAGGGGAGCTTATGGAGAAGTATGTGGAAAGCGGTTAACTCTCTGTACCTGCCACTCATGTGGGTCCACAGCCAAACATCTGGTGATGGGCCTGGGGCCATTGTTGGTCAGCAGGGCCACGAGTCAGAAAGATCAGCTGGATGCAGACTGGAGGGAAACAGAGACCATATGGGACCTACCAAGCACCTCTGCATCTGTCTATCACTGTATCTGGCCACAGTGACCTCCTAAGAGTAATTGCTACTGCTTCTGTCTTCCAAATCTTGTGCAGTTTCATCTTTCAGCCAAGTCTAATGCAGAAATACACACAGAGGAGCATTCTTGGAAACTTAGTTGCCTGCTTAACCGAGTTGACTGGTATAATCCAGCACAACTCCTAAAGCTCTTGTCCTTGTCCCAGATCTCAGAAGACAGTGAATGTGGGCAGAAGGAAAAGTGGACACAACCCTGGGGCCTCACTGGAGACCTTGTGACTGCAGCTGACCTGGGATTTGGGGGATTCCTGGAGAGGGCAGGAGGGGCACACAGGGAACTTTCCTTTCAAATATGAGAATGTTGATCGGGATCTACAAGAAGCCCTTTTGGAGACAGTGAGAATAAAAGGAACGTTACAGGATACGATGAACAAAAGGCCCCTTTCCTGTATCAGACTCCATCTACCTGAATGAGGGTGAACACCAAAAGGAGACTGAACCGAGTCCTCAGGCCCTCTGAATTCTAAAATGTAGAGAACTTTATTCTAAACTGTTTTACACAGACGGTGCTGGCCTGTCAGTAATTCAGGCAGGATCTTGTCCAGTGAGAGTGAGAGAAACATAGAGTGGAAGATTGATAACCCAGCTCAGTGAAGATGTTTAACTTCCCTCCTTGTACATCATGATTCCGCAGCTCAAAGTCTCAGCTACCTGCCTCTGTACAAGAGGCACACGGAGTCCCTCAAGCTTCTGCCTCCTGCACCCAAGCTCTGTGATGGTGGGCTCCAGCCACAGGCCCTGCCAGTGACTCTGGCAACAGTGGTAGAGCTAGAGCAGAAGAGAAAACTATCTGCAAAGGGAAACTCAGAGTTCCCAGGACACATAGCAATACTTGAGTCAGATACAACTCCTCTAAAGGACAAATAATTTTCACAGACCCCAGGGTTAACTAACTTACTTTTAACATAATGCTATTTAAGCATGTAGAAACATAAAATGGTGCATAAACTCTATGTGCTTATTCCTTTTGTACAACTGCAAAAAAATGCCAGTTAAACATGCACAAAACTTCAAAACCACTAAAACTCAAATTAATGATTTTAACTTAATATAATAAATGATGTTATGCTGAAACTAAATCACCAATTTTGAGTTTACTAGATGAAAAATACATATGTGATGTATTTTGCTTATCAACTTGATTTTTCTGATTTCGTGCATGGTTTTCATCATTGCCATTTTTTCTCTGTTCAAAAATAAATTCATATTGAACTGTTAATTCATTCATTTGATGGGCCAATTGATTTACTACACACCCACAGTAAAATACTGAGAGAAATGTTTTCAACTTTTCATGAAACACTCTTTACTACATAATTTCTACTTTACCTATTGCTAATCAACTGTAGCTACATGATTTGTACAAAGATGAGCTCCTTACAGTACAGCCATGTGAAAGGTGAATGTATAATAGTAATAAGCAATTCATTGAGTCCCCCATTCTTATCGCATCTAACTTGTGATGCTTCTGTTTTTCCATAATTATTTTCTCTTCAACTTACCTGGCATCATTTGACTTTCACTTAGTGTTAATATTACTTAAAAAGCAAAGGCGGGCATTGAGATCTGTGGCAGTATTTGCTTATAATTTAATCATTCAGATAAGCCCCAACATGAGTCAGTTGCATTTTATGCGACATAGGTATTCCTTACAATTTTGCATAATTGAAGGCTTTTCCATGGGGAAAAGAATGGGAAATTGGTTCACAGAGCCTTTATACCTACAATTTTTAGCACATTTCTGTTTTGATGCTGCCCTTTATTTTCTTAGCATTATCTATAATATTTAGCAACTGCTTTTTTCTAAATTAATGGTAAAGCACATCAAGAGTTGTTTGGCTTTCCCTGTGGCACCGAATTGTAGCTAATGTCTGCTTAAAAGTTAAGTATTTTGTTGGTGCATATTTTTCAGCATGAGCTTTGGTATCAACTCTTAGTGAATGCTAATATAAAAAGAAATAAAACAATCTGAAATTATTTTTAAGTGATTGTTAAAAATAAGAGCATAAAAGTAACTAAGATTTCTAACAGAAATTCTAATTAAGCACAGGGTGGAACACACCATACCAACAAAGAATGTCTGGTTACTTCCCTTACAAGCTAACATGGCTCCACCATGTGGCAGGATTAAAAACAATTTACAATTCACTTAGTTTGTTCACCAACTGAAAGTATGCAAATCTTAATTTAAGTTTGGTGAGAACCACAAAATTACTAATTTTGCTCAGAATATATGGGTTATTAATTTTTATATCACACTGCTTAAATTTCACATAATTTATGCTAACTACATGTTTTAGACTATCATTCTATTGAAAACACATTTTTAATTCTCATAAAAACATGAAGACCCACAAAAATTCCAGAGATGCATACCTTCTAACTATGATAAAAATTATAAATAACTTTTAAATTTATATTTTCAAAGTTTAAAATTATCCTTGTTAACATTACAATTTCCCTATAGGTCTTGAAAGTGTCTTGAAAGTAATGATAACTTTGTGTCTCTGTAAAAAGAGCACTATTCAAAAAGGGACAAAAACTTAATAAAATGTGGCATACTGTCTTTGTCACTAACATATAAAATGCACAAGTTCTTTGCTTTCTAAATTCTTCAATCAGAAATCCAAATAATCTAAACTCTTGGCATATTTAAGCCATAATTTATTATTTTGTTAATTTCAAAACAGCATAACAGTAAACTGATCTGTAAAATTAGTTGTTACCAAATCCTAATTGTTTTTAATTCCCTAGGAAAGTATGTCATTATTGAGCATTAAATATCTCAGCTCATAGGAATAGGGTAATTACTTGCCTTCCTTCTACTGTTTCAGGTTTTCCAAATTTTTAATTTAATAAGCATATACTAATTTTATGACAGAATGAAATTTTGTGAAAGGATAAATGTTCATGTTAAAGAAAATAATATAATTACCTACTTTGTGTACAATATATAATAAAAGGAAATTAACATGGCATTTTACCCTGGTAGTGAGGAAAATAGGAGAAGCTGAGGTATCTTTTCTATCACAACATAAAATTATATGTGAGTAAATATTGGAAAAGAAATATATTCTATGACCCAGAAATTACTGGGTCTCAGTCTTAGCATTACCCTTATTGTAAAAGAAACCATGTACAAGGAGTTCATTGCAGCAATTTTGGGGTCATAAAAATCTGGAAGGAATAAAATCATATAGCAAAAAGTAGTATAATACATTATGGGAAGTCTATATTCCATATAGTTAAATGAAGTGAATCTATACATAATAACAGGAAAAGATCTCCAAAATGCATTATTCAGTGAAAAAAACAAGTTGCAGAACAGTACATACAGTATGATGCTATTTATGTTAATAAAAATACTTGTACAATATACACCCTAAATATTACACAGTAAAAGGACTGTCAGTACATTGATGAATTCCCTATTACTAGTAATCTCTGGAAGGGGGAATTATATAGCAGGAGGGGAGGACAGTCAACAGAGATTTTGGGTTTAATTGCAATGTTTCATTTTTATAATAACAATGTATTAATATATTACAAATTCAGAATTTTTAAAGTTTTCTTCTCTACCTTCACACACCTGCATTCACATACATATGCAAATGACAAAATCCACCTTTACTGGAGATTTGTGACTAGCACTTTTCTAAGCACTTTAAGTGCACTATGTCATATAAACTTACCATTAACCTTATGATGTTAATATTAGATTTTGAAGAGTTTTAAATCACATGGGGAAAAAATATCTTGCTCTGATATAAATGGGGAAAAAAGGTTAACAGGAAGTTGAATACACAATATTCTCAACAATGTAAGAAAATATACTTAAGAGCAAAGACTAGAAGCAATATACCAAAATGATATAGTTGTTTCTGGGTAGTGGGATCATAGATGATTTCCTTCTTCGTCTTCTTTTTATAATTGTATATAAATCACAATTTTTCCTTCAATGAGAACATACTTTAATAATGAGAAAAATGATCCAATAAAATCATCTTTTAAATACTACGTTATTTGCCCTGAAAACATTCCTAGTTTCCCTTAAAGTGGGTTGTCTAATATAAATAAATTTTTCTACACTTTTCTAGAGCACACATTCATATGCTCCACCCCTGGAGTAAGGAGTTCCTAAAATCTGCCTATTATATAAAATATAACTGCCTTTAATTCTTTTCTGAACTTAACTGTTTCAAACTTAAAGGTCTTTATTATTTCTGTCCAACAGTACACGCTACAAACTTAATCTGTTTGATGAGCCATTTTTATTCAAAACTGAAATACTTTGATTCTAAATCCTGAGAAAGAGGATGCCTAACATTGGGGAACAGAGGGAGTAATCTAAATGGAACACAGAGTTATGGTTGGCACTGTCCTCAAAAAATTCAGGTGAATTCAATAATGCTGAATTATTCAGAATTATACCATGCACTATCTATCTATACCATGCACTCCTGCCAGGTCGTGAGCATTGGAATGAGGTGAATCAAAGGTGAGCATGACATATAGTAGTAGCAATTAATCTTGGGTTCCTGCCCCCTTAAAAATGACCAATAAAACAGAAGAAACACTTTACCAGTAATTTCAAAACAAAATGGAATAATTGCAGATGTTTCTTTAAGATTTGTCCAAGACCCACTGGAACAAATCTACCAGTAGGTAAACATTGTATACTCCCTAAGGAAGGACAAGGAGAAGAGGTGACGAAGATGCTCTTTGGGGGAATAAAATTATCCTAAAAACTGAAAATATTTCCTGCTCTGGCAATCAAGGAATCACCGTCCTTTCCTTAGCAAGAGGGAGAGCAAGAAGAGGATGCAACTGGAGGGCTTCAAGCTTGCATTATAATCATGGTCCCTAGCTAATTATGAGATCTGAGCACTCTCTGGATCTGAGTTTCCCACCATCAAATGATGGGTAGACTAAAAGACTTCTAAGTTTTCCAGTTGTAACATCATATGAGTCTGTGAGGTGTTCCATCCTGGTTGGCCCCTAGTAGCACCTGCAGGCTTTGGTTTTAGGGAACCTAGAAGTATCAGTGCTGAATGAGGACATAGTTCTTCAGTGTACAATTTTAGACACTATGAAAACAAGCACTTTAGGTCTTTAAAAGAATTAGTTGGTCCCTGGGCTGTCTCTTATAACTTTAATATTTACACTATGACAAAGCAAAAGTGCTTATTAGTGTTTGAGCCAAAGTAATACCATTCTCTTTATTCATTCCAATGAGTTTATTTTACATTAGCAAGAAAAAGCTGGAGAGGTAGAGGCCATGGGGTTTTGTCTAGCTAAAGTGAATCTCAGAGAGGAGATAAATTTGAAAAGCATTAGTGTGAGACCTGTGAGAAATTTGTTCTTACATCTGACCTCCAGAGGGTGAGGCCACAAATAAGTGACTTTTGACATGCCCCTTCCCTGGTTCAGCCCAGCTCTGCCCACAGTCCCCAGGGGTGCCCAATAAACTCATTTTCCAGACAACATAGGCTCATCAGAGAGAATCAGGAGTAATGGCGGCTGGGGGCCTGGGCTGTAGCAAATAATAGTGGAGCAAAGATCTCTTCCAAATTTCTACCTCCTCAAAATTGCTCAAAGACTCTAAGAGTCCAGGTCCCCCTTAATGCTGCATTTTCTTAGCCACATTCTCTCTAGTTGTGATGAGTGTCTCAAAAATAAACACCTCTTCTGAGTTCGTGATACCTTCCACTTCATTTCCAGTGCAGTTTGTCAGGGTTCCACTTGGAATCCACACAGGAGCACTTTCTCTTTCAGTGGACTGGTGTAAGCTCTTGCCTCCCAGCATCAGCTGTGATCTTACTGGAGGGATGGGAGCACACTTAGCCACAAGGCCCAAAGTAGGTGCTGTCACTACAAGGACACCTTCATGTATTGGGGGGCCCTTCATCTCTTCTGTTACCTCCAGGGAAAAACCTGGTAGAGTCCACCAAAGGTCTTTGAGGATTAATTCAGTAAGAACTTCTTACACTGAAGGGAATCCTCCTCCAAGGGACGATTCTCCTCTGTACTTTCTGAGCTCTGATGGCAGCCACATCAACACTGATGGGGCCTGCAGCAAAAGAGGAGAGATGAGGGGGAGGTTGCTCCTCTGTAGTTCCAGGAAATGGCCAGAGGCACAGCTCAGCTGATCCAGTTTAAGGTTTGCTGTAACATCAAAAACAGAGTGTGATTTGCACTTAAAATTTTCCAGAATTCCTCATTTTAGGTCAGGACTGGCCTTACCCATAGGTTAGTGATATATGAGGTAGGATTTAACACTCAAAAAAAAATTCTCCACAAAAAGAATTATATCCCCACCAACCTGCTGTGGCATCTGAAATCCATCCATTAGGGACCCTTTGGAGTTCAGCCATTGAAGCTGCAGGTTAAAATGCAAATTTGTTAGTTAGAGAGGTAGTACATAGAACCATTACTGACTGTTAATGCCCCAGTATTGCAGGGATGTCAGACTAAGAAGTTTGGGTTAAAATCAACATACCAATAAATGAAGACTGGCTTTATATACTGCAAATTTAACTTATGAAAATGTTAACATTAAAAGGTGGTACCAAAATGTGACTAGAGCAAGATCACTTCGGATAAATTAATGCATGACAGATCCTTGATATGTTATTCACGGAAATGAGTCTGGGAAATATAGTTTAGCCTCAGAGGTGAGTGTCAAGAGGAAAGCTATCTCCTCTGGTGCCCGTGGCAGAAGCAGAACGTTAGTACAATTCACCATGGATCAGATTCAGTTTGTAATTCAGTGTAAGTGGTTTAAATGACAGAGGGAGCAGAAAGATCTGGTTTTGACCCTGTCTCTGCTACTTACAAGTTGCATAATCCTGCTCAAGCCACCTAAGCGATGTAAGCCTCAAGTTCCTCATCTATAAAATCATGATGTGGGGAAGAATACCAAATGTAAAATTCTTGTTCAGTAATTCTCTACTAAAGAATCTCTTCTTCCCTCCTCCATTCACGTCTGTCAAGGAGAGGGGTAGGCTGATGCCGGCTAAGGACCCTCAGCACACCTAGACCTATTCCTGAGCCATTGGTAGCTCAGAATTTGGAACAGGCATGTCACTCCCATCTTTGGGAGTAGCCATATCTTTGACATTGTGAACAAGCACCAGCAGACAAGTGAGCTTAATCCCTTGTCAAAGATATGGTTACTTCCTGGGTAGGAAGGAACAACATTTTGGTGTTTTTGCACTGGTCTGTATCTCTGTCTGCCTTTTGTACAAGAACCAGCTTGTTGATTAAAACTGGAAGCTGCAAGAGGGCAGAGTTTCTTTCTTTTAAAGGACTGGGGATGGTGCTCGACAGAGAACCACACTCAGACAGGGGCTAAATAATACACCGACATCATGATTGTGACGCCATGAATATTAAAGGAGATTTCTTACAAGAGAAACACCTCCCTCTCTCACTGAATCAGTAACTCTCATATTCTATAAAAACAAAAACAAATACAAATACCACCACCATGACAATAGAATTTAGGCACACTGGCCAAGTGATTAAATTCTATTTGTCACCCAGAGTGATCCTGGAGGCCTTCAGAGCTTGGAGGAAACCATTCTGTGATTCCGCCCACATTTGTACAGAGGGAAAATCAAATTAGGCTGAGCACCTACAGCAGCTTCCAGAAGAAAACAAATTGCAGAAGGGCAGCGTGCTGCCTGAGGGAAGTGCAGCTAATGAGGGAGGGGTGGGCTATCTGGGAGGAACCTCTGCCTTCTTGCCACAGTGGAGTTGTTTTCCAGCTGGTCATAGAGTTTAACCCTTTTCTTTTATAGACAAAGGAATTGAGGCCCAGAAAAGTTAGGGGTCTTGCCTAAGGCCTGAGGTTAGAAGGCAGTGTTGGGGTTGAGAATTGCCCATGCAAGACTCAGACCCAAAGCAGATGACCATATTTTCTTTCAGTGGAAACCAGAAAACCTATAAAACCCTACTCAGCTTAGAAAGCCCCTGTTTATCACCAATACATAGTGAACCAATCAAAGACTGTCAAGTTTACTTGAAGGCCAATTAGAAGTCCTGCCCCATGTCATAAAATCCTATCCTAATAGGACACTCACCCATCAGAGATTGTCTTAAGGTGTCTTCCTTTTTCCCTCCCTTCAAACCCCTCAAGCACACACCAACAGGGACAGTGCCTGACAGCCTTACTATAGTCAGTTCTAACCAGCTCCCAAAGTCCTTTGAAGAGTTCACATCTGCCCTCTAGCTGCAAGCCCACTGCACCTCTTGCACGCAGTTGTTTCACCCTGGCCCCAGCTTTACCTGACGAGACTTGGCCTGTAGTTTGAGCTCCTTGGCTTCTGTTTGCCTCACAAACATTAGTGTCAATTCTTCTGGTTTGTTCCAAACCCAATAGAGCCTGTAATCAATGGGCAAGCCCCCACTGAGCCGCTGGAATGTAGCTGAAGCTGAGGAATCCCTCCTCTGGGGGGTGGAATTCCCCAACATCCCATGGTCCCCTGTGACTGTGGGGATTCCAACTCCAGTGGGTGCCACTTTGGAGGAGCCGTGAGAGACCAGCCCAGAGCCAGCCAGCGCCACCCTGCCTGCTGTGGGGCAATGAAAGGAAGGCGGGGTCTGGGTACAGAGTAGTCCTGCCCTCCATCTTCCTCACTCAGGTCCAGCCTGTCAGAGGACAAAGAGCAGCAGCGGTCTAGGCATCCGGCTCTGCCCCGTCCTCCTCAGGGGTTTGGTCCCTGGGAGCGAGATCCAGTTCAGCATCTGCAGTGATGCTGGCTGGTTCTGGCCCTAAGGACACCAGGGGTGACAGCAGACTGCTGAGGACAGTAGCAGTGACTGGGCTGTTGCCTGCACACTGCCTCACCCATGGGGAAGCCCCAGCCCCGATCCCAGCTCCTGCTGAAGCTTGAAGCTGCCCACCAGAAGGAGTGGATTCCTGACACTTGGGGGAGAGGGGGACCAGGGAAGTGGGGTCCTAGGGCCATGGAACACAGCTGAAGAATCGTCCACCTCCCAACAATGCCTGGGCCTTTTCACAAAGTGGTGGGTAGAGGAGGAAGGAGGAGAATTGGCTTCTTGGTTATATGTGGTCCTAGACATTGCCAGAACTTTAGACCTAGCTTTGAATTCTGTCTCTGGCACTAATTGTCTCTAAAACTTTGGGGAAATGATTTAACCTCTCTGGTCGTCTACTTCATAAAATGGAAATAAAATACAACCCTTGGTTGGTGATAAAAATTATATGAGCCAGTGTTGTAAAGTTGAAGCCACACAGTAGGTGCACAGTGAGAATTAAATCACCTTCCCTAGTTCCCAGCTTGTGAACCTGAGGTTAAACCCATTTGACCCTAGAGAAGACATGACAGGGATAAAGGAGCTGTGGTTCCCACAAATCCACATCAGGCTTTTAAGTGACAACACCCTCACAATCCCATGAAATTCAGCAGAATATCTCCTCTTTTGGGTGACATTTTCAGAAATGAAGAGAGAGGGAACCAAGACACGGAGACTCTGATCTGTAGCTCCACTTTGGTTCCAAGACCAGCAGCTAATAGTGTGTGGAGGGTTGTCTGTTTGTCCAGGCAGTGTGGATAACACCAAGGCAACCCAGCCCATCTCTAGGACACGGCTACAGCCAATGAGCAGCTGTGTCCTGTGTCCCAGCACCTATGGAAACGCATAAATTATCTGGTACCAACCATTCCCTGGCCGTCTCTATGCCCAGAATATAAAACCCCAACAACAGGACTAGCAAAGAAACTAGGCTCCAGAGTGTGTCTACCACAGCCCCTTGTTCCATGTGGTTTGCTAAGAAATGAAGTAGGCCCCAGGATAGGGGAGGGGGAGAAGAAGAGGGTCTAAAGTTCTTCTGACTGAAAGAAAAGGCCACATGAGAGAGAAAGAAAGGAATAAGTTAAAGTAATAAAAGGTTGTGAGTTTATTTACAATTCAACTAAACAAATTACATTCTTACACAAACATTCTGAGGATTAAGTGAACAATATCATACTTTCTTGAGCTCTTTCTGATCAAATGCTTTGCTGTTAAAGGTTATATTCCTGGGGAGTTGATATAGTAGCTTCTTGTTCCTTGTCAGTAAACATAAGAGGCCAATCCTGTGTAAATTTAAATTACATAAAACCTTTCCCCCAACTGTCTGGTCTCTTAACAGCCCCTTTTTACTGAGCTCTGGTCATGGAATGTAAATATCTTTATCTTAGCAGTGCAGACTTCTGAAAATTTGACATAATAGAATTTCTTCCTCACAAGGCATGTTAAACATCATTGCAAAGTAAAGTCTATTTTACTTTTAACCTAGACTAAAGCAGAGGGTCTTTTCTTTGTTTGCTTGTTTGTTTGTTTTTAGACTGTTTGCACATGACCAATAAAGTGTTCTCCCTGACCATCCCTGCTGTTTGCTCAGGCACCCCCAGAGACAAGGGAACAAAGGGATTGTGAAAAAACACAGCAGGATGTTGGGGATAGCAGAGAGAAAGTGGGAGGACCCTGTGGGCTGATTTCTAAATGCAGCTAAGAATTAACAGGCAACTAACAAATGAAGTGACTGAAGATGGAAACAAAAACTTGCAGTGATTTTGGCTTGTCTCTGTTCTATGAAGCTCCAATTCAGTGTCAAGCTGGTGTGAAAACTTAGGAAATACTTTTGGACTTACCTCTACAACCCCAGGGCCAGCACAATATAGGTTTCTTGAATGAATGGACATGTCAATCAATGAATGGATGGTAATATTGAGAAGGGGAAGAAATCTATTGTAGGTCAATAAATGGGGTCCTGGAAGACTCCCTTTTGTATCCTGTTGTCTTCTGACTCAAGGGGACAACACCTGGGGCAGAGTCCTTGGGGTATGGGGACCTAGGAGGACACACGTCCTAGGGAGCATTTCACTATCAACTGCAAGTTCTCAGGCAGTGTGAATCATCTATTTCCATGCTATGCTCCCAGCTGTTGTAGCCTGGTATGGATCCATCCCTTTTCTGAATCCCTACTTCATAGGTTAGGTGTTTTTCATTTGCAGAATGAATACAGCCTTGACTGCTGTGCTTCCCCTTACTTCCTTCTCTGATAATAAGATCCTTAAGGGTGGAGACTGTTGAATGCTGGTTTTTGTGTCTACTTCACTGCATATCCTAGAGCTGAGTACAAATGGAAGAATGAATCAGTTAATAGAATTAATGAACATATGCAAAGGCTTAAAGAGAGGAACATTAACTGCTTGGTTTGTTGACAAAAAGCAACATCACTCATTGTGTCTAGCCCTAGCCCAGAGGTACAGTCTCCATCCTCCTGTGGGGGGCCCACGGTGATGCGCAGACACCTGCAGCCCGTGCCTAAACCCTGCAGCCTAAACCCTGCAGCTGGCAGGGGCCTGTCTGCTCTTTGCTCCTGGCGTTCACATGTTGTAATGACCAAGTTCAACCCTTCATGCTACATCGTGTATTCCGTTCTGGGGAGCGTTTCCCAGCTATCCCAAACACCGAGCTAATGAATCAGGGCTGAAAACACACTCCGATGCCAACACAGACAACTGAGCAAATGTCAAACAAGGTCAGCCTCGGTAACGTGGGTCCTGGATTGACACAGGCCAGGACTAAAGCAGCTTCCACTTACAAGGACTTTGTATGGAAACATGTGGGCAGGCCCTGAAAAGGCCCATGAATTTCCCTTCAGCGGGGTGCTTTTCTCCATCCCGACCTCTGGGGATTCCTCAACATATTAGGGGAGATTTCAGCGTGGGGTGTGGGACTGTTTGCCCCAGGGACATGGGATTCTGCATGGCTTTAGGGAAGACCTGCCCAGTGTGCCAGGTCTTCGTGGTTTGCATTTAGAGTCTGGAAGGTGGACGGATTTGTGAGAAAGTCGACAGAGGATCTCTTTCCAGAGGGGAAGAGGGCTCTCGGGATCCGGGAGGCACTCTCAGGGTGGCCCAGGAGGATGTCAGGAGATAGGTACCAACCCTCGTTTGCAACAAGGAATCTGGGAGACGCACGATTACGGTTTTCGTGCGTTTTACTCCGGTTTCAGCCGCGTCATGAAAACGGCAATGCGGAAGGGAGACAAGCGGCCACTAGATGGCAGCAGAGGGCAAGAAACGCGAGTCGCAGGCGGGCTGGGGGAGTTAGGCTGGCAGCCCCTCCATTTTGCTTTACATCTTTAATGAGATATGCGAAGAAAATGAGTCCCTTCCATGCCAGACACAGATGCCAGAGCATATGGAGAGACGCCGCACAGCAATATTTCTCTGGTTATTAAACAGGAGGCACCTAACCAGTCATTCACTGCATCATCATGCAGGGTTGTCCTTTATGTCTCTGGATACTGTTGTTGACAAGGTAATAACAGAAGAAAGCGTTGAGAAGACTCACGTGGGCACGGGGGCCTCCGGGCTCGCGGGGCATCGCCATGCCCCGGCACGGGGCGCATTGCCAGAAAACGAGGAGCAGCCCGCAGGGACCGCTTGGCGGAGGGACACCGTGGCTGCCACCGCCAGACTCAGCCCTGGCAGGCGTGCAGGCGCCAGCTGCTCTCTGGTCTCCCTGGCAGGCCTTGGGGGCTCATTTATTCAGAGCCCCCGTTACCACCAGACAACTCTGTGGTCTGACCTTTCACCACAAACCCCAAATGGGAAAGGGCATTCTGGGCGTTTAAAGAGCAAACTATACTTTCTTTTCTGGCAGAATTAAAGAGATACAGCACAACAAGAATGCATTCCAATGCACATAGGTAGCAAAACACCATTTCCATGCTGCCCCAAACAAAAGTAGGGAGTCCAGTCCTGCTGCTGACTGCAGGCAGTAGCGTCACTTGGAGGACACAGTTTTTCCTGGGAGATTGTTACCAGGTCCAGAGCAGGCAGATATCATTCTATTTTATTGATGTATTCCACCCAGTTTCCCACTCCCCACTCTCTTCCCCAGCCCCTGGCACTCAGTCATTCCTTATTTAAGTCTCCCACTTTCTCAAACCCAGGGCCTTCTTAAGGCCTCCTGGCTAAGAGAACAGATTGCTCAGTCCAGGCAAGCAGCTCTCCTCTCAGGCCTAATAAGAGACTGTTTTCCTAATAACCCCAAAGCCCAAAGCTCCCAGAACTTCTCAGAGTCACTCGTGAAGCCCCTTAAGAAGCCCAAAATGAAGGTAAATAATATAGCCATTTTTCACACAGAGAAACTGAGGTACAGCTTCAGCTCTCCTGGTTCCCATCCCTTTCCCATAGGTTTGACCCTCCGAAGCATCCTCCAGTGGAAAAGTAGTAGCAAGATTTGCCCTGCCACTATTTCTCTCCCCTTAGAAAATGACTCTGTGTACTAGAAATCCTCACTTGTCTGTGTGACCTCAGACCATTCACTTCACCTCTCTGTGCCTCATTTATCATCTGTAATTTGAGGGACTAGAAGTGGATGATGTCCAAGGCCCATTCCAGCTCTATGATCCTGTGGCTTTAATTTCCCAGGCTTCTGCCAGCCCTCAAAGGGTGTCACACAGGGCACTTTTTCTAACAATAGCCAAACTCAACAGGAACAAGCAGAATTTCCTTCTCCAGTTGAGAAGAAATGTGGTAGTGGTTGGAGTCTCATTGTCGTTTTTTGTCCTCAGAGTAAAGCAAACAGGGAGGCTTCAGATGTTATTGGCAATGACAGCAGGGGCTGGAGGTGGCCACACTCTTGACGAAGAACCACGCAGAGCTGTCCCCGTGGGCAGTGGAGATGTACAGCCAAGACTGAAGGATGTTTTAATAACTATTTCTCAATAAAAAGACCTATTTATTCTGCACAGGAGTCTGGGGGCAAATCCAGGTCTCCCAGGAGGAATCTACTCTCACCCATATTGGGGGATTGGTTCAGCTCAGCTGCACTTACAAAGGGCTGAATACAGCATGCAGTGGTGCAGGCAGCTCCCCGCAGCTCCATGTGAAAATGACTCACAGCAGTTATGAATACCAAACCTCCTTTGATGTGTTCCCAGACATGAGGAACAACCACAGGGGGAGGAGATGGACTCTGGTTGCTAGCTCTGTGGGGGGGTGCACAGAGGGCCTGCACACATCTGGTACCATCCCGCAGCTCCAGGAGAAATTCAGGCTGGGTAATTACCTAGGACTTCCTAGGATAACAGAGCTCCTTTTCATCTGTCTCTCTCCCTCCCTCACTCTCTTTCTGTCTCCAGCTACAGGGGAATTAGATTCTCCAAGAAATTACAACCTGTTTCTATACCTTCGCCTTTCCCGAGGGGATAACAATTCACATCTCTGAATAAAAGTTGTTTTATTGAGCACAAAATGAATGCACCCCCTCACTCAGCTTCTGTGCCAATTGCTTTAAAGCCATAGACCTGGCCCCAGTCAGCCAAGCGGAAGGATTTTCCTCTGTAATGGCCGTTTCCAGACTCTCAGTCTTTCAAGTGGCCGCATGGTACCTTGTTCCCCTAATAGGCTCTCAATGATGATTGAATTCAAAGCCTCCAAGTCTCTCTTGTGTTGGCAGCTCCCGAGACTAGGTCAGTCACACTCGTCCACAGCAGAAGACAGAGCCAGCCGTGCTGACGGTCAGATGAGCATCGAGGCTGGCAGCAGAAGGGAGGGTCACAGCCGCTGCTACCCCAGGCCTGTTTCTACGGAAAGCTTATTTATGTGCAAGGGGTTCTCCTCTTCTAGACAGGGCTCAAGAGCATGTTGATCCCTGGAAACTTGGGCAAAGTCCTTACAGTTACAGGAGGGAGCAGCAGAGGGTGTATGTGTAGAGACTCTGTTCTACCCCATGCCTGCACATTTTCATTTTCTGAAATGAAGCTGATTTTATTTTGCAGTTCAGTTGGGCTTTGACTGTAAAACTGTCATGCACCCACAGAAATCTGCACACACCCACAACATGGACATAATATAAACAGCCATTGTTTACTGAGCACTAACCACATGCCAGGCACAACGCCCATCTCCTCCAATGCTCACAACATTCTGGGCGTGGGCGTGCAGGGTGGTATTGTTATCCCTGTTTTACAGATGAGGAACCTAAGGCTCAGAAAGGCTAAGAAACTTTCTTAAGATTGAACAACCAACATAAAAGAGCTGAAATTCTAGATTGTTGGATTCCAAAGCATCATCTCTTAGCCACTGTGCTCTGGGCTAGTATGCTTATTATCCAATGCCTACTATGTTCAGGGCACTGGGATTATGAGGGAGCACAGGAAAGACACAGTTCTTGACTTCACCAAGCTTCTGTTTAACCACACACCAGTGCACAGAGAGCCACACACACATGCACAGAGTTACTGTAACTTCTGGTATCTTCCACAACTCCTGCAACCAAGGTGGCCGGTTTCCAGCCTTCCTCAGTGTCCTGCTCCCAGGCCTCCCACCCTTGATTCAGTTCAAATTGTTCAGATGGTGAAGATTTGGGCCTTGTGCAGAAGGGCTTCAGCTGCTTGAGTTTTGCAGGCAACTACATGAGCATTTCGACCTTCTACGCATTATGCTATAGTTACCTAGCTCCTGAACTGGTCACTGTTTGTTTCTCTATCTCTTTGGAGAGCAGGGTGGGAGAGCAACAGGGGCAGGGACAGAGCGGATTCAAGTTTGTTGAAGGCTTGGGAAGTCAAACCATAAGTTGACTAGAAGGAATAAAGCAGGGGAGGATTCAGGGTGGGGGTGAAACTCCACTGCTTCCATGACCTCATAAGGTGAGTGATGATATCTCTGATGGACACTGTGTGCTAAGGTGAAACAGAAAGAAAAGCAAACACTGCACTATTTGCAGATTTTGCCAAGAGTAGATTGGCTGCCAAGGCTACTTCAGCCTTGACTCATAGACAGATCCACGATCTGGGAGACAGGACAGTGTCCTACTGTGCTGGACATTTTCCAGTAACATTGACCCAATTGGGGGTGACGGGGAACATCTTGATGTTAAGAGGAACTTCCCTCCAAAGCCAAGTTAATAGACCACCTACATGTAAAACAGGAGACTGAGACCATTTAAGTCCCAGGAAGAACACAGACTTACCTTATTATGGACCTCTTTGCAAATATGATGGAAAAAAAGGTTCATTATACACAGAAGTCCGTATCCAATTTTATTTCAGGAGACTGCCTATGAATCTGGAGGTAAAAATTCTAGATCAGAGTCTCCCTAAAGCCTTAAAAAGGGTGACCTGAGAAGACTGTTTGTACAACTCTAGGTAACCACTCCCCCGACTCCCAGAGCCACACTTTCTAATCCCACGGCAGCCTGGTCATTTTGCCATCCCGTTACTATTTCTCCTGACAAAATCCAAACTGGGAAACCAAAGTAGACTTTGTGCCTGGTTCTCTCTGTGCACACCTGTCAAGGTGCCCGGGCATTGAGACTCTTAATCCTCACTTTCACTTCTCAACTACGGCTCCCAATTTCTGTTTGCCCACCCGTCATCTGGGGGAGCCTTTCCAGAACCCCCTCATTAATCCACAGACACCAATCTCAGAACTTCACTCTAGGAATTCATTGTCCCCCACTTTCCTGCATTTGCCCACTGGAGGGCAATGCTGGACCGGCCAAATAGCCCAGGGTGCGCTGCTCCAGCTCTGCCCCCACCTTACCCTACCATTTCAGGATGCAGCCTCTGCGTGGAAGCCAGAACCGCTGGAGCACCCCTAGGCCAGCAGCACACCTGGGATCATAGGGATAAAAGGCACTAGAAAACAGATCTGCCTGCATGGGGAAACAATCCCCTGGGAAAGAGCCTGAGAGGGGAGCTCGCCTAATCTTGTCATTAGCCGGGAACAGTCTGTCTCTCTGACTAAGGATACAGGGTCCTACCTGTCTCCACTCAGATATAGGCCCTTGAGGGTAATATCTTTATAACCTCTGCGTTCCTGGTAGTAAGCACAGTGCTTAGCAACAAATATTTGTTGGATGGCCAGCTGGATGGATATGTATAAATTGAAATTGGCCATTTTCAGATTTGTTGCTGTTTTCCAGATCTTATGACACCTAAAGTTTAAGTCGTTAGTCAGTTGCTGAGCATTCTTAGTCTTGAAGACAGCTAAGGATAGTCAGGTAGTTAATTAAACCAGTGGTTGTCACTGTACAAATGTTATTTCAAAGGCCACTTTAAGAGTTTCAGGAAGTCCTTATTTTTAGGAAGTCCTTCACTATGTCATCCATGTGTCCTCAGACCTCACCAGCCCATGGATTATAAAATACAGACACTATTTCATTAATATCCAATTTACAACAACCTGCAGTCTCATCATGTGAAATATTAAGCATCCATTATGTCCCCCAAGTGATTTGTGGGAATTTCATGTCCCACAGTGTGTCTCGATGGGCTCCACTACACCAGAGCTCTTCTTCAGGCCACCTTGTTTCACCTCCTAAGACTTTTCTACAGCCTGCTCTCCCCTCCACCTCCAACCCAATAGATCCCATGGCAGCATGGACATGGTTTGCTCTCCTAATCATTCAAAGTACAGCTAAATGTTTGAGGAGAGGAAGAAGTGCACATTTTGAGACCAAAAATTCCACATGAGAGTCTCTACCTCCCAGCAGGTTTCCACATGTCATGGACAAGCTCAAGAACCCCAATAACATCTGCAGGCATCTCCACATCTCCAAGTGCTGAGAGCAGAGGAGGTCTTTTCTTCTCAGTCCAACCCAGTTCATTGTCTGCCTTGAGACGAATGACAGGGGGAAGAGACATTTCCCCGGGGAAGTGTTCCACCGGCCCCTCCACCCTCTCGGATGGGAGCTGACCTTCATGACCGCAACAAGGCAGACACAGTGCTCAGCTGTGTTATTAGATCTTATAATACCATGAATAGGACATCAACCAGCCCTGACTAAATTCCCATTTTGGGGAACATATGCTCCTCATTCTAACTGAAAAGACATCATTTAATTTTTCTTCACAGAACACTCACTATCTCAATGTACAACTTCTGTGTTCAATTTTATGATGACTTTATAATCTCCAATACCATTGGAGTGAATATTTGTTTTAGATGAGAATAGCCTCATTCTCAACTTTATTCTAGTTTTCTCAAGAAAAGAAGAGTGCTCTAAAGTTCATCCAGAGCCTTTACCAACAGAAACCCAACACTGTCAGCAATCGTCAAGGAGCAGCACTGCTAAAGAAAAAAGAAAGAAAGAAAAAAGAAAGTCCTGCTTTTATAAAATACTCCTATCATAAAAATCCCTAACTTAAATCTTTCCCTATAGTTTAAACCTAGGTCCTCACAGTGCATGGCCCTTATCCTTCTCATAAAAATGCTATTTAAAAAAAGGTGTCCTTTGACACCTTTCCTGAGAACAAACAGAGATTGAAAATATTCATTCTAAGACAGCATTTTTCTGTTACTGTCCATGGGAGTTGAGTTGATCATTTGTTAAGCATGTCCTATACTATGTTCTTTTTCAAGATGTCTTCAGTGTGAGGAAGGGACAGGCCTCTAGGGTAAAATCTCTGTTCTATACCTGCAAAAAAACAATGTATAGAAATTTGCATAAGAGAGGAGATTGACAGCCAATACACAAGACTCCATAGGCAAGGAAAGGTTCCAAGATTAGCTCACTGCATTCAAATACAGACCTGACTCAGAACTCTGATTTCCAGGTCCAGATCTCAGTGGGTGGATAATGCCTGGGGCTTGATGCCTGGACTGATGTCCAGGTTTAACACTGATGGCAGGCCACAGACCCTCCTGCTTTGTGATTTTGAAAAGCCCAGAATCTTTCTCAAGTTTTCAACCTGCTGTCGCTCACCTTGGCCCAGGTAAGAAGTGTCTATGGACACTATGAAACCATAGTCCTTTCTTACAACTCCAAAGCTAAGCATCCCTGATTATTAACTGCTGGATTGATTTTTTATGCTACCGTGTAAGAGCGGGAAATCTTGGTCAGTCCTTCCAAACTGCACACACTAGGTTACTCCCTGGGGAAATGATCACACTACACTACCTTGTGGAACACCAAGGACCCCAACAAGGACTGTGAACCCCAAATATTGCTAGTGTGGGAGCCAGGTCCTTTAGTTCATTCACCAGAAATTATCCAACCAGAAAAGTTTTCTTTTAAGTTCTGTTCAGAGTCCAGCCATTTGCCTACAGAATTCAGATGAGACTGCTACATATCAGCTGTGTCTTGGACAGAGCACATTGGCAGCCCCTTGAAAATCAATCTCTTAGGAAATCTACCTTTTAGAAACGCACCTTCCTAAAGACAGTGAGAGAATGGGAGGGGCATGTGTTTTCCAAAGGGAGACATATATAGACCTTCATATCACTAATTTCTAAAGTCAGACATGATAAATGTTGGTCAGAGTGCAACGCACAGTTGCCCAAAGGAGGGAGAAATTAGCTCGGTTCAGGAGGACTAGGAAAGACTCCCTGTGGAAGTTATAGTAGAAGTGACTTAAAGGATGAATGATTTTGACAAATGAGGGCTTTGAGAAGGACATGGCAGGCAGAGGGAGTGCAGCTTGAGCAAAGGCAGGGAGGTATAGAAGCATGCTTGGCGAGCAGTGCTCACTCTGTGGGCGTGGAGTCTGTCTGCATTAGCTGGGGCAGAGGAGTTGCTGGAGTGGCAGGATGTGGCCTGATTGAGAAAGGTTTTGTGAACAAGGCTAAGGGACTTAGATTCTGCCCTGTGGGAAAGGGGCAGAAGTCAGAGGTACGTAAGAGGAAATGTGCTTAGAAAGTATTTTAGAAAGATCACTATGGATGAGAAGTTGGTCCTGAGACTGAAAACAGTGAGATCAAATATAAAGTTAATACAAAATCTGAGGTGGACATTGAGAAGGATCAGAAAGAAGTACTTGGAAATAAAAAACAGATTTAAGAAACACCTTAAAAGTAGACGAATGATGTGGGGGTGAAGGAGAAAAGAGAGAGGTGCTCTTTCTAGCACCCCGGTTGTGTGCTGGGAAATTCCCTAGGCTCCACGCCCCAAGGCTTTGCTATTAGAAATTAATCCTCTCTCATTTTTTAGTCCAGGCTTACTGTGTCAGTCCTTCCAGGAATATTTTTATGTTTGCATATTCCAAAAGATTAATCTCCAATGGCAGAATTCCAGGTACCAATAGAGGAGATTTGGGGGATTTTTGAGGGGCTCCTTAGGCCCCTCAAAAATCATTACATAGTTGACTTCCCATTCCTCCTATTTATAAAGCCAGTTGTGTGGAGAAGCACCCAACTACCATGCCTATAACTATTTGATCACTGCTTGAATATGAAATCTAAGCTAAACATCTATATTCTTTTCCTTCTCTGAATTCTCTTTTCACCTCTCTCTTCAGGTTGGAACAAGGAAACCCAGATCCAGAGAAAATCTGTCATAAGTCTGTGACCTCCTCATCCAGTTAGAACCCTGTCCCAGTAAAATGGCTTCAGGTGTGACATTCCCCCAGTACCAGCGACAGCCTTCCCTAGGAGTCTTGGGATGGCCTGTCCAGGGCCACCATGCATCACACATACATCTTCCCAACCATTTCTCCTGCCCCAAACCTCATCCACTGGAAGACCCCTGGCCACCAATGCCACACTACTCGCTCTGTGCAGGCATACCACAGCCACGCCACCAGCACCCCACCTCCGCATGTCTCTGTGTGTGTCTATGTGGTCACTGCTGTCCCCAACTCTCTCCTGTGTAACCTAAGTCCAGGCATCCTGGGATGGGTGTCTCCATATTTCTTTGCCCATTGTTCTGTCATCCCTTTAAAGTTGTTCAAGAGAATACTTTGCAGAAGGACAAGGAGGCTTGGAAGAGAGAGAAGGAAAGAGATGAGGTAAGAGAGTGGCAGAGGTGGGGGTCAAGATTGAGAAAGGCAATAAAAGAGAAAGGATCCTTGACCTCCATCAACCCCAACTCCCAAAATAAGATTGGCCCTAAAGATAGCTTATTATTTACCCTGAATTAAAATTTCCTGGCTCTGCAGTCATTGTGTGTACTATGAGAAGAAAAACATCACACAAAAGATGCTGTTATCCTCACAGTGGGAACAATCATAGCCAAGCTGATTCTGCTTCAAGAATAGAATGATAACAGTGCTAAGTCAGGAACTCCAAAACTTTGATTATCAACAAATAGGATGATTTCTGGTGGGCGAATGGCTACAAAGGAAGGTGGGCAGAAAAGGAACCCTCTGACTCTTGGATGGGGCATGGGTTGCCAGGGAAAGTTCCAGTCTGGACTCCTCCTTGGTGAGCTCACAACCAGCTGTGCTGACTGGGAAAAAGCCCTGCCTGGATATGTGCAGACTCCAGAAGCTCCTCACCTCACCCCTGCCCAGCTTTGTATATATTAACCGGTAGGCTGGACCTCTTTCTTTGCCTGAAATTAAATACCATCACCAAACTTTAAACCTCATGATGGCAGAAATTTTGGCTGGTTTTTGCTTTTATTGTATCCTTAGCACTCAGCAGAGAGTTTGTATGTAGTTGGCACTCAATAAACATTTGCTGAATGAATGGTTGCTTGATCAATCTATTAACCTATTCATTTTAAATGAACAAATTACTTCCTCCCTAACTGGCTTCTGAAGAATACGTTCCCAAACAGGAAACTGCCAGATGGGCAACAGAAGACACAATGCATTCAAGAAAATGACTACCTTTACTCACCCTTCTGTTCACCTTAGATTCCTGAAATTCAAGAACAAGGACCCAAGAGATCATGACCCACCAGGTGCCTTTCAACAAAAGACATTCTCCCTGGTTGTTTCCTTTCAGAGAAGAAGCCTCCTGGGGCTGATAAGGGAATGGCACCAGATGCTGAAACACAGGCCCTGAGTGGTGGAGGCACACCCGAGCCTCCTCTAAAGGGGCCGGTTGGATTGTAGCCTTTGAACAAATCTGAGTGTGTCTTTTGATAGCGCAGGCACCAGCCGCCCCCAAGGACCTCTTTCTTTTACTGCGGCAGCAATGAAGCAGCCACATGGCTGTTGTAGATAAGGTGGCCCCAGTGCATTGTGCATGCAAAGTAGGCTGCCTAGGACACAGCACTGAGAAGAACAGCAGACGCACCATGCACTGGCTGCTCTGCATTGTGCTGCCCTTCCTCTGTAAGTGGCCCCCAGGTGAATGGGTGTGATTTCCCACCACTTTACATTTCTCATTTCCTGTCCTTTTTTCTTCCCCAGATGGCTCCTGCAGGACTGAAATCACACAATCTTCCAACACGGCCACCAAGATTGAGTCAGATGTGAAGTACCAATGCCAATATAACATTCCTGATGGGAATTATGATGCTGCATACTGGTACCTGCAGAGAGCTAACCAAAGGCTCCCCTATATCTGCCATGCCGTTCAGGGCACCGTGGAATCAGATTATTACCAGCAGTCTGTGCACGGGAACTTGTCCTCCAGTACCTTATCCATTAAACACACGCAGCCAAGAGACAAAGCCATTTACTACTGTGCACTATGGGCACGATGATGCATGCTAGATAGCACACTACACAAAAACTATAAGCCTCAGGCAGGCTGAGCTCACAGAAAATCAGAGGGTCTACCAACAAGACACAGGGTGTTCACGTCACCTTGAACTTGCCCCACTCCTTCATCAATTCATTCATTCAAAACCAAGAGGCCCTTACAGCTTGCAAATTGATATACTGAGTACTGACGGGGATACAAAGATATAAAACAAGCACTTCTCAAACAATAAAATGTATTAGGCAGGAAGCACCTCCTCACTTTTATCTTGCTAAACCATGAGAAGTGAAAATTAAATCCTGTTGAATTATTGGAATCTGCCTTCTGACAAGTAAAAGCACAGTCCCTGATACCCCGAGGGACAAATGAATTGGACCCACATACAAAATCAAGGCCAGCAATTAACATCTTAAGTACAGACCTTTAACTTACCAACATTTCTAAAAGCCTGAAAGAATATTAAATATCTATATAAATGTATATATATAGCAAATTATATGGAAGAGAGAGAGGGAGAGAGAGAGATGGATACAGTAAAGTGATTGAGCTCAGTTCAGACTTAAAAGCCAGATTTCTTGAGTTTTGAATCCCAGATCTTTCACTTACTGACTCACTAGCTATATATGACCTTGGACAAGTTACTTTGTGCCTTGCCTTCCTCATCTATAAAATAGTGATAACAATATAACAATAATACCTGCCTTAGAGGATTGTTGTAAGAATTGAGTGAACTATCGCAAATTAATGCATTTAGGGCAAGGCGTGGCACACAGAAAGCACTCAGAGAGTGTTAACTACCCTTGTTTTTGATGATGACATCTCGATGATGATTACTACAGTTCCCTACTGTTGGGCTGGGTTGAGCCTTGAAGTAGTTGCTAAGAAATAAGTCAGTCTCTTGGACAATTACATATTCTTTTCTACATTAGTATCCCATCTACTAGGAACTAAATATCAATGGAAATTCAGAGAAATACAATGCAAAAGACCTTCAGGACCTTTTCCACTGGATGCTAATAAATTATTGAGGGCATCCTACATAGAAAAAAAAAAAGGAAAGTAATTTCTACTTGACCTCATAAAACAAGCAAACATAGACTTTGGGAGATATTGAAATATAATAGTAGCCCCACTCATTAAATGGATAGAATAGTGGAATAATTTATAAATGTAGAGCCAAAAATTAAAAAATCAAAGGTATTTATGAACATAATTATAAGTAAGGAATTAGGTCTATCAACATAGCCGGCATACTAGATGACCTGGAAAGCTTTCCACCTTCAAGAAGACGAGAAATTAAATCAAAGTATCCTGACCTTACGGCATCCTGAAAAACTGTCAAATGAGGATCAGTCCAAGACTCCAGAGGGAACAGGCTCTACAAAGATACATCACATCAGCCTCTGCCTTTTCAAGGACCCACCCCTGGAAGCTCCTTGGTATGAACTGCTGAGCTGAGATAGAGGGTAAGTGAGAACTGGCTTTTCTATTTTCTCTTCTAAAGATGTGGGGTCTCCTGCTGCTTCAGATCCTGTGATTATTCATCAGTAGAAACCCTAATCCCCTGCTGTCTTGCCTGCTTTCTCATTTGCAGCCAACATATGGGCTCATCAGCCCTGGTGCCCCCCAAGAGCAGCCCTTTAAGGGTATAGAATAACACAAAACAGTAGGTTTTTCTTGGGATAAAGAATTTGGGAGAGATTCTTTGTAAAATTTGGTTTTGGGGTCACAGTTCAAAGTCTTAACCCTCATGGGACAGGCACAGACCCAGCAAGTGTTTGAAGAGTGAGTAAGTCCCTATTCCTCCTGGCCTTAGTCTTTCCCAGGGCCCCTCGGGGTCATTGACACATCCTCAAAATTTGGGAACTCAGGTTTCCTGAAGGATAAGTACAACTCTGGTAACCCTACTGTATTCTCTGCCACTAAGGAACAATTCCAAAATTCCTCCCCAGACCCAAAATTCAAAGACCAATGCCACGTCACATGCAATAGGAAAATGTGTCAGGTCTCTGATTCCATCATTCATTACCTCATGCTAAGAGTGTCAGTGAGAGAAATCATCTTTCTTCTTTTTCAAAACCAGCTATCATCAAAGGTAAAGGACAGTTTAAGGGAAGAAGAACAAAGTCATTACAGAACTATGCATTGAGTGGTGGGCACTGCCCAGGGGTATGTTTCCTGGTAGTGATCCATAAGAATCAAAACAAAAAGTGTGCTGGAGCTGATGGACTATTTGAGAGTCTCTGTCCTAACCACATCATCCTCTAACTGGGAGCCCTCCAACCTCCCCATGCAATCCTTGAAGGAGTCATAGAAGAAAAGGTGAGCAGGGAGGTTAAGCTAGTTAGCAAGTGTTCATCAAATATCAATAAGTCTCAGCATATAGAATTGGCATGGTTCATTTTTGTATTTGGTGATGTATATTGAGCATCTACTATATGCCAGATGCCATGCCAAGAGCTGAGGATACCAAGGCAAGTAATACAAGCTCTCTCCCAGTCTGGAGTTCGTGCCCTGGTGGGGCTTGACAGTCTAATGGAGGAGCCAGATCAGACACACATGGGAGCAAGATAAATGCTTGGTTGTAGTAATTATAGGAGTTTCTAGGAGGAAAGGACAGATGGAAATTAGGCTATTTCGATCTCAGGATGAGTTGGGTGATGGGAGCCAGGAAAATATCCTAAAGGAATTAGACCCTAAGCTGTGACTAAATATGAAAAGGTTTATTTATTTACTCCCCAAAGTCCCAAGTCAATAACAGAAGCAGAATTACAACTCAAAAAAGTCCCAACTTGTCTCTATGATGTTTTGCTTAGCAGCTGCTTCATTCAGTGCCACACAGCTGGGTAAGTAAGTTGCAGATGGAATATTGGCAGCCAAAATCTTTTTAGAGACAAATGACACTGTGATTTTTCTTGATACCCATTGAAATTCCTCACTAATTTCCAAAAATATCTTGTGTTTGCTTTAAAACAACCAGTGAGGCCCAGAAATTTCAGTAAAATAAATCAGAGAAACAAAGTAATTCCAGCCATCTGAGCATTCTGAGCCCAGATCAGTTAGACTGAGAAAAAGAATCACTTACTTACCAAAGGCAGTCCTGGGACACGCAGCAGCTGAGGTCCTGACCAACAGCATCCCAACCAAGAGAAAACACAAACACAGTTTCTTCTTTCTTTCACCTCTGCTTCTCTTCTTCAGGTGCTTGTCCAACTAGTTGAAGACAGAGCAGAGAAGCCAGAGAGCAAACACAGCAACTAGGAACAGGGCAAACAGCTGATAAGTGCCATGCCTAAACAGAGGTAAATTGTGGGCACTCATCAGCATCTGACTTCACCGTTACTGAGGCTTTATGCGAGCGGTTTGAGGGTAATGAACGAGGGATAAAGCAAGGAAAGGACTTCCCTTCACTAAATTTATCTCTCTCTTTTTTTTTTTTTATCCAAAGAACTCACAGGGGATGGGGAAAGAGTGAATATATTCTCAAATCTAAGGCAAATAGGTCCTAAAACTTCCAATTAGAGAGAAAATCAGAAGTTCTGGCACTCTCTCCCACTGATGGTCATGTAATCCTGTGGATATGTTTATGTAAAGACCTCAGAGTGGCAGAGACCATCAGCAAGAATGGCACTGGGCTGGGCACATAGTAGCCCAGTTGATTTGATTTGGTCTTGGCATCTTTTTGCTTTTGAAAGTCCTATTCTTTCTTCATCCCATGTGGACAAAGACGACTGGGGCTCTAGTTTATATGTGGCTTCAATCCTTAGAGCCCATTTGTCTCTGACATGGCTCCATTCAGCTCATCATTTACCAGCCCTAAGTCTACAGACAGCCTAACATAGCTAAGCAGACCCCTCCTCCCTCAGAGGAACTTACAGTGCCAAGTTCTGTGTCTCCCCTGGCGACTATGGCTCAAACAGGGAGCTATGACCAGGTCACTAACCCCACCACGGCAAAGCAGAAGAGACGAGACAAAGAAGCCAACAGCTGTGGTGGGCTTACAGATGTGTGCTCACCACAAGAATAAGTGCTTCACATGTGTCCTTTCATTTCAATCTCACAGCATCCCTGCAAAGTAACTACAATTACCCCATTTGCAAATGAGGAAATCAAGACTCAAAAATGTAACTTGCCCCCACTACTGGTAAGTTGCAAAGCAAGATTCAAAACCATGGGCTGTTAGACCTGCAAAGCCAGTTCTACTTTCACATGTAGATGATGTGGGCAGTGATACCCCCTGGGCAGGTTCTATCCAGATAGGAGCTACCCTGCTGCTGCAGCGTGCCCTGCCTCTCCCTGCACCTACGACAATGGGCAGAAGACCTGGTTTTCTCCGATTTTAGCCTGGGTTGCTGGCGAATCCTTTCCTAATCCCAGCTTCAGTAGACGAGCAGCCAGCCCTCTAGGCTCCTTGAGAGTCGGGAGGCTCCAGACAGAAATCCTGCTTGGACCAATATCTGATGAACTCCTAATACTGACAAAGTCTGTGCTGGGCACTGGGGATGTGAATATAAATAAGATACAGTTTCTGTTCTGAATAATCTTAAAGTCCAATGCAGGAAACAAACAGATTATCAGACAATTATAATAGAGGTGATAAGTGCCATGACCCAGCACGTTAGGGAGCCCTCAAAGGGGGGCAGGGGAGGAGAGGGAAGGTAGGCTTTTTCCAGGACGAAGGAGCAACCAGCGCAAAAACTGGGCATATGGAAGACCTTAACACACCTTTGAACCCGCAAGTATTTTATGTGGCTGAAGTACTGAGCATGAGTGGAGAAGTGGCCAAAGTGAGACTGCAGAAGGTAACCGATCAGGAGGTCGCAGGGACTGCGCAGGTGTGTGGAGGCACAGACTGGCTTGCACCTTCGCGCCCTCATGCCTTTGCCCACACAGCTCTCTCTCCTGGGAATGCCCTCTGGACACGAAGGCTAACAAAGTCCTGCTGAACTTTCAGGGCTCAGTTCTGGGTTCCCTTTTCTGAGTGTCCCCAGGAAAAGCAGCTCTTTCCACCATGCTCCTGGAAGATTTTGGATCTACTTTTTTTATGGGAGTTAACACACCACCATATTTGCACTTAACACTCGTTTATAATTGTAGTTATATGTCTGTCTCCCTAGAAAACTGAATTCTTTGAAAGCAGAAGCCATATCTTATTTACCTTTATGTCTCCCAAATAGTATCTGGTATGCAATAGGTAGTTACCCAAGTTTGTTGAATAAACAACCTGTGACCTTGTCAGCCTGTCAGACTTCCCTCTGAAGAAATGACTAACACTAAACCACTTTTATAACAGAGAAAACTTCCCGTGGGCAGACAGCAACTGATCTGGGTGGGGACAGCCAGGAGAGCACCAGCCTACTGTGCAGTCTTCCCCCATGCTGTGGACCTGTCCCCTCTTCTACCTTGCCATCTTCTATGCAGGCAAGGACTGGCCTCAGGGCCTTTAACTCTTAGGGAGTCCCTGGAGCAATTTGCTGAGAGCCTAAAAGGGTGAACCATTGCTAAGCGGCTGTGACACTCCATCCCCTTGGGATGGAGGGACTTCTTCACAGTCTCTCTGACTTTGGGCCTTTCATTTCAGGGAGCTCATTGGATATAATTCTGGAGTCAGACACCAAAACTCTGACTGTTCCAGCTAGGGAGCCTGCCACCTTCTGCTGCAGCGTAACAGGAGGGGACTTGAAGAACTACCAAGTGAGCCAGTATAAGAAGAATGAAGATAACTCCCTGATTTTAATATACAAACTGAGAAACAATTCTAATGACAATTCAAGGAATAATTTCAAAGGGAAGATTGATACATTAAAAAGTCAATTTATACTTGACATTCAAAAAGCAACAAGAAAAACACTGGGACTAGCTACTGTGTGTCCACTATGTAAAGAGACCAAGGGGGCCCTGCACCTGTCTCTCACAGACTCCTGAGGAAAGGTTGAGAATAACAGCTTTCAACTGAATAGGCCCTCTCATTGTGGAGGCTGGCTGAGATAAACAGAACTTTTACTGTCAGGAGTGTCGTAGCTCATTGCAGTCTTTATTGTGAAAGTGCTCGTGTGCATAGACTAGATAAAGCAAGGATGGTTTTCCATTACCATCCTAATCAAAATTTCCAAAGCTATTAGAGATAGCTTTAACTCTCACTCTGTGAATAGGATGAATAGAGTCATTTTGTGGAATGCTTCCATGATGATTTCATGTATTGAATGTTTTATATCTTCCCTTAGCTACAGAGGAGTCCTGGGCACCCACGGGGGTGGGCAGAAAGGGGTAATGCGCAGGCTTCCTTCATGCTGGTTGCTGAGAGAGATCTTGGAGACAGATACTTGTGCCAATGTGGGATTTCTGAGTTGGCCATCAATCAACTAAATAAAAAAAACAACAAATAGATTCCCGAGTCCCAAGTTGAAATGGGTGAGCCAAGAAGGTCTGGGACTACAGGGAGCCAAGGCCCCGAAGAACCCACTGAGCAGACTCTAGGCAGGAGGCTTAAAAAGCAAACATTTAATAATCATCAAAGGAGGGCCTTCATCCTGCTGGCTGTCATAGCCAACTCTTTGTTCTGCTCAAGTATCTGTCTGGAACCCTCTCTCCACATAATGTTAAAACTCAGGCATTAGGACACAGAAGCAGACATAAGTGTGAAAACTACAACTAAAAGCCAACTCTCCTGATGCCTTCTATTCAATATTTCTTTCAATACACTATCATCTTCATCGCATGATTTTATAGGGCACTTATTGTATTCATGGTATTGGGATAAGTCATGGGAATAGAAAAAATTCTAAGGCAAGCTCTATTCTAAGTTCTATTCTCATCAATGTGTTTACAATTTATTTTTAAAAGACAGAGCATTAGAAATTACAATTAAAGACTACAAAAGAATACAAAAACATAGACAGCACATACTATACAACAGTGAGTGTTACTGACTCATGTGCAGTGCTCTAGGAGTTCATGAAAGGACCAGTCACTATGGGAAAAATTTCTTAGAACAGCTGAGGCTTGAAAGAGATGGGTAAGTGGGAAGAAAGAGGAAAGGTATTTCAGGGTGGGTATACTAGGTATCTATTGTTATGTAACAAATTACCTCAAAACTTAGAAGCTCAAAACAACATTTATTATCTCACAGTTTCTATGGGTCAAGAATCCAGGTGTGGTTCAACTATATCCTCTGACTCCAGGTCCCTCATCAGGCTGCAGTCAAGGTGTGTTGGGTGGGGCTGCAGTCATCTTAAGGCTTGACTGGAAGAGGATCCACTTCAAGCTCACTCATGTGGATGTTGACAGGCCTTGAGTCCTCACGTGGGCATCTCCATAGGGCTCCTCAGAACATGGCAGCATGCTTCCTTAAAGTGAGAATTCTGAGGAAGAGAGGGCATCCAAGCTGGAAGCCATAGTCTTTGTGTAACCTAATCTTGAAAGTGATAGCCCATCACTTCCATCATATTCTCTTTGGTAGAAGCAAGTCAGCAAATGCAGCCCACACTCAAGGGGAGGGGATTACATGAGAGCATGAATACCCGGAGGTGGGGACCACAGGGGCCACCTAGAAGCCGCTTACCCCAGGACATTAATACAATGGAGCAGGTTAAGAGAGGGTTCAGAAACTCTGGTTGTCACCAAGTTGTTTAAAGACCCCTGACTACAAGGCTAAAGAGATCTGATTTTATCTTCTAAGCCAGTATTTCTCAAACTTTATTGTGTATACAAAGCACCTGTAGAGATTGTTTCCAAAACAGATTGTTGAGCTTAGGCTACAAAGATTCTAATTCAACCTATCTGGGGGCAGGCCCAGAAATATGAATTTCTAACAAGTACCCTAAGTGATTCTGACGTAGGTGATTCAAGGACATGCTTTGAGAAATTCTACTGTAAGCAGAAGAGGAACTGTTGGTTTTTTAATGCAAGGAAGATGTGCCCAAATTCTCCTGCCCTGACTACAGAGAAATGGACGTTAGATGCAGTCAAGACATCTCTAGAACAATGATTCTCAATTCTATCTGCATATTTGAATCTCCTGGGGAAATTCTTTGAAAATACTAATGTCTGGGATACATTGCCAGAGGTTTTTACTGAACTGGTGTGGGCTTGGAACTCCGGCTTCCTAGGTATTAATAATTTAACCTCCTTCCCCTCCTCTTGCCCTTCCCTCCCCCTAGGGTTGAAAACCATTCGTTTAAGGCCTTGCTATTCCAAGTGTGGTCTACACCAACAGCATCAGTATCACCTGGAAGCTTTTCAGAATGCAGAATCTCATGCACCACCCTAGATCTAGTGAATCAGAATCTGCATTTTAACTAGATTCTCAAGGTGAGTTATGTGCATATTAAGATTTGAGAAGCACTGGGCTAGAAAATCCATCATTATTGACAATTTTCATGGAGTTGGGAAAATATAAGTTCATTTTTCCAAAATGCCACCCAAGAATCCATATTTGTAAAAAATCTCTTGAAGGGACTCTGATGTGCCAGGTGTGGAACTCTCTGATAAGCAATTGGTCATCTCCAAATTAGGTTATTTGTGTTAGTAACATCATAAATATTCTTATTGTGGTGATATTGTGTCCTTGTATGCTTCTTGGAAGAAGGTATTACATAAATTCTAGGTATGACCATTTCTCATTCATCCACAAGCAAATTAGGAAATGAATTAATATTTAGTGAGTCAATATACTTTTTACCACACCATCATGAATTATCTGATGTAACCCAGAATCTTGTGCCACACACCTTCAACTCAAGGTCAAGCTAGAAAAAATAACATAAATCATTAGTGTCTGATTAAGTCTGATTGGGAAGAAGAGGGACAGGAGACACGAGAATGTGTACCTCCAGTGGACCATTCCTCCTGCAGGATGGATGAGGACATGAAGTTCTGGCTGATGTTGGGGTGGGGCAATTCAAAATCTGAGATGGGCATGGGGTGAGCATGAAAAATAAACCCTGGAGCCAAGGAAGAGGGACAAAACAATGAAAAAAGAAACCAGACAAGAATTAAAGTTAAAAACCTGGACAAATCCAAGTAATTCCTGAGCTTACTAGTAGGTAATTGAGGAGGCCTTTTATATACCTGAAGCCTCAGACTTAGGTGGAGACAGGGCCACTGAAAGCCCTAGCATAGTATGGACACGGACAAAGTGTTTCTGTAAAAATCCCAAAGCCAAATGAGTGATATGAACACCAGCTATTACTTTTGTATTGTTCATGTTCTTCCCCACTCCGCTAGTAAAGGCAATTGAGAGTTGTCTAAATTCATGTTATTTTTGCCTCCATTGCTCTGCTTTCTACAATTTTCATCCGTCATGAGAAGAGCTTACTTGAAAGAGTTCAGAGCAGTGAAGACAAATCCCAAAGAGTGTCTGCCAACCCTCTAAAAAATCTGAATTCAACTGTCGGGGATAGGAATAGGCCTGTCGCTCCCACCAGGCTCTAAGCAAGGGAGTCCTTAGGCATGCTGTATGGCTAGAAACAGAAGATTCCTATCTGGTGGCCAAAGGCAGCAAGGAGGAGGAATCCCGTGTCCAGGGACAGTGCTATCAACTGGCTGCACTTGCAAACAGATCATCCAACATTGTGGAACCATGGTTAAGTGAGAAGCAAGAGAAAAGAAGGGAATCTAAAACCATATAAGCATGCCTCTTCCTCTGCACCAGCGGAGGCCACACACAGCCATCAGAGAGAATATTATTTCTATTGTGCAACACGTTGTATATTCTGAAGGTGTCACAGCCTGAAGAAGGGGCTCATTACACCACCTTGAAAGTTCCCAGGGATTGTATAGGTAAAGTCCAAATTAGGAAATGGTCTCAAGGAAATTCAAGTCATGACCTTCATTATGAACAATTAAGATTTTAAACAGAAAATTAGAATCAGTGAATTTGAAAGCCAAAAGGATCTTAAAGGTCAAGCAGGAATCTCTCCATTCAACTTACATGTTCATTAAATATTGATTGAATAAATTATCATCCAGACTCAATTCAAATTTTTTCAATGACAGTTCTTATTTCAAAAAATCATTTCCTGTACCAAATTGAAATCTGCCTCCCCATAACTTCCTATGTATTTGTTATGCTTTTTTTTGCAACACAGACTAAGTTCACCTTCACATATTCAAATATTTGAAGATAGTTGTCAGGTCCAACCATTCCTCACGACTGTCTAATAAATTCTAAGCTCCTTGAGAGAAGAATCCAAGTTCAATATATTTTCCTGTACCATACAATTCTTAATAGAGTGACTAACATGCAGTGGGTATTCAACAAGTATGTGTTGAATACATGAATTAATGTCTGTGAGTCCACCTAACCACCACTTCTACTTAGATGTCTCAAAAATACTTTAACTCAACCCCAAGACTTAAATCAAGAGCTTCCTTGCAAATATGGTCCTTTTCTAAGGTCCCCTATCGCAGTGAATAGTAGCATCATCTCAGACCCATCCACTGTTCTCCATTGTCCACTACCACCACCCTGGTTTAAACTACCATTTTCTTCTTTAAATTTTCTCTATATCCTTTTAAATAAGCTACCTGGCTTCTAGTACCTTCCACTATGTCCTCCCCAAAGCAGCCAGAGTGTTCTCTTCAAAATATAAATATGATTATTCCATGCCCCTGATTAAAAATTATTCATCACCTTTCCATTGCTTATAGGCAAAAGACCAAAATCCTTAAAAGGCCTCTAAAACCCTGCACAGTCTGGCCCCTTCTCACCTCCTCTGCCATACCCCTCATTTTCCATGTTCCTGTCAAGCATGTCTTTTTCCAGCTACTTGAATAAACCAGGTGCCTCTGACCCCAGGGCCTTTGCTCATGTTATTCCTTCCCTATGGAACATTCCTCCCACCTCCTCAACACCTGTTTAACTCCTACTCTTCTTTTAGATCCAAGTCTACACATTAATTCCTCAAAGGCATCTTGGGATCTCCTGACAAGTTCAAGTTTGGGGGGTTTTTTTAATGCTTTCACATATCAGTTTGTAATATTTCATTAATTTGATTTATTATTTTCTCGTCAGTTTGTAAGCTCTGCAAAATCAAGGACCATCTCTGCTTTGAACCTGACAAATTGCATAAATATATCTGTATGAATAAATGAATGAATAAATTTCCCAGAATTTGGTCATCATCAGAGACTCTTGCTGCAGTAGGGCCCCAAGCCTTGCCATATTCTCATTTTTGAATGGTCTTGGAGACCCCAATGGCACCCTAAGCTGGAGTCCAAGATTTCTCAGAGGCCGCTGGTTTTCACCCATTCTGTCTGGCATACTCAAGAGCCCATTCTCGGGCACACAGAAAGACTGAATGGGTCAGAGGGTTCTCCATAGGTCTGAGCCAGCTCCCACATAGGGACCCCTGAGCAAGTAAGTAAAACCTACCCAGAGAGTCTAGTCAGCAATGAGGAAATCAGGGGGCTCGATATGATTATTATTTTCTCAGCAACTCCTGGCTAGGCTTATGGTGAGCCCTTTTGGTGTTTTTTATTTTGTGTGGCTATTTTCAGTAGCTATATTATTAAAATGCACAAGTCTATAATTATGGAGATGCATATCCTCATCCCTTAAATATGTACTGAGCTTGTATAATATTCCTGGTACTGTGCCACATGCTGAGTTACAAAAGCAAACAAAGCTCAATTCCTGTCCCCAAGGTGCTCTTTCTAGTGGGAGAAACAGACGTGAAAATAGAGACTTACTAGCAGAGGATGGAGCAAACAGTTGTGTGGATGGAGAGAAGGAAGTAACGGGCTGGAGCTGGGGAAGGCTTCTCAGGGCAGGGAACATGAGCTCATTCAGAGAACACTTGCTCACCTGAGGAGGGTGTGCTTGCAGGTTCCTCAAGGCGAGCCAGGGAGGAAGAGGAGCATCCTCAACAGCTCACACACACACACACACACAACATTTGTCCATGATGCTTGCATTGTTTGCAAGTTAATATAAATGACTGAAAATACACTGAAATGTGATGGAAAAATACTGAACCCTAGACCAGCCACAATCAGTTTCTTTCTGTGGGGAAGTGAATGTGTATCAGAGCTTTCAAAGGGGCTCCATAACTACAGGATGTAGCTAATTCCTTGCCAAATTAAGCTCAGTTATTTCCAAAATGCTGCTATTGTATACACCATGAAACAGACCAGCTGAAATGATAGTGGTGTGGGTTGAGAAGATTAAGAATTAAGAAAAGCAAAGAGGAAGGGGAGAAGGAAAGAAGAACATTGTTTTCTTGAATAATGATCACTCCCTTGAACTCTTTGTTCTTATTAAAGAACCATCCCAAACCTCTGGGAATTCACAGAATTTGGCACTGCTGTGGCACGGACCTCCTCCCCATCCCGCTAGTGGGAAGTGTGAGGAAATCCAGAGAGAGTGTTAAGAAAGTAATGTGCTCTACTGGGAAGCAAACAATGCCAGTGGGGCCGGCTGTGAACTTTCACTTTGGTGTGTTCTTTGATTTCATTTGGTGTGAAATATTGAGATTTCTTCTCAGATATGCCAGCACCTTATAGCCTACACTAGATCTATAAATCTTTATCTGAGCTAGATTGAGCTGTTTTTGTTCATGGAGTTGTTTTTAATCGAAGCCAGAATAAAATTTTTCTCCTGTGAAGTATAAAAAAAAAAAAGTCAGCTGTAAACTGAGCCATTCTGATTCTACTTTCTGCTTCTCTGGAGTTGTCTCTTCTGAGAGCTGTGGAAGAAAACAGCTGTCATATTCATAGCAACCTTCCATATTTTCCTCTTAGTATTAAGTCAACTCTGCTGTGGTAACAAACAGCGCCAGGACCTCAGGGGCTTAAGGCAATGAACATTTGCTTTTTGCTCCTGCTTTTACTACACATTGTTGGCTACAAGTCGGCTGCTAAGTTCTGCTCCTGGTGTCTTCCCATTCCAGAGCCCAGGCTGAAAGATAAGTCACTATTTGTGACACACTGTTCTTATAGCAGAAGAGAAAGAACAAGAGAGCTGCTGGCAGAAACTCAAGATGCTTCTTAAAGCTTCTGCTCAGACACAGCAGACATCACGTTGACTCACACTCATCGGCCAAAGCCTTCCACAGCCAAGCCCACCCCGCAGCATGTGCAGCCCTCCCACAGACGGCCCTGCAAGGCACATAGCAAAGGGTAGGAACTGATCATCCTTTTGCGTGGAAGGAGGGATAAAATACTTCAGGATAATAATTACAGCCTACCACACCCTTTGACTCCACCATATAATTTGTCTCCATCATGGGGAATTTCTCCTGATGTCAACTAAAAAGGAATTTTAAATGATTTTTTTCCTTCTTAGAATCATTGCAAAACTCTGGGGCACATAGAGTTTTGCAATGATTCTAGGAAGGAAAAAAATCATTTGCCAAATTGTTCTTCAGAATGTCACTATCCCCCAAGATGTTAACAGTTGTTGCACAATTAAAAAGAAGTCCATGGTCAGATAATTTTGGCAAATGCTATATATTAATAGCCCCCTCTTAATATTTACCATGCTTATTATCGTATTAACTGCCCTGAGAACCCTTGCTCTAAAGATACCTACTTACTCTGGGGTTGAGATCACAGAATTTTTTTGTGATGGCATAACCATTAATATCTCATGAAATTCTAGAGGCAAACACTGTCCCAAAGGATTTGGGGAGGATCAGTCAGATGGCTCCCTGCTGTTTCCTCACTTCTGTGCATCCAGATTGAAGGACACCTACCAATGTTGAGAAGAGGAGCACCTGTGGCCAGTGAGTCTGGACAAGCTTCCAAAAGGAGACTTGCATTTTTTGTTAAGACCAAACTCAGCGTCAGAATCTGCAGATGCTATTCAGATACTAATCTTTACCTACTGAATTAAGTATAAACACATCAGACTGGCTTTTCATTCCTTCCTTTCTTTATGCAACAAATACATCTTGAGTCCTACTCTGTTCCAAATACTGTGCCAGGCATTGAGTACATAGTATGAACAAAACAGACATAGATCCTGCCCTCGTGGATGTACCAGTTTAAAATAAGAGGAGACAGACATAAGACAACACATGAGTAAATAGCCGGTGATCATACAACCTCCTGGCGACATGCTACACTGTTGGCCACCCCTTCCTTCTCAAAATGCTTTCCACACTTAGCTTCTGAGATGTCACAGTTGGCTGAGTTTCCTTTACACCACTGGCTTCTCCTTCTCAGTACCCTTTGCTGGCCCATCCTTCTCTGTCTAGCTTCTAATTACTATTAATAGAACACCTTGCCTGGGCTTCTCTTCTCTGTCTCTCCCTAGGTGATCTTATTTATGCTCACAGCATTACATTTCACATATGTACTCATGACTCCCAAATTTACATCTCCACTGTGAAACTCTCCTCTGAGGCTATAATCGCCGCCCCCCCAATTGAACCACCTTAGTACACACCTCTCTTATGTCATATGTTTTCTCTTTAGCCATGATTGTTTGGATACTTCCTTCATCCTCCTCCTACTTTATAAACCCCTCAAGGGCAGGAATCCTTGGTCTGTTTCATCTTGAGTTACTGCAGTGCATTGCAGAGTAACTGTTTAATATATGATTATTGAATTTAGTGTTTGAACCGAATTCCTGCTTTAGGGATCACTGACACACAGATGTAATGAAAGGGAATACTTTATTTAAAGAAATAACGCCTCACCCTCCAGTATTTCCAAATGAACAACTTCAAATGAGAGAACACAGCTACATACATTGGCATGAGGTGAATACTTAAGTTTAAAAATGCTAAATTGAGCCAGTGTCATCCCTTGTGGTCACAGAAGCTGCCACAAAGGTTTTATAAATTGCCAGCGTCCCTGCTCCCCATCTGGCGAGGCTGCCACGTTATAGCCATGGATGACTTATTCTTCACAATAGCCCTCCCTTGGGTCTACTCCCTCCTTTAAAATGAAAAGACAGAAAGAAGACGACAAGGTGCTTGCCTAAAACTCTCCCACCCAGCCAGAGTAACAGTTCAACCGCATAATGCTGACTCCTCAATTTGGACTCAGGGCCAAAGAGGAGGTCAGAAGAGGAAGACTCCCTGGATTGCAGAAATGTTTCACCAGCACTTCTAATAATAGCGCGTGGCAACTGCACTTCTGGTCCTCCGAATTTCAATCCTGCTCCTTTCTAAGCTTATCCCGAGGCCTCTTCCATCAGTCAAAATCAGCTAGGTTTCATAATGCCCTTAGAAGAAAAGAGGACTGATAGAACCTAAGTATTGCTAGAGAAAAGCTAAGAGCCTTTTTGTACTTGGTGATCTGTCTGAGTGAATCAGGGTCCCTGATCACCACTCCGGAAGCCCTGATGGTAACGTAGACATGGTTCCCTTTGCACAGCTCCCTCATGTATGTATATAGAGGCTGCATTTTCTCATCCTCGTTGCCCTAGAAAAAGTTCGTCCTTAGCCTGCACATACTTGAGGCTTAGAGTTCAGCCTATCAAAATAAGAGGAAAATTGTCTGGATTGCATCTTTTCTGCAAAAATAAACATTTTTCAATGGCCATGGCATTTTAAACTGTATTTGCCTTCTCCACTAGCATCCATTCCCTATCACACTTCCCTGGATATATAGTTTGTGCTGTAATATTTACTAACAAGGAGTCCCCTGGGCAGATGGCGGCGTTAGGAGTTTCTGCTCTGCATTTGGTGTGCTGTCCAGCTGAGTCCTCAACCACGTTGTGAGTCAGTGCAAACACAGCACATTTGTGAATAAAGGCAACAGTTATCCTAGCACGCTGCAGCCATCACTCTCAGCTCAGCCTCTGGGTCACCAATCTGGGACTTGAGCTGGCACTTTTAAAACCAAGGTATTCTGATGGAGAGAGATCGTTGTCAGTTGAGGCTTCCAAAAATCCTCTTTCCCTGGGCTGTTTGCCTCCATCTCCTTGGCAAGTGCCATTCCCTGTGCATCTTTTGTTTTCCTACATCCTTGGTTTCTCACCACAGCCTAAACACTACCGATGGGTTATATTGATACTGTGTGTTTTGTCATGTACTGTGCTTTCACTCACAATGTTATTTCATTTTGATGGATGCTGAGGTTGTTCATCACGCAAGGGCAGTCTTGCTGCACATAGCATTTCCTTTGCCCTCCTTTGGTACCTTCCCAAGTTCCCACAGTCACTACTCAGTCATGCACGTGTGCTAACTCTCAGACTACTTTGCAGTTAAAGCCCTGCCAACTGGATGGCTTGTATTTCTATTCAATAATCTTTTCATTCACTCATACTAAGCATTCATTACACTGCTCAATGTTAAGAGCCTTTTAACTTGTCATATACATGATGTATATAACAGCCCTTGCATTCTAAACTAGGCTTTACCACAGTGGTACAGTGGTGCTTATAAAACAACCACTCTTAACTGCGGTGTCTCTAGCCACAGGGAATGTTATAAATAAATTGTATTCACCCCAGTCCTTGCCCCTATGCCTGTCCCCACTCACCACCAAACACCCACCGTAAACCCCGCATAACCAACGAGAGTGTCTGCAATGCACAGGTCCTGGCAACGGGCAGCAGCAGATGCAGAGTAGGCTCCTGGGGCGTGGCCAGGACACCGGGTCATAGAAGCCAAGCCCCTATAGGGCCAGGATCTGCTCAAATCTACACAGCTGCCTTCCCCAAAGCAGCCCGCCGTGATTCTGCGTTTCTCTCGCATCGTCCCCGGTTAGCTCTGACTCCGCGTTTCGGCATTCTTCCACCCTCGTTGCCTTTGCTCCCGACCTGTAGCAAAACTAAGCAAAAAGGAGCAGATGCCTTCGCTCCGAGCCCAGGAACTGGGAGGCACCTGTGGAACTGTGGATGATGCAAGTTTTTGTCTGAGACTGTGGGCCAGACCCCCCACCCTCTGTCCCGAGGAGAAGGGGGTACATCCTCTCCGTCTGTCCTCTCTCTCCTCTGGCATCATGGACCCAGCCCAGAAGACAGGGTCATCTCACTCTCTCTCCCACTGAGGCCGGGCGGGGCCAGTCTCGCTCCCAGGGAAGCCCCAGCAGCTCTCTCCTCTCGCTCTGATCTTTCTTTGCTTCCCTGTGGGAGATGAGCAGGGAGTTTCCCTAGGGTCCGGGAGAACCCAGCTATGCCCCACCCCCACCCCCGTGCCCTGGGGGACACATGGCAGGCTGGAGGGATATAAGATCTTAATTCCACAGAGGTACGGTTCCAGCTGCAAAATTTGAGCTCCCTATCAGCAGTAAAGCATCCACGTTCTACTTTTTCATAAGTCCCACCACCAAAGGAGAAAAAAGCATTTATATTCTCCCCAACCCTGAGCTATCCCTCAGCATACTCCCAACCTAGAACCTTGAGCAAAATCCTTTTCTCCATTCATTTCAGAGGAAAGTGGGGTGTGCTTTTTCTAGCATGCAGAGAACACTACAAAGTGGGAGGGGCTTTTAGTCAGGTCCCTTTTAAACTAATTTCCCATCTGCTCCCAATGCAGGTTTTTCCAGTTTTTACCCAGACAATATCTGGGGATATTGTCAAATGGAAGCACAAAATTACCATTAGTTTGTTTTTTATTTTTTACAAATGGTAAACAAAGACATAAGGTTAGTCTAGTATCAGCATGAAAACCTCTGTTACAGCTTCTCCATGCTCTACCTGGGGACCACCAGGCCCCCACAGTCTTCCAGCAAGCAGGGAAAATCAAAGGGATTTCCAGAGACAGTAATAAGTTTACATTCTACCCACAGCCCTTTCTGTGGCAGCAAACCTTCACTGGGAAATCTGCAATTCCAGGAGAGCAGTAGGTAATCCACCTTCCTCTAAAAACAGGTGGCCACTTCAGGGAACTGGACACGTTTTCACTCTTAATGATCGGTCTCCTTAGATTACTATGGTCTGCTGTGAGCCTGGGAATTATAAGACGAAAACAAAAGAAGGAAGGAAACGGGGAAGGAAGGATGGGAGGAAGGGGAGGAAGGAGAAGAGAAAACAAAGTTGAGATATATTAATAGCAAGAACCCACTACTCTGTGAGGCTGGTATACTACAGGCTGCATTCCCTCTCACACACACACAGGGTGATGCATTGTCCGGCATAAGAGATCACAGCTAGTGGACTCTCCTGGCTAAATTCCATCTCTCAGGAGGGAGCTGGATAGGACAGAATTTAGATCTGAAAAGTCAGGGCAGGATTAGGAGGCAGAACCAAGAACACAGACTTAGCCCATTTAATTCAGCACAGAAGGGCTCAGAAGGCCAGGATGATAGCACCTAGCAGATATTTAGTAAGCACCTGCTAAGTGCCCAGCACATTGAAGGAGCTCAGGGTAACAGGAAGATGGTTGATGCTAACCTAAGCAGCAGACCCTCATACCCCTAGTCTGTGAGAAGCCAGCAGTGAGCAATCACCAGGCAGCAGAGCTGTGGGGTCCACACTGGTCATGGAGGAAGGACAGGAGCAGAAGACCCACAGACCCTGATCCCACAGCAGCCCTTGTGGCCACAGGAGACACCTTTGCCTTGTCCCCTGGGGACACTGTAACAAGTTTTTTACTGCTCTACGATTCTTTTCATTATACAGGGCTTCTCAACCCTGCCTGCACATCAGAATTCTCTATGGAGGTTTTTAAAGCCCAGTTGCCCAGAACCTACCTCAGACTAATTAAATGAGACTCTGTAAGGGTGGCACCCAGGCTTCAGCATTTCTTGAAACTCCCCAGGACGCCCCAACGTGGGGCCAAGATTGAGAACCACTGCATGGAAGTAATTGTCCTAATTACCTCTCCAGCTTTTCTCTGTCTCACAGTCCTCTTATCTAAGCTGTTATATTTCCTTTTTATTTTTAGTTTGTTCTACTTTGTCCTTTCAGTAGATAATTCTATAATACTCCATTAAACCTTTTTCATGCTTTAACTTTGCTCTTTCTCGTTTAATTTTCATTGCCCGCTCCACTTACCCCATCTTCCCATTATGTTTGTTTTGTTTTGTGTTCTCTTTAGTCCAGCATCAACATTTACAGGGTGCTTGATATGGGCAGAGTACTATAGTAGGCACTTAACTGCTGCTAAAAATTACATCTAATGCAATAATATTTTCTATTAAATCCTGTGCTACAGTTATAGGCTCTTGTCTTATGGAAGATTGACATTTTGGCAAAGTATCTCTCTCTTCCCAGGAAGCAGCGGCCTTGGTGTATAAAAACAAGATCCTAAATAAATATATTGCAACAAAAAATTAAAGAAGCATTCACAGATATGAGGGAAAGAAGCATTAACAGCCATCTGAAACTAAATATCAACATCTCCCCTGCTAAACTGTTGGCCTCAGAAAAAGGACCCAGAATAACTAGCAAGGCTGTTCTCAGGCAATAGGACGTCTGCTGATTTAGGTTCATTTCCTCATGGTCTGCAGGCAAGCACAAGAGCACACAGGCCAGTGTGTTGAGATGTGGAAGAAAGGGCCGGTAGGCGGCTGCAGAGCAGAGTGCTTCAGCCCTCTGGGGAAGCCATGCAGGGCATGTGCCCACCCGCCTGTCCTCCTGCTGCTCAGGTGAGAGCAGCCTTGGAGCCTCAGAACCACAGGCCCTGCAGCTTCCTGGGTCTGGGGAGCCCCCTGAGAGCCCAAAACATTGTCTTCCCCACAGATCCCAGCCCAGCACTGAAAACACCATTGAAGCCAATGGATGCCTGCCAGGTGGTTGAATGAATGGATAAATGACCCCCACAGTGAATTACTCCTGGGAGAGTCTGTGGGCCTGAAAAGGAAAGTGGCTCCCACACTCGTACCCCCGTCCCCTGATACTCTGATACAGCTCCTCAGCTTCTCTATCTTCCTTTTGCCTTGACCTTTTTTTTTTAAGGAATCAGGCCAGACACCTTGTTAGAGCAACAAGAGCTAGAGACACTTGTTCCTTTTAAAAGGAGCAAAATTTTTCAGTGCCAAATTGCAGGGGAGGAGAGGAATAATTACATTATGTACTGATATAAAAGGAACCAAGACGGCTTACTGACCTTCATATACCAATAAGACTTCTATGGACCTGATCTCCCGCATGCCTTTTTTGGTAGAGCTGAGAATTCAACCAGGCAATTCTCCCTGGAGATTCTCAGAGCCACAGTGAGAGAGGAGAGGATTAAGAAATGCTGCCCTATCCACGGTGCCCCTGTTCTGCCTGTAGGTGGGACACAAGCCCATTCCTCCTACCTTCCATACGGGTTGTCTGACTGCCAGGGCAGGTCTAACTTAGATTACAAGGTATACTCATGTGCCTAATTTCGTGACTACCAACAACCACATGGAACAGTGTTATCCCCGTTTTATTGTCTGGGAAACTGAGGCCTAGAGAGGTAAGTGACTTGCAAGTAAGAGGTGGAGTTAGATGCAAACCCAGATCTTCCAAGTGTAAACTCAGTGGTCTCCACTGCACCACAGCTGCACTTGAGAACTAGAGTGGGCAGTGAGGAAAGGGGACCCCCAACTTCCAGGACCTCTTCCCCCGATCTTCTATGTAATATTCTCTCTGAGGCTTGTTTGAGCAGAGGTAGGGCTACCCAGCTACCTGCCCCTCAATAGTCTGTGCAAATTCAAAGAAACAGGGTGTGAGTTCAAGGAACTCATTTAAAGAACAGGAAAAGCAACTTTCTGCTTGAGGTTGTGGTAAATGAGGGCTGAGACATGGATTAGAAGACTTGCTAAGTTTTCCTCCACCTTCAAATCATTCATTCTTCCTTCTGTTCCCAATGAGGCCCATAAGCACACCTTCCTCCATCACTGTTTAATCAGCACCCTGGCCCTGGAAATGAAATATTAACTGCATCAGCCTCACAGCCATCTCCAGCCATCTGACGCTAACAGAAAAGCAGGAAGCACTCCTGCTTTTGTAGCCGTTCATGTATGAGGGCCAGCAGTTCCTTTCTTAACCCTCCTCTGTGTGGTAAGGCTGAAGGCAGTAGAAGTTCCTGTAATGACAAGCCCTGTTTTTAGCACCACACCCAGGGACCTGGGGTCCTTCCTGTGGCTATGAGCTTGGGAATGAGCTCCTTACTGCTGTTCTGTCACTCTCGTATGTAGTGGACAGCAACTCACTTTCAGGTCAGACATCCTGTGGGCAGAAGAAATCATATCACTTCAATGAGCATTTTTGAAGACCAGCATGGGTTCAACAGGTGCTTTTGGAGGATTAAATGGAAGATAAAAACAGACCAAATAACAAGTGTGAGGCAGCACTTATAAATCATAAAACACCATATATAATGGCAGCTTCTGAATTTCTACAGATGAAGGGCTGAGGATAGAAAACTGGTTGGAAGATGCCACAGGAACTTCGGCCTTGAGGCTGTATTTTCATAACATATAAGATTGGGGAAGACATGAAAGAAGGGGAGGCTGGTGGAGATTATGGGGGAGAATAGATAAAGCCCCCAAAACCACACTTGCCTCTCCTACTAACTCAAGTGTCATTATTTTTATGGCAAGGAGAAAATTAACAAATAGTTAAGCAATGAGCCAAGTGTTTTCAAGTATAATTTCATTTATTTCTCAAAGAAACCCCATGAGTTATCTTCCCCAATTTTACAGACTGTAAAGAAAAAATTAGTTCTCTCTAGAAATCACATGAAGGGACAGACATTCCCCAGGGCCAAGGAAGTTGTGGCCTAATTGCTGGTCTTGACACAGGAAGAATGACTGAGCCGAAGGAACACAGCCTGCGTAGAGCCTGAGAAGGGTGGTGTCAGGAGCAGAGCCCTGATGTTTCTACCTTCTACCTGGGCACCCTAAAACAAGCTGTTTCCTTCATGTTCCATCTTACTCCTGCCATAGTCCCAGGCCAAGCTGACGGTCCCTGACCAGGTGGAGCACTTCTAACCACATTCTGTCCTAAGTTCCCACCAAATCATTACCCATCCTTTCCTGTATTGTCCTCTACCCCTGGCTTTGATTTATTGTTCACACTACTTCTCTCTCTCTCAGGCCTAGAGGAAGGTTGTTTGGGGCCATTAAAAATAAATTCTTAAAATTACCTCTAACCTGTGGAAGATATAAATCACAGTCATAAACACAATACACACTCTTGGGACTTTCCAAAATGACTTCCTGAATAATTTGAGGTGGCTCAACAGTAATTATTTAGAAAGAAAGGCTTATTTGAGCCCTGCCAACTGTTCTTTTGATATGAATACAGCTTTAAGCCCTCAGTACTTCTTTCTGCGTCAGGGCTTTATACACACACACACACACACACACACACACGCACACACACACATATCCTCATTTCTTATGTAGAACGTTCTTTCTCTACACATGCCCCCCATACCTGGTGTTTCAGGCAGGGTCCCAGCAGTAGACAGAGGGCACTCTCAGGTGATTAGAGAGAGTCTAATGAAAGGAACATCACAAAGGGGTGGGCAGGTGTTAGGGATTGACTTGTGTGCCCAAAGAAAAGATATGTTGAAGTCCTAACCCCAAGTACCTTAGAATATGACCTTATTTGGAAATAGAGTCACTGCAGATGTAATTAGTTAAGATGAGGTCGTACTAGAGTAGGACAGGCACCTAATCCAATATGACTGCTGTTCTTATAAGACAGCCATGTGAAGACAAAGACACACAGGGAGAATACCATGTGACTATGAAGGCAGAGATTGGAGTTATGCAGCTGCCAGCCAAGCAAAAGAACATGGAAGATTGCCAGCAAACCACCAGAAGCTAGGAAGAGGCAAGGAAAGGTTCCTTTATGGGTTTCAGAGAGAGTGTGGCCCTGCTGACACCTTGATTTCAGACGTCTAGCCTCCAGAACTGTGAAACAATAAATTTTTGGTTTTTTAAACCACCCAGTTTATGATATTTTGTTAAGGCAGCTGTAGGAAATTAATACAGAAGAGTTATGAGAAACCAAAGAAAGATGGTAAAATACCCAGGGGCTGGCGGCAGAGAACCACTACCACCCCAGGCCTGAAGCATGGAGGGGAGGAGCCTTTACTGAAACCTGCAGCTGTGGGAGACAAGCTGTAGCTTCTGGTGGAGGAAGGCAGCCACTGCCAACCCACAGCCTGGCAGAAAGGGGTCTGGGGTAATAACACCCCACCTTGCTCTCCTCCTTCTCTCCAGTTTCCCAAGGGTGCCTCCCATGGGTTAAACCAAATGGAGTGCCAGAGAGCAGGGAGCCAGGTGGGTGCTGTCCATTCAGGTCAGCCTCCTAGAGTAGGAAGTAGAGTGGACGTGGAGGGGCAAACAGACTCGTCTCAACTGCAAAGTCACCTTGTCTTCAGGGAAGCCTTCCCTGCCCTTCTGATCAGAAGCTGGCCCCTGTAAGATGCTCTCACAATCCTTCTGCTTCTGCAGAATACTTACTACAGCTGCAATGGAGGAACTAATTATACAAATTATTAAATGATGACTGGTTCTCGTGCTAGAACACAAGCTCCGTGAGAGAAGAGACTATGTCTGCCTGTCATCAGTGAATCCTTAGGGTCTAGCACATAGTAAGAATGACTAGATTTATAGGATGTGCCAAAAGCTAGGCAACCTGATATAAAAAGATCAAGTATATAAATCCAAAGAGGTTGCCCTTGGCAACTTTCAAAGAACTGTAGAGCAAAGTTGTTTACGTTTCACAGGTGGGTACTGATGGTGCAATTTATAACATCAAGGAATGTGACCAGCTTGAGCACTTGCTCACAGTCCTCCAGGAGTGGTGGGTGGGATGGGCAGTGAGGCAAAGTGAGGTGAGGCAGAGGTGGGTAGGGAGAGCATCCACCATGGGGCCAAGCAAACTTGAGCAGCTCCTGTCTAAATTTTTTTGAGGCAGTCTGGTCCCAGTCACAGTGGGGAAATCAAGAAAGCTTAGGTGAATCTTTGCCCCACTAACATGGGAATTTAGGCCCTGGACTTATCCTCAGATATGGGATGGTACCTTTGCTCTTGTCTTTTTTCTTACCAGATGACCCTCTTCTCAGCTTCTGCTGTACTCTCTAGTTCCCATTATTAATTTACCAGTTTGATTTCAAAATTTCAAAGATTATTGGTCTTTAAATTCAAAAGTGTAGGTCCCAAAAATTCAAACACTCCTCTCTTTTGAAGTACATATACATTTAGTCTGTCATACCTTGGGATGTAGTGGTGGTTTCTAAGTTTTTTACAATATTTTGCTTTGTGTAATTCAACATAGATGACCTAAGAACCCTTCAGTAAAGAAGATAGATGAGCTAAATAAAGATCAGGAAACTCTGGCTCAAATTTGGAAGACAATGCTTCATTGGGTTGCTCTTTTACACATGGTGAATCACCCTTATCCAACTTTGCCTAGAGGGAGTTTGCAGTGAACACAACAGTCATTACAACATCCTCAGAGTCTTTGTACACATACTATCGATCTCCTCATTTGATGGTTCTTCTGATTACAGCTGTAAATGTCAATAATTCTTCTTCTTGGTATTAACTGTCAACATCACCACAGAGTGTTCAACATGTATATCTAATTTGAAAATGGAACAACAATATCAAGTTTAACTTCTAGGGCAGGAAACAGAAACCTTGTAATCAATCAAATAATCTGTCCTAGGCTCCCCTCAGTTGGCCTAAGTTACGTGGACCACATTATCTGTCTTGAAGGTGACATTGTCATCCCATTAACAGGCAGCAGGCCAGGCCCCACAAGCCTCCTGTGATCAGCAAGACGCCTCTGGGGAAGAGAACAGCTGCTCACAGGGACTGGTTTCCTCAGGCACAAGTGCGTCACAGAGGAGGTGTTGACTCAGAGGATGGACCAGCCAGAAGGCGAGTTGGGAGGCAGAAAGGTCCCTGAGTGAGCCATGCAGAGGATCTGCTCCCTCATCCATCTCTCCCTCTTCTGTGCAGGTAAGGAAGATCCTGGAACCTCCGCCAAGCAAGACTCAGCAGCAAAGAGGCACCAAGATTCCCAGGACTGGGTAATCAGGGACGTTGCCCCTTACTCAATGATCTCAGCCGCCAGTCCTCACTGAGCCCCTCTCTTGTGTCTTTTCTCTCAGGAGTAATGCCAGCCTTTGTGTTGGTGCCTCAAGACCAAGCAGTGACTGTGCCTATAGGGGGGTCTACCACCCTCAGGTGCTCCATGCAAGGAGAAACAATCAGTAACTACTACATAAACTGGTACAGGAAGACCCAGGGCAGCACACTGACTTTCATATACCGAGAATCGGACACCTATGGCTTTGGTTTCAGGGACCGTTTCCAGGGTGGTAATGATATTCAAAAGAACCAGGCTGTACTGAAGATTCTTAAGGCATCGGAGAGTGATGAAGGATTTTACTACTGTGCCTGTGACTACCACCCTGCTGCAGGTCTACTTCTGAGAAGCTCAAAAACCATTGAGATCCATGTAGAACAGCAGTTCCAGAAAGATCATGACTTTCTCTTGAATAAATAATTTAAGAAATGTAGGCTAAAGAAAGCTGGCATTCCTGCCTCTCCTGCAGGTTCAGTCACTCTTGGCTTGCCCATGCACTCCCATGGCACTCAGACAGGCAATCCCCCCGGGGGGTGTGGCCCAGTGTGGGGCAGAAGAAGGAAGAGAAGGAGCCAAAGGAATGAATTGTAGCATCGACTGTAACAATTTTTTTGGAGCTTCATAAAAGATTTGGCCACAAACCCAAAGTGCCTAGGGTATGGCATAGATTAAAGAGGCACTTTCCAAAGAACAAGCATGGGTGACACCCAGCTTCTCCCCAATTGTATCCACCATGAATCTAGATGTTCTACAGGAGAAGGACTGGGAAGGTGGGGGAGGCTTCTTTCCCTTCCTTCAGCGTCAAACATTGTGCACTGCCTGTCATCTTGCCCAACATGCGGGGCGAGGCTCCATCGCTTGCATTCTGTATCGTTTTGACGCTCACTGACTGAATATGGTATTTGTCCTCCCTTTCATCTCCACCTCTTCACTTTTTCCATGTGTGCTAAAAACAAAACACTGAAAAATTGCTTCTACTGGCACTTTTTTATCCTTTTTTTGGACAGCTCAATTTAATACTGTGCTTTTATCTTGAAAAATGTGCTTTTCCAAATTTAGCTGATTGACAGGGCTCTCTGTTCCAAGGCTGAAACTGTGGCAGAAATCAGCCTTCCTTCTGGCCTCATCTAGAAAATCTACCATTCACATTATTAAATAGCCTCATTGAAACTTGGGGTGATGGGTATGTTCAGTAACTTGAGTGTGGTGATGGTTTCACAGATGGCAGGTATATCAAAATGCATAAAATTATGTATTGTAAATATGTGCAGCTTATTTCACATCAAGCGTGCCTCAATAAAGTTGTAAAAATATTTGTTAAAATCTAAAGTAAAAATTTTTAAAGCCTCATTGGACTAGTTCAGGCAATATCTAGGGAAAACTTTCTCCAACTAACCCCTCTAATCAAATACCCTGCCTTCTGCAGAAGCACAAAGGGGCTAACGAGGGTCTGCCCCACACACACTTGGTTCCAGTCAGGGCTTTCATTGCCTCATCAAGGGCCCTCTCAGTCCTCCCTCCTCTCGTGGTTCTGTCTGGCCGCTCATATGTATACACATTTTATATAGGTATAAATGTTATAGTATATAACTGTCCCATGAGTTTTAGTCGTGACTGCCCCCATGACCTCTTACCATTTATCTCCCCAGACAGCTACATTCCAACCCTTTGGAGAATCGCTGTCCTCTACTCTTCATCCCAAACCCACTCACTCTGTCCTGCTGCCCAATTTCAATATAAACCTGTAACCTGGCTTCTATCTTTCTGCCCCATCCCTTTGGACAGCTTCTTGGCTTGAACTGTCTGCAAGGCTCTGGACAGTTGGCTCTGCCCTTGGACAAAGTCAGGTTCCCAAATCCCCATCCAGACAGGGCACCCTGAGCCCCAGGTTCTCGGAAGGCATTTGGACCCAGCCTCCCTAGGATGTGTCCAGGTCACAACAGAAGGCCCATCATGACTCATCAAGCCCGCTGCCTGCTGCTCATATCCAGTTATTCTTCTTTGAGAAAATGATAGGCAAGAAGGTGGAGTGTATCTCCAGCACTGAGAGGGTACAATTCTTCTCCAAGTTTGAAATCATGATTTTGGAAAAGGAATGGCACCTGGAAAGTTGGCTATGCAGATGTCAAAGTTTTGGAAACATGGTTTTATAAGGCCTGCAAGATGAGTTCTTAGTAAGACACCCAACGAGTACTTTGAGAGGGACTGAGAAGAATGTCTCTGGGGAGAAGGAGGTAAAAAGATATCTGGACAAATCCATAAAACTGTATGTTAGCTATAATAACAACTAACATCTGCTGAGTGCTTACTATGTTCTAGGCACCATTCTAAACACTTTACATGTGTCATATGATTTAATCTTCACAACCACCCTAGGATTCATTTTCTATTATTATTCCCATTTTACAAATGAGGACCCTAAGAATAGAAAAGCTAAAACACTTAACCAAAATACTATAGCTAGTAAGGGAGAGCAACAGGCTTCAGACTCTAGGGTCTGTGCTAGAGGACGCAGCATGTAATTCAGGGAGGTGGGGGCCCATAGAGGAGGCCATCTCCAGGATGTGTCAGAAACAAGGACAGCAGGGCTATGCCCTCACCACAAGACCTGTTCAAACTGATGGTCCATGACACTCTATCAAAAAACTGGGACAATGGAGCAGTGGTCCCAAATAACCTCTCAAATGTTTTCTAACTCTGAGATTTCGTGATCCTGACATAAGCTTCACACAGTCTTCCAAAATCATCTCTCTCTCCATCTATGAAATGAGAATAATGAGTTCCAGCTTCACTGTGTTGTAAAAATCTAATGCTAGGAGGTCAATAAAAATAAATTGCATTGCACATGGTAGCTATTCAATAAATGTTACTTATTATAAGAAAGAGCAAACTATATCGTAGAATAATTGAGGACAAAGTGAACTAAATTACTGATCACCAACAAGATGCCACTTTGCAGGTATGAACTCACTTATCCTTATGACAACCCAATAAGCTCATTATTATCAGCTCCATCTTACAGGTGGGGATACTGAGTCTCAAAGAGACTGGATAGTTTGCTTACAGAAGCAGAGCCAGGATCTGCGTCTGACTTGAAGGCTAATTGCCCTGGCATTAGGCTAAGAGCTATGGGATATACTAAAGAAATCCCTTACCTATAGCAACATCTCAAGTAGAGCATGGCTGGGAACAGGTGCGTGAAGTCCAGTCATCTTTGCTGATGCACAGGTTGCTTTTGACTCCTTGCCAGTTTCCAGAAGAGGGGATGGGAGTGGGGGTATCCAACTCCTTCCACTCCCTCTTCCCCCTCCCCTGCTTTAAAACATCAATTGCAATTTCAGCTTCCAGGCTGTTCTCCTGAGATGCCTCGCTCTCCCCTGGTTGAAGGAAGACAGCTGCTACCCAGCCCACAGCCACTTACACTCCTGAGCCCCACCCTAGGTCAGCAGCTTTTCTCCCAAGCTACAATATGAGAAATAAGTCCACATATCCCTTCCTTCTGAATGCTTGTCAAAGGTAGTGCCTTGTTGGACTCCCTTAGAGTCTCTGGGGGTGCACGTGGATTCACTGCCTTTTCCTCCCCTTCTCAGGGGCCTGCCTAGAATGGCAACTACAGGGGTCTGGGGCTGGTGTAATGAAAGCTGAGAAATTCCATGGGTTTCCATCAGGTCCATAGCATTGCTAACTTTACCACCCATATACATCTGTTCTGTGAGGCAAAGTGTACAAGTTTGCCTGTCATTGTCACCTACTTATCACTTATACCAAAGCAGCAAAAGGGCTCAAGATGTGACATCCACAGTTCTCTGCATTCAAAAAATGAGCAAATAGGCACCGGAAAACACTGGTGGATTAAGGTGCAGGAGCCATTGTGCAAAGAATAGAAATTAATTTCTGAACAAGCCTTCTCTGCTTTAGGTAGGTCTTAGCCCCTGCAGCGTCTCAGACAATACATGCTGGCTGATAAATTTTCCACACTGACAAGGTGAACAAATTCAGAATCAAAGCTTCTTTCCTACTCTTCAATTCAACACATTTCCCCAAAATACTAATTGAAATGATAGAATTATACAGCTTTAATGTTTTTGTCAGAGCACTTTATTCATTCTCCCAGCAAATACCATCTCTTGTATCTGCTTAATTTTTCTCCCTAGCATTTATCACTATTTGATGTGCTACATATTTTACTTGTTTATTCATTTACTGACTGGCTGTCCACTGGAATACAAGATCCTTGGTGGCAGGGATTTTTTCTGTTTTGTTCACGGCCTTAACTCCAGCACTTAGAACAAGCCTGGTGGGGAATAGGCATGCAATGAATGTGTTAAATGGATGAGTGAATGAAATACGAGTGAGTGCTATGGCACCTGCCCTGTGCTGGATGCCGGGGACACTGGTGCATAAGACTGGTGCTGACTCTACCCTCTGAGATGCTTCCTCCAAGCCTCATCTGCCCACTAACAAAATGCTATTGACTATAATAAAATTCTCAGAAGGATTGATAATAAAGTACTCTAGAGCACCAAGTAACTTACTCTGAAGAGCAGACATCAGTGTTCCTGAGTTCCTCAGACATCCCCCCATGGCAAGGGTAAAATGAAGAGGATGGCAGGCTTTCTGCTTCCTGCACCTTTTCCCTCTGTTGAGTCCCAAGATTCTAGGCCATGAGTCTTGGGCTGTCAAGGAGAAAGCTAAGCACTTCTACTTTATTTCACAAAGGAATTTTGCAAACCTTCTCTCCAAACAGACCTGCTAGGGCATCCTATTTCACAACCAAAAGCCACAATAACACGTTTTCATAAACAAAAGAGCAATTCCTAACTCCCTTTCACTCTACCACTACCACCAAATGATTTTGTTACTCCGCAAGAATACAGAATCCATTGGGGTCTTTTTGGGGTTTTTAGCAATTTACACATACATAAACACATATATTTGTGAACGGTAACAGCATACAGTAGAGCACATCAAATACTGAATGAATTCTCTGAAGGCATGCCCCAGATGCTCTAGGGCTCCCAAGGCAGCAGTCAGCCAGTGCAGCAGCACACCACCCAGTATGTCATGCTCAATAGGAAAAAGACCTGGTGTCAGGACAAAGGAGAGTCTAGCCAAAATGCAATTGCTTGTATTAATTTAAATAAAGCCAGGTTCTCAAACTTTGCGTTTAAATAAAAAATCTAACAGCCATGAATAAGTTTTCTTTTTACCTGCATGCATATGGACGAATAGGAAAGTTTAAATTATCTTCTTCTGGCTCAAGGAGAAAGAAAACCTCATGAGTATTTACAACTTTTAGGAAAAGAAATGTCAGTATAAATATATTACTAGGGCAATAAATTATTAAGAAAGAAAACCAATCCAAAGTATAGACTTGTCAAGATTAAAGTTGCTTTCATAGAATAAAACAACATTTATTTATTCATTCAATAACAATTTATTAAGTACCTACTATGTGCCAGGTACTTTTCTAGGCACATTGGGAATACTGCTCTCAGAAGCCTCAGGAGCTTATATTTTAGAGGAAATAAACACAAAATAAAATAAATGAGTAAAATATATGTTGCCATGGAGAAGAATAAAACAGGGAGGGAGAGAGAGAGTATGTTGCCAGCAGGCTGGGGGAGATTATAATTTTAAATCAGGTTGTCAGGAAGGGCTACAATGAGAAGGTAACATTTCAGCAGAGGCCTGCGTTTAGGCACGCAGCCCAATATTTGGAGTCTGGATGTTTGCTGGACTCCTCTGTTAGAAATAACATTTGCATGTACAGTTTTGAGACACATAATAGTACCAGCTTTTCTGTAGGTTAGGGAGACTAGGGAACAGTTTTTCTTTCTTGTCTTGCTAAGAGCTCTTTCACCAGTAGTTCACACTTTCATTTCTGAAGACCAAGTGATAGAATTCCGTTAATTAGTACAAAGTGTGTTGGGGAGTGGATGGGAGGGTGCGAAAAGGAAGCAGTCTTGAAATGGTCAAAACTTACAACATGAAAAGGAAGATGGGGCAGAACTGATTATTGACAAACGGAAAACAGGACCTGGAATTTTGAGCACTTTGCCTTGATTCTCTCCCTACTCATGTGACCACATTCTGTGGACTGAGGAGTGTTTCTTCCCAACCATAAAAGGATACCAAAGAATACCAAGTGGATGATGTCTTTATCCAGCTAGTCCCAAGATGGCTACTGTAGCAAACCTGGAAGAGAACCTGCAGCCTCATGTCTACTTGTAGATCAATGTGCCTCCCAAAAACTGTCCCAATAGATTGGGAAGCTGAAATAAATCATGTATTCACCTCAATGAGGTTCTGGGTTTTTCCCCCTTCTCCAGGAAGCCAGTCACAGAGAAACCTGAGGAATTTAGAGGGACTCTGGAGAAAGCTGGAGTGCCTTTACAATACTGAACAAAACTAGGGATTCACCCTCCAGGGCTTCTGGGTGTGCTGGAGCCACAAGCCCAGGGTAGGCCCCAGAGTCAGTTTCCATCTTTGCTTGCCACTTGACAGGAATGAGAAGTATTACCCAGAGGCAGTGAGAAGGAAATCCATAGGGACAATACCAAGGAGACACAGCCTGAGTGTGTATTGTCATATGCTCTGTCATGTCAAAGGCCTCCTCGTACATAAGGACATCACTGTGTTTGCATAGCATTTGTCTTATAACTGTGAGTGATTGATAAAGGATTAACTGCTTAAGTCTTCCAAGGAGGTAAAGAGGGTTTCAAGTACCAAGTTAATAAATAAGGTCACAAAAAACCATAAAGGGACCAGTGTAACTGGCACTATCAGCTGAAATCAAGGAGGTGGCATAATAACATTAATCCTCCTCCATAGTAAGAATCAACTTAAGTCTTTGAGTCCACAGCTAGTCCATTTCTCAGCATCAATGCCATCATCGTACTTCCCGTATGAAGGATATCCACCCCGGCATACACACACAGAGTGTTAGAGCAGTGGGAAATTTAGTCACCAGCTGGCTCAACCTCTTCAGTTGAAGATGAAGAAACTGTGAAACAGAAAAATTAAGTGACTTTCCCACCATCACACCATATAATGCAGATAGGTAAGGTGATTACTATATTTCTGTCTCTTTCCTCCAGTGTCCCAGAAGTCAAGGGCTAAGAAAAGACAGAAATGGCAAGCCATGTGATCATGCCAAAGTGAAAGAAAGATGGCACAGGAGTGGGGTTTTCTCTGAGTTCTAGATGACTACCTCCTGCAATCCCTCCCGCACTTGCAGATCCATGAAAACGTTCCCATTGCTTTAATAAAAAGGCTCACAGCACAATTTAAATAAGTGTATTTTCCTCTCTTAAGCAGATGGCAGTACAGTGCAGATAGGTAAAGTGATATACAAAAAGGAACAGGCTTAATCATTCACAAAAATATTAATGTGTGTTGAACGTAAAAACAATAATCTGCAAATTGTCCCTAACTTCTGCAAGGTTCTTTCACTTATTTTAAAATGAACAAGTTTAAAAATTTGGACTGTAAACTGCATATATGTTTCTATATGTGAGTTCTTTTATTTTATTTTATTTGAGACAAGGTCTTACTCACCCAGGCGGGCACAATCATAGCTCACTGCAACCTTGAACTCTTAGGCTCAAGCAATCCTCCTGCCTCAGCCTCCCAAGTAGCTGGGACTACAGGCACACGCCACCATGCCTAGCTAATTTTTAAATTTTTTGTAGAGACGGGGTCTCACTATGTTGTCCAGGCTTGATCTCAAACTCCTGGCCTCAAGTGATCCTCCCACTCAGCCTTCCAAAGTGCTGGGACTACAGGCGTGAGCCACCGTGCCCGGCCACGAGTTGTTTTAGCAGTGACAAGAGAATGGGCTCTGGAATCAGAGAAAAATGAGCAAGAATCACAACTCCTCACTTACTAATTCTGGTACCTTGAAAAAAAAGTTTGCTCAACTTCTCTAGACCTCTATTCCCTCATCCATACAATAAAGAATAGTAATTTCATAGAGGTATTACAAAGATTATGTCAAATAATTGCTAGTAAGCACCAGGCATGCCTGGGTGACTACCACCCAGAGGTGCTCAACCATGCTAACACTCCATTCCTCTCAACACTGGATGGTCTGAAGCAGAGCAGTTTTACCCAGAAGAGAAAAGACTGAAGGAGCTAGAATGGGAGGGAACATGGCCAATGACCACTAGCTTTTTTCCAAACCAAGAAATCTAAATGTGCTGCCAGCACGTTTTTCACAAAAATACCTCCTCAGCAGTGTTCTTCCCACGCAACCTCTCTTAAATTCTTTCCCTGCACTAACAATAGTGAAAGTCGCAAAGGCAAGACCGTCATTGGGTGGGTCTAGCTCCCTGATAAGATGACTGTGTCCTCATTGCTTTCCATCTGTACCAGACGAAGGGGATGCAGCCCAGTGTCAACTTCACCAGTAGTAACAGGGAGAATGAATTTTTCATACCAAACATTTTTCCAACAGACTTGGTTCAGCTGTCTGAGACAAAAGCTGGACAAGGCAGTCTCAATTTTCAGAAAACTCAGCCTTATCCAGCTTTAGGAATGCTTTCCCAAAAGGCCTCCCTGGTCTTAGGATATATTTAATTAATGTACCCTTTTAGAAATAGAGATCTTTTCTTGTCCTTAAAAAGGAACCTATAAAGTTAATCACTGACCTGTGAGGGGTGACATTTATACATCCTCATGCTGCCCATGGTGTCTACATGGGATTAGTTTTCACTGCAGTACTTGGCCAAGGAAACCAAGTTTCCCTAAATGAATCCCAAGGATAAATATCCTTGTTCCAGTCCTCTAGCTTTGTCCATTAAAATATTACAGGGACCCGGTCCAAAGGAACTGGGAGGAAAAGCCAGGGAATCAGAGCCACTGTCTTGCCAGAAATGCATGCTCTGATGGGAAAAAATAGTGAAGAATGTCTGTGCCAAATCACACACTGGAAAGAAGCTATCTGAGATCTGAGGAAACTTCCACCTGCTATAAAGAGCTAGCAGCCTGTTGGAAAAAAAATTCATTTGGGAGTCAGAACTCTTACTCCTAACTTTGTGCATAACTTTAGACAAGTCAGTTAACCTCTTTGTACCTCAGATTCTCATTTGTATAATAAAGAGTTTATATTAGATTATGTCTAAGGTTCCTTCAACAATAACAAGCTATAGATCTCTGGCCAGCAAGAAAGAGAAGGAAGCAGCCATGGGGCAAAAGAGATCAAATTTGACAGATTCCCAAGATTTAGGAAGCACAGATTCCTGACTAGCTGATTCCTTTATGTGACCCAATAAGGATAAAATCGAAAAAGGAACTAAATGAAATACTCTCTTGATTAATCAAAGGGGATTGAAAGTCATTGTTAACCTCACACCTACCTTGCATCGCCTGCAACTCACCTCCCTTGGGACACTCCTCCTCCTTTTTAATGCCTCATCATGATTCTCAAAAACTGCGATCACTCAAGGTTGAAGCTTTTAATCTCCCATGTATAAAAGGATATGCAAATAGAGTTCAGTTTCCTGTTGAGTCTCTGCCAAGGTCTTAGCCTGGCAGTTCTGGGAAAAGAGCCAAAGACCTCATATTTCTTAGCTGTTAACATTCTCCCATCTGTGTTCAAGTCAGCAGCCTAGGCTTCAGGCTGTGGTTTGTCTTTAGTCTTATACTTTCCCAAGTTTTCTAAAGGAACCCTTTAGAATGTAAGGCTCTAAAACCTTAAAAGAAAGTAAGATTCAGCTGGCTCCAGAGTAACCAGACAGAGGATTATGTGGTTACATTTGAGGGCGGTAAGAAAAAGACCAGGAAGTCTGTATTTCTTTATTCCTATGTTATGGCCTCCAAATCCAGTCTTGTAAGCCACTTGAGATAGTGATAGTAATTAGGTCATAGCCAGGGCTTTCAATAAGTCATCTGGGTTTCTAACGTGGGAAGTCCCACATCACACATATGCAGAATGAAAAAGGCAAGGTCCTCAGGTACAATAACAACAACCCCGTACAGGATTCAAAAATAAAAGGCCTGAAAAACACAAGACACCTCAGAGTGTGTCTGGGCCAGAAGTTCTGCCGAACAATAGAATCAGGGACCAGACTAATTGTCCCCTGTGTCTGCCTGATTGAACTCACACAAAATAGCAGCTACCCTTTTTACTTAACACAAGGCATCCAGACCCGAGTTTACTGAAATGTTTTACCAATATTCTGATGGAGAATTATACGTTCCAAGCTATGTTAAATCTGACCATTTATTAAGCATGCAATTTTCACTTTTTCTGTAAGTGCCACGGCTTATTTCCATTTCCTAGAATTTCCCTTCTGAAGCTAATTCCCACAAGGGCTTTCCTGTACGTTCTCACTTCCATTACAAGGTCGATGTACAAGTTACATTTTTTAGCTTCTTCAGAAACCCCTAAGAGATTTCCTCTTCCATTTCTCTGTTCTCCCAGGCAGCTGTCAGGAGCAAAGAGCTCCAGCTTGGACTGGATACCTTAGAACAGTACATCAGTGCAAAATGCTCTCGATGCTATTGTTTCACACCCGATCATTCACTTGTCTTCTGCAGCATTTGTTTCTAAACCTCTCTCTCCATTCTTGATCCTTGAGCCTTCACTTTTTAAAAATCATACTTCCTTTGAAATCTACTCACCGAGCGTTGATATGCTACAAATTTCCCACTTCTCTTTCCCCCTCCCAGCCTCTCTCACCCTGGCCCTTACACATTCCAAGAGTGATTGTTCCTAAACCATTCATTTACATCACAACAGGGAAGTGATGTAAAATATAAAACAGGTCCCTTCCTATTCCTGATTTGGGCTTTTTTGGGTGGGGTGGGGTTTTTTTGGTTCTTTTATTTTTCTTCTCTGTCCCACTCCAATCCAACCCATGCAAGTCTGAAAGTTAGCACCACCTTGCACCACTTGTGAGCATTTTTCTATGAGACTTGTCCCCAGAGCAGCATTTTGAGACTAAGCCTGAACTCCACTGACATTATGACCATTGAAGGTGCCTAGCTCAGGAGGACTCAGGAGTTTCTACCTAAATCCAGGTACGGCTACTTCATCACTGTAATTTGTCATTGGAAAAGGTTGGGCTATCACCATATCACTCCTGGAAAGGGTCAGAGCTTAATCTTAGATTCTACAGTATATGTGGATCTTCTAAAGCTCCCTGGCAGAGACTTGACTGCACCAGTTCTGTGGACTGTAATGGGAGGTATTCAGATCATACACCTTCAATGGAAGAAAAGAGCATTGTCATCTTAGACAACTCCAACTCCAGTCTACTTTTGTTTTCCTAATACCACACCTAATTATACAATGTATTTATGGCAGACCCAACCTACAACAAGCCAACGCAGCCATCTGTTAGTGTGGGGGCCCAAAGTAAAGCAAGTGAACCTGATTCCAGAGAAAAACTTTCCCTTACTCCAGGGCAAAGACTCCAAAGACCGTATATATAGTCTATAGACTCTATATTTCCATTTGAATATATTTCTCCCAGTTTCTGCACATTGTTTTGGCAAACACAGAATTCAATGATAAAAATTGAGACTCTGTCCTACATACACTAATTAACTCAACTCAGTGCAGACTGATTGTGTGGATGGGAGACAATTTCGCACCAAGATTTACTAACCTCCATTTTAATGAGAAAAACAAGAGAGAATTGGAGAGTTCCTTTCCAATTTGAGTTCTCTCTCTGGATAGATTGCTTGCCAGGAGGGGTTAGGATAATTCTGCTGTGGCTCTTTGGTTTCTACACCCCAAGCCATCTGGTCTGCACCACATCTGGAGGAAGGATCTCCTTTATTCAGCAGTATTTACACCATCACATTGATACCAGTAGTCAGACCTGACTATACAGCTTGGCTAATAAACCTGGAAAAGTTCATGCTCTAAGAGAGAAGTAGGAAGTTTTAGGACCCATGGGGCCTGACTGCAGGGAAATTGCTCATGTCTGCTGCTGCTGACTTGGTCTTCTCACCAGCTGTTTGATCCAACAGATTTGTCTTCCTCATGAGGCACAGAGTGTCCACGTCCTGTGGTGCCCTGTACCCCTAACACACCACATTTGAGTTCCTTTCCAATTCAGAGAACAAAAGCTGCTGGCTTTGGGCCAATTCACAACATCTGTGGGCCACAACTGCCAACTACCCAGGAAGTATCCACCAGAGCAGGCATGAGAATCATCTTCTTAGAAATTCCCATACATGAAATCCCATCAATCATTTAACACCTGCTCAAAGAGGGCAACTGGGAGACTTTCTCCAGCACATCTTGAGGGTTTTAACTCATGTCAGGAACTAAGAAGACAGAGGCTACCACCCAGATTTAAGAAGGCTGAGAAAGAGTTAAGGAAATTATCAGAAAGTAGATATTACAACTTTACATGTACTTTAGGAAAATCTGCAGATCTATCCACACCTTTGACACAATGCCTTACTATAACACTGACCTTGCCTGTCTTAGTCTCTGAGTCCCATATAGTGGTCATACACTGGATAGGCATTCAAAGCCACGAGGAGCAGGACCTTGCCTGTCTCTGCATACAGGACAAAGGGGATGGGGATTCTGCTTATCCGAATATCGTTGTTAATTTGTGCCAGGCCTTGCAAGGATGTACTTGTGCTGCAAATGTCTATGAGAGACTGTACCGCAGCTACCCTAAGTCTGTAGACTTTTACTTTCTTTATTTCCTCCCCCCAAGGAAATGGTCTTTGCTGTACACTGCCTACTTAGTAAAGCTAAGAAAGATAGGAAGGAGAGGAATAAAGTACAAGGAGAGAAACAAAGATATCAGCACCAATGAAAATATTGTGGACTCAGAGTATTTATCATTTGAACTGATATTAATTTAGCCTCCCCAGAAAACATCAAGGTCAGTATTAAGATGTATATTTTCTTAGGGGCTCTAAACAAAAATATGAGAATTCAAGGATGCTACCGCAGAATCCACATAACCCAAAAAACAAAAAAAAAGTGCTTACTTATTGCTAGAATGATCCAAAGTCTTGGCAAAAGCTAGGGAGGCTACCAGCTGTCAGCCTTTGGAAACTGTAGAGTAGGTCATCTGTGGCTCCACGTTCTAATCTGTCTGTGCCCTTTTCTTGGACCCTCCTCCTCATCACATCCTTCACATGCTTTTCCCATTCCCATCAAAACCCAATCTCAAGAAATGACCTGAAACTAATCAATACTAATGCTTGAGCAATGAAAATAGAGGGAGGCTTTAGTTTTTCTGAGGTTGGGGCAGGGAAGAGGGAGCACTGCATTTTATTAGAGAGAATAGCCATAAGCTAAAGACCAAAGGAACCATGGCAGAATTTTCAAAGTTTGAGGAATACTGCCCAAAATGAAAGATGAAAGTTTGTTCCCTTCTTTGTTTGGAGGCTCAGTGTGGATCACAGCAGGAGAGTCTGGAACCTCCCAGAGTGGACACTTCTTTTCCCATGTCCAGGAAGAAGTCCAGCTGGAGCACACAACCAAAGAGAACAATAGCCTGATCATGGAGAAAGGCATTGCAGCAAAGGGCACCATTAGGGCCAACAGGAAAAAAAAAGATACCTGGAAAGAGATTTCATTTCAATAACAGGAATAGCTTTGTGGTAGTTGGCAGCCATTCAACAGTGAAACAAGCATCCTCATCAGTGAGTGAGTTCAATGGCTGACTACACTGGAAAGATCGTCTACATTGGCTGGGCACTAAACTCAATGACCTGAGCTATTTTCCTCCCTAGAATTCATTATAGAATTCTATGTCGAAAGAAAATCAGGCCTGCCAATTACATACTCTGTATATGTAATCATACTCCATATACATATTTGTATCCTTGTTAACAATATATAATCAATGTTCTATGTTATTGGATATTTTTCCTAATTGGTATTTTTTAAAAGCTACATTAACATTGTATCTAGGGGCACACTGTAGTTTACTCAATCTGTTCTGTTATGGTTGAGCATTTAGGCAGCTTCTACATTCTATTATAAAAATTGCTATAATGAACACATCTGTACTTACAACTTTTTCATTATTGAAAATTATCATATACGTGTATGAGGAAACTTTGTGTATATATATATTTTAAAAATTAAGTAAGCCCCCATTTTACTCAATTATAAAATTCAAAATTAAGAATTTTGGTCAACTTGAATATATATAAACCCTTAGGGTTGTAGATGAAGTTATCAAATTCTACTTTAGAATTTTTAATGTATTAATTTAGTCACACATGCATATTTAAAATCATATATTGTATAAAATAATATATCAATTTTTAATACTGCTTTTTTTCATTCTCATAGTTCATAAAATAACTATTCAATTCTTCACAAACATCTCAAATCGATGTATTTGTCACCATTACAGCCAGTTTTTTTAATCCTCATTTTTCCAGAGTATATCAGACTCACTTTTATCTAAATTGTTTGAATTACAGCACATTATTAATCCATATATGAAGCTATCACAATACCTATTTTTGAGTGGCAATACCCATTCACATAACATTAGAACTGTTGTTTTGCCATTTATCCCAAAAGTGTATATTCATGATCTCCACAATAAAACATTTACTTGAAAGACGTGTTTAAACAATATCAAACACTTGCAATTTAAAGGCATTGGGAGACCCAAAAATAGTTACTAAGTTTTTGTTAAACTACTTAGTCATCTTTTTCACTAATTCCATCTGCTGACTTCCATAAGCATCCATGAACCAGCATTGATGGAGATCATGCCAGGTTAATTCTTCACTAAACTGTCCTTAACTGTTCAAAATAAAATCATCAAGTGAAAGCATTATAATATTGCTCTTTATAATTTTTGTAAGGGATCAAATATAAATAATTTCCTCTTCTCTGAGAGTAATAACCCTTAGTTTGTATTCAAACATATATAGTGTTTTCTTACAATAAATTTGCCAAAGTGGAAATAGCTGCTCAAACTAGTATCAATATTTTCACCCTTTTGACATTAACTAATTGGCTTCTAATAAACATTAAACAATTTATATTGCTAAGAACATCTTGCCTCCATTGGAAGTGTCACCTTTTCTAGCAAAAGCATTGCTTAAATATCTGTCCCCAAAAATGGTTTGTTAATGCTTTATTTACATTTTTATTACTTGAGGATTAAAACATTTTTCCAAGTTTGTTAATTAATGATTAACTTTCTTCCTTTGTCCTTTGCCCATTTATTTTTTAGGTTCTTAGTGTTTTACTTACTGACTTGAGTGATTGCAATAATTTTGTGCCTGAGTTTTATAGCATTCAACCACAATAACAGCATTGGTGAGAGATATTTAAGAGGTATTGCAGATGGCAGAGTGTGGTAATGGCAAAATGCCAAAGGAAGGAAAATAAAGGAAGAGATTTCTTGTATTGATGTGTTTCACTGTGACTACGTGGGTGGATACGCACAGTGCTACAAAACCCACAGAGACCTGTATAAAAACTGCAGGGCCAAAAGTGCCATTTCCCTAGGAATTCCTCAGCCTGGGTCCCATGCCTCAAGGAATAAACACAGCAAGCAGCTTTCCTCCTTGCTCTGTGGCCTGGAAAGGATGCCTGGAAGTTGACTGAACCAAGGGAGATGACCCCAGCTGCTGGTCTCTCACTCACTGCTATTCTCCCTTGGGTGAACTGGAGTTTCAACATTTTCTTACAGCACATTTGGGGAATACAAAAAGGTGTTCTTTAAAAACTATTCTTAAGACACCTGCACTCAAATGTTTATAGCAGGACAGTTCACAATTGCAAAGATGTGGAAACAACCCAAGTGCCCATCAATCCATGAATGGATTAATAAAATATGATATAGGTATACCACGGAGTACTACTCAGCCATAAAAAATGGTGACCTAATACCTCTTGTATTAACTTGGATGGAACTGGAGACCATTCTTCTAAGTGAAGTATCACAAGAATGGAAAAACAAACACCACATGTACTTACCATTAAATTGAAACTAATCAATCAATACTTATGTGCACATATGAATGAAATAACACTTATCAGAAATCAAGCAAGTAGGAGGGGGGAGGAGGGGATAGGTAAATGCATACCTAACAGGTATAATGCACACTATCTGAGGGATGGGCACACTTTGATGGAAATGGTACAAAAGCAATTTATGTAACTAAAATATTTTGAGGACTAAACTCTGATCTTTTTCTTTTGCCCAAGTTCCTTTCTAAGGGGGCCTGGTGAGTCATGCCTATAAATGATAAAATCTCACTAAACAGGTTTTGTTCATTCAATATAATGTGGTTTACTTCCCAACCGGATTCTGGTATAGCATCACATGAAAGATAGAAGATCCTTATCTTAACTCCTTTCTGTTGACTCCTGGTCTTTTAGACAAACCCTAACTCTTTCAGCCAATTTTCACCTAAAGAACCCCTAAACCCACCTATGACTTGTAAGCCCCCACTTTGAGATGTCCCACCTTCTCAGGCCAAACCAATGTGTGCCTTCCATGTATCGATTCATGATTTTATCTGTAATTCCTGTCTCCCTGAAATGTATAAAACCAAACTGCAACCCAGCCACAGCGAGTCCCTTTGCTCAAGGCTTCTTGGGTGTGATTCTGGGCCATGGTCCTCAAATTTGACTCAGAATAAACCTCTTTAAATTATTTTACAGAGTTTGGCTTCTTTTCCATTGACAAGATTGGCGCCCAACATGGGGCTCAGAGAAGACTCAGGACCTCCGAAGAAGTAGCCTGAACTTGGTGCCAGGTACCAGCATGGCCCCTTTTGGGTCCCCTGACTCTGAGCTTCTCCTTGGGCAGAACTGGTAAGTCCTCCTGAGCTCTGGACCTCCTGTTTTTGGTTGATGGTCCTGGTTTATTCTGAGTTGGTTCTTTTCCTAGGAATTTGATGTTTGGGATCCTAACTTTTGTTTGGAGGTGCATTCTAAAAGGTCTTCTCCATTGCCTTTTCATCCTAAAATTAATCTCATTTGGATTTTCTGTGCATTTGTGAAAGAGAAAACAAAACTGTCTTGTTTGTAGATAAATGAAAGACTGAGTTCCTTAGCTCCAAAGAGAAAGGGCATTATACTTCTTCCAGCCAAAAGGCACCTCTGATGACCAGAGGCCTGAGTGGGAGTTGCCTGGGGTGATTCCCCACAGTGCAAGTGGCCCTATAGGGGACCCCCCCAACAAAATCAATTAAAAATGACTTATCCAGGAAATGCACATAAGAGCTGATTGCTCAGTGTTTTGAGCCCTCTCAGAGGTACTAGACCCCCGAAGAGAGAAACTGCGATGTATAAGAGGGTGGGACCCACAATCAGCACACTCTGATCCACTACACTAAGTCCTAGACTACAGTTCCATTGCTTCTTTTAAAGAAAAATGGGAAACAAATCCTTTAAAAATGAAGAAAGACAAGAACAACCCCCTTTGGGCACCCCAGTTGGTTTATGGTGCCTCTACTTGCAAGTATTTGTATAAATGGAAAGGTTCAAGGCATGCCAGGTTTTCTAGGGCTCCAGCTGGTTATAGCCAATTCCTGTGCACAAGTTTTTACTAAAGGGCAAATTACATCAAGGAAAATTCAGAGTTCAAATGGTCAACCTGCCACTATAGAGTTAAAATGTCTCTCAAGCTATTTCTCTCTTTTCTTTTCTGGCTACTCTAAAACCTGCAAACTTTTTCTATAGATGTTGAGATCAATTCATTGTTTATGGTATCTCCATTTGAAAGGCTGCCTGGAGATCTTGCAGCCAGTTCTAGCTAAAATGTAAACATTGGGGGAAAAAAACTCATTTTAAACTGAAGGGGAAAAAAAGGGTAAAAGAGGTTTTTTAAAATCAAACTGCCATGGAAACTGCTTTACCCAAAACTTTGATCCACAGACATAATTAGGGCAACTATCTAACTACCTATCAGGGCAACTAAGGTGTTGCCATGTGAACAAGTTCCAGTTTTGTCAGAAGAAATTTGGATCCAGTTGTCTTTTACAAACTGGTGAGTTGTGTTACTATTTCATGGCTAGAGTTCTAGGGTAAAATCTATTAGAACTTCGTGTGCATGTGTGTGTGTGTGTGTGAGCGCATATATTTAGATATGTTTTGGGCATGTCCATGTATTATATGTTTGTGCCTACATGGTTCTGGACTGGCTTAAAAATAAGAGAGCACTCATAAATTAATTAAACAAACCCAAATGGTTTACATGAATTTAGTAATTTTTGGTAAATAAGCTGAGTTATTTTTAAAAATGCATTACTGATAATGTAAAAGTAAAGATGTTTTCAAATTGTTAGCGTACATTTTTGCCTGGGCTTTACTGGACATTTTTATGTTCTTAAGGTGTCAGGATTCACCACAAAGGTTATAAAACTATAAACTCAGCCACAGACAAAATGATCTGTGGTTGTATGATTTTTGATAAGTAAGGAAAATTTAATATTGTTGGCCTAATGATAATAGCTAATTCTCCTGAGTTACCAACAAAAATACCTATATGTTTAACTTTAAGTTTCTTAATTTTTAAGGTAAAAATGTAGACGTGCCTAAACAAAAAATAAATATCAGCAAATTAGAATAAATAAAACACCAAGTAAATAGAGCACAAAAACAGAAACTTATGGTGAAAGGTTTATGAAAATATTTTGGTTTCGGTCTTTTAATCCTAACTTCAGATACAGTTTTTTGCACTGATTTCAATGTGTGTGGAAAGGTACACAAAACGTGTTTCTAACTCACTCTTTGTATCATCTGATATTAACAGTACTGTTAGGGATTCCAAGCTGTCCTAGAAGTTGTAGTTACAAGAGCTTAAATTGGAAGCTTTAGTTTTCCCTTGGTCTTGTCCACTCCTGATTTGCTAGCCAGTTATGTGTACATTATGTTGCTATAACAAAGTTTTTGCCTAGTGAAAAAAATTCCTAAACTGTTAATTTTTGTATAGTAATTTATTTTAAGGTAAAAACGGAATGATTGTTAAAATCCAAAGAGAATCTCAAAACAGTCTTACCCTTTAGAACTATTGCATGTACTCAAGTTTACACCCAAGTTGAAAAATGTTTTGAGACTATTTGGATTGTTTTTAAAACAGCTTAATCTTGATCCTCATGTAAAAAAATGTTACCTCTTTGTGTCATTGTTTGAGGTGCTAAGGATTGGTGCTGAAGGTTTCTTCAGTCTACAATCAGGTGATCTTATGTTGATGAGGTTCAGAAAACTACCCTAAAATTAAGGCCTCAGAAGCAAAAGTTCTCTGACCTTGCCTTGTCCTCCTGCCTCTTGTTCCAATTCTTCCCTGAAGCTAGCCACAGAAATCAGAATCCCTCTTCCCCAAGGCAGGTCATAAAAGCCAGAACCCCTTTTTCTGAAACCTAAAATTATTCTACGTAAAAACCTGCCATAAAGTAATTATCTGACCTACTTTGTTTTACTGTAAAGCCCCCATTTCAGAAAGGGCCCTGCCCCACATCCAGAAGGAAGGAATGCATACTCAGAGAAGCCAAACAGAATCTAGATAGAAAGAACTTGCTGGGTTCCCCACTCAGCCTGTTAGCATTAACTCACACCCTTTTTGTCCAATCATATTTCTACACAGCTGTCCATACTTTGTTGACCCTAAACATAAAAATGGACAATTTTCCCTATATCTTTGAGTGTTCATTCTGAAGGCACCTGTGTATAAGTTTGTAATTTTTTTCTCCTATTAATTAATCTGCTTCATGTCAGTAAATTTTCAGCAAATCTCTGTGGGAACAGTGGCCTTTGCTCCCTATGGTTTGACTAAACTTTGGGGGCCAGGGACACTTTGATCCCTACCATGTCAATAGACTTTATTTTGGGATGTGGTGTTTTGGAAGGATCTAATTAATTAACACCTTTAAACAGGATATGTTCTAAAACATCTACTGTATTTATATAAAAGTTAGAAATGATGTTTTAACAAGTCTTACTAAAATACTTACATTTGTTTTTCTTGGTAGAATTTATAAGTTTAAAGAACAGTAATCAAAACTACGTTTTGATCCCTGGTGTGTGTTATATATCTAATTTACAGGGTGTAAAAATGGTTTACAGAAAAATAACTTAAAATGATACTTGGAATCTAAGTGAACTGCTAAGATAAATAAATTAGGTAAATTAGGTAAATATAAATGGGATAAATAGAAATGAAATTTTCATATAATTTAGAATCTTAAAGTCATGTTATGTTAAGAGGATGATCACGAATGTCTGAGTCATTTATAAAATACTAAAACATTATTAAACGTAAGTTTAAGTTTATATACCCTGATATCTTATTTTTATATTTAGGAGTGCTAATAAAATTAGGGACTGATAAAATTTCAAAGTTACTTTAACTTCCTAGGTTTTTCCAAGAGTTGACATTATGATTAAATTAAAACTGCTAGATAGAAGAAAAACAATTCTATATGAAAAATAACATTTTTTAAATAAAAGGTTATAAGACATAGAAATATTAATAGTTTTGTTAAAAAAGATAATTTTGTCTAATTTATTGGCTTTGAAACTGCTTTAAATTAAATAAGTAAATGATAATTAAAAACTAAGTGGGTATAAAAGTTAAAAAATGAAGGTTATAAAAGGTTTGTAAAAATCTTAACTTATGGTCAAATTGACTAAAGTTAGATGGATTTGGTTATAAGATTTGATTAAAATTTAATAAACTAATGCAATGGAAAAATTAGGTTTTCTCTTTTGAACTAGATTTTCATATCATACTAATAAGAATAACAACAGATTTTTGTTCACCTTTTGAATAAACCGCAAAAATAAAGGGGGGAGGAGAGAAAAAGAAACAGATTCAGTTTGCCTCCTCAATAATTTGCATTTCAGTTTGTCTATATTAGGTCTTATGATTTTTGGGGAAACTGAGTCCCCTCTCTAAAACACTAAGATTTTTGCTTTTTAAAATCAAACTAGCTTTTTATATATTAGAGCCACTGAAAGTCTAAGAGAGACATATTATGCTCATTTGGTGTGTTAAAACCATACAGGAAGCAATGTCAAATATGAAATAGTGTCTAACTTTCTTTGGATTATATTTGTACAAGTATGTTATTAATATATGTTCCAATATTATAAAATATTGATATGTCTTGGGGCATGTTATCAGTAATAATTATGGTTGTTATGTTAAATTGCCATATGCCACAAAAATAACCAACTTTGTTTGTCAGTTGTCTCTTTAGCTGTGGCTAGTCTAAGACTTTTATTTTACTTTGATCCATTTCAGAAAGTGTTTTTTAAAACTGGCTAAGTCCAAAGTTTACTTCTTCAAGGAAAGCCATGGAAAGAACTGACAAGTTCTCTTGAATACAGGTTTCTGATAACTTTGGAGATTATATACCATTGGACTAAAACAAAACAAACTTCCAGGACTTTAATTAGAAAGCTGATATGTCCCTGAGTATTGCTAACTCAACCTCAAACAGAATAGAAATTAATTACATGGGCCCAAACTAAGTTTTTTGTGACTTTTTATTTAAAACATTACTGATTCTCTTGCTTTGTTTTCCAGAGTCATGACAAGTTTTAGGTGGATAGCAAGTTCACCTCATATCTCCAGGATTTAAAGCTACTGAATCCCAGCAGGCCCAACCTATCATTCACTGCCAATGCCCTATTACTGAGACTGCAAACATCCTCCCTCTAGGCCCAGGAACTATAGCAAAAGAGGGGGTGTGTGAGATTGTAAGGGCCAATTGCGAGGGACAGAATTAGTTTAGACCCTCCAGATCAAGGAGGAACACACAGAAGCCTAAACAAATACTAAATGAAAGACTTTGCCTTTCTGGGCCATGTGGTACAGACATCCATCCCAATCATAAAAAAATTTCCCTGCTTACCATAGACTTAGAGCTTCCTGAGCATAATTGTTCCCAGTTACAGGGTTTATGCAAAGGAGATATAACAAGTAATTTATCAGCCACCTTAGGACAAATTACTAAAGAGACTAAAATATTGTGACACAACAAAAGTCTCTAAATTTCTTAGCTTGAATGGTTAACAATGCTTATGTTTGCTACAAGTCTACAACTAAACCCAAGAATATAATAGCTCAACACTTATAGATGAATTAATTTTGTAGCCTTGCCTTTGAAATTTTGGTTCTTACCCTTATTTTGCCCAGAAGCTTTTATGGGGTTGATGAGTGCCTGTCTACCTTTAATCTCATCTGGCCTAAAACACTTATCACTGTATTATCATTATATATTTCTTGCAAATGCTATCCCAGATACAGGAAAAGAAAAAAAAACCAATCAAAGACCTGGATCATGATAGCTTGCAGAATAGATCTGGTCCAGGATGTTTTTTCAGACTGAACCCTAGGTCTGACTCTCTCTGGCCCCTTAAACAATTGCCTATCAAATCAGGTCAAGTCATGTCCATCCCCTAAGATACAACACCGCCAATATTAAATCCATCATCACCAAATCTGGATGACCAAATAGACAACTCTGGGAATGAGCCTTCCCAGTGCTGTGGGACCTCCTGCTGGTTGTTGGCCTGTGCCTGCATTCCATGGAATGATCTTAGACCAACAGGGAGAACTGAGGATTAAACTCTGATCTTTATCTTTGCCCTATTTCCTTTTTAAGGGGGCCTGGTGCATCACACCTACAAATGATAAAATCTCACTAAACAAGTTTTGTTAACCCAATATAATGTGGTTTACTTCCCAACCTGATTCTGGTATAGCATCATGTGAAAGATAGAAGATTCTTATCTTAACTCCTTTCTGCTGACTCCTGGTGTTTTAGACAAACCCTAACTCTTTCAGCCAATTGTCAACTAAAGAATACCTAAACCCACCTATGAATTGTAAGCTCTCACTTTGAGATGTCTCACCTTTTTGGGCCAAACCAATGTGTGCCTTCCATGTATTGATTTATGACTTTACCTGTAATTCCTGTCTCCCTGAAATGTATAAAACCAAACTGCAATCCAGCCACAGCGAGTCCACTTGCTCAAGGCTTCTTGAGTGTGGCTCCAGGCCATGGTGCTCAAATTTGGCTCAGAATAAACCTCTTTAAATTATTTTACAGAGTTTGGCTTCTTTTCCATTGATGATGTGTACCTCCATAATATTCTGAAATAAATAAATAAGAAAAAAATAAATAAAAACTATTCTTGTCTTGCTTCCATGCCGATCCTATGGCAAAAGAGAGTTATATGAGCTACCTCATAGGGAATGTATGAAACCAAGTCCCTAGAGAGATTTGCCCATGTGCCATGGTCAGTATTAGGATGTATATTTTCTTAGGGACTCTAAAAGAAAATATGAGAAGTTAAGGATGCTACTGCAGAATCCACATAACCCGAAAAACAAAAAAAAGTGCTTAGCTGGAACTGAAAAATGGCGGTCTGATAGAGTCCTCCCACCTCACTGCTCCCAGGGAAGGAGGTGAAAAACGCCATCAGCTGCCTGCACGCTCAGACTGCTCACTCCGAAAACAGCATTGTGAATTACAGAGAAACAAGGCGGAACGCCCAGCCCAAGAAAACAAGTACAAAATTTTCACAAAGATCAGAGAGCACAGGGAGTGCAATAGAGCCCAGAGCACGGGGAGGAAGCGCTCACCAGTCAGTGCAGCGCGACCTGACCCCAGGCGGTTATGCACCACCCCATCCACTCAGTCAGGGACAAGCCCAGAGTTGGGGCAAAGCTCTTGCTGGAGACAGCAGGCTCTGTGGAGAGGAAGCAATTGCGAGAGCCAAACACAACTGTCAGCTGCAATATACAGAGACCTCTCAGGGCCGGGTAGGGACTGGGTGGAGATACAGCTTCCCGGGACAGTGCGCGGGAATCCGCAGGCCGGCACTGCGCCACTAGAAGTCAGCGGGACAAGGCCCGGGAGTTTAACGGAGAGTGGGACACACCCTTAGGGGCTACTGGCAACTGCCTCCACGGGCCACAGGCCAGATGAGAAAAGCTGCGCTCCCGGGCACAATCGGAGCCCGGCTGTGCGCCAGGCTGGCAGCGACAGCCATCTTTACAGCCCCCCGCCCGGAGCTGTGAGCCGCGTCTCTAGCTCCGCCCCGCCCCGGCCCGGGGCTCATCCGCTGGGGCAAGACAGGCTTTGCCCTTGGTGGCCAGGGACAGCTGCATCCGTGGGTTCCAGGTGGGACGAGATCCCGGAACTGTAGTGGCAGGACCTTTGTGTATTGGAAACACACATCTGGTCCTGCTACCCTGGCTCTGGCCTCTGACAAGTCCGCTATGTGCTGGTCCTAGTGCCCGCCCTTCAGGTCCCAGCCCTCCTGTACCTCATAGATTGGTCATTTTGAAGGTTGCTGGTTATAGTGACTCATTTGGTATAACTGCCGATTCTCATAACAACCGAATACCTCAAAAGCCACAGGCTGAACCAGAGCAGCTCCCCATAACCCTGCCCCCTTCATTAGGAAATTTCACGCCATTCAAGAGCGCTTCCAAGAGTAGTTCCAGACTTCTGCAGTTGCACCAATCAGTTAGTTGATTGTCAAGCTCACTTCTCCTTCAGGTGGGTGGACATCATAGAGAAGCTAAGAGAAGATCTTGACAAAACCCAAAGTATGTCTGGACCCCTCAAATAAGGAAGACCTAGTTTAACCCATTCTTAGGGGCTTATATGGGTCACAGTTCAAAAGCCTTGCCTCTTTTAATTGCTTTCCAGATGCTAAGTATATTATTTTACCCATTAACCCTCAAGCCATGTTAGTCCATTCTTCCTCTTTATGGTCTTGCAAAAAACTCAGGTTACAGTTCCAAGTACCTGTCACTTAAACAAGTAAGCATTTATTATTTTTAATGGAAAGACTGAAGTATTGCCACAGAGATATAGTATAGGTACTGAAGATAATGTAGTCAGACTCTCAGGTTATCACTGAGCCTACCCTCTGTCACCAAATACAATCATCATAGATCCAGCATCTGATCTCCAGAGTACCACCAAGAAGAAGAAATCAGAAGCAGATAACATACAGATCCATGGTCCTTGACTGTAGAGATTTCAACCAAAGTTTGTGGGTCAATCTTATCATTTCTACAGAACTGGAAAGATGTTGCTTAAAAGGGCTCTGACCACTTACTCATTGATCAGTCAAAGCATACGATACAATTGGTCTGCTGATCACTAGCAAGCAGGTAAACAGTGGTGAAGCAGTAGAGAAAGCCTGGGATGTCCTGCTGCTATAGCAGCTTTGGCAGCACAAAGAACATAGAATTAGGACAGTGGTTTTCAATGTATGGCCCATGAACCTCTGGGAACCCCAAGACCTTTTTAGAGAGTCCATGAGGTCAGAACAACTTTCGTAATAATACCAAAACATTATTTGCTTTTTTCAGTGTGTTGACATTTGCATTGATGGTACAAAAGCAATGGTGGATAAAACTGTTGGTGCCTTAGCATGAATCAAGATAGAGGCATCAACTCTGTATTAATAGTCATTATATCTTTCACTGTCACTTCACTTCACTGCCACATATTTATAGGGGAAAAAAGATAATTTCACTTAAAAAATGATGTTGACTTATTAGTTTGCTAGGGCTGACATAAAAAATTACCACACACCAGGTTGCCTAAACAGTAGAATTTACTTTCTCACAGTTCTAGAGGATGGAAGTCTAAGGTCAAGGTACTGGCAAGATTGGTTTCTTCTGAGGCCTCTCTCCTTGGCTTGCGGATAGCTGGCTTCTTGCCATGTCCTCACGTGGTCTTTCTCTATGCATGTATGTCACTGGTGTCTCTTCTCTTTGTGTGTCCAAATTTCCACTTCTTATAAGGACACCAGTCAGATTGGATTAGGCCCACCCTAATGGCTTCATTTTTAACTCAATAACCTCTTGAAAGGCCCTATTTCCAAATATTGCCACATTCTAAGGTTATGGGGGTTAGGGTTTCAACATATGAATTTGAGGGAGACACAATTCAGCCCTAACATTGACAAAACAGTAAAAACCATTCATTTTGTTAAATCTCAACCCTTGAGTATATGTCTTTTTACTATTCTGTGTGACAAAAGGGGAAGTATACATAAAGCACTTCTGCTACATTCTAAATTATGATAGTTATCTCAAAGGGAAACACTTATGCAATTGTTTGAGTTGCAAGCTGAACTAGCCACTCTTTACATGAAATACCACTTTTGCTTGAAAGAAGGACTTAGAGACAACTATGCTTACACAGACTTGGATATGCATGAGTCTCCAAGCATGAGGCTCTGAAAATGAATGAACAGAGCCTCTTACATTAAGATAAACAACTGATGGTTGTTGCTAATGATAAAATCCAAGCTTTCAGGCAAAAATTAGAGTTTTAGAAAACTCATATCTGCCACCGTGAGCTAGATGACTCCCCAATATTTAAAAACTTTTCTTATTTAAAGAGACCAGTGATGATGGTAACTACTATAATATCTTGGTGTTGTATAATAAAATGTATCAACGTGTGGAAGCTGCTTAACTTAGTGAACCAATTATTTCCCAAATGACCAACGGGTGATGTTACAAAACAAGGCATGCATGGGTGAAAGTTCCATCCAAACCGCAAGATAGACCGATATTTTGATAAGTTCATTTGCATGGTTTCAGATTTCACATTGCAACTAACCTTTTAAGAAACTCCCTCTTGTCAAATGTTCATCTAGTATCAAGAATACCATGTCCACATTTTCCAGGCTATCAATACCTGTGTAAGGCCAGATTTTTCTCATATATTTCAGCCAAACCAGCATATTGCAATAGATAGAATGCATAAGCAAACATAATAATCCAGCTGTCTTCTGATAAACCGGCTCCTCTCTGATAGATATCTAAAGACTACGATCAAATCCCCTAGTACCTCCCTTCTTTTGGTCTACAGTCCCCCATGTGTTTTAGCTGTTCCTCCCTGGACGTGGTTGGAAGTCTCTTAAACAGCCTGGTATCCTTTGTAAATACACTGCAGGTGTCTACAACTCTCAAACTGTGCATGTTAACACCAGGAGCAGGGGGAGAGATAAATGACACCAGTTCAAAGTCCACAATCTCAAATATTCTAAGCCTGGAGGATGCCTCTGTTCAATCCCTATTTTGTTTCCTGGTTTGATATCCCATAAATTTGTTTCAGGTGCTCTGAATCTCCAAGCATGAGGTCTCGTCCCAGTCAGGATCAGACATTACCATAGTAAACCCAGTTCCCACACACAGTCCCTTTCCTCTGAAAGGCTTGCCTGGCACTGAGAACATGAGCCAGCCTCCTTCCAGAAAGAACTGAACTCCAGAATACACCCACCCTGTGGTTGCCCCTCCCCTTTCACACAGAAGAGCACCTCATATAATAACGAGAAGCCACATAAAGAAAGAAGAGACCAGGTTGCCCAGACTATCCTATGGCCTTCCAGGGAAAGAGATCAGCTAAGGGACTAAAATGCTTTTTAACCATAAATGCTGGAATGAAAGACCAAAGAGTGTGTATTTGCCTAGTATACCAAAAAGATCATTTCACTGGGATATGGATACTTAATTTCTTATATATTCTTTTGAAATTAGGTGGCTTAGCCAAGTTGTGAAACCCCTCTGGATCTTTCTAGACTCTGCCATCTGAAAACCCAGGGGAGTGAAGATATATGATCCTTGATGCTTCTCCCAGCTGTGACATCTAAGATTCCTCTCCAGAGGCACATTGATCTTTGATTACCCATGTTAGTAGAAGAAAATATGATTTGAATACTCCAAATATGTAGACAGCATGAAACCATTTCTATTTGGATTTAGAATATATTACGCATTGTGGAGCAAATTACAACAAATCAATCTTCCCAACAATGCTTAACTCAGGCTAATGTTAAAAATCAATTTGTTTATAACTAATGGTACTGTGCACCACTAAACAAATGTAAGGTAGTATTCCACAAGGCAGCCTGGTGCCAGACAGCCAGTAAGAGACTAGGAGTTGGGAAGATGTGGGAAGACCTGGCTATGGCTCTGCCACTTACTAGCTTATCTTCTCTGAACCTGAATTACCCCATCCTTAAAATGGATTCAGAAGGCACCTTCCAAGCACCCACTGAGTCAGGCTATGTGCTGGCACAGGATGTATAGAGATGAACAAGACATATCCCTTCTCTCAAGAGTCTCTACCCAATGAAGGAGAGGGGAAAAGGGTTTTGAGTGCAATGATAGATATAAGCACTAGATGCCATGAAAATTCAGGGGAAGGGAGGGCACCTAACCCAGTTCAGTCTTGGGTCGTCATTTAGGACTTCTTAGGGAAGTTAACAGCTAAGCTAAACCCCAGAAAATAAAGAGGACTTAAGGAGGTACACGAAGGACCAACTGGGAGATAGAAGGAGGAAAGGTAATTTCAGGCAAAAGGTATGAAAGAACATGGAGCATTCAGAAAGCAAATAGTTCGATGCAGATGAGTTTAAGGGAGCAAATAAGCAAAGGCCTTTTGTTTCATACTGTTTTATCCTGAAAATAATGGGGAGCCACCAAAAATTTTAAGTATGCAATTTCATGATTGCTAAAGATATCGAGTTAAAGCATATGAAGGTTGGGGTCCCCTCAAGACTCATCATCTGTATTAATCAGCTATTTCTGTTATGATTATGATCTATAACAAACAGCCCCAAAATTTCAATTGCTTACAACAACAGACATATGTCACTTTTGCTCACTTGTCTGCAGGCCAGCTGCATTTGGCTTCAAGATATGGGTTGGATTCAGGTCTGCTCTATGTGTCTTCATTCTAGGACCCAGGCCGAAGCAGCAATGACTGCCTGGACCATACTCTTCTCGTTGCAGAGGGTAGAGGTTCAAAAGAGCTGGAGGAAGTCCACCAAGTGTTGCCCCTTAGAGGCTCAGCTTGGAACTGGTACACTGTCACTTCCACTCATCTTCTATGGATCAAAGCATGACGAAGACCTAATGTCAATAGAGCAGGATGTACACTCTGCCTGTAGTAGGAAGCCCTGAAAAGTTATGTGGCAAAGAACATGAATATATCCTTCTGTTATAGGGAGGGAGTGAAGAATTGGGAACCACAACAGCTACATTCTCATCAGGGTTCCCAACTTTTTGTTTCCTGTAACTAGTTCTATTCAAGCCAGTTTCTAATGGCTGCTTCTTGGGAAAGTCTGTACACCAGCACTAGGAGGAAGTCAATGAATCTCATATCGGTTAGTCAGAAGCTTAATTTATTATTTAACACAGTAACCACTTGCCCCTTGACAATTTCAAAGTCTAGCACCTACAGTCAGCTATACTCAAGAGTCCGAGTTACAATTCTTTATCTTCATCTGATTACAAGAGTCCGAGTTACAATCCTTTATCTTCATCTGATTGCCCCATGAGGCCCACATTTTCCTGCCTTCTGCCCTAAGCTATCCCTGTCACATAGGTCTGTTATTGAGAACAAAACATTTCTTCTTTTCTTCTTTTCCTATTTTTTTAATCAGCAAAAGAATGTTAGACTTTGTATATAGAGATGAAGTTGCTTGGAGTTTATGGGACAGACATGCAGTTGTATGTAGTGTAGGAAGATCATAAGTAAAATAGCGATAATTTAATTAAACCATGGATTTGGATAAGACCTCCAGGGAAAGTGTGAAGATCATCCTTTTTAAAGCCCTGCTCCCTGTTGATAAACAATAACAACAAAACTCGTACTCTCCTTTCATGGCAAACATTTAATAAGGTCACTTTCTATGAGCCTATTATATTGCTTTGTTTTCACTGTGATAGAAACAGGGATCAAAGGCAAAGAAGACCAGTGTCTTAAGAGCCCCAGGGAAAGTTTTTGAGAAGGGAATAATTGAGTCAAATATCTCAAACGAGAATATAACTAAAAATTAATCAGTTGAATTTGGCCAGAACCACTGCCTCTAGTTGCACAAGTTGTATCTTACACAAGGGCGCTTGCCCAAGAGGACAAGTGGGATTAAAATTTATCGCGTGCTCTGCTGGCCTAGCCAAGGCCCTGGTGCAGGGCTGCATCATCTGGAGAAGGGGATGCCTTTTATAAAGCACACAAAATTGTGATCTGTTTGCCAAGCTTGAGCCCAAGGGGCTATCTCTGCATTTTCCCAGTGGGGTCGCCTTTTCTAAATCGCACAAAGCACCACATGGGCTACTGACCCTGAATTTAGCAATTGGGAGGTCAAAGGGGAGGATTAAATTTTAAATTCATATGACAGCCCTTTGTAAACTGTATAACACTATTCAAGCATAACGCAGGGTGGGCCAAGGTGATTCAGAAGCTTAGCAGGCGACAGGAGAAATTACATTGACCAGAAACATTTTTGGTCTAACCCACAGCATGTAGAATCCACATGAGATATTCAGATTTCTAACAAATTCCTTAGTAGGAAACCATTTTAGGGCAGACTGGCCAGGAAGCACAGATAGGAGTGGATGTGTTGATTTCTCAAAGTCCACCCTAGTTGCAAACCCCAGGGCAGACCTAGCCAGTGGGGCAGAAGAGCCTCAGACAGAATCACCTGAGCCAGCCTGGCCTGCCCTAACTGCCAAAACTATTTGACTTGGAGAAAACATCTGGCTCTGGGGCTTCTCAGAGGCCACATAGTGCAAAATCAAGGGGAGGTTTTTGTAAAGCTCTGTAGCACTGTGTTTGGGAGGTTACACACAGTGCTACAAAACCCACAGAGACCTGTACAAAAACTGCAGGGGAAAAAGTGCCATTTCCCTGGGAATTCCTCAGCCTGGGCCCTGTGCCTCAAGGAATGAACACAGCAGGCAGCTTTCCTCCTTGCTCTGTGGGCAGGAAAGGATGCCAGAAAGCTGACTGGACCAGGGGAGATGACCCAGCGGCTGGCCTACCACTCCCTGCTGTTTTCCCTTGGGTGAAACTGCTGTTTCAACATTTTCTTACAGCATATTTGGGGAATACAAAAAGGTGTTCTTTAAAAACTATTTTTGTCTTGCTTTCATGCTGATTCTACTGCAAAAGAGAGTTATATGAGCTACCTCATATGGAATGTATGAGTCCAAGTCCCTAGAGAGTTTTGCCCAAGTGCTTTGCTTTGCAGTTTGGGAAGATGGATCTGAAGAGAGATTGATTTGTTTTTAGGCAATCACCAGCCATAGTTGCTCATTCTAAAGCTGACTATTCTGTAAATCACCTGTACCTGATCAGTGCTTCATGCCACGTTGTCTCCTCTTACTGTGCCACATTTTATCTGCCCTCATAGCAGCACCGTTGACTATAAAGGCCTTGAATCTGGAGTAGTTAAGACCCATCACCTTGATGGTGCCAGCTTTCCAAGGCTGAGAGTTAAATGTAGGTCTAGGAAGTGAGAACAGTCTAAAACAGCAGAAAGCAACAGTTCGGAGCACTTTGTAATGTGTACTGTGCTGGGAATGTTCACCACAGGAATATGTGCTCCTGCATACTCCTCAGATGACAACCTCCCGAAAGCAAAACTATCCCTATCTGCAGTTGATTTAATCATCAAGAACCAATTGGATAAGCAACAAGTGCCATCTTTCAAGGAGCCAAGCCCTAAAGATCCTCCAGTCCTAAAGCTAACGGGGAGAAGGAAGGCAGGTGCACTGCAGAGGTTTTTGGCATGCCTTCAAGTGCTGTGACACAGAGAAGCTCATCTTTGGACGAGGAACCCATGTGACTGTGGAACCAAGTAAGTAACTCATTTGTCTGAAATTTGGAGTTAAAGTATCTTCCATCTAGGAGGCAGAAATATCAGGAAATAGGAAACGGGTGAAATAGTACCGATCTAGTGCTGACAACTCCTGGGAAGCCGTGAACTATGGTTAAGCCCCTCCAATAGCAAGCAGGGGAGCGGGAGGTGTCTGTAAAAAAAATAGTCTTTAGGGGATGTGAAAGAACCCATACGGCTCAGGGAAAACTCAGAGAATTCTGCCCAATTCATGGGATGGGATCCAGCTGTAGAAACCGGAATCATTGACCCAACTCCTGAGCAGAATCAGAACTGACCCGGAAGGAGGCTGATCTGAGTCAGGTTGATTCTATCAAGATGGCTCCAAACAGAAACAGTTCTGACCTTCCTTAGGCCAAACACATCCATCTCTGGGCATGGAGGGTGAGGCCAGAGCAAGTGGTCACTGGTGCTGCTACATTTCTCTTTAGAATGTGTTCCAGACATTTGTTTCTAATTGTTTGAACTGCAAATGGAAACTAGGTTACTAGTGAGAAATATGGAACATTCCAGTTCTCACTGAGACCAGATTCCAAACAGAACAAAGTGAATGTGTACTGCTTCCAACTAAGGAATGCTTTGCAGTTCCCTAGGACACAGTCAGTAGTTCCCTAAAGACTCATAGTGTCCATCTTCCTCACAAAGAGGACAGGGAACCACTCACTAATTAACTGTTACGAAGGAATCATGCTCAACACAGAAGGCATCTTTTGGTGTCCTTTAAGTGACATTTGAATTCAACTGTGTCTTGCTAAAAAAAAAGACGGCGGTCTCCACCTGGCAGCAGCTTCCAGTTAGATAGTGCATATTAATCTTAAGCCAGAGAATGTAATAAACCAATAATAAAACCCATTTCAAAGGTCCAGGGAAAGTCTAGCAGTAGGGGTTGTGGTCCTAAATCTGCCCAACTGGCTACTGGAAAAAAAACAGCATGCCCCTGCCCTGGGGCTTTGGCATTCATCTTGTGTTTTCCAAGGTAAAAGAAGGCTCTAGAGAGGTAGAGTGGAAGAAGGTGATGGGTGGTCTCTCTCAGAGACTAACTGAGGACTGGGTGGTCCTGGTGTATGCAGTAAAGGAGGCTGGGGAAGGCCGGGCGTGTGCGTCCCCAGACCTCACATACTGCAGGGAGAAGAGGGGCTTTACCTCCTGAGAGAAAGAGAGAGACACCCAAAGCAGGCACATTCAGGCTTTTTTTAAAAGTCAAAATCTTAAAAAGATTTTGAAAATTCAACTAATTCAGGCCCTTGCCTTTAGACATCATTGGCTTTAAAACTTCTCACTAAAATAATAGTTTATCCACATTTCCAGCAAAGATATTGACTGATTTCCCTAATCTCCCTTTGTTCGCCAAGTTCTTCCTAATGAATTATGTTCCTCTATTTACTGATTTACTTGGTCCAGTATATCCCTAAGTGTGGAGTGCATAGCACATGATTTTAGATGGCACATGGATAGACTTTCTTTTCATTTTAATGGCTCTATCTTTTAATGGATATCAGAATAGTACAACTAGATTGTAAAACCCATGTGATTTTGACTTATATTCTAAGTCAAAAAGGAAGTAAATTTTTAAAAAATTATTAAGCAAATTATGACAGATGGATATGACAAAAATAAAGAAAGAAAGAAGATGTGATTAATTGAAGTTCAGGAAATACTGAACTGGTGTATTCTATCATCCTTTGAGGTGAAAAGATAAAGGATATGCAGAGGGGGCAGGACCCAGTATATCTTTGAACGGTGCCTTCTTTTTTCAGCCAACTAATATTGGATTAAAGAGGCAGCACTGCAAACCCAGGGCCTTTATCTTCTCTGAAGCCTTTTGATGCTTTCTTTCCTCAGGAGCTTCTTTCAAGTTCTTACTTGTAGGCCTCCTGGGTAGCACAAAACTAACAGAACAGTTCTATACAAACCCACAGTTGCAGGTCCCATCACACATTTCAGCCCTCTGGATAGAGTAAACCAGAGGACACCACTTAACTTCGTAAAACAGAACCAGAGAACAGAGCAGAACAGCATGGAATAAAGTGCCACGATGTAAATGTGTGCTTCTGACAGTGACAATGGCAGGGGCTCAGAAAAGAGCCATGGTCGTCAGCAACATCTGCGTGGAATACTATCTATTATGATATGTCATCATTACATCACCTACCACTTTTTGAGTGCCTATCAGTTATCAGGCCACAGGGATAGGCATTTTAATGAATGTCATTTTATTCAGTTCTCACAATGATCCTGTGGAATTAGGTACCATCACTTGCATTTTACAGATCAGGAAACTGGATCTCAGAGGAGTTCCCCAAGATCACGCAGCTTAGCAAAGTCATAATTTGAATCATCTGTCTGATTCCAGAATCTGGTCCTCTTAAGAACTCTGCTTTTCTGTCAGGGCTGCAGCTCAGTTGGGGCTGGCCTCAATTGAGGTAGAAGTTTTCCCTGCCTGGCCCAGCCTCCACCTCAGGCTGCTAATGAGCTCCTTTCCAAGCTGAATCTTAAACAAGAGCTATGCTACTTCCCTTCCAGCACAATCCCCACCACCTCCTTCACCAAGGAGGAGTTCCTGCCCCCACATCCAAACCAGTTACCCAAAGAGGCCTTCTCCTTCCCAAGGAGGAGCCTGGTGAGGCCCATCCCTCACATAACACCCCTGGAGACCAAGGGTCCCTAAACATAGAAAGGTCCAGGTGATGATCAGGGCATCACCCTTCCCCCCAAGAAAGAGGAGTTCACAAAATTCTGGGCTCATCAACATGTTCCCAAACTTCCAAGAGATGACTTTCCCATTCCTGCCCCCCACTGGCTCTAGCCTGGCATCTTTAGCATCCTCTCCCACCCTGATGGGCATCTCCCAGAACACAGCCTTTGCACCTGCAGATCGCTCTACCTGGAACCACTTTCTCCAGGGGTCTCACATAGCTTTCTCCCTCCCCTCGTCCAGGTCTCTACCAAATGTCACTTCCAGTGAGGCCCTTCCCAATCCTGTCTCTCTGCAGACCCCTTTCCTGCTCTATTGTTCAGCTCATGTCCACCTGAAACTATATGCGCTCGTTTACTGTCTGTCTCCCTTGCTCCCTGACAGCAAGGATTTTGAGTTGTTTCTTACTATATCTACAGGCACACTGAAGGCACTAAATAAACGTTTGTTGAATAAGTGAATAAATGCATAAATGAATGAATGAATCAGAGGCATAAGGCAAAAGGAAATAGAAATGGAAGTAAGCTGGGAATCTGCAAAGCCAAGCCTGAGTTCCAGCTCTGCAACCTGGGACAAGTCACTGTCATCATGTGCCAAGCGCTATTCTAGGTGCCAGGGAATTGGCATGAACAAAACAGACAGAAATCCATGCCATATTGGAGCTTACTTTCCAATGGCAAAAGACAGATGGTAAACTAACTAAATAAATAAAAGATATAGTATTTTAGGTGGTAATAAGCCCTGTGAAGAAAAATAATGCAGGAAGGAAGATGAAGAATACCAGTGGGAGGAGGCGGTGTATAGTTTTAAACAGAGGAGTCACAGAAGGCCTCGTTGGAAAGGTAGCAGGTGAGCAACGACCTGGGGAGGCGGCTGAGTGAGCCATGCACACATCCGGAGGAGAGTGCTTCCAGGTAGAGGGGACCCAATGCTGCCTGGGGTGTGTGAAGAATAGCAAGGACAGCGTGGAGCTGGAGGGGGAGAGTGATGGGGACAGAATTCAAAAATTAGATCAGGTTGGTGATGGGGTGGGGAGAGGGTGGCTTGTAGGCCACTGTCAGGACTTCTGCTTTTGGATTCGAGAGAGAAGATTGGAGAATTGAAGGGAGGTCACACCCGACCTGGAGAAAAGCCCCAGAGAGAACTAGATTCCAGTCCTCATCTGTAGCCCTGAGAAGGGAGCACCCTCCTCATCTCAAAGAACACCAAAAAATAGGATTCTGTTCTTCCTCAGCAACTTCTCCCAGCAGCCCTTCCCCTGGGGAGCCAGGCTCTTAGTGAAATTACATTACAACCCCTGTGCTTAAAGTAAAACTTTATTTTCTCTGAGAGTAACCTTAACAAACTTTTTTTTTTTTTTTAACTTGAGATAGGGTCTTACTCTGTTGCCTGGGCTAGAGTGTAGTGTTGTGATCACAGCTCACTGCAACCTCAAACTCCTGGGCTCAAGTGATCCTCCTGCCTCAACCTCCCAAGAAAGTGGATCTACAGGCACATACCACCATGCCCAGTTAAATTTTAAATTTTTTGTAGAGACAGGGTCTCACTTTTGCCCAGGCTGGTCTCCAACTCCTGGCCTCAGCCTCCTAAAGTACTAGGATTACAGGCATGAGTCACCACACCCAGCCCCTAGTTTACAGAATGTTTTATATACACCTTTTCATTTAATCTTACAACCTACCAATACAGAAGATATTATCTGCATTTTATAAAGGAGGCAGATAAAGCTCAGTGAGCTTAAGGAACTTGGCCAAGATTACACACTTAGTAAGGGACAGAGTCTTCCGACATCTTTCTGCTTCATGTCAGCTGAGAACCACCCTTCATGTTAGTGATTCTCAAGGTATGATGTGCAGTCCTTTACGTCAGTTACAAACTGTCCTGAAAATGCCTATTCCTTCCTCAGTTTTTGTGAGTGGCATACAGACAATCTCATAGACTCTGATTTTTACATATGATGAAACTAATTTAACTGTCTTCTAAGTGTGAGTGTGTCATTAAAACTTGCTACAATTTGATATTCATGAATAGTTTATTAAAATGAAATAAAGGATCTAATTCTATTTTGTGCTAAGAAGTCTGGCTGCTGCACAATACTTGGCAATGATGCAAAGCTCTTGGATATGAAATGGAATTCCCCTAAAAGGCTAGAACAAGTGATGTACATAACCCACTAGGTCTTTGCCTCACCTAAATGTAGCCCCAAGTTTGGGAACCACTACTCTATAACTGATCTAATAATATCACCTCATAGAGTTTAAACTCCTTTCCAGTCTACATTCATTCCCTCTCTTTCAGAGCACAAATTCCGTCAGATTGTGACCTGGGCAAAAGCTTGGATTTCTATTTGATATTGGAGCCATCTCGTGCTCCATCCTGAAGGACAGCCCCAAAGACTTAGGAGAAAAGATGTTAGTCCAGATGCGACAGAAAATCCCATCCAGTGGATATCACATGACTTGGCAACTGGGGTAGGGTTGCTGTAAAGAGGAGAGAAAAGCAAAGCAGTTTTTGGATTAGGCATAACAGCTATGCAGAACCCCCAATCTTTGGCAAAGGAACCTATCTGGAGGTAGAGCCACGAAGGAACTTGCTTTTCCTACTTATGATCACTATGTTTGGCAATTATCTTTATTAGATATCTTCCTAAATCACCAGGTTGGGAAACATTTCTCGGACTGTTGAAAAATTTCTCCAGCAGGTAATTTAGCAAGGGATGGTTTGAGGAAACAGTACTGAGTTTCTGATAAAATCCAGGATGGGGTATGTGCTTCCATCAGCCTTCTTGATCCACTGTCTTTCCTAGAGAGTCTTCCTTGTCTTCCCTCTACCTGACTAACTTTGGAGGGCTGCTTATTTAACATCCGTGTGTTCACCACGTACAGATCTAGGGCACAGTCATGACCAGACCCACACTACAGTACTTCCAGGTGGTGGATGGGAGGGAGAATGAGGAGCAGGTAAAACCAATAGTTCAGAGACCAAGTTCCAGTCCTTCTTGGTGACTGATGAACTCCATGACTTCATTGCACTCTAGGTTCCCTGTAGTTAGACTGAAAGATTTCCAAGGTATCTTCCAGCTCAGCACACTATGATCCTGTTTATCCCCCAGACCAATTCTTAGGGACAATTTGGTAGGAGAAGCAAGGACATCCAATGATGTGAATATTCTATGGCTCAGGAGGAATTCTGTGATTTAATGGGAAGAAGCACTGGAAAGGTAGTCAAAATTCTCCCTATGCATCCATTAATTGGCCCTCATGTGACCACAGAGGTCTGGAAAGTGACCACTGAGGTTCCTTCCAGTCCTATTCTATCACTCTAGCTCCACAGATGGAAACTGGGGTCCAGAGACCAGAGAGGGAGGCCCAGCTCAACCACTCACTTAACTACTTTCAGCTTCAGTGACTTCATCTGTAAGATGGATCTAATATATCACCTCATAGAGTTTATTACATTTATTGTAATTTGTTATTTGTTGAGGTGGCATAGACACCAGCTGTTTGTTAAGTAGAAAAGCACTTATACAAATGGTGAGTATCTGTGATGATTATTATCTCTTGCTCCAACTATCACATCCTTCCACCTCTCACTGAGACATAGTCCTGTTGTGATTGATTTACTTGAGCCTTAGAGTTACATCTCTGCTGACAATGGCCATTTAGGAATTCTCAGCAAAACCAAAATGATTCCTTTCTCCCTGTGAAAATATATCCTGAACCAAGATCTGGGGGTAAGGGATGGAAGGTTGAGGAGATAATAACAGAAAACCTAGGGACTTTCCTAAATGTCAACACTCAGAAGATAACAGACATCAAAAAAGCTGCCAAAATGTAATGTTCAGATCTCAGAAGCCCTTGCAAAGCTCTACATCTCCAGCTCCACCCACCCCCTTCCCAACAGATGAATTGGACTGACAGGGGCCAAATAGGTAGAGAGGTTTTTTGTAATGATGCCTGGGGTAGTGCTTTGACAGCACAGCTCTTCTTTGGAAAGGGGACTCAACTCATTGTGGAACCAAGTAAGTTGTGTGTTTTACTATATAGCTTAGTGTGTATATATTCCCTTAGCACTGTTGTTGCTTTGTCCTGAACGAGAGGGGCTTTTGGGGAAGTCATTTGGTTCTAAATTGGAAACCCATTGTTTGGTGCAAAGAGTTGGGGTAAAATTTGAGGGCAAATGCATTAGATTTCTTTTAAGAAAATATTCTGGGTATGCTTGCAAACTCTGATCTGAGGCTTGGCATTGATAAGTCTTTTACAACTACCTAAAAAAGCCCTAGATCAGCCTTCTGGTTCTGGCCCTCTGGGACCAGGGAAAAGGCAAGCTCTGGATGAGGAGGGTCTCTCCACTCTATGAGGGAAAAGAGTCATGCTCATGGTGTAGGAAGAGGGAGAGGTAAAAGGAAGAAAAATATTATGAAAAGAGTTAAATAAAGAAGTTCTCTTTCTCTCTCTCTCTCTCAATAAGAAGCCGATCTCGCCCTTGTTGCTTTTTCTGGGAACTTGCATTAAACAAACATGACTTGCTCAGGCTAAATTGTCCCCAAGGGCTCATCCTAGCCTCGGTCTGCTGAGAGCAGTTATGTGTTTACCTTCCCTGATAGCCCTGAATCTGGGGGCTCGGCACAAGGGTTCAGGAGCCTCATCTGATGTAGAAACAAAGCCCCCACCTTCAGGACAATAGAGGAGTCATGGTGCTGTCCTGGAGACAATGTCCACTGGCAACCTGTCCCAGTGTTTGGAAATCCAGGGTCTATATTCAAGTAGTTTGGGTAGCTGCTAACGGTCAGTCACTAGGACCAGTCCAGAGAACCATAGTCTTTCAGACACTTTCCAAAATGTCAAGTCCAGTGGGGTAGGCATTGCCTCTTACATGGCTAGATTTTGATTTTGCTTATTCAGAAGAAATAAAGAAGGGAAAGGTACATGATTGTGGTGAAAATATAATCATGTGAAAATATGATCCTGAAGCAAGATCTGGGGTAAGGGATGGCAGGTTGAGGAGATAATAGCAGAAAACCTAGGGACTTTCCTAAATGTCAACACTCAGAAGATAACAGACATCAAAAAAGCAAGGAAGAGTCTGACAGTCCTAAAAGTGACTGGTACTGTGAACATGGTCTCTACCTCTCAGAGGACGATACAAACTTATAAGGGTTTTTCATTTCCTGTTGCTTCCAGGGAAATAGTGGGATTTGGTGAGTTTTCTTATTTTTGAGGGGAGAGAGAATAGAGTAATGAAAAGCAGGGAAACAGAATCATGTTGTAGCTGATTGCGGTCTGATTGATGTTTAGCAAATTGCATCTGAGCAAAAAGTATTGTGTTTAGTTTTTCCCTTTAAATCATTTCCACTTGAAATTTGGAATTATCTGCAGTGTTAGAATCAAATCTTTGAGGCTGTGCCTTTGGGAGTCTTAGGGAAGAAAGAAATTGATGAAACTGATGCTTAGCCCCTCTGGCAGGACTCTGACCATGCTCCCCAATGACACTCCATTTGCTTCTCTGGTTTTCTTCTCCTGCAGTGAGGTAGTGTAATATGATGATGTGAAGCTCAGGTAGGGGATGTGAGAATTTCCAATCAAGACCCCAGTCTTTAGAGTTTTGACAGTGAATAATGACCCTACACAACTGTCATTCTCTTTTGCCTGGCTCTAGCCCTAGGCTCTTGACTTTTGGTGATGAGACAGAGTAATTGCTATGGTCTTTAAGTTCTATTTCACATGATTACTATATATTCCTGAGACTTGTGTCTGGATCCAGAGTCAGGAGAAATTATAAAACAAAAATAAGCAATCCAAAACAAGCACTGGCTTCTCTGACCCACAACCATGACCCACAGCACCAGTGGGCTCCCCTGATGGCAACCAATTTCTTATTCAACCCTCAGGTCCTTAGAAAGCCTTTCACTGGTTTCAGGGAATTAGAAAACAGATCCATTATTATTGTGAGACTCAGTCTGAGTGATGGGGGAAATTAAGTTTCTAATCAAAAAGCGTTTGTGGCCCAAGAGAAGGGAACAAGAGTGTGAGAACGGAACCTGTTTCTAAACCCTCCTCTCCTCAACCTAACATTCATTGTAAGAAGCGTCAATATTCAGTGCCCCATCCCTACCCGCGAGCTATCGTGGTCTTCTTGGAAGGATCTCCCAATAAACTGGGAGTTAAATTTCCCATCTTGAAGGCAGCTATCGGTCAACCGTCACCCTCTTTTCTTGCTCTGACTCAGCCCTGTCCCAGCTTGGATGGGGATTTCATGCTCACATCTCTGTCCAGCGGTTCAACTATTATTAGCTTCAAAGGGAACTGAGACTCTGTGCACTCAGCCCCCTGGTCTCATCAAGGCCAGCTTTGTAGTTCTCTGAGCTGTGGCATCTCTAGGCTGAGATATGTGGCTAGGGAGGCAGGGCACCGATGTTCCAGCCCAGGCCCCAGCACCAGCCCCAGGCTGGTTACCTGTATGGCAGTGTAACAATGTGCTCCTGGGACACCCGACAGATGTTTTTTGGAACTGGCACCAAACTCTTCGTGGAGCCCCGTGAGTTGATTTTTTCCTATATTTCTAGGGATAATTTGAGTCCTGGGACTAGGGCTACCATCCAGTTTCCATTACAAATTATAACTAGTAGATGAAATTATAACTAGGAGATGCAGTAGTACAGACAAGAAGTGGGCCAGAGTGAAGATGCTAGACTGAGTCACTGCAGTAGTTCTGTGACTACTTTTAATTTTAAATATATATGCTGTATATTAAAACTATAGCTCCCACTTATTTCTGAACTCTTCAGGGCAGTCCAGACAACACAAAGAAACCTAGAAGAATTACCCTGAGAGTTGGAGCATTCAGGTGTGGGGGAGACAGGGGCAGGGACACTTTGGCCCCAATTCCTCAGGGAGCTGCTTCATCCTTACATGTCCCTTTGGTTGACTCATGTGCATGCCTCATTGCAAACTGAAAACAAATATCCTGCAGCTTGGAAGATTCTGGAGAGCAGTGGTTAGCCAGGTCAGAGTAATCAGGTAGAGCAAACTTTTATTTCAGAGTTTAAGTTAAATCCCATATTGGCAGAAAGTCTTGAAATTCTGAGTAACATTTATTATAGATGTTGCAATTCTTAGGGGATCAGTTGGACTCTCCATGTGAATCTAAAACGTAGATGATTTCTAAGTTTATAAATGAAGAAAGACTGTTCAGGAAGTGTATACGCTTCTTTTTGTATTGTCTACCAGCACTTAACCTTAGCATTGTATTGGTACTCATAAAAAGAGAAAGTCTGAAAATAAAACAATCGTCCAAACGAATAGTACTTGAAACACATGTTGAAATGTAATTACATTTGTGGACCAAGAAGAAAGACAGGCAATTCTCAAAAGATAAACAATTAAGTTTTTAATTTAAATTTTGAACTACAATTTTATACAACTTCAAATTTTGGTTTAAGCCAAATATCAAATAGACTAGGATACATGTGGCAGCTATATTGAGTGCATTCCATTTTTTAAAAAAAGTTTTAATTCAATCAGATAGCTTTTTCTTAGGTTTCCAAGATGCCAAAAAATGGATTAGATAAAACACTTTTCTTTCAAAAAATTGTTTTGAACATATAGACATTAACTTAGAAAGATGGTCTGAGAAAAAAGCTTTACCAAATCAAGGCATAATGCTCTATCTAAAATGCTGACTAATAGATTCAGAGCTCAGTATCATAAGTGCATGACCTTCTTCAAGGTTCAAATTCTTCACCATTGTTCAAATTACTCAAATCCCATCTCCCCAACCCAAAGTGATCATTGACAATTGCCTGATGAATTTAGATTTTAAAATCCCAGCAAGCTTTAATTGTCCAACTAAATCAGACTAGGATTAAGTCATATGTTTAAATAAACAAGAAGAGGGGTTTTTTTTTAATGGACAAGTTTCCTTTCTAACTCATAACTCCCTTAAAAGTCAACCAGAATACATCTGAAACCAAAATCAGCATAGTGAGCAAGAAATGTTGCAGTTCTGAAGGGAGGTGAATGAGCAACACATGTGGTTTCCAGCCCTTAATGCTAGGGTTATCAGTTTCTGTTATCAGTGGCTTCAGCTATTCGAGGAAGCAACACAATGAAGGTTTTCTCATGCAAGTTGAAAGCAGGTTCCAGGAAAGCCCTTTGAAAAATTCCCAATCCTCCCTTTTATCTAGAGCTAAAGCCAAAAATATAAGGAACCAGATTCTCAGGAATGAGTTTCCTGCCCTGAGTGACTGGAACAGAATTAGTCTTTTAGCTGAGCTTCTCAGCAGAGAAAAGATGGCGAATTATGATGGTAGTGATGAGAGGGCTTCTCTGAACAGTTGATTCCCTAGGAAAGCCCTGATCAGCCATGGTCCATTTACGAAGAGGTGATCAGCAGGAACTTCCTGACTAGCAATCACTCCCTCTCAACCAGGTATAACCAGTTGATTTGGTTGTAGCTCTACTACCATGAGCTTCGTAGCTGAACCCCAAATCCAGATTCAGGGTAAAGCGTTAGAAAAATTATTTATTTTCTATTCACACATTCATTACCAACTTTTTGTTCAGCAATACCTAATATCTTGATTGTAGACCATAATAGATAAAATGTACACTGGAATTCCACATATTTTTTCATCTAATACCAAGAAGCAAAACTCAGCTAAGTTTTAAATACTAAGAGCCGTATTTACGGGAGCAATTAATATAGAAAATCAGCAATTCAGTTTAGGATTGGAAATATATCCAGATCACCATTCACAGATTGTCTTTCCCGATTTCAGGTATTGGCAGGGCTCTTTTTTTAGTGGTTATTTGAAGAGAGCCTAAGAATCCAAGTCTCCATGGACACAAAACTTAATCACAATTCAAAAACTGCAATAAGGCACAGTGTGAAAGAATCATTACTACCGCTCTCAAGCTTTAAGACTTTTGTTTTCAAGGAAAGAAAAAGATGAATATACAGAATAGTAGATAGATGACAGTCCAGGGTGAGGCATGAAAGAAAAGAAGGCCAGGAGGGGACCCAATTACTGAGACCAACATTCCATAGCTCCTCTTAGAATAAAACAAGAAGTAATGGGCTTATACTGGTTGTGTGTCTATAAGGACTTCCTGAGAATGATAGCTGTTATTCTCTGATTAAAGACGCAAAGGAAACTCTACAGCAATCAGTCCCTTACAAAAGAATAAGTATTCACCTAAAGGCAGAGATGTTCCACTTAACTTTGGCAGGTCCCTTCCAGTCCATGAAATGGGGATGACACCCTGCAGTGACCCCAACACTGTCATCCTTACAGCATTTGAACCAGTTATGCAGTCACAGTCTTTCTCAGACCGTTGATTCTTTAATTGACACAGTGCAAAGCATGACACCTGCCCTGATCTCCCTCCAAGGGCTCATGCATTTAAAATAAGCCAACTAATGCAGACAGATATTCAGCCTGACCTCAGTTGTCCAGAGGATTGAATAATAAAACATAGGTAATTGAAACCCAGGTGATCCAGAAACTTCTTTGTAGTTGTTATTTTCCATCTCTGCTTCCAGCCCTCTCTTAGCAGCTCCTAACTAGAAGTCAAACTGACTGCCTTTCTTGTCTGCTCCCCTTGGCCATCCTTTCATGGAGGTGCTAACAAGCCCAGGTCACTAACAGGATGCAGGGAGGTCTGGAGTATAGTGTTTGGCCCCAGGGTAATTGGCATAATCACTACTGTTTAACTGCCAGGAAGTTGTGGATAATCATCTCACAAAATAAGTTTATTATGTTTGTAGAAATTCAGCCTCCTACCAAACCGTCTGTTTTCGTCATGAAAAATGGAACAAATGCCGCTTGTCTGGTGAAGGATTTCTACCCCAAGAATGTGGATATATATTTCAAATCATCCAAGAAGATAAAAGAATTTGACCCTGCTATTGTCATCTCTCCCAGTGGGAAGTACAGTGCTGTCAAGCTGGGTCAGTTTGAAGATTCAGATTCAGTGACATGTTCAGTTCAGCACAACAGCGACATTGTGTACTCCACAGACTTTGAATTGAAGACAAACTCTTCAGGTAAATTCATATCTGCCTTTAAGGGGTGGAGATTATGGGGAACAAAAATTGGGGGAAAGGCAAGTTAGAGATGTAAACTCTGGACAGATACTTCTCCATATGGCCTCATGCTGGAAACAAGACTTAGGCCCAGCTATAGCCTGCCATGGACCGGGAAGGAGAAGCTCCGCATCCCTAAGCTGGAATCTAAGATAAAGCCAGTCTCGTTTCATCCCCATCTCTCCCCCTCGCCAGCCACTGCCTCCTTCACGTGAGCGACTGTCCTGCTACTAGAGTCTGGGACTGGAAGTCCATGGGTAGTCTAATCCAGTGCTAAATTCCAAAACAAAGGGCAGCCCAGCCCATCATGGGGTTAAGAATCCTGGTCCTTCCTACATATTAGAGGCATGCCTGGATGTTGGCCTCATGGTACAATGAAAAAAGTCCAGAATGGGAAGCTTGTTGGTTGTGTCGATAGCTGTAGGACCTTAACCAGGTCATACCCTCTGGTCTTCAGTTTACTTATCTGAAGTCTCCTCCAGTTTTAAAACCCTGCGGTCCTTTGAGCCCCTTGGTTGCCAATATAACCGTGACCACTGACGTTTGTTCCAGATAATCTAAAACCAACGGAACCTGAAAACTCTGAAATGAAGCAAACTTCAGAGGGCTGCCATAAACCCAAAGGTTAGTTCAAATCACAGGGCCAACTTCAGAATTGAGGGTTAAAGCAAACTCTGTAATTGTCAACCATGGTCAAAAAACATGAGATTTTAAAAGAAAACAAAAACAATACTGAGCCCAGTGGGTTTTCTTTTTTTTTTTTTTAAGCCACCCAGTTCATAGTACTTTACCAGTGGGTTCTCTTGAGCCTCTGACCCCTCTCCTTCCCCACCCCACCCCAGCAGAGCTCGCCTGGCTGTAAGCACAGGCTTCCAAAACTTGCCTGGCTGGGTGTGAGCATCAGCCTGAAGGCTGCCTGACACCACACTGGGCTTACAGGCCAACAAAAACCATGGAGATCTGGGGCAGGCTGATAGCCATGTTGTAAGCCCAGTTTCAGGAAGGGAACTGCGTCTCTCCCTGAAGCCACCCTCTTCACTCTCGTTCAACCACAGTTCATGCCGAGATGGTGAACACGGTGTCCCTCACGGTGCTGGGGCTACGAATGCTGTTTGCCAAAAGTGTCGCTGCCAATTTTCTCTTGACTGCCAAGTTATTTTTCTTTTAAGGTAAGAATTAGCTGCTTCTTATTCCCACTTCCACCCAAACTATGCTGCACTGGGGGAAAGAGGTTTAGGAATGGTACGAAACCAAGAATCATTGGCAAGGGAAAAGAGAGACACATTTGGAATTAATAAGGTGGGCTATCTCACATACTCAGCATAACAATATCCTATCTCCTGTGGTCCTTTCATTTTAAGCCAGACTCAAAACCCATCAGGTAGTATAACGTACTATTTTTCTAATATACCAGCCAATAACTCCCACTCCACCCCAGAGAGAAAATTGAAGCTAAATAAGGAGAATTAGTCTTCTTTAACTGTTATTTTGTTTATTTGGCTAAGAGGCCATGGGTTATTTGCAAAGCCTTAAGTAAAGCTTCACCTGAAAAATATTGAGAGGAAGCAGAACCTATCTTTGTCCAGATAAAGGGAATGCCAGCTCCCACTCCCTAGTCACAAGCCCAGCCTGTCCGTGTGTGGACCAGCCTATGTTTGGGATGAACCTAAACCCCCCACTAGTAGTGAATAGCCCACTACTAGCTACTCAGGATACAAAGTTGGGGCTGAGACATTCATTATTTGCTTGTTACTTGCATTCCCCTTTTCAGGTGATCTTGTCCATGAAATTCAAACAGGGCCTACATTCGCCTATGAAGCTCATCCTCCTTACTCCTTCTGCAACACCCCAAATACTTATCAACCCCAGCTCCTGTTCTAGGTACAACCCTAGACTTAGAGTGTTGGACTGATTTAACCCAGACTGGAAACATACCCAGTCATTCCCAAATGGGTGTCCAGCCCATTTGTTATTTTACTGACAGTCCCACGGACACAGGCAGTTTGGCTGTATAAAAAGAGCACTATACTAGGAGTCAGACAATCTGGGTTTTAGTCCTGACTTTATCACTAACTCACTGTGTTCCCTTAGCCAGTTTGTGTCACCTCTATGGGCCTGGGTTTTTGCATCTATAAAGCAAAGGAGTTAAACATGACTAAAAGAGAGCAATGGGTTTCATGACTTGTGCCAACACTGATGGGTGAACTAGCTGAACTACTGCCATATGTGGAAGGGAAACATGCCAGGATAGATTAGTGATGTCTGCAATGGTTCAGCATAGAAAGTACTGGCCACCCCCAGACTACATGACCCCTACGATTCCTTCTAGCACTGATAGTCTATGATTCTGTAACAACTTTCTTCACTTGCAGGCTGACTGGCACGAGGAGGTGACATTCCCTGAAAGAAACCAAAAGTTTACAAAGACGATTTCTCCTGGGCTTCTCGTTTCTCGGTGATTCCACTAACCTATAAAAGCCTTGTTTAAATGGCTGCTAGACAAACCAGTTTTTCTTTGAAGGCAACAAACCCAGTTCATCCTCTAGCCTGGTAAAAGGCAGAAGTCCTGGAGAGTGGGGGTTTATGGTCCTAACTGATTTATATGTTGCTTTATAAACGATAGAGGAATATAAAAGGCTGTAGGACTCATTTTTTTGCTACAACTGATACACTTTGAAAATGATATTTCATTCCTTTTGACTTTCTTTACCTTCAGAAGTAGAAAGTGGGAACCAACAGTTTCCCAGCTCCATTCACCATGAGGAAAATAGGTCCCGGGGGAAGAAGACCAGGTGTCCTTTTACCTAAACATGGAAGTCTCTGCTCAACCAGGCCAAGCTTTGCCCCACACCAGCATCCTCCTCTTCCTCTCCACCTCTGTCCTACCCTCTATAATCACTTCAGCAGTCACACTAGACATTTTGCGTGACGAGAGAGGGGAACAAATTTTCAGCACTTTCTGTTTTTCCTAATACTTTATGAACAAGTTTACATTTGACTTCCCTAATACTCTCTGAGCAGGCAATGGGGTTTCTAAAATCTCATCTCAATACTTTCCAATCTATTAACAAAGAGCAGAGTCAAATACAGAGGAAAGGTACTTCTTTCGGTTAATTGATTTAATATATATGAATTGACTCCCTCTAAGTTTCAGGCACTGTACTGAGAGTACAAAAAAGACATGGACCCTGCTCTCAAGCAAGTGTTTTTGGAAGGAGGGATAGTAATAAGACCCCTATATTTTCCTATAAAAACAATATTTTTGTTGTCTTTTGCCTGCCAGTCTGTGTACAGGAAATTTGAGATCATTGGACACTGATTCTTTTGCCTGGGTCTTTGGTGTTGATGGTTTTCTGCTTTTCTTCTCAGCCCCTTTCTCTTTGCATTTATTAAACTGTCTTGTATGCACCTCACCTCTGGCTTTATTCATTGTGGACCACTGAAGGCGGAAGGTCTGCTCTGTGAACTCACTATTAGTCAGCTGAAAGCCAAACTGAGCTTATAGGTCACACCGCAGCTTCCTGTGCCCCAAGCCTACAGAGCCCCTGCCTTGGGGACCCAGCCCTGGGTTTCCTGCTGCTGCTGCTACAGCAATAACAACAGCAGCACCCTCAGTATGGCTAACGAGCTCTGCTACTCCCACCTCAGGAAAGCCACAGCTTTTTCCAGGTGCACCCGCTCAGGTAGCAGAGCCCTAGCAACCCATTATTGTGGTTTCCTCAGCACCTATGTGGAGTGTCAAGTGGGGGTTTATGAGGTTACAAGTGAAAGAGCAAACACCACCAACAACTCCCCCTGCCATCACCAACTGCAGACTCCCACATCATGTCTTCACAGCCCAACCAAAGAAAGGAGGCAATAGCACTAAGAGTCAGTGGGCTCAGGACAATCTATTGTTGGATAAGCCAGGTCCATCCAAGGATTAACAATTAAAAGATTCCCCACAACTTCATCTTGTATGTGTAAAGAATGCCTGTTTCTAAAACATTCACATCTATTACCTTGGTGAACATTAGGATGTTTCTCTGAAGTTGCTAGAAACGAAAAGATCACATCCTCATTTCAGATGGGAAAAAAGCATGCCCTCCCAGCCCCCCCCAAAAAAAGTATGTACCTTGTCCAAAGTCATTCCATAAGGCAGGGATATTGCTTGGAGCAGAACCTAGGTCTCAAGACTGTCAGCCCAACAAAGAGTGGTATGATGGACATCGGAGACTCACACGGAGGGGAGAGAGAGGGATGAAAAAGTATCTGTGGGGTACAATGTACACTACTCGGGTGATGGGTGCACCAAAAGCCCAGACTCCACCACTATACAATATATGCATGTAACAGAATTCAACTTGTACCCCCTAAATCTATTAAAATTTTTAAAAAAGAAAAAGTCATAAAATTAAAATAAGACTGTCAGCCCAAAGTTCCTGCTACAAGAGCACCCTGCATCCCCAAAATGAGGACAAGGTGTCAATCTGAATACCAGCTAGATTGAACTTCAGGATTGTCCTCTATTTAGCATATAAACGAGCCACCCTCTTTGCCAGGAAAAAAAAAAAAAACATTCTAGCATATCACCATGGATCTCTTCCACCAAAAGAAGTCTCTAAAAAAAGACTTAAGGCTAGAGCCAGGGAGGACTGTGGCTGCCTTCCAATCCAGGGGCCATGCATGTGGACTGTGTGACGGATATGTGACACACCCATGCATGTGGACTGTGTGATGGACATGGGACATATCCAGGAGGTGGCAGAACAGGGGTCCAGGGCTGAGCCACTTGCCCAAGGCCTTTGGCTCCCTCACGCTATGTTCTTTCCATTACTCCACATAGTGGATACTCTCTACCACCTGTTTCTGAAGTGCAGATAAACTGCTGCCCAAACTGCCTATGATAAAGCTTCAGGCTGCAGCTGCAGGACAGAGCCCTGGAAGTGCAGTGCCGCATTCCTGGCTCTGTCCTTAGCCAGCTATGAGACCTTAGGAATGCCCCCGCTTCTCTGGGCTTCAGCGTATTTCCTATAAAATAATGTGTAAGGCCTCTTCCATTTCTAAGATTGCATCTAGTAACTCTAACAGTTCTATTATGGCAGTGAATTCAACAGAAGTAGAGGAAGGAGGGGCTGAGGCCCAGGGGCTGAGGGTGTATCTACGGCAACATCACATCCTCAGTTTCCCCCAGAGGGAAATTTCTCTGCTGGAGACACCACTGAGCTCCAAACTCAGGGACTTGGAAGCTGGGATCCTGGGATTCACAGACAACTTTCCAGGAGTACCTCAGTGCTCTTCAGTGAAAGAAAAATATTCTCTAATTAAAGTAAAATGGAGGCATCAGAGAGCGTCAGAGAGAAATAAGATGGCCGGATATAAGAAGATGCAAAAGAAAAGATAAAATGGGAAAAATTTTTAAGTAAATAACTTTGTGTCCAAATTGATTCTTAAAATGAAAACAGATCATTCACAATAATGAATAAATGATGATGGAGACTAAAATAAAGACCCTGCCAATGGCTCACCTTAGATGGACCCATCACCTGCACCATTCTGATACCCTCACAGCAAACACAGCACAGACTTGTCAAGCCCCACTCAGTACCAGGTATGACCTGGCCACTGGGACACAAAGACAGTACCCCTCACACATGTGGCTCTCCCTTGCCTACCATGAGTCACTCAGGTGGCACAGGCCCACTGAGTCAGAAGTAGGGAGATGCTCTGCTCCTCTGAAGCCAGGGTGCTCCCCTGGATGTGACTAGGCCTTTTATTATTCAGCAGAAACTTCAGGACACCTCTAAAGTCCAGGCTGGAATACAAAATGGCTAGGAAAAGGATGCCAGGATCAAGACATGACCTGCCCTGAGAGGTAGCTTCGCTGAGCTCTGCCTAGGGGTCTGTGTACAGACTTCCTGGGCACCAGTGTCACCGTGGCAGAGAAACAGTAGTAAGAGTCACTGTCTTTAGTCCTCACCGGGGAGATCACCAGGTAGGAGGCTTTCTGGGTCCAACTGTGCTTCACAGAAAACCAACTCTGAGTAAAAGCTGCATCCAGAGATCTGGTGGCACCCTTGTAAAGGATAAACTGAGAGGAATAGTCTGCCCTTATTTGGTACCAGAATAAATCTGGATTTGAGAATCCAACTTTGTAAGTGCAGTGCAGTGTCACCTCAGTGCCACTCGCCACCATCTGGCCTGAGGTCACTTTGTTACATAGCATGCCCTTGTCTGGGAAGAGAAGAGAGGAGAAAATAGTGAACCCCGCACTCCCCAGGCACTAGGTCCAGCACGTGCCCAGCCCAGAAGAACTTACGGGACAGGGGCAGAAGGACACAGAAATAAAACCAAAGGCAGAGAATAACTGAAAAGCCAAGAGTGAGAGGGAAAGCGGCCAAGCCTTCGAACTCAGAGAAAGGGAAACAGGGTTATGGAACAGGAGGAATGTAAACAAATGAATCCACTTACAGAAAAACAAAAGGCTAAAGCCTGCAATAAGAACCAACTGCTTTTCTTATCAGGGCAGAGGATATACAATAAAACAGGGCTCCAGAAGTCTCTGAGACCTTCTTAGGGCTTCTGGCAGGAGGAGATGGGAGGGAAGTGAGGGGAGACAGGCACCAGGGCAGTCAGGTGCCTGAGTCGGCTGTGACTCCTGAGGCAGATGCCTCCAGCCAAGGAAGCTGCTGTTGTTATTGTGATCTTGGGCCTCAATCCATCTTGAGCTAATACTTTTGACAATGAACAATAATTACATTTAAAAAAAAAGAAAGAAAGAAAAAGGAAGGAAGGGAGAAAAGCAGGGAGGGAGGAAGGAAGGAAAGAAGGAAAAAAGGGAGGGAGGGAGAGAAACCGCAAGCCCAATGATGGCATTCTTGGATATCCAATTGCTATAAAAATAGTTTACTTTCCATTTCTGTATCATCTGGCTGTAGACTGGTGTACTAGTCCACGAAGCACGAGTCCCTTTGCATACCACTGCCTCACAGCACCTAGCATAGCTCCACGCGCTTTGTTGTACTCAATAAAGGGAATAAATGAATGAGCACCTTGGACAAGTCCCTTACTCCTCTGTGTAAAGAGGGAGGAAAGGGGATTGGATGAGATTGGTTCTAAAATCTGTCCTAGACTTGAATTCTCAAAATCTTTTATTTCAGATGCTTGAGGGAGTACCCTGATCCTGAAAGTGCTCCTTGCACTTCAACAGCCTGACTTTCCACCTCTCACTGGGCCCACTGCAGCACACACTTGGCTCCAGCTGGAAAATTCTCCCCTGAAGCAAAGCTTCCCAGTGGGTGAACTGCCGTGAGTGGGTTACAAGCTTGCTGAGATGGTGCTCAGAGTGGCCATGGGTGCCTTGGGTGGCTGGAGCCCCTGAGCCAGCCCCTCCCAGCCACAAGCCATACAAGTACGGTTTTCCACGTAAGCCATGACATGACAGCACTTGGGAAGCACTGCTGTAAAAAACAGAACACTGACTCACTGACTCCCCAAAACCCAGGAGTGTTTCTAAGAGTGTTTCTAAGAGTTCCTTCATTCACCTTTTCCCCTACATCCAATTCATCGGTGAGACCTGTCAGTTCTACCATGAAAATATATCTCTAGTCCATCCATCTACTACTTCTCCCATCTCCACTGCCACCACCTCCTGCAAACACCATCATCTCTTACTGGGATCATTGCGATAACCCCCTAACTGGTCCCCTTGCTTCTGCTTTTGTCCCTGGACAATCCATTCTCCAGGTCTTCATACGATGTAAATCACAGGATGCCAGCTGGACCTCCTTCCCAGACCTGTTACACCCTGCAAGTGATCCGGCCCCAGCCTCCTCCCCACATCTGCTCCTCATTCTCTCCCCTTCAGGTGCCGTGGCCTTCCTTCTGGTCCCTCTGTGCCTCCCTTTTCTATCTGCCTGAAACTCTGGGCCCAGTTTTTCACAAATCTCAGCTCAACGAGCTTTCCCTGACCACTACTACTAAATTAGTCATCCACCCCCCCATAACCACCTTCACCTACATCTCTGTTCTTATTTCCTCACACATCACCATCTGACATCATCCCATCGCCACCCCCCCCACACACACACCATGATATAAGCTCCATGAGAGCAGAGACCTTGTTGATCTTTTCACTGATAGGTCCCCAGGCACTAGGCTTGTGTCTGCCACGTCACAATCAATAAATATTTGTGCAACAAAGGAATGCAACTTTCCCCACTTAAAAACTCACCATTGACACAGATACGGTTGCTAGATTTAACAAATAAAAATACAAGACACCCAGTTAAATGTGCATCTCAAATAAACAACAACAAAAAAAATTTAGTAATACAGGTAATTGGGACATACCATGTTTGGAACATATTTATACTTTAAAAAAAGTATTTATTGCTTATCTGAAATTCAAATCCACTGGGTATCCCGTATTTTATCTGGCAACCCTAGGCACAGAGAATAGCAAAAGTAAACACCAGGCAGGCCAAAGCCCCATCGTGAGCATCCCCAGGGCCCCTGGATGTGGGAGAGGAAGGTTCAGGGCCCAGGGGCCGCTCCACCTGCACAGCAGCTGCCGTGGCCTGCACCGCCGCCTGCTGGCAGGGATTCTGTCCACAGGCCCCAGCCCCCTGCTGGAGGAAGTCCGTGGCAGAGCCTCCAGGTCTCCCAAGCCCATCCATAGTCTCCTGGTGTCTGTTCCTGCTCTATAGGTGTCAACCAGGCTTGGTACTTATTTGAGAGCTGAGCGTTCCTTTCCTGATCTAGACCATACAGTCTTCAAGTTAAACTGCTCTTCCACTTCTAACTGCCCAACCTCAGCTACATCTGACCACACCCAAGCACAGAGAAGTGGGCTCCATGGACCTTCACACAGAGGCACACATCCTTTCCCCTAATGCTTCACAGAAGGTTCAGACACTGAGCCCTGCTTGGGGTGGCATAACCATGACTCTCCTGCCCTGGTGTCCTTCCAGTGTTCCTTGAAAGGCCTCCCTTCAGAAAGGGCACTTCTCAGAACAGCAGTGCAGTATCCTGGCTAAGAGTAGGCTTCTGGTGCCAGCCTGCCTGGGTTCATAGCAGCTCCAGCATTTACCTGCTATGTGACCTTAAACATGATCTAACCCTCCAAGCCTCAATTTCTCCACCGGTAAAATGGAGATAATAATAGCTTTTGCACAGGAGTATTAGAAAATTAAATGAAATAACACATGCAATACACCCAGCAAATAAATGATCTATGAATGTCAGGTATTGCTGTTGCTATTGTCATTTTTATTAAATAGACAGATGAATATAGTTCCTAAGAGCATTGTTCTCATCAAAAATGTTGAGAGAAAAGATGCTGAGTAAATCTAAAATTTTAAGTTTTGAAATTTAGCAAAAGATATGTTGTACCAATCAATGGTTAAAAAAAAAAAGACTGATGTCTTTAATTTGCCATCAGTGCTGCAAGCATGTCCTAGGTCTCTGTGCCCCCCTGAGACCTGAAACAGCTGTGCTCTCCCCAAAACCCCTAAGAGCACCAAGAGCAGGAGAAATAAGCCTTCTAGCCCACTGTTCTTATGTCTTCCAACAGTTGTATTAATAACAGGCTCGTCCATGAGAGACCACAATGTATGACCAAGTAACCCCAAAGTTTAGGAATAGAAGACAGCCTCAAGATTTAATGACCCACTAAAGAAGTATTGCCTCTGAGTGTCTCCACCCCACCTCCCAAGCCTGTTGATTGATATCTGCAGCATGTGCAGCTCCCCAAGGCACCCACCCACCGGTGGGGCAGGGCTGCCTCTCACTAGTCTGAAACTACAACCCAACAGGAGCCCTCAGACTGGGTGAGGGCCAAGGGATTCGGTAAACAAAGCCACCCTTGTCCCACAACTTGGATCTTGATCACTCTTATCACTCAAAAAAGGGACTTTTCTCCCAGTTTCCTTTGAGATGGGTGGCTTTGTTTTTGACCTTGCAGCGCCCTCTGCTGCTCTAACTATCCCATCTCCATAAATAGGTCATACTGGAGGTTCACAGAAAATAGGTCAGGGAAGGAAAACATTCTTTGTTCACAACTTAAGTCAAAGTTGCTGTTTCTGTCTCCATTCCCCTTTCAACCCTGAGACTGGCAACTTCTCTATCTGCCCAGCGGGCCCATTCCCAGCCATTCACCCAAAGAGGACTGTCGTTAAGGATATGAGAGAGCACCCTAAGAGGACAGATAGACAGTTTCTTGTCTATGAAAAGCCTAATGCAGCAGTAGAGGACATACGGAAATTCCTTTGGATGGATACAGACAAGTGCATCTCTTCCTTACAAAAGCATAGAGACATGGTTAAAAAGGAAAGGCTCAGAAATGGCTGAATGTGTGGTAATGGGGGCGAGTGATCTAGAGAACAGATTTCTGCATCACTTTCTTCCTGTGCCACATTCTGTTCCAAGATCCCTGGGACAGTCATGCCTAATGGACAGCAGGAAGCGTACCAGAGAGGGACAAGGCCCAGCAGATGACTGCTATCTCCAGGCATGGGCAGCGCAGTGGTGACCCAAGGCCTCTACTTTGGGGAAAGACCTTGCTGAAGGCCCTTTGGGCAAGAACGAGTATGAAGAACCCCACCATGGTTTTTTATTCAATGACCTCTACAAAGCCAACATTTGAAGGATGCTATGAGAAAGAAGGGATTCTCCATGGTATTGCTGTTGCCACCTCTGCAGCGGTCTTGGTCCAACCAGGTCAGTGATACTTTTCTTGATGGGGCTGTGTGGGAGCTGGCCTGACTCTTGCCAACTAGACTGCTCAAGCCACCTGCAGGGTCTTGTCTCCAGTTATTCTCCAGGGCACAGAGAGTAAACAGGTTATATCTCAATTACCAAGAGCTGACAATCGGGAGTGGCTATCTGGAGCTTGCTGGTAAGAAAGATTCTGAGGCCATGTCTACACTCAGAGGAAAAGAGTGATGAATCTATTAGCAATATCTGCCGCGGGAGCAGGAGCAGGAGGTAACACCACACCGTTTGTATTTGCCATCCCTGCTCTAGATGTCATTCCCTGTAATGAGTCCTGCAGAGAAAGAATAATCAGAGCCAACTCTCTGTTGGATTATCCTTTTGGTAAAGGGCAAATTTTTCAATTTCTATCTTTTCCTTGGCTTCCCTGGGATCTCATGGGCCATTTCCCCTGCTGTCAATTGCTGTTGCCTGCAGCCTAAGAAATAAAAATTTTTAAATGAATTAGAAGGTTCTATAATTCTCTCTAAAATCATAAAATACGTGCTAAAGCCAAACACCTCCCTTATATGATTTATCCACTGTTTAACAGGGATAATCATACCCTGGGCCAGCCAACAGAGCACCTGAGGACAGAGACCACCCAGAGAAGGTCCTTTTTCTCCTAATTCACATCAGGAAGCAACAGAAGCAGAAATGGAGCACGTATGTCCTGAGTTCTAGTCCCAGCTCTACCTCTGCCTACCTATATGACCTTGAGCAAATTTACCCCTCAAAGCTTCAGCGTCTTCATGTTTAAAATGAGAGCATTAACCCAGGCAGTCACTAAGCTTCCTTCTGGGTCTCGCATTCTAGGATGCTAGTGTATAAAGCTATAAAGCTGACCTGAGAGTTATTAGTTTATATCCCCCTGTGCATGATGCTTGAACTCCTCATTGCCCAGCAAGAGGAAAAAGGAAAACATGCTTCTTCACTGGGGGGTAGCATAATTTCTTCATTCAATATGTGTGACTCATAAGAGCCTGGAGGTCCATGCCCAGATGCCAAGTTGGAATCCAGTTATACTGCATCTAGAAGAGAGAAAAGTGCTGAAAACAGCCTTTGGGAAACCATCAATTTGGCCAAAAAAAAAAAAAAGATGAAGAAGGCATCTCTGTCTAGTGTGATAACATTTTGATATCTTATTTATCATCTTCATCCCTGAAATCCACTCTGCTCCCTCCTGTCTCTGCTCTGAAAGATAGAAGGAGGGCAGCCCTCTTCCAGGCAAGATGAGACACCTGTGGGGAACAGAGGGGCTTCTCTCTCTGGTGAGGAAAGAGCAAAGTTGATGCCACATCCCTTTCAACCATGCTGACGCTTCTGGTTTTTGTAAAGGTGCTCACTCCTGTGGGTATGGACTTAATAGGAAACTGACATTTGGAGCCAAGACTAGAAAAATCATGAAACCCAGCAAGTAATATCTGGCAGAATTAACTTTTTTCTATCTGAAAATTGTCAGAGAGATTCAAGTATTCCTTAACAAATAGGAAAAAAAGACAAATACTTAATACAAATCAAATTAACAAATATTTACTACGAACCTACAGTTTTCTCAAGGATCATCTGAGCCAGATTCTGAGGAGACATTGTTGTTGCCCAAAGGGAGGCAGGGGGTTTGTCAATGGGCCAGAGACTGGATGAACAATGACAACAGATTCATCTTTGGGACCGGGACACAGTTAACCACAGTGGCCCTGAGTAAGTAGCTTAGCTTCAGAAAAAAATGTACACAGTGGCATGGATAACCTAAAACACCAGGTAATCAAAAACATTATTTTATGATTGGCTTTAGCATGTAACTCATTATTTTGTACGGCAGGTTTATCTTTCCAGCTGTAAGTTTTCTTAAGCTGATCTGTAAAGCCTATGGAGGAAGGGCATTTTAAGAATTATATGTTTCTGAAATTAGGCTCCCAGCGGTCAACAAAGGAGAAGTGGTGATTTTTGTCTTTCCAGTAATAAAAAAGGGAGCCTGGCATGCCTTGCATACTTGATGATCCACAGGGGTCCCCTGCCCTGCCCTAGGTTAGAACCAGTGGTAAACCACCAGGCAATTATCTTCTCATAAATCTGTACAACAGGGTGGACAGCAAGAAACAGCCGCTAGCTTTTCAGGAAATGGGTTCCTTGTGAAGCCAGAGGACTCTGGACCATCCTGACGTGGTTGGTACTGCTGTCCTCACAGCCTGAGTCCTGGGCTGCATGAGTAGGAGAGGGCAACCCCAGATGAGCACTCACGGAGCTGGCCTCTTCTCCTGCCCTTCATCACACTAGAGACATGAGTAGGGTCTGAGCAGAGGGAGCTGCAGCCCAACACGAAGAGGGGCTTTTGGTAAAGGGCCTAGGCACTGTGTGAAAAGCACTGAGATGCGCGACTTTGGGAAGGGGACTCAGCTTATTGTAAGCCTGGGTGAGTACCTCCATTCAGAGGTAGCTTTAGCAGAGCCCCTCTGTACCTAATACCCAGGCAATCAGAGGGCTGAAACACTTGGCCAGATAATGAATTCTCTTACCCCGTGGGAAAAGGTTACAAAGATCACATCACCTTTCCTGTGGGTAAGCAAGAGTCTGTAGTTTATGTAAAGGCAGCAACTCCTGTGGGAAGGAAGGAAATAGGAAATTGACATTTGGAACGGGGACTCAAGTGAGAGTGAAGCTTAGTAAGTGCTATTTTGAAACCAAAGGTGTTGGGTTATTTGGTTTGGTTTTTAAATTATCTGAAAGTTCCAAAGAAAGAACAATTCTTCCTGAGGATTTGGTCGCAAAATTCTGACTTTAAACGTTTAAAAAGATTAAATGTTAAGGCAGATGGTAGGCTTGGAAAACTCTATTTCCCTATGTAATAAGTAGAGACATACTCTTTTGTTTGCTCATTTGTTTTATTTTGTTTAGGAAATGGGGAGAATTAGATGCCCTAGCCTAGGGGAAAAAAAACATTTGTACAGCATTATTTTTTGATAAATTAGATCCAGAGAATCTAATCAAAAGCTCTCAGCTCAGAAAGTTCTTAAAGATCTCCTCACCCACCTCTTTAATGTTGCAAATGAAGACAGTGAAACTTAGAGAGGTTGTGACCTTGCTCAAGGTCACACAGCTGAGCCTGATACCAAGGTCCAGGACAAAGCCAAGACGGCTCAAGGCTCTGACCAGCCCAGACCCAAGGGAGAAAAAAACATCATAGTCCTTGGCCATGGCAAGATCATTTACATCCCTAACATTCTTTACCCAACTCAAAAAGGGACCCCAGGTTCCAAAGGGAAATAAAATCATTCTGTGCCTGTTGGCAGGAAAAGCTAGCGGAAGTAGAAAAATAATTGAACTTAAAATTAGGGGAAAGGTGCAGACTGAGGCAGGGATGGAAAAAAACAGAAAGAAAATGCTAGTCTTATCTTCAAACAGTGACAATGACCATCAAACATTACCTATAAATTCTGCATAGCTAATTTCTTTCCCAGTGGGAGTTTATATTCTATGATAGATTGCATCAGCTATGTGATTGCTTTGGACCACAGAATATGTATACAGAATTGGCTTGCTGAACCTTCTGGTGTCTTGAAGCGAAAAATCAAATCTCTGGACAAACTTTTCAGCCCTGAAGCCATAGGCCACTGGAAAGAAAGACACCATTACTTATCCTTCCTCTGAAGCTTGGAGGTTGGAGAAAAATTCCAGTTCTTGGGAAGCTCTGCAAAGCTGGGTTCATTAAGCTGACACCACAGGTTTTTGCAAAGCCCCTCAGCACTGTGTTCAGCAAACCAGTAACTCTAAGTTCACATTTGGGGAAGGAATACAACTCACAGTGAATCTTGGTAAGTGGAGGTGAGCATTGAACCCTTTCCCCGACAGTGATTGGAGATCCGTTTTACACCAACTAATGGCTAAAAATGCCCTCTCCATAGCCCGTGGAGGTGCACCCATGCAGCTGGGTGCAGCTTTTTCTAAATTCTCACAAAATCACTTAACCCCCTGGTCAAACTCCTTGGTGGCTCTTCTGTGCCCTCATAGCCGTGCTGGTTTATCAGTTAGAGGAAGAGAAGTTCCCAGGGACTTTCAGATTTTTTAAAAAAGGAACATTGGCAATGTGTTTCCCTTCTTGGGAGGAAAATGATAAGGATGATTTACTGATTGCTTACACATGCTAGGCAGTGTACTGCGTGCTTTCTACCATTATCACATTTAATCCTTATACCAGCTCTGTGAGTTAGGTGCTATTATTATCCTCATTTTATAGAAGAGAATTTTTTATATTGGTATAGAAGCACAGAGAGGTTGGTAACTTGTTCAAGTTGATGCAGTAAGAAAGAGGACCTGGAATTTAATTCTTGGCACTCAGATTCCAGAGCTAAATGCTTATTAGTGAGGGGATTATGTTTGGGAGAAAAGTCACTGATGCTTTGTCATGAAGGTTGCTAAAATACTCCCTAGAGAAGTGTGCTCTCAGCAGGTAAAGCCAAGGATTGATCAACAGGACCACTGTGACCCAGTTATATATTCCTAATCCTTCCAACAACGTCATCAAACAGTTATCATTCTCCCTACTTTGCAGATGAGGAAACTAAGGTGCAGCAAGTTAAGGAAATTTCCCTGGGTTTCAAACCCAAGTCTGTCTGACCCCAAGGCCTGAGCTCTTTCAAATTAACTGCAACTGCCAATCAGCTAAATGAACTATTTAATTAATTAATAAGACAACAATCTAACAGGCTCTTAGGTAAAAGAGTTGTCTCATTTTCTCCATAGTTCCTGTCTCTTTTCAGGAATAACTTGCATGATGTTATGCTTCCCTTGGGGGAGTGGGTGGAGCCCTGGCTCCCAGCCCCTGCTGGAAGGGCCTTGGCAGTATTTGTAAAACAGTCTGTGGGGGTGTAACTCAGGGTGGATCTGAAAAGCTCGTCTTTGGAAAAGGAACAAAACTGACAGTAAACCCATGTAAGTTTGAATAACTATTGCTTCCAAGTTTCTCTCTGGAACCCTGATTTCCAAATTTTCCATTCCGTTTTATAACTCTAGTCCAAACCACAGCAGTACCATTAATGGATTTCAACTCAAACAACTGCTGATGTATCCTACTGCATGCGGGACACTGCTGTTTACCCCCACATGCTGTTTTCTCCAATAGATGAGAATGATTGTGCTAGTGGAGCATTGGATTAAGGAGTCAGACTGTTAGAAAGCTGAATTTCCTATTATAATTGGAGTATTATAAGGTGGAGTTTCCATGGGACTATGAGAAAATTGATTAACTCTCTGAGCCTCTATTTTCCTCCTCTGTAAAATGGGGGAGGCAGTTCCTGCTCCTGTTTTATCAAAGCAGGAACACTGTGAGGGAATATGGGCACATTTCCAGTCTGCAGGTGGTCCATAAACTCTTCCACAAGTTCCTTACTATTTTTAAAGAGCTGGTTTTATCAGGGGGGGTTCTTGGGTGACAAGTAAACATGTCCGTAAGCATCAAGCGGAGTTTGGGCAACTGAGTTTTTGTAGAGTCTTATGTCATTGTGTGACACAGGAGCCAATAATAAGCTGACATTTGGGAAAGGAACAACTCTGATTGTCAGACCAGGTATGTGTTAATGAAGATTATTTGTTTCCAAACATAAGCCACCATCCTTAGAAATTTAGTGAAAGATAACTGAATCATCCACCCAGTTATTAGCGTCTGTCACCATGGGTCTTTCTGGTGAAAATGACAGTCTGAGCAGCCCCTGACTGGAGCCCCTTCAGGACAGTGTCTGCAACACCTTTAAGCACCTGGGAATGTTAAGTGTGTTTTGGTTAATGTTGGAGGTGTGTGTCTGACAAATGGAATCTGAACTGAAGTTTTAGTGTGTAGGGGCAAAAAGCGTTTAGAAAGGAAGGGGAAAAGGAAAGGAAGATTAGACTAAAGTACACAGCAATGGTAGGGAGTGTGCAATACAACCTGACCCAACAAGAGACAGTGAGGTATAACCTAATGACATAAACAACCAAACAACCTTGTCTTCCCAAGGCTTCCATGTTGGTGCAATTAGGAAAAAGAGTTGTCTAATCCCTGTAACTCTTGAAATCTTGGAGCAAAGCTAGTTCGGTAAAGCCACATAAGATTTTCTGGTACTGACATTGCCAACAAACTGTTATTTAAGGAAAAGGTAAGACTGAAAGCAAATATTCAAATTAGTCAGAAAGATCGTGAACTTCTGAAAACATGCCCCAGGATGCTGTTAACCAGTGTATTTCTAATTGGGTCCTCATGGACCATTTTCATCCCTGCTTTGGCTGAACTTCCTGCATCATAGAAGACCCTTTTGATACCCACCCATTTCTGTGCCCCTCATTGAAAAGTGGCACCTAAGCTTGGGAGCGTGAGAGAAAGATTCCCCAGTCCCCATGCAATGCCCAGAGGGATATTTTGGGTGTTGCCCCACCATTCTCAAAACAAACCTAATTTCAGCTTGAATGTAGCTGAAATTTTGCTTCATGAGCAAATTTCTATTTTCTATGACAATAGAAGCTCATTCCAAACAATTGTTTGGGGTTTAACTTTTGCTTATAATTTCCAAAAGATACCAACTACTCAATGGGTACCTCAAGATAAAACTTCTACTTTCATGGCCAAATTATTCTCCCCATTAGAAAGGCTGGAATCAAAATGTCCTAGTAAGTATTCTGTTAGTACCCTATGACCTTCCTAAAGTCCCTCATGCCTAAAACAATGTAAGATAGAAAAGCATTTCCATGCTGACCTATGTGCCTGGTGTCTAACTAGAGTCTAAGGAGCTGGTGAGTCAGCTGCTATGTTTCCAAACTGGACTGGATATTTACAGTGCTCCAGATATTGAAAATGATAATCAGAAAAAGCACATGCAATTCCATTTTTTATTTATAATTGTCATATTTCTCAAAGAACTGTTATAAATTTTCTCCCAAAAGTGTTATATTCATCCTTCTTTTGGTTTCTCTGTACATGATATGTACAGAAATGAAATATTGGTTATGATTCAAAAAACATCCATGAGATTTAACTTAAGCTTTCCCTGTCAGAGAGATTCTAAGAGCTAAAAAAGATGGGAAGCTGATATTTGGAACTAGATTAAAAAGAAAATCCAAATGAATCCCAAGGAGCAATGCTCAGTTGGTGGTTACTTAGGGATGTCAACCCTGCAAGCCTAGTTGCTCAGCTGGCTGGACTGCCCCTATCTGGTCTTGCCTGAAAAAGTAATAATAACTTGTTTGCCCCAGACCTGTCTTGAGAAATGTCAGCCTCCAGACCTAAAAAACTCCTTATGATCTGGTTTATTTCTGTAGAGTTTATCATTATACACAGTGTTCTGGAAGTAATAGAAAAGTGCGTTAGAAGCTCCTGCAAATGGAAATAAAATGCAAATTTAGATTGTAAATACTTGACTGCAGTAAATAGATAGCAAGAAAAAGGATGAAGAGACTAGAAACTTGCCACATTTCTCTAACCCTAAAGGGGCTGTGTCTATAAATAGTTCAAAACTATTGAAGAGGAGGGGGAAGAGGAAGGAGGAGAACAGAAGTAAACAGATTTTCTCCTAATCTTCTTCACTTTGCAAAATTAGAAATTGTTTTTCAATCAAATTTCCCTGAGCAGAAGAAGAAACCGTGTTTGTTTCTACACTAAATTTCCTGTGGGTAGGTGTCTCCCAGAATTGCTTTTGAGGATGGCTCCCTGTTAGTGCCCCTGCTGGGTGGAAGGGGATGAGCAAGAAAATAAATCCAGATGAGTGTGGAGGGGCAAGAAGGTCGCAGGGAGCAGGATTTCCCCCGGATTTTCTGCATTGCCTTTTAACCTTTCCTGTCTTAGCCCGATAAATTAGGTCCCAGACGAGCAGGCCCTAAGATTCAAACCAAAAACTTTAAGGAGGAAGCTAGCTTAACTTCACTCGGGAGACCTAGTGTACTCTGACTTTAAAGATTCTTTTAATCCAGGTGTTTTTAGGGAGAGCTCTGAAAAGGCTGAAGGAAAGGTTTTTTAAAAAGTTAGACTACTATGAAGTGGAAATAAAGATGTTAAATATTTGACTGGCAAAGAAACTGACAAAGCTGGCACATGTCTACAACTGCTAAAGGAGACTTGGTGAAGGAGAAAATGAGCAGCTCCGAGGAGACCCTGTCCTGATGTCTTGTGCTTAGTGAGACTTGGGCCGTTCTCCACCGCAGGCTTGCAGTGCTAACACAGCAGACCAGGCACCTTCCCCAGCAGGGAGAGAGCGGGCGCGTCTGCAGTTTCTGTAAAGCTGTGTGCTGGGGTATAACTCAGGAAGCAATGCCCAGAAGCTGACATTTGGGCAAGGAACCAGGCTGACCATTAACCCGAGTAAGTATGAAAGGGTGAAGCTACATGCAGCTCACTGCAGTCTTTTCCTTTCTGGGCTGCGTCCTGCCAGCTGTCCTTGAGGGACACATACTCATTTTGCTTAGTCCATTATAGAGAAACAGACCAGGAAAGATGGGAAAGCCTTCAAATTTCTACCTTTAAACATGTTTCTGCAAAAAATCCATTGTTCTCATCCTCTTCTGCCATCAGTTTCCAGCAAACCAGAATCCAGTGGGTTGATGTGAGCAATTTCAATGAAAAGCAGAGAAACAGTTACCTCCAGAGTGTGATAAAGGAGAAACTATGTGAGTACCAGCCAGGGGAAGACAATTAGGAATGCAAAAAAAGAAATGAATTACCGAAACCAAGGTGGCGGCTTAGTCATAAAAAGAACAATAAAAAATTTTAAATTAAATTTAAAATGTAATATATATATATATATATATATATATATATATATATAAAAGAGGGCTGTCTGGAAAGTATCCAGCCATGTAACTGTTCTCGTTATATTAACAATGGCTGGATGCTTTCTGGACATCCCTCATATGTATATCAGGGCTCCATTGCCCTCTGGAAGCCCAGATCCCACCTACAGCAGGTACCTTCTGGACTTATTATCAAATAACCTGAAAATCTGTAGTTTGAGTGGAGAGTTGAGAGATCAAGACCATATTGACCCCCAGGGCCTTTCTGCAAAGAGCAGCTCCTGTTCCTGTTTTTGTAAAGCCTCCCCTGGCTGTGAGAATAGTGGAGGTAGCAGCTATAAACTAACATTTGGAAAAGGAACTCTCTTAACCGTGAATCCAAGTAAGTTTGAAGGGGGCGGGGGAGGTTCAAACACTTCTAATTTAAATTACTTGCCCCTCCAAAACATCACAGCTTAGTTTTCAAATCTAATGTTTGTATTGGGGGGATAGGGTCCCCATCAGAGGGATTAGAACTCCTCTGTACAAAGACTAAATTACTTTCAGCTGAAAACATTCCTATCATCCATCTTAAATGAGATTATTGGTGCAGGGAAAAAAATTTAATACAGGATCATGAGGGATTCAGCTAAGGTCAGGAAATGTTTGCCAAAAAGATAGAGAGGAAATTGGCATATTGTCACTATGCAAATTCAGTAGATCAAATATAAATTTTCCTGACATAGATACTAAAACCCCTAAATTTATCTCCTGAAATAATGGGAACCTGCAATTTCATTAACTAACGCTGCAAATTCTACAAACAGATTTCTTTTATTCTTTTACCTTCACTTTATCTCTCTTCAAGAAACTGTTCTCAATCCCCAGTCCAGTAACTAAGGTCTCTATGGGTGGAATTATCTGTTTAACTCAGGCAGAGCATTTAACCCCACTTTTTCCTTGGTTACCAAAATAATTGATTCAGCTTCCACTTTATTTAGTTCACCTGAGAGGGGAAAAATTCATCTGTCCTCTGAGTCATTAGAATAGAGCAATACATTCTGTCCTTCAAATATACAACCACACTTCCCTCATGATAATAATGTGAGTGTGAGTACTTGAAAAAGTTTAAAATGTTATATATAAAATTAAGGAACTGTGGTTGCTATTGGCACTTCTTAAAAATCTGTGCAGCTGGTGGACTAACAAACCAACTCTGGGGGAAACTTGTTATAAAAAAAAAACTTGTTATAAAATTCAGGTAAAGTAAAAATGGGAAAATTTTGTTGAAGGGCTCTAGTCTCCTTTTGGTGTAAGCTAAGTTCCCTGGATGCTGAGTAAAGACTAGATAGATACTCCAGTTTTATTTATTCAGATCTGCTTTCTATGATTAGGAGAAGATGTCACACTAGGAAAAGCACTTTGGAAAACACAGTCCAGGCAAAGTTCTTAAAAAGACTGGGAGGGCGCAGGGGGTTGTAAGTGAGTCAGTGACCCAGGGCATGCAGTGTTGAGGGAGTTAATGCAGTCCTGGTAGCAGACAGAGTGGGATGTTCTGGAATAGGCCCTGCCTGAAGAACATGCAATGTGGTTAGCCATGAAGTTTTCATGCGCAGAAGTGCCTCGCTCAGCAGGGGCAAAATCAGCAAGACTGCAAAATAGGAACAATAAATAATATATGATGTTGCTAAATCCCATGCATTCAGCAGTCTCTGAGGTCTTATCAAATTAAAGCTTCAAGGGGTTTCATACAAACATCCCAGGAGACTCAAGGACTCAGTTGCTTTTCAGAGGATGGGCAGCCAAGGCGGGAGACAGTACTTTTTATCATTGGTGTCTTACTGGAAACACACTAGGGTAGGGCTCTGAGGTGGGTTTTCTAGAATGCAGAGGGAAGCTAGGAGCCCCTCTCAGCACTTGTTTGGCCTCGGGGGACTGAGAGTTGTAACAACCCTCACACTTTAAAACACTGGAAAGGCCAGGGAGTTTGATAGCCTAAAGAGGCAAAGAAAATATCTGTGCAAGGCAAGTGTTCTTCCAGAGCCCTGGACGGTAATTGTATGCCAGATTTTCCATGCAGTGGACTCTTTATATGCAGGAGCTACAAGGCAAGGCTGGAGTCCAAGGAATCCATGATTAAATTCTGTTTTCCTGTAATCAGCAGAACATAGAGATTATTGCCACAGCAACACTTTGGTGCCTGTCTGTTTGAGGGCTTCAGCTGAGGGCAGGCATCTGGTTTTGCTTATGTCCTGTGGAGGCTAAAGTGGAGGGGAGGGAGCTCTTTAGACAGTGCATGCTGTGAAATAGTGAGGAGACAGAAAGGGTTGTTCGAATCCCTGACTGCTGTCCTTAAAGGAGATGGGTATTTCTTCTTAGCTAAATAACAGCCTTTTTCTCTCAGCCTTTTCATGGTAGTAAGCAGGCTAAAACTTTAACCTTTAGCTAATAAGTGGTTGCTTGAAGAGATGACTAGAGAGGTTGCATAAATTCAGTCAAAAAAAAGTTTAATAGTTTAAAAATTGAATTCAATTAAAGATAAGAAAAAATATCTGTTTTTTATACTCTTTGGGGATAGGGTTTAATCACCACCCTACCATATGATGAGACTGCCTGAATTTTGCTCTTCACATCTTTTTGGCACCCAGCAGACACAACCATGGATTCCTATGGTTGTGACTGCCAGCAATGGAAGCTTTGTTTGGTCAAGATATGAAATTTACAGGAACCCCAAGTAAATATGCAAGAGCCTGCCTCTAACAGAGACTTCACTTAACTCCACCACTGTGGCCACTGGGCTGCTCTGTGAGGTCAGGATACCTCAAGCGAGACCACAGGGTGACAAGATGTCTGGATTTTCCTGGGATTGAGGGGCTTCCCAGGACAAGGGTCTTTCTTTGCTACATCCAGAATGGTCCCCAGGATAGTTAACCACCACAGCAAGGCTCAGGTATAAACTTTCTCTGAGCTACTATTTACATTTCACCAGGTTCAAGACTGACCAAAAAAAGCCATGTTGTGTGAAAGCTCAGTTAAATGTGCCCATCATTTTCATTTCTTATGTTAGGGCATGAAGGGAAGCTCAGGAGACAGTGTTTCATGAGGCTGGAGTCTAAACCTCATCTAATTCTAGTCAGCCTCCAAAAAGCTGAGCACTCTCCTCTTGTCTCCTTGTAATCAATTCATTGTCATCAGAAATGTGTGACACCTCGAGGGGAGGGGAGGACATGTCTTGAAAACTGATCAGAGAAATTGTCTTGAAAATGATGCTGTAAAATGGAAATGAGACCTTTAGAAAGAGAGATGCTGAACATGAGAAATCAGTAAGCCTCAGGACAGACACAAGAGGAGACAGAGAGAGACGGGAGGTGGGCCCTGGGGGAGAGCAGCAGACCAGGGTCCCAGGACCAGATGTGGACATGGGCCTCTGACCTTCAGTGGGAAGAAACTCAGCCTCACAGATTCAGACCCCTTTGGGTGAGTTTATTCTCCTCAGAACTAAAGGAGGAAGATGTCTGTGAGCCTCAGAGTTCCCCCCGGGGTTCTTGTAATGGCCTGCACCACAGTGCTTACTCTGGTGGTACTGGCTCTGGAAAGTTGACATTTGGACAAGGAACCATCCTGACTGTCCATCCAAGTAAGTGTAACAGGACACAGCTGCATACTGGAAAATTCTGGAATTTCACCACTCGTGTCAGATTTAAAAGAAATGTATGTTGCCTGGGAACCAGATCTTGCTTGAAGTAAAGTAGTGTCCTCCGAGGTCCTTTCTCTTCTTTAATCTCAATATGTGTAGATTCCCTTTTGGACTCAGAGCCATGAGGTCTGTCTCCCTACTGTGAGTACAGCTGATCTTGACCCTGGAAAGACAGAAAGAATCTTTTCTGCTTCCAGAGCCTTCTCTGGAGGTGATATCCTAGCTTTTTTTTTTTTGGAGGGGGGGGGTCACCCTTTCCAACTGACTCCCGGGAGTAACCCATTCTTATGTTGAATACCACTCCTGGTCCGAAAAGTTCTTCCTCCTATCAATCTTAAATTCTTCTTGGTGCAGCTGAGGCTATTTTCACTGGTATCATCCACAGCGAAGAGGAATAATTGCGAGCAGAGTTTGAATAGGTATGTGGTATTCAGGTCACAATGGGTTTTAAATGAAAGCAGAGAAGGAAAAAATGAAAAGTGAATGGGAATCTGAGGTCTTATTTCAAATCCCGCTATGTTTCCTGCATGTCTCCCACTGCTTCTATAGATACAAAACTACAAAGGGGGGTGGGGGGAGGGTAGACAAAAATAAGCATCCACTGTGTCCATTCCCTATCGCTGAAACCACCAGGCAAGGGATTACAATTAAATCCAAAGAGTTTCAGATACAAGGCTTAATACCTTTCTCCTCGTGGTGACTTGTATCCTTGCTGATAATTAGAGCAGATAGAAAGATTTGGCTTTGGTGTGTTTGCTACTGCACCCCTCTGGGAACAGAGAGAAAATCAGCTGTTTTTTAAGATTCATAAAATGCCTTCTGTCAGTCGTTGTAAAATTCCCTGAGGCAAGGAGATGCGTGGCAGCTATGAAGCTGGTATTTGGAAAGGGGACACGACTAACTGTGAAGACAAGCAAGCTGGAAAGACCCAATCTCACAGTGTCCCCCTTGTATTTAATATTTTGCTCCCTTCCCCATTTCAGGCCTTTTGGCTCTTTCTTGCAGGAATCTTAAGGGAGGCAAATGGAAATGGACTAAGAGAGTCTGGAGCCCCGTGGGTGCTCAGAAATGATAAATGAAAGGAATGACGGGCAAGAAGGAAAAAAGTAAAGCAGCAGGACTATGGCGTTCACTGCCGCTTGATAAGGCTGCGATGGGAGACGGGTATCAAGAAGGGTGTCGTCACTCCAGTTGTTCCTGCAGGGCACTCTCTGTTGGCCTAGGATCTCCATCAAGGGCAGTGTACTCTCATGCCAAAGGGATGAGTCCAGGCCCTGTATTTCTGGAGTAGCTGCTCTTGTGCAGGCGTAGTTGGTAAGGCAGACAGCAAAGTCCCAGTTCTGTGTGTGTGGAGGAGGCCATCTGACATTGCTGTCTTTATCTGCTGCACTGAGTGGCAGCATAAATTCATACCAGCTGAGTGTGGAGCTAGAATGTTCCAGTGCCACTACAAGGCTGAATACCGGGTTGTTATGATCATCCTGAATATGCAACACATCTCCAAGTGAAGTCTGGTTCTCATGAACAGGGTGCAGGTTGGACCAACATCGCCCATTTTTTTATTGAGTTTCTCCAAGCCCAGTAATGTGGAATCCAACGTAGAGGTTGACATTTGAGCTAGGGATCCTATTGACTAAAATATGCCAAAGGGGTTTGAAAGGCCAAAACTGCTTTCCGAGCTCAGCCTTTGTTGTTAGCTCTCTGGCAGTTGTCATTTCAGCAAAACGCATCCACTTAGAAAGGTCAGCTCTTCATTAGCCAGACAAATGAGAACAACATATTGACCAGAGATAAGGAGTGGGGAGCCCAGCTCTCAGCCTCTGAGAGCCTGGCATTTCCAACACATGCCGGTGAACATATGCTCTCTCAGAGAAGGCAGATCAATGGTGCCTGAGCACCTGGTGTCACCAAGCTAGGGCTTAGAGAGGGAAATGAGATGCAGATGGGGATGTGTGGATGGGGGAATAATAGAGAAGGGAGAAGGAGACAAGGGAGCTCAGTGGTGCTTTTTAAAACCCACAGCATGTCAGAAATTGCAATGACACCAAGGTGGAGAAGTACACATTCCTACCAAGTTTCCTATTATCCCCAACAGAATCTGGCCTAACCGTGGCTCCAACTCACAGATCCTATAGGTAATGCTGAACAGTACCTGAAATGCCTTTTGAGGTGGCATCAAGAAAGACTGGGCTCTAAGATCTTTAAGAGTCACCTGTCAGTTATTGTAAAGGGTTGGGTGGCTGTGTGACAACCTCCTACGGCAAGTTGACATTTGGGCAGGGGACAAGCTTATCAGTCATTCCAAGTAAGTCTCCCTGTGATGTTGCCTGTGGAGTGTGGTGGGGCTGATAGTCACATACATGGGGCTCAAATGGCAGTGCAGGTGGCATGGTGGTTAAGGACACAAAGCTGAGGGAATTGAGATGTATTAACTCTGGTCAGGAAAAAAGGTCAAAGAATAGCAAATGCATGTTTAGTCCTTAACAGGTAGCATAGAGAACAGGGAACTTGAAAGTGGTGATTAGAAAAACAGCCTGTGGTCTACTAGCACATTCTCACTGTACATGGGGGACAAGCAGGGGTTGGGGGGATGGGCAAAGGACACTGCGTAATAGGGGTGTTAGGAAAATGAGGCAGGCTGGAAAGGAGCGAGGCAACCAGAACCTCAAAGTGGGTTAATCCAGGGAAAATGAATTGTTCCAGAAGTTTCACAAAGAACTAAAGTCAAAAGGTGTAATGAGGAGTCCTGATTAAAATGCACTTCAGAGTCATACGATCATCAGGAGAGAAATTAAGTCTTAAAAGAAAAAGAATTTTTTAAATGCCTGAGCATAAAACAAATGGACCTACACCTTTAATTAGACAGCGAGCAGCACAAGCTGCATGTTAGCCTTCCTTTTAATCCCCTCTCAGGAGGAATCAGTCCCTCCAGCTGCATGTGGCCGCAGCTGCTCTAAGCCCTGGAGTCCTTTCCACTAACACCCTTGCTCCAGCGCCTGAACGGGGAAGGAGATGGCCTTCCCGCCTGCCCGCCCGCCTGCTTGTCGTCCTCAGTTGGTGGGGCCCCAGGTGTAAGCTCTGGCTCTCTCTTCCGCCTGGTTTTTGTTGAGCTTCCTATCACGGTGGAACACCGGTAACCAGCGGTTCTATTTTGGGACCGGGACAAGTTTGACAGTCATTCCAAGTAAGTCAAAGAAAAATTTCCATCAGTATTGTGTTGAGCAAACCCTTTAAACTGCAGAAAGAATCATCAAAAGTCTGCTGCTCTATTTCCCTGCTTCTAGGTATAACTTTATCTGGACCCAAGCAAAGAGCTGCTCCCCCACCCGGAATGATTTATGCCAGGACAGGTCTTTATTTCCCTGCCTGAACACTCCTGAAGAAAGGGGACAGACAAGGTCATTGGCAGAGACAGCCGGCCCCTCTAGCTCACTCCCACCTCTGCACAGGCCTCAGGAGCAGAAACTGGAGGGATCACTCTCAACTGAGAGGAAAGGGACCAGAAGGCCAGAGAAGGGCAATGAGGTGACCTCCCAGGAAACTGAGTATGGGGTAGTGTAAAGGGATGAGGAAGATGGCAGGTGTCCAGACTCACTGCTGTGTTTAGACCTGAGGGATGCACTGATACCACCTAGAGAGAGAAAGAGAATTTCTGTTCTTCTCTCTGAAGAAAAATTTGGCAGAAAAATCAAAACAGATCACACATGTCAAGCCTCTCCTAATTACAGCCTTTCATCCTGGTTTCTCTCGGTTGTTCCAGCAGGAAATGGTAGGAAAGGGTCATTGGTGGCTTTGATGTTGTGGAAGGATTGCAGGGAGGGGGTTCACGAGAAATGGGGGTGGGGGCTTGCAGAAGGGTTTGGAGAGTTTGGAGCAGCGGTTTTTGTAATGACTTAGAACACTGTGCTAACTACGGAAATGAAAAATTAACCTTTGGGACCGGAACCAGACTCACCATTGCACCCAGTAAGTTCTTCACCCTTGGTCAGGAAATCAGCCTGTGTAAGATTCTGGGGGGCATAGTAGACCATGCAGGCTTAGAGCGTTTCTATCTGTCCTTTTTCATAACTGGTAGACATAGGTGCCAGCCAAATATCTGAGTTTTCTGGGGGAACTCCATTCTTGAATATTTAATTCAAAACTAGAAAATATGATTCATAATTCTGTTTTTGCTGCTGCCATGAAGTGCTAATGTGACATGTGAAGAGAATTTAGACAGAATGGCTGCATCTTCACTTTATCTTGTATGATAATTTTAACTTTGAGTACTGCAAGTGTTTGGAAGAAATGGTAGAAACATAGGCTATCAAAGAGACGAGCAAACCAAGAAAGCCAGAGAGGCAGGCAGACAGAACGTTAGGTGTATAATTTTACAAAACTAATCCAGTGTTGTGTCTCACTTTGCAGATGGCAAAGGTATTTGGAAAGGTGCTGAGAGCTGCTGCTCTGGGTGGGGCAGGGTTATCTAAATAGGAAAACTAAGCACTGACCTCAAGGGGAAAGTTTAAACTTGGAAAACTCTGGGGTTTTTTTTTTCCAGTGAAGTTTATCAGTATGACAGTACATCTGCATTTAGTTCATTACAGTTTGGGCAAGGCATAGAATTAACTGTTAAAAAACAATTATGTCTGAGATGATAGGTAGGTAGATACTGGATATATCTACACAGAGTAGAATAATGTGCAAAATATAGGGCAAATAGATTTTTTAGCACCTGCAATTAAAAGCTGTGGAAAGTTTGAATATGTTCACTTTATAACCAAAGACAACTTCACAAAATGGAAAGAAAAGTATACTGAAAGAGCAAGAACTGAAGGTATGGAACCTTTCCAAGTCTGCATTTCCCAACTCTCTTAATCACTCAGTTACCTAAAGAAATCTTTTTTCTTTTTTCTTCATTAGAAATTAAAGGCATGAATATTGAGGATTTGGATAGCTCAGACTCTTCTAGTGAAAATTACATTATAAAGCACCTTTAGACATCAAAGTCATTTTCTTCTCTTCTCTCTGGATAAGATAGGAAAGTGGTCTCTCCTTACTTTGTATCTGGGAACAGGGAGCTCAGAGAGAGTCCCAGAGTTACAAAGCAAGACGGTGGCAGAGCTGAGCTGTGGGACCTGGGGACCCAGTGACAGGCAGTCTGCTCCCTCCCACAGATGCTATAGTCTCCAGAAGCATCCAGGGAACTAACTCTAGGTGAGAACATAACACACCCAGGGAAAATGCCACACTCCCCTCTGACACTAAGAGCAATTCAGTGTAAGGATGCTTTACCCAGCAGAGGATAGTCGGTGTTGCTTTAAACCAACTCAGAGCCCCAAATATTTGAAAACTTTGTATGGAAGCCAGCTATAATGAGTTCGTTTTCCAAGCAGCGCTTCCAAAAATTGTTAGTGTGGTTGGTAGTTGCTATGGATTTTGAAACTGAAGGACATCACAGCAGAGTGGATTTATTTGGAATAGGAGGGTATGATTAGAATTAATGAGATGAAAGAAAATTCTGGCTAGAGAACTAGAAAAGTCCTGAAAGAAAAGACACAGTTAACCTTGGGAGATTTGTAGCATTTATCCTAGTCCAAGCAGCAAAAAGAGCAAACACAGCCAAATTCCAATACACAATCAGCCTTTTCACATTTACAAGTTTCTGCAATTATTATCAATGTCTTTGGCTTCTTGGCCAAATGCTAGCAGGTCCTAAATGCAAAATGCAACAGTCCTCTGTTTCTAGAACCAAGTAACTCACCCACACCCCACACCCATCCACACCCAAGCACTGTTTTTGTAGAGGAGTTTGATGCTGTGTGAACTACGGAAACAAGCTGACGTTTGGCTCAGGAACCATTTTGAGAGTCAAGCCTTGTGAGTATAAAACACATTCCAGCCCACCCTAATCTCAACGCGAGTTTCATTACATATTAAACAGACTCTTTCTGTCTTAGAAGTATTTTATTCTAAAGAAAGAAAAAGTGAAATTCCAGGCTCAATACAAGCACTTCATTAGTGTGATTCATTTAAGAATTTCCATGGGCTGCCTTTGAGTTAATCCCACCAATTAATTCACTGCTGTGACCCACAGCTTTAAAACTGAGTTTAAATTTAAAAACAAAAATTGTCAGTGTCTCTGTAGACTGCAGTGCTTGCTGTTTGGGTGTGTAGACTTGCAAAATGGAAACCTCAGTTTGTAGTTTGGAGCTTAGAGATTTATCTTGAGCCTGTGACTTGGAGATGTAAGAAAAGCTGCACATGACTTGGCTTGTAGGGCCTTTCTGGGATCAGTGTTATGAAAAAGCCCAGGCAGACAGGCTGGGGAGGACACATTCATGACAGGTGTCTGCCCTGTTTCTGTAAAGCTACTGACAACAGTGAGAGAAAGGCAGCGGAGACAAGCTGACTTTTGGGACTGGGACGCGTTTGGCAGTTCGGCCCAGTAAGTCTGAGTGGAGAGTGAGATCTTTATGTCTTTTCCTATTATTTGTTCTAGCCTTACATTTGAATTGTCCTCCTTTAGATTCCGGATAAACAAACCATAGTGTCTTTCTGTGTCGCTTTCAATATTTGTGGCTAAGGGCCTCTGTTCTTCCCATCCTCTCCCACACGACAGGAGGGCCTTGTGGCCAGGTCTACTCTTATGAAGATGCCAACAGTGATGCAGTGGGTGGCTGTGTCGAGGCACTCCCAGCCACCCCGCCCTGGGCCCCTTCCCCTGCTTATGTGTGTCTCAAGTTTTTATGTCAGCACAAAGGAGAGGAAGAAATGAACAGTAGCACTGGCCAGGGCTAGAAGCTGCCCTGGTGTTTGTGGGCTTCAGAACAGCTGTGGAAATTCTAGGAGGTTCAGGGCATGAGTTTCTGGCAGAGAGGTTTATGTAAAAGCTTGGCCCAGGGTGTGTATACAGGAGGTACTAAACGGCCTACCTTTGGGAGAGGGACCCAGCTGATCATCCAGCCCTGTAAGTGCTTCTGTCCGGGAGGTGGGGGTCTAAATACAGCCCCCACGGGGATGACCAAACCCTGCTCCTGAGCCTCTGGTACCACTGCCATTGTTGGCAGTGTCCTAAGCACAAAGGAGGGTTTGAGCCATGTAGATGAAGGAGGTGAGACGGTCTGTGCTTTGGAGGAGTCCTGAGATCTGCCCTTTTGTAATTGTATTTGACTACGAGCCCATTATTGGAAATTCTGGGCTCCGGCAGACAAAGTTTACGAGCTTAGGACTGGGTTGTGAACACAGGCAGGCCACTTCCCCAGCAGCACCTTTGCAATGAGAATTACTTGCATAGGCAATGTGGAAATGTCTGTGTAGATAGAGGCTGGCCATTTCTCCTTTTCTGTCTTCATGCCCTCTTCGCTGCCTGGCTTAGGGACCTTACATTAGAACAGTTATTAATCATTTGATTTCTCAGCCCCATCACTCGTCAAGTGTGACAAAAGGGATCCATTAACTTAAACCCAGAAAGAAAAAGGAGAAAGAGTTCAATTCTTAATGTCTTCGGCGTGGAATTTGACAACTCCTCAGCCTTAATCAGCTAGCCCCATGATCAACTGAGGTCAAAGAGGGCAACTAGCAGGTAGTGTTAGCCAAGCAAGTGTCTGGCCAGAGCCGCACTGCCCTCAGAGGAGTTAATACTGCAGAGTTTGGGAAACAGCAATGGATCCCCAAGGGCTTGCCCCAGCTACCCAGCGGAGAAGAGGTCATGGGGAGAGTGCTGAGTGAGGGAGCAGAGGCCAGATGGAAAGTCAAGCACCAGATTTCTGTTATCTCACAGTGTCACCACTGGCAGTGCCAGGAAACTCGCTTTGGGGACTGGAACGAAACTTCACGTCACCTTTGGTAGGTAATAGGAGCCATGAGGTAACCTGTGTGTTCCTTTAAAACAGGGATTACTACAGAGGGGATATCCTGGTCGGATGTAGTCCTTCCTTCCTTCCAGTGGAGGTGATCTCACTGGGGATAGCTGCATGCGGGCAGTGCTGGGCTATTTTTATTTCTATTACTGAGGCTTTCCTCTCCACCTGTGAAAACAGACTTCTCTCTGCTCCCCGCTTCTACAGTCTTCATTACTCCGTGTGTTTCCTTTGGAACAGTGATTTGGGAATTAACTTATCGGGACTTTGTCACTGTGGACAACAGAATGAAAAGGGCTCTCAAACAGAGAATAGAGAGTCCTGCTTACTCTGATGACTTCTCAGGGGTGATATATGTAAGTGGGAGGAAGTGGGGGGCTATTATGACCTTCTAAAGACCTAACTTGCATCCTACACCCTCCCCTAACTTGTTAGACCCTTGGTGACGTAAAAGCAAAACCTTGACCCTCTGAGAACATAATCAAATGCCAACCCCCTCCCCCAAAGCACTGCCATGTTTCGTTATTTACAATTATGAAATGAATATATGATAATTTACAAGAAATTATATAGACGAGTAGTTTGAGTATTTCGAACCCATGATTAAGATACAAACTGTAGATGTTCTGGAGCATGTCACCAGGCAGTTCCTCTACATAGTGGTCCCTGAAGACAAACAGTGCGCCTGGGCACGATTTGTTTGCAGTTTTGGTTTATACACTGTTCAGGGACCTGTTTGAAAGCTGATTATGTCTCAGATCACCAATTTGGGGTATGGATTGTGCTCAGTGCACTGAAAAGCATGACAAAATGGCCCCATTCCTGTATGAAAGGGAGCATGGGACTGTCATGTGATGTGGTGTTGGTCAGTGCCTCTGCCCCTTGTCCCTGCCATGCTGGGAGCTGCCTGCAAGGTTTCCCCAGGAGGTTTTTGTTAAAGCATGCATTGCTGTGGCAATAATAACAATGACCTGCGCTTTGGAGCAGGGACCAGACTGACAGTAAAACCAAGTAAGTTTGGGGAGTGGGTCAGTCTTGAAAGCTGACCTGAGTGAGTGATGGTGCTGCTCTGTGCAGTTCAGTGGGATTAAGACACTGCTACTTCCAAGAGGATCCTTGTATTTGATTTCTTTGTCCTGAGACCCTGAGCTGGTTGTTAGTTGATAAATTCTGGTAATCCTAAGGATTAGGTTAAGAAGTAGAAAATTTCACTGGCTTCTTCACTGGCTCTGTATAAATATAAATGCTAAAGATAATATGAAAAATCTATTTTGTGATAAAAAGACCTAATAACTCAGAAATCAGGTTTTCCTCATTAAGAATCCCTGCACTCCAAGAGGAATACCATCAGCTCTTTGGTTGTTTTTTGTTTGGTGGGTTTTTTATTCTGATTCTTTGTAAGAACTGTGGCTGTGAAAGGGACATGGTGCTACCGGTCCCCAAAATAGCCACTCTCTGACCCCAACGTTGACTTCCTGTGCCAGGTGGCATGGCTCTGCCTGACCTTGCTATTGTCCCCACATGTTTCTATCATAAGCAGTCCGTCAGAACCCAGTGTCCTGGGAACAAAATTGGCAATTTAAGATCAAGCTCAGATCTATACGCACAGCCAGCTGTTAATTTTAGAGAAATGCCCTAAACTTGCCCAGGAGCCTCAAGCTGAGGCTGCAGGGTGGTGAGACTTCCACTCGGTCTCCCCCTCAATACTTCTTATCTGCTGCTTATTGTAAGGCCTCATATGGCTGTGTGAATTATGGAGGAAGCCAACAAAAGCTCATCTTTGGAAAAGGCACTAAACTTTCTGTTAAACCAAGTAAGTATTGGGGGTTTAAAGACTACATCAGTGAGTACAACTAAAATACAACCCAGAGTGAGTGAGAAGCAGCTTACCAACCCCTTTCTCTGTGGCATCTTCGCCCCCTTCACTCATGAACCCCACAGAATTGTTCCTGGTCCATGCCCCTCACCTCAGTCCTGCTCTGCTGGACACAGGAAAACTCCAGTCTTCATCACATGTAAGAGGGCCCCCTCCCTAGGATGGCAGTTCGCAATAGCGATCACACACATCACTGTGGGGAATGGTGACCTCTCAGCAATGGTTTCATGAAAGAAGGAAGCTTTATTTATACCATCAAGGGCCCTGGATGACCCATGGTCTGTGTGACTGCCATGTAGTTGGTTTTTAGACATTGGCTTTAACAGGGGGTTATAGGAGGAGGAAGGACAGTGTGGCTACCACAAGGGGTTTTTCGTTTAGGGAGAATGCACTGTGGAACTCAAACACCGGGAATGCACTCAACTTTGGCAAAGGCACCTCGCTGTTGGTCACACCCTGTGAGTTCTTATGGTTAACTAACTATCCTTTCTGGAAAGAAATCCAATGGGACCTGTTGAAACACAGCTTAATTTAATTTCTTTGTTTAGCATGCATTTGTTAACTATGTCCCATGTGTGAGCAAGATATTAATACATGTTACCCTGGAGGCTGGATTTGGTTATCAGGTCTAGGGGCAGTTTTTTGATAAATTGTACTAATACTGCAATCAGTGTTTCTCTAAGGTCCACAAAGCACGTTGTGGCTTTGGGAAAGAGGAAGAGATAAGAACAGCTCTGTGATAGACACAGAAACAAACCAATGAAAAGAGAGGCTACCAAAGAGGCAGTGTGTAGCCAAGGAAGCGTGTCCTTAAAGATATGCAATGAGGACCCAGTTGAGTTAGTGCTTGTGTCTCCTGGTAGAATTGGAAAATAAGGACTGAGGACTCGGGGGAGAGAGAGCACTGGGAGTCACGAGCTTCCCGTGGCTTTTGTCCTCTGCAAGAATAGCAGAACAATGGAACTCTCTCTGGGAGAGAGGACTGCCCTTGGTGTGTCATGTCAGTGGGCTTATTTCTCTTTGGACGGCCCCCTTCTTCACTCCAGATGCAAAGTAGTTCCCCACGCAGCCCTCACCCCTTCACCTAGGCTGGCTGAGTCTACCCTACAGAAAAAGCCGAGACTCCAGTGGTATGGAAGTCCTCCCCCTGCCACTGGATTATCTATAACAAAGCAGAATGTTTATCTGAGTTGTGAAGCTGTTAGGAAGAAGGGAATAGAGATGGATTATAAAAAGCAATATTGAAAATTTATAGGCTATCTCCACACTCCCAGAGTTCAGTGTTTTTTGTTATTTGTTTATTCTGTTTTTCTGTTAGAATTACAGAAACAAGGGTGCTTTCCCTGCAGCACACTATTTGCAGAAATGTCTCCCATCTCACATTTCAGTAGTCTTCCTCAACAATCCTCTGTGCCTGAACCAGGTGTGACAATAAGGCAAGGGGCTGATCTGCTAACAAATGGAATTTATACATTTGAGTAGCCCAGTCAGAGCACCCAGCTTGAAGTGGTCCCACACGGTCCATTGTTCACCACCTCTGTGGAAACTGCCTTCAAAGGCTATAGCACCTTCTTTTAGTAGCATCCATGATGGTTTTATCTTTTGAAGGTGGATTTTGCTTTTATTAATAATCAAAAGATTTTCAGAACCAAGACTTGTAAATAGAGGAGGGAATCAACTTGTTGCTGGTACTGTTTTGGATCCAAAATGAGGTGTAACTATAAAATAATGTCATTGGTTTGTTTGTGTGGCTCATAAACTGACTCTCAGAGAAGAGTCCTAAAGAAAATACTTCGAAGAATTCAATGATTATTTAGATAGTTAGGTCCTACTACGTTTGGTAAATCAACCTCTTTACTTAATAAACACACTTAAAGACAGCATGAGTTTGAGAAAGTCTTGCAAACTCAGACCCAATAGAAGCACTGAAGACTTTCTCTGTGGACTGAGGTATAATCCCAAGTAAATTCCTTTTAGAAAAACATGAGGTCAAGGCCTTCCAATGGGGAAAGTGCATGTGATGTCCTACTCATGGACAGTAAAGCTGCTTCAAGAAATGGTAACCTTACATTGGTTTATGTAGAGACACATAACACTGTGACTACCTCAGGAAGCTACAATTACATCTTTGGAGCAGGCACAAGGCTGACGGTTTTAACAAGTGAGTATCACAAGCAAGACAGACTTCATTTTAAAAGTTGTTGGTATTCATGTTTGAGGGGCAGGGGAAGGTAGGATAAGAGAGGTACCCATTATAAACTAGGGAAGCTAAAATTACTGCTGTCTAAAGTGGCAATTCTGGGTCCCTCTACTGTGGACAGGAGGGGTAAAGGAGCACTCTGAAGCTCACCATTATGGACTTACCATCAATTTCATAAGAATTGTATTAATCATTAGAAAAATGTTTAGGACTGGAAGACCTCTAGAGACTCTTCTAAACACAATTGGAATTCTGTGTTCTTTACTCTCTTATTTGAAAACTACATTCTCATTTCACATTTTTCATTTGCTTTTCCTACCCCTTCTTGTTTCTCTCTCCCCTGTGCAACTCAATGCTTCATCTGGGCATTCACATTTTGAGAAACTATCTCAAGGGAAGATCATGTCCAGATCCTAGCCTGTCACTCAAGGCTCTCTAGAATCTGGGTCCTTTCTGTTCTCCAAATTTGTTCCCAGCTATTCCCTTTCATGAATGCTCTACTCCAGGTGAACTAGGCATCTGCTCCCCCCAAAGGCTTACACATACCCACACCTGCACCCTGTGTCCATACATCAGACATCTTGGACCCACCACTGAAAACAAGCTTGCACAGGTGAAACAAGTCAGGTCGCATAGTCTCTTAACCTAGAGACCTAGCATAGGTGTCACCAGACAATTTCATAGGGAGAGCTTGAGAAATTATATCATTTTTTTTATTAAGGAGGCCAGGGTAAGAAATCCAGCAGACAAATAGCAAAGTCAGAAGGAAGGAGATGCCTTCTGTAATGGGTATGGGAAGAAGAGATCTGTCCCTGGGAAGGTACTCCCTGGAGGAGAAACAACACTGACTCAATCCAAGTAGGAAGTTTATGGGCTGCACGTTTCTCGGTTTCCCTCTGGAGTGGTTGATTCCTAATGTCAGTCATTAAGTCCCTGGTCCTCAAGGTGGCCAGTGGGGAGGAAGTGGGAGGAGATCATGCTGGACACTCAGTGGTGGTGCCCATGGAGTTTCTGACTCAGACTTTCCATCAAGTTACTCAAAATTGAGAGAAGCTCAAAAGGATCACATAGAAAGGATGGGGACCTTCTTAACATAGAAGAATGATTTCAGGTTAGTCCTTGAGTTGTGTTATCTCCTGGGAAAGGGACAGTGAGAGTGGAAAAGTCTCTCCCAGGACAAGGATAGGAAGGGGTGAAAAGTCCTTTCCTGGTGACTATCTAAGCAGGGGATGAAAAGATCTGGAGTTGGAGTCCAGGGTGAATTCCAGGGCAGACCATTGCATGTGACTGTCTCTAGTTGTGTGGAATGAAAAGGTAGGGTATCCCCTCAGACATTCCAGAGCTGATCTCAGTCAGAGGTGCCTGGCTCCAGCACCCTAAAGATAGGGATCAACATGCTGCCCCTGCCTGCCAGGTGACTGGTGACAGCTTCCCTCAACCCCTCCCACAGTGACAATAGTCTCTCTGACTGCTTTTGCTTTGGTGCCATAGACATAAACTGTTCCTACTTTGTCCAAATGAGGTATATGATTTTCAGAACTCTGGAGAATTATTATCTAAAACACCAGAGGATATGCTAGGATTTTGGCCGTCAGTATTCTGGGCCTGTACAGGAAAACTCTTTCTTTAGAACATTTAGAAAGAACATCCTTTATTTATTCAATGTGGAAACAGTCCTGAAATCCAAACTGGTGCTAGGATTCTGTGCCAGGTTATTACTGTGACAATTACTTAATATTCTCTGTGCTCACGATATCACTCCTTCCAGAAGATCTTTAGGGAAAACTTAGTTCAGTTTCTAGAAGGTTTTTGCTGAGCTGAAGATCACTGTGTGAATAATAATGCAGGCAACATGCTCATATTTGGAGGGGGAACAAGGTTAATGGTCAAACCCCGTGAGTATCTCTACTGAATCCATAATGAATGCTCTAATTTCAAAAGGAAGCTATAGCACTGAGCTCAGTTTTCTGTTTTCTCTACTAGATTTTATTTCTTATATTAATTCTAGTGATTATATGATATATATACATGGTATATGTACATGCGAAAATAGGCATATATGTAATTGTCTGGCACAGGAACAAATGTACTGGAGAAAAACAGATTCCTTATCCTTTTTGTCTAACCATTTGTGTCAGAAAGTCTGATTGTGTTAGACACAGGGTGGGTGAGCACTGGAGTGGGAGAATCCTTCTCTGGCAGCTTTGTCAGGATTACACCACTCCTTGCTGGCCTGGTCAGGAGGCAGCTTGGTCTAGAGGTGGAGGGATGAACTATTTAACCTCAGAAGAGCCCGACCATGCTGTGAATTGACCGCCATAATAAACAGTCTTCTCCGTCGCCTCTTTGGCCGGAGTCCCAGCTGGAGGAGCACGCCGGCCGGATTTGGGGATTGAAAGGGATTTCCTGATACACATTGGCCTGGTCGGTTTCTGTTAAGCTTTCTGTGACTGTGTAATGTTGGCAACAACCGTAAGCTGATTTGGGGATTGGGGACAAGTCTGGCAGTAAATCCAAGTGAGTCTTCATGTTAACTCTCTCAAACCTGTCTATGCAGTTTGAAATATCTCAGAAACTGCCTTAATGTTTGAAATGTCTAGTTATGGCTAGTGTTTTTGTCCTGTTCACCAAAGATGAACTCTTGCCTACCCCTCAATCAAAATAACTAAGCAGAGGAATCCAGAAGTGTGTGGTAGGCAGGCAGGCAGTTGGAGTATTAGACTGTTTTCTTGCAGAGTAAACAGGTTAGCCCATTCCGAAAAGGGCTGTCAAGGAGCACTGAGTGCTAAAGAAGGTGAGAAAGTGCAGCACATTTCGTGACCCCTATAGTCTGTCCTGCACCAGCCTCACCACGGGCCACTGGGAAATACTGTCTCTCTCTAGCCAAAGATGGGTCAAGTGCTGCTGGGGATTCTCAGGACTCAGGGCCATCCCAATGACCATGCTAGAGAATATCTCCCCACCATAGATTATCCAGAATGACTCAAACTGGCCGTATAACTCCTGCACCTCTTAGTTCTCATTATCTTAGAGCCTTATTGTGGATTTGCTAGCAGTAAGAGGGAAGAAGTTGATTTCATCCTAATTCTGGCCTTCCCAGAGAAGTTATTCTAAGAATCTTCAGGAGCATCTTAGAGACCACCTACCCTGTTCAGAATTTTGCTTCACAAACCAAATTGTGTTCCTAGCAGTGTGTGCTGTGGCTTTGGCTGGGGCTAGGAGCTGGGTCAGTGCTGGAGCTCCAGGCTTGGCAAGGCTCGAAGAGGAGAGTGGACCATACAACAGAGCCAAGGCACTCCGGGAAAGGCACCTTTGATAGGAGCACAAATGAATTTCTAAAGAGCTTCCATGTGCTAGCCCAGTAAGACTCTGCAGGGAGCAGTTCACCTTCACCTTTGCAGCTCTAAATATATTATAAGATGTATAGTAAAAAAGAATGGAAAATGTCAATTATGGTGCCAAAATGAAAAGAATGGGTATAAATATTGGACCACTTTTAATGTTAAGTTTATAAGATGTAAGCCTTTCAGAAGATCTCAGAATGTATTCATTAGGGTCAATGAGCTAACTATTTTGTCAGTGTTACTAGCATACACACTTCAAAGGAAAACCTAAAACGGACGGGGGGGAAGGACTAATGAAAGGTATAGCATAGTGGTCAAGAACATGAATTTTGGAATCAGACTGTTTGGGCAAATCCTAACTCTGCCATGTTCTAGATATGTGACCTTGAGCAGGGTACTTAATATCTTTATGCCTCATTTTTCTCATCTGTAATGACCAGCTGTCACATCCCAGCTCACTGAGATGTTTTGAGATTAAAAGAGTTAATGCCCATAGTAAGTCTTCAATACGTTTTTATTATTACTAGATCAGGTTGCCAGAAGGAAGGAAGGAAAAATAGAAATGATCCCCATTTACTGTTTTTGTAAAGTGCAGCATTAGAGTGTGACTCTAGAAACACAGGAAAACTAATCTTTGGGCAAGGGACAACTTTACAAGTAAAACCAGGTAGGTCTGAATGTTCCCACGTGAGCCACGAATGCCTACTATGTTCATTTTTTTGGTTAATCTCCTCTGCCTTTTCAACTTCCAACCAAAGACTCTTATTTTTAGGTTATATTTTCCTTTTATAAAAATAAGTAGAATGTGTGGAAAGTATGGCTAAGATGGTCTTTTCTAACCCATTTGGTTTTGGCTAGTGACAAAAAGAGTGGCAAATACAGCTGTTTATGCTTGTTAAAAAAAAAAAAGAGCAGCAAGGCTTGAGATGTGTTAGGTCTGGAATTTCTAGGCTAAGGCTGAGAGAATGGAAGTTTGGCTGACTTGGAAGAGATGAAACCATCAAATGTGGGTGGCTCACCAAAAATAAAGGTGATTTCACATAATAGTATACTTAAGCAGAAGCCACCCCCGTGACTAGAATTCTTCAAACATTATCTTCAGGCAGAAAATAGGTAGCGTGGAAATGGCACGCTTTTGTTTGAAAAAAAAATTGGAGAGAGAAAGGGGACTGTTGGTTGTTTGGATTTTTTGTTAGGAAACATGAAATACAGTACTTTTTATAGGATGGTTTTTAAAAGGTTATCACCAAGTAGGAGTCCAAATGTATAAAACATACCCCTGGTGAACTTTACGGAGGAAGAAGAAGAAGAAAATTTAGCAGAGTAGGAAAGTGTTTTTATACTGGGCAGAAACACTGTGTCAACTTCTGGGCTAAGCAACCTCGTCTTTGGGACTGGAACAAGACTCACCATTATTCCCCGTAAGTCCTTCACCACTTGAGAAAAAGCTCTTAATCTAAAATGACCAGCTCTCACATCCCAGACACCTAATGAATTTCTAAATGAGCTTGCATGTGTTAACCTGATAAGACTCTCCAGGGAGAAGGTCACCCTTACCTTCGCAGCTCTAAATGTAAGGCATGTGTTGTAAGAAAAACTGGGAAATGTCAACTGCAGTGCCAAAATGAAGAAAGTGGTTATAAATATTGGGCCTGTTTTAATGTTATATTTATAAAATGTAAGCCTTTCAGAAGAACTATCTCAGGGTACATTTATTAGTTTGTGTCTATACAGCACAATTGTCCAGTTAATTTGATTAATGTAGGTAGCTGATCCAGATATTTAGGCACTTCCTTGAGAAAACTTGGTGCTCCAAATTGCTTAAATTGACTGTCACATTACCTAAATAATTGCCAAATCTGTTTTACTTTGTGCTGTATAGACTCAGCCTAATAAAAACAAATGCTGTTGTGGTTTTTCCTCAGTCTGTCTCCACTCCACACAGAAAGTTTTCCTTCTACTAAACAGTGTCTCTTCCCACAAAGAAAAGATTCCCCAGCAAGCCATTTGACTTATTGCCACTGCTATTTTGCATTTATATGACTCCTTTCCTTGGAAGAGATTAAGATACTTTATACAACTTATTAGCTAAACAGATTGACAGCCTAATTGGAAAGAGAGAAACAGATTCTGAGTATCTTTTTGTGTCTGCGGTTCCTACCCCCCCATGCAGAACATTTGGTCAGACGACTCTTCAAGACAGCAATAAGACGGGAAGGTGGTCTCTGTTTGCGGTGCTGGGCTTCTCAGCTGCATGTAACAGGTTGTCACAGGAGGTAGAACAGTACTAAATAGGTCAGAGCAACTGACAGAGCCAGGAAAATTTCTTTCCCCTAAAAGTTGTGTGTACCCACAAAGCAGAGTGTGACTAATTTTGACATCAGCTGTTAGTTTGTGTCTACTCTTCTTGCCTTTGTTTTCAGACCCTTCCCCTCTCCGTCCTATCCCTTCCATCTCCAACTCCAGCATCTAACTCCTTGCTCTCTCCTTTGAATTCCTGGCTACTATGCCCATACACAGCACTGGCACCCTCACCACACACTGCTGCCTGCCTCTTTAGCCGTCACTTATATTTCTGAGCGGTTTCTTAGCTCCTTTAGTGATCCTCAAATCCTCCCTGAGGGTGGGCCCCAGCAGAGCCCCTGCAGGGGTGGAGGTGGCCGTCATGCAATATTGCTGCCTACTTGAAGGCTGGAGCTGGGGCCAGGATGAGGAAGAGCCCTGGAATGGAAGGTCTCAGATGGAATAAAGAATACCACAGCCTCCGTGACATGTGTGCCTGAATCCTCTCTCATGCCTAAGAAATTTAGCTTCCGCCTTGGGACCTGAGACATGTGGCTATGAAGAGGTGGCAGGGTTTTTGTAGTGGAGTGATCCATTGTGGACAGACGGGCTTTGGGGTGTGCTGCATCTTGGGTCCGGCACTCAAGTGATTGTTATGCCACGTAAGTGTGTCTTTTCTCCTTTCTGTGGGCAAATGTGTCTATAAATCATATAGAGGAGTTCTTCACACATAACACACACACACACACACACCCATTTCCCAGCTAATCACTGATGGGATACAATTTCTGGGTCTACCTACATAGCCAGTTGGACCATTAAGATGGTCAAATTCATTTTTAAAAATAACTCTGACTGGTTCCACTTAACACTGCCAAAAGCAAAGGGAAATTAGCATGTCATGGGAACCTAATCTATGCTTATTCACTGCTGTGGGAGGATAATCATTTCTTCTTCTCCCCTGGCATTCAGACCTCAGAATTAAGCTGACCTTTTCCATGCCTGTCTCTTCTGGCAGATTAAGAGGTATATCCACTAACTTTCTTACGGAAAACACACAAGACAGATATATTCTCCTTTAGTTTTCACTAAGAAAGCTTTTCTATTAGTTATTTTGACAATAAACTTCAGCTATCATGGCTCCTGCTATTTATGTTAATAATATCTTGGCTTGAACAATCATATTTTCCCCACATTACTCAAAATGCATTTCAGTCTGTAACCCACTGCACCACGACCAGTCCTTTTATCCCACAATGTTCTCTAATAAGGTAAATAGGGTCATACACCATCAAACATACTTCACAGACAGAAAAGCTGATGCACAAACAAGTTAAATAATTTCAGTCAAACCAAAAACAAAAAAAAAATCAGAACTGGGATTAGAGCTTGAGATTCCCTGCTTTCTTACAGTGAATTATCATCCTGAGCTGTCACTTTGTGCATTGCAAACATAATAAGCACAGGCCATAGGCATTTTCAGGAGATGAAACTTAACGAAAACAAAAACTGACTGTTTGATTGAATTGGTGCTTTAAATGTATCCCCAAATCTTCTTTGCTGTTGATAGTCATTTGGTGGCAGTGACAGGGAAAGAGCAGAGTGGCTTAGGAGGTTTTTGTTGGTCTCAGTATCACTGTGTCCTCCAATACCGACAAGCTCATCTTTGGGACTGGGACCAGATTGCAAGTCTTTCCAAGTAAGTACTGGAAACTAAGGAGCAATTTTGAAAAGGTGTTTTCTATACACAGCCAATCCATTTCTGTACATTCTCACAGTGCTGCAGGCCACCCTTCCCAGTGATGGATTCTGTAAGGGCCTTCCGCTTCTCTAGCTGCCTGCGTCCATGGCCCACAGGGTGCCATTTCTCACAGAAAGAACCCTGTATAAACCAAAACAATTTAGTCTGTATGTGAGCACCATGGTGCTGACTAAAATCGTATCAGCAGTGAAATTAAGACACTAGAGAGTCAGATGCATTATGACTCCAAACAAATGATCTGTTTCTTGCTTTTGCATTTTTATTTAAAATATCAGGGAAGGTGAAGCAAGTTCAGCTCCTCCAATTTGAAAACTGTTTATGAATTGTGCTTCCTTTACATGCAGAGAGGCCTAGACTGACTTTGGATGCTTAGTCATTTCATTTCATCATCTGCGTCTGGAATCTATAATGGTCAAGGGAATCAAAATGTAATTAAATGAGCAAATAATCTCCAATAGCCAATATTCCTACATTGTTTTATGTGCTTTGCTCTAGACTTTTTATCTGGGCTCTATCTCTAATAAGCTCCCCAGAAGGACAGTGAAGGTTTTTGTTAAGGTTTTTGTGTCTGTGTGGATAGCAACTATCAGTTGATCTGGGGCACTGGGACCAAGCTAATTATAAAGCCAGGTAAGACTCAGAGATGTGACTATGAGACACTAGTTGAATAATGCACAAAATGTAGCATACAAATTATATTTTTAAGAACAATCCAGCCTGCTGGAGACAATGCACTCTACCCAAGTGGGGTCTTCACTCCCAGTGGGAAGCCATGTCAGCCACCAACTCTTTTGTTTGGTCTAATTTCTTCCAGAATGAATAATGCTTAACTAGCCCTCTAAGAAAGCAGAACTAGGTTGTTAGGGAGTGTCGAACTCCCTCTGATATGGTTAGAATTCTTTCCTAAGAGTAGAAACAGCCTCATTCCATTGGAAAAGTAATTTCAAAGAAAAGGGAAATGGCCACAGTCAAAGACTGAAATTTTCAAAGGTGAAAAATAATGTGCATGCAGCTTCCCTGACATCCTTGCCCAGGTTGCTGTCCCAGGTGGAGAGCAGATGCCTGCAAAGCTCCTGGTCACTTGCTGGAATCTCCCAGGGTTCTGGGCCTTGGCACAAACCCCATAACAATGTAACTTAAAAGGCAGTGTCAGGGCATGTCAGGGGAATATGAAGGTTGGAGGGATACCTGGCAAGTCAGCTTTTGCAGCAGTGGGACTGAGCTGTCCTCACCCCATCCTGCCATGCCAACCACCACCACCCCCACTACCGAGGGTTAGTGTAAGGTTCTAAAGGACTGTGTGAACTATGGGGGTGGTGCAAACAAGCTCATCTTTGGGACTGGCACTCTGCTTTCTATCAAGCCAAGTACGTGAGTAATGGGCTTTGTCAGGTGGATTCTGTGTCCATGGCAAGTGGGAGGTTACCGCCAACCTTTGGTGAAAAGGAGGGTTGAGCTGTCATCCCTTATGTGCCCACGATATGGCAAGCTCTCAAAATTTCCCATTCTCCTGGATGGCACACCCCAGTCAGGGAAGAGGAAACATGCTAATTTTAAGATAAACCCCAAGGAAAAAAGACTATTGTGGGGAAATTGTTCTCATCCAAATGCTGCAGGCTTTCTGCTTCTGTGAACCCAATTTCTTGGCCATTTATCAGCTCTGGTCATACTTTACCTGTGTAGATAGAACCTCTGCTAACCTATTTATGCAATTCTGTGTCATCTGGTATAAGCACCTTCTTCTAGAGGCCATGTTTTATTTTTCTTCCAAAGGATACTGTAGAGCTACACTTGAGAAGCCAGGGAGAGCTAACCCCCTGGGGTAAGGGAGGGGAAAGAGGAGGTTTAGGGTAGGTTAGCTCAGTATGAGAACTGTGATCCATATAACGCCTTCCACTATTTCCTACATTTGCTTCCCTTTTGTTTTCTCTAGAATAAGTTCTTTTTGTTTGTCCTGGACACCTACTGCTCTCAGGCTGAGAGGAGAGAAATAAAATCAGTTTTGAACTCTTCCTCTTCAAGTATGAAGAATCAACAAGTCACAGAAATTTTGGGGATGAGATCAAGTCTCCTTGTCTCTCCAAGCTTAAAATTCTATTACTTAAGCTCTACTTTTAACCAAAAAAGTCAGTGACCTGGTATCACCATCTGGGATGCTCATTCCTTCCCTTTTCTCCAGATACTTAGTGCATACTAAATCCCAGCCAATGTGCAGCTTTGTGATAAAGGGGTTCTTGTGTGCCCTTGTCGCCTTAAGGATACAATCTTCTTTATAACAGAAAATGTTCACATCTTCCATTTATTTCAGGACGGGACTTTCTTAAGGTTGTGGGAGATGGTGTGTCATTATTCCCTACCCCTTCCTGACTGAAACAACATATGAGTCCATGGTGGAACTTCTGGGGGAAAAGATAGGACTGTTAGACTTTTGTTACTCTTCTCTCATGAAATATTTTCCTAGGCTATCACATAAGCACTATTGCACACTGAGAAGACTTCGAAATAACTTGACCAGTGAGTAGGGGACAGGACCCTGGAGTTTAGGTAGAATCTGGAGGTGAGTTCAGATGGCTCTGTAGCTGGAAATATCCCTGTGGATGTAGGAATGTATCCTCCTTTTAGACCTGTGTGTCTAAGGCTGAGTTCACACATGTGACAGCAAGAGTTGTTAACAAGTTATTTGATTCAGCTTTGGCAGATTTAAGCCTAGAAATGCAAAAGCGTTTTAAAGCTCATAAGTCTGGTCTTTTTAAAGGAGAACTGTTTTGCTTTATGTAGCAGAACCAATTTTTTCTTCCTATCATAAAAACCCAATTTCCAGAAACTCAGGGGGAAAAAAAAACCATAGAGAGTCCAACTGCCTCCTCGCCAGAGTGCCATGTGTTTGGTTGGGTTTCACTAAAGCTTTCAGTAAAGGCAGGAAATGCTGTGGTAATAACAATGCCAGGGTCTTCTTTGGAAATGGAACCCAGCTGGTTGTGAAGCCCAGTAAGTGGCCATGTTCTATTTATATTTGACCAAACAAGTCCTGCGTAGTAGAGATTTAATTTAATATGTGAACAAATATACCTCTTGAGAAATGACTTTTGCAAATTCATGAAACAGTCATGATTATTGAAAATAGAGTAATAATGATAAATAGATGTAAAATGAGACCATCCCAAATCACCTTTAATATGATAACTCAGCTCTTCTTTTTCCAGAGAGATATTGGGGCCATGAGTCATTTACAGCCACAGTATCTCTTAAATTATGTTCTGCAATGATTTGTGTGTTTACTGTGATTTTTTTCTGATAGAATTTGTCTTCCCTTGTATTATAAATGAGAACCTATCTCATTTTAAATGCTACTAATATTTATAAGGTACCTTCTTTGTCTCTTTTGTCTGCATATATATTTATTCTAAAAGATCTAATAGGAAACCCAAACATTGTCCCATTTTGACAAATGTCCACATCTAGTCTCATACATGTCAAATTTCACTGAAAACACAGCCTTACTATTCAAATGCAATGGGGGAACAAAAACAATTTAGAGATGAGTTGCCAATCCCAGATGGCTCTATAAACACCTGAAAGGAAATTCAGAGTGAAATAGAATGGTAAGCATGATGACAAGATTTTTGTTTAATGATCAGTTTTTCCATGGGGAGTAAAAATGTTTTAAACGTCCCTCGCTGGAAAGGAGGGGAATAAGGCATTCAGGAGCCTGGCCTTCCTGGGGGTGCTCCTGGGGTGTTGGTTCCCCCACGTTGCCATTGAGGGGACCACAGCACCCATCCAGAGGTCAGAGCAAAAATTAATAGTAAGAGGCAGGTGTCATCAAGTTGACTGACTGGGTTATTAAACCCTATAACAGGTTGTAACTGCAACTATGGGATGACCAACCCAAGGAACCTTAAAATAAGACAGTCTATTTTTAAGTGGTTTAGCTGTGGGAAATGCCAGAAGACAAAGAAATGAGCTAGATGACTCCATAAGTTTGTTTTAGATCTAGTAAATGTAACCATCCATGTTAACATTTTTTAAGACCGTTTTTTAAGACTTTGGGGTGAGGGAGACAATGAGGAGGAGGAAATGGGGCTTGGTTCTTTACGTGGCAAACAAGAATCCAGACAGGATTGATGGCAATGGCATACGGTTTCCATCTCTTGGTGGTGAGAGACCACATCCATGCACTGTAAAAGGAGAACATTTCCCAAAAAAACGGGATCCCTTTGGGTCAAAATAAGTTATCTCCACGACCCCAGCTCAGGTAGGGCTATAATGAGTGTAGCAAACATGTGCTTGACCTGAGGCAAAGTATCCTCACAGTTTGGTGGCATGGCTAATTCTGAAACTTAAGCCTCAGAGCCAGGGTGAGGTGCGGGCTCTGTGATGCAGTCCATCCCAGGTGGAAATTCAGATGTGTGTCCAAAGCAGCCCATTCCTGCCCCCATCCTTGCTTGGGCTCTGAAGAGTGGATTTCTAGTTCTGTGGCTATCTGCCAGGTATTTTTTACCTGCAGTAACAGAATTGTGTTTGATATCAGAAAGGAGTTTGTTGAATTGTTGCTGTTATAATTCACTCTCAGTGTCAAATGAGGTCATCCAATTTCCTCTCTACGCGTTTGCAATGAGCAGCATAAAATTCAAGCAGAACAACCAAGAGACACAGAGAAAGATGGCTGAGCAGATAATGAAGCCTGTTTATTATAGGAAAAGAGACAATATGGGAATCTGTTAAGTCCCATGAAGGTGAAATATTCATCAAGGAATGTGCAGGTTTCCCAAAAAGAGTCACTAGGAGTTTTTGTTATGATCCCAATCACAGTGTGAACAAAATTCTTACAAAGTCATCTTTGGAAAAGGAACACAACTTCATGTTCTCCCCAGTAAGTGCTGTTCATGTGTTTTTCTGATATTTACTCCCATTGAGTTAAAAGTGTTGTGAGTGTTGGGTGGGAAAGTTTCTTAGGCTCTAAGACGTGTGGGTGGCCTCTGGGACCTGGGCCCTTCTTCTCTTACAGAGACCTGGTCCTCAGACTTTCCACAGCTTAGCAAATACCAAATTCTCCCCCTCTAGTGCTGGGAAAGTTGCTGCCAGTGTTCTACCTAAATATCAATTATCTTTTTCATTGTTTATCTATTGTGAAGAATAAAAAATCGTGAAACTTCATCCAGAATTCATTTTCAAGTCTTTCCCCCAGGCTTGTCCCCAGTGGACTTTGTTTGGAGAAAATGTTAAACCCAGTGTGATTTTTGGCTCCAACTAAATTGATTTTGGAAATGACCCCAGCGTACCCATGACCCCTCTCCTTCCACCCTTCATAAAAGATCTGCTTTGCTCTCTTTGGACTCTGCTGAGGTTCCTGGCTCTGATGCCCCATGCTCTCTCATTTCCCTTGTTCCAGGGATGGGTGTGAGATTACTTTTTTAGGAGCTACTTTAATGTCAGAGACAACAAAAATGGTATGCAGCCAAGAGCTACATCTTGTGTTGAGCCTTCTCACCCTGTGCCATTTTCTGAATCCTTTTCTTCATTTAGGAGAAGTGGCCACTCCATTTTATTTCTAGTACAGCAAAGAATTCATCATGAGTACAGAAACAGGGGTTTCCTTTGGAATATTTTTCACAGGCTAACAATAAGCTGGAAGTTTGCAGGCAGTTCAGAAATGCATTCTTGGGCCACAACTCCATGTGTAGAAGCTCTTATCAGCAGGGTAGACAGGCAAAGCCAGAGACATTTTGACTATAGCATACTTTGTAGAGGCTCAAGAAGGGAGCAAAGACGTGGTAAGGAAAAACAAAACCTATGGTTAAGTGGAGAGATTTCTGGATGATTCTACCAGGGAAGAGGATTAACAAGAAGAAACTTCCAGGGAAAATACTGAGGCCAGTCATTCAGGGTTTTTGTTATGGAGGCAATCACTGTGAGAATTCAGGAAACAGGCAGTTTGTCTTTGGAAAGGGCACGAGACTCTCTGTGATTGCAAGTAAGTGTTCCTGGCCATCCCTAATTTTGATCAACAATGGCTCCTTCCCTTGAATGATTTTTTCAGTGTACCTAGGAATGCATTAGCCCTCAAGAAAGGTCTGTTAGGAGCTGGGCCGTTAGTGTTGAGCAGACAGATCAGCAGTTTACTCTGTTGTAATTCAAAAGCCAACCAGACAGTCATGGCAAGCGCAGACCGGGCCCTGCACTGTGCCTTGGCCTCAGTACCTCCAGCCTGTTCTGACCACACATCCTGGCCCAGTTCCTGCCTCTGATCCCAGGAGATCAAAGCCCTAGCACAGAGAACCTCAGATGCCTTAGCCTAGGGGAGCACAGAAGGGCTTGTCCAAGAGCCATTTTTAAATACATTGTGGGTTTCTATTTGATATTATTATTAATTTTAATTTGGACAAGTAATACATAAAAATGTCTCACTGTAAACCATTAAAATTACAGATAAAGCCACCTTGACCCATTCCTTCAATATCAGCTTCCTCCCCCAAAGTGACCACTGAGACTGGTTTGCTGTATTGTGATGAGTTTTTCTGTGGAGTATGTTGATGTGAAATCCCATCTGCAACTAGGGAATCTTAAGTGGGCAAAGGGCCCAGTCTGCAGGATTTCAATTACATATAAGGAACAGTTGCTTGGATGTAAGGGCTATTAGCTAAAGGAAAGCTTTTCAAAACTAGGAGCTCTTAAAAGCTAGGCAGGTCTTTGGTCAGAAAACACCTTGGCTGAAGACAGGAGGACAGACTAGATAACTTCTGAAAGACCAGCCCAGACTCTGAGGGATGGTCCATTCCATGGCAAGCCTCGGTAATTCCCTTCTCTTTTGCCTATTGTCTGGTTTTTGTTATAGTCTGAGCTTTTGTCAGAGTTGCTCCTGTGTTGTGAGTGATCTGATTTTTCTCAGCATCTTCAGGGTTTTTGCAAACAAAGGAAACTCTGTGCATACTCTAGCATTGGGAGTTACCAACTCATTTTTGGGAAGAGCACCAAACTCTTGGTCACACCAAGTAAGTTCTTCTTTCTGGCTAATTATTCTTCCCAACAAGCCCATCTTCCATCATGCAGAAGCTGTCAAAACACAGGTGTTGTTTTCTTTGCTTGGTTTGTGTTGGGTAGTTCGTGATACCAGTTGAAAACAAGGTTATTAACGCACATATGCCCTGGGGTATTATACTTAGGCTTTTAATACCCACGTAGTCTCTCCCTGAGAAACTATGTGAACCTTCACAAGGAGGAAGGTCCAAGAAAAGTAGGGGGAAAAAAGGCAGGAATTGGATGAAAATAGACAAAGGGCCTGCAGGAATACAAACAAGACAGGATCCCAGGAGATGGAGCACTAGCCACTTTGAGTGAATTTCCCAAGAGGCACTCCTGCCAGGGCTGGTTTTTCGAGCACAGTTACAGCAAATAGAATCAGGCTGGGGAGTTGGTAGTTATTAGTATTCCTCCCACGTTATAACCTAATTACAAGGAGGTTGTTGTGGCCATGGGCAGTCATCTCGGGTTTTGTTTTCCTGCTTGCCTTCCCCACCTCCACCTGTCTTCCTAGAGGCCCCAGTCAAGGTTATTGCAATAGCACTGCACACTGTGTACCAGCAATGCAGGCAAATTAACCTTTGGGGATGGGATTACACTCACTGTGAAGCCAAGTAAGTTGTGTTCTTCTTCACCTGGGCCTTCAGGGGCAATCAATCAAATCATTAGTTTGAAAACTACTTTAATCCTGTGCATCTGCTTGGGTTCTTTATTAATGTTATTTCCCCAGGCCAAAGAGAGTTGGTTCTCTTCTCTGCTTTAAAATGAGATGTGAGTGCATGTATACACACACGTGCATGCACACCCTTGCTCTAGCTCATGCTGAGGGGTTCTCAGGAGCATATACAACACTTTGAAAGAATAGAGATACAAATAATAATTCAGCCAACAAGGATGTCAGAAGGACCTCCAGAGGACTCAGTGTCCACCACCACTGACCAGGCTTCCTAGCAGGATTCTTGGCCAGATGGGATGTGCTCTGGCACTACCAGATGGTCTAGGGTGGGAAACTCCTCAGCCTCTTTCTGTAATCAATTCCAAAATTTAGCCACCCTTGCTGCCAGAAAGTACTTTCTTACATCTAACTTTGATCCCCCTGCTGCCATTTAAATCTGTTTGAAAAGAACCACTAGAACTCTGTGCATCTGGTTCTGGTGGTTCTTTTCATTGAGAATAAAATATCTGCCATAGAATGTGAGGCTGAGCACTGAGGACACTTCTGCAGCCCCTCTGAGATGCCATGCTGTCCCCTGTGTACATTTTGAGCTTGAGTAATTACAGATTAGTCAGTATAGCATGAGCTTTTGAGATGGAAAAACCTGAATTCAAGCCCTTGCTCCACTATTTAACTAGCTGTGTGACCATGGGCAAGTTACATAACCTCTCTGAGCCTCAGTTCCCCCATCCATAAAATGAAAGTAAAAATATACCTACCCTGTTGAGTTACTGTAAGGATCAAATGAAATAATGCAGCTAAAGTATTTAGCATAGTGCTGAGAACTTAGAAAAATCTCATTAAACCCTAGCTATTAATAATAATGATAAACATCATCTCTAACACACAGTGGAGCTTTTGTTTCGCCCCTCGGGCTCGTCTGTCAAGGCTCTGTCATGCATCAGGAGCAGAGCTGGAATGGGGGGGAGGATGGAGAATGTCAGCCTGTTCTATGAAATTCTCCACCTGGGATTTGAAAGTGGAAATAGAAAAAATTCTGACTAATTTGAATACAAAATCATCCAAGTGTCAGAGGCAGGGGGGAGATTTCTGCAGAGAGCTGTGTGGCTGTGGCTCTCGAGGCTCCATGCAAACCCCAGGAGCAGGGATGTGGTTCACAGGACAGCAGGGCAAGTGTTGCAGAAACTGGAACCTCGTACCACCCCATCAGCAAGCTGACCCCAGTATGACATCCTCCAAAGTGGCCTGAGCCCTTCCCAAGAGATGGGCTCCCCATGTGGAAAGGCAGCGACATAGGGAAGAGGGGAGCTTCCTGGGGAAGGTCCTTCTACTCTTCAGGGTAGTGCAGCTCATGAGAGAGATGACTCCTGAGGAGAGCTACTAAATGAAACTCTCAAACCTAGAGATGGAGGATCAGTAATGTTTGTGGAGGCAAAATGGGGCAGTTTATTTCAGAGAAAAGAGGTTGAAGTTAGGGTAGGAGCTGAGTCATATCTAAACCTGGGAAAGGAAGCATTAGACAGAAGATGGAGGGGCTCACACTCCAGCTCCACCAGGATTCAGACCGCAGGACATGGCTAATATTGCAAGAAGGGAGTTAGGTTAGTGCTAAAACCTTTCTAATAAGTTTTTGAACAGTGAAAATGAGCTGTCAGGAGTAGTTGCCAGGGCACTTTCTCTGGAGGGTTTTTGAAAGGAGATAGACACCCTCCTATCAGGGGTGATTGCAGTGCAGCCTTGCCTCAAGGCAGGAGGAGAAATGAGAACCTCTTAAAGCTTCTCCCCAGTCCCCAAAGCCTCTCTCCATGAAAAGACTCAAGCTCATTAATGCAGAGCTGCATCCTGCGGGACACAGAGGGTTGCAGGGTTAAGTTTTGGAATCTTTGCCTGTTTGGTCCCAAACTCCCTTTGTTCTCAGGACTTGACAGGACAAGGGGGCTGGCTTTTTCACTCTAAAGCCAAAAACACAGGTTCTGGGTTCTGGGTTGTTGTGGTGTTCAGATACCGTGGCATGTGGGGAGGAAGCTCTAGGGGGTTTTTCCTGAGCCCAGAAGCACTGTGGGAATCACTATGCCCAGAATATGATCTTCAGTCCTGGAACCAGATTGTCTGTGCTGCCCTGTAAGTACAGTTAAGTGGGAAGAGGAAATGTGTCCAATGTTCAGCATGGGGATAAGCTGGAGGGCCTTGAGACCAGGGGTCCACTGTGACCTCAGGAGCAGTGATAGAGAGGGAGGTAGAGAGGGAGTGTGGAACAGAACCGTGAGTTCAGTAAGGAGTGGAGGGGCTCACTTATTCAGGGAGGAAAAGCGCAAACCTGTATGAATTACACTGAAGGAAATACATTGGAAGTTCCCTTCTCAGGAGGGCTTTGTGTAGGGGAAAGCTGAGCTGGCAGGTTTTTGATGCTGAGATAATCACTGTGTGAAAGGACAAGGCTTCTCCTTTATCTTTGGGAAAGGGACAAGGCTGCTTGTCAAGCCAAGTAAGTGACGTATAATTTAAATTGTGTGTTGAGTATGATTATCTCCAAGAGGAAAACCTGCTATCTTCTCCACGGGGGCCTCCTTGCGTAAGAAGGACATTAAAGGGGTTGAGCAGAACAAAGCCCAGGACCCTGTCACCTTCATCATCCTCGAAAGGGCTCTGGGAGGAATGGAGAGGAACAAACCCACCAGGACCCCACCAATAACCTGGACTTGGGATCCGTCCACTCTGTCAGACTTCCAATAAGTAAAACCTCTGATGGCAAGATGTTCTCAGAAGGAGACTCTAACGTAGTTATCCCCACTTGATAGATTTAAAAACTGAGGTAAGGAGAGGCCAGTGATTAATACTGTTCCAATAGGAACAGAACCCAAGGATCCTGAAATCGTTTTTCCACTGGACTTGTGAATCCAAAACACCAGGCTATTTAGATGAGAGGGTAACAGTTGTAATCAGCTGGTTTTTGAGCTGCAGTGGTGCTGAGGACTGGAGTTAGTCTTAGGCAAACTCCTAGGCTGGTGGATTTCTATCCCTGCAGAGTCTAGAGCTGGCGCTCAGGCTTCATTAACCCCAGTGGTGCCGCTCTCTGGCCCTGCTGCCTGAAAGTGCAGCTCTTGGCACACCTCATCTTCAGTATCTTCAGGGAAATTAGAAGAGAAGGGGGAAAGCTTATATCTCGTATCATGCAGTTGCCTCATTTTGTAGCAAGATTGTTTCCCCACGAGCAGTTTGTCTTCATTTAGCAGCTGTCTTCTCTGGGGAAGCCATTTTGTAGAGGTGTTTGTCACAGTGTGACAACTGGTGGCTGGGAAAAATTGAATTTTGGAGCAGGGACCCAGGTTGTGGTCACCCCAGGTAAGCCTGATTCCCTGGAGCCTCACCTGCCCTTAATTTTAACCCCTGCATGCTAAGTATTTCTAGCTGAGACTGTGAGAAACACATTTGAAAGGAAGCCATTTCCCCAAACAGCAGTACCCAGACCCGTTAAGCAAAAATGAGAGATCAGTTTGTTGTTAAATAGAAACATTTTCAGATAAATAGGAATTCTCATTATTCTCCATCAGTCCCCTGTGTGAATACCGTTATTCCCCTTATAAGGAAAAAAGTTACAATAAGAAGTATAGCCATGATTCACGTTGTGGTGTGGGAGCGATCTGTGGATTTGGAGGTGGAGGATTAGAAATGTGTTCAGGCAGATTGGATGTGTTTTTGACAGGATATGTAACACAGTGTGAATTATAACCAGGGAGGAAAGCTTATCTTTGGACAGGGAACCGAGTTATCTGTGAAGCCCAGTAAGTATAAAATTGTATCCCTGGATTAAGCAATGTTTGTGGATTAAGGGCTGATTTAGACCCAATTATACACTATATGAAGAATGTTTACAAAGGGGAATGAGTGTCAAATAGGAGGTCAAAATTCTCCCTGGCTAGGATCTGACATCTCGGTGCAAAATGGGCCATGTAAGGGTGTATCTGGGACTTGCTCCTAAATGTACGTGTTGGGACTAAACTGTATGACTGATGCAGATCATAGCCCCGGATTTGTGCAGTAATTGGTGACAAGATTTCTAATTCCTTAACAAGCCCTCTAAGGCATGATTCTCTTTGGCTGAGATTATGTCAATTTATAGAGGGAAGGAAACTTGTAAATAATAATCATTGACCAAAATAAATATGATTAGTCTCTCCCAAAGTCTGAAAATCACATTTTAAATAAGTTTATTCATAAGTGCTGAGAGACATTTTCTGTTTCTGAGACTTTAGGCCAAAAATTTATACAACATAGCCTCATGGAGCAAGGAGACACTTTAAAATCTTCCTTTCTGACTGTCTCCATTTGTGAGAAAACTGGGACTCAGGGAAGAGACTGATCACGTCCTTACAACCAGTCTGTGGACGAGCTAAGACTGGTCCTTAAATCTCCAGTTTGTCAAGCCTGTCAGTTTGCTCAAATCTGAAGTTCGAAGAGTCTGCAAGATTCATCTGACAAATATTTTTATGCATCTGCTCTATGCCAGGCTCAGTGTTCTGACCAGGGATCCAGCAGGAAATAAACTCAATGTGATGTTGCCCTCAAGGGACTTATATTCTGGAGGGGGATCCCACTTTTTCTCCCAGATGTGACAATGCACACCCTAGTCCCTCTTGGGCATGACCCTTTTATCCATCCCTACTACCTTAGGAAATATTAAAATTGATTTTTGGGGCAGTTTTAAAGTCCTTTAGCGGATAAATCAACATAGAGACTGCTTTAGAGTCAAGAGAAAGGAAATGGCCCAAAAGTAAAGTGGAAAACTAGCAATTTCCCTGATAATTGATCATTATAAAATTATTTTATCAATATGAAACTAGTGGCTAAGTTAACTGGACAATGTCAGCTCTATACCTACCTCATTTAGATTCTGCAGACTCAGCCTAAGGAGTATTCAAGAATTTGGGCAGTTTTGTGGTGGCATAATCCAGTCATGCCCACAACAGAGGAGAAATATTCTTTGTTCTGGGCTTTACAAGTTTCCTTAGATGAATATATCCAAATGCTGGTTTGACATCTAAAATCAGACAGCACTTACTCTACATATATATTGAAAACATACATCATTGTGTAGTGGAAAGTGGTAATAAAAGATCCCCTAAAAGAAAACGGGATTAAAAAGACAAAGAAGGATTTATTTAGGATTTGTAGATAGTCAATTTGGTTCCTCCAGACCAAACCTAGATTGACAGTGACACAGGCCTAATTCATAAGGCAACCAACTGCCAACTCTTTACTCAGTGCCCTGCCAACCTGGCCTATTTGATCTGGTTTTTGTTGTTGGGCATATCACAGTGTTTCTTCTGGTTCAAGCTGGCAACTGACCTTTGGATCCGGGACCCAATTGACTGTTGTACCTGGTAGGCCGCCACAATTAAATACTATTTGCACTGATTTATTAGTCTATAAATGTATTATGTACATGTAACTTCATGGGCCTGGGGTTGAAAATGGGTAGAGACACTAACAATGCATACTGGAAAGGGTAAAGTGAGAAGAGAAATATGTATCAGAGACAAAGAAGAGAAAGAGAAGCCTTTTTGCTAAGTTTAAACAGGAGTTTATGAAAATGACTAGAGAAGAATCCATCCTAACCTAAAAGAATTGCTGAATAATGGGAGCAGATTCCATAAAGGGAACTTCTGCTTCTGATAACATTTGCACTAGGAGCAGACCATATGCTACAACGTGGTTTTACCAGGAACTATCTTAAACCAAGTCTAGTTGGCCAGCTACATTTCTAGCCTATTCTAGCTTATTTCCACATAAGTCTTTAAACACAAAGGTGCCTATTTAAGATATTCAAATGAGGCTCTATTTCTGTAGCTCTCTGGTGCCCTTCCAGCAAAGCACTCCTATAACACATTGCTTATCATTTCTACAAGCAAGAACAAGTAAGCCCCTTGCCCTCCAAAACTGCGTAAGTATTATAATTACTTGGCTTAGACTGAAGTCACCTCTATTTTATTTCTCATAACTGTGTTCATTTGTTGAGATTTGTTTAAATCCAAACTGTGTGGGCGTCTAACTGTTGGCACTGAGGTTTCCTTTCTCTTGAAATTGTCAGCAAAATATTTTGCCCATAAATAATGTTTCATCTAGACTTGCAAATGACAGCCAACAGCAGCCTCTTTTTTCTTTTTTTTCCCCATGAAGGGAATATGCAGGCAGGAAGCGAAAAAAAAACCCAAAATGTAGAGTTTCACTGTGGAGTCTGGGAGGGGAATGTCAATGTGGATATTAAAATACAGTTGGTCATAAAAGGTAGGGACTTTGCCAAATAGGCTATAGTAATCTTGTTAGATCATACATATAGAATACAGCTGGGTAGCTGCTGTGGTTCAGGATGTCCTTGAGAGAAGCTCAGGTCTAGTTGTAAAGTACAACCCAGACCCAGGCACAGAGTCTGGAAGAGAAGCTTTCAGATAGCCCTGAAACTAAAGGCAGAATAGGAATTTTCCTCTTAGTTACGTCCACCTGAGGGGAATTTTCATTTATAATTAGGAACAGAAAAAGGTAAAGAGCATTTACTTGTGGTGTCCTTGTTTCAAATATTGTGTGCATCCAGCACGGAGGACACAAGAATGAACCCAAGCAGAAAACCAAAGAAAAGAAATCGATAAAACTACTGAAGAAAACCAGTTGCCCTTATCTTGCCTGTCTCTGATAATGAATGTGTCTTCTCAGCTCATTCCTCACTTTGGTTCTCAGATTTCCTACGGAATTAGCAAGGAAGTGGTGGGGTTGAGTCAGTCTTGGCCTAACTTGGTTAGTCATCTCTGGATAACACATCTCCCTTTTAGGAAGTCCCAGAGGACTTTTTGTAATGCTAGTGAACATGGTGTACAACTTCAACAGATTTTACTTTGGATCTGGGACCCAACTCAATGTAAAACCAAGTAAGTTGTAGTTGCCTACAAGAAAAAGTTACCAACATATTATACTAAATTCCTCTTGTCAGTTTGTGTTTGAGTTCTTTTATTTTGTGTTCTGGGTCCCCACTCATAACATTTTATTATTCCTTATTCATATGTTTGAACAGATATAAAATGTAATAAACAAATCCCATGATTCTGTAAACATTCTGAAACTGCCAACTATGCTCTTGGGATGTTATCCTATATAAGGAAAATATCCCAGATTAAACTGTTGCTACTTGACAAAAGAACGTTTGGGTATAATTTAAAGTACCTATGAATGTCTAGGATTTCAGAGAGAAGACATACAAATTAAAATTGTATGTATTTTTAAAAGATGAAAAGAATTAGATAGCCTTGGTAATACTCTAGTAACTAACATTTATTGAACACTTGCAATGTGCAAAGCCCCTTTCCTACCTTAACTCAATCTGACCCTCCTACCAACCCTCTGGGATAGGTATTATCATCCCCACTTTCACAGATGAGGAAACTGCGTAAAAGTTAAAAACAAAGCAAAGAGGTTGAAATAACTACCCAAGAGCTCATAGCAGATGAGGGACAGAGCCAGTCCTGTCCCTTAACCAAGGTCTTGACCAGGTTTATGTAGGGAGACCTAGCACTGTGGCTCTAATAACTACAAGCTCAGCTTTGGAGCTGGAACCACAGTAACTGTAAGAGCAAGTAAGTAAAAAGGAAAAATGCAGAAAAATTTTAGGCAAAATGGTAGATACGTTTGTGAACTATTTCACCTGGGAAGTGCAGTGGTCAGTAACTAAATTCCAAAAGCTTTCTCAGTGTGCATTAGAACTGTAACCTTTCTACCCCTCTTGTCTCCCTCACCTCCTCTTTCACCCCAAAATGGCTCTTCTCCTCAGGTACACCTTCACAGTGATTCATTTGTTGAGGGCACGGTCTTCATGGTCAGATAAAAACTGAACCAACTATCTGAAATTATCTCATGTCTCTAAAATAGGTGAGAGGATATTGCTGAACTGTATTAAGAAGAGAGAGAACTCTTTTCAAATATTTTAAGAGCTGCTATATAGACCCAGGAAGGGGTTTGTACAGAGGCAAAATCAAAACCAGCAGGTAAAAGGAGACGTGTCCAAGCCTCCTGTACAACCTGTCTGAACAAGTAGAACTGTGCTGCAGGGGAAAGGCTGCTTTGTGAAGGACAGATCTCTTCTTCCTTGGAGAGCTTCACATTGGGTCCTTAAGGCTAACCATCAGGATGTTGCAGAAGGGATTTCTATGCCATTTTGGATATTACACTGAATAACCTCTGGGCTCCCTTTCAACTCTAAATACTAAGATCCTGTGACTCAAGCCTGGAGATTTAAAGTGAGCTCAGACCTTCTTCTTATTATTTTGATAGCCAAAGAAATAGTTCATCAAATTATTCATGAGCTAAAGCCTACTTGGGGTTTTTACACCTAGAAGATGGTGGGGTATGATTTCCCAGTGCAGTAAATGGGAAAATAAAAGGAGATATCAGGGAGGAAAAAAAGGAAGAAGAGATAAAGGGAATGCCTGCAGGGAGGACCAGAGGTGGAATGAGGGAGTGGGGTGGTCTTGCAGAGGACAGACCTAGCCTATCAGAGTTTCCACAACGTCAGCTTTGGAAAGGGATGCAAACGTAATGTCAATCCAAGTAAGTGAGCCGCCTTTTATACTGGGAAATAGGGCCAGGGGAGTGAAGTTCCTTTCAATTCAAACACTCTCAAAAGGATGTGTAATTGCTTTCTGATGGGAGGGAACTCTGAAGGTAGAAAGACTATTGTTACCACAGATTATTTGTCCCTTGAGATACAGCCTCTGAGGACTGATTGTCCAGTTTAGACTGCCAGCTGCACAAGAAAAAGACTTAACACCACTTAAAGAAGATGGAGGTGAATTTTCAACCCTATGCCCAAAGCAGGGGGGAAAGAACATTGGGAACATCAGGGCCAGGTTCATGTAAAGGGGACCAGCACTGTGTCGACAGAGGCTCAACTGTGGGGAGGCTGTACTTTGGAAAAGGAACTCAGCTGACTGTATGGCCTGGTGAGTGGGTCATTTTCTACTCGGGGAAACGTTACAATGAAGAAATTGAAAAAGGAGATGAATGAATTTCTTTAGTCTTGAAACTAAAGAAATATATATGTTGCCCCTCCTGGAGAACCCATCTCCCCATGTGGACTGGGGTGGGGAAGCAGAGGGAAGGCCAAAACAACTGAGAGTCCCTATTAGAAACCCAAGAATCCAACAGGAAACTGTGATGGTCCCTGCTAGAACATGCACAGCATCCCAAAACACCTGTCCTGGTCCACACCCAACACCTGGGGAAGGATATGGCTCTCCACCCAGAATGGGCAAGCCAAACTGGTGGACAGCTTTACAAGGTTTATTTTTGTTGGGTCCTGTGATTCTTGGCCATATCCCTGTCAGAGGATCCATTGGCTGCTGCACTCCTTTCTTACTGAGAATAATGACCTCTCCAGGGTACTCTGTAAACTTTCCCCAAGAAGCCTACTCACCCCCTTCCTTAGTGCAAGCCTCACCAATGGATGGGCTCTAGAATATCTAGAGGGAGTCTGGGTCTGAAACTTTGATCAAAGAAAGTAAAGCTGATCCAGAGAGCAGAGCAGGCATGGCAGCTGAAAGGGCCTGGGTGGACCCAGGATTAAAGTATCCATCATCGCTTTGGGGCCTTTCCTAGGCACCAAATTGTATGGAGAGACCCTGTTAGCAAGTGCATGCATGTGTATGAGTCAGTTCATCCAGTATTTCTATTCTGAATGTATGACAGCCTGACCCTGAAAGTTCCCAGAGTTTATAGGACTTCCTAGTCTCAGGGAAAAAAAAGGGCCTTTCGAGTTAAAAATGTCCAAATGGGCCCCTGAATGAGGTTATGGTCTAGAGTTATTACCCTAACTCACAGAACCAGGTCCAAAGAGCCAAAGCAGAGTAGTGAATAACTATATGAATGGGTTAGAACCAATATGTGCCCACCTACAAGCATTCCAGCTCTATGAAGAGGATACAGCGCTAGGAGATAGGATTACCCTGAACATTGCAACCCCCTTCACATTTCCAAGGCCATAGAGAATGTCCTCTGTCAGATATCTATCGAGTGTGATTTCCTTGGTCCCTGTGGTTTGTGCTGAGCCTCAAATCATTGTGTGACCAACTCTGCAACGAACAAGCTAACTTTTGGAAGTGGAACCAAGGTGCTCGTTAAGCCAAGTAAGCACGGGGACTTGAGCCACAATTGAGCCCAGTCATCAGTTTTAAATCGAGTGTGCTGTGTTGGCCCAGATTAATGTCTTGAACTTGCCTTAGAAGTGTTTACTGTTGCTCTTATGCATAAACACATGTGTATGTACAAATTCAGCATAGGTAAAGGATATTGCTATCTTGAGGTTTTCTAGGGTCTATTTTCTTAAAAGAAGGAAAACAATAAAGGTATTTTTCTTATTTCTTCACATATCTTATTTGATTGTCCCAAGAGGCAGAAGAAGGTGGAAAGGGGTGATTCTCTTCATTCAGAGTAGTAAAGTGATTTGAACACAGTCACAATAGCAGAGCAAGGACTCGCATTTTCTAAGGATCAAAATATTGCTGCCGGTACCAGACTGCAGCCCCTATAACCATTTTTCTGATTTATTTCCTCTGGCCCTCATTTGTCCCAATTAATGTTAACTGTAATATTGGTAATCCTTATCTCCTGGTTCACAGAAAGTGTGTGAGGATTAAAAAGACACTGCTCTGAAAAGGATTGGAGCTGGAGGGTTTTTTTCGAGGGGGGAGAATTATTTTGTTGATGATATTGTCTCTTTCACTGAGGGAGGGCTAACAAGGGGCTTGCACTTGAAAGGCAAGGTGATATGATCAACACATGAATGTGTACAAAATAAATCATTAAGGCATTCAACTAGGAGCCAAAAGACAGCATGGACCCCAGCTCAGCCACTCCTAACTACGTAGCCATGAGATTACTCGAGCTCTGTAAGCCTCGGTTCACTTATAACACGGACAGTATGATTCCATCCCTATGTCAAGGGATTCTATGAGACTCAAATGAGATAATATATGTGAAATCTCTGTGAAAAGTATGGGTGGTCAGATGATTCATGATTTTTAAAAGTGACATTTTATGAAAAATTCCATTTGAGGGTAAACTTAAAGGTGAACATGTTTAATGGACTTTGGCTATGGCAGAGAAAGGGCTGAATTTGGATATAAGGTAGACCTTTCTAATTATGAGAAAAAAAGAACATGAGAATTGGTGGCCAAGACTTTCCCTGGAGATCTTCAAAGCACAGAGAAATGTGTAAGGCTGGGAAATTATAGTAAATGGTTTCCGAGGATTTCTACCCTTGCTAAGTATGTGAGCTTAAAATTTTTCTTGAGTTTACCTAGATGTGTGCTTAGTGTTGGATTAGATTTCAGCCAAGCAAAAGAACCCTGGGAGAATTCCTGTGCTTGAAAATGAAGCGCCCTTTGGTTTTTGTGGTGAAATGGATCACTGTGGGGTTTTCAAGCTCCCAAAAGCTGGTTTTTGGAAGGGGGACCATGTTAAAGGTGGATCTCAGTAAGTATTGCCATACATTCTGCATTCAATTAGCTATTGAGACAAGTAACAAGCTTTTTTGGAAATCTAAGTGGACTGCCAGATGTTCTCAATTTATCCAGATTTCATGGGGAGCAAAGTACTCTCCATGCCTTCCCCATCTTAACTAGAAGAGCTCATTCTTCCAGGAAATAGTTGACATTGTTGGCAAGCTTAATAGGGAAGCAGAGTGGAAGACATCTCCTTAGTTCAGTGGCCAGTTCCATCAGCAGAAGCTGCTCTGAGATGCCAACACCTTTTCTTGCAGCTGGTGTACACTTACAACCTCAATAACCTCAATGGCCAGTGCCACAGTTTCCTTGCCCAGATAACATCCCAAAGTCACTCTAGAAGAATCTCTGCCTTACTTTATATTTTCCAAACAAGAATTTACTACATCTAGTACTTCAGCAGGGAGAAGGCATGCGCTAAATGTTCATGTTGACACTCTGATTTGGAGCCAGGCTTTGCTCTTTGAGCCCCTTAATCTGTTTATCTGTAAACAGAGGTGATGATTAACTCCTCCATGCCTGGACTTCACTGCAGACATCACCTCAGAGAGGCCTTTCCTGCTCAGCCAATCTAACAAGCCATCAAACACAGCCACTGCCTGGTTGCTTTCTATCCTGTTAGCCTGATTTTAATCCACACGCTTTTATCACTTGACATTATATTATCTATGTATTTGTTTATTGTTTGCCTCCTCCTAAACCGTAAGTGCCATGAGGACAGGGACAGCGTCTGAGTGGCTCTGTGTCCTCAGTACCCAGTGCAATGCCTTACACGTCATCGGGGTGTTCAGTGAATAGTCACTGTGTGAATAAAGGACCTACTACCAGCTGCCCCTCCTTCTTATGAAATTACAGAGCTTTGTTATTGCAGACCCAAACACTGGAAACCCACTGAGATCCTTGCCAAGGGCAAAGGCAGAATGCAAGCTTCCATTGTTTGTAGTTGTGTCCTGGTGGGTGTGAGTGAGCAGGTACATGAGGTATTTGCAGGGCCTCATTTCACTGTGTCTACCAGGTGGGAAATGCATTGATCTTTGGGAAGGGCACCACCGTATCAGTGAGTCCCAGTAAGTATCTGGTAATTATTTATTGATCATCATGCTTATACTTATCCTGTGGTCTTATATTGCATGTATGACTAAATATCTCCTTAATCTTTAAGTCAAAGAGTATTGGAATTTAATGATGAAAATCATTACAACAAAATGAAAAATGGGTGCTGTCCCCCACCCCTAATACTCCAGCCATATCGCATGTCCCACTCCTTGCTCACAAAAATGTTTTAAATGAGGTGATGAAAGGAAGACTGCCTACCAGGATATGCGCAGTTTGCCAAGCACTGGCAAAATGAGATCAGGTGCAGCTGTTGATTCCTGAGTAAAAATGGGGATCAGAGCAATACCCTTTGACCAGTAAAACAAGATTACTTGGTGGAATTATGCAAATCGTTTTGAAAGAAGTAAGTGTCAGAGTTGTCTAGAGAATGTCACTTGGACTCTTTTCAGGCTTTCCACCACAGCAATTGTACCACTACTATTGTGCCCTGACAAGAGGCTTTCACGGGCTTAGTTCCATGGCTTAGTCTTTATTCTAGTATCAAAAAGAGGGAATCCCAACCAGAGCGCCCAGGAGGGAGGATAGATGCATGATAATCACATTAATCTATTATCAAGGTAGCTCGGGCATTTTTGTGAGACAGCACAGTGCCGTGATTTATAACACACTCATCTTTGGGAGTGGGGCAAGATTATCCATAAAACTTGGTGAGCAGGCAAAATGTCACTGAAGTAGGAGGCTTAATGTGGCTACTGAAGCCCACCAAACTCACTACAGAATTTGTAAGGCCCAAGTGTTGAGAAATTAATGGTTTATGAAGATTTAAGTGCATTCTGATGTAGAAAGAAATGTTAAAGTAATGGCACAGAGGACAGAAAGCTAGCTGTGGAGAAAAAATAGTCATGTAGATGAACCAAAAATAACAGACTGAAACAGCCCAGAGAGTTGATCCCGAAGAAAAAGAAAGTTTGGCTGAACGCTGCCAATTCTCTTATACCTGCCTTGAATAGTGCCTCCGGGGCACGGTTACTTTATCTGTAAAATGAAAGCATTTGATATCACCTGCTAAGTTATTCTAAAGATAAAATAAGCCAAGGTATGTGAAAGAGTTTTGTAAATTCTTAAATGCTATACACATGTAAAATATTATTATTTGTTCATAGAACAAAAAGAGCTAGGTCAGATCATATAATTCTTTTAACATGAAATGAATATGTAGGTTCTTAGTAAAATAGCTATTTTCATGTGGATCTGTAGGCACAGGCACTGGGGAAAAAAGCACTCTCTCTTCTACTCAAGGGTAGTGACTTGGATGCTACCCACATGAAAATGGCAGGGGGGAAGCCATTTTGTAAAGGCCTGCGTTACAGTGTGAATTCTGGGAGTTACCAGAAAATTACCTTTGGAACTGGAACAAAGCTTCAAGTCATCCCAAGTGAGTCCAATATCCTAAGCATCTCCTCTTTTTTGTTTTGTCTGCTCTCTGATTGTAACATTTGGAGCTCATAATGGGATATAATGGGCCTGCTTTTTTATGGCTGTTTTCAGGAGATTTAAATAAAGGGATTATATAAGGAGCCCTCATCCACCTCTTAACATTTTAATAGTATTGTTTCATCCAATTTATGTTCATTTTTAATATTAAAAAAAAAAGCTAAAACATTGCCTGTGAGGACAATGGAAAATAATCAATTTGCAAACAATAACTAAGGAGAACACAAATGGTGCTTTTTACCAAACTTGAAGCACGGTGAATGTCCTTTAATCAAAGGGACACCTGGCTTTGGGGCAGACCAGGACTCAAGTGAGTAATAAGGCTACCATGGAGTCATTGAGCTTGTAAAACAAACTAACTTGGGGGAGCAGGAAGCTGCCACTCATCCTGACCTGGATGCTATTCCATGAAGTTTCAGATCAATTGAAGTTAAAATTAGGGCTGATACTATGTCAAGAGTCGAAAAATTGATAACTATAATGGAAATGAAAGAATGGCTAGTTACAGTTATTGGATAAATAGAGTTGAAAATCAGGAGTTTGATGGTGATAGACCCAGAGATGTGGGTAGATAGAGACTTTGTTTTAAGTGTTGCATAGTAAATACCCCAAATTTGAGTCAAATGGCCTGTGTGCTATGTGTAATGTGAAAAGAAAGTAATATGTAGCCCCCTTTGTAGGTGAAAGGGCCACATCGGTAGGCCTTAGATATGAGAAAGATGTGTGGGCTTGTGGATGTTTTTGGCTGACCACGAAACACTGTGGGAAAGATGGAGGCTATAAATGGACCTTCAGGAGTGGGACCAGACTCCTGGTCAGGCCTGGTGAGTAAGGTATCAGAGGGGTAACAGAAAGATTGAGGGTAAAATGTCTCTATGTCTCAAGAAATGATTGTGTAATGGAAGATGAGCTGGAGTTTTTTGGGATCACTATTCCTTGAGTTCTGATGTCTGGTTCTAGCAAAAGAATTAACTCCAGTATAGCTGTAATCCCCTCTAGAAGGAACAAGGAGGAGGGTTCTCCTGTCCCCTAAGAGCACCTCCTGAGATATATCTGCCCTCTGCCAAGAATGTCTTGTAGCCAGGATATTTGTCTTGTTAGCAGTGCTGGCCCAACCTGCTCAGCCTCAGAGCACTCCTCATCCACAAAATAAGGATAATGGCACAGTTGTGGCCCAGAGGTAACATAATATATGTAGATTGTTAACCCACTTGGTGCATACTAAGTTCTCCATGAATGATAGTTTTCTTTCCCTGTTCCTAAGCAGATCATGGGCTGAAAAGCCCAACACTTCAGGCCATTTTTGTATAGGGGTTGGCTATAGAGTGACTACAGGATACAACAAACTCACCTTTGGGAAGGGGACTATGCTTCTAGTCTCTCCAGGTAAACATTGACCACCCCACCCTTGTTTTATGAGGTTTAAGGCTTCTACATGTATTATATCATCCTTGGATTGCATCATACTTGTTTTATCAGTTGACCTTCTGTGAATTTAAGATTGAACCTCCATGGGCTCTTCATTTAAAAATGATAATAGCTAACAGAAGAGTTGGAAATAACAGTAGAACTAATTCACTAGGTCATATTGGAGTACAGACTAATACCCTAGACGATTAGGGCAAACATAGTTTCTCCAGAAATAGACTAGCTTCCTGTTTAAAGCCTAGACTGTGGTCTCTCCCCCAGGAATCTTCATATTCCTCTAACCCTCTGTATCCCAAATTTAGCTATGAAGTCTTAGATAATCTGCGACACATACAGCTACAGAAATCTTTTATTACCGAGGATATCTACCTATTAAAACTGAAAGATCTTTGAGAACAGCGACTCTTTTATATCCTGGGAGGTGTCTAATAGGGTCCTTTACAAAAGCAAGTGCTTGATAAATGCTTGTTTAACTGAAATTAAACACCCAAAGAAATCAAGTTTCCAGGCCAAAGGGAAGAAGAGAATAAAGTCCATGGCACAGTACATTCAAGCGTGTGGTGGGAAGGGAGAAACACTGGATTGAGAATCAAATAGAGCCGTGTTTCAGTCTCTGCTACCAACTAGCAATATAACTTAGAGCAGATCTCTTGCATGCAAGCCTCAGTTTCCTCATCTACAAATGGAGAAGGGGGTTCAGATGACCCCTCTGGCCCCTTAGCACCAACATTCTATGAACTTATCCCATGGGAGGAGGGCTTTTTTCTCATATGAATAAGTCTAATAGCTATATTAAATCTTGAGTATTTTCTAACTCATTAGGGTAAATCAAGAAAAGGGGTAAAGTGGCAGAGGGAGTTTATGAGCTTGTGAGTTATAGAAAATGCAGCGTGAGGGCACTTTGGACATCACTGGATCATAGAACTTTAGCTCTGAGAGGAAGCTTAGAAATCAGCCAGTTCAGACTTCTTTATTTTCCAATAAGGAAATTAAGACGCAGAGACATTGGTTGATCTTCCCAATGTCGTAAAGTCAATGAGAACTAGGACTGGACTAGAACCGGGGGGTCTCGGTCCTGGAGCCGTGTTCTGTGACTGTTGTTTGGTGAACTAACCTTCTGGTAGGTAGGAGGTGTAAGATATGTTCACAAACAGGAAAAAAACCAAATGGGTTTTACTAGGGGAGTAGGAAAAAGTGCTTCTTAATATTGGCACCCTACTATAGGCTCTCTGGACCTGCTCCCCAGTTGTCATATAAAAATGGAAGGAGAAGGAAATGGCTCATTTTGTCACAGTGCAAATCACTGTGGGAAATACTGGAGGCTTCAAAGTTATCTTTGGGACAGGAACGAGACTGTTTGTTGACCCAAGTAAGTTCCATGAAATAACTTGATTTATGTTACAGTTTAGGTACATCTGTTTTCCTTGATTCTTTTTCTTTTTGGGGGGAGGAGGGAACATGGTTTTTCTGCTATTTAAATAAGAAGATAGGTGGCAGTAATAATTTTGCATTATATAGTGTCCATAGGGGTCATTCTTACAAGAAACACGTAACAAACACTAAGTAAGTGTGTGTGGATAAAACTTTCCTAGGTCCTGTCTAGAACTGAAACTATAATTATATAAATGATTTTTTCAACCTGATTATTAGTGATGTCTTTTATATAATCCACTATATACAAAGCAGAATCTTCTGTTGGGTTCTGCCATATTTTTTGCCATCTTCCAATCATCTTAGGAAAATGAAAGTGAAATAGTAAAATCATATGCCTCCTACCACTTTGGTGCATGCATGCAGACACAGTAGCATCCTTAGTAACTAACTTGTGTGTGCCTGAGGAAGCCCAGATGATGGCCCAGTTACAAGGTGCCATTTTGTATAGAGTTATGTCAGAGTGTGAACACAGGCTTTCAGAAACTCATATTTGGAACTGGCACCCAACTTCTGGTCAGCCCAAGTAAGTCAGATCTCCAGAAATGTGTAGCCCCACCCTTCGTATTGGGCTTACATTTATATATTTATATTTATAGTATTTACTCTGGTCTATAATAGATTATTATTACTACTATTTTGTTATTATTAATCATAATAAGGCTGCTAACTTGGAGTACACATTTTCTGCCATATTATTCTTTTTACCCTTTAAGGAAAATCTCTGTCAAGATATAAGGAGAAAAATGTTTGTGTTTCCTTTGAGTCAAGTTTCTTATTCATTTAGTTCCCATCTCTCTGCTGAGGGTTAATATGAACCCCACAATGCTTTGGTTTTTATACTGCATCCTCATTACCTCTCTTAGAAATGTTTCTTTGATTTTTCCTTGCCTAAGCACTTAGATTTTGCAGCTCACATTTACCCGGAGTATACTTAGCTTTTAACCTCTCCCAAAACTGGCCTCCTTGTCCCAGTAATTATGCACAGTAAAAGTCAGTTCAACTCAGTAAATGAGTATTGAGTATCATCAACAAACCAGGGACCATAGTTGGTTTAAAAAGAAAGAAACAAAGAAAAAAAAAAGAAGCCTAAGATATGGCCCCTGATCTCAAGAACTTCCAGTGTTATCAGAGAACAAGCACTCATAATGAAAAGCCTAACAATTTATATGTGCATGTGCCAAGATGGGGCAGGAGTTGGGGGGACAGGGAGCCCTGATGGCTGGAGACTGGACAAGGATGACAAAAACAGGCCACATTCCCTGGCAGAGGACAAGCACGATTCTACCCCATATGTTTCTAGAAAAGGATTCGAATCTGTTCTATGCGGCAATGTTTGACTTTCTTGAGGACAAAAAGCCCCCTTGGCAGTTAGCATCCTTAGCAAGGTGAGAAGAGAAACAGAAATGAGTCAGGCATGAGTCACCCAGGACTCTCGCTCAGCTCTGAGAGGACGCAGTGACTCTGAGTCATGCCGAGGCATGTTTGTAGCATGTGCCCCAGAACAGTGTGCTGGAAATGCTCTTGCTCCTACTCTTTCTGGCAAAGTGGGAAATACGTTTTGCATATGGCCCCATAGGCAAAATGGTGCTTCTTCTCAAGCATGGCAGATGAGGTGGGAAAATGCCCGCCTGCTCCCTGGTATCTTTAGAAATACTCACACCCACCCAGCCTATGTAGGAGGCAGTGTTTTTCACAAAGTTTTGTAAAGGCTCTGTATTTCCCAGAGGAGAATACCCAGAGGCTACGTTTGTTGACAGACATGATAAGAAAAATGAAGGCTGGGGGCAGCAATGGGGGCTGGTGCTGTGTGCACCCACTGGGGGACTCCCTCAAGTCCTCACACCACACATTACAGGGAAAATTTAAACTTTAGGATCAGCCTTGCAGGATTTCCAGATCCTAGAGCTACTGTGAAGGGTGTGTGTCCTCCACGAAAGGGTGGGCAAAACCAGGACGTTTTTGTAATACACTAACCCAGAACATGAACATGGGAACAACAGACTCACTTTTGGGAAGGGAACCCAAATGGCAGTCATACCAAGTAAGTGAGCCAGGATCCTCCTGCACAAATGGCCCCCTCCACCCCACCCACCCTTGTCCCTACCCTCATGCTGGACAACCTCTTATCATATTTCCATGGGAGTGGGGGAGAACATGCCATTCATTAATGCCACACCTAAGGATCCTAGATGGTCACTGCCCCAAATCTTTGCCTGCCCCTGGTTTCTTGCCTCCCCTCTGTCAGCATCTCCACTGACCACACTCCCATTCTCTGCATAAAGCTGCCCCTAATCTTCCCTGAGGCTGGATTTCGAGTTGAACAGAGGATCACAGAAGTGAGACATCTTGCTCTTGTTACAGGGGACCCTGAGGCCCAGGGTCTAACATCTGTCCAAGGCCGTGTTGATGGTCAGTGCAGAGCGGTGTCAGGGGCCCCAACCCCTCACTCCTGTGCCAAGTTCAGTGGAGCCACGCAGCTCTTTGCTAAGTGACCCTCAAACCCAGTGTGAGATAAGCTGAGTGTCAGCAGTGCTCGTGGGCCTGGGAACCCAGGGCTGAGTTTCCGCCTCAGCCCAGGCTGTGATTTCCCCTGAGTCTTAGCTTTCACATCTCTGAAGTAGGCAGCCTGGTCTCTGATTTCCTCTCATCTTTCAAAAAGTTTATAGAAATTATTGTGGTTTTTTTCTCTGCAGTCCTAGAGTTTCACACAGGCAGCTCCCTGTCTGAGTCAAGGTCATTAGAAATAAAGGAATCAAAGGGCTTTGGATGCATTGGCCTAATTCCAGGTAGTAAAGAGGGAAGGATAAAAGCGCAAATCTCAGGAAGGGCCTGAATCCTGCCTGCTCACATCCCTGCCCCTAGGCACCAAGACTTGGGGGCTCTGAAGACAGTGGTGCCACTCTGGGAGCATTGGCCAGTATTTCCCAGGATTGTTGCCCTAACACTACTGGCACCATCCGTAGAGGGCAGTCATATGAGACAGATTTTACCAAAGGCTTTCCTTGCTGTGTGCATCAGGAGGAAACCACCAACTTACATTTGGAAGAGGGACCAGTCATGTTGTTCATCCCTGTGAGTAGCATAGAAACGATCAAGGGAAATGTTGTCAACAGACTGTGTTATGGAAGGATATCACAATAGTGAAAGAGTTGGTGGTGTGGTCTGCTCTGTCGTTAAAGGAGTCCTTTGTTGCCCGGGAGTAACTATCAGTGTGTTAGTTAATTATGTGTGTTAATCATGAAATGATTGAGGCTGTGCTGGACAAGGGTTTTGCACAATGTTTTCAGAAGAAAAATCCCCAAGTTTTGAGAAAAGACTTCACTCTTGGTTAGGTTTCTGAGACAGAACTTTCTTCTTGGCAGCCAGAACTTAGGCTCTGCCCCTCACCCCTATGGCTGAGACTCTGTCACCACATCCCCCCGGATCCATAGGCTATCTTCCCCCAGATTACAGCATACCAACCAGAGTGCCAGCTGAGGCCCTCTGGGGTGCTGGAATGGGTGGAGCAGGAATGGGCTTCCTCTGGCTGCAAGAAGCCTCATCATTTCCCCTAATGTAAAGCAAGGCTGGGAATTGTCCTAATATGAGCTACTATTTACTTAGTGCCTGACATGTGCCAGTGACCATGCTCTGTTCTTAATACAAGTTCTCATTCAATGCTGACATCCATCCTAATGATAGGTGGCTGGTATTAGGCCCTTTTTACAGATGAGGAAACAGAGGGTTGGAGTAAGTAACTTGCCCAAGATCATATAGCTAGGAATAACAGAGCTAGAGTTTTATGCAAATCTATTTCATTCTAGGGCCTTATTATTAACCATGCCACTACGCTGCTACCACCAAGCCTCCTACATTCAGTGAAGGAAGACCCCACACCTAAAAGGCCACCTATGTGGCCCTTTGTTTGCCCATTCTGAGTCTTCTCACTATAGTGGCCATGGCATGGTGACTCAACATTTCTGAAGAGATCAGTAAAGTTGTTGGATTGGGTTGGCAGGATACAGGTATGGTAGGGAGAAAAGGAGGACTTAGGGGGATTGTATATGGGGCGTAAATTTACATGGAAAGAGAAATTCATCATCAAAATCATGGAACAGATTTAGAAGCTTTGTTTCCTAAGAGAGAAGGCCGTGAGCATGTGAGGCATCATGGGCAGCTGCCCCAGGTGGCAGAGGGCAGGTATTTATACTGCATTGTACCAGAGTGTGGACATAGGCAGCAAAACACTTTTGGGAGTGGAACAAGACTTCAAGTGCAGCCACATAAGTGCCTGAACTTAGGCTCTGGCCAAAGACATAGTAAGTCCCTACTCTGCTTTCTTAGATGGTGAATCTGTACTTCCTGAACTAATTTTTCATATTTCTTCATGAGGCTTGAATGTCTTGAAATTTGAGTTCCCAGCCACTGGCTTAATAGTAGTTTGTTTTCTAATGGTTGTTATTGCCAATGGGAATTGGCCTTTTCATCATTACAGAGACAGACTCTTTTGCTGTTTCTAGATTCCCTTGAGACAAAAGATCTTTAACAGAAAAGAAACTGTGACTGATTGTGCCAAAGGATTTATTTTTGTTACCATTTGGTTTTCATGAAAGGTGATGAATTAAACTTCCCCAAAGACTCCGGGCATTGGACACACTCAAAATTCCATGTCCAATTGAGAGAGAGAGGAAAAACTTAAAGCCTAAATAATGCCATAAAAATAATAAAAAGTTTAGAAAATAGAAGCATGCAGAAGTTAAAGGAGAAATGAAATAGTCCTAATAAAAGAAGGTAGCAGGACTGCATTAGAAATGAATTAAAATATTTAAAGGGTTTATGCATTCAACAAATATTTATTGAACAACTATTTTATTCCAAGCACTATGCTAGATGTAAGGAAGGAAAGGAAGCAGAGGAAAGGAGGGAAGGAAAGAAGAGAAAGGAGGGATGGAAGGAAGGAAGGGAGGGAGAGAGGAAATTAGGGAGGAAGGGAGGGAAGAAAGTAAAATGTAGAGTCTCTGCCATCCAGGAGCTCAGGGTGTAAATAGACAATTACAGCCCAGTGACGCCATGTTATAGCAGAGGTACATACAAGTTGCAACGGGAGCACGATGGAAGGCGTGCTTAACCTCCTACCCTAATTGCCTGGTACTTATATGCATCCTCCAGCACCTTAAGCTTGGTGAGGGCAGGACCCTCTCTCATTCACCCTCACACCTCTACAACTCAGCACAATGCCTGGCACATAGATGTCACCAAACAAATGATTGTGAAAAAGATGTCTTCTGGCTAGGAGAGTCAGGGAAGGCTTGGGTGGAAGGGTAATTACTGTACAAAACATATTGGTTTAGACATTAACAAGCATTCTCTAACAGAGAGAGTTATTAGACCTCAAAACTGGGAAATTACAGAATCCATCCAAATGTACGTGGGTGGGAGGAAGCCTCTCTCTCGAGGGAAGAGCGCCTCTGTATTTATCTGTTCCTTCGTGTGCTTCACCAAAGCCTCTTCCCTGCCATGGGTTCAGGCTGGATTTAGAAAGCCTGAAATCTGTCATACTTCTCAAGAACCAGAGTTCAGAAGCAAAAGGATTATAACATCTGTGATAGGGAAGCAGCACAAATGAGTTTTGGCAGCAAAAAGGAAAGAAATCTGATGATAAATATATGAACTCTATGTCTCTACTTTAGAGACCACCCCGGAAATAGTTGTTTGTTCTAAGGAAACTTTTCTTCATTAGGACTAGAATCATCTTTGAAATACATAGCTCCAAGATGTGTTAGGAAGGTGAATGGAAAGAAGACCAAAAATTCACATTTGGGAAAGGCTTTCAAGTTGCCCTTGTTCCTAGAGGGAAACCCTGCAAAGTGTTAGGGCAGTGTGGATCCTGCACCTCAGCTGCATCTGGATCTGCCCTGAAGCTGTTCCCAACAGTGGCAGGAGCATTTGCTGCACAACTGCCTAGGTGTTCAGCAATTGCCAAAATAAAATGAAGCTATTTCATGACGACTGGAAAGAAATAATCAGCATCAATGAGGCTCCTAATTGTGCCTGCAGGAGCAGGTAGAAGGAATTAAGAACTGGTGGTGAGAATTTTCTCTCTTGTCAGGGAAAAGTTGACTTGGGGGAGCCTAGAAGTCAGACACAGGCGGTGGAGAATCCCTGCCAGGCTGGGCATGCCCAGGTTAGAGTTCTTGTAAAGCACCCTCCCGGTGTGTGTCGTCTGGTAGCTTCAATAAGCTGATTTTTGGAGCAGGGACCAGGCTGGCCGTGTACCCATGTGAGTATGACCACACAAATGACCAGGGCAAGAACCAACAACTTGTCTATGAGAAAACAGGCAATGATTTATAGCAGATTTGGGAATATATGAAGCACTCATTTTCCCTTTCTACAAGCTCTCTTGGTGACTTAAAATGTTCCCATTTCTCATATTAAAAACAGAAGTGCCAAGAGCCAATTGAGTAAATGAAAATCTGACCAGAATAATTTACAGAAACATAAAAAGAGTTCCAGATACCCGGTGCTTTCAAGCGAAGCTGATAATATCAGCACCAGATAATCTGAACATTCAGTAAATTAGCTAAGTGCCCTTGGGGGAAAGAGATGAGTTAATGGCAAACACAAATTCTCTTTTATTGCAGCAGGTAGCTAAATTCCCTGGATTGTCTAATGAGTATGGTACGGGGATACCTGTTCAAAGAATCTTCCTATCTGGAGTCTAGTAGTTTTGAACCCTCTCCTAAGGGTAAAAGTGACCCTGACCCATATCTGAATGGCAAGTAAACCACATGAAATAACAAGGTATGGAGGCAGCAATGTGTAGGGAGGCCCACGGACCTGGGGAAAATTCTGACTCTACTCTCACCAGCTGTATTCAATAAAGCCCCCACTTTCTTAGCAGCAAAATGACAATGACTACATCATAATCACATAAGATAATGTCCAGAATATAAAAAGTATTCAATAAGTAGTAGCTTTTCTAAAACATTACTACTATAATTATTATTATCAAGGCTTTTCTATACTAAAGTTTACATTATCATAAAAAGAAAGGGGAATTGTTTCCTTGGGAAATAGGAGATCTAAGAAACAAAGACCCACTGAGCCTTTTAGAATGGTGCTCTGAGACCCGAGTGGGTTCCAGCAGATTAGCATCAGGAATGTTATCGCAAAGACCTTACCCACAGTGGGGGTACAGCAGTGGTACCACGCTAATGTTTGGATCAGGGACCAGACTGAGCATCTGGCCAAGTAAGTAGAGTGGGTCAAATGTGAAAACTATTTTTTCTTTGTCCAAGATGCTGACTTGAGCCCAGGTATTTTCCTCTGTAGGATCCCAAATGGTTCTTTCCACTCATTCCCAGAAAATCCTCCCATTCAGCATTCAGTGCTCTAGAGACATTATCCTTGGGCTGGGACCTTAGGAATCATGAGACAGGTGATGTGCAAGTCGTCCTGCACCTTCCACAAGAGTACCCAAGATACTGCTGCCCTGAACAGGGGTTTTTGTTCTACTGAATTCTTGGTTTATTGAAATCACAACTTCAGCCCAGGGCACCACAGCAGAATGGGACAGGAGGAAAAGGACTGTACATACCAGAGAAAAATTTCAATACAAAACAGCAGGCCTAACTCTTAGGAGTGTGATTCTCCTGTCCTTAAATAGGAGAGAAGTGTTTCTCCTATATAAGTAGTAGGTGGTAGGTAAGTCCCAGGAGTTTCTATAATGGTGTCACCTTTGGTGTGAATACTGGAGGAATGAGTGGTAAACTCACATTTGGGAAAGGGACTCAAGTGTCCATTATATCTGGTGAGTCATCCCAGGCGGCACCATTTGCAAACCCATGGGCCAGTGTCAGTAAATCTTTTCCAAGGGATATTAGTTACTACTATGGTGAGGCTAACTGTGGATGTTATAACTAATTGTTTTACAAAGGCCTGGGAAGGGAAAATGCATCACTATCAATCTTGAATATTTGTGTTTCCCTAGGTTAAATATGTTAAAATTTGGCTTTAATCATTCAACAGGTATTTTTAAATGCCTCCTATGTGGCTATCACTCTATAAAAGGTTAGACTGAGTGTGAAATCTAAGGTAGATGTCTCACCTATCCCCAAATAGCCAAAGGTACAGAGCTATTGTAAATTAAGCAAACTGAAAGCTATTTTAGTATTAACCAATTGATGATATCAGTGAGCACAATAGAGATTCAGAGGGATAGGGTCCTGGCTGGAAAGCTAGCCTAGATGGAGAAAGTTTTATATGGTACAAAGTATTCTTTGGGCCCTGAAGGATGGGTAAGGTCTGTAAGGGCAAAGAAAGGAAAAAAGCAGAGTTCGAAGTATAAGAACAACAAGAAGGAAGGCGTGATCTTGGGAATGAACAAGGCACATGCATTTTGGCCTAAGTAAACACATCTGATAATAAAGTTGGATGGAGAGCATAGGAAAGAAGATGTCTTCTTAGACAATGGAGAAAAGGAGTACTAGAGCATTCAAGAGAATATAGAAATCAGGGCCAGGGCCAGCCACTGGGAAGCTGAGACTCCAGTTTAGAAATGCAGACCAGACGTGAAGGTGAGAGGATCCAGCTGTGATGTAGGGGCCTCCCCTCTCCTTCGGTCCTCAGTGGGCTCAAAGAGGGGTTACCCCATGCCTCAGAGAAGGAGAAACCCAGGGGTTTCTGTAATGGAGATATTGGGAGTGGGATGCAGGTCTTGCCTCCCCGTTGCAGTTTGGGAAAGGAACCAGCGTTTCCATTACTCTCGGTAAGTCTGCCCATGCTTACTGTTTCCGACACCCAGCAGAGCCTCAGTGGGACTCAGAGTCAGTGTCACTCACTCTCATTTCTGGGTTCCTGGTACTTAACTACAGAGCACAGAATTATTGGTAAAGGAATTTTCAATCACTGCTCTGCCCTTGGGGATCTAAAGTACTAGAGCATTCAGACGTGCTTCTGCACTTAGTTTTGAATTAAAATGACAGGTTAGGGTCTAGAATAGCTGAACTTCCACATTGAAAAATCTATCAGTCTTGCTAAGGCTACATTCTGATATCATCAGTGGTAGGATGTGTTTTTCTTAGTTGGGTGAAATAGGATGTCTCTCCCCACAGGGCTCTGGTAGATGGACCCCTAAAGACCTCCAAATTAAAAGTGGCTCATTTCTTATTTTCAGACAAAAAGATAAGGTTGTGCTAAAGGTACATGAGGATGAAAGTAACAGGGGACTAAAAAATATTAAGTACCTCTAACTCAGCTCCTGTGTCACCTCTCATTGTGTGGCACTGTGCTTTCTGGACCAACACTGCCCAACAGAACTTTCCAAGACAATGGGAATGTTCTGTCAATCTGCACTGTCCAGTACAGTAGCCACCAGCTGCATGTGGCTATTGAGCTCTCGAAATGAAATTTTCATTTTTGATTGAATTTTGAGTTTTATTTAGTCTTGGTTAATTTTCAATTAAATAGCCACATGTAGCTAGAGACTATCAGGTTGGTCTAGAACTTCTCCAGTCTGACACCCACTGGCCCCAAGGATTGAGTGTATGTTTAACTAGGACTCAAAGTTGGGCTCCTGGCCCCCACAGCAACCCCCTTTCCCCTCTAAAGCCAAACTCTGTCCTGCAGCACCTGATCCACTGCCTTCGCCTCAAGGCCACATTCTCTCAGCACTTCTACCCTCTTCCATGTCCCCTCTGCAGCCCCACCCAAGACCCCCCACTGATGACTGATAACCCCCTGGAATGTGTCAGTGGAGCTAACCCTGTCTCTCCCCTCCCAGTAAAGAAATTATGCCTTAGGGCCTTTCAGGCTGCCCAGGTATGTGGAGGTCCGAGGGGAGCAGGCAGAATCCTTCCAGGCCAGAGCTCTGGATGTCTCTCCCACCTGACTGTGGGGCCTACCGCCTGCTCTGCAGCTCTGGGTCCAGCCCCATGCTGCAGGCAGCTCTACCTTGACCAGTATCCCAAGGACATACCTAGGGCTGATTTCTTTGGTTTTTATCCGGCTGGATGTCCACATTGCCAAGGCCACCCTGGCTGGCTCAGCAAGTGGGGTGCACCGCCAGGGTCTGAGAAACCTTGTGTGCATGTGAGGAGCTTTGGGAGCAGAGAACCACTGGGGGGGGGGGGGGCGCAGGAAGTTCTAATCCCAACCCTCTGGAAACTCTCTGGGTGGCCCATGTGCTAATCCTCCCAGCAAACCTCTGCTTCCTCTAAAGGCAGGAGGTTGGAAAGAATAAACAATGACAGCCACATTAAAAGCACAAAGTCTACAGAAATACTAAAGAATGAGTCTCAGCACTAAGGAAATGCTTCTAGCAGCTCCTGCTTCCTGGGGCTGAAAAGTAGAAACTGTGAGTCTGTGTTACTCAGCAGCACTTGTTCATGGCAATACCCTGGCAGCATTAGTAGCTCTGTTCAGTGCTTTACAGTTTATTAAATGTATTTACATGAAGAAACTCTCATTTGTTCCTCAGAATAGCCTGGTTAGGAAGGTGGATGAGGCAACATCTTCATTTTACACACGAAATTCCTGAGCTTCACAAGCTGATATATCTAGTATTTAACTAGATTACTATTTGGTAGAGCCAGGTCTTGGACACAGGTGTCCTGATTTGTAGTCCAAAACTTTTATCAATGAGAGAGAAATCTGGTGATGTGATAGATTTTCCACTTTAATGCCAGCATATCATAAACCTCTGATTCCTGCCAATACCCAGCCCAAGTGGAGGAGACCACTCCAGATTCCAAGATGTATGGTTTGCTTTGCTGGGCCTTTTTTCTATGCTTGCCTTTGCCCTGCCAGAGCTGTGTTGTTTACTAAGCTTGCTGAGGTTTTGAAGAAGTTCCTATTAAGTAGAAGAACAGCAATATCATTAAATAGCCCTGCTTTTCTGGTTTCCTTGACCGGCAGGCAGGACCTGGCAAAGAATGTTCACTGAGAGCCTGGCCTATTGGCCAGGATTGATGGCTTGTGCCTGTCCCTGGGTCCCAGTCTGTCATGAGCAGCTGGTTTCTAAAATATTATTTCCCATATAAAGCCTGAGCCCATGACTTTCCAGCCCCACAGGGCCCCACTCTGTTCATCACTGGCATCTGGACTCTGGTCTGGGTTGGAGCAAAGAGGGAAACGAGCATCTCCTGACCTTTGTCCTCTTGGCCCACAGATATCAAGGACCCTGACCCCGCTGTGTACGAGCTGAAAGACTCTAAATTCGGGAACACCTCCATCTGTCTATTCACCGATTTTGATTCTAAAAGAAATGTGTCCCAAGTCCCAGTCAAGGAATCTGAAGTGTTCGTCTCAGGCAAAACTGCACTGGACATGAGGTCCATGGATTCCAAGAGCAATGGTGCCTTGGCCTGGAGCAAGAAAACTGATTTTGCATGTGCAGACACCTTCAAGGAGGACAAATTCTACTCCAGCTCAGGTGAGTGCAGCCTTGGTGCCTTTGCAAGCTGAGTTTCCTTGCTTCAGGAGAGGCCTGGTTCTGCCTAGAGCTCAGGTCAATGGTGTCTAAAAGCTGCTCTGATTGGTGATCTCAGCCTCATCAATTGTCAGCAAAGCCCCCACACTCTGTTTACTAAGGAGCAATGAGCCCTGCCCTGGTAGTCCACAGAATGCCCTGGGCAAAAAGCAGATGGACAGGTGGCAGGAGAGGGCACTGGCCGTACCTCATTATCCCCTCTCTGAGCTTTCTCCTCCCTGCCTTTGCTCAGACTGTTTACCCTTTCCTGCTCCACCAAGGCCCTGTTCTAATGCTCTTCTCCAAGATGCCTCCCTTCATTTCTCTCTGTCTGCCAAAATATCTTCCTCTGCTCCTAACCTCAATCAGTCACTCATTCATTCAACAACGATTGACTGTGCAGATACGTGAATGTACCAGCTACTGGAGTGAAGGAGTAAAATGCCAGATGAGCTTCCTCAGGGCAGACCTCTCCATGCTAGTTGGCGGAGCCCATCCATCCGCAGGGGAAAATCAAAGAAACTTCAGATTGTAACGTGTGCATTAACTCAGGGTTGAGGAAACAGCTACCTTCAGGACAGAAGTCAGGGAAGGGCTCTCTGAGGAAAAGCTATTTGAAGGTACCAGCCAAGCCAAAGGCAAAGAGAGGGCCCTGTGGAAGCCTGAGACAGGGGTGCAATGAGAATGGGGAGGAGCAGTAGGGACAAGCTGGGTGAAGTCAGGAGGGCCAGGTCCCAGGGCTGCGAAGTCCACGAGAGGGCAGATACTATTCTAAGTACACTGGGAAGCTGTTGATTGGCCTCAAGCAGGGGAGGGTCACCTAATTTCCTTTTTTAAAGATCAGCCTGACTGCTGTGTGGAGAATGGGTTTTAGGCCAAGAGTGGAAACAGAAAGGGAGTGATTGCAGCAGAGATGATGGAGGCCCAGGCGGGGTGCTGGCAGAGAGTTGGCCAACACCATTGGGTTTCAAAGATAGAACCCCACAGGGATGAGAAAGAAAAGAGGGCATCAGAGAAGGTGGCTGGGTTTTATGCCTGAGCAGCTGAGTCAATGGTAGCACCATTTACTGAGATGGAACAAACTTGAGATGGAGCAAGAAAACAAATTGGGGATACAAGGATCAGAACTTTTTGGAACACATGAAAATGTCTATACCTTTATGGCTCTTGTCACTGTGTGTATGTTTCACTGCCCCTATTGGACTCCAGACTGAAACTGCCCAAGGGCAAGGTCTATGTGTGATGGTTCCCTGTGGCCTGTGTCATGTAACATGTACTTTGCACAACCAGCACGTGTTGAATGAATAAAATGGTAACCAGAAGCCAGAGGGCTGGTCCTGCCAGGGCCAGGGGCTCTCCCCAGCAGGTGCCCATATGCTATATATTCCCTCCAGATCTCTCCACAAGGAAGCATGGAAAGCCCGTAGACATTCACCTGCCCAACAACTAGGAGGTCTGGGGTAGGAAAATCAACGCGCTCTGGATACTAAGAAAATTTATTTTTTTCTCCTTTTAGGAATTCCCTGTGATGCCAAGTTGGTAGAGAAAAGCTTTGAAACAGGTAAGAGAGGGATCTAGCCTAGCTTTGAACAGGGTTGTGGAGGCAGTGAGCCCACAATAACCCCAACTGGATAGGGGAGATGGGAAGGAATTAGTGGATGTGGGAACAAAGTTATGAGGAATGGGAACAGCAGTTCAAGACCTGCTCAGAGCTGTGCAGGGTCTTGCTTGAATCCCTCTCAGCATCTCTTTCTTTTGCATACTAAGTACTTTGAGAATGAGTCTCTAGTTCCACTAGACCAGTGACTCACTGCTAGGCTTCTGTATTCCTGTCAATAACTCCACTGTCAGGAGAGCCAGAAAGAGCTTCTGGGTGGCCCAGCTATGAAATTTCTGACTCCCTTAGGTATAGCCCTAAACTAACCGCCTCCCGAGGACATGTTCACTCCATAGCCAAGAGGTTTTGTCTTCTTTCAAGAAAAGCAGCGGTGCTCACACAGGCTATAGGCAGTGATCCTGTCTCTCTCGAGTACCCCCCCAACCCCACCAGCAGTTCTGACACCTACCCTGGGCCCATATTCATTTCCATTTGAGTTGTTCTTCCTGAGTCATCCCTCCTGTGGTTCAGCCACTATATTCTCATGGAAGGGCCCAGACCCAAGGCATTATGATGATAAATTCTGAGCACCTACCTCCACCCCAATCCCCAGAGGAGCTCAGAAATAAAAGAAGAGCCAAGTCCAGTTGGTGTTTTTGTTTTGAAACACAATACCGTTGACCCTGGAGGAATGCACAAATATGTTTGCAAGGCGATGTGCACAGAAGCTCAAAGGGAGAGGCAGGTCCAGGAGCTGAAGCCCACGCCACCCACCCCACTCTGCTTTGAGAAAGCCTTTGTTGCATCCTGCAGGGTTGTACAGACCTCAGACATGCACACCCCTAACCACTGTGACCTCTTGGTTTTACAGATATGAACCTAAACTTTCAAAACCTGTCAGTGACTGGGCTCCGCATCCTCCTCCTCAAAGTGGCCGGATTTAATCTGCTCATGACGCTGCGGCTGTGGTCCAGCTGAGGTGAGAGGGCATCAAAGCTGGGAGCAGGGGTCTGGGGATACAGGTCTTGGGGTGGATCCCAAGATCTTAGGGCAAACTTCCCTGCAGGGTCTTGCTTTTAAGCCCTAAGCCTGGGTCCATCAAACTCTTCTACTTCTTCCTGTTACAAGTTCCTCTCGTTAATAACAGGGGCCTGAAACATTGTAGACAAAATACACTCATTTCTGCCACCTCAGCTGAGCCATGTGTCCCCTAGGAGGTATGAAGAATAGTTGTTATTATCCCTGTTTTAGGAATGAAGAGAGAGAGGCCAAGCAACATCAAGGGCCACACAGCTAATGGGGGGAAGAAAACAGAAACTTGGGGCCCGGACTCATTCACACCACATGTCCTCCGCTCTCCCACAATGTAACCTAAAGGGTCCCCATGTCCTTTCCTCAGGTCCTCTCTGCTACCATGGCTCTCTCAGCACAGTAGAGAAAAGTCATTATGGTCGTTCATATTACCCCTAATCCTGCTAGAGCCTCCAGGCCCTCCTCCCCCAGTGGACCTGGTCATCTTGCTGTCCCGTCCCACTGCCATCAAAAAGAACTCCAGGTCCACTTCTCCTGGAACCCTATGACACAGCCGCAAACAGAACCATCCCCATCACATCCCTATCAGCCCCGGCGTCCTCCTCAGCATCCAGCCTGACTTCTGCTCTTCCTCACCCCAGGTCGGCAGGACCATAAGAGCCCGTGCTCCCTTGCTCTGTGCTCCGCATCACCCTCCTCTCCCTCTTCCAACAGAGGGAGTGTTCCCACCCCACGAGGAGAAGGCTCCCACCGCCTCTTGCGCCCCCCAGCAATGCCTGCCAACAAGATCCTGCCTGAATTTGTGATGAAGATTGCTGAGGAACTGCCAAACACTGCTGCCCTGTGCTCTGTCCCCTGTTGCTGCTTGTCACCCACAACAGAGGCAGGGCTGCTGCAGCTCTACCGGCTATGGAGAAATCCCTCACCCTCCCCAGAGACTGCCTTGCCATCTCGCTGGAGTGCGGAGCCCCAGGGGGTTCTCTTGGACTCTAGCTGCTAGAGAATGTTGGGAGGAGTTTGGGTTTTTTTAACAGTGTTCCTAAAGAAATGCATGGTACTCTTTTTCTCAAGATGTGGGGGGGAAATTATCTCATTATCTATATCTAGGCCCTGCTATGCTGTGTCTGCACCACATTGTGTATCCTACTGCCCAAGGCTTCATTAAAAGTGATTTGGAAGAGCAGAGATGGTGCTCCCATTTGACTGGATTTAGTTGGGGTCATTTTCTGCTTGCTGGTGATCACTAGCTGGGCAGAGAGAAACCAAGGCATTTGTCCATGATGCTGTCCAGGGAGCCCAGTTCAACAAGCTGTATAAGTCAATCTCTTCTTGGAATAACATCTAAAAAACTCCACTTAGCAAGCTGTGCTGGGGGCCAGGAAAACCCACTTGAAAGCTTGGGCCCCTCCTCTTCCATCCTCATGCCACACCACTGGACCACCCACAGCAGGGGGCCCACACACGGGTGGTAGGGACCTGTAGTTGAAATTTGGCAGGCAGGGACCACACAGCAAGTGTCCCCAAAATGCCACCCACTGTCTCCTGCCCTCCAGGAACATTTCCTTTGCCTTTCCTCTCAGACTGGATCTCCACTGAAACTGTGCACTGCCCCACAGATTCATGGCTAGGGACTACCCACTACCCTGCTGCCCAGGTCCCAGCCCTGTGCCCAGCCCCTTGAGGTACCCAGTCTAAGAGCAGGGTGAGGAGGAGGTTGTGGCCCCGGCAGGACTTCACACTTCCACCACACTGGCCATGAGAATGAGGAAAGGGAAGAAGAGCTCTCTCCCCTCAAGCCCAGGAACTTGGCCAAGAACGGTAGATGTCTCAAGGTCCCGCCTAGGGGACAAGGAGTGGGATTCCCTGCGGATCCACAGCACACTGCTCTCCTGGGACTCCTGCTGCCCAGGCACCTCTCCCCAGAGTCACAGACACTGATGGGAACACGCCTCAGGGACCACTCAGCCACCCACCTAACAGCAACCGCTACCGGGACACAAAGCTGAGTGCTTACTAATTCCCAGGAGTGGGAGGGGGTTCAAGCCCCAGATACCTTTATGGTTCACCTACAGGTTGAAAATCCCTTATCTGAAATGCTAGGGACCAGCAGTAGTTTGGATTTTGGATTTTTTCAGATTTTGGAATATTGGTGTTATACTTACCAGTTCAGCATCCCTAATCTGAAAATCAGAAATCCAAAATGGCCCAATGAGCATTTCCTTTCAGTGTCATGTTGGCACTCAAAAAATTTCAGATTTTGGATCATTTCTAATTTCAGATTTTCAGATTAGGGATACTAAGCCTGCACCAGCTTTAATAGGTGCCCTAGGGCATGTCCTCCCCTCTGAGTTTCAGGGTCACCACCTATAAAATGTCAGATCAGACTGGAGGCTACCTCCAGCTCTGTGTGTCTCTGATTCCGTGACCCCTGTAGAACTAAGAACCAGCATCCCATCTACTGAGGGTAGTCACAGATTCCCAGTTCCTTCTAAGCTGCCTCTTCTCCAGCCTAAATACAATCCCTTTAAAGGTCACCAAACAGAAAGGTCTCAGAACTTCCCTCACAGCAGGGTTCCTCTCACACACGGGAGGATGGTATGGGACTTGCCCCCTGCGGGGAACTCTGGGGGGCCTCCTGCTTCCAATGCCTCCTCGTTAGTCTGACACAATGCCAGAGATTCCACCACTGGGGATTTCTTTTCATTAAAGCATTCTCTTCCTCATATTAAATGAAAATGCCCCTGGGAGGGTTAATAGAACAAGCCTTTATCAACTGTTAAAAACTTAGGGCAAATTAGTTTGTCTTCTTTTTCCTAAAGTGGTGATTCACTTTGCTCTGTATAAAGAAGATCCAGGGGAGGGAAGCGTGGGTGGCTGGATAGGCAGGTCTGCTCCTGTGAGTCGGGTGCAGTGAGGCTGAGACTGAAGGGACACAGGGCTTAGGGCAGGGGACGGGAGCCTGGAAGGCAGTGAAGATCCCCCAAGAACCTCAGAGGAGACCCAGACTGAAGGAGGCCTCCAGGAGCCTGTGGAGTCCTGCCAGCCCAGTGCCCTCATATGGCAAGGCCCAGCGGCCACTGGTCTCCTAAGGCCACCTGAGGGTGATGCAGCAAGGGCTGGAGATCCACCCATACCCATGGAGGGAGTAAGGCCTCCTGCTTCCAGGCCCCACCTAAGTTGAGGTGCAGGGTGACAACGCCTAGGCAGGTAGGAGGCCACCTGGAGAGCAGGGTCAGCTCCGCCCCCTGGGAAATTCCCACCTAAAACCAGGGGTTCCTCAATCCAGCCAGAACCATCCCTCATGTATGAGGCTGTTACAGGCAGTTAGGGCTGAGGTCAAGGGGTGGACCAGGAGCAAGCAGGTCGAGGCTGAGCAAGTGCTGGGGGTGGGGGCAGAGACTCCACTCATCTTGACAGCTCTGTCCTCACGTCTGGCTCCAGGGCCCTCCTGGGACGTCAGCGGGAATTAAAGTGGCCTTGTGGGGAGACCCAGGGGAAAGTTTCCTGCCCCCACTAGGAAGGTCAGCACTGGGCCTAGGGCCACCACAGTAGGTCCCTCAGTTACCCCAGCTACAAGGAACTGGAATTGTTTAGCCTGGAGGGAACAGGCGGCTGAGGACACCTGGAGACATGGTCATGAAGACCCCCAGCCCCTGTGAGCCAGGGCAGCGGCTAAGCTGAAGTTCTGCCAGCCTGGACCCAGTCTCACAGAGGGAACGACCTATCAGGGAATATGTTGCCAAGGCCAGCTGTAGAATGTGGACGTCTCTGTACAAATGCCCTACTGTCCCAAAAGGCTTAAGCACAGGCCAGCCCTGGAGGCAGAAGAATGGACCAAATGACCTCTCATGACCCCAGGACTAAGTTCTAGAGTATTCTCTGAAACTTCACTAAGAGACCTGACCTCTGAGTGCAATTGGAGTCACAGTCTACTCAGGAGAAAGAGCTGCCTAAGCAGGAGTGTGCTTCAGGGGTATCCGGAAGGGGTCTTCAGCACCGACAGAGCGAACCCCTCTGCTGTTACCCACCACTGGAGGGGCAGCCATCTGAGTCTTAAAGGATTATTTATATTTTTGGTTCACCCATAAAATCCAACTCCCCTGGGGTCACATGTAAAGCCCTTATTATCAGGTAACATCTCAGCAAGGAAGTCCACTGGCCTGTGCGCTCCTTGGGATGGGAATTTGACCTTGTTCATCAGTGTGTCCCCAACAGCTAACACAGTGCCTGGCACACAACAGATGCCATTAAATGAACAGACACAGGATTCCTGCAATTAGGCACTGGGGAGGGAGCTGAGTATGAGGGTGGGGAGTACAGGAGAAAGGAAAATGTGGATTAATAGAGGAGGTGGTCAAATCAGCCACTATTTCACAGTTTTGCCAAGAGCTAAAAGTAACTTATTAAGAAATATCAGAAAAAGCAAAGCCAGAGTGGCAGCCCCTTGGCCAGGGCAGCCCCCAGGCAGGCACTCATTCATCCAATGAAGACTGGAGTACACCTACTCTGTGAAAGCACCCAGGACACCGGAGAGTCTGAGCTCCCATCACCATGTGACCATACTAAGGTCCAGAGCCAAATGTCGCTTTCCAGTTCCACCCTAGTTTCTCCACATGTCTCATCTTGAAACCCATCTCCAATCTACCGCCTGCAGCAATGTGTGGGAAGAAGAGCTTTTGACTTAGATGGGCGGGTCTGGGGAGCAAGCCACATGGAGACCCAGTGCTGTCCTTCTCACTAATAAGCATGCTGATTGTTGTGGAGGCTGCAGGACCACCAGCGCCTGCCTCTGTGTAAAGCCCACCTGGGCAGCAGGGGGGCTTCAGGCCTCCTTCCACAGAGACATACACGCATAAGGTTTCCTCTGAGTAGCACACATAGAGCTACACTTTGAAATTAATAAACAGGTCAGACATTGCGTCAGTAGCCAGAAGTAGAACAGGAAGTGGAAAAAGTCTCCCACTTCCCTCCAGGTGTTTGGGGGCTTGGGCGGACCCCTCCCATTTCCATGACATCATGGCTGCCAAGAGGGGCAAATAGGGCACCCTTTGAAGCTCTCCCACAGAAGCCACATCCTCTGGAAAGAAGAGTTAAAAATACTGAGTTAGAGATAGCATCACCCTAGGCCACGTGCCAAGGGGAGCAGACTGGGCCGTTACACCACCTCCCGACCACAGGTGTGACAAGAAGGCCACAAAGCCAAGCTGGGAGGGGCTCTCCATGACTAGCACCCACACCCAGCAGCAGCTGGGGCGGTGCTGCCTCCCCACTGCTGAGTCGCCGCCCCTCCAAAGCAGGCCCTGAGGTCAAACCTTGATATTGTCTGATTAAGCACTCGCTTAGTGCAGGACAGACCCTCCAGGCTGTGTCCAGCCCACCCTTCCCCCGGGAGGTAGCAATGTGGGGGCTACATCTGCCCCCACACACAGCTGGGGCTGGTTTGCTGAGGGAGCCTCCCCAGGCAGCCCCACCCTCGCCCTCACTTCAGGCCAAGGCTGACATGCGAGTGATGGCCCTACTGGGTGTCTGCCTCTCGGTTACCTGGAGCCCAGGATTCCCCAGGAGACAAGCTGCAGAACCTGAAACCCAAAAAAACGCCAGGCTTTATGTCCTGCTCTGTGGCAGTGTCCCTGGACACCCACCTGGGGGCAGCAGCGCTCCACCAAAAAGGCTTCTTCTCCCTTGGTCTGTTTATTCTGGGAAAAGAAATCTCCCAAAGCTTAGAAAAACCTCTTTTCAGAGGAAAACAAAAGAGCAGGTGACTTTCATTCCACAAGTCCTTGCCCATGCTGGTCACTGTGGTCACTGCGCTGGGCTCCAGGTCTGTGTGATCCTGTCGCATCCCCACAAGGAGAGGCGGGTCTAGGGTCAGCCTGGCAGGCAGCAGGGGGCACTGCCTGCCCAGGATCACCAGATTCATGCCACCAGAGCAACTAGAGGAAGCTCAGGGAGAGGCGCTGGGGGGACCCCACTGGGGGCCAGGAAGGAGCTTTGGATTCAGAACCAGGCAGCCTGGGCTGGCGTCCAGGATCCACAGCTTCATGGTCCCGGGCAGGTCATTAACTTCCCACAGCCTCGGTTTCCCCATGGGACCAACCTTCTCTCATAGGTAAAGAATCAAGGCTTTCTTTCACATTGTAAACCTGCCAGTGCGTCAGACACTGGGCCAGATTCTGGGGATTCAGTCTCTGTACAAACCGTATGGCCCTATACAGATGAAGTTCCAGAACAGGCAAAAGGACAAAAGGAATCCCTGGTGCTAGAAATCAGAACATTACTTGCATATACAATTATTATGTACTCATAATCATTAAAATTGTTTTAATTTTTTTTAAAAGAATATTTTTTTTCTGGGATAGAAGGATTGATTGGAAAGGGGCATGAGGGAACCTTCAGGAGTGGTGAAAATGTTTTATATCTTGATCTTGGGTGATGGCTACATGGGTGTATACACATGTCAAAATGCATCAAACCATACACCTAACAGTAGTGCATTTTAGTGTATGTAAATTATATCTCCATGAAGCACTGTTCCCATTAAATATACACACACACCATTTCTGTCTCCAGGAGCTAAAAGTCCTGTGAGTACATGGGTATGACAGAAGGATGTCAATGGCTGTAATTGCATGACAGAGGCCTCTGCTATATTTTGGGGGTGAGACCTCAAGCAGGAGCCAAGAGGACCAGTTGTTTGTTTCTCTGTCCCACACTAGCTTTCTTCCCAGGGCTCTTAACTTATTCTGAGTCCCAATTTTTTATTATTCATATGGAGATAAAAATACCTGCCCACATACTTCTCAGTGTTGTTGAAAGGATCAAAAGAGATAATGGGTGCAAAAGTGCTTAGCAAATCGAGATCCCAATGCAAATGGCAGTGGGGGTGTATTAGAATGCCCAGAAGGATGAACCATGATCGCAAGTGCGAGATTGGCTGGGCTGGGTCAGAATGCACCACATGCTAAGAGAAAAGTGGGGCTCCTGCTTAACTAAGCCAACACCCAGGAGAGCTTAGGACTCCCCAGGCCCACGCGTGTGTCGGCCTTTTCCATAGTGGATGGCCACTTCTCCCATGAATGTGGTCCCGGGAGCTTCTTGTTATACCATCATGTACATTTTGTCACTCCCTCCCTGCTTCCGGCTTCCGGCTTCTGGGAGAGCTTGGTGGAGGGGAGATTACAGGACCAGGAGGCACTGGTAAGGTTGTGGCTGAGCTTCTGACAGAAGCCAACACTCCTGGCCCCACAGCACTCACAGCCTCCAAGTCCCCTCGCTCCATCACTCCCAAACAGTCCCATTTCTGTGCTTGCTTCGGCAGCACATATACCAAACAGTCCCGTTTTATCTCCCCTCTCACCCTTTAGGGGTTTCCCTGCTTTCCAGAGAACCCCCCTGACCTCCTGGAGGACACAAAGCCTGAAAGCATGGAGCCAGACCTCTGCAGCACCCTCTAGTAGGCAGGTCCTCTGGGCAGCTTTCTCCTCTCAGGCCAGACCACCCTAAATCACTCCAGGAGGGTTCCACCACCTTTGAGAAGATTGGAGCCCAGTGTCTCTGTTTGCTCTGGGAATGTGGGCCTGTTCCCATTCCACAGGCAATAGCATCCAGGGGAGAGATCCCTCCCATTTTCAAAGCCTTCCTAAAATCCCACTGAGAAGCAGGGAAGAATGCCAGTCTACCCTTTCCCTGAATCACCCATATAAAATTCAGCAACCAAAAATAAAAGGAAAATATTAAAGATAGAGCATATAAATGTAAGAAGACAAGGCTGGCAGGACTTAAGAGAGTTTAAGTAGATGAAGGAATGTGGTTTAGATAGTGGTGAGCACCTGGTCTCCATTTCATGCTTCTAGCCTCGATGCGAGGAAAGAAGGTTAGCCTTAAAAGGGATTTCTTTCCAGTGAGACTGCAAGACACTATTTTTATCAACCTCTAGAGTGTCCACCCTTCTCCTCACTGACCCAAGTCATTCCAGTGATTTACCAACGAACATGGGTGGGATGATATCCTTATCTAGACTCTTTACTAACCATATCCTGCATCTGTACACCAAAGCAAACATTACCTCCTTTGATCTTCACAATTAACCTAAGCAGTAGGCAGAGTATTATCTCCCCCATGACAAAGGAGGAAACAGGTGAAGTGGCTTGTGTAGGATCACAGTGACTAGGCCCTTATCCACACTAGACTTGGATCCTCTGGCTTTACACCAAGCACTGTGGACACAAAAGACCCAGGTGGTTCTAGATTCAGTCATCATAGAAGAAGCGTGAAATGACTGGCATTCCAAGGACCCCCTCCAAGACCAGTGTCTTATATTCTGCCTTAATGTCCCTCTTCTGTGACTGTTTGCACCTACCTGATCCCTCTTCAGGATTAGACTGGAATGACAAAACAGAGCTCTGTACAGTTAGGAGGCATTCCCTAATAAATATTTGTTGATGTTGGTGGTCTCTTGAGGCAATACTTCTCTCACATAGCAACTCCACTACTCAATCATATGGCAGTGAGGGTTACTAAAGTGATATCTAGACACACTCCACGTGGCCAGTCCCATGGCTGGTCCTGTGGCTGGCTCTTTCTCAGCTGTCAGATCTCAGCCTAAATGTCACCTGCTTAGAGAGGTCTTTCCTGACCACCCTAAGCAGCTCCCTCCCCATCCCCATTTACCATTACATTATATGGCTTATTTCCCTCACCTCACTTACACAAAAGTATTCCATTTATGTGCTAATTTGACTGTATTCCTTTCTATAATTTAAGGCTCAGAGAGGCAGAGCACCTTGTCTGTTCTGATCTCTGCTGTATCTCTAGCACCTTAGCACATGGTAGGCACTCAAATATTTATTAACTAAAGGAAGGAGTAATAGAATGAGCTCTCCCCACCAGATGTCTCTTATTAATACCCTGCAACTAGATTGGGACAAAATGTTGATAATTGTTGAAGCCAAGTGTTAGGTATATGGAAGTTTATTTTACTAGTCTCTTGGGGGTGGGGGGGGAGGGAGAGAGAGAGAGAAAATGTCCATAATAAAAAGAAAGTTAAAAACAAAGTTGTTCAACCCTGGGATTTAAAAAAGCAGAGCAGGCCTGAATAGCAAAACCTAACAGGTGCTCCTAAGCAGGTCTCTCCTTCTCCCAGGAAAGAGCCAGGTCTGCCACTGGCCACCACTGTCCTATAGCTGAAAGTCAGTAAAACTGGATGTGCAGCTGAGGGAGGAAAGCAGCATGTTGTAGAACAGTCCTGTTTCTGATGAGTGCTGCGAGTACTGACACATTTGTAGAGCAGTTTCATTAACAAGGTATTTTCACCTATGTTGTGCTGGGACAACACCATGAAGTATTAACCCCATGCTTATTTTATTAATCTCATTCAAAGCCTAACCCAAATGCTTTGAGATAGGAGTAAGATTCAAACCCTAACACTGGCAAACCGAGTCCCCATTTCCTCATCTGGAAAATGAGAATTCCACCCACCTACCTCATGGGATGACAGGGAAACAGACAACAGGAGGGCCATTAACAGCACACCAAACATATGGCAGAGGCTCAGTGTTGGCTTGCTCACTCCTGGACAGCAAGGGCTGTGTCTTATCTTTTATAATCCCATGCACTATCTAGCACAGAGCCCATGTGCCTAATTATTTGCTAAATTTTAGAAACAAAAGGTCTACAAAAGGTCAACAGACAGTAAGTGGCAGGACAAGTCCTTGAATCAACATTTTCAGATCAAAGTGTTTTCTGCAACAATAGCCTGCCTCTCTGGTGGTTTGAAAATACTTATTTTTTATCCTATTGGCAAAAGTTTTACATGAGCTTGGACCCACCTATACATTCAGTGCAAGCAAATAAAATACCATTTTATTTAGTCCTTCACAAGCTCCCTCCCATTTTTTTCTCACTCCCTCATGTAAGATTCTTATTCTAGAAAATGTTTTCTCCCACAGGAGAAACCCATTTTTTATATTTGTTAAAAATTTTTTTAAATTAACTGTAGTTAAGTCATTTAGCCCTCAAACTTTTAGTCTAGACTTCCAGAGCCCAGAGCCACAACCCACCAAGACAGGAGGGCAGCAGGGTCACACTGAGTTTGTATACGAGCTCCCCAGTCTCTGGTAACCAGGCGGTGCTAGCTTGCTGAGCCTCCAACACCAGGGAACAGGCCTTTATGACCTCCCCAAGTATTTTCCAGCCATCATAACAAAAGTGTTTTGAAGCCCAAGATGAAAAGATGTGATCAAAGATGCCAAAGGTATAGGCTGCTAAGAGAAGAAAACATGAGAGATGGTTTCCATGTGATAGGGCACAGGAAGTGTGTGGGCAGGAGGTGCTCAGGGCTGGGCTTCACACCACTGCAAAGAATGTCACGGAACAGACTATGCACAGTGGTTGTGGTAAACAGCTTCCAGCCCTACAAAAGAGCACAGGAAATAAAAATAAACCACCCCATAAAGGTGTTGAGCTAGAGGAAGCAGGAAATGCTAGAATATACTTCACTCTCCATACAGTAGCACTCAAAATCAACTTGCTCAACACACTTCAACTAACAAAAAACACCTAAGAATCAGAAACCCGGCAGGGAACAGGGGGAGGGTATCCATTTCTTTAAACTTGAAGGATTAGCTCCACAACTAATTCATATTTTTTAGGGAGGAGGTCTCACTATGTTGCCTAGGCTGGAGTACAGCAGCTATTCACAGGTCCAGCTAATTCTTGCTTACATTTGAGTTGAGAACCATAAAGCAAATCAATAGAAGCCTAAAAACAAATGAGTTTTTATATAATGAAACTTTAAATCTAAACCAAGACATCAAAAGCAGTCTGTAGGTTTTAGCCCTATTGCAAATGCTGAAAAGACACACCAAAGATGAATGTTTCCTATTGATGGTAACTGACTTGGGTAAATCACAACCTCTGAGACAATAGCTAATCTGACAAATAGTAACTTAATATCTGTCCCATGTATCTCAAGATCATTGTGAAAAATTAAACAAAATCTGTATATTAAAGGCTCTGAAATTGTAATGTCTTCCTTGATAAAATTATTGCTATTATTCCCAGTTTTCAGCCCATTTGTCTTAAAGTTCAGATGCTTTTCTTATTCAAAATACCCATTTCTGGCCAGGCACAATGGCTCCCACCTGTAATCCTTGCAATTTAGAAGACCAAGGCAGTAGGATTGCTTGAGGCCAGTAGTTCTAGACCAGCCTTAGCAACATAGCAAGACCAATCTCTACAAAAAAACAGAAAAATTAGCCAGGCATGGTGGTATGTGCCTGTAGTCCCAGCTACTTGGGAGGCTGAGGCAGAAGGATCACTTAAACCCACGAGTTTGAGGTTGCAGTGAGCTATGATAACACTGAACTCTAGCCCACGCAACAGAGTGAGATCCTGTATCAAAAAAAAAAAAAAAAAAAACACCAAAATACCCATTTCTCCAATCTAGACTAAAAAATCCAGAACCCTCCTGATAAAGCTCTATGGCATCTGTATATGTTTTAAAGCAAATTAAACAGTTCAGTCATAATCTTGGTGAACTAGTACCCCTTAGGAGTGGCAAGCCATGAACCACGTACCCACAGCCACTTTTTGTAAATAAAGTAATATTGGAACACAGCTATGCCCATTTGTTTAAGAAAAAGGTTGCTGACTCCCAAGCTAAAACTGTTCTCAAACTTTATTATCAGTTAGGCAGAGAGCTAATAAAGAACACAGAGGCCCAAGCTTTTCACCAAATGCCCAGGTAATTGTGAGATACACAATTTGAGAACCCTTGCTCCACACAAATCACCTGGGGACCTTGTTAAAGATTCTGCTTCTGTAGGTTTGGGGTGGGGCCTGGAGTCTCCTTTTCAGAAAGCTCCTAGGTGACGTCAACACTGCTAGTCAGTGACTACATTATAAGTAGTAAGAATCCAGAGCCATGCTTTTCCAATTTGGCTGGACATTGAAATCATCCAGGTAGCTTTACAAACTACAGATGCCACCCCCAAAGATTTTTATTTAATTGGTATGGGGTATGACCTGGGAATTGGGATTTTGTTTTAAAGTTCCCCAGGTGATGCTAACATGCAGCCAAGTTAGAGAACCTCACAACTCATCATCTCAGTAGTCAGCTAAATTTAAATAGTGGAATTCTCAACACAGCTTGTTTCCCATACATGGCAATTCTATAGCACCCAAGATGGAAATAGGGCTGCTAGCATGGTACACATAAATATGCCTAGACTTCAGCCAGCAGACCTATGTCCTACCCAAGCTTTGTCATGAGCTCTGATCTAAGGAAGTCACAAATCTGAGCTTCAATTTCCTCACCTATCTAATGAGAATTGGAATCCCTGAGATAATTGCCAAGAACAAGAGAATATTTGTGAAGGTGCTTTGGAGAATACTGTATCTTATAAATGAACATATATATATACAACCCCCATTTTTTGCACTCTTCTTACATTGCCTAAGAGATACATATTTCACTTTTTACCACTAAAGCATGTTAAAACAGATATAAATATGAAAGCACACAGTTCAATTTCTAACAAAGTGCTTAGTGGTGCAGTTCCAGGAATGCGTTGTGGCACAAGAGCAGAAGCACCTGTAACAATCGAAGTAGTTGTCAAGGATTACCTGCTCCAGGGAGAAGACAAAGGATTGCCTTTCCCAGGGTTGTCAGCACCGCCTTTTGTCATGAACTTCAAATACACTTAATGAAAACAAGAAGGTAGGTTCACAGTTGCAAGTTAACCAACCCCAAAAGAGCTTAGCACAGAGGACTGAAGAGGAAAAAAGGATTTTGATACCAATAAAGAATAAAAACAAAAAACAGAGCCAGAGGCACAGAGAGGAGTGGCATGGAGTTTTTTAATTTGGAAGGCAAAAGGTAACACTTAATAGTAGGCAGAGGTCAGGTTAATAAACATTCATTACGAAGTTGTTCTGACACAGAGCGAGGGAGCTTCTCTGGGCTCTCCACCTGCATACCAAATCAGAGTCGGTAGTAAGCACGAATCTTCAGGAAATCCACATGTCCAACAAGCTGCCATCTCAACAACTCTTATCCAGGAAAATCAAAAGTGAACCTAAAAGGAAAAAGCAGAAAGGTAAAATGTCCTGTGATACTACAGACAGGGCCTCAAGTCCTTCGATCTAAATTCTAACCCACAAGACAGTTCAGGGGTTCCTAAACTCAGGACAGTATTTAAACCAGGTTAGAACAACCAGAATGAAGCAAATATGTTTCACAGAACATTTTATGGGCATAGTATCCAGAAAAATTAATGTTCAAACCTGAATTCCAAGCACACCAAGGCAAAACTGACTAGGAACTGGGAAACATGGGTTCTAACTCCAGCTCTATCGTTAATTAGCTGCATGGCTTTTACATAAGTCACTCTGACCTTCCTGGACCACAAATTCTTTGAGGTGAAGGAGTTGTAGTTTACCCTAAAGAGCTTTTCTGGATCTAAAATGCTAATAAAGCATGGACTTCCAGTTTGGGGGGAGAGGAGGATTGGGGAAGGAAAGTTTCAAGACAGAAAGCAGATTCGGGACCAGCCTGGGCAACACAGTGAAACCCCATCTCTACAAAAAATTTTTTAAAAATCAGGCAGGTGTAGTGGCCCCAGCTACTCAGGAGGCTGAGGCAGGAGGATCACTTGAGCCAAGGAGTTGGAGGTTTTAGTGAGCTATGATTGCACCACTGAACTCCAGCCTAGGAGACAGAGTGAGGTCCCGTCTCTTAAAAAAAAAAAAAAAAGAAAGTAGAGAAAAATTCCTTATCTCAGATTTCACAAAGGACCAAAATAAAAGAAATAATTTAGTTTTTATTTAAAGATAAAGTTGGCCATGCTCACACCTGTAATCCCAGCATTTTGGAAGACCAAGGCAGGGGGATCGCTTGAGACAAGGAGTTCAAGACCAGCCTGGGCAACACTGCAAGACCCTGTCTCTACAAGAAAATTTAAAAATTAGCCAGCATGGTGGTGCAAGCCTGTAGTCCCAGCTACTCAGGAGGAGTGCTTAAGCCCACGAGTTTGAGGGTACAGTGAGTTATGATTGCACCACTGCACTATAACCTGGGCAAGAGAGCAAAACTCTGTCTCTTAAAAAAAAAAAAATATATATATATATATATATATGCACACATATATATGAAAAGGAAAGAAAGAAAGAAAGAATAGGTTATGTTTAGCAAGGAGAAAATGAAGACTAACTCCAAAAGAAATGGCTACATTGCTGCTAGAGCCAGAGGGAACTGAAGTCTGTGAGTCGTGAGGTAGAACCCTACCCAAGAGATACAGGCTTCTTTTCTAGTCCCTCAGAGTGGAGCTAGCAGACTCCAACATGGGTATGGCCAGAAACTGACCTCTTGGCCCTAGGGGCTCCAAAGTCTCTATCCATGAGCAGCCAATTTTCCCACAGGGTGCCATAAAAATACTGTAATCTTCTGTATGTGCCATGACTCGAAAAAGGTTGGGAAATACTACCTTTCAAAAGAACTGGACTACCCCAGTAGGTAAAAATTTGGTTCAAGTGACCTGGATATTCTAGCATCGGAGCTTAAAGGTAAGATTTTAGACTTTTAGCCCGAATGCTTTTATTTCACTAACAATGAATGGTATTTAGAGAAATGCCATATAACTGCAGAACATTCCTGTATCAGTGGAATTGTGAGAAATGTAAAATATAAAAGAAATAGCAATAACAAGGAGCAAAAAGTGTTCACAGTGCCAAACATGAACAGACAGACCTATTCATTCCATCAAATTTCTTAAAGCAAACTCTCTAGCAATAGACTATGAACCAATATAACACATCAGTTCTAATGGCCAAGGTAAGAGAGGACTACAGCATAAGCCCATTTTCAGTGAACAAAGCCTTGACACGTTTAGAATTATAAAAGAAATCCTAGTTTAGTACAAAAGTTAAGTTTCAAGATTTTATGATATAAAAACATTTAATCTAAGATGTCGAGGCTAGTCCACGTGGAAGGCAAAAATGACCCATGAGAGTTAAGACTCTTTGATAGTGGTTTTCAGAAAATCCTATTTACAAAGATCTGCTTCCTTTTTTTAAGGCAGACATATTTACTAGACACTATTCTAAAAGCAGAGATTCTAACATTCTTTGAAATATTTGCTCACAAAATTGGACTATTCAACAGCTCAGAAGAATGGTATCAACTGTTAACCAGGGCACAGAGGTTTCAGGAAACGGACTAATAAATCTCCTCCCCTGATATCAAGACATGCAAAATGGAAGACACCTACTGAGAAAAGTTAGCATGACTTCTTCAGTCTATTTCACCCATGCAGAAAAGACAGCTCCATTTGATCAGTCAATTCTAATCATCTTAAAAGAAAGCAAGGCACAACACAAAGAACTGTTAAAAAATAATTACTCTCTGCATAGACAGAAAAGATAATGCCAGACAGGGTCGTTTCTTTTTAGAATCTGTATTCTTCTCCAGCACCATCTCTATTCAGACATTAGCACTAGACAAATATGCTCAAATACTGATTTTCCTTTGAATCCATCTCATCCTGGATCCTGGTTGCCCAATTAAAACTGAAATTAGAAATAATGTGAATCATAGCCCATTCTGCAAAAATTCTAGATTCAGAGCTCAATGTGAATCACTATAATTTTAGAAGGCACAGATCATACAAAATTCTAAAAAATGAAAGGAACTTTAAAGATGAGCTAGTATAATCCCCTCATTATAGCGATGAGAAAACTATAACCTGATAGTCTTGACAAATTTGTCCAGAGTTATGCTGTCCAACAACATAGCCACTAGCCACAGGTGACTATTTAAACTTAGTTAAAATTAAATAAAATTTAAAATTTAGCTCCTCAGTCACTTAGCCACATTTCAAATGTTCAATAACCACATGTGGCCGGTGGTTATCATATTGGGCAGTGCAAACCCAGAACATTTCCACGTTGCAGAAAGTTCTGTTGGACAGCGCTGGTCCAGGGTCACTCTCAATAAAGTCAGGTCTCCTGATCTGCATTCTCCTCCATTTCTCCTGGACCATATTACAGATGGCCAACTTTGCAGAAACATTTGAGATAGCTTGTCTTCATCCTTTCTTATCAACCTCTTCTAAATTTTTCCCATTTAAAAAAGGAAAGCAAGTTAAATATTTTTAATGAAAACCTTCTAACAGGAGGATGTATATAGTCATCACCCAAAGTCCTAAACATAATAGAGAGGAAGAAATATAAAAGTTTGGAGTTCAAATGTCTGTTACCAAGTTCTCACTTGTTCACGTATTAGTTCCAAGGACTGGACAAGTCAACTTGGTAATTTCACCAAGGTTTAATTACCTTAGGTGTAAAATGGGAATACTATTTGTCTACCTCCATCACAGGATAGGTGGTAAGGATCACATGAGTTAATGTATGTAAAAGTAAATGTGGAATGTATATGAATCCTATAAGCCTGGTAATGTGATGACTGTAAAACATTTTACAAATGTTGTTTAATTTTGTAATAGGCCTTATACAAATATTGTACATTTTGTTATAAACAGTCACATTTTTAACTTTCTACTTCCTGTGAATGGATAATGGGAATCTGAGAATATGAATAAAAAGCAACAATTGAAGACAAAAAAAAAGCAAAGCCTAAATGAGGAGCCACAGAAACAGTACAACCCTCCTCAAACACAAAAGGGACCACCGTGAATTATACTGAGAGGCTTTAACAACTCCAAAAGACATTGATGAATATCCAGGCCAATCCCCTCACTGTGCAGACAGAGAAACTGAGGCTCAGAGACAAGCTTATTTGTCCATTCAACTAGTTAACAGAGCAAAAGCTACAATGCGAGCCTCCCAACTTCTTGTCTCATGCTCTTCCCCACCCAACAGTCTCCCATATGAATCTTTTCCTTGGCTTTTCTCTTCCACAGTACTGTCCACATATCTTAGCATCCAAGTAACTAATGATATAACTATTTTCCTTGCAGTTAAAAATGACTCATTCATTCATACACTCATTCAACAAACATGCATTGTGACTGTTAGCCCTGTGCTAAGCCCTAAGGTCCCTACCCTCAGGGAACTTGAGAGTCCTTTGGGATAGACCGAAAAGTGAATGAATAGTTTCATAACAATGTGATAAGTACAGCATTAGAGGAATGCACAGTAGACTCTGAGAGCCCAGAGAAGAGGCTCCTATTGCAACCTGGGGGGTGGGGATGACTTGGAGTAGGAGTCACCTGAGCCAGAAGGATGGAGAAAATAAGGCAGGGAGTTAAGGCAACAATGAATTCATAAACACAAATCTACTTGACATTCTCTTTTTTTTCCAATAGCCTTAAATGGACCAAATACAAAACAGAGTTCAGTCACCAATTAGAAAGTCATCAATTACTGTTTTTTAAGCATATAGAATAAGCAGATTCAAGGTTTTAAGAATAACAGGTAAAGAATTAATCTTGCCTTCCAATCAGGGAGAAATGAGTTGAAAAAAGTTATGCTATGCCTACCTCAGATTTTCTACAAATTTAGGACACTTCCCTTTAGAAGAACTTATTTGGTGACTGGACCTAATTCAATATAAGGTAGAAATATCAAAAAGAAAATGAAATGAAATAAAAACAAAATAGGCCCCCAACCAACAAAAAATTAAAGATAACTGCTGGTGGAAGGTCACTGTTAAGAATAATATTCTACTTCATCATTCTGTGGGAAAAAAAAAAAAAAAGAGTAATAAAAGGTCTAGAACAAACCAAAAAGGTACCTCTCGAACTGACAAGATAAAAAAAGGAGACAAAGAGGAAATCTGAGGGTCTATGAGTATACAGTCGGTCTTCCCCTATGTAACAAAACCCTTGGATTTAGGGTCCCATGCCCTTTTGTTCCTAACTCAACAATGCCCACTTCTGGCCAGAATGTAAAGCACCCCCCAATCCAGCATCTACACCCACTTGGACCTCTGCTGCCCTCCTATGACTGGAAAGAAACTAGGTTGTATCACAAAGATATCAGTGGTTTCTTCCCCCAAACTCAACTTCTCTTGTGTGTTGTAGTACATTCTCTCAGCATATGAAATGTATTATACAATCCAACAGGTGGCAGCAGAGCCTAAAGAATAACATTTAGATCCCCTTCCAGAGGTAATTTTCTCAATTGCTATACTTAACTGATGAATTGGAAAAGCCAACCCAATTGCATGTTTGCAAACAGTATTGCCAGTCAAAGTCTAAGATGTTCTTCCCAGCCCTCTAGCCCTCTTGCTTCAGCTAGGATTAAACACTATGAATTTTTAAAGACCTGTGGGAGAATGGTCTCCATTATAAAAACAAAACAACACTAAGAAGCCTTTAGCACAAGCATTTGGCAAATAATCTCCCTGGGACTGAGCACACTTCCAAGCTTGAGTTTGTACCTTTGTGCCCAGTTCATTTTTCCTTCTGATCAGGGCCCAATTCACCAGGAACTTTGATTCCCAAACTGTGACCCAATGTAGCTGCCCCTCTTTTCCTCATTACCCTTCAGAACACCTGAAAGGCTGATAACTTTTTGTAAAGAGTTTCACAAAGAAACATGGAAAAACAAAACAGGAAATAATTACAGAAAGTATATAAAATTTTAAATAATCGAATCTACTGAGCTTCTGTGTCATGCATTCATTTAAAAATTTACTGCCGCCAAACACCAAAAATCAATCTTCATTTCAGGCGTGCACAGATTCTTGGGGCTTAGAAGCTCATGGGGAGCACTTTTACTTTTATACTTTCATTTTTATAATATAAATATTGAGTGTTTCTTGACCACCTGGATAGCTACTCATAACTAGTACTGCTAACTGACAGAGCAGCTAAATTTTATCACAGGTTTCTCAAACTGCTATCTTTGTTTGGACATGGTTTCAGGAGACCACAAAGTCTGAAGCCAGAAAAGGCTGTATTAATAGATCTAGGTATAATATTAGTCTTGGCTGAACTAAATTGCCATGAAAAAGTCCAAGAATTATAGGACAGGGAAGGAATTAGGACTAGAAAGGATTCAAAGGAAACTTCAGCTGAATCTATAATGTTTAATCTGTTCAAAATCTGTTAATTCCAGACGGTGGATACATGAGTGTTTGTTACATTACTACCTGTACTTTTTTGTCATTTATTGTCATAATAAAAGCAAAGAAAGGAAAGTAGTAAGGTGAGGACAGTGAATAAAACACCTGTGGTATCTTTTTAAATGCATTTGTTTAACTCTGCAATTGGCAAATGTTAAAAAACACCTATGAGCAAAAAGGGGTTATAAAAATAGTTGTTTTTTGAAGTCAGACTAAGATTATCAGACTTATTAGTTAAAAGACTTCTAGCAAGGCTCTCACAACCTCAGTTCCTCATCTGTAAATGGGAATAGCAAGCCTATCCTTATGAAGTTTTGTTTGTTTGTTTTAAGAGACGGGGTCTCACTATGATGCCCAGGCTGGAGCGCAGTGGTTATTCACAGGCGCCATCATAGTGCACTGCAGCTTCTAACTCCTAGCCTCAAACGAGCTTCCTACACCTACTGTGTAGCTGGGATTACAGGCACGCCACCACACTCAGCCCATCATGAAAGTTATTTTGAAAATAAAATGAGATACAGAATGAGAAGCACTTACAGCATAGCACACACTGAGCAGTCAATATCTGTTAACTTCCTTACTTCCCTTTGAATATATAGATTTTTTAAGTCAATGCCATTTTCTTTTGATCTGCCTTTTTCAGAGTAGCTGCTGGTTTCAAATGACACCCACAAATTCATGCAAAATCAGTTCTGTTATAGATGTTTATTTTTTTTAATACCAAACTCTCAGTTGGAAAATATGAAAAATGTTCAACTGTTTTGTTCCATTTTCTGAGTTGGTATAAATACTGAGAACTCATTTGGAACTATTTTTAAATAGCTTTGGCACACTGTACATATAGGTGAGTTAGAAGCACATAAAAGGGGCAAATAAATGTATATTTTAAAAAAGTCTGACAGCAGGACAGTGTAGTGTATGTCAAATGAAGGATTTCTAAGAAAAATGCTCTGGGCAATTCCACCAGAGAGAAGGAATTTTCTATGAACATATTCTCTATAGAATGATTTAACACTGCAATCTGAGAGTGAAGATTTTGCTGTACCTGGGCCCATAATTTCCAGCTTAACAGGTGGTCCTAGGTTGTTAATATGGTCTATAGTACACAGATTCTGCTGAGCCAGCTTTTTTCTCTCTGTTTTTGTCATAATTTTGAAATACTAAGCTCTCTGCAGCAGAGTCCTCCTCCAATCATGACAGCCCTAGGAAATAATTTTCCATGATTTGGTATCTTCCAGAGCCTAGAAAACATCCTTGAAATGTCTGCTCTGTCCCCTTCCTAAGTATACACATGATTCATCTAGAAAAAAAGATCTTCAGAAATCTAGAGGAAGGCAATTGGAAGATTTATGACCTATCCAGAAATCTCTATCAAAAAGCCCAAGAGTTACTCATATTTGCAAGGGTAAGTTCAATAGCTGTACTCAAGAAGTCCAATCCCTTCTCTGGACTCTCAGAGTATTTGGTTCTGATCTTTAGCGAGGCTCTAACTGTACTGTATTTTAACTGTTAGGTTTGCATGTCTTCGCCCCTACTAGATTGTTCACTTCTGGAAGGCAGGGGCCACATTTTACTTTTATTTATATTCCCAGTAACAAAACACTGACTGGCACATAGGGAGGGAGGGAGGACAACTCAAGTCTTAATAAGGTTACCAAGGAGTTAAATTATATTAAAATAATAGAACAAAGTGGTTCCCAAACTTATTTACTGAAATAAACTACTCTGTCAACTTACCATTACCCAAAGGAAATCTTACCCAAACTAACAGAACTGTTTTTGAGGTAGTATCAAAAAGATTTATGTAACATGTTATAAGTAAATGACTAATTCACATCATAAAATGAAGTACAATCATTGCCACATTATTGCATGCACATTACAAATAGGTGCGCTAACTCTTGCATTAGATTTCTACTGATTAGTACCAAAAATGATAGCTTTCCATGTAGTGACAGGAAGAGGTTGGTCCTAGGATATTCTTCTCCCAAGTAGGATAACATTTCCTAAGGTTCTCTTTTCCCTACCACCCAGTAACAGCCACATTAAATTTTGCAATGCAAAAACAAACAAAAGAGCGCATGCATTCATCAGTAAGCTACATGGGGTATTGGAAGGAGCACTGGGCCAAGAGCACCACCAGATTAAGGCACTACCCTGCAAACACTTAACTATGTGGCCGGGGAAGGCCACTGGATTGTTATCAGCCTCTGTTTTCTCATATATAAAGTAACAGTGTTGACATACAGTTTGGAAAACACCCACATACTTATTAGAGCTTTAGCTGAACTCAGGATGGTGCAGCTGCACTCAAGAAGAGAGAGCCTGCGTGGGAGGGAAGGATGGAGGGGAGGGCATACCACACATGAAGGAGGGGCCAAGCAGAGAGTGCCTTTCAATTTCTGTCAATCAAAACAACTCCAACTCTACTTCTGTTTTATATACCAGGATTCTGTATAGGAGTTTGGGGAAAAAAGAGCTCTACCGCTAATAAAAGACAAAATGGAATTACAAGTCACTGCAAAGATCTAAACATATTTTTAAAAAAGAAAGAAAGAAAAAGAAAAGAAAAAATGGCAAATGAACCACATAGCATCTCATCTTATATTTTAAAGTCTTCTCCCAAGTTAACCCAATTTCCCTACTTACTTCTACTTTAGGACACATATTAGCAAATGGCCATAGTCACTCATTCAACATACACTGGATGCCTATCAGGTGTAAGTGTTCTATAGTGGGTACTGTGAGGACAATGGCATTTAAAGTCATCTGAAATCAAAATCAGAAAAAAATCAAAGAACAAATCTAAAGGCAAAACCTACAATTTATGTCTCTTCCAAAATCTGAGTTATTTTCATGGAGTTATTGGTACAGAAATTATTGTACTAGCTACAGGCAAACACTCATTTTCTGTTATCTTAATGATTTGCAGAACAGCGGGAAGACAATGACCATTAGCAGTAGCACTGATGAATTATGATGATATTAATGCACACTTTGCAGATCAATGGAAAATTCTGCAAATGTCTTATGAACAATATGGGAGCCTTGCCAACCATGATCAAAACCAGCCCCAACCAATTTCTCTTCCTAAAATCAACATTATCAGACAAGGGCTATGATTATCACTTACATTCTTCCAGTCTCCCACTCCTCAAGCAAATGGGAATGATTCAGCCAACAAAGTTCATGACAACAAGGTGCAGGATGGTGCTGGCAAAGAGAAAATCAGCAAAGGCTCGCTCTGGGGAGATGCCTTGGAAATCCGCTTTGTTCTGTGGGTTGATCTGTATTCTTAGGCAAACTGTACAAGAAGCAAAACACAAAAATAATTATCTAGAAGTATAAAACAAATATGACTGCTAATGAACACAGACATACCCTATGACCCAACAATTCTACTCTAACAGAAATGAACGCACACATGCATTGAAAGGCATGTACAGGAATGATACTCACAATCTAAATGTCTACCAAAAGTAAAATGGATAAATTATGGTATATGCAAACAACAGAATACTATACAGCTATGAAAAAGAACTCCTATACACAAAATGGATGAATTCCATGAATAAGTTGGGCAACACAATCAAGACATTAAAAGTACATGCTGTATGATTCCATGCATGTAAAGCCTAAAACTAGGCAAAACAAAGCCATGGTAAATCAAGTCAGGATAATGGTTTTTAATCCTTCATCGGGGGAGGGGTGACTAGGAAGATGCAAGGAGGCTTCTATGGTGCTGATAATGTTCTATATCTCTTTTTTTTTTTTTTTTTTTTTTTAAGAGACAGGGTCTCACTCTGTCACCCAGGCTGGAGTGCAGTGGCATGATCATAGCTCATTGCAGCCTCGAACTCCTGGGCTCAAGCGATCCTTCCACCTTGGCCTCCCAAAGTGCTAGAATTACAGGCATGAGCCACTGCCTGGCGATGTTCTATATCTTGAGCTGGGTGGTGGTTAGATGGGTAAACTTTAAAATTTATCAAACTGTACACTTAAATTTTGTACTCTTAATTGTTTGTTAAAAGAAAATTAAAGGAAAAATATGACTTCTCAGAGTTATGCTAAAAACTAGAAGCTTACTCAGAGAAAAAAATATATATAACCAAAAACCCACAAAGCTCTCATATCTCCTGATTTAAAGGTTTCTAATTACACCTAGATGAGGATGTAGATGAGGCAGTAACAAAGGGGCTGAGGTGAATGACAAGTTACAAAAAGGTGAATTATTTTCTAAAAGAATACGTATATAATGAATAACAGCGATTATAAACATAATATGCTCATCCATGAGGACCTCATAGTTGTAGATAAACTACCTTTGATCTCAAAGCTCTAGCAGCTGCTTATTCGTCTCAAAAAAGGCAGGAGACCAAAGCTGCATAACTCTTGACAGAGAACTCTCCACTGCCACATTCAATAGCCTGGAAGAGTCTACCAGGGGTGGGGAACCCGCAGCCTTCTGATTTTAAGACTGTTCTTTTTTAAGCACCAAAGGAGGCAAGAAAAGCTTGATCTTTCTCTGCTACACCCCTTTTAACAAAAGGATTTGTTTTGTAAAACTTGGATTCAGTCAAAAGGCCACACTCAAGGATCCAAAAGGCCACACTTTAACCTGATACCTTAGCAACAGTCACCACTGACAAGAAAAGGAAGCTCCAGGAGTACACTCTTCCAAAATATCTTTATGCGTGTGATAAATTATTACTACTTAAGAAAACCCAAATTTGCTTCAGGCTAGCATAATTCCATCACTAACCAAGAAAAAGCAATGACCTGAGATCTAATCCAAAGGTCAGAAAACTATCAGACTAGTTCTCCAGCACCCATCACCATGGCAACAGTTTTCATTATGCTTAAACATGCAAACACTGTGGAAGCACCACTGTTCTTTTTAGGCACCCAGACCCTTCAAAACATGAAGGACACTGACTGAAGCAAGGGCAACCAATTAAAATCCTGCTGTAGAAGGCAGACTAGTTCATCCATCTGGGAGAGCAACTGGCAATATCCATTAATATTTAAAATGCTTTTACCTTTGACAAAGGAATTTATCTTACAGAACAAAGACATTCTAATAGCATGTTTGTAAAGCTGAAAAAAATTAAAACAGTCCAAATGTCATCAAGTAGATTAAACTACACTAGTGACATACAAAGAAATCCCATACAATTATTCAAAAGAATAAGGTAAGTCCTGTATACACTGATAGTAAAGACATCCAAAATACATTAAGTGGGGAAAAGCCAAAAAATTATCCCATTCCATGTTTCTCTTTAAAAGGAAAAAAAAAATATATATATATATATATATATGATTATTTTGTCATTTGTTTTACTTGGAATCTAGAAAAAATCTGGAGAAATAGATACCAAACTATTAACAGTGGTTACCGGGGCGTTGAACAGGGGGTAGAGATTTTAGGAAATATGAGGGGACAAAAGAAAAAACGCTCCGTGAAGGTGGATAAGGTAATGAATTGATGTTATCATTACCAGGTTATTTCAATGACAACACAAGAATCAGAGTCCCACAGACATGGAAAGGACCTCCAAGGTCCAGATCAACACCCCATTTGATGCATAAAATGCCCAAGGGGAGGTAGGGAGTGGGCAAGCTGGAGGAGGCTGTGTGAATCACCTGGGAAGCTTTCCAAAGTATGCTCACCACTTACAGAAGCTGGTAAGCCACCCCAGATGGAGAATTACAAACTTTCCAGCGCCTGTGTTACTGATAAGGGTGTCACATCTCTCAGACACATTGGAACAAAAAAGGCAAAGAATGTCGTTCAAAAAGCTCCTCCACAAATGGTCCCTCAGTCTCTCTCTTAGCACTTCCAAAGATGGAAATTTACTACCTCCTCAGGCAGGCTGTTCCATTTTAGCAATTCTAATTTAATCTATCCCCTTAAATGTTCATTCATTCAGCAAAATATTTACTGAGCATCTACTACATGACATGGATGGTTCCAGGTGTTAGGAACACGCCACAGAAGACAGACAAGAGTATGGCTCCCAAGGAACTTCCACTCCTATGGAGAGAAATGTATAATAAACAAGGAACTATCAGGTAGTGATATACACTATGAAGAAAATAAAACGAGGTAGTAAGGAGTGACTGGGAAGCTATTTTTTTATTCAGTCCTTACAGAAGATGCTATTTGAGACCAATATTTGAAAGATAAGGAATCAATCATGTAAAGATCTGTGGGCAAAGCATTCTACATAGTTAGAACAATCTTGACATGTTCTAGGCATAACAAGATCAGACTAACAAGACTGTAGTGATTAAGGGGAAGGAGACGGGCCAAACCCTGTGGGGCTTTGCAAACCTCAGGGAAGAGTTTGGATTTAGTTCTAGGTGCAATGGAACAGTATTTCACGGTTCTGAGGTGAGTAAAATAATCTGATTTACATTTTTTAAGGACGCTAGAACTGCAACATGGGGAATGGTTTGCAGTGTCAAAAAAGAAGCAAAGGAACTGCATAGGAGCCAAAGAGCTAGGGTAATGGTAGTAAAAATGGACAGAAGGGAAGTGATACAGGCTAAATTTTGGAGAATACAGAGCTTGCTGATGAAATGGATGTGGGAGATAAGAGAAATCAACAGACCAGGGAAACCTAAATTTTTGCATTCAACAACTCAACCAACATTGACACCATGTACTGACTGGTTAAGAGGCAGATGGCTAGGCAAGAAGGTTCAATTTGGGACATGTTAAGTTCAAGGTATATCAGACATCAAGTGAAGACATCAAGTTGGCAATTGGATTTACTACTTTGGAATTCAGGGGACAGGTCAAAACTAAAAATATAAATGTGGTAGTTGTAGGTATACAGATGTTATTTAAATCCACCTATGGAAAGAAATACAAAGAGAAGGGACCTAGAACCATGCTCTCAGTGAGACACACCCAGCACAAACAGTAGGAAGGAAAAGCCAGTCAGGTTAGAAGGAACAAGGAGGAGACTGTAATACTGTAAAAAGCTTTGAGAAGAAAGCTTTTCTTTTACCCAGAAGGAAGCAGCTAATTATTTTATATGCTAAATGTTACAATATGGCAAGAGTAGTTCAGTAAGGTGGTGAGGACAGACCACCACCAAGAGTGGTTTAAATAATGAATGGAAGGAGAAACAGTAATGGACAATTCTTTCAAGAAATTCTGTGATGAGGGAGAAGAAACGGAATGGTAGCTAGAGGGGTATCTGGGGTCAAATGGAATTTTTTTTAATCGGACAATATTACAGCATGTTTGTATGATGGGAATGATTTAGTGGAGAGAGAGAAATTAATGATGCAGAATAGAGAGATAAATGCGGACGCTGAGTACCGAAGAGAGCAAGAGAGGACTGGATCCTCTGCACAAGTGAAGAACCTTTGACAGGAAAGACACACATCATCCACCATAATGAGAAGGCAGAGAATATGGGTACAGAAGTAGGTGGCCTGCTATGATTCAGGGATGGGAAGATGAAGAGAATCCTATCTACTTCTTTTTTTTAGTGAAATAATAAAAGCAAGATCATCAACTGAGAATAAAGGAAAAGAGGAAAAACAGAAAGAAGAGTGAGAAGTTAGTAAGCATATTTGGGGAAAGCAAACATACTAGGGAAGTATTATCGCCAGACCACTGGGCAGGGTTGGGTGCTCATTGTGCTCCTATTCTCACCAATAATTCTCCATTAGCACTGTATCTATATTTACTTGTATGTATCTCCCACTAGATTATAAACTTTGTGAAAGTAGAAACCATGTCCGTGTGCTTCACAGTTGAATGCCCAGCACCTTGGCAGAGAACCTAGCACATAATTGTTCAGTATTCCTTAAATTATTATATGCATGCACACAACTTAATACATACAATGTTAAACAGTGAGGATGCAGAGATGAAAAGACAGCCCCTGCCCTCAAGGGCTTACCTTCCAGAGGGAAGACCGACACACAAACACAACACAGTGCCATCTCTCTCTCTCTCTCTCTGTCTCTCTCTCACACGCACGCATACACATACACACACACACACACACGGAAGTAATAATACAGGAGAAAGACCTAGATCTGCTGGAAGAGTCAGGGAAGAGTTCCAAAGGGAAATAGCACTTGAGCTGAGAAATCGAAGAAATGAAGGAATTTTGAAGGCAGTCAAGCAGAAGTAAAATAGCTTCAGACATCACAGAGTGTTCAGAGAATGACAAGTAGCTCAATAATGCTAGAGCATAAAGTACAGAGGAGGCAGAGGCAAGAAAAACTGAAGATAGCAACAAAGCCAGATCATGAAAGAGTCCATATGCCATGAAAAAAATTTTAATTTTACTTTGGAACCACAGGCAAATTTTATGTGGGAGCGCCACAGTCAGATTTGCAAGTCAAATCAAGCCTGCAAATATAGAAGATGGACTGGAAGGAGACCGGGAGGCTGGAAGGCCAGTAAGGAGGATTACAGTAGTTTAGATAAGACATATTGACACCCTGAGACATTGAGGATGAAGAGGTAGCAATGGATGTGTGAAAGATATTTAGAAACAGGACTATCAGACACAAGAGTTGCAAACTTCCAATCTCTTGGATAGCAGTTACAGGAGATAATATTAGGACCCACAAATCTGATGGAAAATTCCAAAAGAAATACTGGATCCCAGTCTACACAGCCCAATAGTACCCATGAGACAGAAAATACTCTGGATCAGGCCTCCTTGCCTTTCAAACTGTTTTTGGATTTGTAAACTAGAGAGAACAAAACTATGAAAAAAAAAAAAAGCTGAAATTGTTTCATATAGATTAGAGAACAGAATAGACAGAATACACCAAAGTTGTAAAATGACTTAAAATCTGATTTGAAGAGCAAAGACTTATGTTAAGGACAGTCTTAATGTTTTCCACTTATCCCTCCTAAACAACACCTTAAATAAGCACAGATTTCAGTTGGCTGAAAAAAAGGAAACTAAAAGAGTTGCCAACACTGAAATGTTACACTAAAAAACGGACAGGTGTCCTCCTCTACAGATATTTAACCACAAGATAAACAGTCAGCTGCTGAGGATGTCTGAAATCTGTCGGAAAGAAGAAAAGTATTCTATCTCTGAGGTCTTTTTAAAGTCTATATACTACACTCTGTTGATCCAAAAAAAGATCTCTCAATGGCAATTTCCTACCTCTTGAAACTATGGGTAAGTCTCCCAAGTATGAGAGAACAGAGAAAAACAGACCATTTTCAAGAGCATAAGCTAAATTGATACATGCAGAGGGAATGAGAAAGAATAAACTGCCAAGAAGAAATTAGAGAAGATTAAAGGATTTTTCCCTCCAATTCATCCTACATACTAACACCAATTTAAAGTCTCTTCCTTTCTTTCTGGGGTTTTTTTTTTTTTTTTGGAGACAGAGTCTTGCTCTATCGCCCAGGCTGGAGCACAACAGCACAATCATAGCTCACAGCAACCTGGAACTCCTGGGCTCAGGTGATCCTCCTGCCTCAGCCTCCCAAGTAGCTAGAACTACAGGCACATGTCACCATGCCCAGCTAATTTTTTATATTTTTATGTTTTAGAGATGGGGTCTCACTATGTTGCCCAGGTTGGTCTGGAACTTCTGGCCTCAAGGGATCCTCCCGCCTCAGCCTCCCAAAGTGCTGGGATTACAGGAGTGAGCCACCATGCCCAGCCCTCTTCTTAAAAAAAAAAAAGAAAAATTTAAGGCATGGAGAGTTGTTGAAAATTTTAAAAAATAATAAAAAAAGGAAAATCCTCAGATGCTTTCCTATTACCTACAGAATAAAGTCCCAATTCCTTGGCCTGGCATTCAAAGCTCTAGCACCCAGCATCACCTAATCCTTCAACATTATCTCCTACAATTCCCTTTCTCCGGCCAAACTGACCTCCTCCATCCTCTTTCAACAGAAAACACACCAGAGGGGAGTTAGAAACCCCAGCACCATAAATAGATACAAGGCTTCCTTTCCCAACAATCAAAACAAAGGATAAGCATCCAAATTTCCCATTAAAGGCCAGCAAACATATAAAAAATTGCTCAACTTCTCTAATCATCAGGGAAATGCAAATCAAAACCACAGTGAGATATCACTTAACTCCAGTGAGATTGGCTCATATCAAAAAATCCCCAAACAACAAATGTTGGCGGGGATGCGGACAGATAGGAACACTCATACACTGCTCGTGGGACTGCAAATTAGTACAACCTCTATGGAAAGTAATATGGAGATACCTCAAAGAATTAAAAGTAGAATTACCATTTGACCCAGCAATCCCACTACTGGGTATTTATCCAAAGGAAAAAAAGACATTCTATAATAAAGACATCTGCACACGAATGTTTACAGCAGCACAATTCACAATTGCAAAGATGTGGAAACAACCCAGGTGCCCATCAATACACGAGTGGATTAATAAAATGTGGTATATGTATACCATGGAGTATTACTCAGCAATAAAAAACAATGGTGAATTAACACATCTGGTATTATCCTGGTTGGAGCTAGAGCCCATTCTTCGAAGCGAAGTGTCACAAGAAAGGAAAAACAAGCACCACTGGTACTCACCATCAAATTGGTACTAACTGATCAACACTTACATTACACATGGCAATATATTCATCAGGGAGCGGACAGGCGGGAGGAGGGTGGAGGGGATGGGAAAACTATCACTGAATGGATGCAGGGAGCACAGTTTGGGGGATGTCCACGATTGTAGCTCTGACACAGGCAGTGCATGGGCAATATATACAGCCAAAGTGTTGAATCCCCATAATATTCTGAAATTTAAAAATTTAAAAAAAAAAAAAAAGAAATTTCCCATTAAAACCAGTCTCCAGGACTGGCACAGTGGCTCATGCCTATAATCCTACCACTTTGGGAGGCCAAGGAGGGAGGACTGCTGGAGGTCAGGAGTTCTAGACCAGCCTGAGCAAGAGTAAGACCCTGCCTCTAGAAAAAATAGAAAAAATTAGCCAGGTGTGGTGGCACACCTGTAGTCCCAGCTACTCAGGAGGCTGAGGCAGGAGGATCACTCAAGCCAACGTATTTGAGGCGGCAGCGAGCTGTGATAAAGCCACTGCACTATAGCCGGGCTGACAGAAGGAGACCCTGTCTCAAAAAAAAAAAGTCTCCAGTTGATGATCTAAGCTACCAAGTGAGAGAGAAGGCAAGATTTAGTAAGGCCAATGCTGTCAAAAGAAATGCAAATCATATCCTTCTCTGACAACAATGAATTGTCATGAATCCCTTCTGTTCCTCTCACAGAAGCCATTTCATTTCTCTAGCCCTGTTATCTGTTATCTAATAGGTTTGGAAATCCCAATCCCCCATATTGACCCCACTATTAATATGTCCTTTTATTAGGCATTCTCTTCAATGACAAGCCCTCTAGTTCCCATTGGAGAGGAGGGAAGGGAGTCTGCCAATTCAATTTTAGCCACAACAAGATCAAAAAGGACTTGGCATAAGCAAAAGTCATCTCCTCAAAAACCTTCTGGCTTTATCACACTAATAATCTATAACTCTAGTCCATATTTATAACTAGTCCATAGTATGAACTCAGGCTTGTACATAAGTCATTAGGTCCTTAGGCCTATTTTAAATTCTGAGAAGTATCTCTAGCATGTCTGAACTAGCATTGTGAATCTGTAAAAAGCATTCTATAGATCTGTAACTTTAAGCAGAGCACCACTGTAAATGAAGTCTCCAGACAATTCTAATTCTGTATTTTGTCTGTAGCCCAACTAGACTGTAAACTCTTTGAGGACAAGGAACATATGCCTGATGTATCCCCAAAGGTTTTACCATAATACCTCGTATTCAACTCAAAATGCAATAGATGGCTTGACGGATGATGATCATGCTGAAAAGAAAACATGAATTCTGGCATGTTTCCAAAGTCAAGCAGCAGGCAATTCCAGTGACAGAAATGGCCTAGGTGGTAGCCACCTACAAACTGTATTAGCTAACACTCAATGGGCCAAGCCTGTTTTCAGTATTCATTGAATCCCTGTTAGGCAAGAAAAGTCGGATTTCGGCAAAAATTTATGAAAAGAGTTCTCATTAAATATGAGTCTTCAAGGTTATCAAATTTGGAAACAAGGAAAAATAAAGCTAAAACAGAATTATATGAATAAAAATTGAGTTCAGGATAGTGAAATAACAGCTTTATCCACAAGAAATAAGTGGATAAGAAATAAGCTAAAAGCCAAAATCAAGTAAAAGAGGATTCAACAAGCAAAGCATCTATATTTATATTGTTTTCATTTTCATTGAAACATTTCACCAGAAATTAGTAGTGATTAGGCCAAGGGGAGAGAGACGATTCAAGGTTGGGTTTTTCATCTTACAAGTCTACCAACTTTAAAGTTGTGTTAAAGCTAAGTGGAAGCTGGAATGGGGTTTCCCTGGGACCAGTATGAAGTGAAGTGGCTCACCAGATTGAGCAGCAGCATGAAGGTGGTTTCTTTAGACATTTACTTCTAGCTCCTAGACAGCCATTTGTTATTAGGTATATGACCTAACCTTTCTGAGCCTCAATTTCCCCATTTACAAAAAGCAGGCAATGCAGGCTCTTCTCATAACTTCACGGGACGGTAGTCTGATATAAAAGAATACTATAAGAACAAAAGCAGCGCACCAAAGTAACACATTATTATTGCGATTACTTATGGAATCATTACCCGCTAGGATGAAACTGCCCACACAAGAGATGAAGCCCGAGAGAAAAGAGTTGAAGGGGAAGGTCCCCACGAGGAGACAGTAACCGAACTGCAGCGCCCCCGTCAGCAGTATATAGAGGAGGTACGCATCCAGCAACTTCAGACGCTGCGGAGTGGAGCTCAAGTACTCTTCTAAGAACCGTGAGATGACCGACACTACCGACGCCGACATGACCACACGCAAAGAACTCCAGCCAGCGTTCCCCAAACTCCTGGAATACCCGACCACCACACCGGATGTAGCGTTTACGCATGCGCATCGTCGTGGCCCAGCTCCGCCTTCCCCGGTGTGCAATTTGCGCAGGCGTATAAGCAGGCCAAGGTGCGCGTGATAACTAGTGCGCAGGCGCAGACTGCGGCGCCTGAACAAATTCCTGCCAGAAAAAGTTAATGCGTCTGCGCAATGGCTCAATCAATGGACTGGAGACGTGTACTCTTTTTGTTCTGTTTCCGCGGTCTGATTGGTGACGCCCACAGTTGCTCTGGCAACAAGATACTGCGCTGGGAAGGGGGGAAGAAGTTTTACAGCGGACCGCTCAGCTAACCGGAGGGTTCCGGCTCTCTTTGGTCCTCCTGCGTCCTCAAAGATTTAATTTTTTGAATCTGCTTTGAGGCAGTGCCTGGCGTTCGCAGGGTTTGGTACCAGCCCGGCCCTAATTCTGTTAAGGGCGCTGTCTGCAGATTCTGTCAGACATCATTAGAGCAAGTCAAGTTCCTCTGCAGTGAGAACCACCGTGGCTAAGCACTGCGCAGGCACTAGTTCGGACTTGGTTGGGGGGTGGAGAGTAGTGGGGGTGGTGCGGAGGCCGGAGGGAGGGAGCTTGACCTCTGCAGGGTCCTGAACTGGAACTCGAGATCTGGCCCTGCGGTGCAAACATTTATTGGGCGCTTACTCGTGCCCGATGTTGTGCTTAGTTGTAGGGCCCCTCAGGCGAATCAGATACAGTCGCCGCCTTAAAAGAGCCGCTGAAGAGAAGGATAACGGTCGAATATCATGCATAAAGTTTGTGATCAAGTTTAGCAGCTCTCTCCCCGCAAGCTGGCATCTTGAACCTAGTGTAATATCCCAGGATATCAGCGCTGAAAGGCCCGCAAGAGCATGCCTGATTCAACCCTACCCTCTCCAACTCATTTTGCAGAAGAAACTGAAATGAAGGTTTGAGGTTTTGGATTTTAAAAATTGGGATTAATTATTTATTTTTAGAGTTTTAACTTTTTTTTTTTTTTAAAGCTTTGCCTTCTGGCTTTCGTTGCCCTTTTAATTTCACATGAATCTGATCTTCTCGACCTAGTTCATGTCACCTGTGAGTCTTTCCGCACATAAACAGGCACTTGATTTTCAGCTTCCTAATAACTTTGAACTGTTCTAGGTATGCAAGCAAAATTCCTAAAATAGCAAGGGAACAACAATGTTCCTTTATGTGCACTTTGTATTTCTGTCTAGATTGGAAACTCTTTCGACATTAATAAATGTATTGATCATCAGTGGTGAGCAAAGCCTTCCTTAGGTTCTAGAAAGAAGAGAAATAACCAATGTCCTCAGAAAGCTTTACAATCTATTTGAAGATATAGATTCATATTCATACCCACGGAGATTTGCGCCTCTATATGAACTTAAATTCAGCCTAAACCCTCTTATGTTGCTGAGAAGGAAGGAAAAGAAGGAAAGGAAAGGAAGGAAGGACAAACTGAAACTTTCTCCCTGCCTCATCAACAAGTAGGAGGGTAACTTCCTCACAAGTATTCAACTTCAAACTTTCAGGTTAGGCTGATGCTTTTTAATCACTCAGAAGGGGATTCCTCGTAGGGTTTCTATTCCATCAGCCAGTCTCCTTCCAGCAGTTTCTCCCTCATGTTTTGTCTGCCTTTGATCCATGTCAACTATCATCATTAACATCTCCATAGGAACTCTCACAGGAGGGAAACAGAAGAGATGAAAAACATCAAATTCACTTATTGATGCATCCCTTTCTGAGACCTGCAAAGTCCCACCAACATAATGAACTAAAGCTTTTCTGAACTACTTAAAACAGTGAGAAAAGATCTTCTGTGTTCAGTTTATGATTCTATAATCATTAAAACATTTTAAACCGATGTCAATAGGAAATTGCTAATACTAGTATTGGTTTCAATTAGTTTAAATTACAGTATTCATATATGTAAAAAGTCATGTCCAGAAGAGTGTCAGGCTCTAGAGAGGCAAACCTGGGTTTGGACCTTGATTCTGCTATTTACTATAATAGTTGTCTAATCTGGGATAAGTTATTGAATGTGACAGTCTCATTTTCTTAACTACCATTAATCCTGATAATTAACTATGTCTGCTTCCCCTATTTCTCTGAATAATTAAAAGTTGGCAAACTACAGATTTCCAGTATTTGGGGCATGCAAAAGATGGCAGTTGAGGGACTGCAACTCAGATGGCTCTCAAAAGGCAAATGTAATTTATAAGTTGAAGCTTAAGTCAGAACATACCTTAGAAGTTTCATTACTAAAACACTCAACATGGTAAAACAATGGGAGAGTGGAGGGGCAAGAAGGTTCCCTTAGGGGCAAAATCCATGATTTTACACCATGTCTCTCTACAATAAGAAATCACATTCTTTACCAAAAGAAACAAAGTCTCCAAAGTCTGAATAGAAAGGGGCTCTTCTAAAGAAAATCTCTGCATGGAAAAGAAGCGTCTCTTTTCCAATTCTTTTCCCTAGTATTTTCCCTTTTGCCTTAAGATTCCCCATTTTGCTTCTCTCTACTACTATTGCACATCACAGCTTTACCTTTTAAACTTTGGCTCCAGTGTGACCAAAACCCCTTTTCCTTGTTTTCTAATAGTACAGATAAAATGGGTTATTATTTTCAAAGGGAAAATTTTAAGGGGAATCAAACTGCAATCAGCACAAAGTCAAATTTCTAAAGTATAAAGTTTCTGATCCAAGTCCTAGTAAAGCAGCAGATATCTTCAGTGAACCCATTTCCCTTCATCTTTCCAGTTCCTGATAAAGTGGAACAATTTTGCAGGCTCCTTTGCCAGATTTCCCTTCCTCCTAGCTCTTTGGGGAGTCCCATAAAAGCCTCAGTCCTGCCCCCTTCCCTGGCACCCAAAAGAGAATCTACCATATTGTCCTTTCTGAGGGCAGAACACTCCCCACAACGTGGGGCTGAAATCATCAATGCCTGAGCAACACTGTCCAATGGAATTTTCTGTGATAATGAAAATATCACTGCACTGTCTCTGCACTGGTAGCCACTAAACATATGTGTCTATTAAGAATTTAAGATATAGCTAGTGTGACTAAGGGAATTTTATTTGGTTTTTATTAATTTAAATCTTAAGTAGCCACTTGTGGCTGGTGGCTGTCATTGGATGGAGCAACTTTAGAGCTATTCCACTCAATTCCTGTGTTTAGTCTAAGAGGCACACCTTGTTCATAGTTCATTCAAAAAGCAGTGACAGGCTGGGTGCAGTGGCTCATGCCTGTAATCCTACCACTTTGGGAGGCCAAAGCCGGAGGACTGCTTGAAGCCAGTAGTTCGAGACCAGGCTGAGCAAGAGCGAGACCCTGTCTCTACAAAAAATAGAAAAATTAGCCGGGCATGGTGGCATGTGCCTATATATTTCCAGCTACATGGGAGGCTGAGGCAGGAGGATCATTTGAGCACAAGAGTTAGAGGTTGTAGTGAGCTATGATGACACCATTGCACTCTAGCCAGGGCAACAGAGTGAGACTCTGTCTCAAAAAAAAAAAAAAAGGCAATGACACCCATTTGAAACAAAAGAATGATCTATGTCTGCCAGGCCTGAACTATCAGTTTATCAGCTCCACCTACTTTTGGAATATTTAATGATGACTTACAGGCACAGGAAAAAGGGTTTGTCAAATTAGTTGCCTCCCATAAAGATCATATTAATACTTAAATCATACATAAAATCACACATATTTGAGGTAGAAGGAGGATGCATTCTTTCTTACTTGCACGTAGTGTGTCTTGTCTTGAGATAAGGAAAAAAAAGTACCTTACACCTTCTGCCCAGAGGCCTGCCTAGAGTAGGCACTGAAAGTCCTTTCCACTCTGTATAATTCTAGCAGATCCAGCTCAATCCTGAGATATCCCACTGCTGGGGACAACTTAAATTCTCTATTAACTTTGGTTATAAAAGGCATTCTCCATACATTCAAGTTTCCTGCTTCCAAGCAATCTCTACTTTACAGCTGGTTAGGCACATGCAAACAAAATACAAAAGCTTCTCTGCACTTCCTCCTGAGAAAGAATCTAGAGAGATCTAAAACCAGTTCCAGCCCAGTCATCCTTGCCTCAAAAAGTTCTACATCTTACAGGTTTTCATCTTACATCTTACACATTTTCCAAAAAGTGGGAGATCTTGTTATCCTGACTTGGAGCATGGAATTTCCTATATATTACAATTTAGAATACAGTTCCCAAAGCCTTTGGCACTTAGCACACTGTTTTATGGGTAATTGTTTATGCTTTTGCCTCCTCACTAGACTTTTCATCCTCTCATTATCCATCAAGTACTGAGCACCTACCCTGTTGTGCCACACCCTGTTCTAGGTGTTAGGAACAAACCAGAGAGCAGGACAGACAAGGTCCTCCATGAAATTTAGTCTCTAGTGGGGGAGACTGATAAGAAATACATAAACAAATATGCAAGATCATTTCAGATAGTGATAAGTATTATGAAGAAAATAAAAATAGGGTAATGTTATTTTGGGAGGCCAAGGCGGGAGGATTGCTTGAGGCCAGGAGTTCGAGACCAGGCTGAGCAAGAGCGAGACCCCGTCTCTACAAAGAATAGAAAAATTAGCCGGGTATGGTTGCGCACACCTATAGCCTCAGCTACTTGGGAGGATGAGGGAGGGGGACCACTTGAGACCAGGAATTTGAAGTTGCAGTGAGCTATGATGATGCCACTGCACTCTAGCCCAAGTGACAGAGCAAGACACTGTCTCAAAAAAAAAAAAAGAAGTAGGGCACTGTGGTCAAGTGATGGGGAGCTCTTCAGACCCTATGGTCAAGAAAGGCCTCAGAAGAGAAGTTTGAGCTGACCTCTGAATACAAAGTTGCCAGCTGGGCAAAGAACAGCCTAGGGTGGCAGCAGATAGAAAGTCTATGTTTACCACTAGAGCAAGTTCTTTCTTTCCTTTTGATAATTGTCTTCTTAGTGCTTAACATAATGCCTGGCTTTAAAGAAGAATAACAATAGCAACAATAAGTAACATTTTTATCACAAGTAAGAATACTAAATGTTTATTTGAATTATCTTGGCTAATTCTCACAAGACACAAGCCAGAGGAAGAAATTAAGGGACACTAAATAAATTGCCCAAGGGCATACAATGGATAAGTGGCAAAGCAAAGGCTGATCTTAACAGACTTTTAACTCCAGAATTTATGCTTCTAATTAACTAGTGAGTCTCAGTGAGCACCAGCGTCTGCAGTGCTTGCAGTGCTTCGTAAAAATGCAGCTTTCTAGCATCAAGCCAAACCAGCTGAATTAGAATCTCAGAGGGTAGGGATTGGAAATATGATTGATTGATTGATTGATTGATTGATTTTGAGACAGAGGCTCAGTCTGTCACCCCAGCTAGAGTGCAGTGGCATCATCATAGCTCACTGCAGCCTCAAACTCCTGAGCTCAAGGGATCTTCCTGCCTCAGCCTCCCAAATAGCTGGTACTGTAGGCTCAAGCCACCATGCCAGCTAATTTTTTCTATTTTTAGTAGAGATGGGGTCTTCACTCTTGCTATGCCTGGTCTCAAACTCCTGAGCTCAAGGGACCCTCCCGCTATGGCCTCCCAGAGTGCTAGGATTACAGGTGTGAGCCACCTCGCCCAGCTGGAAATCTGAATTTTTAATAAGCCCTCCAGAGGATTCTTATGCACACTGAAGTTTAGGACCACTGTGCTTTGTTGAAAAAATAAACAGGAGAGACAAGTCCTCTGCTATTTGTACCACTTTGCCCCACATCTTGCAAATTCCTAAGCCCCTAAACTATAAATACTAGTTCTCTTACTTTAAGTCTTTATAATGATCAGCTTAATACTGTGTTACAAGAAGGAAGAAATCTCAGAATCTTCTGGGTCCAGCAGGAAGGCTAAAGAAAAATGCCTTGATAAACCCCTCTGCCCCCGCATTCTCCCATCCGTCCTCCACCACCCCTTAGCCTGGTTTTAACTTAACCAATGCGATGATCTAAAATCTGACAGCTGCCGGGACATCAGGCACTGTTTACCAGTTCAAGTAAATTCTACAGCCAGGCTCAAGATTTGACTCCTCTGCTGAGCAAGCCTGAAGTGTGCTCAGGACCTCTGAGCCAGCCACCTTACCTCCCATGTCCCCACACCCACATATCTAAAACAGACCCAGCCTTATAGGTTAGTCCTTCAACTGCTATCCTCCAAACTGAAGGACACCTGGGCTTGAGCTACATTTTCCCTGGAAACTAGGTTGGGGCCAGACTCAAATCCAGAGCAAAGGAATGCCCTTCTTGGCATATATCGCATAGGTTTAGGGTTGCCAGATAAAATACAGGATGCCCAGTTCTGTCCCAAATATTGCATGGCACATACTTAATTCTAAAAAATTATTTGTTGTTTATCTGAAATTTAAATTTAGGCGTCCTGCTTTCTATTTTTGAAACCTGGCAACTAGGCCCTTTGTAGGAGCATTCAACCAATGGTATTGTCTCCACAAATATCTTAAGCATCCAATTAGAAGGAACACCAACAAGGGGAGATTTCAGGGGGAGAGAGCTATAACAGGAAGCCCAAAGAGTGTGTGTGCGCGCGTGCAGGAGTGGTTCTGTCACTTTTAATTATGAGAGAATGGACTGCTGATGGACCTCATGTGAAGAACTTGGCTTTTTTAGCATTACCGACCTCCTTCACTGTCCCCCAAATGCGTGGCCAGGATTACTGTCCTATTTTATAAGACCCCCAGCGACAGCTCTGCCAGGACGTGACTTGACGATACTCGAAAACCTAGCAAGAAGGGCCCCACTAGCTCAAACCAATTTGTCCGGTTTCACGAGCCCACCCAGCGCCCGGGAGCCCCGCCTCCCGCGCCTGTAGCCCCGCCTCCCCGCCCGGCGGCGGCGCTGGCCACGCCCTTTTTGCTATCCGATACTTTTCTGGGTCAGCTGGTGCTGGCGTCAGGCGGAGGGATGGGCTGGCTTTCCTTGACCCGGCAGGGCTTGTTTACTATGGCTGATGATCTGGAGCAGCAGTGAGTTAATCCTGTCTCTTTCTCTTTCTCTCTTTTTCTCTCTCACTGGGCCATGATCCTGGGACTGTCTGTGACTGAGGAACTGTTTTAGACACCTTCCCGCCTTTCCTTTTTCAGGTCGGCTTCCGGGGAGGGCTGGGGGTTCCGTTTGTTTGCTTTGCTTTTTGCCCAGAAGAGGCGGCCGCAGAGCCTGGGAGCGATGGTAGATGAGCTTGCTTGCAGCTCAGTGATTCTGACTTTGCACAGTAGTCTTAGCGATTGCCCCTCATTCTCCTCCAGTCGCTGTGCTCAGAGATTAGATTCAGTGGTAATGTGTGAGATCCCCCGAAAGCAAGCTTGTGGGACACGGGTGCGGGAGTAGCAGCCAGGTATGCTCGTCTCGACCTGCCCCGGTGGGTAGTCGTGGGTGTGGAAAGAGCCTCTTCCCTCAGCCCGGCAAGAAGAAGGCGTAGGCAGAAGGCAAGAGGTCTCCACCGCGTTAGGATTGGCGTGTAGTAATGGGCTTGCAAGTTTTTTCAGCTCTTGCCCACCTAGACACAGAACGGCTTGTGATCCTAGTTGATAATGTTTTTAATCATAACAACATCCTAATGCAGTGGTTTCAGAATTAGAGCTATTGAGATTTGTTACCACTGTCTCAAGGGCATCAGGTTTGGGATGCCACCTGTGGGTGGTGTAACTAGCAGTTCGAAATCTGATAAGAGCAAGGAAAAGTTGTTTCCAGAAAGATGACTCAGCTCCTAGCCAAGCCTTGGTTTCACCAGAACAGGGCCTTTCCTGGACCTGGTACTCCCCCTTTTCAGACCTGCGGAACTGGCAGCCTGCGAAACTGATTAACTTTATGACAATAATAAGTAGCTTCCTATGCTTGAAGGAACTGCCCAGGGGACTGTTGCCTTCTAAGACAACTTTTCCGAGAGGAAATTTACAGTGCCTAAAATGACTTAATGAAGCAGAATATTAGAGTTGGAAGAGATGCAGGTAGTTCACCTCCTTTTTACAAATGAAGAAGCCGATTCCATAGAAATTAGGAGACTTGCCCAAGATCACAGAGGTCTAGAACAGGATCCTCTCCTAGCACAGAACCCCTTCTGCTTCATCCCCATCAGGATGGAAGAGACCACCCTAGCCAAGCTAAGTTCATGGCTAACTGGCTTCTCTGCTCCTTGCCTCAATTTCCCACCCCATCCCTTTCCTCCCCAATAGTATTGAGCATAAACAGTGTGCCAGGTGCCATTTCCAGTGCTTTACCGGTAACATTTTTGGAAAAGAAAGGCAAAGTACATCTCCCCCCAAGGAGTATCTGCTGGGCAGCCCAGGGTGCTGTTCCATGAGACAGCATTTCTCCTGAGCTCTGCATTGGGCAGTTACAGGGCAATGTGGGGTCCAGATGTTATGATCTGACTTGTCACATTATCTTCAATTTAGAGAGAAAGTTTGTCTCTTAAGACTGGCAAAATTCCAACCCCAGGTCTTGGTCCCCATACTTCAAGCCTACAAGGAATTCCAGTAGAGTTTAAAAGGGTTCTGAATCTCTCTGGGATTAGATTGATTGAGACTTACAACTCTCATTTGGCTAAAGCCATCAATGTTCCACTCCCAGCTGCAACCCCAGTTTTTCTTTCAGACTTCAAACATTCACTGAGAGTTGCTACTTGCAAAATACTGGAAATATAGACAGCTTATAATTTAGCTGGGGGGAAAGAAAGTATATTGGGAGTTTATCTTGTGCTAGGCATTATTCTATGTGCTTTAGATGCACTAATTCATTTAATCCTTATAACAACCCTAGGAGATAGATAGTATTATCACCTCCCTTTTAAAGATGAGGAAGCTGTGACACAGAAAGGCTAAATGATGTGCCCACAGTCACATTGCTGGTAAGTGGCAGTGCTAAAATTAGAACTCTGGCTTTAGATCACACCTCCCTTCAGAAAACAGAGATAAGTATGAAAATGTGGTTAAATACTGTCACTATTTATGTAGGGCCTTGAAAAGCTGAGGCTGGAAGGTCCATGGAGGAGGTCCTGAGAAATCTGGATTTGAGGTCTGGGTTCTGGTTCTGGTTCTCTTTCTAACTTGCTGTATTACCTCTCTGGGCATTAGTTTGCTCATCTGTAAACTAAAGAGGCTGGACTGGATGATTTCTAAGGAAACATCCTAATCTAAAATTCTGTACTTTAAATGACATATTAGGATGCCCAGTATGTGCCAAGGGGGTTTGGTGATGGTTACCCTCATTTCCCCACAAAATTCCCCTGCCTTGACTATGCTGGTGTTCACAGGCCCTTCCTATAGCTGATGTCTGTCCTGTAACACCCTTCGCCCAGGCAGAGTTCAAGAAAAGAGAAATATCATATGGGATGGAAAAGAAATAATAGAAACCGTCGTTCATTGAGCATCTAATTAGTGCTGGGCACCTTACAAGGTCCCTTACATACCCAGATGCTCAAAGACAGGTTATTTAATGGGCCAAAGCCATTCTGCTCGTCAGTGATAATACTGTGATTCAGACCCACAGGTTTTTATATTCCAAAGCCGGTGCTTTTAATCTCTATCTTGCAATGACTTAAAGTTACTTGGGTATGAAGGAGAAAGCAGGATGGGTTATCTTATCTGTTATATTGCATGCTATGGGAGGTAAGGACATAGGTGAGCTTTCCACTACTCATTTTACAATCTGGAAAACAAGGCCAGAGGCAACCTGTGTCCTGTCAGTGAACCATAGCAGGACTTGAACCCAGGTCCCCTACCTCCTGCTCCCTGCCTACCACATCTCCATGTTCAGGGCTGGATGGATTTATTACCTGAGAGCTCAGGTAATCTGGGCACTGAAGAGGGTACACACAAATGCCAGTGCCCTGCCAGGAGGGCAGGTGGCATGGGAATTTGTCTGTCCTCCTTAAAGGAACAGCTAGTGCTAGGGATGGCAAACTAACTGAAACATTAATTGCTTTTCCTCCCCTTTTAATCTCCTTGAACATAAATTATGATAACCAGTAACAAAGGGAAGTTGTGAAGCTCAAATGAGATAATAAATGTGAAAGAGCTTTGTAAACTGTAAAGTATTGTGCCCATGACGTTCTGAATATCTGTTGCAACAAGGGGCATGTTGTTAATAACCATTTACCGGAGAAGAGTAACAGTCTATCTAAGACAGCTAGGGAATTGCTGACTGCCATAGTGGGCAGGTCTCCTGAGGCTGGGAAACACCCTGCCTCCTGATAACTCTTGTAACTGTCAGCAAGGCTCAGAGCATCAATGTTTCCTTTTCAAATGTTGCCACAGAGTGTCTCTGTGTCTCCTCATCCCAGGCCTCAAGGCTGGCTGAGTAGCTGGTTGCCTACTTGGCGCCCCACTTCCATGTCTCAGCTGAAGAATGTGGAAGCCAGGATCCTCCAGTGTAAGTAGAAAGGACAGCTTGTCCCACCTCCCTCAGGGGGCCCAAGAAGGATGCAGGATCTGCCCAGAGCCTGGTACACTGAGCCCGCTGATTCCTGGTTAATAGTGCTTTGGGTGGGAGGAAAGGATGTCAGTGATTTGAGGGAAGAGATTCACACAGAAGGCACAATATTCTGTGATAGTGGTTTCTCACCTTCTCCCTGCCATATGCTAGTTCCTGCCACGTCTTACAGCTTCGCCTCAAACCCTATACCAATGTGGGTTAACACACACAGACATACACGTTCTCCCCCTCCCTCCTTCCTTCTCCCCCATTTCTCTCTCCTTCCTTCTCCTTCCTTCTCTCCCTCTCTGTTCTAAACACACAAACACTTCTTACATTTACCGCCTGCCTACCCGAGGACCAGGTAGTCCTACATTCTCTAATGTGCCCTATGTTCTACCTGGTTTTAGCCCACCACCTTGTCTGGTCACCACAGTAGTTTGGGATTTGCAGACCAGCTCCCATGGGCACTGTTACCTTGGGGCAGGGCATCCCATGAGCAGCAGCAGCTCAAACAAGATGCTTGGGCCATGCCTTCCCATATTTCCCATAGATTTTCCCTACCCTGCCCCAACTGCCCCAGCCACGGCCGCCCTCGCTCTTATGGGCCTGAATGAGAGCAGCCGCAGAGTAGCCACAGCTTTCAAGCCTCTGTCCAGCATCTAGGCAGCTCTGCCACGTGACTGCTGTCACACCAGCAGAGCAAGTGCTGCCCACCTCAGTCTCTAAGAGGAATAAGCCAGAGGCCCAGAACACACCCATCACCACCTCCACCTGGCTAGACCCCAGATCTGTCCATCTGTCAAGCTCCAAGCACACACAGGTTCAAGAGCGTTGGACACAAGAGCTCTGTGGCGTGTCACTGCCACTCTGGGCCCAAAGGGAGCTGGGCAAACAGCCTCAAGGAATAAGATGGCCTTCATTACCTACGGAGTAATCTACAAATTGTGCTTGGAGTTGAATTCTCTAGGATGTGTAGTGTTAAAGACAAAATTATTCCAACACATTAAGTTGGTCCTTACCAAGACTATTCAAGACCATTGCAGTAGGGGAGAGAGATGGGGTTCAACTCCAAATACCACAAGGACAAGTGGGGATTTATAACCAAGGAGCAGGGTAAGAGGGTCAGTGGATGGGAAAGTACTGAGAGGAGACATCAAGGATAAGGGGGTTCTTACTAAACTGACTTAACAGGATTCTTGCTGAAGAAAGGTCAAGGACTTATACATCAAAGGTGAGGGAGGAGGAGCTTGCTCAGAAACAAAGGGTGAGGGGATTCTCGATAAGACTGGGCTAGGCAGGCCAAAGGCAGGACGGGGCCAGGAGCCAGGCCTAGTCAAGAAGAGGTCTCAGAAGAGCTCACCTAAAGTTTTGTCAGGGAGAGAGTCTTTGTCAGTGGTCAGAGTTGCAGAAGGAAAGCGCTGAGGGAGCTTGAGAAAGGTCTTAGAGTGGAGAGAGAGATCAGAAGCGTGGTAGTCCAGGCAGAATGATGGCGCTGTCGGGAAGCAGTCTTGGTGATTCACTCTAGGATTCTCCCCACCCCAGGTCTCCAGAACAAGTTCCTGGCCAGATACGTGTCTCTTCCAAACCAGAACAAGATCTGGACGGTGACCGTGAGCCCTGAGCAAAAGGGCCGCACCCCCCTGGTGATGGTGCATGGCTTCGGGGGTGGCGTGGGCCTCTGGATCCTCAACATGGATTCACTGAGTGCCCGCCGCACACTTCACACCTTCGATCTGCTTGGCTTTGGGCGAAGCTCAAGGCCAACGTTCCCAAGGGACCCAGAGGGGGCTGAGGACGAGTTTGTGACCTCAATAGAGACGTGGCGGGAGACCCTGGGGATCCCCAGCATGATCCTCCTGGGGCACAGTTTGGGAGGATTCCTGGCCACTTCTTACTCTATCAAGTACCCGGAAAGGTAATGAGCAACCCGCCCTTGTGACCTAACTCCTTACCTTGCTGGGAACTTTCCAGTATTCTTTTCTGATAATTCTCTCCTTCCCAGGTGATTGAAGGGCTCTGGTGCTTCCAAGAGAATACAGTGTGTCTTCTCCTCTTTCCTCCTTTAATGTAGAGTAAAACACCTCATCCTGGTGGACCCGTGGGGCTTTCCCCTCCGACCGACCGACCCCAGTGAGATCCGTGCTCCCCCAACATGGCTCAAGGCCGTGGCATCCGTCCTAGGGCGTTCCAATCCTTTGGCTGTTCTTCGAGTAGCTGGGCCCTGGGGTGAGTAGCCTGAAAATAAAGAAACTATCCCCTTAAGCCAAGGCTGTCCCGTTCTAGAAGCCCCACTTTTTCATAAAAAGTGAGAATGGGTCTAGCATTATTATTTAAAGCTATTAATCTGAACCAGATCTTTTTGTTTGAGGTTTCAGAAGGTTCTTTTTCCTCCCTTCATCTGCATGGAAAAAGCTTTCCTATGCAAGGAGCAGATGGAGCAGAACAGCTACCCTATGCCTTGGCTAAACCCCCAGGGAGACAAGGGGGCTGTGAGGCAACTCTTCCTCTGCTACATATGTGAGTCTTTATGACAACCTGTTGGTGATTCAGGCACAGTAACCACCACTAGATCCCATCCCTGTAAGTTACCCAGTACCTGCAGCAGGCAGGGGCAGGACCAGAGCCTCCAGCATAACCCACCGTGGCAGGGAAGCCCCTCTGAACCATGCCCTGCTCCAAACAAGCACATCTTCACCTGCTTGGTTTTGCCTAGCACTTAGTAGCCATCAGCAAATTCTGTGGGTAAAAGGAGGGAAGGAGGGTAGGAGTGGGAGGAGCCAGCCATAATGAACAGTGTCAGTAGCTCTGGGTTTCTGACCTCATACTGCCAGCCCTCCTCCCTTCTGGAGAGCTGCTATCTCTGATGAAGTGAAAAGTATATTCTCTTCATGGAAAAGCTTGGTGACCCCTATCTTGTACTGATGGCTTATATTTATATAGTAATGTTCAATAGCCAATTATTATGAGTTAATTGCTAATAGCTAAAGAAGAGCTCTCTCTCTAGGTCCTTAAAGAAAAACAGAATGGCTCCAGATAAAGAAAAAAAAATTGAGCATTTGAGTAGAAGGTAGGAGTTTAGGAGTTCTGAGAGAAAGGAAGGCTCGTAAGAGACAAAGGTACCAAAGGAGAGAAAGTGAGCAGAGGGCTGACTTCTCAGGTTCCCAGCACTGTGGACTCCAGTAGACTCTCTACAGTCCTTTTCCAGGGAGAAGTCCTGCTCGAGCCACTCTCTCATTTTCTGGCCTTGCATCTGGCCAGGTTCTTGCATGGGCATCAGAGGTATTGTGGTTGGGGCAGTTGGTTGGGGGGACTGTGCCAGGAGGGAGAGCCAGCACCCATGGAGATCTTTGCTGCGCCTCCCCAGCCACTTCTCACCTCCCTCTCACCCCTTTACTGCTTACACGGAGAATGCCAGGAGAGATCAGAAGTTGACCAGTAGGCCCAATTTTTACAGTCTGTTTTTGTTTATATATATATACAATAAAGAAGGGTGAAAGGAACAGATTGCTCTAAAACAGTGCTCTGAGTCTGAGACACCAGTGTCGTTAAGTTCACCTCTCCATGTATTCTATTACAGGTTTGAACATGAGCAGGCTCGTGGGAGGTGGTCTAGTTTCATCTGTTACCATCAGAAGATTAGAAGGCCATAAGGGTTTCAGGGAGAAAAAGAACACAGACTGTGAAAGAAGAGCATCTCAACTATGCACTCAGGGGGAGGGCTTGTGATCCTTGCAGGGAAAGATCTTGGCACTTCACTGAGCTGAAAATAACCTGGTTCCTCAGTGATGTTAGACTGTCTCTAAATTCTTTGGCAACCAACTGTCATTTGAAGTCATCCCAATAGACTCCTGTACTCTTTCTGCCACTGTAATGTGAAATGTATAAAGCAAACAAACCCTTAGGAGAAATACCGTTTGGTTAAAATTGTTAAAACATACACAGGCAGGAGTCTTATCCCCCCACCCCCAATCAAATTAGCCACTCTGGGTTTTTCTGTCCCTTACCAGGGCCTGGCCTGGTGCAGCGATTCCGGCCGGACTTCAAGCGCAAGTTTGCAGACTTCTTTGAAGATGATACCATATCAGAGTATATCTACCACTGCAATGCACAGAATCCCAGGTGAGGGCAGCTCCCAGGCTAGCTCAGGATGGATGGTTTGGAGATAAAACTCCAGGTGCTGGAGTTCTGTGTTTTATTTTTTCTTTCACAAAGCTCTGGCTCAGTTAGGGAAACACAGGCACTAATAGGCTTGATCATTTCCAGAGGGTTCCCCAGGGATAGACACAAAGGAATATAGAAGATAATAGATTAATTAAACACACTGCCCACCTCTGGAGGAAGGTCCTCCCTCTTCTCTACAGATTGGCAGTTGGCCTGATGGGCAAAAGTCTGGAAAACATTTTATTATAAAAGATCTTTTTTTTTGTAACCGAAAAAGTGATACAAACATGATTTTTTTTTTTAAGGAAAAGAAAGAAAGACGTCTTCTGTCCCAAAGCTGCAGTCCCCAAATTTCCTTCTTATTTCCAGTCTAGGATACCATGTGCCATTGCTGCAGAAGGCCTGCTTGCACATGTTCCTTTGCACACACATGTGACTGTATCTATAGAACACATTCCTACAAATAGAATTGCTCAGTGAAAGAGCACACATTTTAAAATTTAATCATGTGCACTTTGAAGTGACTTATCATCGGGACAGAAATTCTTCTGTATCTTTTGGAGATTTCGGGGTGTCCCCAGAATATTGCAAAATTCCTGTCCGTGGCTACTCACTTGCACAGCAGGCCCCACAGCCTGCCAATCTTCAGTCTTGGCAACACTGAAGGCCAGGGCAGAGTCAGGCAGGTAATCTTCCCCTACAGCAGTGCCCTGTGAGGCCACATTGGTGGCACCACCTCTGTGAAGGCCTCACCCCGAGCTGCTGGGAGGTATCTTAGCGAGCCAGAGTCACTGCCCCACCTCTTTCCAGGCCTGTCCAAATCACCTGTTGTGGGCCAAAGCCATAAGGAAGGTGGGGATTTGCATTCCAGCAGCACTGTTTGAGCATTAGCCTCAAACCCAGACAGCTTTGGGGCAGTGTGAGACCTGTCTGTAAGCACTGCACACGAGTTCAGCTAATGGAAGGGCCCCAGTTAGGCAGTAGTATAGAACCTCAGCTTAACAGTCAAATCTGGTGCCCCTAGCTTCCTAGTCTCAGCTCCTCTCTCAGCCCCCATGGGCTCAGTGCCAGTCTCTAACCCACCTGTGGCCCCACAGGCCCAACCCTAGCCCTTTCCTCAGAACGTTCCTCATCCCAGACCTAGTTCTGTACAATGGCCTCCCAATGTAAGCCACAGAGTGTATAATCATGCAACTCATTCATGTCCAGGAGGAAGCAAAGATGATATCAGTGATGACCAGCTCCCTCACCCCCAAACACCATCACTCAATTTTGTGACCCCCTGAGTTTTTTTAATTGTGACCCTGACAAGCTCATGGTAACTTGTATCATTCCCTTGGAAAACATGAAATTTGGCCAAAGGGAAAAATGTTTGAGGGTTACTTACTTCTCTTCACCTAAACTTAGGGGCTTTGAGTGTATTTGCACTTTTCTAATCATGACCTAATGAAGTAAGTATAATACTCCAATTTATAAATGAGAAAATTAAGGTATATTCTGGTTACATGACTTGCTAAGAAAACATAGCCAAGGATTTGAATGTGTGTCTGACTCCAAATTCCATGATTTTTCTACTATGCTACAATGTCTTAAGGAAAAATTATCCATTTTTGGTGGCCTGGGCAGAACTCAGGCTCCCCTTCGTCCCCGGGGTGCAAAGGAGAGTGTGGATATAACTACCCCGGACAGGCCAAGCCTAGCAGGCAGCAGTGTTCCCAACCTCCCTTGTCTCCCACAGAAGCTACAGACCAGCCCAGAGAGCTGGCTCCTGTCCCAGCCTTGCAGACACCTCGTGATACGGCCTCACTTAGTCCTACCTGAGGAAATGACCAGGTAGTAAGGTAGATTAAATTGGCATTTGTTGCTTTTTACTTAACAGAAACTGCTGTTCCCCCGGTCCTTGTAAGACTGATTTTTAGTACCAGAGTCTTCTCAGGAAGCCCCTTTTACTACTCTGGTATCCCCTTCAGAGTTCACCTCAAATGAACTCCTTGACCCTCTGCCTTGCCCCCAGCAGGCTGAGTCCCCAGGCTGTGTTCCTGTAGCACTGCACCACCTTCTCATCCTTCCTGGGAAATTTTAAGTTAAATAATTAATCATATGGTTAGCTATTTAATGCCTACTTACCTAAAATGTGAACTCCAGCACCCCATCTGTCTTGCTCACATGTCTCTTCACCCAGCCCAGGGTATGACACAAATATTTGTTGACACGTAACTCCCATTCCATTCCATTCTTGTATGGTTCTTAGTGTCTTGGGCTTTTTCACAAATGTGTTCCTCCTAAGTCTTCTGTGATAGGAGACCTCTGGCGTTGCAGTCATCTCCTAATCTTACCAACATTGAACGAGCCCAGTACTAGGCTTTGAGAGGAATGCACAGGTGACTGAGTTACTGCCCCAGCCTCTGGAGAGACCAACAAGTTGACATTTTCTGCTGCAGTGTTTATCCTGTTAATTGCCTCACCCTGTTCTGCTTCTGTCAGTGGTGAGACGGCATTCAAAGCCATGATGGAGTCCTTCGGCTGGGCCCGGCGCCCCATGCTGGAGCGTATTCACTTGATTCGGAAGGATGTGCCCATCACCATGATCTATGGGGCCAACACCTGGATAGATACCAGCACGGGAAAAAAGGTGAAGATGCAGCGGCCAGATTCCTATGTCCGAGACCTGGTACGTTGGCCACCCCAGGAGCGGGAGTTGAGCAGGAAGTGCTGTGAATTGAATGCAGCATGTGTTGGTTGCCTCTCCGTCAGTCAGCTCTCAGCCTTTGGGTAGAGAAAGGTGACCAGAGAGTCAGGGGGAAAGAGAAATGGACAGATTGAGATAGGGCAGTGGGTTTGGAAAGTTTGACTGTCTTAGTAATATCCTAACTTGGGGTTTCCCACTTCTTTGTAGCCCAGTTCGGCTGAAAAGCAGGTTCTTGTCCAGTAGCTGCCTCTCCAGCACCCCTGTAGTTCCTACCCAAAACCAGAGCCTTGAGGCCTTCCCACCACACTTCTGCCTTCCTTTTTTTTCTTATGCCTCCCCAGCCTTTATTGCCAATGAGCATGCTTAATTAGGCTAGGTGCCACCCATGGGCCCTCGCTTACTGGGCCTTTGGATGAAAGGAGCAGATCAGTGGCGGTGCTAACATGGAAGGAAGGATACGGTGAATGTCTGTAGAAGTAGTAGAATGGGATACTGGGATTCACTGGCTCCCAAAGGAAAGTTCCGAGATCCAGGGAGAAAGGTGGAGCATTGTTTCTGATAAGAGCTTAGGGGTGGCAGCAAGCAGTGTCGGGGAAAAGAAATGGCGAGTGAAGGGCCATCTCACCCTGGCGGTCCTCTCTCCACAGGAGATCGAGGGTGCGTCACACCACGTCTATGCCGACCAGCCACACATCTTCAATGCCGTGGTGGAGGAGATCTGCAACTCGGTTGATTGAACTGCTCTCTCTAGAGGAAGAAGAGAAAGCCAGAGAGTCACTCTCGCCTCCCTGTCTGCTTACTCACCCCTCTGTCCTTTCCTCACCAACTAACATGTGCCAGCCTGGCAGAGTCTTGGGCTGTCCCCAGAACAGGACCATATTGAAAAAGAGCACTCCTGACCCCACGCTAAGGGCTGGAGGTGGAGCCACAAGAGGCCTTGAGTGCCCCACCCTGGGGAAGAACATAAAGGGTTGCACAATGTCGCCCATTCTCTCCATGCCACGTGTTGCCCAGATAGTGGTTGCACTGAGCTACATTCCCTCCCTGTGTGGCCTTTTCTTCCTCTGCATAAAGGAGGGCTCCCAGCCACCTTTCCTGGGTCTAGAGTGTTTGTGGCGGTAGGTCCCATGCAAGAACATCTTCCTCCTCCACCACTCCCTCACCCCCGCCCCATGCCAGTTCCATCCAGGGTCTGGCTGGGACCGGTTGCCACTTAACTACCAAGAGCAGGTCCTGGAGCTCCCTTCACCTGCAGAGTCCCTTCCACGACCTACGAGGTCATATCCAAAGCCCTCATTGACAGACAAGGAAAGAGGACGTGGCTGGCCCATGGTGACACAGCTCTGTGTGACATGAGTTCCAGCAGAGCTAAGGCTAGAACGCCGGCCTGCTGACACCCAGTGCTTATTGCTCACTTGATTTGCTACAGTTCAAGGCAGGCACCATTGTCGTGGGGCTGGTCCTGGTCACTGGCCGAGGATAAGCCCATCCCTGCTCCACATTCTAGCCCCATTTTGCAGGGGTGCTGTTGTCCTGCCCTGTGTCTCAGCCCTGGCTGCCTAAGCTGGGAATACTCAATGCTTCCTTCCTTGCCCCATCTTCCAAATGGAGGCCTCTGAGCCTCCCTCTGTGCCTTGGGCCCTGAAGCCCCACATGTAGTATAGAGCAAAGGTGGCCCCTGGTGGACAGAGGGGGGAAAGGCCCTTCACCCAAGGGCCGGGTCTGGGTTCCTCATGCCCACCAGTATCTGCAGCATTTTTCTATCTGCCTCCAGAGCCGAGGCCCACCGTGAGCCCCTGCCCATGGTCCAGTTCCCCGTCCTCATGGTGGTTCCCACTGCCTGACCCTTTGTCCCTGCCATCTGTCCCCATGGTCTCTAGCTCATCCCACCCCTGACCTATGCATCAGCCCTCTCCCAGGGGCAGGCCCCAGGTGCTGCTGTGAGGTTAGGGGCAGTAGGCTGGGCCTGGCCCCAGAACCAGGGCAGCTCCTGCCTGCTCCTTCACTTTTGTAAAGCCCACCCTTTCACCAAAATAGCATTAACTCCTGGTGCTTTGTACTACTGGTCCAGCTGCCTTGGGCTCCTTTTCTATATTAATAAAGAAATGAGTGAAAACTGCTGGCAGTGATGATGTTTAATATAGCTTTGACAAGAGTGCCGCGTGGCACTGAATTCACAACCACCATGTGATGCCTGAGCCAGAGAAGGGCACCCTGAGAGGTGCCTGCTTACCCGCCGCTCCCTTTCCTTTTAGTGCAGTGTTTGTCCTCCAGACCCAGCCCAGAGTCCAGGTCAGCACAGCACAGACCCTCTCAGCCAACCCATTCTTGACAGATGAGGCGTCCAGATCCAGAGTGAGGATGGGTCGAGCCCGAATTCATAGGAGAAGAATTGGGCAGACTGGGTGCTCCCGGCTGCCCATTAAATACCCTATCTTCCTAAGTGCAGGTGGGCCTGCACAGGTGCTGCTCCCTATAGCCTGTTCTAACTCCTACTCATCCTCTGGATCTCAGCTCAAACGTCCCTTACGCGGGAAGCCTTTCCCTGACTCCCCAGACTAGACTTGGACCCCCTGTTCTGCGTCTCCATGGCACGCTCAGCTGCCCCTTTTGTAAAACTCATAAACTTGTGGTTCTTTGTTTAATATCTCTTTCCTCCCCAGACCATTAGCCATGTAAGGACAAGGGGCATGTCTAACACATAGTTTAGTTCATGTCCAATAAATGTTTGTTTTGATCAAGCCAAGGGAAGTGAGATGTGCCAAGTGCTCAAAAAAGTGTTCAGAGCATTTTGTGGTTGTAATTCATGGCAGGAAAAAAAGTGTTCAGAGCATTACCCACTGTGCCTGCTCTGTGCTGGCTGACCCCAGCTAGGCCCAGAATTCCATAGCTCTAAATGGCATGTAATACTCCATATGTGCCACTGGATGAATGAATGAATGGGTGGACAGATGGGCAGAACTCCTCCTGGGTATAATTACAAACCTCTGATCCATCCTAGGACCCTGTCTCCTCTGACTGAGGTTTGCTGTATGGAGGAGAGGGCAGGCATTTAGATTCCACTACAAGCCAAGCACTAGGGCTACAATAGTGAAGAAACACATAGTCCCTGCCTTTATGGGAAATTCCAGTCTACTTGGAGAGACACACCTCCCACAGAGTTGGGAAAGTCTCCTGCAGAAGTGATGACAGCTGACCCTGAAGGCAAGGCCGGGGAAGGGGAGGAAGGAGTGTCTTTGGAGAGAAGGGCAGGGAGTGTGGCTGGGAGACGAGTCTGGGGAAGTTGGTAGGGACCAGCTCAGCAGACCCTCTGGCCACATGAAGAATGTTGTGTTCATCCTAAAAAGCAATGGAAAGAAAGGAATGAGGGTCAGGGTGGGGTAGGGAGTGTGACAGAATCAAACTGAGATTAGAACAGCCACTCTGGCTGCTGTGGAGTACAGACTGCAGGGGGATGAGTCCCTCCCTGCGGGAGAACTCTGAGGCTAGGAGTTCTCTGAGATGCTGGGAGTTTGGACTTGGCTAGTGGCCAGTGGACACAGAGAGGAGAAAAATGCAAGAGATGTTTAGGAGGTGAAATCTAAAAAACTTAATATTGACACTAAGTGATGCTACCGCCCTCTTGAATGGGCCGAGTGAGGCAGTGGTTACCAAACCTGCTCATGTGAGAAACAACCTGGAGGTATTTTTTTTAAATATGGATTCCTGTGCTGTATTCCCCAGAGTTTGATTCAGTAAATCTGGATGGAATCTGACCACGAAATCTTCATTTAAACACATTCCTAGGAGATTCTGATGCCCCCTGTCTGCAGGCACTGGTCTAAAGGACTCTCTGTCTCTGACACTTGACCCAGAAGGCCCACGTGGAGTAGGGCTTATGCCCCCGAAAGTTCATCCTGCTTCTTCCAGAATCACTTGTCTGGGAGGCTGCACAACATGCTGGCCTTATTTTCCCAAGCTCAACACAAGGCAAATGCATTCCTCAGGAGCAGATGCAAGAAGAGTCTGAGAAAGGTCACCCAGAGTACCCTGTTTATACTACTGGGCCCATGTGCATGGACACATGCCAGCACACACACATTCCAGCACACACACATGCACACACACACACACATTCCATCTGATGGGGGTGTTCTAAAATTCCCAGGGCTGGAACTAAGAAATAACAATGAACATACCACCCAGTTGACACCATTCCTAGTGGGCTCTAAGAATTTATGGTGACAGTTTAAGCCATAAACTTGGGCTCCTCAAAGGCCTAGCAATTTAAAAGGAGAAATTCTACAGATAGACATAAAGGACTGTGACTCAGCTTAAGGCCCAAGAGGTGCTGCACTATTTAGTGACTAGCAGGAAATATGCTAAATTTAACTTTCCTCTCTGGATAGACACCAAAATACATGTGCTAAAAATACAGTCTGGTTTCATTGCCAAAAAGGTGTTGAAATCTTGATGAATACTTCTCTCTCCTCTGACACATCACCCTGCAAGCCCACAACTGCAGGTACAGTTCATGGCCAGATAGAAAATAATTCCATTCGCTGATAATAAACACAATGTCCAATGAATGGTGCAAAACATTAAGTTTCTTATCATGTGACCTTTCAATTCGTACAGAGTCCTCCTTGGATGGGACCTGGAGAGTCGTTTCTCTCTGGTCTCCCTCTCTGTTCTGTCCTTACTCAGAGTCCCATTCTGTCTTACAGAAGCAAGAAAAATGTGAGATTTTTGAGGGTCAGTCCCGACCCCATCCTGGTGGAATATCTCAAGATGAACCATCGCTTCTCTTACTAATATTGACTATTTTTCATAGCACAAGTTCAGCATTTTTATGCCAGAAAGGTCTTTGTCACCATCCTACTAAAGGTCACTCTTCACTACTGTTGAGGAGGAAAAACAATCACAGCCTCCTAGGCAGAATACTAAGGAAGATTCCTTGATGTCAACAGGTGCAGAGTCCTTCCCCCAACCCAGGAAAACCCCATCCTCTTGGTTGGTGACTCTACTAGAGGGCTGGGAGGTCCACAGACCTTGCCTTGCTAATGGTTGGTGCTCCTTCTTCCTGGATTGTTTTGAGTCCTGATGTAGTTTGTGATGATTCAGCAACCCCATATTTTAGTTGATACATATGAGAACAAATTACACAACCAGAAGAAACCTAGGACATGCTAGTGGCTGAAGAGGACTCTGAAGGACATGGGGTGGGGTTGCAGGTGAGATTTTCATCTCCTCAGTTTGAAGAGTCAGACTTTGGAAAAAAGGGAAGCATGTGGCCAAACAGCTGACAGCACATACAGTGTCCAGGAACAGGATTTTTGGGAAGGCTCATGGCTTATGATAGAAGATTCATAGGCTTCTGATAAATTATGAAGTAACTAACAGAAAAACTGGGCATCATGTACTTTCTAAAATTTTCAAGGAAAGAGAAAATTGTCCAAATACAACTGCAAAACCATGTATTATAGCAGTAGTTTCCTATACAGGTCTGCAAGCCGGAACTGGTTCATGACAAAGTATTTCTGGTCTATAATGAAATAATACTTTTTTTAATATTTTAAATTCTGAAATTATGTCTTTTTTAACCTTTTCAGGATTAAACTATTGTTCTTTTACGAAAAGATGTTGATAATCAATTGATTGTTTGGGGGGTGGGAGGGAATGTCATTTTTTGTTGCCAAACATATGAATTTCAGGGATTTTTTTGCTATATGTTTAATTAATATTAGTAAAATCCTAAAGTCTGGGGACCGCTGCATTACAGAATACCAGAGTGAGAGAGGAACTTGAATTTTAGATAAATAGATCAATCATATGTATCTCATGACTGGAGGATGACCGTGGAAAGACAACATTGTTCAGAGGAAGCAGATCTTATTAAAGGGACTCAACAATAGCATGTATATCAAAAAGGGAACCACAAAACTGAAAGTGGAAGCGTTTGGAAGGGGATAAAAGAAGAAACAGGAACAGATCTTAAGAGGACATGGATGATGCTTTCCTAATTCAGATTGCAAAACTGATCACTGTAGTGTCAGAGGTCTCCATGCATCAAGATACCAACCTAAGTCTCCCTCTGCTAGAAGCAGAGCACCTAGTAAATGTTTGCCCTACTGACAATTGCACTTACTAGAATGTTGAAGAAAGATGGTCAGACACAATTTTTACAGATTTCAGGAAGTCAGATTTTAAATTGTTTCAAGGAAAATTGCCTAAAGGGCTTGAAAGGGACAAGGCATTCTCAAACAAGAAGTTCCAATTTTGTCTCAAAGGATCATGCTGAGGAAGAAAGAGCGTGTACCAAACAGAAAGCAGCTGCACAGGTTGTTTTCTGATGTGATCAAACTATTGGCAGAGATAAATGTCATATCTCTCACATTAAAAATGAATCTCACTGGGTGCAGTGGCTCAAGACTATAGTCCCAGCTACTCAGAAGACTGAGCCAGGAGAATCCCTTGAGCCCAGGAGTTCTGTACAGGAGGCTGTGGTATGCTATGATCACGGCTGCGAATAGCCACTGCACTCCAGCCTGAGCGAAACCCTGTCTCCAAAACAAGAGAGAGAGAAAATGATCCAAACTTGTAAAGCAAGGGCAGTTCATATGAAAACATCAAAGCACTGTGAAGGTTTTAGTGGTCTGGAAGCTCAATTTGTGGTAGTTAAGGAAGGAAACTGCCCAAAAAACTAATGCACCGTTAGGTCCCATTCCCTGCATTGAGCAGGGGACTCAATGGCTCCACTGTCCCCTGATCTGAGCACTGGGTTCAATTCTGAGAACATTTTTCCTTTTTTTATGTAAGCAAAAAGTTATCATTGTAGAAAAATAAGAAAAAAATAAAAGGACTTTTAAAAAGCCATTCATAATTATACTATCCAGAAATAACCACATTAAATATGTTGAATTCTATTCCTTCAGACCCCATATATATATGTTATTATACATAAAAATATATATTTACCAGAATGAGAGCATATTAACAGTGCTTTCTGGAAATTTTAAACTTTATCGTTATAAATCTCTTTCTACATCAATAAATATAGAATCTATAGAAATATACCATTATTCTTAATTGTTGCATTGTCTTCCATTGCATGGATTTGCCATAATTTATTTACCCACTTCTGTGTTGTTGGATTTTAAAGTTGCTTCTGAATATTTTTATATTGTAAACAATGTGTGGTAAGTACCTTGGGCATATATATTTGCCCATTTGACCATTGATTTCCTTTCTGGATGTAAGATTGCAGGATTGAAGGGTATGCAAAATATTCAGACTTTTGATAAGCAATGAAAATAGTTCTTACTAAGTGATCGGGAAAGAAAAAGCAACCCAGCAGAAAAATAAATGTTCTATTTTTGTGTACATGACAAAAAATAAGAATAATTCACAGATGATATGTTAATACAAATGACCAATGAACATAAGAAAAGATACTCAACCTCACTACTAATAGAAGAAATACAAAACAACAATGACATACTATTTTTCACATGCAGATTGATAAAAATTTTAAAGATTGGCAATATCTAGTAATAGCAATAGTAAAGATAGACATTTTTGTACTATGTTGGTGGAAGAGAAAAGTGTTACCACATTTTTGCAGACAATTTGGTGATTTTACCAAAATAATTACTGAAATTTAAAATGGTCACATACTATGAGCCATGAGTCTTAATAGCAGGAATTTATGCCAATAAATTTTAGCACCAATAACAAAATACTAGAAATCTCAGTGTCCATTGGTTATAAAAGTGATATCTAAAAATGAACTATGTAGTTTTATATGTATTGACATGGAAAGATATTTTAAAAATCAAGTTACAGACAATTCATATTATACCATCCCATTTCTGTAAAGTAAAAACTATATGTGAGAGTACGAATAAATATGTATATGTTCTATAAGCATAAAATATGCTTACCTAACAATGTTTGCTGCTAGAGAATAGAACTGGCTAGCAGGACTTTCATGTTTTGCTTTATATACTTCTGTACTGGCTGAAATTTTATAATGAATGTGTATTTTCGTAATTAAAAATTAAAAACAAAAAAGTTCTCCGAAGTTGATCCTAACTTTGGTTTATGTCCACGATGTCAGTTTCAGGGATGAGCCTCTTGGACAGGAATCAGCAGGTCTGCTCACCTTGCTTCGTAGGGGTCCAACACAAACATACACCTAAATTGACAAAGCAAGTAGAAGCAGAGCATTGGCAGGATGGCTGAGGGCTGTTTAATGGCAAATACTTGGTCCCCAACATTTTTGGCACCAGGATCCAGTTTCACGGAAGACAATTTTTCCACAGACTGGGGGTGGGGGGGTAGGGTGTCTTGAGAGGGGTGGGGTGCGGAGCTCAGGCAGTGATGCACAGCCTGTTTCCTAACAGGGCACGGACAGGTACTGCACCTTCCCTTTTCTTAGACATTTACTTTAGAAAACTTATGAGTTCTTTCTCTGTCTCTTTGAAATGTATATAAACCTTTTTAAATGTTAACTAATCTTCTGATCACCTCTATAACCCAGTTCTGTCTTTCTTAAGGACCTGGGAACCATCCCTTTGAAATGTATCATCAAGGAAGATGGCGTCTCTATTTCCCAGTCCCTGTAGGAGAGTAGGGACCTAACATCAGTGGACACCTTGCTCCCAAACTACCTCCTGTTGTAAAGATATAAAAAGTTTGTTTTTCCTTTGCATAAAGCCATTTAGCTAAGACAGATAGTCACTCCAATTACCAAGTGAATTCAGCATGAACTGTATGTGACCAACAGTGTAATCAAGTCCTCTTACTTGAGGACTAGTTGATGTTTATCTTGAGAAAATGTATGCAATTAGTTTTATCTGACTGGCTCTGTAAAAGGGTGAAATTTTTTTCCGCCTTTGCAATCTTTTTAGCAGATTGCCTCTAATGGGCATCACATTCTGGTTTAATGCTTATTCAGTAATAAAACTGTTTTCTTTCTCTTCTACCTTGTGGAGCAGTTTTCTAGGCTGGGAGGAGCTTTTGTTTTTAATTATATTTCCCAACAGCTGCAGAGTGCCAGGCCACCTCATACACCTTTGCAGGCTGGGCACCCCCCACCCCACCCCATCGCCAGGTCCTAGTGGGAGGATCAACAGAGGCCACAGGCAGATGGGGCTGTGAAGGCCACAGCTACATCAGGGAAAGAAAGTCATGTCACAGACCAGAGAGGTCTGCTAGGGTCCACTTTGATATGCTTCCCCAATCCCCAGGCTTTCTAGGACTGGACAAGTGGCCATCTTTAAGGCTCTGTCTTCCAAGGGCACTTCTAAGGGAAGCTACTTCCCACTTGGTCCTGGAACTGGAATGCATGGGAGCAAGTACAGACCTTTGTTGCTGTTGCCTCCCCATATCAAAACCCACTACCATTTCCGGATGCCCACTGCCCTCAGGGAGCCTCCTAGAGCATCCCTCCTCCATTTCTTTTCAAACCTCCTTTCTGAGGGGCTGGACTGTTTTATTTAAATGTGAATGACCCAACCTAATCCAAGCTAAAATTTACACTTTAAAAAAGGACTCTTGCTAAACTGAACATATTTTCACTTTATTTAGTAAATATTTATTAAGCATATCTGGCATGAGAAACACTGATACAGGTTCCTGGGAGAAAAAGGGTAGGGGACCCCAAAATTAACAACACCCAGTCTTCTGCCCTCAAGGGAGTTTGCTGTCTCTTGGAGAGAACAGACAAACACACCAATCTTACAAAGCAGGAAAAGGCCTAGAAGAAGGAAGTATTTGCTGTGGGTTGAAAATGAAACTGCTAGGCTAAAAGTTCCCAGTAGGAACTTGGAAATATGTTACTGCTTTTCAATCCAAACCCAGAAACTTTTGGTCAGTGGATTAAAGACTTCTGAGAGATCTATGAATCTCCAAATGTTTTAAGCAAACCATTTCTGGTAGAGGGAACATGGGTTCTGAGGTTATCTCAGGGCCCTACATGGGGAAACATAAAGGCCTTGCTTCTTCCCCTCCACTAATCTGACCATAGATGTCTGCTCTTTCAGTTTATAGAAGTCTTCTTTAATCTCACAGCCTTTTCTGTTTTGTCAGATGTACTGCAACAGTGAGCTGCCTCTTTGACTGGCAAGCCCTACCAGTCAAAGGATCTAAATCTTGGGGCTTGAAGTCCACTCAAAGAAGAGGGTCTTTGGCACATGCAAGACCTCCTCAGTTTCTACAGCTCCCATGCCTGGCATGCAAAACCCCCAACAAAACCCTGCTTACCTGAGCTCACCTTTCATCATCTGTTCTCAAGGGATCTGGTTGTCTCCTTTGGGAGGACTGCCCATCTGTTTAGACTTAGAAATGTTATAAGAACTTTTGATGTTATTAGAACTGAGAGACTACATACAAAAATGGACAATAGCCAGACCATATTTAACAGTAGAACTCTGACTCACAAACTCTGAAGCAACCAGCCAGGAAAGCCAAACCACACCCAAACCTCTGAAGCAGTTGTCCCAGAACCATCAGGACTTGGTCATGACTGCCAACCTCCCTATATTTTGCTCCCCCATCCCCTTCCCCACTTCTTTCCAACTCAGGACCAATTAGAGAAAGCCAAACATGCTCCCCAAACCAATCACATAAGATGCCCCACTTCTAGCTAGCCCACCTGCAGCTTCCCCATGCCAAAAACCTCCAGTCAGCGCATACCTGAGCCTTCCGCTTTTTTCCCCACCATGAAGCTTTTCTACTTCCCTGTCTGCTTTTGAGTCTCTGCCAAACACAAATGATGGTGGCTGACTCCCCTGGTATAGCCAGTTTTGAATAAACGGCTGCTCTCATTTGAATGGTCTTCATTTGTCTCCACAGAACTCTACAGCATTCCCTTGGGTGTGCATGTGTTCTGAGCAGTTCCATGCCAGAGCACAGGGGTTAATTCAGGCAAAGTGAGTGCTGCAGCACTGGAGGCCAAGGGGGATGGGAAATTAGACCTCAGAGACTCTGATGATATTGAAAATCTGGTCTGCACTGAGCTGAACCATAGGCCTAGAGGATGCCAGTTAAGCATCCCAGGAAGTTTTTGGGCACCAAGAATTCAGACTGAGTTTGGTTAAAAACAGATTCTTTCCAGTCCTATGGAGCCAGAAAGAGGGAGGGGCTATGCTTGGTGGAGAGAGAAAGAACTTTGTGGTCAAGCTACTTTTTGGTCACAAGAAACTAAGACCTTCTCAAGAAAGCACAATAAAAAGGGATTTGATTTACAGGTACAGGCAAAACTCATCGAATCCAGGATAGGAATAAAAACTCCACCAGTTCCCCGGCCTGGAAAGTCATTAGAGAGAAAGGCCCTTTACTCTGTGTCTCTGCAGCTGAGGGGGCTCTCAGCTGTCTCTTCTCTGTTTTTCTCTACTCACCAACTCCATTTTCTCTGATGGGTAGGCAGGTTTCTTCTGATTACTCACCACCTTGTACCTGGCTCCCAAAATGGCCACTCCAGCTGCCAAGCCTACTGGAGCTTCACCATTTTCTGGTATCATCTTTGTGTCTCTTGGTTCAAATTCTCAAAAAAGGGAGAATTTGTTTGCACAGTTTATCTGTTCCAGACAAGCCACACAGCTCATAGGTCACTGGCCAGATGATGGATTATGCCTTCAGTCAGATCATCCATCCATGGGTCAATCACTGGAGGCTAGGGGAACAGGGCCATGCCTTACATAAGGATGTGAGCATGTTGGATATTATGAACATGTTTTATTACAGAAAACAATATTATTAAATAACACAGACTATATACAACCACAACAATCATCACAAATGTCCACTAGGAAAAACAATACAGGATATGATAGTGAACTGGAGAATAATGAAGGTTATTCATAAAAGGATTCCTAAAGAGGGTGGAATGAAAGAAGGTCCATGCAGAAGGGTTCAGGAAGGAGTTTGTGCCAACCTGACAGAACAGTTGTATCCAGGATCCATATGGAAATGGGGCCAAACATGTTAGGACTTCTAATAGGACACAGGCTGCATAGCCCTTCTGTAATTCTTACAATATTTAGTGTGGAAAAGACTTAGAGATCATCAAGTCAAGCCCTGTCACACTTCAGATGAGAGCACTGAGGGCCAGGGTGTCTTGTAACACAGTTTTGGCCACAGATTTGAAATTAGAACCAAGGCCAGAGTCTGAGTCCCTGTCTCCAAGCTCAGCCTTCTTTCCACTGTGGACTATTCGGGATTCCCCAGCTAGCTCTCTCTTTAGCTACGGCAGTTCCTCTCTTTCTAATACTGGGGCTTTATATAATAGATACATGGTGGTAAAGAGGAAGCCCTTCCTTAGTGCTCTTTGCTGGAAGACAATCTGCTCCCTAGCACCTTTCTCATCCTGTTTTCTAAAACTCCTTGAACCCTGGCCCACACACTTCTGAGGACCCCCAGCACCATGTCATTCCTCAGCGTGTATACAAAGGGGTTGAGGAATGGAGTCACCATACTGCTCAGTACTGAAGGGATCTTGTTGATCTCCAGATAATCTTTCTGGGAGGGAGTCACATAGATAAACACAGTGATGCCACTAGAAATGATGACGATGGTCCGGTGGGAAGCACAGGTGTTAAAGGCCTTCTTCCTTCCACTTGCAGAAGGAATGCGCACTATCATCAAGATGATGCATGTACAGGAATAGGCCACAAGGACTATGCAGCAGAGGATGACCATGGACAAAAGCATAAAATCCATCAGCTCAATGGCAGTGGTGTCTGCACAGGCCAGTGCCAGCAAGGGCCCACTGTCACAGAAGAAGTGTTTAATGACGTTCTGGTGACATGGCTGTTCACCAGAAAAATATGAACACAGAGCATGAAATAGAAATATGATGATAACAAGTGTTGAGAAGGATGTGGATCCACAGAAATTCTTTCGCATTGCTAGTGGGAGTGTAACTTTATATAATTGCTTTGGAAAATAATTTGTCATTACCTTGTAAAGGTGAACATTCACATGCTCTGTGACACAATAATTCTACTCCTAGGTAGAGAAACTTTCACATCTGCCTCAGAAGACAAACAAGAATGTTTACAGGAGGAAGGAAACAAGGAATGGAGGGAGGGAGGAGGAAAAATGGGGTGGGGGATGTCCAAAGACAGGAGAATAAATAGTGATATGATCACAGAATGGAATATTATACAATCATGAAATGAATAAACTGCAGCTCAACCAACAGTGAGGATGAATCTCCAAAATGTTACCAAAAAAGGGAATCCCAGAGGACCACACATAGGAAGATTTTTAAAATTTAAGCTTAAAAACAAACAAAACTAAATAATATATTGTTCAGGCATTGCAAACATGTACTAAAATATTATTTTAAAGGGAAGGGAATGATAAACACAAAATTCAGAACAGAGTGACCTCCAGTATAGGAAGGCAGAGGATGGACCAAGGGAGGAACCCATCTCAGTAACTATCAATTTTGGATTTGGGTAGTGGGCTCAGTGGTGAGCTCAGTGATGTCCAACATATTATTAAGCTTTATGCTTTAGACAAATGTGTTATATATATTTTGGCATATGTCAAAATTTATACTTAAAAAGATCATAAAAATATAAACATATGTGTATGTAAAGAAGATTGAAAGGGAATATGCCAAATTGTTAATAGTCATCATTATTTGATGGTAGGACTCCAGGGAATCTTTATTTTCTTCTTGATTGCCTATATTTTCTGGATTTTTTTACAATGAACAAATGTTCCTTTTATATAAAAGAAATTAGAATTATCCTAAAAGGAATATATATAGCTTGATTGCAGTTATGTGGGGTGAGGGGACATGCACTCTAGCAAGCACATACTGAGTGCCAACTCTGTTGCAGGGTTTGTGATTGATGCAAGTCTGGAGAGATGGTAAAAAAGTGCCTGCCCTTGCACAGCTCTCAGTCTTAAAGAGATGTAAAGAAACCTGATTTCAGGGAAATCACAGAAATAGAGGACAAATTAAGGGACAGAAAAGTTCTTTCATAGGATATTTGTCCTGGGCCATTTGTCTGGAAAGCAAACCAAATGCCAGGAAAATGGATAGATTCCAGGGACAAGGTCCAATGGGCTCAGATAACAATGAGGAGTTGGCCTGGACTCTGGAAAGAAGGGGCCATGTGCTTACTAGTGACTAAGAGGTCTATGGATTGGACTAGGAAAAACAGAAGAATAAACTAGTAAAGGAAAAGGACTGCAAAAATCCTGAGGACTGAGTTAATCTCTGCCCATGTAAGCTGAGCCAGAATTCTGTATGAGCCACTCCTGTGCAGAGCATGTCCCCAGGACCTGCCTCCACCTTAGTGTAGTCATGGCATTCTTTCACTTCCAACCAGCTCACTGCATCTGTATTGCCAAGCTTTTCTTTTTCAGGTTTATTGAGATATATTTCAAATGCCATACAACCAATACATTTGAAGTGTACAATTCAGTAGCTTTTAGTATATTCACAGAGTTGTGCATCTGTCACCACAGTCAATTTAAGACCATTTTCATCATCCTCCCTCCAATCCTTGGCAACTCTTAATCTACTTTCTGGGTCTCTGTATTTGCCTGTTCTGGACATTTCATATATATGGAACACACAATATGTGGTCCTTTGTGTCTAGATTCTTTCACTTCCTCTAATATTTTTAAGGTTCACCCATGTTGTAGCATGGACCATTGCCAAGGACTTTGAAGAAGGAATGAGGCAGTAGGAAGGGCCACAGCCCCAGGGAGAAGCCCTGACCCCTGGCATGGCAGAAACACACGTGTGCTTGTACCCACACACACGGCAATTGCTAAGAGCTGACGCACGCAGAGTCTGTGAAATCTAGAAGAATGACATGAAGGATGAACTTGGGCTTGGTCACCAAATCTGAAAAATGGTAACATGAGGGAGGAAGACTTAACTCATTTAACTCTCAAAATACCTCTTTGCCGGAATTGCCACTGCACCCAGTGGAAAAGCACTCCTTACATCAGAAATATCAAGAAGTTGCATGAAGGCAAATATACATGCCTTAGATTATAACAGAGACTGCTGCTCTCCAGGCAGCCCCAAATGCTGAATGGTTGTTCTGCACCCATCTCAGCCGGGATCCCCTCGCTCCACCTCTACAGCGCAGGTCTGCTCACCTGGGCTTTGCTGCCACCTAGGATCTTCCACAGTGATCATCTTGATCAAAAAGCCACAGTGAGCTCCACAGGAGACCGCGAGTGTTTGACAGGTGGAATGAACCCTTCCCAACTCATCTGGATTTTTGCTCTAGCTGGGCCCTTTTGCCTGATGTGCATGCATGTGTTGTCAACAGCTGGAAGGTATCTGTTGGATGCTTTATGCTGCTCAGGAAGTTACAGAATATGACACCCATTCCAGCACCCAGAGGTCTGCACATCCTCTGGCCCTAACCCCGAGTGCATGAGTAATTAGCCTTCAGTTTAGTAGGGCCATCTGCTGACCAGCTGGGTCCTCCCATACGGTCTACACAGTCTGGCCCAGCTGGGGAGAGAGAGGGCAGACTCCACTAAGCTCCTGGATAGTGCTTTGTTCCTTTCTCCTGCTACCATCTTCCCTGTGCCTTCTCTAGTCCCCTGCTCAGCCCAGTCATGGTTGTCTCTTGATTCCAGGGCAAATGGGAAAAGGAACACTGTGCTCACCTGACGGGCACAAATTGTGACCCTGCTTCTCTCATTTACCCTTCTGTGTCCCCTCAATCCAATAGGCACCACCACCACCACCCTCATCATATTTTTCCAGGTACTGTCAGGCCAAGCATCCAAGGACTAAATTTGCTCTGGGGTTACTGCAGGACAGTAGAATCCTATTGAGGGGCAGTACAGCTGGTGCATAAAGAAAACTCTGGACCTGGGTTCCAGTCCCACCTCTGCCTTTTACCTCCCTTGAGACTGGACAAATCTCCTCACGTTTCTGCACATCTGCATATGAATCTTCACATGACAAGCAGGGATCATGCTCTTTTCTTCATCGTTCTCACAGCCTGGTGGAGAAGCACAAAATGGAAAATAAGACAATTCATATGAAACCACCATATCAGATGTTGCCATTATTTCTAGAAGCTCTGCTATTCTGCAATTTTGGCAAAGAACAAATCTTATCTTCCCTGTCCCTATTGAAATATTGATCATCCCACCCTAAGAACACTGTTGCTTCTGGCTCTGGGATACATCTTGTTACTTCACAGTTCTCCCTTAAGCAATTGTTCTCTTCTTGGATGGCATATCTGCTAGGCTACAAAGCGTGAAGACAAAGAGAAGATGCTTCTCTACATGGGAATTTTGCTTGCCCAAGGCTTCTGGAAATGAAAATACCATTGCCCGTCCTCCACCATCTACACTCTACAGAGGGGTCAGTAAGCTTGAGGGTGGGGGGCAGTGCGAGGGGATTCAGAAACACTCAATTAGCCTAAACAAGGCAGTCAGGGTGGCCCCCAGCATATCCTGCCCACACAGCACCGCGGGCTTGAGCACTGTTGCATGGGGGCTTCTGCTGCAGCAAACAGACTCTACACTCTCAGGGACGAAGGGGGCAACACTATAGAAGAGTTCCATGTTTGGGTCCCACATTTGGACCCCACTGGGGTGGGGCGGGGTGGGATTGGCTCAGGTGAGAGCACGCTCTTTCAGAGAAGGAGCCAATCACCAGGGAGTCCTTGGGGGCACAATTTACAGAGCTGTCCCTGAATGCCAAGCCTGAGCCTGATGCCCCTGAGGCCCACTTAGGAAAGGATGCAAACCAAATATGTCTACACTAGCACTAGCAAGAAATGGAGCCAGAACACTAGCCGAGATCAACACCACCAGATGTATTTCAGGGAGTCTCTCAGTGTAGTCCTCCATCTGCCCCCTCCAGACCCACTGTGACAATTCTCCCCATGCCTGCCACTCTGTGCTACCAAGAACCCTCCTCTCCAACATCCTAAAGTACTACCAAAGCTTCAGTGATCTTGCACTATCCAAAAGAAAAAAACCCAAGCTGTTTAGCCTGGCACTCACGACCCCCAACCCCTGGTCTCTCCTGAATTACCTCCCACCTCAGCCTCCCAAAGTGCTAGGATTACAGGCATGAGCCACCATGCCCAGCCCAGAAACTAGATTTTATTAATCTTGGTATTCCCCAAGCCTAGTACCATGTCAGAGACAAGAGAGAAACTCAATAAATGAGTAAATAAGGAGGGAGGGAGGGAGTGAACGAGAGAGTACATATGAAACCTCGTATTGGAGAAGTTTATGTAGAAAAGTAAAAAAGAAAGAAGGCTTGGTGCAAGTCTGCAGTTAAAGGGCAGGAGAAGGAGTCACCACTGGGAACAAGAGAAGGAGTGGTCAGAAAGCAAACCAACAGAAAGCGAATGGCACAGGGTGAGCAAGCAGGAAAGGATTATAGAGTCCCTAAGAGGGAGCTCACCACAGGGAAGAGGGAGTCTGAACTGGTGAGCTTTGCTCAGCACCAACTCCTTCATACAAAGTGTCTGCCATCCTGGCAGAGTAGAGTACCTCGGGAGAATCAGGGAGCGTGAGGGCATGTGAGTTGGTGGACCTCTTCTACTAAAGGTTCTAATACTCTGGGATGCCATCCACTTTACTATAGGGTCCTGTTCCTTTCTGAACTCACAGCATGGCCACCAGCAGGCCAGCAGTTTCTAGAAGTGACAGTGGCAACAGTGGCCCCCTGACTCACTAGTGGTGGCAGAGGCCTTTGAGGGGACCAACACCAGCAGTTGTGGTGACTTCGTCCCTAGCATCTATCAAGTACCCTCCTGGAACACAGTAGACCCAAAGATGCTCAGTAAATGCAACACACATGAATGACTGAATTCAGTGAGGCATTTAGAATAAATTGGTATCCAACCCACTGTAAAAAATTGAGTAACAATGTAAGAACCCTCAAAATGTCACTTCTCTTCTCTTCCCTGGGACCACCATTGACTCTACATGTCTCAGATCACCAGACTGTGTCAGGACCAGAGGGTTAGGACAGTGACGATCTCACATCCCATCAGCCCCAGTTTTAAAAGTCAAGAAGAAATAGTGCCAGTGCTGTGAATACTGCCAGCCTCAAAGCCTCTTGAGGTGCTGATGCCACTGGCACTTGCGCTCCCCACCCTGGCTTCTGCAGAGGCTACCAGGCACATGCAGGTTTGCATCTGCTCTTATCGCTTAATAAACATGTGTTGACACCTCCTACATCTCAGGCACTTTTAGTAGACACTGGAACAGATCGGAGAACAAATCCAGTCCTTGCCTTCTAAGAGTTTATAGTCTAGAGCAGAAGGCCCATAGATGAACTTCAGGGTGTTCTGGGAAAACCCTTCAATTATACACAAAATTGTATGTCTCAACAGATTGGGAGGGAGGTGGGAAGGGTCAAATTCTCAAATGGGTTTGTGACTCAGAAAAGGTTAAGAGTCACTGATTTGTGACCGTCCATATCCTTCATTTCTAAGCTCTTGGAGAGTATCCCAGCAATTACTGACAGCACCTCTTGGGTATCTCTAACCTTTTGCAGTATTCAGGACACCTTCCTCACCAGCTCATGGCAGATTCCTGGTAGTAGAGAAGCAACACACACCTCATTATGACATTATCTCAAAGTTCCCAGGGAGCTCTACCCCAGGAAGAGTGATTTTATCCAGTAAAATATAATACAAGGCTGTGCCTGCTCTTTTGGATGACTGCCTACCCCCTGACAGGCAGAGTGACTAGGGAGGAATTTTTATCCCCTTCTAAAGTAATGCCTGCCTCCCAAGACTTCTCCAGACTAAACATCCACTGACTGAGATGGACCTTTTATAAAGGGTCAAAGAGATCTCAGCAAGCGGTTCAGACCAGGAGGAAGAGGGCAGAGGAGCAAATACACTGGGCAGGGCACTTCTGGTCTAATAGTCTTATTTCTCATGAAATTAACGAAATGTCATTCTGAAGTGTTCATCACTCTTGAGAACATTTTTGTTAGTGTGACTCCCTCTCAGAACATGCCCCCCACACACACTGTGAGCCTTCAAAAGTGGGGGGATAGACAGATCCCCCAGCCTTCCCTTGGCTGACACCACCATTCTCCTCTCAGGTGCTTTACCAGCCTGATAAATTCTGTAAGACATAAAACACATTTAAAGAACAAAATGTACTAGAGTGTTCTAATGAACTTGAACACCAATATTTTTTAAAAATGTAATGTCAAGAAGCCAGGGCAAGTTATTTTTAAATTACCGGTAATTTTATGATTCAATTTTTGGAGCAAACTCTTTGTTTGTTTGTCTTGAGAAAACACATCAATGGCTTTATGGCAATAAAACCAAATTCATGTTCTGAATGGCTTAAAACCATATTGAGCTACATAGCTCTCCTTCATGACATTGCAATGGCCTGTATTGTGGGAAGACATCCATTTCTGCAGATTAGGGTATATCCTGGGAAGTGAGTCTGGGGCCAAAACGGGGTTTTCCCTTCTCATTGGGACTCAGAGATCAGGGTCCTGCACCTAAGGGCAAAAGGAACAGAGAGAGAAATAAGCAAGAACACTCCATGGCAGAAGATAGGTTTTGTGGTAATGTAGCAGCAGAATGAAGGATGAGGAAAGTATAAGAGAAAAAACAAAACAAAATGTGTAGGTATGTGCCTTGTTAAAATAGAGATCATAAGCCTGACAGAACTGACTCTGTGGCAATAAGAAACCAAATTATAAACAGGACCTAAGGCCATGCCAGGCAAGGGTTAAGTCACGCACCTCTACGCTAAAAGAATAAATGATTTTCTAGCTGCCACAAGGTTTTCCTTTTTCTCTAGCAGCTAAACAAACACTGGACTCAAGATAAGCAATATTAAAACAATTACAGCTCACCCACCACCAGACTCTGACTAACAGACTCCCCTTGTCCCACAAGCCATAATTACAGCTTTGATTAGACAAGAGGCTGATTTCAGTAACTTTTTCTTGTTAAGAGACCACAGACCATGGACTGGTTCTGGCCAATTTACAGAGGCTATGCACTGAGTGCCCTCATGTCCCTGTTTCACCTTTTGATGTATAGAGCCTAACTGTAATACATTTACATGTTAAGACTCCACCCCAAAGTGAGCCTGGGAACACGTGTAACATGCATGTTTGCTTATTATGCATATGCATGTTGCCCCCATGAATATTCACAGCTCCTCCTGTAACCCCTTAAATGTGCATATTTGGCCAACCTGTTCAGCATAAATTCCTGTCTTTCACCTTTCCTCCTTTGAAATGCCTACTTTCAGTCTCTGCAGGAGGCTATGCTTCCTAGCCTGTCAAGATGGCTATCCTGCAGGTTGTAACCCTTTATAAGAAATAAAACTCTCCTTTTCTAAATTTATAGATCTTATGATTTTTCAGTTGACAGGCTGGTGGACTTCAAGAATAATAATCTCCTTTATCTCTTTCTATGGGTTTTCCATCTCTCTTCTATACAACGTTTCCTTCCTGTTGTCCCAAAGCTTTTGATCAAGCAGGTATTACAGCTGGTCTCTGACATACTTGGGCAGATAATGGTGGGGCCTGTGTCTGTACTTGTAGTGAGCAGGTGTGGGGAAAGCAGTAGCAGTTGGAGAAGCTGGTCACAAGATGGCCAGAAGTGACCAGCAGAATTTGGAAGCAGCAGGGATCTGCAGGAGGTGTAAGCATTCCTATGAGAATTACAAGTGAGGGGATCCAGAAAACTGCTGAATTCGCAGTGGCTGATCAGGATAAGGGCTTAGACTCTTGTAATTTTAAGCACCAAAGGGCAGGGTGACTTTTGTAGACCAGAGAAACCAAAGACTTCAGAGTTAGTTTCTTGAGTTGTTCCAAAATAGTTGAGGGCCAAATGTTGTGAATGTATGAACAGTAAGACTTAAAGAAGTTCAGAGAAAGGAAAGGCTGCTCTTCTCCGTGATAGCTAGAAAGGTTTCACAAAAGAAGAATTTGAACTAGGTCTTGAAGAGGGGATAGCAATTGGAAAGGGAGAGGAGGGGGAGAGCTCTCCTGTTAGGAGCGATAGCAGGAGCAAGAGCATGAAAGCACCCAAGTGTAAGGTGTGCTTTAGACAAGGAATGGCCCTAGCTAACTGGAGGCAAGTCTGTATTCTTGAGCATCCATCCTTGATACTTCATATCATATTAGGCCCCATTCTTGAGGCCCAAGGATGGGAATATATTAAGCTGGTGTCTGTGGAGCAATCAAAGGTGCTGAAGACATCTTGAGTTAACCGGTGCTAGTTCTCCGAGGGGCTAGTCATCCCAAAAGGACAGAAATTGGTCTAGGTGATTCTCCCTTGGCTTTCTCATGCCTCATGTCCGCTTCTCAAAAGGCACTCCTGCATAAGAATGCCCCAAGCCCCTGCAAAGTGCTGCAAAGAGTGCCCATGTCTCCCCCTTGGTCCCTTCCCCACAGGCTACTCTGATCCATGACAAACACTCTGCTGGGCAAGAGGTATGTTGCTTTCCTATGTTCATCAAAAGATATTTATTCAGCACCTATTTTATTGTCAAGCACTGTTCTAGGCACAGGAATACAGCAATAAAGAGGTCAAAGTCTCTGTTCTCATGGAGTTTTCCTTCTAGTAGGGGAGATAAACAAATATAAATATGTAAGTACAATTTCAGGCAGTGCTGTGAATAAAAGTAAAGCAGACTAACGGGACAGGGAATAGCAAGGAGGGGGGACTTTCCTACAGAAGACAGCCAGGAAAAGCCCATCTGAAGAGGTGACTGAGCAGAGGCCACAGGGCATGTTCAACATTTAGTGAATATTTACTATGTGCCAAGCCCTGAGATGGGCACGAGTTGGTGTGGCTGAAGAACAGGAAGGCCTCCATGGCTGGAGCAAGCTCAAAGAGCATGGGGGACAAAAAGGTCAAGGGGCAGGCAGAGACTTCTTTTAGAAAAGGGGCAGAAGAGGAATTCTGCTGCAGCACGGTTGACTCTTGGCCCATCACAGCCATACAGTGCACGTAGCTTCTGCCCATGGCCATAACCCCAATGTCCCAGCCCTTGGAAGGGTCTTGCTGGCCATTTTGCCCTCACTCCCTCAATGAGACTTGTTACACTTTATCCAAAGTTACTATCCTCTGCAGTTGGGGGAAAATGGGCAAACTTCCAGTCTTAAAGTTAGAGCAATCAACAGCATAGGGATTTGGAAGTGGCTGGGGCCTTGTTTTCTTAGTGTTCTAATGAGTCTCAAGAGAAGCCCCACTAGTTCACTCCAGAGAGGAGAAATCTTCCCTCAGTGGATCAACACTTGGGACTCCAAGTTTCACAATCCCATAGAAACCGGGAAGCAATCCAAATACACCAGGCCTGTACTAGATGCACATACAGTCACAAAGTCTCCCCCAAATGGCTTATCCCAAGGCCATTTTGGGAATGTAACTCCAATAATCCAGCAGGACCTTGGGACCACCTACAGTCAAGCTCAGTGAATCTCGTCCACCACAGTTACACCTTTAGCTCAAGAAGAAAGGGCAGGAGGAAAGACTCTAAGGCCATTTCCATAGGGTGATTCACTTGCTCCCTCACCAACAGAACCCAAAACAAGAGTCAGAGTCCTCTCCCCTAAGAGTTTAATATTTTGGTGGGGCTAGAAAATCAGGAAGCTCCTGGGAGCCTGGAAACCCCCTCCAGCTGGGTGACTAGGAAAATCCAAGAGAAAGTAGCTGCTTCTCAGCCCTGAGGTAACTTGGGGTCTGTCTAAGGTAGCTGAGCTGTTGGAAAATGAGGAGCATGGGGCTTGTCAAAGAGGATACAGAAAAACAACCATGCTAAATTGTAATAATAGTCAACATTTAGTGAACACTTACTATGTGCCATTCCAAGCACTCTACACATGTTATCTCATTTCATCCTCCAAGCAAATGGGTCCTATTACAATACCCAACCCACTAAGAAGGAAGCTGAGGCACAAAGACATTAAGGCACTTGCTTCCAAAATTACACAGCTAGTTAATGGGAGAGTAAGGATTTAAACCAAGGTTAGAATCCAGAGCCTGTACCCATAGGTGGCATGTGTGTGACACTCTGGAAATTATTCAATAGCCTAAATATCCTCAGTATGGCTCTGGATATAGTCAGCACCAACTAATTTTTTGCATGAATTATTTCTTACTGTCATAGAAATTTTCCTAACCAATGTCACGAAGATTGTTTCTCTTGGAAAATCCCATGCTTTTGTAAGTGCTAGATGGATATGAACTCTTTGTTCCCGGAATAAAGAGCTGGGCTCCGTAAGCTCCAGAGTCCCTCCCTGCCTCGTGCTCAGAGTTCTGATGGAACTGCTCTGGGTGAGATACAAGGCAGAGGCTAATCCACGGAGGGAACCTCTGGAGGCCAGCAGGTCCACTGCAGGCAGAACCTCATCTACATCCCTGCCTGGTGACATCTACTGTTTGCAGGGCAGCTGGACACCATCCAGCTAACTCTATACAGTAGTGTGAGTTACACCTGCCCCCGGGTGCCTCCTCTCCTCTCCTCTCTCCAACCAGAGGGAGAGCCACCCTCCATAGGTGGTCACCACCATCCTAGACAGAGAGCACCTATGGAGCTCTTAAAGACAATCAAGGGCAAGAAGCTGCATGGTCTCCCACAGAAGGACATTCCTTATTATAGCTTAGCTAAATATTTCCTGCCACCCCCTCCTCCAGCATCTCTGCTCTCCATGAGGAAAAACAACAGAGGGTAGCAACTGTCTGCTTATAATTCAAACAGTTGTCATGTCCCTTCCCATGGCTGACCCCTGTGATCTCTGATAGTTTCTGTAGCATCTCTAGATGTCCCTTGTAATTATATAAATAGATCTAATTTTTTCCAACTGTTTATTACAAAATGTTCAGGTGAACAGAAGATCTTAAGAATAGTACAACAAATAACTGAAACCCATCACCTAATTTAATTTTTAAACTCTTAGCAAGCTAAGGAAATTTCAAGTGTTCACAAGAAGCTTAATTAGTGATTATAGTCAATGTTGAAATAATTCCAGTTATGAAATCAGAAAAATATAAGCTCCATATTCATTAATTTGACCCTGGTTAGAAATTGTAACTGAAGACAAAAGCTATAAGCCTTAGTTAACGATTTAACAAAGTGCCTTGAAAGAAAGGGCACTGACATAAATGCTTTAAGAAAAAGTCTTTGCCTGGCATGGTGGTTCACACCTGTAATCCCCACACTTTGGGAGGCCAAGGCAGGAGGATCGCTTGAGCCTTGACACTAGGAATTCAAGTTCAGCCTAGGCAACCTAGCAAGACTCATTCTTTACAAAAAAATTTTTTTTAAATGAGCCAGGCATGGTGGTGTGCACCTGTAGTCCCAGCTACTTGGGAGGCTGAGGTAGGAGGATCATTTTAGCCCAGGAGTTCAAGGCTGCAGTGAGCTATGATTATGCTACTGCACTGCAACCTGGGCAACAGAGTAGACTCTGTCTCAAAAAAAAAAAGAAAAAAAACAAAGTCCTGAACCAACCATTTCATATTATTAGGTAGATAAGAAAACAGTCAGAAAAAATATTTATATATCAGTTACTCAAAAATTTAGCTATTCTATATTTTCTGGTATCTTATGCTGACAGAATTGAGCATTTGTCTAAATCAGTCAACTGAAAATGCCAAAGATTTCCTACAATATTAAAAGATTTTTAAAAAACAATTCCAAGAACAGTTTTCTTGTAACCTTATGCTATGATTTGAATGTTTGTGTCCCTCAAAAATTCACATTCAAACTTAATCCCCAATGTAACAGTATTAAGAGGTGATTAATGCAACAGTATTAATTGCCTTTAGGAGGTAATTAAATCCTGAGGGTGGAGCCCTCATGAATGAGATTAGCAACTTTATAAAGGGCTGGAGAAAACTAGCTAGTCCCTTTTTGCCCTTCCGTCCCTTCTGCCATATGAGGACACGGCCTTCAAGGTGCCATCTTGGAAGTAGAGACGAGGCGCTCACCAGACACTGAACCTGTTGGTCTTCCCAGTCTAATAAACCAACACTGAGTCTCATACATAATGGGATTTTATGCACTGGGTCCCACATTTCCCTTGAGCCTTAAGCAGCTACAGCAAGGCACCATTTTGAGAGCCTAGCCCACAACAGACTGCACCCTGTCCTGGGACCCAGTGGTTCAGGGGCTGAGGTGTCAGTGAGGTACAGACTGCTGACATGGGGCTGAAGCACAAGCAGAACATGCATTCCACACCTGCTGGCATAGGCTGCTGCCATTCCCCAGTGGCAGGACTGAAGTACAGCCACTGCCACCCCTTACATGAGCATTCCACCAGGGCCTGGGGATCACCCTTCCCCTGCCTACCATGGCAGGTACCTCACACACCACTGGGGGCCTGAGGACAGCCCACTGGCCCAGCTTTGCCCCACCATGCCAGAGCATGCAGTCCAGGGGTCTGGGGATTACCCAGCCAAGTTGACCACTCTTGGCACCTGAGCATTCCTCCTGGGAGCCTGAGATTGGGCCTACCCAGCCTGCTGCTACCACCACCACTGGTACATACCTGCATGCACCACTTGCAGGCCTGGAGACTGACTTGCCCAGCCTGTTGCAGCCACTGCCAACACCAGCACACACTGCTCAGAACCCAGAGGGTCATCTCGCCACTGCTACTGCCATCACCCATGCCACACCAGCTGCCTAGGGGCCCAAAACCCACCCACTCATCTGGTCCACTGCTGCACTATCAGCATCCCAGAAAGCTACCTAAAGGCCCCAAAATTGGCCTACCTGGAACTGCTGACACCAGTGCCATTGTACACCACCCTCAGGCCCAAGGACAGGCATGCTCAGCCCACCATTGTCACCACTGGGGACTGAAGACTGGCCCACTTAGCATCCCAGTCCCCAGGAAAACTTCACCACAGCCTCCATTAATAACCACACCCTAAGCCACCAAGGAAATCACAGGTACCACTGACACTGTTTATAGCATCATATAGAAATATAGAAATATAGTGTCATACAGAAATCATACAGAAACTACAGTACGGCATGCACCCAGATTCAAACCAAAGTGCCCTACCCAGCCAACACCATAAATACATCTTCAGGAAAAAGTCCTCCCCTATGAAAACAAATTCAAAACATTGGAAGAAGTGACTATTACACCAGATGTGCAGATATCAAGGTAAAGACACAGGAAACATGAAAAAGCAGGGAAACATGACACCTCCAAAGGAACACAGTAATTCTCCAGCAACAGATCCCAATCAAAAAAAAATTTATGAAATCCTGGAAAAAGATTTCAAAATATTGATTTTAAGGAAGTTCAGTGAGATATAAGAATACTGAAAAACACTACAAAGAATTCAGAGAGGACATTGGTACTTTGAGACAGGAATCTGCCAACCTCCTCATTTGCCAGCAAATTAATAAACTCCTCTTTCCTTCTCCTTAAACCACTTGTCCTTGTTCTTCTGATGTGGCCTCAGAGACAAGTGCTGAACTTTTGGTAACAGAATTTGGCACCCCTGGGTGGGCCCCATCGGTGCCCCAGTGGAAGGGCACCCCACAACTGCTAGAAGAGGCAGAGAGCAGCCTTGGGTCAAAGCCATGGGTCTTTGTGGGTAGGAGCAACTTCTTTTCAAGGTGAGAGGGCAAGGGACAGCCCCAGCAGATGCCAGAGCCTGTTTTAGCTCTGGGGAACTCCCATCTCTTTTTCCCCAAAGTAGACGTGACTCCCCACAACCTGAACTGAGTTGAGAAGGAAACAGATCTGGGAAGCATCATGAAAGCCATGACCACTTGTAAGTAAAGTCCCCCGGGATGCTGAGACCCTGTTTCCACCCATATGGGGTGCGGCTTCAGACCACCCTGTTGGATTTGTTCTGAGGCAAAACAAATTGATTTGGGGTTGGAAGTCAAGAGGTTGAGTGGAACCTGGTTTGGATTGAGCTCATCTTTGATTCCCAGGGAACCAGGGGGATTGGGAGACGTTGGTTCTTTTGTCTGAGAGAATTTGATTCTTGGTTTGTTCCCTTTTGGATTAGGAGATGCTGATTCTCAGTTGAGAATTCAGTTCTCGTTTTGTGGTTCCTATTTGGTCGGCTGTGGCATTTTGTGTTGGGGATTCCCTGTATCGTCTGTGTTTGTTTGTTTGTAAAGTTTTGTTGCAACATAGGGAAGCTCCACCTCAAAGTTCCTTGGGAAAAACTTTGGCTGAATGGTTAACTTATAGCTACAAACCTATGTGTAAAGAGAATGGTGTTAGTGTAATCCAATGTATGTGCTGGAGTGTAAAGAGAAGTGGCCATTAAATGAAAATTCCCATTTGATTGATAGGCCTTGGCATTTTAGATTGTTCATGTTGGGAATTCCCTATATTGCTTGTGTTTGATTGTTTGTGAGTTTTTGTCTGGTGAGTTTTTGTACCTATGTCTAAAGATTATTGTGATACCACTTGTCTGGAGTGTGAGGCAAAGTGGTGGTTGGTACCACTTGTATGGAGTGTGAGGAAAAGTGGTGATTAATGGTGTGTGATTTATTCTGAACTGTTTCTTTTAAAATTGAGAGCTCAAATGGCCAACCTGCCACTATAGAGTTAAAATGTTCAGTCTCAAGCTCTCTGCTTGAGATAAACTCATTGTTTATGGTATACAAAATGATCTGTGCTTGTATGATTTTTGATAAATGAGGTCCTACCACCCCTGCCAGAAACCCCCCAGCAGGCCAGGGGGAGGCACCAGGTGGGGCCACACCTTGGGGGTGGACCTGGCAGGAGGGAAGACCAGCAAACATGGCCCACCACTGAGCAGCATGCAGTAAGGGGGAAGGAATGCCTGCTGCCACCACCATCTTAGCACCATGGGAGGGGCTGGGGAGGGCGCCGCCTGAACTAACTCTTCAGTCCTACACCCAGTAAATTATTACTTGGGATTTGGAATGGTCTGTCTCAGCAACAAACTCAATTTGGGCCAGAAGGAACCCCTAGCCATTTCAGGGCAATTTACAACAATATCAGATAGAAGGCTTGAATGTGCCAGAACAGCCAGCAGGGTCCTTTGAGACAGTCAAAAGGAAAGGGCAAAAAAGCCACCCAGACCGACTTTTTGTAAAGAAGAAGGACCTTGAAAGGAACATTGCCCAAAATTGCAAAGGACTCCAGGTGGCAGGAAGCCTTCAGGAGAGCAAATAGTTTTTTTAAAGTCCAAGACTCAGACAGCAAAGGAGGGGGCCCGGAGCCCCCTGCCTCTGAATATCCCCACAGGATCCCTGGGCAAAATTGACAGTGGGAGTTCAATTGGCACTAGCTGCATGGACAGAAGCAGTCTGGGGGACCCCTTCCCCCGGCCACCACCCTGATCCCTAGCACCAGCCTCATCTGGTGCTCTGCAAGCCAGGCAAGGGGTGGGGGGGAGGGGCCAGGTGGCAGTGAGGCAGCCATAGACAAGTGGCAGCTGAGAAACTCACCCCAGCAGGTCCAGGAGGTAGACCTGGGTGAGCAGCAGGAGCACTGGGGGTTGTTTCAGAGGCAGCAGAAGCTCACCTCTGGGGCAGGGGGAGCTGCTGCCAAGCTCCTGCTGAATGAATACCAGGGCTTGGTGAAGTATACAGGAGACTGCCATTGTGCTTTGAAGTTCAGGCCTCAGCAAGCCTGCACATCATTACAGCATTGTCAAGAAGAAAGCTACCAAAAGTGAGTATGGATATTAAGTATGCCACCAAATTAATGGCCCTAATATAGGCTGTGGCTGAACCCAAGAAGGTGACCAGCATGACAAAAAGAAATCAGTCCACTGGCAGAGCTGTTAAGAGGTCACTGGAAGTGATCTGTTCCTCAGGGCCTTGATACCCTGGCTAGATTTAGATCCCCTTTAAAACTAAAGACTGGGGCTGTAACACTTGGGATGGCACAACTAAATGGAGACAGAATTCTCATAGACTCATTCTCCTATGCAAAACTTTGGTTTGGCCTCTTATGAGGCACATACATGAATACACACATTGGGAGCATGATGCCTTGATGGATTTGGTGGGGCCTCATTTGAGAGGACCCTATTTACAGCTAACTGTTTATGTGCTTGCAGTAGTCCAAGGACAGAAAGGCAACCCACTACACAGGGAGCCCAACATGTCGGGGGCCACCCTTCCAGTGATTGACAGTTTCACTCAGATGCTGAGGCTTGTATTGGTAGATATCTTTTCAGGCTGGGTAGAGGTTGGCCCTACCCAAATGGAAAGAACATCTGAGGTTCCAAGACAGGCTCCTACCAGGAGCTGCTGGCCTGAGACAGGGCCTTCACCAAGTTCCTGCACATGTATGCCAGCACAGAACAGGAACAGGCCTCAAAGGATGATGGGATAACAGACATTAGCAATCCAGGGAAAGTGGTCAAGCAGATAGAAAATGGCATGCTGGTGATGGATTCCGTGGACAGACAGCTACAGAGATGGCTTAGCAGCTCCTCCTCCTAGAGTGAAGACATCAGCAGGCTCCCCATTGTCCACAGGATCCCAGAGCACAATCCATGGAGCCCTGGAAATTTCACAAGAGTGACAAGGGACCCTCCTTTGTAGTGGAGGTAACCCAACAAGTAAGCAAAGCCCTACACCTAGAATAGGAATTACATACAACCCGGAATTGATACAAGAAACCCATCTAAAGTGAGATAGGGTATTGCCGCTTGCCCTCCTCTGGATAAGGGTAGCCCTTTAGAAGTAGGCTTAAGTTAAGCCCCTTTAAAAAAAAGTTTATGACAGACCCTTCCTAACACCCTGAGACAAGTATGGTAATATAACCACAAGTAAAAGAAAATAGAATAAAGCAATATGTCAAATGAGTGGGTCAGGTGCTAACCACTATACATGAGTTTGCCTCTTTCAGGTCCCTGCCCAAGTTAGAAACAGAGAAGTGAAATGGACCCTGTGAAGTGCCTCTAACAACTCACACCTCATTGAAATTGTCAGAAGTGAAACCTTGGGTCCATCATACCAAAGTAAAGAGGTGTAGCCCCCAGTGGAGGGACCAGCCTTTAGGTGATCTAAAGTATCTATTTGAGAAAAAAAAAATGAAAAAAAGAATTCAGAAAAATAATTTAGGATATGAATGAAATTTACCAAAAGATAGATATCATAAAAAAGAATCAAAACAAATTCTGGAACTGAAGAATTCATTGAATGAAATACAAAATACATTTGAAAGTTTCAACAATATTAGATCAAGCAGAAGAATCTCAGTATTGGAAGAGAGATCTTTTGAAATAACACAGTCAGACAAAAATAAAGAAAAAAATTTAAAAGAATGAGCAAAGCCTACATGACATATGGGGCACCATAAACCAACCAAATATTTGAAGTTTTGGAGTACCAGGGAGGTGAAGAGCAAACAAATGGGTTAGAAAACCCATTTAATGAAATAATAGATGAAAACATCCCAAGTCTAGCAAGAGATTTAGATATCCAGATACAGGAGACTCAGAGATAGCCAAACAGATATAATGTGAAAATGTCTTCCCTGTGGCACATTATAGTCAAATGGTCAAAAGTAAGAAACAGAGAGAGAATTCTAAAAACAGCAAGAGAAAAGCATCTAACTACCTATAAAGGAACCCCTATCAAACTAACAGCAGACTGCTCAGTGGAAACCTTACAGACCAGGAGAGAATGGGATGATATGTTCAAAGTGCTAAAAGAAAAAAAATTTGCCAGCCAAAGATACTATACCCAGCAAAATTATCCTTCATAAATAAAAGAGAAATAAAGTCTTTCCCAGACAAGCAAAAGACGAGGGAATTCATCATTACTAAACTGGTCCTACAAGAAATGCTGAAGGGAGTCCTACACTTGGAAGTAAAAGAATGTTATCTACCATCATGAAAACACATGAAAATATAAAAACCACTGGTAGAGTAAACACACAAACAAGGAAGAAAAAAGAATAAAATATTACCACTACAAAAAACCACCAAACCACAATGATAAACAATAAGAGAGAAAGAAAGGAATAAAGGATATAAAAAACAACCAGAAATCATATAGTAAAATAACTACACATATCAATAATGACCTTGAATGTAAATGGATTAAACTTTCCACTTAAAAGCTATAGACTGGCTGGATGGAGTAGGAAAAAAAATGACCCAACTATATGCTGCCTACAAGAAATTCATCTCTTCTAAAAAACACATATAGACTGGAAGTAAATGGATGGCAAAAGATATTCCATGCAAACAGAAACCAAAAGCAAACAGGAGTAGCTATACTCCTATTAGATAAAAAAGACTCTAAGTTAAAAACAGTAAAAAGAGACAAATGTTAATATATAATGATAAAGGATTAATTCAGTAAGAGAATATAACAATTCTAAATATATATGCACCCAACACCAGAGCACCCAGATATATAAAGCAAATATTATTAGATGTAAAGGGAGAGATAGACTTAAACACCCCACTCTCAGCATTAGACAGATCATCTAGACAGAAAATTCACAAAGAAACATTTGATTTAAACTGCACACTAGACCAAATGGAACTAACAGACATTTACAGAACATTTCATCCAACAGCTACAGAATACACATTCTTCTTATCACACATGGAACATTTTCCAGGATAGATCATATGTTAGGACACAAAACAAGTCTTAACAAAATTTTTAAAAATCAAAATCATATCAAGTATCTTCTATCTTCTCAGAATGCAATGGAATAAAACTAGAAATCAAAAACATGAGGAACTTTGGAAACTGTACAAATACATAGAAATTAAACCACATGCTTCTGGATGACCACTGGGTCAAGGAATAAATTAAGGAGGAAATCAAAAAGTTTCTTGAAACAAATGAATATCAAAACACAATATACCAAAACATATGGGATACAGCAAAAGCAGTACAAAGAGGGAATTTTATAACATTAAGTGCCTACGTCAAAAAAGTAGAAAGATTGCAAATCTAACAATGCACCTCAAAGAACTAGAAAAGTAAGAATAAACCAAACCCAAAATTAGCACAAGGAAAGAAATAATAAAGATCAGAGCAGAACTAAATGAAATAAAGACAAAAAATACAAAGGATCAATAAAACAAAACATTGGTTTTCTGAAAAGATAAATAAAGTCAATCAACCACTTACTAGACTAACCAAGAAAAACAGAGAAAAGATCCAAATAAACAAAATCAGAAATGAAAATGGAGTCAGTAAATAAACACCTAACTCTTCAATGCCCAGACACTGGTGAACATCCACAAGCATCAAGAACATCCAAGAAGACACAACTTCACCAAATGAACTTCACCAAATAAGGTACTGGTGACCAATCCTGGAGTGATGAGGATAGGTGACCTTTCAGACAAAAAATTCAAAATAGCTGTCCTGAAGAATATCAATGAACTTCAAGACAACACAGAGAAGGAATTCAGAATCCTATCAGAGGAATATAACCAAGAGATTCAAATAATTTAAAAACCAAGCAGAAATTCTAGAGCTTAAGAATTCAATTGACAAACTGAGAAAAGCATGAGAGTCTCTCAACAGCAGAACTGACCAAGCAGAAGAAAGAATTAGTGAGCTTGAAGACAGGCTATTTGGAAATACACAGTCAGAAGAGAAAGAAGAAAAAAGAATAAGAAAGAATGCAGCACACCTACAAGATCTAGAAAATAGCCTCGAAGGAGCAAATCTAAGAGTTATTGGCCTTAAAGAGGAGGTAGAGAGAGAGATTGGGGTAGAAAGCTTATTCAAAGAAATAATAACAGAATTTTTCAAACCTAGAGAAAGATATCAATATTCAGGTACAATAAGGTCATAGAACACCAAGCAGATTTAACCCAAACAAGGCCACCTTAAGACATTTAATAATCAAGCTCTCAAAGGTCACAGATAAAGAAAAAATCCTAAGGGAAGCAAGAAAAAAGAAAAAAATAACATATAAAGGAGCTCCAATACATCTGCAGATTTCACAGTAGAAACCTTATAGGCCAGGAGAGAGTGGCATGACATATGCAAAGTGCTGAAGGAAAAAAATCCTTAACCCTAGAATATTATACCCTGCAAAAATATCCTTCAAACATTAAGGAGAAATAAAGGCTTTCCCAGACAAACAAAAGCTGAGGGATTTCATCAACACCAAATCTGTTCTATAAGAAATGATAAAAGGGGTTCTCCAATCTGAAAGAAAAGGATGTTAATGAACAATAAGAATTCATTTGAAGGTATACAACTCACTGGTAACAGTAAGGACACAAATACAGGCCAGCCACAGTGGCTCATACCTGTAATCCTAGCACTCTGGGAGGCTGAGGCAGGAGGATTGCTTAAGGTCAGGAGTTCGAGACCAGCCTGAGCAAGAGCAAGACCACCCCCCAACCCCATCTTTACAGAAAATAGGAAAATTAGCTAGGTGTGGTGGCACACATCTGTAGTCCCAGCTACCTGGGAGGCTGAGGCAGGAGGATCACTTCAGCCCAGTTGTTTGAGGTTGCAGTGAGCTATGATGATGCCACTGCACTCTGGCTGGGACAATATAGTGACAGTTGATCTCAAAAAAAAAGTACAGATTACTCTATTGCTGTAATTGCAGGGTATAAACCACTTATATCTTGAGTAGGAAGACTAAAAGACAAACCTATCAAAAATAACAACAACAAAAAGATATGGATGGAAACAACGCAAAGTTAAAAAGCAGGGGGGGATGGAGTTAAATTGTAGAATTCTGTTAGATTTCTCTTTGCTTGTTTATTTGTTTGTAAGCAGACTCATCATATGTTTAAAATAATTGGCTATAAAATGTTTTTGCAAGCCTCGTGGTAATCTCAAATCAAAAAACCTACAACAGATACACAAAAAATGAAAAGCAAGAAATTAAAACACATTACCAGAGAAAATCACTTTTAACAAAGGAATACAGGAAGGAAGGAAGGAAGAGAGGACCACAAAACATCCAGAAATCAAATAACAACAAGGCATAAAAACAGACACATAGACCAATGGAACAAAATAGAGAACCCAGAAATTAATCCACACATCTATAGTGAACTTACCTTTGACAAAGTTGCCAAGAACATACAGTAGGGAAAGGACAACCTCTTCAATAAATGGGTGCTTCATATGCAGAAGAATGAAACTAGACCCTTATTTCTCATCATATACGAAAATCAAATCAAAATGGATTAAAGACTTAAATCTAAGACTTGAAACTATGAAACTACTAAAAGAAATATTGGGGAAATGCTTCAGGACATTGGTCTGGGCAAGGACGTCTTGAGTAATACCCCCAAAGCACAGGCAACCAAAGCAAAATGGGATCACATCAAGCTAAAAAGCTTCTGCACAGCAAAGGAAACAATCAACAAAACAAAGAGACAACCCACAGAATGGTAGAAAATATTTGCAAACTACCCATCTGACAAGAGACTAATGACTAGAATATATAAGGAACTTCAACAACTCAATAGGAAAAAAATCAAATAATCCAATTAAAAACTGGGCAAAGGATCTGAATAGACATTTCTCAAAAGAAGACATACAAATGGCCAAGAGGTATATGAAAAAATGCTCAACATCATTAGTCACCAGAGAAATGCAAATCAAACTACAATGAGAAATCATCTCGCCCCAGTTAAAATGGCTGTTATCAAAAAGACAGGCAATGAATGCTGGCAAGGATGTGGAGAAAAGGGCACACTGTTGGTGGGACTGTAAATTAGTACAACCACTACAGAAAACAGTATGGAGTTTCCTCAAAAAACTAAAAATAGAACTACCATATGACCCAACAATCCCACTTCTGGGTATATATCCAAAGGATGGGAAATCAGTATATCAAAAATATATCTGCACTCCCATGTTTATTGCAGCACTATTCACAATGGCCAAGATATGGAATCAACCTAAGTGCCCATCAACAGATGAATGAACCAAGAAATTGTGGTACATATACACAATGGAATATTATATAGCCACAAAAAAGAATGAAACCTTGCCATTTGCAACAACAAGGATGGAACTGGAGAACATTATGTTAAGTGAAATAAGCCAAGCACAGAAAGACAAATCTTGCATGTTCTCACTCATATGTGGGAGCTAAATATTAAAAAAAAAAACTGATCTCATGGAAACAGAGAGTAGAATGATGGTTACCAGAGGCTGGGAAGGGTAGTGGGGAGCAGGGGATAAAGAGGGGATGGTTAATGGGTGCAAAAACATAGTTAGAGAGTTAGAATGAACAATATTTGGATAGCACAACAAGGTGACTATAATCAACAGTAAGTTACACTATACTTTAAAATAACTAAAAGAGTGGAATTACAATGTTCCTAACACAAAGAAATGTTAAATGCCTGAGGTGATGGATACCCCAATTACCCTGATTTGATTACATTGTATGCCTGTATCAAAACATCACACGTACCCTATAAAAATATATAACTATTGTGTACCCATAATAATCCAAAATTAAAAATTTTTTTAAAACATGAAAGAAGCTGAAAAGAAGTTGAGCGGGAATCCGATAGACTCAGAGGCGGATTTACTGTGAAGCTAACAAAGCTAAAGCTTCAGGGTTCCTCCCTCACTCAAGCCCTTTTGAAGGCCAGGAGATGGACCCTAACAATGTTGTATTTGTAATTTTGTGTCTTTTTCTCTTGAATAGGGCCCCTCAAATTGTATAAGATTCAAGACCCACAAAACCTGGATCCATCCTTGATTAGATCTTAACATTTGGAAGATTTTCCTTCAAGCAACAAAGTTTTAAATGACATGAATTACATTTCTTTCATTGGGCCCACTCAAACTACAATAATGTTTACCCAATAATGTGATAAATAATGCTTATTGATATTTCACTTCTAAAATTAGCCTATAGGCAAGATACAAAGATTTAATTGAAGTTATAGAAGAGAATATAAGTGTCATAAATCTTGACAATATATAATAACAATACACTAAAAATATCAGGACATGGGAGAAGAGATGAAAGAAAAATTAATTTATTGGCCTTTGATAATAGGATATCTAGGAAAGCTATCCAAATTTGACGATAAGAGTAGTGACTCTATTACGTTGAATTTTTTGTTAATTATATGATCAAAATTATATGTAACTACTACAATCTGCAGTTCAAGGGGTCAAGGAAAGTGGGAGGTGCTGTGAAAGCAATAAATTTCTTATCTTTCAGAATATGGCTATAGACACTGTCTAAAGATGATAAACCAAGGAAAAAGGCAGAAATATTACTAAGGGCAGAATATAATTTAAAGATAAAATAATAATCATGAGAACAACCCAATCAGAAAGTATTATCAGTGATGCTTGTGGCAAATTGAACTAGAAGAGAAAAGGAAATTTTTTACTTTTCATTTTATGACCTTCTATAATGTTTGAATTTTTTATTTGTGCAAACACTACTTCTAAAATTTTTTAAACAATTTTTAAAAATATGTGTATATGGATATTCTTTATAGTGTTGTTTATAATTGTGGGAACTGGAAACAATCTAAATATGCACAGAGAGATAAACATGAGACTGATTAAAATAATTTAAATTGATTTTATGTGTTTACTAACATGGAAAGATCTCCATACTATATTAAGTTTTTTTATTAAAAAAAATCCAGATGCTAAATAGCATGCACATCACGATCCATTTTCTAAAAATCTGTGGCATGTATGTATGTGTGTATACCCAAAATACATATTCCAAAATGTTAATAATTATTGCATCCAGGTGATAAGAATTCAAGTGATTTTTATTTTGCTCCTTTTGCTTGTCTAGATATTCTAAAATTTCCTATGGGGAGCATAAATTATTTTGTATTAGAAAAAAACCAAAAATGTTATTTTAATGTATTTTTCCTTACTTAATTCATTCCACATTTCTCCTGATTGAAATAAGGCTACAAAGATTCTATTTGCCATTCTTGCCACAACTGAATATTTATTTGAGTCAAAATCTGTTTGACATCACCCTCAAATCAAGGTGTCCAGGTACAAAGATGTCCTTCAACCCACCGTGATAAGAACACAATTTCATAGCTAAAGGCAGATAAAGGGAACATCATTTGCCTGCTACCTAGTGCAGCTGTGACATCAGTTTCTGAAGCCAAGGAGAGGAGAATCTAAATCATCATAGCTTGACAACAAAGCACAAGCTGAGTTTGTCAGAGGTATTTTCATTGTCTGGGATGCTCATTTCAAATTGCTTTGGGAAGGCAAAGTTACTGCTCCTAAATTTTGTAACGTCTGAAAATCTGTGACTGTCCCAATCATAAATAACTGTCCTGCAAACCTTGATAAGAAAGTTTATATCGACTTCATCATTACAACAGATTTAAAGGTGAGAAAACAAAGGCAAAAGCAATAGGTGATAACACTCTAGTGAAAGTTTCCACCCAAAGCATTTTTATTATCTCAAAGTAAGCAAGAGGGCCATAGAGAATTTTCCTCTGATTTGGGACATTTTACTTTCACAAAAAAGGCTGCTCTGTACTTCAGAATTCAAGAAAACACTTCAAAGGTAACCACAATACACTTCCATCCAATTTCACTTGTATTTTTTTGGCCTTGACCTGTCTAAACTTAATCAGATATTTCTGAGAACCAGAAGCAATTCAGAAAATCAAAATAGTGTTTACCCCAAACTGAAAAATTCTCTAAAGGGAAGTGTGGGAGTAATAATAATGGTAACATTTATTGAACTTTTCCAATGTGCCGAGCACTTTATTAACTACTTCACATGCACTTTTCTAATTTGATACTCACAAAACCTTAAGAAATAGGCAATAATATTATCTATAAGTGGCAGATTGTATTTTCTAAGTACAGCCACAGCAGTATCTCCCATTCCAAATACTTTTCTACAAGGTGACCTTGCCACTCCTCCCATCAACATGTAGGGCCCTCCCTTCGAACCCTAGTAGGCTTTGACCAATTGAGTATGGCAGAAAGATGTCATATAACTTCTAAGGCTAGGTCAGAAAAGGCCTTGCGACTTCCACCAGGCTCTCTTGGATGTTTATTCTGGGAGAAACCACACACATCACTGAAGTCTTACTACCATTAGGCCTTCATGCTGGAGAGGCCATGTGTAGGTCTTTCCAATCAACAGTGTCAGCTGGGCTCCCGGCTAACAGCCAGCCTCCACTGCCATGCGAGTGAGCCATCTTGGACACCCGTGGCCAGTCAAACCTTCAGATGACTGCAGCCCCAGTCAATGTCTGGCTACAACTGCATAGGAGACCCTCCAAGCAAGATTTTCCCAGCCAGGCCTTTTCTGAACTCCTGATGCGTGTTTTACACCTCCAAGTTTAGGGCAATTTGCTACACAATAATTGTAACCAGAACACCTCATTTTGCAAATGAGGAAACTAAGGCTTAAAGAGTGACTTGACTCTAGGTCTTAACCATCATTTTATCCTGCTCTAAATGTTGGACTAGTAAATTTTGTCCCATGCAGAAGAAATCCTTCTTAAGGCATGTGTTCAGTTCAGCATATCCATCAGCAGAATACACTGTGGAAGGAAAACTGACTTCATTGAAGTGGAAGCAATCTACTTTACTGCATTTCGTGATCAAGCCAATTTCTCTGTTTCCACCTATTGATCCATTAACTAAAATATTGAAAACTGCTTACAAATTACAGTATTACAACAAGGATGAGTGCCCCCAAACTCTGGTAGGCAAGCATCCTAGTAAGAGGAATTCCCAGAAGATAACATTTATTTCTCTGTCTCTAAAATCACTTCTAGCTGGCTGGGTTGAAGTTTCAAAGGTCAATTCTTTCATAGTGTTATCAAAGCATGAGCTATGTAACTCATATCTTAGGGAATTTTAGAGATAGATTTAAGACAAATTTTACACAACTTGGTTTGAAAAATAGAATGTATACAAAACATAATTGAGAAATGAGTGAAATTTTAAGTTTTTAATGGAGTTTTAAAATGCTTGTATGCATGTATGAGGCTCCAGGTTTGATCTACAGCACCTCCACACAAAAAAGAGAGAGAGAGAGAATTTTTTAATTAAAAAAATCAAATGCTTATATAAAGACTTATCTATAAGAGAATGTATATTAAATTAACCCTTGTAAGAGCTGAATCATTGAAGAACTTTATGGTGCAGATCAGTTTTAAGCTCTTGAGAAGAATATCATTGTGCTCCATCATCACAATAACAGACACTTTGGGGTGTTTGCCAGTTCACAATCCATCCCCTTTCTCTAGGCTACTATGGTCATGCTTGTACTGTATGCCTCTTGATCCCCTTTCCTAGGTTCATCAAACTAGGATAGACAACAGATTCTACTCTTGATAATTTGGAATTGGGACTCACCGATGCTAGTCATTCTATGCTGTTTGCCTCTATAGGTGTAAGGAACACTCAGGAATTAAGGCTGCCATTCTGCAGTGGCCACGTTTGCCGAGGTACAGCCAAGGCAGAAAAACGCAGTTCACAGATACAAGTTCATGGATATATAGTTCACAGAACAAAGCAGAGGCATAGACAATGGACAAAAAAATAAAAGAGAGAGAGAGAAAGAAAAAGAGAGAGAAGGAGACAGCAAAATGCAAGAAGAAAGGCAGGCTTCTTATGCTCCTGGCTTTCAGGTTCCAGGGCTTCTTCTGAAACCAGATGCATCCCCAGTCCTTGGAGTCCAGGATACACTCCGGTACTCTGTGTCAGCCAGCCTCCAAGATGGCCTCCAATGATGCTCACCTCTGGTATTCATGCCCTTGTGCAGTGCCCTGCTACAGTGAATAGGGCTGGCCGGGAAACTAACAGAATACAGTATCATGGAAATGATAATGTGTGACTTCCAAGGCTAGGTCATAAAAGTCATTGCAATTTCCACCTTGATCTCTCTTTGCTCACTCTGGGCAAAGCCCACCTGAAGAGGAACTGGGGCTTCTTGCCAACAGCCAACATCATCTTGCCAGGCATTTGAGTGTATCATCTTGGAATTACATCCTCCAGCCCCAGTCAAACTTCCAGATGGCAGCAGCCACAGCCAACATCTTGACTGCAGTTTCATGAAACGCCCCAAGCCAGGACCACCCAGTTAAGCCACTTCTGAATCCCTGATCCACAGAAACTGCAAGATAATTGCTATCTTAAGACACTAAGTTTGGCGTTATTTGTTATGCAGCAATAGGTAACTCTTTAAATATTTTATTTTGGCTCAGAGTACTTTGTAGATTATTATTAGTTGTGCAATAGGATTTCCAGTGGAATTTTTCATATTGTCTCAGAATTGTGAAAAAAAGTGGAGTGCAAAAGGTGCTAAATAATCCCATGTTCTGAGTTCAAGAAGCCGACAACAGTTGGAGACACTGCAGTTCCTCCTGGGCCTTACTGGAAGGCACTGGAGCAGACCTGCCTCCCCACCAACCATCACCCCTCCACACACATGCTTGCACACACACGTAGGTCTATATAGGAAAGCACTGGGAAGAGAACAGACTGTAGGTCTTTGGGGGAGTGTAGTACCTCTCCATGAAACCGTGAGAGATGCCTTGGACAGAATTATTCCTAAAGATTGGAGATGCCTTGTAGAAGACATTTTATGCTTTGATTCAGTTCTGTTCGGCAGTGGGCCTGCTGATCTGCTCTGTGCTAAAGAGAAGTGAGATTTAGAGAGCGATGGCAAGGCTAGGGGCGGGGGCATCCATGAGGCGTTCAGCATACCCACTGTTTGATGGGCGAGGATGTGTTTCTTATGGTTCAAGCAGACAACAAGGAAGATAGCTCAGCCTGAACCATCTTGCTGGGAACCCACCCAGAAGAACTGCAACCAGGAAAGGAGACCCAGCAGCAAGAGACCATGAGAAGGATAGCTTTCAATGGGGATAGAGGGGGTGGTGGGAGAAATTGGGCAAATCCAGATTGGTGGTGCAGGACCCTCCGAGGAGCCCACAACTAAATGCCTACCACACAGACTTCTTCAACAACTAGTCATCTTGTCCAGAAAAGCAAAGACAGCATACACAGAGAAGACTATAATACCACTCTTTAACAGAGACTTCTCTTCCTTTATTCTCCGCCTCCTTTAGAAGCAGCTAAATTCTAGAAGAATGAATGAAGAGGGAGAGGTGTTTGAAGCCAAGACAGTTCACCCTCACCCTTCACTCTAAATTCATAGAGGCTGGAGCTACAAACAGGCTTAACCTTTGAAAGGCAAAGACTCAGAATTAAGTTTAAGATCAAAGGGTTAAACTCAAGAGCATTTAAGACCAAATAAGACTAAGTCTTATACAAAATTTGAGAACTCAAAGTGACTGTAAATATATAGATACTGCATGAAATATTATTATAGAACCTGTGACATATTATAATAGAAAAGAGGGGTTTTACATAGCCCAATTGGGAAGCAGCTATTGGAAAAAATAAAACTATTTCATGATTTCTATGGATGGAATTGTGTCCCCCAAAATTTGTATGTTGAAGCCCTAACTCCAAAGTGACTATATTGGGAGATAGGGCCTTTATGGAGGTAATTAAGGTTAAATGAGGTCATAAGGGTGGGGCCCTAATCCAATAGAACAGGTGTCCTTGTGAGAAAATGAAGACACACCAGAGGTCTCTCTCCCTCTCTCTCCACGTGCTAACAGAGGAAAGGACATATGAGGACATAGCGAGAAGGCAGTGCCATCTGCTAGCTGAGAAGACAGGCCTCACCAGAAACCAATTCTGCTGGCACCTTGATCTTAAGCTTCCAGCCTCCAGAACTGTGAAAAAATAAAATTTCTGTTGTTTAACCACTCAGTTTGTGTATTCTGTTATGGCAGACCGATCAGACTAATACAATGATTTTATTTCTGCTAATTGAGACTTCTCAATAAATCCACCATATTTTTTTAAGATAGAAGCTTACTTAAGACAGCTGATATTCTGCAAACAACTCAACACAATGAAAGAATTACCAAAAGATATTTCTTCTCATTCCAGAAGAGTAAAAATTTCCTTAGCTATGACAACATGTAAAGCACCAGAAGATAATTCATGACCATATATACATTCACAGTATGATACCACAATGTACAGACCTTTTCAGTGCAGACAATGTGAAAGGAGAGCTTCAGAGCTCAGTTCTTAGACCTTTCCTGTTTTCTGTTTACCACTAACTCTCTAGGTGAGCTCATCCAGGTCCCATGGCTTTAAAAATCACCTATGTGCTGATGACTCTAAAATGTATGTCTCCGGACTTAATCTGTCCCCTCAGCATACATTCAATTGTCTACTCAGTGTGTCCACTTGAATGACCATAGCAAGGCTGTTAATTGTCTCCCAATATACATTCTACTTTTTGCCCCAGCCATGTCCCTGTAAGAAAACATTCCTACCCTCTTCAGCAAGATGTGGCCATGGGACTAGATTTTGACCAAGGGGACATAAGTGTTGAGTGCACCTTCCAAGAGTGTTCTTAAAAAGGGGTGGATGTAGCATGACAACTGGTGTTCCAGTCACCATTGGACCATGAAGTGGGAAGCTAAGTATGGCAGAGTAGCAAGATAAAAGGGTCCTGGGACTGGGCCTGGTGGCTCACACCTGTAATCTCAGCACTTTGGGAGGCCAAGGTAGGAGGATTGCTTGAGGCCAGGAGTTCAAGACCAGCCTGAGCAACATAGCGAGACCCTATCTCTACAAAAAAAATTAAAAATTAGCTGGGCACGGTGGTGCATGCCTGTAGTCCTAGCTACTCAGGAGGCTGAGGTGAGAGGATCACTTGAGCCCAAGAGTTGGAGGCTGCAGTGAGCTACGCACTCCAGCCTGGATGATGGAGCGAAACCCTGTCTCTAAAACAACAACAAAGAAAGGATCCTGGGTCCTTGATTATGAATCTGCCTTTCCAGCCCTGGGTTTCTTTTATATGAGAAAGAAATAAAGTATTTGTTTAAGCTACTACTGCGCTTCTGTTGTTTTATAAACAGTGGAATCTAATCCTAATTAATATACTATCAAACAGGCAACTCAAAGTTAATGTGTCAAAAGGACAACTCTTGACTATTTCCCCAAATTTGCCCCTCTCCCATTAGCACTCCCATTTATATGGTTGCTCAGGGAAAAACCTAAACACTGCTGAAGACAAAAATTAGTGAGCAGGAATATAGATCTAAGGCTTTTATCCAGACTGTGACTTAGATATATGGAGAGATGAAAAATGTGAAAGATTAAAAGACATAGAGTTGAGAACGTGAATGCCCAACCTATAACTAATAGAAGTTACAGAGGTTAGTTGATGGTGTGAGTAATCATACTGGAAAGAGGGAGATTAAGCGGATGTGGGCAACCTGGATACTGAAGTCTACCCCAGCTTTCTTCCCCTACTGGGCTTACAGAGTGCTACGGATAAAATATTTGTTCTCCAGGTAGGAAATTGACAGAATCTTCTCTGAGGAATCTGGCCAATCTAAGAGGAAAGTTCTAAAGATACAGCACAGCCAGACCACCTACAGGAAAGCTCACAGTGGTCGAGCCTAACCGTATGTTCAGACTGTCCCAACAGGTTTATAGTTCCCTGGTATAATCTGGCTTCCCAGTATTCATGCCCTAGTGTGGTCCCTTTCACAGTGAATGGGCCTGACCCACATATCCAATAGGATATTAAGGAAATGGTGGTGTGTGCGTTTCAAAGCTAGGTCATAAAAATCGTTGAAGGTTCCAATTTGCTCTCTCTTGGATGACTCACTCTGAAGTCCAGCTGCTCTGTCATGAAGACACTTAAGCAGACTTATGGTAGAGGCTTACTTACTGTAAGTGAGCAAAATTCCTCACCTTTTATTGAAGGAAATAAATAGATGTTGCTTAAAGTAGATAAATCAAGCAAGAGTAGTATAAACATGTTATTTAAGAATAGTAGCTATAACCAACAGATGAATTTTTTTAAATGGTGATTTTTAATGGTAATAATTTAACAATAATTTATTTATTTTATATATAATAAATAAGTATAAATGCTATTTAATATTAATAGTAATGACAGATCTACAGGTGAGACCATCAGAGATATTGTGGGACAAATCAGAAGGGAAAGGAAGGAAACTAACATGTATCAAGCAGCTATTATATGAAGAAGATGAGGCTCAGAGAGTAAGGGTCACCCGGCCAGCAGACTGCAGAGTGAGTATATACACCCAGGTGTGTCCAACTCAAAGGTCAAAGTTTTTCTGCTATACCACATAGTTAACAGACCAAGATACACTAGCTCTCAGAGCAGTGAAATGTTTCTGCATTTTTATTGAGAAAGGATTAATAACCCAGATAGATTACGTTTACATTATGAAGTTTGTTTATAGCAATTTGATATGTGTACTTCTCTTTTTTGCAATTTACATAAACATTTAATTAATTGATTTATACCACTATCTGATGCCAGGTACACAAACCCATGTGTACACCAAATTTAACTTTCTGGATGTTTTTAAAACTCAGCTTAATTTCCCTAGATGCTCCATTAACCTGATGGCAGAAATTAAATCTCAGTCAATTCTGGGGTCTCCCACAAGCACACTTTTCTTCAGAGCTGTGTTGAAGTTCTGAGGAAGATGGGAGGAGGCAAGGAGGCATCAGTCCTTTGCCCATCTATCCTCTGGCATCCTCTCTTCCTGCCCCAGGTCGTCAGTCTACACAAGTAGCTGGTGCATCACTCCTCATTCCCATTAGTGCAGTCCTTGAAGCTTGGGAACTCTCCTTACTTCTTCTATACTCCTCTCAGGCACTCTAAACTTCACTACTCTATTTTTGCACCTTTCTGAGTTGCAGAAAACTCTTTAATGCTCTGGAAGGTCCCCCCTGCCTAGAAACCTTATGCAGCCTCTTCTCCTCTATGGTATTGCCATTGCCCAAAAGCCCTTTCCAGAAAGCAAATCACAAGTGCTTTCTGTTCTCAGACCCACAGTCCTTTGTGTGGTTCTGTCATTTCCCCTTTCAGAGTCAGACTGGGGCTGGGAAAGGGCAAAGTACAGTGCCCCTTCCCAGGGACCCACTAGCTCTGAACTAGCCTCTCCTCCCTTTCAAGTCTCCTTTTTCTCCTAGTGTGCAGAATCTCAGAAAGTAAGAAGCCGTGCTCTGACTCATCAAGGTTTTTTCCGGGCCATGAGTATTAAACTCCAAAAAGCTTTACCCTGCCTTCTGCAACATTTCTTTCCCAGTCTATCTAACCAAATGGGAGCGATAAGAAATACTCATAAAAAATAATGGTTAACATTTCAAAACTGGGATACCACCACATGGGTACTATGCCAAATGCTGGAAATACGAAGAAAAATGATTCAATTCCTGATGTCAGGAATTGTGTGAATTGTGTGTCAGGTCACACAGCTAGTAGGTAGATAACAGAGGAAAACCCAACAGTGATAATGTAGTATTTAGTGCAACATCAGAACTATTTATACAGACAAGAGAAATGTGGCTGGGTAGAGGAAAGAGGGAAGTACTCAGAAAAGTTTTTCCATAGAAAACTCAATCTGATTTTGCCCAGGTTGAAAAGGCATTTCAAGTAGGAAGAACAGTATATGTAAAGGCATGGAGACCCAAAAGAACATGATAACTTTCAAGAGACAGTGGTATGGCTAGAGACTAGGCTATGTAAGGTAGAAAGATGGGAGAAGAAAGCAGAGCAGTAGGTGGACCCAAGATCAAAAGGATGCCACACTATGAAGATTACAATGCACTCTGAAGGTTATTTGGAGGCATCAAATGATTTTAGGCTGGAAATTATTATAATCTGTTTTGTGTTTTTAAAGATCACTCTAGCAGAATGGGGAGAACTAAAGTGAGAGGGATATTAAAATCCAGATAAAAGAGCCCAAGTTAAGTCAATAGCAATGGGAATGGAAAAAAGGTAGAAATTCATTCACAAGGCCGGGCACAGCGACTCACACGTGTAATCCTAGCACTTTGGGAGACCGAGGTGGGAGGATCCCTTGAGCCCAGGAGTTCAAGACCAGCCTGGACCATGCCAAGATCCCATCTCTACAAGAAATTTTTTTAAAAACTTAGCTGGGCATGGTGACACGTGCCTGTAGTCCCAGCTACTCGGGAGGCTGAGGCAGGAGGATTGCTTGAGCCAGGAGTTGGAGGTTGCAGTGAGCTATGATGACACCACTGCACTCTAGCCTGGGCAACAGAGAGACCTTGTCTCAAAAAAGAAAGAAAGAAAGAGAAATTCACAAGATATTTTTGAGGCAAAATTACAAAACGTGGGGTAGGAAAGTGAAAGAGAGAAAAGAGTCTAGGATAACTCTCAGAACTCTGGCTTAGGTAACCAAGGGAATGATGACACCATCCACATGGACAGGAACACACGAGGAAGGGCAAGTTTGGGCAGAAGTAGTCAGGGGCGTGATGGGAGGAGATATTGACACATTCACATTTTTTCATTCATCAATCACTTCATTTTTAAAAGTTCACTCAGTTCAGATTTTTTAACTATATAAAAAGATTTATAGTAAGAAGTCATGCTGTCCACCCTGTCCCTATCCACCCCAAACTACCACCTGCAACAAGTACCACTTTTATTGGTTTCTGGTGTATTCTTCATTCACTTTCAATATATGGGCTTTAATGCATACAGGTGAGTATCTTCAGTAAATAGTTGGATAGATGTTTCTGGAGCCCAAGAGAGACACTTGGGCTCATTCTATACATTGAGTCACCAATGCAGGGATAATAGTTGAAGGTGTAAGCATGGATGAGATCATCAAGGGAGAATGAGAAAAACTAAAGACAAAACTCTGTGGGACACCAGGAATGAACAATGAATAGCAAATGAAAAAGTGAGGGCAAAAAATTTAGAAGTCTCTTTCCAAAAAGTATACTACACACTCCATGGAAGAGCCTATGGTTCACCTTGTTCAATCACTACTGTTTTTGTAGCACCTAAGCACAGTGCCTGAAACCTGATAAATACAAAATAACCATTGAATGAAGTTCAGCTCTCAAAGAAGAGAGATGGAATAACCTTTAGAAGATTTGGGACCAGAGGAAGATTATTTATAATGGAAAACTACATTTTCAAATTTATGTGCATGTGAAAAGCACCAATAAGAAGAAAGCATTCGAAGATTCGGCATCTAAGACCACTAAAGAATGATGGCAGGAGGTGAATAAACTCAATCCTTGGGATGCCCCCTTCCTTGGAGCTTCTCTTTTCTGCCCCCTCAGTGGAAAGGGTGGTCTACCATTGATAACGAAGCTGCCCAATGTCACACTGCTCATTACTCCAAACATATTTGATTTGAACTGTTTAGAAAAGTCCATTTGACACCATTCGTTGAAAGCCCCTGACAGCCTCAGGCACACCCTGTGAATTGCTCCACTTGCTTATACCAAAATGTTTTTATCATTCATACGGATATTGTTAGGCTTTCCTGCTAAACTTGAAGAAACATATTGGTAAAATGTAAAATATAGGTTTAAGAAACTGTGCATTATTTTATATAAATGCATTTCCTAATACCACCAATGTTATCAATAGACTACTAAAAATTAATGAAGGCTGTAAGTTGGAATCAGCTATGATTCTGTTCCAGTGTAGTCTCTATCAACAGGGCAATGGAGAATACAGGCTCACCCAAGAGACACAATCACATCCTGGCAGTACTTAGCCAAATCAAATATGCACCTACCCTATGGCCCAGCTATCCTACTCATACATACATATCACAGGAAATTCCCACAGCCCCATAAGGCTGCTTGGAACAAGATGTTTGTAACAGGACATTTTTGGCCATCCAGATGACCTTCACTGGGAGAAGGGATCAATACAACATGGTAATGCACATGATGGAATAATACGCAGCAGTTAGGAGCATCAAACTAAGAGTACACATATGGATAGATCTTTAAAGCACACTGCAGGGTAAAAAGAGTAAGAAAAAGAATAAGAACTATATAATAACACCCATGTAAAATAAAAATACATACACAAAAATTACATATTTTATATTTTACCTAGATACATGCCAATTCAATTACAGTGACTACTTATAGGGCAAAGGAATGAGAGTTTGGAATGTGAATGAAAGGAAATGAATAAAGACATACATACAAACATACATGTAAGAGACATGATGACATGCCAGGCTATGCCTTAAGGGTGTCAGCTGTGTGCTAGAGCTACCTCCCACCAGCTTTTGAGAGCTGATTGTACAAGTTTCTTCCCAGCTCTGCATTTAGTAACATGACATTGGTAACTTAAAATTGGCTATGGCTGGGTATGGTGGCTCATGCCTGTAATCCCAGCACTTTGGGAGGTGGAGACAGGAGGATCACTTGAGGCCAGGAGTTTGAGACCAGCCTGGGCAACATAGTGAGACCCCATCCCTAAAAATAATTTTTTTAATAGATGGGCATGGTTGCATACACCTGTAGTCCCAGCCACTTGGGAGGCTGAGGTGGGAGGATTCCTTGAGCCCAGAAGTTGGAGGCTGTCATGAGTTATGGTTGCACCACTGAACTCCAACATGGGTGACAGAGCAAGATCTTGTCTCTAAAAAAAAAAAAAAAAAATTTTTTTAAATCAGCCATGGTGGGAATATTTACACCATGGAAATCAGGAAATATTACAGATCAAGGCACCTTTTGTTTTCCCTAAGAGCCTGTTGTTAAAATTTGCCAGCACACCACTGCCCCAAAGTCCATATTCTTCCTTCCTTACTAGTGATTCTAACCTCAAGAAGGAGGTGGGTGGAGTGACATGGGTGGCTTGAAAATTTGTGCCAGGTGCTGCTGATACAACAAGCCCTACCTAGAGCCCAGCTGAAAACCACTGTTCTACATCAAACACTGCAGTTTGTGTCAATATGGCAAGGTATCAAAAGCCTTGAAAACTAGTTCCCTCTGGACTAGTAATTCCAGTTCTAGGAATTTGTCCTAAGGAAATACCTCAAATATAGAAAACTTCCAATACAACTATGTTTATCCAAGTCCTATTTTACAATGACAAATTGGAAACAACCTAAATGTAAAAAGGGAATAGTTATATAAGCTATGATACATCCAGCATTTAAAATTATATTTATGTGGAATTTTCAATTGCAAGAAAAACACTTCTGTTATTGGTTTAAATTATATATATATAAATTATAATATTATATGTTATATATATTATATATATTATTATATTATAATATAAATTATATATATAAAAATAAAATGTGGTAGTAATCACCTAGGGATCTTGTTAAAATATAGATTCTGATTCAGTAGGACTAAAGTGATGCCTGGGGTTCCACATTTTTAACAGAAATGATTCCAATGCTGCTGGTCTACAGACCACTTTTTGAGTAGCAAAGACATATAGAATATAATCACACCTGTGTAAGAAATGCATAGGGAAAAAAATCAGACCAAAAATTCACCAAATTGTCAATGATATTGAGCTGGGGCCATGAGTGAGAGATTTTTTATGAATATTCATTTTACTAGAGTTTCCAAATTATCTATATTATAGGAGTATTTGCTTCTACAGTGAGGTAAAAAGACATTAAAAATAATCTGCATGTGCAGGTGCAGGGGGTATATGGGAAATCTCTATACCATCCACTCAATTTTCAATTTTATGCGACCATAAAACTGCTCTAAAAACAAAGTCTATTGAAAAGCAATAATCTACTTTAATTTTCTTGTAAACAGTATTGAAAATTGAATAACCAAGAACTTGTTGACGAGGCCATTTGTATAGCCTGGTTGAGAATCAAGCCCATGTATGTTTCATTCTTTTTTCCCACTTTATTAACTATGCCTTGAACATAGGTTTCTGATCTTTTTTTATCAAATACTTTAACATTTTTAAGCAAAGTAAAAAACTTAATCCCAGCTTTCTTATCTCCTTCCATTTTGTCCCTTCCCCAAAGACTCCACCTGCTACCATCTCCCAGCCCCCGTGGGGTAGGGTCAGGACAGGACTAGCCAAAGTTCTATATCACTTGTGATGTTTCCTTATATCCCCATAATAATAGGACTGCCTGATATTAGACAGGAATCCCCTATTTTCAAGGCATAATTGGATTTACTTCTTTAACTAAAAGTAGCTATTATTCCTGATCTGAACAAACAACAGAAACTTTTTTTTGCAAAGTTGTAGTAAGCAACAGCCAAGAGAATTGGAAAGAGGCTGAGTGAGGCTCATTATACTAATTCTCTGGGGATCCCAAACCCCATCAAACTAGAGAGACAAACAGATCCCTTAAGAAAACAAAGCTGCAACCCAAATCTTTCAGCCCTGATGTCACCTCCACAAAGAGATGTGTTTATTCCAGGGGTAGCTTACCCACTGTCTCCTAGGGCCCCATTGTCCACAGAAGAAATAGCATCTCACACAAAGTGGGCCCATATGAGGATGAAATAAAATCTGTATCAGTCAGAATCACCCCATTATGCCAAGAGGAAGATGAAGAAATACTACTCTGAATGATAACTATAATTTTCCAAGGCTTTCTCCAGGATGAGCTTGCTGAAAATGGAAGATTTTGAAACACTCTGGACTCTTCAGACCCTTTGAGCTGAATGATGACAAAGCCCAAGGAAATCGTTCTACACCAAGTGACCCAGGGAATGCATCTGCCCATTCAAGAAGCTTTGGAAAAAGACAGGTGTTCAAAGAGAATGCCATCAAATTCATGAAAGATGCAGATTTCACACCAACAGTATAAAACCTGCATTTAGAGCCCACAGGCAATATTGCAACCTCAAGAAATAGCCATGGGAACAAGTTGTCTCCTGCAATCCTGTGAAAAGTGTATTTGGAATGGCCTGACTGGGACTTTGTCAGAGGGTTGGTAGACACCTGACCCTGGACCTGCCAGGTAATCACCTTGGCACCTCAGGGGATGGCAGAGCAGCAGGGGCTTGTTCAAACCTTCCTCTTACTGGCATTTGTTTTTATATTCCATTATAAGGTCTGGCACATCAATGACAGGCACTGAGTCTCTTTTGTAACTTTAGCCCCACCATCCAGGTCAATGCTGGAACACAGCAGAAGCTAAGTCAATGTTTATTCAATCAGAGCCATTACATGACTCACTCTCACCAAGGAACTTTGCCTGGTCTGATTTGTTCCACCCTGTGCTCTGCATAATTGTCCCCTTTGAAAATGCAAAACTCTGGACAACATGGAGTCTGGGTGAAACTCCTAATACTTTTCCTTTGAAGAGGAGGATCTCACCCTTCTTCTATGTGTCCTAGAGCTGTTCAGAAGAGCATGAGTTCCAGCCATGGCGGGACAAACCTCCAGGTCATGCATACTTTCCCACTGGGCACTACATAACTGACCCTTAAAACAATGAGTGGTCTGAAGTGGATGGCACAGCCACGTCCAGGCTCTCAGACTGCCAGGCAAGTCTCACCCTTCACTCATCATGTACGATAAAGGGGGTAATACCTGGGAATCATTACGTGCCCCACTTCATTTTGTATCTGGAAGGCCCACAGCAAGTGACCTCTGGTTAGAAATTTTTTAAAAGCAGACACACACAAAAGTTTATCAGCAGCCCTGTCCAGGTGCTATCTCCTTGAGCTGGTCCCAGTGCCTTTGCAAGGTGTGTCTGCGCTAAGCTCATGACTCAGTATGAACCTGGGATTTTTCTTCCACCCCATTCACGTCTAGCTCTTCACCACCTTAGTCTCTGTTCCTGTCTTTCTCCCATTGTTTCCCGCCCAAGACTTTGCCTAAATAACACTCATTCTATTAGTTCCTAGTGATGCTTCTGAGTATTACTTTCATGTTGGATTCTGCTTTTGTTCTGGAAAGAGCCGGGTAAGTTTCTTAACCACCTGGGCTCACCTTTGAACCAAGTGACCAGGCTACAAATAACTGTCAGCAAAATGTTAGAGATAAGGGTAGTTTGTGAAATGACTCTGAATAGTCCAGCCTGTGCTAAAAAGAAGGCAAAACCATAAAAAAAGGAAGGTTTATAAAGTTTCCCTTTTCATCCTCCCTGCTAATAACACTTCATCCCTTGATACCCTCACGTCTCCTGGCACCTCCTTCCCCTAGGTACCCAAACTGGGTTCCAGTCTTCTCCAGTGACTGGCAAATACTTCTTAACTGATTACTAAGGTAGTAGTTGATAATGCCTAAGGGAAGAGATTTCCAGGGGTGCTGACTTTTAAAGAGAAATCTTTTTAAGAGTTTTGGTTTTGGGGGATTTTTGCTGCTGGGAGCTCTCTAGCAGACCCAACCAGACCTTTGTCTACTCACTCACTCAAACTCCAGACCCTCCCAAAGATGGAGCCTCTCCCTTTAGAGGATGGTTGCGGGGAGATGCTTCTACCTTCTTATGAGTAAAAGCAAATTCTCTTCAGACCAACTTAAAGGGAGTTGGCATGCTGACTCTACCAGGATGCTACCCCTTAGGAAATACTACATAAATGACATGCCCTCAACTTCTTGTATGTCAAACACCCACCAAATCCATCTCTCAGACATTTGAGGTGTTATTCACTCATTCAATAAATGTCTGTTAAAGCTGATTATTTCAAGAAACTTGTTCTAAGTGCTATAGAAAATACAAAGATTAATAAAGAAATTTTTGACTCAATGACAAAAAACATCTATAAAAATATAATCAAAATAAAATGAGATATAAAATTATGGGAGATACAGAGAAAAGACTCATTCAGTTAGAAGAGAAGGCTTCATAGAAAAGATAGCAGTTATTGAGGAGAGACTTACAGGATAAATAGGATTTGAAAGGCTGATGATTCCAAACTGAAAGAATGCCAGGTGCAAACACACAGGTGTGTGAAAATGGATGAAGAATCAAAATATTGCAAAGAGACTATTGTATCTAGAGCTCAGAGTTTGTGGGAGGATATAATAAGAGAAGAACCTGGAAATATCATTTGGGAACAGATCATTAAGAGCATTGAATATCAAACCCCCACTAAGGAATTTTGATTTATGTAGATATTACTTGGATTTTCTTTATTTGATTTGCGAGAATTGTATTTTTCTCTCATAGAGTTCCTTTATCCTTTATTATTAATCCAAATACTAGTGAAAGACATCAAAGATTCAGATAATCTTGAAACAGCAACACCCTCAAGTATGAACTGTTTATGGATAAAGACCCAATATTGGAGTAAATATAAGAACAAAAGGTATTAAAAGCAAGTTATATTACTAGGGGCAAAGGAATCTATTGAGGAATAAGGAATAAAAGTTTTGGTTGAGAAAAGTAAGAAAGGCTAATTTTTGGTTCTGAGCCTTACTTAGGCCACCCTGCACACCACTCCTTTCTCCTCTAAACACACAGATACACCAGAGACCAAACAAGAGACAGATACCGCCAGAGGCTCTGCAAATAAGCCTGAGAAGTCAGGGGTGGGAAGATACGTCCTTCACAGAAATAAAGGACTCCTTCAGCCCAAAATGCAGCACTCATCCCTCTTTCCTTTCAGTTTCAGGTTGTTCTCAGAACCCCAACATCACAACTCCTGAGCTGCACACCTTTGAGGAGCCATCCCCAGCAGAGGTCGGAGGAGCCATGGGGAACTGCACCACTGTCACTGAGTTTGTCCTGCTGGGGCTCTCAGATGCTTGTGAGCTGCAGATGCTCATCTTCCTGGGGCTCTTCCTGACCTACTTCCTCACACTGCTGGGGAACCTCCTCATTGTGGTCATCACCCTCATGGATAGGCGCCTCCACACCCCCATGTACTACTTCCTCTGCAACTTTGCTGTCCTGGAGATCTGGTTCACCTCAGTCATTTTCCCCAAGACGCTGACCAACATCCTCACAGGATACAAGACCATCTCCCTCCCAGGCTGCTTCCTACAAAGTTTCCTCTATTTCTTCCTGGGCACCACAGAGTTCCTCCTACTGGCAGTGATGTCCTTTGACAGGTACATGGCCATATGTAACCCCTTGCGTTATGCCACCATCATGAGCAAAAGGGTCTGTGTCCAGCTGGTGCTCTGTTCATGGACGATAGGATTCCTTCTCATCATTGTTCCAAGCTTCATCATATTTCAGCAGCCATTTTGTGGCCCCAATATCATCAATCATTTCTTCTGTGACAACTTTCCACTCCTGGAACTCATATGTGCAGACACAACTCTGATAGAGATTCTGGGTTTTGTTGTAGCCAACTTCAGCTTACTGGGCACTCTGTCCGTGACAGCCACCTGCTATGGCCACATCCTCCACACCATCCTGCACATCCCCTTGGCCAAGGAGAGGCAGAAAGCCTTCTCAGCCTGCTCTTCCCACATCATTGTTGTGTCTCTCTTCTATGGCAGCTGCATCTTCATGTATGTCCGGTCAGGCAAGGGTGGCCAGGGGGAGGACAGGAACAAGGTGGTGGCATTGCTCAACACCGTGGTGACCCCAACGCTCAACCCCTTCATCTACACACTGAGGAACAAACAGGTGAAGAAGGTGTTTAGGGAGCAGGTGAGCAAGCTCCTCTCATAAAGATGAGCCAGACCTGAGAGAGAAGAAAAGTTGCCTCCTTGCCTGAACCTCTGCAAATGAAGCTCCTGTCCCAACCTCCGTGGACTATCCCCTCATAGACACCTTTTTATCATGTTTTCTCATCTACAGTAGTTTCTTACTTCTATTGTTATTGGTCCATTCAGTCTTGTTCAGAGAGTACAGAAAACTCAGTATACCACTGTTATGTATGGTATTTCTTGATGTTTCTAACCCTAGCTTGTATCTGAGTTCCTTAGTTTTGCCTCATTTTAAAACTATAATAACTGAGCATTCCTTCTTTGCTAGAACCCCTCAAAATTGATTTTAAAAATCCTCAACAAGAATATATTTATGATAAACTTCAGAAATATATGTATATAAAAATTAATAAAGTGGAATAACCAAGAAATGTGGAACAAAAGAAAAGTATCAGATATTAAAGCACTTAAGTCAAGAACTAACAAATCAAACAATGAAACTGAATAGATAGCCTGGAAAAATACTGCAGTACATATAACGATCTTATAGATGATAAAAATAGAGTTTCTAGGAAGTAGGTGAAGAGGAGCAGTTCGATAAATGATGACAAGACCATTGGCTAACCACAGTAGAAAACTTTTTTCCAAAAAGATTGGGACTAGTACTTGATTGGCTATTTGGGGTGGAGGGGAGGAGGGAGGTTAAAGCACAAGAAAAATATAAAAGTGATACATGCCTTAGATATTTATTTGTAATTAAAACCTGTAAAGATATATTCATTCACTAATGTCTTTTTTGTATTGTAGTCTTTTTCAGTTAAACCACATTTATAATATATGTTCTATAATTTTCAGGATTTGTTTCAGTAGTAAAAAATTTTAAAGATGTTTGAGAAACTGAGCAAAATTCTAAGATTTTTACTCTTTGTTTGCCAGTCTCCATAGTCCTCGCCCACACCTAATACAACACATTTTTTTTCACTACCTACCTTTATGGAATCTATTAAAAGGAATTAACTTAGTTTTCATAGAAACAACTTTCTTTTTACACTCATATTTCATTGATTTATCTTTGTTTAGTTAAAATATGTAATTACAATAACAAGTCCGATTGTGAAAGAAAGGTTTGGAAACAAACAACTGGTTCTTGGTATAAGTCCACTGACGTAACAAAAGTATGCATGCACAGAAGCCTACTAGCTGCAAAAGTTCAGCATGCTGTGGACACCAATCATTTCAGGAGGCAGTTTAGCACAGAGATTGAGGACAGAGTTACCAGAAACATATTACTTGCATTCATATCCCAGCTCAGCTACCTATCGGCCATTTGATCTTGAGCAAACAAGACTTTTCTATATGTCAGTTATGCATATGAACATAATAATATTATATACCTTACAGAATCCTTATAAACATTAAATGAGTTAATATTTGTTAGAATGGTGAGTACAGGGCTTGGTATAGAGTAAGTGTCATGTTAAGTGTTAGGTATTATGTTTTACAGAAGGAATCAGTTAAAAAAAGGAAGGTAAATTAAGAGATTTGCTACTCTCTAAGGGAAAAATTAAGTTAGATTCTCACTTCATATCTTAAAATGAAATAAATTCAAAATGAATTAAGTATTCCTGGTTTCCTGTACTCTAGGGGAAAAAAGTATTAAGAAATGAATTAAGTAGATAAATATAAATCCTGAATACATAAAAAAGAAGAAAATTTACATAAAAAATTATCAAAGTTTGAAGATGATAAAAAGGAATTTGAGGAGATACATTTTTTAAAAGATTAAAGAAATCTAAAATAAATTTATAAATTTGGCTATGTAAAGTTTTTGGACATCTTTAAGTCAGAAAGAAAACATAAATAATGTAATGTCTATATGTAGTTTCTCCCTGCCTGGCATCCATTCTCCAATCTGAACGCAAAAGGACCCTGATTTTTCTCAGGAAAGCCTCTCCATTCTCTGTCCACTTAGCTAGGGTGGTGCTGACTTCATCTTCAAGCAAGCAAAGCATGGCCATGGTTACTAGCTTAGGGACGCCACTTGACTAAAATCATTCCAGTGAGACCAAATGAATCTCAATACAGAGATACTTATGGGAATTGATGGAAGAGAGGCACTCTCTCTGCTGTACTTAAAACTGGGAGAATATAGGCCTGAGAAAAGTATCAACCACTTTCCAAATCACTTTATGAGGCTAACAAAACCTTGATGCCAAAACTGAAAAGGATATTATAATAAAGAAAAATTACAAACCAATCCTTCTCACAAAAATGCAAAAATCCTAAACATCAGCTAACTGAACAAAATGACACATAAGAAAGATAATACACCATGACCAAGTGGAACTTATTCCAGGAATGCAAGGCTGGTTTAATATTTGAAAATCTATCAATATAACTCACCACATCAACAGAATAAAGAAAAATCATATGACCATCTTACTAGATGCACAAAAACATGATGAAATTCAACAAACATTCCTTTAAAAAATAGCTCTTAATACATGCTTAAATTAAAAGAATATCTGTAATCTATTGAAGAGTAACTATAAAAATCTCTTTTTTTTGTAGATACAGGTTCTCACTACATCGCCCAGGCTGGTCTTGAACTGCTGGCCTCAAGCAATCCTCCTGCCTCACCCTCCCAAAGTGCTGGGGTTACAGGTGTAAGCCACTGCATCCAGCCAATAATAGAAATCTATAGTAAATATCACACTTTATGGTAAATGTTGAAAGATTACCCTCTGATACCAGGAATAAACTAAGAATACCTACTCTTACCCAATTCTATTGTACTATTCTCTTGTACTAGAGTTCCTAGCCAGTGCATTATAGCAAGACAAAGAAATTAAAGGACTTGGTATTGAGAAAGGAAGAAATAATACTATCATCATCACCACTGACATGCTCTTGGCATTAATAATTTCAATTGATACAAGTTCAACCCACAAGAAAGTTATATTTTTATATATCAGCAATAAATAATTCAAAAATTAAAATGTTTAATGATATAATTTTCAATAGCATCAAAAAATATCAAATACCTAGAATCAATCTAACAAAAGATGTACAAATCCTTCACTCAAGAACCACAAAACATTATTAAGAAAAATTAAAGATCTAAATAAATGGAGTGATATTCCATATTTATGGGTTGGAAGACTCTATATTATCCCCCAAATTAATCTATATGTTCAAATAATCCCAATCAAAATCCAGAGAAGTGTTTTATGGAAATTGACACATTGGCTCTAAAATTTATATGAAAATGCAATGAACCAAGAATAGCCAAGACAACCTTGAATAGTTACAGAGTGGAGGACGTATTGTATCAGATATCAAATCTTATTATAAAGCTACAGTAATTAAGATAAGATAGTGCAGCATTAGTGAAAGGATAAATGAATAAATCAATGGAATAGAATAGGGAGTCCAGAAATAGACCCACATATATATGGATATTTTATTTAGGATGCTGGGTCAATTGGATATCTATAATGGGAAAAAATTAAATGACCCATGTATCACACTATTCTCAAAACACATTCTAAGGAGGTGGTACATCTAGAGGTAAAAGGGAAAACAATGAAGCTTCTAGGAGATAACACAAACATAAATGTATGTCCTTTATGACTTTAGGAATGAAAACATTTCTTAAATTTACATAAAAAGCAGTAATCATTTATGGAGAAAAAAAACAATATTATAATTTGAACTACCTGAAAACCAGAAAGGTCTATTCATCAAAAGATACCATTTAGAAGCTGAAAAGGCAATTATAGAGTGGAAACAATTTTTGCAACACATGTAACTGACAAAGCAATCATATCCAGAATATATAAAAAACTCTTAAAAAGTAATAAGACAAAAATAGGCAACTCAATGGAAAAATGGGCAAGAGATTTAAACAGGTGCATGACCAATAAATATATGAAAAATTGTTTAATCTCATTAGCAATCAGAGAAATATACCTTAAAACTCACACCTACCAGAATAGCTAAAATCAGAAAGATTGACAAAACCAAGTGTTGCCAAGGATTGGAGCAACTGGAATTTTCATACTCTGTTTAAGGGGCATAAATTGGTATAATTACTTTAGAAAATTATTTAGAAATTTCTACTTGTGTTGAACATATTCATAACTTATGACCTATCAATTCCACTCCTAGTTATATACTCAGCAGAAATACATACATATGTACCCCCAAAACACATGTACTGGAATGTGTTTGGGAACATAATTCAAAAGAGCTGAAAAGTAGAAACAACCCAAATATTAGTAACAGAAGAATGGGTACATCGTATGTTCATACAATGAAATACTATACTACAATGAGAATGAACTATTTCCATAAGCACCAACACGGATTAATCTCACAAATATAATGTTAAAAGAAGCCAGACCTAAAACATTGCTTACTATATGATTCCATTTATATAAAGCTCAAGAAGAGGCAAAACTAATTTATGGTGTTAGAAGTCAGAATAGTGCTTCATTTGGGGAGGAAAGAGGGGTAAATAATTGAGAGAAGGCACAAGAGGAACTTCTGAGTTGCTGATAATACTCAAATTCTTTTTTTATTTATTTTAATTGATTAAAAAAAGAATATAATACATTGTTATCAACTATATTCACCATGTTGTACAATAGATCTCTCAAACCTATCCCCCCTATCTAGCTGAAATTTTGTATCCTTTCTCCAACATCTCCCTAACGCACTGCCTCCCCCTCCAGCCTCTGGTTACCACCATTCTACTCTCTACTTCTGTGAGTTCAACTTTTTTAGATTCCCCATATAAGTGAGATCATGCGGTAATTGCCTTTCTAGGCCTGGCTTGTTTCACTTAACATAACGAACATCCTCTATGTTCAGCTATGTTGTTGCAAATGACAGGATTTCTTTCTTATTTAAGGCTGAATAGTATTCCATTGTATATACACACCACATTTTCTTTATTCATTTATCTGTTGATAGACACATAGGTAGATTCCATATCTTGCCTATTATAAGTAAATATTCTTATTTCTTACCCTGGGCAGTGAGTATGTAAATGTGTTTACTTTGTGATAATTCATTGAATGTACACTTCTGATTGTTTTCTGTATATATGTATACTTCACCCCCAAAAAAATTTTTACTTTTTAAAAAGGAAAAAAATAGTAAGAACAATAAAGTTTCCTCATTTTTAGCAACTTTAGTTCCTTCAAAAGTGAGGAAACCTTATTGTTTTTATGATTTTCTATAGTCATGAAATGTCCAAAAGCATAATGAGAGTCAATACAACGTTAACAGGTTTTTTAAAAAACTTATTAGAATATTTATGATTTTAATAAGAACCAGCTTTTTTTCCTTTTGCACAGAAAGGCAAATGCCACATGCTCTCACTTATATATGGAATCTAAAAAAGTTGAACTCATAGAAGTAGAAAGTAGAATGGTAGTTACCAGGGCTATTGAAGTTATCTTATTTTGAATGAGCTTTGGTAGTTGTGTCTTTTGAGGAATTTGTCCACTTCATCTACGTTGTTAAATGTATTGACATAGAGTTGTTTACAAAGTTTTCTTGTTACCTTCCGTGGTCTGTAGAATCCACGGTGATGTCCACTCTCTTATTCCTGCTATTTGTAATTTGTGTCTCTCCCCAAAAGAAAACTCTGGGCCCAGATGTCTTCACTGGTGAATTCTACTAAATATTAAGGAAGAGATAATACTAATGCTACACAAACTCTTTCAGAAAATAGAGTGGAAGAAACCTCATTTCATCCTATAAGGCCAGCATTACCCTGATATCAAAACCAAACAAAGATATTACAAGAAAAGAAAACTACAATCATCCCTCATGAGTATAAATGCAAAAATTCTTAAGCTTTTAGCAAATTATACCCAACAATATAGCAAAAAGATAATACATCTTTGACCAAGTGGGGTTTATCCCACAAATGCAAGATTGCTATTTTTTAAAATCAATTATATTTCCTAAATGTTAGCAATAAACAATCAAAAATTGAATTTTTTTAATACCATTTTTAATAACATCAAAAAATATGAAATACTTAGAGGTAAATTTGACAGAAGATGTGCAAGGCTTACACATTAAAAACTACCATATAGTCCTGAGATAAGTTAAAGACTGTCATAGTAAATGGAAAAATATGTTATGCTCTTAAATTGGAAGACACAATATTATTAAAATATCACTTCTCCCCAAGTTGATCTATAGATTCAACAATATCCCAATCAAAATCCCAGCAGATTTTTTGTAAAAACTAATAAGCTGCCTCTAAAATAAATACAGAAATGCAAAGTATCTAGAATAAACCAAATAATTTTGAAAAAGAACAAAGTTACAGAACTTTGGAGATAATTTAAAAATTATATTCATTTTTGTGATGGTTTATGGATATATATGTATCAAAACTCATCAAATTTTACATTTTAAATAAGTGCATTTTATTGTATTATATGTCAATTATGCCTCAGTAAAGCTATTTTATTATTTGTATTTATTTATTTACTTTTTAGTAAAGCTTTTTTAAAAACTTAATTGTCAGTTAAAATGCAGTTTAGCCCAGCTGAAGAGAGAATAAGTGAACCAAAGACTCATCTCAAAAAAGTATCCATAATGCAGTGCAGAGGCAAAGAGGTGGAAAATATAAAAGTGAGTTTAAGAGAGATGATGATTAGAGTGAAATGTTCCAACACATGCTAATCAAGAGTTGCAAAAGGATTTTAGAGCGGATAATGGGGAGTCCATATTCAAAGATATAATGTTTGCAAACTTTCTAGAGTTAATGAAAAACATCAATCCTCAGATTCAGGGGTCACAGCAAAACCCAAAGGCAAACAGAATATTTTAAAAGCACAGCTGGGTGTGGTGACGTTTGCCTGTAATCCCAGCTACTCAGGAGGCTGAAGCAAGAGGATTTCTTGAGCCCAGAAATTTAAGGTCAGCCTGGGCAACATAGTGAGATCTCATCTAAAAATAAAAATAAAAAATAAAAGCAGCCAGAAGGTAAAAAAATATATCAACTGTAAATAAAACAATTAAACCATCTACTAACCACCCAAAAGAAGCAATTAAAAACCAAAAGACAGTATAATGTATGGAGATATAGAAGCCCATACTCAGCGAAACTATCTCACAAAAACAAACCAAAGACATTTTAAGTCAGACAAAACCTGAGAGAATAGACCATTAACAAATCCTCTCTAAAATAAATTACTTAAAAGGAAAAATATATAATCCCAGATGGAAGAACTAAGATTCAAAATAGAAATTGTCAGCGCAAGGCATTGATTATATAAAACAGAAAAATGTTCAATGTTTAGAATTAAAAACAAACAAGATAGAACTAAAAGGACGTTGGTACTTTGAGACAGGAGTCTGCCAACCTCCTCATTTGCCAGAAAATCAATAAACTTCTCTTTCCTTCTCCTCAAACCACTTGTCCTTGGTCTTCTGATGTAGCCTCAGGGACAAGTGTCAAGCTTTCGGTAACAGAATTTGGTGTCCCTGGGTGGGCCCATCAGTGCCCCAGTGGACTGGTACCCCATGACTGCTGGAAGAGGTAGGGAGCAGCACCAGGTCAAAGCTGTGGGTCTTTGCAGGTAGAAGCAAATTCTTTTTGAGGTGAGAGAGCAAGGGACAACCCCAGCAGCTGCCAGAGCCTGTTTTAGCTCCAGGGAACTCCCATCTCTGTCTCCCCAAAGTAGACGCAGATCCCCACAACCTGAACTGAGTTGAGGAGAAGAAAATAGATTTGGGAAGTGTCCAGATGCCAGGCCACTTGTTGGGTAAGTTCCCCAGCATGCATGCTGAGCCCCTGATTCCATCCATTTGGGAAAGGTTTTGAACCCTCTAGCCCTGTGGCAGGGCATTCATTTGGAGTCCTATCAGGGCATTTGTTTTGAGGTACCCTTTGGAGGTGGAAGTCATGAGGTTAAGTGGAACTAGGGAACCTGGTTTGAATTTGGAGTTCATTTGTGGTTCCCAGGGAACAGGGTGGAGGCGGACTAGGCCACCATTTGGGGAGAGTTTCCCAGGGAATGGGGGGATTAGGCAACCCATTTGGGGAGGGTTTTGAACCTTCCAGCCCTGCAGGACATTTGTTGGAGGTCCAGGGATTAGGCCACCCATTTGGGGAAAGTTTTAAACCTTCCAGTTTAGGTGGCATTTATCCCCTTTGGATTCCCATTTGTGAACCTTCCAGCCCTATGGCAGGGCTCTTGAAGCACCACCTGAGGTGCCATGTATGGTGGTATTTGTCCCTTTTGGATTCCCATTTCTTTGATAGGTCCTGGCATTTTTGTGTTGAGGATCCCCTGTATTGTCTGTTTGTTATTTATGAGTTTTGTTACCATCTCAAAGTCCAAACAGAATGGTGTTATTATAATACAATGTATGTGTTGGAGTGTGAGGAGAAGTGGGTGTTAAATGGAAATTCCCATTTGATTGATAGGCCATGGCATTTTAGATTGTTTGTGTTGGGAATTGCCTGTATTGTTTGTTTTTGATTGTTTGTGAGTTTTGTCCTAACATGGGTGGCTCTGTTTCTGTTTCATCTGAAAGTCCCTTGGGAGAAATTTCTGAATGGTCAACTGTGAACCTATGTCTGAGCTGTTGGTTCCCAGGAATTTGTTGTTGGATCCTAATTTTGATTTGGAGGTGCATTCTAAAGGGTCTTCTCCATTGCCTCTTCCTCCCAAAATTAATCTCAATTGGCCTTTCTGTGCTTTTGTGAAAGAGGAGACCAAACTATCTTGTTTATAGATAAATGAGCTTTCAAAGAAGAATGGAAAATAAAGCCTTTAAAAATAAAGAAAGACAAGGAGAACAACCCCCTTTGGGCAGCCCAGTTGGTTTAAGGGGTCTCTACTTGCAAGCATTTGTATAAGGTTCAAAGGCATGCCAGGTTTTCTAGGATGGCCAATTCTTGTGCACAAGTTTTTACTGAAGGGCAAATTATATCAAGGAAAATTCAGAGCTCAAATGGTCAACCTGCCACTACAGAGTTAAAATGTTGAGTCTCAAGCTCTCTGCTTGAGATAAACTCCTTGTTTATGGTATCCAAATGATCTGTGTTTGTAAGATTTTTGATAAATGAGGTCCTCCTGTCCCCACCAGAGCCCCACAGCCAGCCAGGGAGAGGCACTAGGAGGGGCCACAGCCCAGGAGTGGACCCAATAGGAGGGAAGACTGGTGCACATAGCCCACTGATGAATGGCGCACAGCAAGGGGAAGGAATGCCTGCTGCCACCACCATCTTGACACCATGGGAGGGGCCAGGGATGGGCAGCCTGAACTAATTCTTCAATCTCATACCTATTAGATTATGATTCAGAGTTGGGAATGGTCTCTCCTTACCCAGCAGGGAGCTCAATTTGGCCAGAGGGCACCCATAGCAGGGCAAGGCAATTAGCATGAATCTTTCACAGCTGGTTAATATGGCCTTTAAAGTAAACTAAAAACTGTGCACATTCTGCTAGCTGCACCAGCCAAGGATCCTTTGAGAGAGTTGAAAGAAAAGGCCACCCCTAGGGTGGGGTGCAATCAGTGTGCTTTTTGAAAAAAAATAAGGACATTAGAAAGAACCCTGCCCAAATTTGCAAAAGGCTCCAGGTAACAAGAAACCCTCAGGAAAACAAATGGTTCCTTCAAGTCCAGGACTCAGATGATAAAGGAGGGGTCTGGGGGCCCCCTGCCTCACTAGTAGCTCCAACCCAAATATCCCCATCAAAATCCCAGGTACAAATTGACAGTGGGGACCTGATTAGTGGACTTTTATGAATGAGGGGTTCCAGGGCTCCATGCCTCCCCACCGAAGCCCCAGATGCAAACTGACAGTGGGGATTTGATTGGTGCCATGCCCCATACGCAGAAGCAGTCTGGAGGAGGGGGACACCCCCACCTTTCTTCTGTGTCCCAGCCCCCGGCACCAGCTGTGCTGATTGCCAGAGGAAATCAGGCCACTGGCAGAACAGTTAAGGAGGTCACTGGAGGTGATCTCTTCCTTGGGGCCTTGATACCCCAGCTAGATTTAGAATCTCCCTAAAACTAAACACCAGGGCTCTGACACTTGGGGTGTCTCCAACTAAATGGAAACAGAATTCTCATAGACTCATTCTCCTACCCAAAGCTTTGGCTCAACCTCTTATGAGGCACCTGCATGAATACACACATTGGGAGCGTGATGCCTTGATGGACTTGGTGGGAGCTCATTTGAGAGTACCTCATTTGCAACTGTTTATGTGCTTGTGGCAGTCCAAGGACAGAAAGGCGACCCACTACATGGGGAGCCCAACATGTGAGGGTCCACCCTTTCAATGATTGGCAGTTTCACTCACATGTCCAGGCTTGCATTGGTAGATGCCTTTTCAGGCTGGGTAGAGGCTTGTCCTACCTGAAGAAAAGAAAGGAGCATCTGAGGTTACCAGAATCCTTGTGGAGGAACTTACTCTGAGATGGGCTTCTACCAGGAACTGACAGGGTCTTCGCTGAGTTCCTGCATGCATACAGGAACAGGCCTCAGGGGACAGTGGGATGACAGGCATCAGCAGTCCAGGGAAAAAGGCTGAGCAGATAGAGAATGGCATGCTGGTCATGGACGCCATGGACAGACAGCTGCAGAAATGGCTCAACAGCTCCTCCTCCTACAGCGAGAATGTAAACAGACACCCCATTGTCAACAGGACCCAAAAGCACACTCTACGGAGCCCTGGGAATTTTGCAAGAGTGATTACGGGCCCTCCTTTGTAGCAGAAGTAACCCAGCAACTAAGCAAAACCCTATATCTAAAATGGACATTACATGGAACCCATCTAAAGTGGGATAATGTATTGCTGCTTGCCCTCCTCTGGATAAGGGTAGCCCTTTAGAAGCAGGCTTAAGTTAAGCTGCTAAGAAATAGTTTACGAGAGGCCCTAGCACCCTGAGGCAAGTATAGTAATATAACCATGAGTAAAAAAAAAAAATAGAATAAAACAATATGTCATGAGTGGGACAGGTGCTAAACACTATACATGAGTTTGACTCTTTCAGGTCCCCACCCCAGGTGGAAACAGAGAATTGAAAGGGACCCTATGAAGTGCCTCTAACAACTCACACCTCACTGAAATTGTCAGAAATGAAACCTTGGGTCCATCATACCAAAGTAAAGAGGTGTAGCCCCCAGTGGAGGGGCCAGCCTCTAGGTGACCTAAAGTATCTGTTTGAGAAAAAGGAAAAAATGAAAATGTTGATATTTTTCTTAACCTTTCTTTGGTTATTTGTTCTGTCTATAGGATAGAGGGACAGCTCCTTAGTGAGGATTTCCCTGGGCTATTGCCTCTTCTCTTGATCTGTCTTGCTGCTGGGTGTGCTATCCCAAACCTGGTTCAGTGCAAGTATTTCTGTCCATGATTTCTCAGTTTGTAGAAGCCAGTCTCTTGGGTAACCTACAGGGTGCAACTAATAGCTCCACACTCAGGGGTCCCATGTTTCTTTCTTACCCAGCCTGTATTAGACATTATGTGCAAGGCAACAGGAAAGACCCACAGTCCTACTGGTGTCTTAGATACCAAGTAGGGTAAAATCTCTATCAGGTATCCTCCATCTTGCCTTATCAATCCCCATGGTTGTAGTTGTTACTTATGCCCTTTTTCACCTGGTAATCTGTTGTTGTAAATCTACTGCCAAAACTTTGTAATGACATAAGTATAAACCTTCCATATAAAACATCACCCCAATTCAGCAGGAAGTAGCTTGATGACTACGTCACCATTCCTCAATAGACATGGAAGTGTTAAATTGACAATGGGGAATATGTAAGAGAAAATGGCCTGAGAAAGGGTAAAAATGTTTTCTGTCTCTTCAAAACCCCCTCACCCTTTTTGAGAACTAAAACCTACATCCCTGCTTCAGGCCAGTGGTCGGCAGGGACAGGAGAGTGTCCTTTGTTCTTTGTGCCACAGGAGATGGCTCAAGGGAATTGCCCAGGTGGAGGTCACGAGATTGTCTTAGCCAAAGATGGCATTAATCAGAACCTTTAAAAGCTCTGCACTTGTGCTCAGAAACAGGACGTTTGTACTTTGAGATGGGAGTCTGCCACCCTCCTTGTGTGCTGGCAAATTAATAAATTTCTCTTTCCTTCTCCTCAAAAAAAGAAAAAGAACTAAAACAGTGGACCACAAAAGCTTATATGATTGGAGGGAGCATTTGGAGTTGAAGTAATTTAAGATTCATATATTATACAGTAAGAAGAAAAAGATATTGATAAAATTAGACTTTGTTAATTGAATATATTAAAACTTCTAGGGAAACCTCTAAAATAAAAGAAATAAAGTTTGTAACATTAGTAGAGTGAGGAAAAGTAATGAAGGGAGAGAGGGAGAAACCTTAATCATTCCAAAAGAAGACAAGGAGGAAATTACAAAAAGAAACATTAAAACAGGGCAGATAGTATAAATTAAGAAGATTGAAGTAAATCTGAATATATTAGTAGACAAAACAAATGTAAACAAATTAAACTAAGAATTTTAGAATGAATTTTTAACCAACACTAAGCCAGAAACTCTTTACAGAGATAAAACTACAACATAAGAACCAGAAAAACTGACAATAAAAGGATGAAAAAAGATACACTAGAAAAATGTTAACTAAAAGGAAGTTGGGGCCAGTTGTGGTGGATCACACCTGTAACCCTACCACTCTGGGAGGCCAAGGTGGGAGGATTGCTTGAGCTCAGGAGTTCAAGACCAGCCTGAGCAACAGTGAGACCCCCATCTCTACAAAAAATAGAAAAATTAGCCAGGCGTCGTGGCTATAGTCCCAGCTACTCAGGAGGCTGAGGCAGAAGGATTGCTTGAGCCCAGGAGTTTGAGGTTGTGGTGAGCTAGGATGACACCACTGCACTCTAGCCAGGGTGACTTTTATTAGTAATAGGTAAAATAGACTTTAAGGCCAAAAATAGCATTACAAAGATGAGGAGGATCATTACTTAATGACATAAAGTTCAATTTACTGAAAAATATACCTGCAAAAGATATAAAGCAAGAATTGATAGGACCTAAAGGAAATATTGACAAAACCATCACTTTAATGGAATATTTCACATAATTATTTTAGTTATTGATAGCTGAGGCAGATAAAAAATAATACAACTATCAAGCTTTATCTAATGGATGTATAAAGAACACCACACCAACAAGTGGAAAATACACATTCTTCTAAAGCATATCTGGCTGGGCATGGTGGTTCATGCCTGTCGTCCCCTCTACTTGGGAGGTTGAGGCAGGAGACTCACTTGAACCCAGGAGGTCAAGACCAGCCTGGGCAACACAGAGAAACCCTGTCTCTAAAAAATAAAAACAAAAAATAAAAATAAATAAAGCCCACCTGAAACATTTATAAAAATTGACCACATACCAGGCCAAGACATTGACGTGACATTTTTTAACAAATTGAATTGGCATTATACAGACTATATTCTCTGACTGCTATAAAATTAAGAAATCAACAGCAAAGAGATAACTAAAAAATGTCATATATTTAGAAAATATTTTTAAGTACTTTTAACTACTTCAGGGGCCAAAGAGTACTAAATTAGAAGTTAGAAAACTTATTAAACTGAACAATAATGAAAATACTATCTACATAAAATCTCGCAGGATATATCTAAAGCAGTACTTCGAGGGATGCTTAAAATTAAAACATTTATGTGAGAAAAAAGATGGGCATTAATGAGGTTACCATCCTGCTGAAGAAATGAGATAAAAGACATCATAAAAAAAACTGAAAAGATAAAAATAAAATAATAGAATAAGAGTAGAAATTAATGAAATAGAAAAGAGAGAGCAAATAAAGCAACAAAGCCAAAAGTCAGTTCTTCAAAACGACAAAATTAAAAACTTCTGACAAAATGATCAAGAAAATACATTTAAAAGGGAATAAAATGAAACATAACAGATGCTGCAGAGATTTAAAAGATTATAAAAAGACTACTATAGTCAATGAGTCTTGTGCATAAATTTGAAAATTTTTATTTAAAAGGACATATTCCTAGAAAAATATAACTTGCCAAAACTGACTCAAGAAGAAATAGGAAATTTGATTGGTGTTAAAACAATTAAAGAAGTTGAATCTGTGATTAAACTTCCCACAAAGAAAAGACCAAACTCAGACAGTTTTAAAGTGTTACCAAAGTATTCAAGGATCAGATTGTTTGTAGAATTTTTTAAAGTAGCCCCCAAATTCTATGGCACTCCTTCCACCAAGAAGTAGGCTCTATTCTATGTCCTCTCCCCTTGAATCTGGGCTCTGTGATTGCTTGACCAAAAGAATACAGCAGATGTGACACTGTGCCAATGCCAGGCCCAGACCTTAAGAGACCAGCTGCTTCTACTCCCTGTCTCTTGGGAATGCTTGCTCTTGGAACCCAGCCACCATTCTGAGAGGAAGCCAAGCAGCCACATGGAGAGGGCACATGTAGTATGTAATATGCAGACAACAGCCTCACTGAAGTCCTAGCCAACAACCATCATCAACTGCCAGGCATGTAAGTAAACAAGCTTTGAGATGATTCCAGCTCCCCCTTCCCCTGCCCCAGCCTTTGAGCTGCCCCAGCTGTACCACCTGGAGGAGAAACAAGCTGGCCCACCAAGCCTTGCCAAAATTACAGATTTGTAAGCAGAATAAATAATTGTTGTTTTAAGCCACTCAATGTTGGTAGCAACTGATAACTAAAATATTATTCTATTCTTATCCATCTATTCCAGAGAAGATAAAGAAAACAGAAAATCCCAAATAGTGGATATTCCTCAACTCATTTTTTTCTACTTTTGACTTTTTTAGTTTTTTATTTTTAATTATTATGGGTACATAATAGTTGTACACCTTTATAGGGTACATGTGATTTTTGATACAGGCATACAATGTGAATTAATCAAATCTGGGTAATTGGGGTATCCATCACCTCAGGCATTTAACAATTCTTAGTGATAGGAACATTCCAATTCCACTCTTTAAGTTATTGTAAAGTATACCCCAACATAGCTCACCATTCCTATAGCCTACAAACAACTAACAACTGAGAAAACCACCACACCAAGGATATCTATGACCAAAGCATCCATCCAGAACCTAGATCACCATCAAAGCACCCACAAGCAAAGCCAAAGGTTCTTACCAAACATACACTACAAACACACCCATACAAGTGAGGGGAGGGGAATAAGCCCTACCTAAACACAAGAAAATCCAAAAATTAAAAGAAAGTAAGTGTAGCCATTCTCATATCAGATAACATAAATTTCAAATCAACAGTAGTAAAGAAAGACAAAGATGGTCACTATATAATGGTAAAGGGAGAAATTTATCAAGAAGACATAACAATCCTAAACATTTATGCACCTAACACAGGTGTGCCCAGATTCATAAAGCAAACCCTACTAGATCTAAACAAAGAGATAAACAGCAACATCATAATTGCTGGGGACATCAACACCCCACTGACAGAATGGAACAGATCCTCCAAGCAGAAAATAAATAAAGAAACATTGGGCTTAACTGGGACTCTAGAGTAAATGGACCTAACAGACATTTACAGAATATTCTACACAAAAACTACTGAATATACATTCTTTTCATCAGCACATGGAATATTCTCTAAGATAGATCACATCTAAGCCCACAAAACATGTCTCAACAAATTCAAAAAAACAGAAATTATACCATATATCTTCTCAGACCACAGTGGAATAAAATTAGAAATCAACTCCAACAGAAACACTCAATTCCACACAAAGTCATGGAAATTAAACAACCTACTGCTGAACAATTATTGGGTCAAGGAGGAAATTAAGGTGGAAATCAAAAGATTCCTCAAACTAAATAACAAGGGGGACACAAGGTTATCAAAATCTGTGGGATTCAGCAAAAGAAGTTCTAAGGGGAAAATTTACAGCCTTAAATGTCTACATCAAAAAGACAGAAAGATTACAAATCAACAATCTAATGAATTGTCTCAAGGAACTAGAAAAGGAAAAGCAAACCAAGCCCAAAGGCAGCAGAAGAAAAGAAATAACTAAAGTTCAGAGCAGAACTAAATGAAATTTTAAAACATACAGAATATTAATGAAACAAAAAGTTGGTTTTTTGAAAAGATAAACAAAATTGATAGACCTCTTGCTAGATTAACCAGAAATAGAAAAGAAAGGACCCAAATAAGCGCAATCAGAAATGAAAAAGGAGATATTACAACTGATACCACAGAAATACAAAATATCATCTGTGAATACTATAAAAATCTCTATGCACATAAACTCAAAAACATTGAGGAAATGGACAAATTCCTGGAAACACAACCTCCTAAGCTCAATCAGGAAGAAATAGAACTCCTGAACAGACCAATTATGAGCAAAAAAATTGAAGCGGCAATAACAAATCTTCCAACATGAAAAAGTCCCAGACCAGTTGGTTTCACAGCTGAATTTTATCAGACCTACAAAGAAGAATTGGTAGCCATACTGCAGAAATTACTTCATAACATTGAGAAGGAAGGAATCCTCCCAAACTCATTCTATGAAGCCAGTACCATCTTGATACCAAATCCAGGAAAGGACACAACAAAAAAAGAAAACTGTAGATCAATATCCCTCATGAATATAGATGCAAAAATCCTCAATAAAATTCTAGCAAACCAAATTCAACAGCACATCAAAAAAATAATCCACCACGACCAAGTGGGCTTTATCCCAGGGATGCAAGGATGGTTCAACATACATAAATCCATAAATGTGATTTGCCACATAAACAGAAGCAAAAACAAAGATCACATGATCATCTCAATAGATGTAGAAAAAGCATTTGACAAAATTCAGCACCCTTTCATGATAAAAACTCTTAACAGAATAGGCATAGATGGAACTTACCTCAATATTATAAAAGTCATATATGACAAACCCACAGCCAACATCATACTGAATGGGGAAAAGTTGAAAGCATTCCCACTCAGAACTGGAACAAGACAAGGGTGCCCAGGGTCACCACTTCTATTCAACATACTGCTGGAAGTTCTAGCCAAAGCAATCAGGAAAGAGAATGAAATCAAGGTATCCAAATGGGGAAAGAGGTCAAACTATTGCTCTTTGCTGATGATATGATCTTATATCTAGAAAACCCCAAAGATTCTGCCAAGAGACTCCTGGAATAGACAAATAAATTCAGCAAAGTTTCAGCTTACAAGATCAATGTCACAAATCAGTAGCATTCCTATACACCAACAGCAGTCAAGCTGAAAATCAAATCAAAGACTCAATACCTTTCACAATAGCTACAAAGAAAATGAAATACCTAGGAATATATTTAACCAAAGAGGTGAACGATATCTACAAAGAGAACTATGAATCACTGAGGAAGGAAATTGCAGATGTTGTAAACAATTGGGAAAACGTATCATGCTCATGGATCAGCAGAATCAACATTGTTAAAATGCCCATACTACTCAAAGTGATCTACAGATTCAATGTAAGCCCCATCAAAATACCAGTGTCATTTTTTACAGATCTAGAAAAATAATTCTACACTTCATTTGGAACCAGAAAAGAGCCCAAATGGCCAAAACAACTGTAAGAAAAAGGAACAAATCTGGAGGCATCACTTCACCAGACCAATGGAACAGAACAGAGAATGCAGATATAAAACCATCCACATATTGCCATCTGATCTTTGACAAAGTAGACAGCAACATACACTGGGGGAAAGAATCCCTATTCAACAAATGGTGCTGGGAAAATTGGATAGCCACATGTAGAAGATTGAAACCGGATCCATATCTCTCACCACTCACAAAAATTAATTCAAGATGGATAAAAGACTTAAATCTAAGACATGAAACCAAAATAATTCTAGAAGAAAATGTTGGAAAAACTCTTCTAGATATCAGCCCAGGCAAAGAACTCATGAAGAAGACCCCAAAGGCAATCACAGCAACAACAAAAATAAATAAATGAGACTTGATTAAATTAAAAGACCTCTGCACAGCCAAGGAAAAAATCAATGGACAACCTATAGAATGGGAGAAAATATTCACATGCTATACATCCAATAAAGGGCTATTAACCAGAATCTACAAAGAACTCAAGCAAATCAGCAAGAAAAAATCAAACAACCCCATTAAAAAGTGAGCAAAAGACATGAACAGCTTTTCAAAAGAAGATAAACTAATGGCCAATAAACATATGAAAAAATGCTCAACCTCACTAATAATCAGAGAAATACAAATCAAAATCACAATGAGATATCACCTAACCCCAGTTACAATGGCTTTTATCAAAAACTCCCAAAACAATAGATGCTGGAGTGGATGCAGAGAGAAATGAACACTTATACACTGTTGGTGAGACTGCAAACCTCTATAGAAAATAGTATGGAGATTCCACAAAGAACTGAAAGTAGACCTACCATTTGATCCAGGAATCCAACTACTGGGTATTTACCCAAAGTAAAAAAAGTCATTTTGTTAAAAAGACACTTGCACTAGAATGTTTATTGCAGCACAATTCACAATCACAAAGATCTGGAATCAACCCAAGTGCCCATCAGTTCATGAGTGGATTAACAGAATGTGGTATATGTATACCATGGAGTACTACGCAGCCATTAAAAAATGAATTAATCCCTTTTGCAATAAGCTGGATGGAACTGGAGACCATTCTCCTAAGTAACGTATCTAGAGAACGGAAAAACAAACACCACATATACTCACTATTAAATTGGAACTAACCGATCAGTACTCACGTGAACAAATGGAAGTAAAACTCAAAAGAAATCATGCAGGTGGGAGGCGGGAGGAGAGGATGGGTGAAATCATACCTAACGGGTACAATGTACACTATCTGGGTGATGGGCACACTTATAACTTTGACTCAAGCAGTACAAAAGCAATCCATGTAACCAAAACATTTGTACCCTCATAATATTCTGAAATTTTAAAAAATAATAATTAAAAGTAAAAATTAAAAAATAAAGTATACCCTAACTTATTGTTGATTATAGTCACTTGGTTGGGCAATCAAATATTGTTCATTCTATCTAAATATCTAACTATATTTTTGCACCCATTAACCATCCCCACTTTATTCCCCCACTCCCCACTACCCTTCCCAGCCTCTGGTAACCATCATTCTACTCTCTGTCTCCAGAGATCAATTGTTTTTAATATTTAGCTCCCACATATGAGTGAGAACATGCAAGATTTGTCTTTCTGTGCTCAGCTTATTTCACTTAACATAATGTTCTCCAGTTCCATCCATGTTGTTGCAAATGGCAAGGTTTCATTCTTTTTTGTGGCTATATAATATTCCATTGTGTATATGTACCATGATTTTTTTATCCTTTCATCCACTGATGGACACTTAGGTTGATTCCATATCTTGGCTATTGTGAATAGTGCTGCAATAAACATGGGAGCGCAGATATCTTTTTGGTATAGCAAACTCCCATCCTTTGGATATACACCCAGCAGTAGGATTGCTGGGTCATATGATAGTTCTATTTTTCCCCAACTCATTTTATAAAGTTAGCTATAGATTCAATGCATTTTCAATCAAAACCTTGAAAGATATTTTCAAAACACTTCATTTGAAGGTTTTAAAAATTTATATGAAAGAGCAATGAACCAAGGATAGCCCTAAAAAAAATAGCAAACATTACCTGTCATAAAATATTTATTTAATATTTAATCTTTACTTAATCATGTTACTAATGCCCACATGACTAAGTAAGTGTAATATTGGTGCAGAGATAGGCAAATAGACCAATGGAACAGAATATAAAATGCAGAAACATACAAAAGCATTTACAGAAATTTCATTTAGGATACAGCTAGTCCTGAAGAATAGTAGCAAAAGGAGTGCTGAGACCATTTATTATCTAAAGAAGAAAAAACACAATTGGATCCTTCCCTCACACCATACCAAAAAATCAACTCTGAGAAAACGATTTACTTAAATGTGAAAAAAATATATAAAAGAAAAAACATAAAACTTTTATAAGATAATATGGAAGAATATCTTCATACTCTGAGGTGGAAAACAATTTCTTAAGACAACCACAATCATAAGGAAAAATTATAATAAATTCAACCACATTAAAATTAAGATTTCTATTCATCTAAAGTCAGAAAGTGAACCAACAAGCCACAAAGTGAAAAAAGCAACCTGCAACCAATTTAAGTCACTAACTATTAATAAAATACAAACTTACAAGTCTTTAAGAAAAATACAAGCAACTAATTTTTTAAATGTTCAAAAAAATAGCCAATAAACACATGAAAATAGGCTCAATCTTATTAGCAATAAGGGAAATGTACATTAAAGCACAATTAAATACTGCTACACAATCACCGGAATGGCAAAATATTAAAGTCTCATATATCTGGCCGGGCGTGGTGGCTCACGCCTGTAATCCTAGCACCCTGGGAGGCCAAGGCAGGAGGATTACTTGAGCTCAGGAGTTCAAGACTACCCCGAGCAAGAGTGAGACCCCCATCTCAAAACTTAAAAAAAAAAAGTCTCATATACCACGTATTGGCAAAAAACATAGAACCCTTATAAACTGCTAGTGAGAGAATAAATTGGTACAATTTTACATTATCTAATAAAGTTGAAGATATGCATAACACACAACCTAGTAAAGCCACTTGAAAGCATATACCCTGAAGAAACTCTTGTGCGCATGTCCCAGAAGCCCTTGCACATGTGTCCAAGAAAACTGACAGCAGTGCTGCTAGAAATGGGGGAGGTATCTAAAAATAATCCAAATGTCTATCCACAAAGTGATGGATAAAGTCGTTTTTCTACACAGTGGAATACTGTACAGCCATACAAACGAATGAACTACAACCACACACATTAACGTGGATGACTGCCAGGAACATAATATTGCAGTCACAAAACAATATACACAATTTGATGCCATTCATATAAAATTCAAAAATGTGCAAAAGTATAAATATATGGTGCTTGTTTCAGCAGCACATATACTAAAATTGAAACAATACAGAGAAGATTAGCATGGCCCCTGAGCAAGGATGACACGCAAATAAAATAAAAAAGTAAAAATATATTATACAGGAATATATACATATCTAGTAAAACTGTAAAGGAAAGTTTGGAATAGATAAACACAAAATTCAGGATTGCAGTTAGCTCAGGTAGGAGAAAAAGATGGGCTTGGGAAGGGCATATGTCGAGTGGCAACAGCACTGATAATGTTCTGTTTCTTAAGCTGGCTGGTAGGAACGTGTTCATTTACTTTTGTTCTTCTATCTTACATGTATAGATTATAAACATTATTTAGTATGTATTTAATGCTTAATAAAATAATTTTAAATTAAATTAAATTATAATAAAATCCCCAGGAGAGGCATTTTAAGCCAAAATTAATAATGGTAAACACTTTGCTGAGAATTAACTTAATCACATATAATCCTGCCAACTGCTGGCTGACTGCCCACTAAAGAAATAAGAGTTTGATAGATAGGAAGGAAATGTAGGCATGACATTTCGAGTAATGCATAAGTCATTTCTCGGGAAGACAGGTCTTGATAATAAGTAGAGAGCTTATAGTATTTAAAAAGCACTTACAGAAGCATTGTATCATTTGAGACTCACAACAGCTGTTCAAGGTGCTGTACGTCATATTATGAGCCCCATTCTCCATAGGAGAAGCGGAGAATCTCAGAGGTTAAAGGAACATGCTACGATCACACAGCTGTTGGCAGGGGGCAGAGTCAGACCTTGAACCTAGAACTTCCAATTCCAGGTCTAGTGAGCACCTTCCAATGTACTAGCACTGCTCAACTTGAGGGCAGCATGGAGACCGTGACAGGAAAGAACCCAGAGGGGATGTAGACTCAGGGGCGGAAGAGAGATGAAAAGACGATTTCATCCAACTGCACAGCTTTGCCTAGAACCAAGCCTGACTCGATCTCACACAGGCTCCCCCGCCCTTGCTACGTCAGGTGAGAATTCCCCGACGAGCCTGCGGAGTAAGGTCGGTGCTGCTCACTCAGACGCCAACAACTTCCTAGAGGCACGAAAATGCTATGAGAGTTCACACCGTCTAGAGCAGGCTCCCAAATTTGGTGATAATATTTGCTGTGAAAAATCCAAACCTGTCTCCAGAGACAACTGTTTTAACTGTGCCCATGGGACACAGACTTGCAGGACCTGTTGGAGTACGTGGTGAAGGTGAAGAGCAGCTCTGTGCCCCTGACTGAAAATTATCTCCTCTCACTTGTCATGAGTTGAAGAATTCCTGGACTTCACAAGCTTTTCTTTGGGAAACAAATACTCAAGATGGGCCTTTACATTGCTAAAAAAAAAATTGCTGTGCCAGGAACAGTGGTGCATGTCTTTAGTCCCAGCTACTCAGGAGCCTGAGGCGAGAGAACTGCTTGTGCCCAGGAGTTCAAGTCCAGCCTGGGCAACATAGCAAGACCCCATTAGTAGAGATGGGGAGGATTGCCCTAATCACAGAATTTGCCAGAGAAAGATGTTAAAAGATGTTATCCAGGCTTTACTTTAAAAAACAGCCAGGGCAAAGCAATTACTTTTTGGGAAACAGATTCTCTCGCCGTTGCACAGGTCATTTAATTATTAGGGTCAGTGAACAGAGGGTAGGTCCCAGGCCTCCAAAGGAAGCCTAAAGAAACACAACTCTGTCCATAAACATTTCTTCTGAATTTACAGCTACCAATCCTAATTTTCATGACTTACTCCAGCCTCTAACTGACTTTGGCCTCAAATTTACCTAAAAACTGACCCTGAAGCTTGCTGGACAGGGCTTGAAATCCCCTGTTGGACTAAGCCTGGCCTAGGGCTCATCCTGACTCCACTTTTCCTGTTGCAACAACTAGACATTGACATCTCATTCAACCCAGTGCCCAACCTGTGCATGGGCTAGTTTTGACTTCTTTATTCTCTGAGTGAAGCCTACTCCTACTGGTCTTGCCTTGCTGTATGGTCAGAGCAAGATGTCTCCCTATATTGGATTAAAAGTATCCCAACTTCTGCCTCTAGAATTAACACAGTAAATCTGAGTGTGTGACAGCTGTCAACACTTTGAAGCCAGTTGCCATGCTTGCCCACCCTCCTTGCAGGCTTCCCTCTGAAGAGCTGTGGACCTCCCACACACCCCCAAGAAGAACTTTGACTACTTTGTGATTTTGTCCTTACTCAATCCAAAAGGGGGTATAGGAGACCCTTCAGTGCCCTCTCTGCCCCAGCATCCACTCAGCCTTACCTTTTCAACACCAGCGACTTCTCACATCACATCTCAAAGAAATCTGTGGGCTTCTCTGTCCACAGGAGCTGCTCTGCCTATGCTCCCATTCCGGGACCTGCCACTCACCAACTCTTCTTTAGGGAGGCTGCCTTCAGGGTTGCTTGGGAGCCTTCGAAGGAAATATCCTGTAGTGAGCCCAAGGTTATTAATCTTTCCAAGGGAGATTCCCAAACAGATTCCAAGGTACCCATAAGTCCCCTTGTGGGAGAAGCAGTGGCGCAGGAGCCTGCCTTCAGTGATTCAAGGTGACTTTCAACTTTACAGAGGCTCTGTCGCTTTTGAAAAGAACGTATCAATTAACCTCTAATCATTTTCCCTTGAAAGTATATCTTAACGTCAACCTCTTCCCTCCACCTCCACTGTTCCCACCTTGTTCAGGTTTCTGGCGTCTGTCATGAATGGCTGTGCTCTCCTCACCCACTCCCAAGGCCTCTTTTTGCCCACCTCCAACCCATCCTCCACACAGCAGCCAGAGTGATCTTTTTAAAACATAATGGGCCCCGATCACGTCCCTATCTAAAAAACCTCATTAATAGCTTCCCTTTGATCTTCAAATAAAAGCCAAGTGCCTTACCTTAACCCTCAATGTCCTTTGGTGATTCTGAGGTCATTGATCTTCTAAGACACCCCCCCAGTTGGTTCCAAGCTAGCTGTCCAGCAGCAGCTCCTGCCCACAGCCTCTCCCCCCACCACCCTCCGGCCACACTGGCCCCCTTTCTGATTCTAGGAAACTCTACACTGCTTTTTCCTCTGGAGAGGTGCTTTTTCCCCAGTTCTCCTGTGATGAGTTCAGCTTATTCTTCAGGTATCAGCTGGTCATTCCTCAGGGAAGTCTTCCCTGACCACGCTATTTATATAGGTCCCCTCACCCCAACATTTTCTATCTCAACACCCATTTGCTTCGCTTACAGCACTTCAAATTTTAAATTAATCCTTCCTCCTCCCATTTCACTGTAAGCATCCTAAACACAAGGATTTATTTTCGGTCTAGCATAAAGTTGATGTTCAGTAAATGTTTAATGAATGGTGGGACATCATGCTGCACATATATTCGTTGACTCAGTTACTGATGATGTTATTTCGTCATCCTCTTGCTGCCTACAGACAGGACAACAAGGTCCCCCTTTGTCTGTATTTATCTACCACTACCTACTTTATCCCTTAGGGTTCTATTCTCTCAAGACATATTACAAAGTTTTAACAATTGAGTGGAATTATTCTTAGCTTGTCCCCTGAAGGACAGAGTTGGCTTATAATTGTACTTCTGCCTTAATTACCTGAACAACTTGGAGAGAAAATCTAAAGTTAGGGTCCTGCTAGCTCCTCAGCCTGGAAGGCCTTTTCCCTTCCAGGAGAACAATCATCAGAGGACTGGAGCCAAGAGCCCAAGGAGTACAGAGGGACTCTTTCTTCACCCCTCCCCAGGAGGAAGGGAAAGAAACTTGGCCATTGAGAGGGCACACTAAGACGCCAATTTGGATTCTCTCCCTAAACACGTTTCTGAATCCTGACTCCATGAATAACATCTAGGTGAAAATTTCCCTCTGGGTGAGGAGTCCCTGCCTCTAGAGGGCTATGTGGGATCTTTGGTAGAAAATCTCCCATGGTCCTTGGAAATAGATACTATACTCGATGGGGTTTTTGTTTGTTTGTTTTTGAGACGGGGCCTCACTCTGTCACCAGGGCTAGAGTGCAGTGGCATCATCCTAGCTCACTGCAAACTCCAACTCCTGGGCTCAAGCAATCCTCCTGCCTCAGCCTCCCATACTGGGACTATAAGCATGCACCACTGCACTAGGCTGATTTTTCTATTTTTTTGTAGAGATGGGGTCTTGCTCTTGCTCAGGCTGGTCTCGAACTCCTGGCCTCAAGCAATTCTCCTGCCTCAGCCTCCCAAAGTGCTAGCATTACAGGTATGAGCCACCATGGCAGACCTATACTTGGTGGTTTTTACCAACTACATAGAAACAAAACCTTGCCTGCTCCATCAGCATTTGTCCCACATTTTTTTCATGTAATCATTATGGAATATAACTCCCAACTGTGGAGCTAAATACAATTCATAACCAAGATTATAAAATATTCTTAGCCCATTGTATTTCCACATAATAATTAGAATCAGCTGCAAAATGTCCACTATAAAAAAGCCTGGGATTTGAGTGTGATTTCACACAATCTGGAGCATAATTTGTGGAAAAATAAAATTTTTTCTTTATCAAAATAAATAAATAAATAAAAATAAAAATATAAAAAAAGATTATAAAATATTTTAATATCTTTTCCAGTTGTCTATTCATTCCTTCTGATCCTCCTTATTCTCCTTTCTTTTAGGTCATTTATCCTCTTGATGTCCAAATCCCCATGGGAGAGGGGAAGAGGAAACAAAGGAGTCAATGCTGGAGGAAGACATGACCAGTGGTTGGGAAGTGTAATTTCTAACTCCACCTCTGCAGACAGTACTGACCAGCATTAAAATGGTGATACTGTGAGCCAGGTTATCTATTATTTCCTACAATGGCCCCATAATCAATCAAGCAACAACTACTTATTGAGTACCTGCCATATGCCTAACATTCATTCACTCATTAGTTCAATAAAACTTTATATTGCCAAGACCTGTATTAGCCGCTAAAGTGCAAAAATAATTAAAATATCATCTCTACTCTCAAATAGCTCATTTTTGCAAAGAAGACAAGATCATCAATACATACAAATGAAGTACAATCTGAGCTACATCATGTGGTACTAGCAATGAATGTTCATAGACAGTAGAATTCAGAATTGGCTGAAGTTGTATAAAAGAAAAAAACAAAACCAAAAAATTTCTTAAAGGAAGGAGTGCCTGAACTGAGCTGTGAAAAGAGAAATAAATAATAGATAAGCAAAAGAAAGCAGGGAAGTCACCCCAGGCTGTGGGAACAGCTTTGGCAAAGGCCAGAGGCTAAAATAAGCTTGAAGTGCTTTGGGAGCAGTGAGGAAATGGAAAGGACAAAGTAGGCTCTTCATTAGCTCCACAAACCAGTTTAAATCTCTTTCTAAAGGAGTGGTGAAATTTTGCTCAGATATTGTGTGTGGGTTTTGAGTCTTTAAATTGTGGTGGCTTATAATTAAAGCATTGTGTCTAGTCATTGTTAGATAGCTACTGAGAAAAACCAGTTACCCCATGCTAATGTATAACTTCTTTGTTTTCTGCAAAATGGTCAGATCCAGTCTAAAAGACAGCCTCTATTCAAGTGGTAATGAATACCTCCCTCTGGTTCAATGAGAGAAACTGGAGGGCTTTAATGATCACAGGCAGGGAAGAAGAGGGAGGGCTTCCAAGGAGTCAGACTGAAGGGAAAGACAAACCACCAGGAAATGTTTTTGTCTACAAACTAAAACTTAGAGGGAACAGATAAAGAAAAACTTAAGAATGAGTAAGGGAAACCCAGAAATGTATTTTATTCATTTTTTTAAATTTAAAATATAGTCAAAGACAAAATATTCGACACTAATGGTTGGACAATTGCCAATGTTGTTCATTTTGGTCATCTTACTAAAGAGGGTGAAGAGAAACCAGAGGAGTAATGAGCAATGCTCAGAGATAAAGGGGGTGGGGATTCAGTGTTCTCTATTCCTAAATAGGAGGGTTTCCTAACAGTGGAGTTTGTTATACTGACTCTTAGAATGAGTAACTAAAACAGATTATGAAATCTTTTCTGGAGTTTTCACAGTAAAGAAAGACCCTCTCAAAATATGTGAAAAATCCTGCAAAGAGCCTGTGTATGACTGGAACTCTCATGCCTTGCCAGGGAATGCAAAATGATACAACCACTTTGGAAAACAGTTTGACAGTCTCTAATAAAATTAAATATATACTTACCGTACAACCCAGCAATCTCATTTTTAGATACTTACCCAAATAAAATGAAAACATATGTCCATTCAAAGACTTCTATGCAACTTTATTCATTATAGCCAAAACCTAGAAACAGCCCAATGTTCATCAACTGGTGAATGGATAAACAATTGTGGAATACCTATACCACAATATGCTGCTCAGCAATAAAAAGGAACAAACTAATGCTATAATATAGGTAACCTGACACAAATTTTACTTAGGAGTAAATATGGCCTTCTGGTGATTAGTGTGTCCCTGGGAGAGGAACAGCTAAAAGTGTGTGAGAGTGAAGAGCTGGCCTAAGTACATGATACAGTATATCATCCACAGCCTCCTATAGACTAAGTTCCTGTTTTAAAAATGAGAATAATGTTCATCTTGTAACAGAGAAAATGGCCCGGAAAAAAAATGTGGCAAAAGATGTTTCCTGTCTCTTCAAAACTTCCCCCACTTTTTTTGGGAACTGAGGCCTGCAATCCCTGCCTCAGGCAGGTGGTCAGGAGGGGCAGGGAATGTCTTTTGTTCTTTGTGTTACAGGAGATAGCTCAGCTGAACTGTGGCTCCATCCCAGGCCAAGCGCCTGGCCGGTGGAGGTCTGGGTGGCCTCCCAGGTGGGTGGAGGTCACAGGCTTTGTCTTCAGCAGAGATGGGACAATTAGAATCATTAACTGTAGTTAAACGACAATAGCCTGGAACTCAGGGCCCTCCCTTTAAAAGCTCTGTATTTCTGCTTATGTTCAGGAATTTGGATTTTGAGATGACAGTCTGCCATTTTCCTCCTTTGCTGGCAAAGTAATAAACTTCTCTTTCCTTTCCTCAAATCACTTGTTCTTGTTCTGATGTGGCCTTGGGGACAAGTGCCAAGCTTTTGGTGACAATCTCAACACACAAAATTGGCAAATAATAATAATAATAATACCCTATGTTGTAGAGGATTCAAAAAATAGATACTCTCCAATGGCCAGTGTGATCCTCAGGAGCACAGTCTAGGAATGTGAAAAAAAAAGTTTCAAATGTACAGGCATACTAATCCAGTCATTCCAATTTTAGGCAATTGTCCTAAGAGTGTAATTGATGATATGTGCAAACACTTAACTACAAAGACATTCATCTCAACATTGTTTACAAAAGCAAAAAGTTGGAGTTAACTAAATGTTAGCAATAAGTGACAGGTTAAATAAATTTTGGTATAAAATAGCCAGACAATGGGATATTATGCAACCATTAATGATCATGAATAGAAAATTTAATGACATGAAAAGATGTTCATAGTGCCCTAAGTAAAAAAAGAAAATTAAAATATATAATATGATCCTGTTTTTTAATTTAAAAATAAATAAATATGCATAGAAAAGCTCTAAGAGGCTCACACCAAGATGTTAACAATGATGGCCATAAGAATGCTGGGTTTTTTGGTTTTCTTGAGACAGCATCTCCTTCTGTCACCCAGGCTGGAGTGCAGTGGTGTCATCATAGCTCACTGCAACCTCAAACTCTTGGGCTCAAGTGATCCTCCTGCCTCAGTCTCCCAAGTAGCTGAGATTACAGCCATGCACCACCACACCTGGCTAATTTTTTTGTTTTTGTAGAGACAGGGTCTCACTATATTACCCAGGCTGGTCTCAAACTCCTGGCCTCAAGCAGTCCTCCCACCTGGGCCTCCCAAAGTGCTGGGATTATAGGTGTGAGCTACCACACACTTGGCCAAGAAAGATTTTTATTCTTTTCCATATTTGTGTATCCATATTTTCTAATTTTTCCACAAAAGCATGTTGCTTTTCCAAGCAAATAAACTCATTTTTATTACTAATGGTATGTACTTTTCTCACAGGGTTGCTGTGAGGATAAAACAGAATGCACCTAAAAAACACTTTTAGTATTTTAAAGCACCATACAAATATTATGATCTATTCTACCTAAGCCTGGGGTGTCCTTCCCCATCACTCTTGTAAAGAACCCATCATTGTCTGTGTTCACCTTTGGTGTGTTCTCCTATAGGTCATCTCACCCTAGTTGACCACCAGATAGTTCACTCTTGACACACCCAAAGTGTAGCAGAACCATTTACATACCCATCCAATCTTGACTTCATTCTTTAACAAATGCTCTTACAGTAAGCAGACCATTGTGCTTGTCTTTTTCACATATAGAATATATATATTAGAATATTAGTTTATTATTAGGATAATATTACAAATATTTATATATAGAGAGAGAGAGAGAGAGAATATTAGGGAATTTTCCCCTGGGCCCTCTAAAGGTTTACTGAAAAAATCAACTCACAAAAAGCAGATTAATTGAAGAAAAGGCATACAAATTTACTTGATGTGTATACACAGGAGCCTTCAGAATGAAGACCCAAATATACAGGGGAAATTGCCCATTTTTATGCTTAGGCTCAACAAAATACGGACAGCCGTGTAGAAATATGATTGGACAAAAAGGGTACGATCTAATGCTAGTAGACTTAGCTGGGAAGCCCAGCAAGACCTGTCTGTCTAGATTCTTCCTGGCCTCTCTGAGCATGTATTCCTTCCTTCTGGGTTTGGGGCAGGGCCCTCTCTGGAATAGGGGTCTTATGACCTACAATCAAACAAGGTAGGTCAGATAATTTCTTTATGGCCAGTTTTTACACAGAAAGGTGGAGGGAAAGTTAGAATACTATTTTTAGGTTTTATGGGTGGCTTTGGGGAAAAGATGTTCTGGTTTTTATGACACGCCTTGGGGAAGAGGGGTTTCTAGTTTCTATGGCTAGCCTTGGGGGAGAATGGAACTGAGAGACAGGATGGCAGGAGAAAGTCAGAGAAAAACTTTTGCTTCTGAGGTCTTTATTTTGGGGTTTTGTTTTCTGAGCCCCAACATTAGAAACCCATAATATCACTCTAATGAAGGCCCACATTTCCACTTTTCCCTCTTCCAATCCAAACCCCTCCAGTCTTTAGTCTACTTGTCACTCTTCATGTCCTATGCACTCCACTATGTCCACATCCCCATCCCACTTATAGATCTGCCTAAGCCTGTAGCCTCTCTCATCATTCATTCATTCCTTCATCTATTCATCAAAAAAATATATTGATTGGTTGCTTGATATGCAACAGTTATTGACTAGGAACTGGGATATAAAGATGAATAAAATACAAAGGAGGTTGGAAGGAAGACAAAACAGGTGACAGATAATAGGAGACAGATAGTAGAGGCTCAGAGGTGAGAAAGAACATGGCACTGCAGAAGACCTAGTTTTGTTAGAGTGAATATTGAGTGAGAGAGCTGCTTCCAAGCAGTCAAGAGCCTGCCGGAAGCTACTGCTGACTCCACAGCCCTAAGTCACCTAACACAGCAGGAGAGCACCAAGGCCACTGCTCACATCCAGGAAGCCCACACATCCACTCACCAACACCACCAGAGGAAAAGGGGGAAAATGCTCCTGCTTCTCTGCTGCTTTCCAAATACCCCACATTGGCAGAACATAAACTGCCACAAGAACCCTGAAAACAAAGGAGCCTGGGGAATACACTTCCCAGGTTACCAGATACAAAGAGATACAAAGGAGAGCACAAAATAGATGGGAATGGGTGCAGATTGCCCAGAGCACCTTACTCTCTGCCCCTCATTACCATGCTTTCTTCCCTTCAGCATACTTATGGGATGCTGGATTCTGCATTTATTTCATTCAACCTCATATTTTAGCTGCTTTGTTTCTCCAACGAGGTTGTAAGTTCTCTGAGAGGAAAGTCCAATTTTTTTGAATCCTTTCTTTGAATCTCCTCAATGCCTAGCAAGCACATTGTTTTACACTCAAAGGTACACAATAGATATTTACAAATAAATATAGTGTTGAAACTAGAATTCTGGCCTTCTGACTCCCAGTTCAGAGCTCCACCCAACAGCATTTAGCCTTTCTTCATTTACAGGAGGATTTTTTTTAATGGGAGTTAAGTATGAGTTTGAAATTGCATGGTTCAGTTTTGCTTCACTGGGAAATCTCTCTGGAGTAAAATGAATGGAACAGATTGTAATGAATAAAAAGAAAAGTTCTCAGCAGACACTGCGTCACATTAGTGGAACGTTGGTATCTATGAAGAGCAGTTTAAACTTCCTAGCTGTACCTACCAGCTATTTTTCCAGAATGGACCAGCTCAATCTCATCTATTTCTAACTAACAGAAAGGAGAAGAGGGGTGCTCCCTATACATTTTTATTAGTAAAAAATAATAAGCTAATGACGTGTATTAGAGAACCAAGATAAGAAAGCTGATTAGATTCATTATGATAGTTTTTACTAAGGATAAATCTGTAATTTAAAATGATAATAATAACCACAACCATAAATTGATATTTTTTAGGTGCTTATCATGCACCAGGCACGGCTAAAAGCTTTATGGGTTTAGGGCAGGGAAACTACTCTGTATGATACTATAATGGTGGATACATGTCATTATACATTTGTCCAAACCCACAGAATGAACAACACCAAGAGTAAACTCTAACATAAACTACGAACTTTAGGTGATAATGATGTGTCAATGTAGGTTCATCAGCTGTAACAAATGTACCACTTTGTCCAGGATATTGATAACGGGGGAGGCTATGCATGTATGTGAGTAGGGGACACATATGGGAAATCTCTTCACTTTCCACTCAATTTTGCTGAGAACCTAAAACTGCTCTAAAAAATGAAGTCTTTTTACAAAAAAAAAGTAAGAAAAAGAAAAAATACCCATGAACATAATGATATAGGCAATTGAAATAGAAGTTAGAGAATTTTTACTTCTGGACTTTATATTGTTGTAATTCTAATCACTTATGATGAAAATCTTGGTCCTAGTGACATGGGCATAATTACTTATTTGTTTCAGCTGATGTATATTAGTTTCAGAAAAATAATGCCAATATTATTAGTAATAATATAACATTTGAATATTAAAAAAACTGTGTGTTATCTCACTTAAATACCACAACAGCCAAATGTGGCACTTTTACAGATTTTACAGATGAGGAAAATGAAGCACAGAAAAGGTAACTGATGTGCCTAAAGGCACACATCTAGTAACTGGTGTCATTGGGATGCAAACCTAGGCAGTTTGAGACAATCTTCACTCCTAGCCACTGTTCTACAGAGCCAGATATACAAAACCTGGGCAATTACTACCAACTGTTAGAAAGTCAAATAAATATGTTTTACAGACTGTTAATAATGAATGACTCCATCAAATAAATCATTGTATTTAACATTACTCTAATTCATGAATTTGCTAATTGCTGTTCTCTATTTACAGATATGAGCCAAAACCTAACTTTACAATATTAGATAAATGTCACTTAACTTCTCCAAGTTTGATTCCAGACCACCAAACTCTTATTCTTTCTAGTTTATTAGACAAAATATGGAGGACAGTTGGTATGTCAAGGAGTTCCAGAAGTTTATTAACAAATGACCAGGGCAGTGGAAGTCATTGTACTAGATTAGAGCTGAGGAAGGATCGCATGGGGTTCCTCTGCCCTCCAGAGGCCATTTTGACTTCTAGCCTAAGGACAGCGACCTGGTTATGGTTTTAAGGAGCCTGAAAAGTCTAGCCTGACCATAGGGCATCTGGGAAGGCAAAACTGATTTCAAAGCCATTCCAAAATGTGCATTCATCTCTAGGATGGATCTGAAAACCCATCTCCCATTCCCACTCCAACCAACCCAACTTTTCTGTGGCAAGTTCATGCTCTGGGGCATGAGCACTGATGAGAACCATTGTCCCTATGAAACTAAGACTGGAGTTGAGCTCTGTCTACCCCCAACTAGAGTGGTGTTTTTTCTTCCCATTATTTTCTCCCCTCTGTCAGTTCCTGCTGATTCTTTTCCTCCTATTTTCACTAAACAATGATTAATCCTGCAAATATTAGTCATTTTAAGTCATAAAATAACCCAGCACACTGGACTATCTTGAGGTGCCAATTCCTGAGGAGTGTTGAATTCTCACTAAGGAGGCAGATGAATATCAGAATGGCTCTTCCTCCTCCCTCTTCCCCTGCCCCTCCTTGTTTATTCCTTGAAGAAGGCAAAATGGCTACCAAAGAGGCAGCCACAGGGAGACAGAGAACCAAGGCAGATGCTGGCCAAGGAGATGGCATCAGAGCCAGGACTGAGAAGTTGTCAGGGTCAAGAAGGCTGGACAAGGAGGCAGCTTATGTGATTGGGAGATTAGTTATGCACACAGGGATTGAGCAAGTAAGTAAATATATTGAGGATGAGAGCCAGGTTTATTGACTGAAGAGGGATTTTACACATATGGAATAGGAGCAAACTATTGATAGAAAAGAACCTGAGGTATTGGAGGCATTGGTGTGAATTTATACTTGATAGATGATGACAGATGATATATGAATAGAAAGATAGATAGATAGAAATAGGTAATCAATGTACGTGTGTGAACTCTAGTTACAATGAGCATACTAAGCACCCAGATCCACACAGTGGTCCCCAACCTTTTTGGCACCAGGAACCGGTTTCATGGAAGACAATTTTTCCATTGCGGGGGTTGGAGCTCAGGGTGATGCAAGTGATGGGGAGGGGGAGCAGCTGTAAACACAGATGAAGTTTTACTCACTTGCCCGCCACTTACCTCCTGCTATGCGCCCCCCTCCCGATTCATAAGTTTCATGGAAGACAATTTTTCCATGGATGGGGGTGGGCGGGGGAGGCACGGCAGAGCTCTGCAGCCTGGTCCCTAACAGGCCGTGGACCAGGACCAGTCCATGGCCCAGGGGTTAGGGACTGTGGCATTAAATGAACCGGAAGTCCTTGGATAAATAATTGATTTCAGGGTGGAGGCATAAGATAAGCATGGAACATGCTATTATAGCAGAAAATAAGGAAGTGCTGAAAGAATGATGGGGATATATCTAAAGGACATGAGACTCAGCTTGAGAGGGTTTCACTGACCAAATCTGAGACAATCTATGCATTGTAATAAATAATGATAGTAAGAGATCCCAATCTATTTACTAACATAGGAACCCATGGGGCCATACTGATATGAATAAATGAATGAAAGAATCACTGAATAGGGAAGAAGGGAAAGTTCCTTACAGAACAATGTCATCTAACAGTATAGAAGGAATGATGAACTAAAAAAATCACCATGTGGCAACCATGATAATGGTGGCTGATTCAGGCAGGAGCCATCAATGAATACTAAGGCTGGTGGTTAAAAGTTTGATGAGGAATAGGATGTTGGCATAGTTTTGGACTATCTCCCCACAAATACTATTAAATTACAAATGTGAATGACTTCTCAGTGGAGAAAGTTGGCAGATACCAACCTGGCCAGGTGTTCAAGGTTAACATCACCAATGGGACAGGTTGACATCAGATGTCTCCTGTTGTAATATACTGAGAAGAGTATAGCATCATTTTGGGGGCCACTCTTGCCAAAAATGCATGACCTGAGTCTGAACAGGAGAAAGCATCAGACAAACCCCAATTGAGAGTACTTACATACACTTTTTTAAACCATCAAGGTCATGAAGGACAAGGAAACATTAAGGAACTATTCTAGATTGAAGAAGACTAAAAAGACATAACAACTAAATGCAATGTGATACTGGGTTGGATTCTAGACCAGAAAAAAGAGAGAGAGAATGGAATAGTTGGCAAAATTAGAACAGGATCTGCAAATTGAATGTCAAGATAGACAATGTTGATTTCCTGATTTTGGATAGTTGTATTATACAGGAAAATGTCCTTCTTCAGGGGAAAAACACTATAATATTTAAGGGATGGGTCATCATATTTGCAACGTTTTCTTCAATGGTGCAGAAAAAGAACCATCAGATACATTAGAGAGAGAGAAAAACATGGTAAAATGTTAACAATTAGGGAATCTGGTAGAGAATATGGAAGTTTTGTGTACTATTCTTGCAACTTTTCTCTAAGTTTGAAATTATTTCAAAATAAAATATTTTTAAATGAGATGCCAGAATGATTAAAATTAAAAAGACATAATGCCTAGCATTGTCAAGGATATGGAAGAACAGGAACTGTCATATGCTGTTAGTGGAGGTATAAATTAGTACAACTACCTTAGAAAACTATAAGGCAGTATCTACTAAAGCTGAATATACATATACTCTATGGCCTAGTAATTCAACTCCTAGGTATATATCCAAAAGAAATGCCCACATATGTGCACTGCATGTATAAAAGAGTTCAGGCAGCATTGTTTGTAACAATTCCTAAATACTAGGGAAAAAATCTGCATTAAATATCAACTGCTAGAAGAAAACATAGGAAAATCTCTTCTGGACATTGGCCTAAGCAAAGAATTTGTGACTAAGACCCCAAAAGCAAATACAGTAACAACAAAAATAAACAAATGGGATTTAATTAAACAAAAAAGTTTTTGCACAGCAAAGGAAATAATCAACAGAGTCAATAGACAACTTACAGAATGGGAGAAAATATTTGCAAACTACACATTCGGCAAAGGACTTATATCTAGAATCTATAAAGAATACAAACAAATCAGCAAGAAAAAAACAACCCCATCAAAAAGTGGGCAAAAGACATGAACAGATTTTTTTCAAGAGAAGATAAACAAATGGCCAAGAAACATATGAAAATATGCTCAACATCACTAATCATCAGGGAAATGTAAATTAAAATCACAATGAGATACCACCCCACCCCTGTCAGAAGGGGTCAAAAAGTCAAAAAACAACTGATGCACTGCAAAAGGAATGTTTATACACTGTTGGTGGGAATGTAAACTAGTACAACCTCTATGGAAAACAGTATGGATATTCCTAAAAGAACTAAAAGGAGACCTACCATTCAATCCAGCAATCCCACTAGTGGGTACCTACCCAAAGGAAAAGAAGTCATTTTACAAAAAAGACAACTGCACCCAAATGTTCATCTCAGCACAATTCACAATTGCAAACATATGGAATCAACATAAGCACCCATCAACTGATGAGTGGATGAGGAAAATGTGGTGTATATATACCATGGAGTACTACTCAGCCATAAAAAGGAATGAAACAATGTTTTTCACAGCAACTTGGATGGAACTGGAGACCATTATCCTTAGTGAAGAATCTCAGGAATGGAAGAACAAATACCACATGTTCTCACTTATAAGTAGGAGCTAAACGAGGTATATATATATGGTCATAAAGTGATGTAACAGACATCGAAGACTAAGAAGGGGGAGGATGAGGTATAAAAATCTACCTATCAGGTACAATGTACGCTATTGTGGTGATGGGTACACTAAAAGCCCTGACTTCAGCATTATACAATTCACCCATGTAACAAAAAACACTTTTACCCTCTAAATCTATTGAAAATGTTTTAAAAGATATCTATTGCTGCAAAACAAATTACCTCAAAAGTTAACAACTGACAACTCAAACATTTACTATCCCACAGTTTCTGTAAGTCAGGAACCCAGTATGGCTTAGCTTCATAAATCTCACTCAAGGTCTGTTGTGATGTTGCAGTTAAGTTGCCAGCCAGGGTGCAGTCATCTTAAGACTGGGACTGGAACATCTACTTCCAAGCTCACTTATGTGGTTGTTGACAAGCCTCGTGTCTTACCACAGGAGCCACTCCAGAGAACCGCCTCATGACATGGCACTGATCTCGCCCAGGTGAACAGTCCATGGAGAGGAAGAGAGGACCAGAGGCCAAGGGTGAACCATCCAGATTTTTTCACCACTTGAATGAATCCCTATTTTTCATAGCCTATTATAGCTAGGCTGTCAAGCTAGAGGTAACAAGGGGAGAATAACAGGTCACAAGATCATGGGCAGGATTTTTGAGACTGCACCCAACCCAAATCAACCAAAATGGTTCAAAAATTGTAGTTGGTAAATAATATGTTAAGTTTAAATACAGTGAATATAAGTAATAAAAATGACTTCAAATAAATGTTGAAAAGACTAACATATAAAAATAATGGTGGAAGATATCACTATAAAGATCAATATGATATATAATCATGTATTCCTATGAAAATATGTAATAAGACTAGGAGGTCTTCGTTTGGTAATGTTTTAGTCCTGATCTGGATCTGATATGCGGGTGTTCATTTCATAAAATTGACCAAGCTGTACACTTTGGGTGTAATTCCTGTATACTCTACACTTGTAAATCATTTTTAAAAATTACTTCACCAAATGCGGATTGGGTTATTAATTGTAACTTTTTATTTGATTAGTTAGTTACAGCAGTTTAAGCATCTACAAAATACTTACTTAAATATCTTAACCCAATTCCTTATCAGGACATTTCCATTGTTTTATTGCTACTCTTATTTGTTAGTCAGTTCAGTTTCTAATTTGAGCAAAATTGCACAATCATGCCTATTGCACCATTTCAGTGCACTTCCTATGAACAAGGACATTCCCTTACATAACCACAGTACAATTGTCAAAATCAGGACATTTAACATTGATATAATACCATTTTTGATCCAGTCCTAGTCAAATTTCATCAGTTGTTCCAACAATGTCCTTTTTTTTTCAGTCCAGTTTCCAATTCCATGACTACATGTTACATCAAATTGTCATATCTCTTTAGTCTCCTTTAGTCTGGAACAGTTAATCAGTCTTTCATGACCTTGACATTTTTGAAGACTATAGGCCAGTTGCTTTGTAAACTACCCCTCATTTTGGGTTTGTCTGATATTTCCTCATGTTTAGATCCAGCACATGCATTTTTTGGCAGAAATACCACACAAATGATGTGTCCTTGTCAATACATCACATAAGAAGCACATGATGTTACTTGGTACCAATATTAGCAATATAACTTTGATTACTTGGTTAAAGCAGTGTCTACCAGATTGTACCACTGTAAAGTTACTATTAATATTTTGCCCTTTGTAACCACTAGGTCATCTTGGGGGAGATAATTTGAGACTATGTAAATGTCATGTTCCTCATCAAAATTCCCCACTAATTATAGTTTCCATTGAAGATTCTTGTCTGAAGCAACTACTAATGTGGTAGCTGCCAAATGATGATTTTCTAATTCCATCATTCCTTCTACATTTATCACATTTATTAGTTGGCATTCTGCTGTAAGGAGAAGCTTTTCCTTTCTCTACATTTTATATTTTTATTCATTCATTTGTGTACATCAGTATGGACACTTGGATTCTTATTTTAGTCAGCAGGTTATTATGTGTTAACTATCATTATTGATTTTGAGGCTCAAATTGTCCCAGAATTGGCTAGCGGGAGATCCAGAATGCATTCTTGCCCTACTTTACTCATTTCTAGCCAAGTGACCTTGTACTCCAAAATTTCCTCATACTAAAGTAAAAATAGATTGTGCATTTGAACTGCACAACATACCTGACTACAACATATACACAGGGGGAAGGCAATACAACATAAGAGAACAAAGAGGGAAAAGTAGGGAAATGCTATGAACTGCAAGTAGAGGAAATCTCCCTAGTTTCTATCTTTAAGTTTCAGCAATATAGGTCAATTCAAGGTAAATGGCAGCAGCAGGGATGAATTTTAAAGCTTTGCCAAAATCTGCCATGTTTGAAATTGGAAATAAATAATAGTTAAAGTTTACAGAGAAACAACTTCAGGCTTCTTTTTTCTTTGTCATAGTGTAACAGAGGTAAAGGTCTGAAAAATGGCAAAATGTATTGTGAATTGTCTCTTTAAAACCCCCCATCCTTTCTGGGAATTAAAGCGTTCCTGCCTGAGACCAGTAATCAAAAGGGCAGAAAAACATTCTTTGTTCTTTGAAGTTTTCTAGTATCTTAAACCACAAGAGATGGCTCAACAGAATTGTCCGGAGGTCACGAGATCAACTTCACTGGAAATAAGGTCAACCAAAACCACCAACTAACAGTTAAACAACAATAGCTCAAGGCCATGACACATGACACTGGTCACATAGACCCAAGCCCAACCTCTGAAAACCCCCCTTTTGAAAGCCCTGTATTTCTGCCTAAAGGCAAGATGGCAGTCTCTTTCAAGAAGCTAGTCTGTTGCCCTCCCCATTTGCTGGCAAATTAATAAACTTCTCTTCCCTTTTCTTCAAACCACTTGTCCTCATTCTTTGTTCTCACTCATACGGTCTTGGGGACAAGTACCAAATTTTCAGTAACAAAATTTGGCATCCCTGGGTGGGCCCACTGGTGCCCCGGTGGAATAGCACCCTGCAACTGCTGGCATGGCTAGAAGAGGCAGGGAGCAGCTCTGGGTCAAGCTGTAGGTCTTCGCCAGTAGGAGCATTATCTTTTCTTGATGAGAGAGTGAGGGAACACCCCAGCAGCTGTCAGAGCCTGTTTAGTTCTGGGGAACTCCCGTCTCTCCCTCCCCAAATTAGACGCAACTCCTCACAGCATGAACCTCATTGAGGAAAAGGAAACGGATTTGGGAACAGTTGTGACACCACAGCCCTTTTGGTAAATTCCCTGGTGTGCACACCAAGACCCTTGATTCCACCCATTTGGGGAAGGTTGTGAAACTTCCAGCCCTGTAGTAGGGCATTTGTGGCACCGCAGGTGTGGAAGTCATGGTTGAGCAGAACTAGGGAACCTGGGGGATTCACCCCTTTTGGGTTAGGAGAATTCGGTTCTCTTTTGTACAGTTCCCATTTGTTTGGTAGGTCTTGGCATTGAGATTAAGATTATTTGCATTGGGAATTCCCTGTATTGTCTACTTGTCAACTTGTGTTTGTTGTTCTGGTTTGTGAGTTTTGTTTTAACATGGGAGGCTCCATTTCTATTCCATCTTAAAGTCACTTTGAGAGAATCTTGGTTGAATGATCAATTTATAGCTATAAGCCTATGTCTAAAAAGAGAATGGTGTTTTACTGTAATGCTGCTTTGCCAATGTATGTGCTGGAGTGTGAGGAGAAGTGGCCATTGAATGGAACCTTAAATTATCATACTATCTTACAACTGGAATTATTTTGTCAAAGGTCAGGTAAATGGAACAAGATCCCATATGTATAATCTTTCATGTGATTGCATAATGAAGAGGCTGAAAGGCCTGGGACAAAGTTAATGGTATAAAGGAAACCTCCTCCACCAGTGTGTGAGGATAGTCAGACCCTGGGTGATAAAATTGAGGAGGAATTAACCAGGTTGAAGCTCATGAACACTTTCAATCCAAACCTCAAAGAATGCACTCCCCCACTGCTGGCTCCCCTACCCCCTCCACTGGTGGTGGAGGGGCCCACAGTAGGGGAAGACATGACTGGAACTGATTCTTCAGTCCCATGCCCACCAGGTTATGACTCAGGAGTGGAAATGGTCTCTCCCTCCCAGACCCAGCAGGGAACTCAATTTTGCCAGAGGGCACCCATAGCTGGGGAAGGGAAATTTCCATTATGGTAATATCCAATGGGGGCTTGAATGCGCAAGGACAGCCAGCAGGATATTATTGAACTTACACCCCATTTTCCACTTCTGACTTATTGAATTGGAAAAACTCAAACCCAGCCTATAGAGAGGACCCTCAGAGAATGACAGAATTATTCACAACCATCTTGACTACACACCACCCCACCTGGGTGGACATACAGACCCTACTGAATATATTACTTACTGCAGACAAGCATAGACTGGTGGTGGACAAGGCCACGGAGGAGGCCCAGTGTCTCCATGGTGAGGATCCTAATCAGACCCCAGACCCCAACGCTGCCATTCCAATGGCAGAACCAAATTGGGATCCTTATGCGGGCACAGACAGTGTGAGAATAAATCATTAATGAAAGTGTATCCTGGCAGGCCTCTGAAGGGGAGTGCCTAGACAGAAGAGTTTAAACAGGGTCCAAGAGTTATAGAAGAAAGCTAATGAAGATCCCTCTCAATTCTTGGAATCCATCTATCAGGCATATCAGAAATACACAGATGTGGATCCAGGAGCCCCTGAAAATATGCACATGGTTAATATGACTTTTATAGGGCAGAGTGCTCCAGATACAAGGAGGAAACTACAGCATGTAAAAGGGGCAATTGGCTTGAATCCCTCACAGCTTGTTGATATTGCCTTTAAAGTACATAACGTTAGAGAAGAATAGAAACTGAAACGTATGCGTGTTCTGGTAGCTGCCCCAACCAAGGGTCCTTTGAGATAGTCAAAAGAAAAGGATGGAAAAAGCCACCCTAGGTTGAAGTACAATCAGCGTGCTTTTTGTAAAGAGAAATGACATTGGAAAGAACACTGCCCAAAATTGCAAAGGGCTCCAGGTAACAAGAAACCCCCAGGAAAGCAAATGGTTTCCCAAGTCCAGGACTCAGATGATGAAAGAGGGGGTCCAGAGCTCCATGCCTCACTAGTGGTTCCAATCCACATATCCCCACAGAGCCCCAGGTACAATTGACAGTGGGGACTTGATTAGTGGACTTTTTAATTAAAACAGGAGCTACCTTTTCTGTTCTAAACTAACTTCCCTTAATGAGGACACAGTAGCAGTGGTCAGGCAAATGGTCAGACCCAACAATGTCCCATGCTCCAAATTCCTGAATGCCAACTGGGAGAACAAAAGTTGAGACACAGTTTCTTATATATGCCAGACTGCCCAATACCTCTCCTAGGCCATGATTTTTTATGCAAGATGAATGTCCAAATGACTTTTTCTCCAGAGAAGCAACAACTCCACCTGCAGGTCCCACCCAAGAACGCTCTCTGGTTTCAATGTCTACTCATTGACAAAGAAGAAGAAACAAATTATATTCCTCCCAAGGTCTACCAAAAAGTAAGGCCATATGGACCAACAGGACCCTGGAATGTACCATAACAGCCACACCAATTACTGTATTGTTAAAAGAAGGGGCTCAAACCCTCATAGGAAACAATACCCCCTTAAAAAGGAAGTGTTGGAAGGAATTTAACCTATATTGAACAGATTTCTGGAGCATGACTAATTCGTCCCTGTTGGTCCCTTTATAATACACCAATTTTACCTGTCAAGAAGCCCCATACCAATGAGTAGAGATTTGTACAGGATCTATGTGCCATTAATGATATTGTACAAGATAAACCCTACAGTGCCAAAACCATATACTCTTTTGACAGCTGTACCAGATGACTATGGATGGTACTCAGTACTGGATATAAAAGATGCTTTCTTTTGCATCCCTTTGGAAAAAGAGACCCAACTCCTTTTTGCATTTGAATGGCAGGATCCTGGACTAGGATGACCTCACAATACTGCTGGACTGTGTTGACTCAGGGGTTTAAAAATTCTCCTACCCTGTTTAGTGAAAGCTTAGCAAAAGACTTGCAGAAACTGCAATTGGACCAAGGAATTCTGTGGATGATTTACTTACAGCTAGCCCCAATCATGATCATTGTCTCACAAATACAGTGGCTGTACTAAATCATCTGGCTTCATGTGGCTACAAAGTATCACCCAAAAAGGCACAGATTTGCAAATACCAGGTTACTTACTTGGGATTCCAAATTAGCAAGAGACCCACAGCCTAATGTCAGACTAAAAGCAAGTCATCTTGAATCTTAAGGTGCCCAAAAGACAACTGTGTGGGTTCCTAGGAATGGCAGGGTTCTGTCGCATCTGGATCCCAAACTTTGGACTAATAGCAAACCCCTTGTACAAGGCCCTTAAAGGGACAGATGTGGAGCCCCTGATCTGGACCACAGACTGTCAAAATGCCTTTGAAAAACTAAAACTGAGTCTTATGACTGCCCCTGCTTTGGAGTTGTCTGACTTACAGAAAGAATTTAAATTATATGTTCATGAAAAACAAGGAATGAGCCCTGGAGTCTTATTACAGATGCTGGGAGTCTTCCCACGGCCAGTGGCATACTTGTCAAAGCAACTGGACAATACTGTGAGAAGATGGCTTCCTTGCCTCTGGGCAGTAGCAGCTACTTGTGACTTGTTACAAGAGGCTGAAAATTTCACCTTAGACCAATCTGTTGTAGTATATGTCCCCACCAGGTTCCAACTTTATTAGAACAGAAGGGGGTTGTTGGCTGGCCACAGGAAGACTAGGAAAATACAAGGCCATCCTTTTGAACAACCCAAATATTAAATTAAAGACTGTGTCTACCCTCAATACTGCCACCCTGTTACCAGCTGAAAAGAATGAGCCTTTACAGCATGACTATTTAGAGATTCTGGAGGCTGTCTATTCTAGCTGGATGGGTCTGTCAGATCAGCTGATGCCAGAGCCAGATTGGGATCTTTTCACCAATGGGAGCAGCTTTATGAACAATGAACAATGGAGGGCTGGATATGTGGTGGTCACAAAACAGCAGGTACTGGAAGCAATGGCACTGCCACCTTGGAATTCAGCCCAGAAGGCTGAGCTGATTGCTTTAACCAGGGCTCTTCAGTTATCCAGAGGGAAAAAGTAAACATTTATACAGACTCTAAATATGCTTTTATGGCTGTGCATGCTCATGGTGCCATCTGGAAGGAAAGGGGACTCCGGACGACAGGAAATAAGGATATTAAGTATGTGACTGAAATACAGGCCATGGCTGAGCCCAAGCAGGTGGCGATCATGCACTGTCCTTTTCACCAAAAAGAGACACTTATGTTGCAAAAAGAAATCAGGCTGCTGACAAGGGTGCCAAGAAGGCTGCTAATGGTGATCTGTTCCTTGGGGCCTTGATACCCCAGCTAGATTTAGATCAATATAAACACCACTACACTAATAAGGATGAAAAGAGAGCTAAAGACTGTGGCTTTGACACTTGGGATGACACAGCTAAGTGGAGACAGAATTCTCATGGACTCATTCTTCTACCTGAAGCCTTGGTCTGGCCCCTCATGAAGCACCTACATGAACACACCCATTATGGGGGTGATGCCTTAATGGATTTGGTGGAACCTCATTTAAGAGGACCCCATTTGCAACAAGCTACCCAACAAATAACTCAGAGCTGTCCTTTATGTGCTTGAAACAATCCAAAAACAGAAAAGTGGCCTGCTGCACAGGGAACCCAACATGTGGGGGCCCACTCCTTTGATGATTGGCAAACTGATTTCACTCAGATGCCTAAAATGACTGGAAACTTCAAATACTTGCTTGCATTAGTAGATACTTTTTCAGGCTGGGTAGAAGCTTATCCTACCTGAATGGAGAGAGCATTGGAAGTTGCCCAAATCCTTCTGAAGGAACTCATTCTGAGGTATGGACTCCCTTCCTCCATACAGAGTGATAATGGACCCTCCTTTATATCGGAAGTAACTCAACAAGTAAGTAAAGCTCTGCATCTAGAATGGAATTGCATGCATCCTGGAGACCTCAATCTACAGGAAAAATGGAGAAAATGAATCATACTTTAAGGGAAACTCTAGCAAAATTGATGCAGGAAACCCATCTAAAGTGGGATAAGGTGTTGCCACTTGCCCTCCTCCAGATAAAGGCAGCCCACAGAAGCAGGCTTAAGTTAAGCTCCTATGAAATAGTTTATGGGAGACCCTTGCTAGCACCCTGAGGTAAGTATGGTAATATAACCATAAGTGAAGAAAACAGAGTAAAGCAAGATATCAAACAAATAAATCAAATACTAACCACTATACATGAGTTAGCCTCTTTCAGGTCCCCACCCCAGTTGGAAGCACCCCTTCACCCCTTTAAACCAGGAGACTGGGTGTTGCTTAAAGCCTGGAAAGAAAAAGGACCCAAACAACAACTGGCAGAGAAATGTAAGGGACTCTATGAAGTGTTTTTAACAAGTCACACCTTGTTGAAATTGTCAGGAGTAAAACCTTGGGTCCATGATACCGGAGTAAAGAGGTGTCCCATGGAAGAAGAAGACACAAGCCCCCAGTGAATGGGCCAGGCTGTAGGTGATCTAAAGTATCTGTTTAAGAAGAAGGGAAAATGAAAACATTGATATTTTTGCTAAACTTTCTTTGGTTTTTTGTTATGTCTATAGAATGGAGAGACAACTCCTTGGTGATGATTTCCCAAACTATCGCCTCTTCTGCTGATCTGTCTCACTGCTGGGTTTGTTATGGCGACTAATAGTTCCGTACTCAGAGGTCCCATGTTTCTTTCTTACCCAGCCCCATCTCAGACATTATGTACAAGGCGACAGTAAGGATCCAAAGTCCTGCCGGTGTCTCAGATACCAAGCAGGGTAAAATCTCTCTTATCACATGTCCTCAATTTTGCCTTGTCAATCATCACGGTTGTAGTTGTCACTTATGCCCTTTTTCACCTGGGAATCTGTTGCATCCTTTATTTTTATAAATCTACTGCCAAAGCTTTGACAAACCAGAGAGAGCAATGGCATAAATAAGTACAAACCTTCCATCTAAAACATTGCCCCAATTCAGCAGGAAGTAGCTTGATGACTCTGTCACCCCTTCTCCCATAGATACGGAAGGATAAAATTGACAGTGGGGAATATGTAACAGAAGTAAAGGTCTGAAAAAGGGCAAAATGTATTACGTGTTGTCTCTTTAAAACCCCCACCCTTTTTGGGAATTAAAACTTGTGTCCCTGCCTGAGGCCAGTAATCAAAGGGGCAGAAAAATGTTCTTTGTTCTTTATTTCCTAGTATCTTAAACCACAGGAGATGGCTCAACAGAATTGTCCAGAGGTCACAAGATCATCCTCACCGGAGATAAGGTTGACCAAAACCACCAACTACAGTTAAACAACAATAGCCTAAGGCCACGACATGTGACACTGCTCACATGGACCCGAGCCCAGCCTCTGAAAACTCCCTTTTAAAAAGCCCTGTGTTTCTGTTTAAAGGAAGGACGGTGGTCTTTCAAGACGCTAGTCTGCCACCCTCCACATTTGCCAGCAAACTAATAAGCTTCTCTTTCCTTTTCCTCAAACCACTTGTCCTCATTCTTCGTTCTCACTGATACGGCCTTGGGGACAAGTATCAAACTTTCGGTAACAATAGAGACTTCTTTTTCTATCAACTCACAGTGCTCAGTTCTCTTTCTATTTGGCCTAAAGCTCCATGGTAAGTATCAACTAACAACAACAAGAACTAGAAGCCACCAATAACTTTGCACAATACAAAAAGAAATTGTTTATAACATAAGACCAGGTTATCTTTTCTTATTTTTTCCAGTCTCCTAGGATGATGATGTTTTTCAAGTAAGCATTTCTTATTTATGGAAAGAATTTTTCTCATACAACAATGAACTCTATTTTCTGCATCTTCAATAACAAACACAAAATCTCCAAGAAGCACTCTACTTTTCAAAATGTAGATCATGTTAAATAACTCCTGCATTTAAAATCAACATGTGCCATTAGGAAATAAAAAGTAAAAAGTCATAAGAGAGAGCTTGATCATAGCCTAAACAATGGAATTAATATATCTGAGAGATCAAAGTCTCCAAAATCCCGTGTACATTCAAAAAAAAAAAAAGGGAAAAAATTTAAGAAAAAAAAGAAATAAAAAATATATATATATCTGAGAGATCAGAAATGGGAAGCTTGAAACTTGGAGAAATGAAGGGGATTGGAAAGGCAAAATTTGTCAGGGCTTTTCTAGCTAGCATTGCTCAAGGAAGAGACTATATAACAAGCACTAGTCTCTGATAAGACTGGTTACTTTAACCAACTTCTGACACAATCAAATATCTAGATATCCCAAGCTGAGGACTGACCTCTGTTTAATTTTAACATCACTGGACAAAATCATACAAAGTCTATCTGGGCAGCAATCAGTTTTTGGTGACACTGCTATTTCTTCATGCCCCCATCAAACTGCAGTAGAGATGTTGCAAATTAAGCTCAGAATATATAGTCATCCAAACTGTTTTGAAATGGTTAAAAAAAGATGGGAAGAAAATCATACATTGTACTATGAAAACCAAGAGAGAAGAGTGTTAGAAAGAAAGGTAATCAACAGTGTCAAACACAATTGAGAAATGTAAGAGGAAGGGCTGAGAAAAATGCACTGTGCCTTGTGATTAGGAGGCCAGGATTGCCTTTGGCAATCAGTTTGAGTGACACGGAAGAGGGCCGAGGGAGCAGCAGAAGTCAAGAGAGCAGAACAAGGAGCGACTGTGCACTCAGAGTTCTGTCCTCACACAGGCAACAATAAAAGTGTGAGAAAAACAGGATAAAAGTGGCAGCAAGGTCAAATGAAGGTTTTTGAATTTGGGTTTTCTTTGGGGGTTTTTGTCTTGTTTTGTTTTAGGTTTTTTGTTGTTGTTGTTGTTGTTTCAGCAAGTGGGAAGAAAGATTATGTCTGCAGGCAGAGGAGAGAAGAGGAAATTAAAGGGGCTTAAACTAGACTAATAGGAGATAATAAAGAGAGAAAAAATCTTTGATTCTAGACATTATAGCATCCACAAGGGAGGAAAGGGAGAAAACAAAGGATTCAGAGTACAAGGACAGTTTAAATTTTAAAAGAGGAAGTTCAGTTCCTCATCTGAGGGTGAGGAGAGAAAGAAACAGATACAGAGTTATTTTGGAACTAATTAGAAGTCTCATCTCACATGGTCTTTATTTTGTCAGGGAAATAGGGGATAGCCGCTGTCAAAGACGAAGGAGGTACAGGCACTGAGGGCACCTAGAGAGAGAAGGCTCAGGGCAACTGTGGGCAGGAAACCACACACGGAATGGACACCTGACACAAAATAGGCACTCGGTGCACATTTGAATAAACTAATAAGACATGAAAAAAATATAAATAACTGTCAAGTAATGGGAAGAGCCCAGTTCATCAGACAATAAAATTTTCTCATAATTTTTGTAACTTTCTGCAGTACCACTATGATGCTGATAGTAGACTGGCAGAATCAAAAGATAGAAGGAAGAATAAATCACTGTCTTCACTGTGACCTGGGGGCTTTCCCCAGTGGTCCTAGAGGAAAAGTAAGAGCTCCAGGGTACCTAGGCTCTTATTTATAAGGACAGCCTCAATATTGATACAGACTTTGAAACAAAGGCTGGACAAGAATTTAAGTGTAGCAAGAAAAGCTTCATCTGTCAATGTTTTATCATAAATTCATCATAGTATCTTCAAGTTTGTGATTTTTTAAAATTTTGCTGCCTTTTCTTTGAGGCCATTCTAAACCATCTGCTCTTGACACCTCATAGCACCCACCCAGAGAATTCTAGCAGTCTTATAGTTTCCATTATCATATCAGTGCTGATGATGACAAAATATTTTCAGATTCCATCTCTTCCACAAACTCCAGTGCCATATTTAATCTAGGTACAAGATATCTCCACTTGGATAGCCAGCTGTCATTGTAAATTCAATATATCAAAAACCAAACTTGACACCTTTCCAAAAAAAAAAAAACCAGCTCTACTTCTGTAATAGTCAAGGTCCAATCAGGAGACACAAACCATACCAGTTATTTGGATAGAGATAATTGAATATAAAGGATTGTTAAGTAGGTATAACATTGTTAACTAGGTAACTGAAAGAGTGAAAAGACAACTCTAAATAGGGACCACAAAGGTAGCAATTGCAGAAAGCAGCTCCCACCCCTAAGGCTGAGAGAACAAAGGAAAGAGGCTAAGGTTGTTAGAACTTTGCAGCTTACTGAAATTCAGACATCTGAGGAGAGCACACCAGCCAGCTGGTGCTGCTGTCTCTGAGGGGGTGTGATAAGACTGGTTCTGCGTGTGTTGGGAAAATTGAAAACTAGATGCAGCTCCTGCTATGAGAAGCACTGCTGGAGTGAAGAAGCCCTACTCAGATGCTGCTCACAGGAAATGCAATTAGATAGGAACCCACTTCTCCCTCCACCGGCCTTCTAGTCCCCCTCTGGCATCCCTCACTGGCAGAGTCGAAAAGGGAGCCAGCTGGTGAGGCAGAAAAGCAGTCTGTGGAATACCAGCCCCAGAGTCACAAAGCAGTTGGGCTTGGAGCTACCAGACAATAACTTAATAACTGACACAGCTTCTGGACTATATTAGATAGGGTCCAGCCGGCAAACAGAAACCACTCTAAGAATTTCAGAGGGATTTTACTACAAGGGATTGGTACATGGGTAATAGAAGAGCTAAGAAGCCAAACAGGGCACAGTGAAGCAATGTGGAAATTGGCAACAGCGGGCAGCTGCTACCACCCTCTAGGATGGAGGGACAAGGGGAGTCAGTGGAGTTACTAAAGCCCAGAATCAAAGGGCATCAGAGGGCACTAGAATCACAGCAAGGTCTGCACTGAGGGAACTAGGATCAGGGAGAGAAAGGCTGTCTGGCTGAGAGGGAGGAAATGCAGCTGCTAAGAATAATACAGGAAGCAGAGAAAATGGGAGAGAAATACCCTGGATCCTCTCTCCTCCCTCTCTACAGTCTCCTGCCAGTGACTTCCATTGCCAGAACCTCTCCAGAAGCCAGGGGGCAAGAGAACCTGGGAAATGTAGTTCCATGTGATACAAGACAGAGAGGGTAAGAGCAGAAAAGGATCTGAGAGCAACCAGGCAAATGACTATTTCATGAATTTAGCCATTTATGTTAGAGGCACCACCATTTTCCCAACTTCCCTGCTCAGAATCCCCAATATCTTTAGTTTTCTCAACTTCAAGTCCTACATCCAAACAGTCACCTAGTATAAAGAGTTTTTCCCCTAAAAGGTCTCCAATATATCTCCATTTCCATCACATTGGCCCAGCTTAATTCAGGCCCTCCTCACTGCAGATATGAATTATTGCCATATTCTCTTTCTAATTGGTCTTGAACCTCCAGTTTCTATCTGCTACTGTCCCTTCTATATAGTCTATTCCAGGGGTCACCAAACTATGGCCAATGGGCCAGATTTAGCCTGCCACCTATTCTTGCACATAAAGGTTTTTCAATTGACATATATTAGTTATACATATTTGGGGGGTACATGTGATATTTTGATACCTGTATACAATATGTAACAATCAAATCAATGTATTAATAATTGGGATATCTACCACCTTAAACATTTATCTTTTCTTTGTGTTGGGAACGTTACATTCTTCCGGTACATAAAATTTTATTTGAACACCACCATGCACACCCATTTACATATTATCTGTCACTGCTTTCACATTACAATGACAGAGTTCAGTAGTTGGAACAGAGACCATGTGGACCAAAATATTTACTCTCTGGCCTTTTGCAGATAAAGTTTGCTGACCCCTGGAATGGAATAGACTCTTTTCCATTCTGTTACCAGACTAATCTTCCTAAAATACCCTTCCTTGTGTCAATTTCCTGACTTCAACTTATTCCTCATGTCTGCATAAAAAAACCCAATGTCCACAATGTGTCATGATTCAACATTTTCCCAGACTTGATGCCATATTAATGTTTAAATCAATGATTTAGTGAGATAGTGAACATCACTTAGCACAATACCTAGCACACAGTGAACAATCAATAATTAAGGTATCATTGCTGCTATTTCACTACTCTCCTATTGCTATCCACCACATATCATTTACTCTAATCACACTTGTCCCATTTTTTGTGTCTATATTACCAATAACATACCAATTACTTTTAAAAATAGTGTATAGGTTTAATTGTGTTACCTCAAAATTCATACGTTGCAGTCCTAATGGCCAGTACCTGCAAAATACAACTATATTTGGAGATAAGGTCTTTAAAGAGGTGATTAAGTTAAAATGAGGTGTTTTGGGTTTTTTTAGGGTGGACCCTAATCTAATATGACTGGTGTCCTTGTAAGAGGAAATTTAGACACACCAGGAGACATCAGAAATGTGCAGACAGAAGGATAATCCTTTGAAGATACAGTGAGAAGGTGGCCATTTGCAAGCCAAGGAGTTAGGCCTTGGAAGAAACCAAGCCTACTAATACCTTGATCATGGACTTCTAGCCTCCAGAACTGTGAGAAAATAAATTTCTGCTGTTTAAGCCACCCAGTATGTGGTATTTTGTTATGGTAGCCCTAGCAAACTAATACAAATAGTATCCAGGAGTATAAACAAAATATATAATTATTACAAGAAATGTTTAAATCACAGAAAAATATAAAGATGGAAATAAAAATCACCTATAATTCCATCAACAAGAGATGACCATCATAAAATGTTTGGTGTATTTTCTTCCAGGCTTTTTTCCTAAGATATGCATTTTCTTCACAAAATGACCATCATAATGTACTTATATTTTTATATTCTGCTCCTTTTACATAATTATGAACATTTTCACTAAATCATGAACATTTAGCCACCTTGCTATCAAAAACGTTCTGAAATGGATGCATATTGCTCTACTGAATGAACAGTCTTAGTCATCTTTATTCTTCTATTGTTTAAAATGTAGATCGTTTCCAATTCTTGTCATTTTAACCAACACTGCAATGGACACTGATGGATATGATCGTGCTGCATTTCTTAGATAAAGTATTGACAAAGGAATTACAGGTTACACTTTATTGCAAGTCAGTCTCCACACTGTCCCGCACAAACCCCGCTCTCTATGCTCCCATGCCTGCTGTGCGGCCCCTCTGCCTGGAGGCAGCACCCAAAACCTCACCCACTCTCCCCTTTCATAAATTCCCCTGCCCGTGGCAGCCCGTGTTAATTTTGCCCTCACAGTCAGCCTGTATTTTGTTACCTCAAACTTCATTATATGCTCTCCTTAAAAGTACTTTAATCATGTCATATGTATTTTCTCCATATCTAGACTATAAATTCCTTTGAGGCTTTTTTTAAAATTCCAGAGTGTTTAACACAGTGCCGAAAAATTAACAAAAGAAAAATCCCAGGCCGGGCGCGGTGGCTCACACCTGTAATCCCAGCTTCTCTGGGAGGCCGAGGCGGGTGGATCGCTTGACCTCAGGGGTTCGAGTGAGACCTTGTCTCAAGGGAAAAAAAAATCCGCCGGGTGTCGTGGTGCACGCCTGTAGTCCCAGCTGCTCGGGAGGCTGAGGCAAAAGCATCGCTTGAGCCCAGGAGTTGGAGTTTGCGCTGAGCCGCAATGACGCCCCTGCGCTCCACCCAGGGCGACAGAGCGAGGACTCCGTCTCCACACACACAAAAAAAACAATGGACTCTGTTTCCACAAAAAAAATTGAAAAAAAAAAAAGAAAAACATGAAAGACCAATATTTTTGTATAATATAAATAGGTATCTGTTTAAAAGGAAGACTAAATAGACCTGCTGACATCATACTCTGTACCCAAAGTGGTTTTTCACTCATTACAGTGGCTTCTCAGGATGCTTGATATTAAATATAATTTAAGAATATAGGCTCAATGAGGGATAAATATTGACTTATGAGTATCTCTATTGCCTAGAACAGTGCCAGGTATATAACAGGCACTCAACAAATATTTTGTGGAATAAATGAATGTCGAATGAATGAATGACTTTTTACATGGTAATGTGGCAGGAATTATTTAACTATAACATAGCTACTTGTGCTTTTTAAATTAACAAATTCCTAGAGACTATATCTTTTAAAAGACTGCCTGAGTAAGCGCAAACAGTATTCTGCACACAGAATTAAAGATGACAGAAAATTACACATAGGCCTTTCATGTATAGATATGATATAATAAACAGTGACATGCAGACTCAGAGTCCCTTCAAATAGACCGTGTATTTTTGCAAAAGGCAATATTGCTTTGCTTCATTGTTCATTCTACCTAGAATGTCATGCAATTTTCTCTCTCGTTTTCTTTCTTTGTATCCATTAATGAAGGCCAAGATTAAAAATGGTTTCCTCCGTGAAGCCATCCCTGTTATATTTTCTTAGAAATAATCTCTTCTCCTCAGAACTGCCAAAGCACTTTTATTCATATCTCTCATAAGGCACCAAAGAGTGAATATCCATGCCAGGTGAAAAAGTAAAGTAATTATCCAAAGAATTAACTTTTTAAAATTTTTCATCTGAAATATGTGGATAACCAAGGCAAATCAACTATTTTGACAGGGCAATGACTTTCATAAACTTTTTTTTACTCATAAATGAAATTTATCTGTATATAACTTACATAAAGTGTACCCATTTAAGTGAATAGTTTGCTGAGTTTTGATAAATGTATTCACCTATGTAACTGTAACCAGCCCATGAACAAACACAGGCTTTCTTATGTTTTGGATTCAGGGGCCCACCCCTTGCACCAGTGTGCCCCGGATGCAGGACATGGAGTCAAGGGAGATCATTGTGGAGCTTCAAGATTTAATGTCTGCCCTGCTGGGTTTAAGACTCCCTAGGGGCCTGTTGCCCCTTTCTTTTGGCCTGATTTCTCCCTTTTGGAATGGGAATGTTTACCAATGCCTGCACCACCATTGTATCTTGGAAGTAAATGACTTGTTTTTGATCTTACAGGCTCATAGGTGAGGGAACTTGCCTTGAGTCTCAAGTGGGACTTTGGACTTTGAACTTTTAAATCGATACTGGAAGGAGTTACAGGCAAGACCCACCAACCTTCACTAACTTGTCCTTAACCCTTTATAAAAGCCCCTCGTATTAAAAAAAATTCCTTTCTTCCTTACAATCCTCATCTCAATAATTGGCTCTCTGTGCAGCAGTGAGCACCTAGATCTAGGCCTGACCCCTTTTGGGTTCGATAACATAACCACCATCATAATCAAAATACAGATTATTTCTCTCATCACAAAATGTTCCCTCATGTCCATCTGCAATCAATTCTACCCTCATCCACCCACCCACAGCTCCAGGCAATCACCAATCTGCTTTCTGTCACTATAGATTAGTTTCACAGTTCTAGAACTTCATATAAATGGAATTGGATTATGTATTCTTTTGTGTCTGGCTTCTTTCAGTCAATATAGTGTTTCTGAGTTTCATTCATGTTGTTGAGAGTAACAGTAATCCATTCCTTTCTTTTGCTGACTGGTATTCCATTGCATGAATATACCAGAATTTATCTATTCACACACTGATGAACATTTGGGTTGTTTCCAGTTTGATATTATGAATAAAGCTTCTGTAAACACTCATGTACAAATCTTTTTGTTGACATGTTTTCTTTTCTGTTGCATAAACACCTACAAGCAGAATTGTTTGGTATATAATAACTGTATACTTAACTTTAAAGGAAACTTCCAAGTGATTATACCATTTTGCATTCCTATCAGCAATTTATGCAAGTTCTAGTTGATTCACATACTCACCAATACTTGGTATTGTCAGTCAGTTAATTTCAGCAATTGTAGTAGATGTGTAGTGGTATATCATTATAGTTTTATTTTGCAACTCCCTGATAACTAATAATTTTGAGCATCTCGTTATGTGATCTTTGGCCATTCCTTCTGGTATCTTCTTTTATGAAATTCCTATTCAAAACATTTGCCCATTTTCACTGGGGTTTTTGTTTCTAATTATTGAGTTGTAAGAAAGTTCTTTATATATTCTAGATACAAATCCTTTGTCAGATACATGTGTTGTGATTATTTTTCTCCCACTCTGTGGTTTGCCTATTAGTTTTTCTAATGGTATCTTTCAAAGAGCAGAGGGTTTTTAATTTTGATGAAGTCATATTTATCAAATTTTTCTTTTATGATTAGTGTTTTCTGTGTCCTGTCTAGGAAATATTTGTCTATTACAAAAGTTTTCTTTTGTGCTTACTTCTAGAAAATATAATAGTTTTAGCTCTTAAGTTTAGCTCTATGATCAATTTCAAGCTAACTTTTATATACAGCACAAGCTAAGGGTTGGAGTTCATATTTTTGTATGGGGATATCCAGTTACTCCAGGACCATTTGTTGAAAAAACTTTCCTTTTCCCTTTGAATTATCTTGGCACTCTTATTGAAATATATTGATCATATATGCATAGGTTTATTTCTAGAGAGACACTCTATTCTGTTCCTTTGATCTAAATGGCTTTTTTCTTTTAAGGGATGGGGTCTCACTATCTTGCACAGGCTGGTCTTGACCTCCTAGGCTCAAGCAATCCTCCTGCCTCAGCCTCCCATGTAGCTAGAACTATAGACAAGTGATCCCACACCCAGCTTAAAAGTCTATTCTTATGCAAATACCACACTGCCTTGATTACTGTTGCTTTATTGTAAGACTTCAAATCAGGTACTATAAGGCCTCCAACTTTGCTCTTTTTCAAAAAGCATTTTGGCAGTCTGGGCACAGTGGCTCATGCCTGTAATCCTAGCACTTTGAGAGGCCCAGGCAGAAGGATCACCAGAGGTCAGGAGTCTGAGATCAGCCTGAGCAACATAGCAAGACCCCGTCTCTACAAAAAATAGAAAAATTAGCCAAACATAGTAGTATGCATCTGTAGTCCCAGCTACTCAGCAGGCTGAGGCAGGAGGATCACTTGAGCCCAGGTGTTTGAAGTTTCAGTGAGCTATGATCATGCCACTGCCCTCATGTCCAGGAGATCCCATTTCTTAAAAAAAAAAAAAAAATTTGGCTCTTCCAGTTCTTTTACATTTTCATATAGATATACTAATTACTTGTCAATGTCTGCAAAAATGCTAGGATTAGATTGAGATTGCCATAAAGCAGTTTAGAAAGAATCAACATCTGAACAATATTGAGTCTTACAATCCATGAACATAGTATATCTCTCCACTTACTTTTACCTTTTCTGTCTCTCTGTTATGTTTTGTAGCTTTCAGTATACAAGTTTCATACATATTTGAAACTAAATATTTCTAAATGTTTTTTCATTTTGATGCTCTTGTAAATGGTATTTTTATTTCATTTTCCAATTGTCCATGGATGGTGTACAGAAATGCAGTTGATTTTTTAATATCAAAATCAAAGGCTCTTGGGAGAACTGGTAAGCACAGGCATGCCAGTGAGCAAGCAGGCAGTGCTGGCAGGGGCTGGGCAAGGCAAGGGTGGGCTAGGGTGGGGAGGGGGCAGAGCCTATAAAAAAAGAAAAAAAAATCAAAGGATCTTATATGTTGCAAACTTGCTAAATTTGCATATTAGTTCTAATAGAAGTTTTTATATATTTCTTAAAACTTTCTATATGTACACAACCATGTTGCCAGTGAATAATGATGGTTTTATTATACTTCTTCCTTTAAAATGTGTGTGGCATTTTTGGGTTTTGGGTTTTTTGTGGGGGAGGGGTTTGGTTGGGTCTTTTTTGGGGGGGCCTTATTGCACTGGCTCAGACCTCTAGAAAAAATTCTTTTTCTTTTCTTTTCTTTTTTTTTTTTTTGTTTGTTGTTTGTTTGTTTTTCTTCTTTTTCTTTTCTTTTCTTTTTTTTTTTGTTTGTTGTTTGTTTGTTTTTTGAGACAGAGTCTTGTTCTGTCATCCAGGCTGGAGTGCAGTGGCCTGATCATAGCTTACTATAACCTTGAACTCCTGGGTTCAAGCAATCCTCCTCCCTCAGCCTCCTGAGAAGCTGGGAGTACAGGTGCATGCCACCACACCCAGCTAATTTTTTTTAATTTGTAGACATGGGATCTTACCACATTGCTTAGGCTGGTGTCAAACTCCCAGCCTCAAGCAATCCTCCCACCTCAGCCTCCCAAAGTGCTGGGATTACAGGCATGAACCACCACACCTGGCTATTTTTTCTTTTTTCTACTTCACTGATTTCTTCTCTTATCTTCCTGGTTTCTTTTTTTTCTTATACTTACTTAGGGTTTAATTTGCTCCTTTTTTTTCTATCTTCTTAAGATGGAAGCTATGTGATGTCAGCAAAACGGTGGGCTAGGAAGCTCCAAGCTCTCATTCCCCCATAGAAACTTCAAAAAAAAAAACAGAAAAAGAAATTGGTGAAAGGACCTATAGGAGCTCCAGAAAACAGTCAAAAGATTACAGCACCCAAGTGAATGCCCAATCAAGAAAAAGCCACCTTAAAAATGGTAACAAAGTTTTGTGGTGTTATTACTTGCCCTTGCCCCACCTCCTCCCTAGTGTGGCCGTGGTCTTAGTCTGGAATAGGCAGCAGCCTAGTTCCAAGTTCCTTCCCTCAAACTGAAAGGTGCAGAGCAGACCTTATTTGCAAATTATTGTGTATACAGGAGCTACCTAAAGAATTGGCCTTGGATATGAGAAAGGAAAATTGGCAATCCCTGCTTGTGAAAGCTGCAAGGAGATGACAGACCCACAGACACATGGAGCAAGAGATTATAAGTGAATACTCACAGTAGACCTTCAAAGGCCCCAAGGAGAAGCTGGAGTGAGACTCTTTGGGAAATTAAGATGTTAAAAAGCAGCCATGTATATGGGGAAATTGAGAAGCTACACACATGCCCAGGAAAGACACTTGCTCAGAAAGCCCTAAGAAGACCATAAGCCTTCACCTCAGCACGATCCCTAGGCTCAAAGCAAGCCTAGCTCAGTATTGAAGGACTGTACCAGTACAGAGCCAACCTACAAACACTACAGGAGTTAGCTGTTTCTTCAAATGCCCAATTTTCAACAATAACAAAAAAAATCAAAAGACATATAAAGAAACAGGAAAACAGCACATTCAAAGGAACAAAATTAATTGAAATAATTTCTGAGGAGGCCCAGACATCAGACTTACTAGACAAAAACTTTAAAACAATTGTCTTAAATATGCTAAAAGAGCTAAAGGAAAATATGAACACAGAACTCAAGGAAATCAGGAAAATGATATATGAACAAAATTGGAATACCAACAAAGAGATAAAATTGTAAAAAGGAACTAAACAGAAATTCTGAAGCTGAAAGATACAATAACTGAAATGAAAAATTCACTAGAGGAGCTGAAAAGCAGATTTGAGCAGACAGAAGAAAGAATCAGTGAACTTGAAGATAGGACAATTGAAATTTTCAAATCTGAAATGCAGAAAGAAAAAAGAATTAAAAAAAGTAGACAGATCCTAAGGGACTTGTGGAACACCAAGAAGTGGACCAGCATATGCATTATGAGAGTCCCAAAGAAAAGACAGATAAGGGGGCAGAAAGATTGATTGAAGAAATAATGGCTGAAAACTTCCCAAATATGATGAAATATACTAATCTACAAATTCAAGAATCACAATGAACTCCAAGTAGAATAAATCCAAAGAGGCTCACACTGAGACACATTATAATCAAAACTGTTGAGAGAAAAAGAAAAGCAACTCATCATGTACAAGGGAGCCCCAATAAGATTATCAGCCATTTTCTCAGCAGCAACCCTGGAAGCTAGATGACAGTGAGATGATATATTTAAAGTGCTTAAAGAAAAAAAAAAACCTATAATCCAAGAATTCTATATCTGGCAAAAATGTCCTTCAAAAATGAGGGAGAAATAAGATATTCCCAGGTAAACAAAAGCTGAATGAATTCATTACCACTAGACCTGTCCTACAAAAAAAATGCTAAAGGAAGACCTTAAGATTGAAATTAAAGGACACTAGGCAGTAATTCAAAGCCATATGAAGATATAAAGATTTACAGTAAAGGTAAATACATGAGCAAATATAAAAGCCAGTATTATTGTAATTTTGGTTTGTTACTCCACTTTTTATTTTCTACAGGATTTAAAACACAAATGCACAAAAATAATTATAAACTGTTATTGGGTACACAACATTAAATATTAATTTGTGGCATCAATAACATAAAGTGGGGAGAAATAGAGCTGTATAGGAGTAGAGTTTTTGTATGCAATTGAAGTAAAATCAGTATCAATGCAAACTAGATTGTTATAATTTTAGGATGTTATATGTAATCCCAATGGTAATCACAAAGAAAATATCTATAGAACATACATAAAAGGAAATGAATGGGGAACTAAAATGGAAGCTTAAATCATTTATTTTTAAATATTAATTATTTCCTGATATAAGCATTTAAAGCTACAAATATTCCCCTAAGCACTTCTTTAACTGCATTCTACAAACACTGATGCATTATGTTTTCATTTTCATTCATTTCAAAATATTTTTACATTCCTCTTGCAATTTATTCTTTGACCTATAGCTTATATAGAACTGTGTTGTTTCATTTCCAAATATTTAGATTGTTTTTAGATATTTTTGTTACTAGTTGCTAATTCAATTCCACTATGGTCAGAGAATATATTTCATATAACTTTTATATTTTAAATTTATTGAGATCCGCTTTATGGCCCAGCATATAATCTACCTTAGTAAATATTCCATGTGAACTTGAAAGTGTAGTCTGCACTTTTGCGGTGTGATGTTCTATAAATATCAGCTAGATTAAGTTGGTTAATAATGTTGTTTAAATCTTCTATGTCTTTCCTGATTTTCTATACTGAAAGAGGAGTGAACACCTCCAACTATAATTGTGGACTAGTCTATTTCTCCTTTCAGTTATTACTGTTTTGCTTCATATATTTTTAAGTTCTGCTACTAGGTATACCTTGGGATTATGTTTTTTATGATATAGTGAATCTTTTCTATTATAAAATGTCACTCTTTATATCTACTAGTACTCTTTTCCTGGAAGTCTATTTTGTCTGGCATTAATAGAACCACCCCACCTTTCTTATAATTAGTGTTTGCAGGATATATATTTTCCATCCTTTTACTTTTAACCTATCTGTGTTCATTTAAAGTGGGTTTTCTATAGACAGCCTATATTAGGGTCTTGTTTTTTATCCAGCTGACAATCTATGCCTCTTAAATTAGAGTGTTCAGATAATTTCTATTTAATGTGATTATTGAGATAATTGGATTAAGTCTACCATCTTGATATATGTTTTCTATTTGTCCAATCTGGTCTTTGTTCCTTTTTCCTCTCTACCTTTTTTCCTTTATATTGATTGAATGTTTTTAGTATTCCATTTTATATCCTCTGTTGGATTATTAAATATACCTTTGTTTTATTTTTTTAGTGGGTACTATGGGGAGTTTGGAAATATCCATATACAATATGGATATTTTACTTATCAGAGTCTACCTTTGGATAATATTATGCCAGCTCATGTATAATGTAAGTACACAACTACAGTATACTTTCATTCCCTGCCCTCCTTTGTGCTGCTGTTGACATGTATTTTACTTCTACATATATTATAAACTCCACAATATTGATATTATTTTTGCTTTAAACAATTGTCTTTTAAGGAAACTGAAACATGAGAAAACAAAAATCTTCTATAGCTACCCACATATTTCCCATTTCTAGTACTCTTCATTATTTGGTGTCAATCTGAGTTTCTACCTGGTTTCCACTTTCCTTCAGCCTGAAGAAATTTCTTATTAACATTTCTTGTAACCCAGTGTTGCTCATGAGAAATTCTATCTAGTTTTGTTTGTCTGAAAATGTCTTTTTTAACCTTCATTTTTGAAGGATGTTTTTCCCTGAAATAGAATTCTAGGTTGACAACTGTTTTCTTGCTGCTTTTTAAAAATGTTATCTCTTCATCTTCTTGCTTACATTGTTTCTCTGGCTGCTTTTAAGATTTTTCTCTTTCATCACTGGTTTTCAGACATTTGATCAAAATGTGGCCTGGTGTGATTTTCTTTGTGTTTATCCTACTTGACATCTGTTGGATCTATGAGTTTACAGTTTTCATCATTTTTGAAAACTTTTAGTCATTATTTTTTCAAATATTTCCTCCTCCTCTCTCCCCTTGTTCTAAGACTCCAATTACATGTATAGTATACTACTTGATATAATCCCACAGACCACTGAGACTCTGTTTAATTTTTTAGTCTTTTTTTTAGTGCTTAGTTTGAATGGTTTCTATTGCTACATCTTCAAATTCACTGATCTTTTCTTTTGCAGAGTCTAACATGCTATTAAGTCATCCAGTGAATTATTCATTTTCAAATACTGTATTTTCATCTCTAGAAGTCCCATTTAGTTCTTAACTTAAATCTTCCAATTTCTCCCCTCATTATCTTAGTTTTTTCCTTTAAATCCTTGAGCATAGTTATAATAGCTATTTTAAGATCTTTGTCTGCTAATTCATCACCACCATTTCTGGGTCTGTTTTTATTGACTTTTCTCTATTCCTATTAATTTTCTGGTTTCTTTGCATGTCTACTAATTTTTTGTTAGATGTTGAATGATGTGAATATTATACTGTTGAGTGTCTAGATTTTTTTGTCTTCCTTTAAAGAGTGTTCAATTTTGATTTGGCACTTATGTGCAGATCAGCTTGATCCTCTCAAGGCTTATTTTCAAGCTTTGTTACAGTGGGTATAGTGTAGTCTTTGTCATAGGGCTAATTTAGCCCTAATACTAATACTAACCCTTCTGGGGTCTCTACTTAATGCCCCAGCTGTTCAAAACTGTCTCTCTTCCCAACTGTTTGGAATTGATTTTCTCTCAACCCTGTGTGAACATTAGTAATTGCTCAGCTTACACTCTTTGATAGTCCCTTGTCTGGGCCCTTGTGGAGTTTCACCCTATTCATGTACAGCTTAGTATTCAATGAAAGACTCCAAGGGGACACATGCAGATTTCTGGAGCTTTTTCTCTACCTAGCTTCCTCATCTCTGGTACTCCAGCTGTCCCAGCTTCTCCAAACTGAGATCTCTGTCTTCTCAACTCAGCAAGACCACTGTACTGTGCTTGGATTCCCTCTCCCTATGCCATGGTTAAGAAAGTGCCTCTAGGAATAAAGCTAGAACAATCATAAAGCTAACTTTCTTTCCCTTCTCTCAAGGATCATAGTCCTGCACTGCCTGTCATGAAATGTCTAAAAACAGAGAAAACATTGGATAAACTCTTATAGATATCAGCCTAGGCAAAGAATTCATGAAGAAGACCCCAAAAGCAATCACAGCAACAACAAAAATAAACAAATGGGACCTGATCAAATTAAGAAGCTTCTGCACAGCCAGAGAAACTATTGCTGGAGTGAATAGACAACCTACAGAATGGGAGAAAATATTTGCAGGCTATATATCTGATAAAGGGCTGATAAGTAGAATCTATATAGAACTCAGGAAAATCAGTAAGAAAAAATCAAACAACCCCATTAAGAAATGGGCAAAGGAAATGAACAGAAACTTTTCAAAATAAGATAGAAAAATGGCCAAGAAACACATGAAAAAATGCTCAACATCTCTAATCATCAGGGAAATGGAAATTAAAACCACAATCAGATATCATTTAAGTCCAGTGAGAACAGCTTTTATCAAAAAGTCCCAAAACAACAAACACTGGCATGGATGTGGAGAGATAGGAACACTCATACACTGCTGGTGGGACTGCAAACTAGTACAACCTCTATGGAAAGTAATATGGAGATACCTCAAAGAACTAAAAGTAGAACTACCTTTTGATCCAGCAATCCCACTTCTGGGTATCTACCCAAAGGAAAAAAAGTCATCCTATAATAAAGACATCTGCTCTTGAATGTTTATAGCAGCACAATTCACAATTGCAAAGATGTGGAAACAGCCCAAGTGCCCATCAATACATGAGTGGATTAATAAAATGTGGTATATGTATACCATGGAGTGCTACTCAACCACAAAAAACAATGGTGAACTAACACCTCTTGTACTATCCTGCATGGTGCTGGAGCCCATTCTTTTAAGTGAAGTATCTCAAGAATGGAAAAACAAGTATCACATGTACTCATTGATCAACACACATTGATCAATCATTGGTACTAATTGACCAACACTTATGTGCACATATGCAAGTAGCAATCATTGGGTGTCAGGTAGGAGGGAGGGGGAAGGAAGGGAAGGTAAATTCACACCTAATGGGTGTGGTACACACTGGTGGGGGATGAGCATGTTTGTAGCTATGACTCGGTCGGTACACAGGCATTGTATGTAACCTCAACATTTGTACCCCATAATATTCTGAAATTAAAAAAAAAAGAAATGTCTAAAAACAGTTGTTTCATATATTTTGTCCTGTTGTTTTGGAGTATGTCTGTTCCACCATGACCAGAAAAAGAAGTCTATTTACTTTTCATGCATTGATAAACTTTTTTAAATGTTTATATTTGGGCTGTTGTTTTAAAATATCAAGCACTAGCGATTTCCAGGTTATTTATTCTAAAATATAAATGAGACTGAAAAAGTCCAGCAGATAGAAAATGTTCTAAAATCAATTGTGGTGATTGTTGCACAATTCCGTGAATGTACTAAAAACCATTAAATGATACACTGTAAAGAGGTGAATTGTATGGTGTGTAAATTACATCTTCCAAAAAAATTGTTATTAAAGAAAAGTCTATCAGATAAACTTTAAATAAGCCCCTATTCCCTAGGGTATCAGCCTCAATATTTTCTATTTGATAGCATATGAAGAACTATAAATTTCAATAAGCAGAAATCCTCCCACACTCCAAGACAAGCCTGAATTGTGAAGTCTGTAGGTTCCTCTGGCAGTATCAATTTTTATAGGTTCCCAAAGTGGTTTCACAGCCTGCTTCCCTTAGAGATTCCAGGTGCCTTAACCTCTGCAGATTGAAGACTATAATAGAAAAAAAAAAGTTGTTGCTGGCTGACTGCCTGACCTCTTTCACATGGCATTCATTCATTGATAAAGGAATAAAAAAAGAGTTCAGTGTAACTACTTGCTATTGCTCGCTCTCTCCCTCTTCTCCTTCTGAAAAAAGGAAAGGAAACCCGAAGCTCTGTATCAGTTTTTATGTACCTCTCTACTCCCCAATCCCACCTAGAAATACATATACATGTATTCACACTCACGTACACACTCCCTGCAAACACAGTCAAGGCACACCAACTATTATTTATAACCACCAAGTCATGGTGTTCTTAATTTATGATCCTCTGCCCTTTGCTAAATGAAAGCCAGCCAGTCACTTTAAAAAACTAATGTGCCTAGCATGTGCAAATCTTAGGGGATAAACTATAGAAGGAAAAAAAACTAACATGCCAAATGAAAACAAAAAACATTTGCAAAAAATAGGAGACAATAGTCCCTACCTCTAGAAATGTACACTCTACAGGGGAAAACAGGACCAATTCCCATGAAAATAAATGTTACAAATAAGTGCAAACTAATATAAAACATACCTCAGTTAGCTCTAGTGGTAAGGAAATGCTGTTTTCCCAACTACAAATATCCATTCACTTAACATTAGAATAAAGGCATACCATATTTTATAGTGCTTTACTTTATTGCCATTAACAGTTATTGCATTTTTTACAAATTGAAGGTTTGTGGCAACCCTTCGTCAAGCAAATCTATTGGGGCCATTTTTCCAACAGCATGTGCTCACTTTGTGTCTCTGTGTCACATTTTGGTAATTCTCACAATATTTCAAGTTTTATTACTATTGTATCTCTTATGGTGATCTGTGATCAGTGATCTTTAATGTTACTATTGTAATTGTTTTGGGGTGCCACAACCATGCCCATATAATATGGCAAACTTAATAAATGTGTTCTCACTGCTTCACCGGCCAGCTGTTCCCTGTCTCTCTCCCTGTCCTTGGGCTTCCCTATTCCCTGAAGCATAACAGCATTGAAATCAGGCCAATTAATAATCCTACAATGGCCTGTAAGTGTTCAAGTGAAAGGAAGAGTCACACATCTCTCACTCTAAATCAAAAGCTAGAAATGATTAAGCTTAGTGAGGAAGGCACGTTGAAGGCCCAGACAGGCTGAGAACTAGGCCTTGAGCACCAGTTAGCCAAGTTGTGAATACAAAGGAAAAGTTCTTGAAAGAAATTAAAAGTGCTACTCCAGTGAACCCACAAATGATAAGAAAGTGAAACAGCCTTATTGCTGATATGGAAAAAGTTTTAGTGGTCTGGATAAGAAGATCAAAGCAGCCACAATATTCCCTTAAACCAAAGCCTAATCTAAAACAAGACCCTAACTCTCTTCAATTCTATGAAGGCTGAAAGACATTAGAAAGCGGCACAAGAAAAGTGTGAAGTGAGCAGAGGCTGGTTCATGAGATTTAAGGAAAGAAGCCATATCCATAACATAAAAGTGCAAGGTCAAGCTGCAAGTACTGATGTAGAAGCTGCAGCAAATTATCCAGAAGACCTAGCTAAGATAATTGATGAAGGTAGCTACATTAAACAGCCAATTTTCAATGTAGATGAAACAACCTTCTATTGGAAGATACCATCTGGGACTTTCATAGCTACAGAGAAGTCAGTCCCTGGCTTCAAATCTTCAAAGGACAGACTGATTCTCTTGTTAGGGGCTAATGCAGGTGGTGACTTTAAGTTGAAGCCAATGCTAATTTACCAATTTGAAAATCCTGGAGCCCTTAAGAATTATGCTAAGTCTATCTATCTGCCTGTGCTCTATCAATGGAGCAACAAAGCCTAGATAATGGTACATCTGTTTATAGCTTTGTTTACTGAATATTTTAAGCTTACTATTGAGATCTACTGCTCAGAAGAAAAGATTCCTTTCAAAATATTGTTGCTCATTGATGATGCACCTGGTCACCCAAGAGCTCTGATGGAGAGGTACAAAGAGATGAATGTTGTCTTCATGCCCACTAACACAACTTCCATTCTGCAGCCCATGGATCAAGGAATAATTTCAACTTTCAAATCTTATATTTTAAGAAATGCATTTTAGGCTGGGCATGGTGGCACAGGCCTGCAGAAGGCTGAGGTGGGAGAATCGCTTGAGCCCAGGAGTTTGAGACCAGCCTAGGCAACATAGTGGGACCCCCATCTTAAAAGAAAGAAAAGAAAAGAAAGAGAAAGAAAGAGAGAGAGAGAAAAAAAGAAAGGAAGGAAGGAAGAGAGAATGAAAGAAAGGCAGAAAGAAGGAAAAGAAAAGAAATCAGGAGTGGCTGTACTAATATCAGACAAAATAAACTTTAGAGACTAGACAATAAAGACCTTGAGTTATCTTACACAACCAAGTCTAGAGATAGGTGGTTCCAAGCTTGGCACAGTAGCTCAATGACATCATCAAGTATTCTCGTTTTTTCTAGCTTTCCATTCAACCATCTTTAGCATGTTAGCTTTTGAACTTTAGACTTGTCTCTTCATGGTCACAGTACTCACACCCCACTTAAGGACGAGAAAATGGAAAGGTGGAGTCTCCCCTTGAAGCTTTTTCTTTTTATTTGGGAGGAAACTATTTCCCAGAAGCTTCCTTCCCTTCACTAATGTCAGACTCTAAACTACTCTCAAATTACATTGTCTCAGCAATTACAAAACTGTCTAGCAGTAAGAATAGAACATCATTAGGCGGGAAAAACCCTAGCCAAGCACAGCCAAGACTGTCCTGAGGCTATTTTTAACCCAAGAAATCAGAGGTCAATCGCGGATTTACAAGACGAAAGAAAATTCCCCCGGTTTACGCCGTCACTAACGACGGCAGCTAACGTGGCTCCCTAACCTCCTTTCAATCTCCAGAAAACGCCCTCTGCGCGATCTTGGTCATGCGGCCCTTTGCGTCTTCTTACCCACTCCAAATATGGCCGCCAAGCTTCCTTCTCCTTTACCACCTGATGGGCGGTGACAGCTCTGGCTTCATAACCACTTCCAAAAGGGCCTCCTCCCGCAGGGTTTCGGTTCTGAGTGCGCACGCGCGAGCGCACATCTTCTTCCGGGCAAAATGGCGGGGCTGGTGTGGGGACGCCGGGAGCTTCTGCGCCTGCTATGGCCCCAGCGTCAAGTAAGGATGCCCCGGGGTCTGAGCACCGGGATGCTCCCCTGACCCTGTGACCTGAGCTCAGGAACAGGTCGTGTTGGGGACATGAGCAGACGCTGACCTGCTCACCGGGACCTAAGTGTCATGACCTCGGGTCGCGTGAGGACGACTGAGGATTATGTCTCGGGCGCTGCGGGCTGGGGCGACCCTGTTTAGTTGTCCGTTCAAGGGAATTGGCTTAGCCCCTGCTGAGGGCACCTCAGCCTAGTCACCTGGGCCCCGTGTGGGTTTGCGATAATTGAGATGCAGGCGACCTGGGCTCGAGCTCTACTGTGCTTGCCCCAGGCATGCCTTCACGCGCCAGCCGTCTGCGCGCGGAAAATAGCAATGCCCTTACCAGAGGTAGCCGGGCTGCCTGCTTCTTGAGGAGAGAATGCCCTGTGTCCCCACGCTGGGACTTATGCTCCCACTAAAGGGGCTCCATCATCCTTTTAACCGCTCAGTTCCACAGCGTCGCAGGGCCCTCGCAATGGCCCCCGAAACCGCTGACCGCCAGGCTCCTGTTACCAGCCCGTCCGTCCTGCGGTCGCCTGCACTGCGTCCTCTTCGCAGCCGCCGGCCCCCGCTGCCTCAGTACCTCTGCCATCTTATTTGCAGAAGCGCAGGTAAGAGCAAGGTTAGGAGTGGTGCTTCTTGGTTGATTTCTTTTTATTTTGTTTTGTTTGGGAGGAGGGGAGATATGGAGCAGAGTTCTTGTCCACACTCCACATAGCTCTCCAAAAGGTTAGCATCTCTGCTTAGGATGTATTTTCAGTTCACTGGGGAAATAGTTGAAAGTACAACAGGAGAGATTTATGTTATGTTCAAGGCGTTGTTTGCCCGAGTGATGGCAAGCCACTGAGAGATGTCAGATGTGATTCTGTATTTGTATTAGAAAAATTATAACTTAAGTATCAAATACATGATTTTGTGGACTATTTTTTAGGAGAAAATCAAATTTTTTAGGAGAAGATCAAGTAGGTTGGGGGATCTTAACTGAATTGTTTTAAAGAACAGTTTTAATAGTTTCAATATTGGCAAAATCATGAAATTGATATTCAAATGGCTGAAGTTTGGAGAACAGTGATACAAGAAATGATCCCAACACGAAGGGAAAGTGACTTCTTTAAGTGACTTCTATTCCTGCCTAGTGACAAAAATATAAGATGTCCTTTTTAAGCTTGAATTCTAGTGACACTGCAGGTTAACCTGGGAGAACAAGAGGTAAAGATAACAGAACCCAGTACTGGTTATCATAAGGGGGCCTCACTTTCTAAATGTCCCCCCTATTATATATAACGCAAAGCTTCCTTTTACACAGGTTCAGGCCCCTCCTGTTGTTCCTGCAGCCCCCACGCCCACAGCAGTACCTGAGGTGGCTTCTGGAGAGACTGCAGATGTAGTCCAAGCTGCTGCAGAACAGAGCTTCACTGAACTGGGGCTGGGGTCATACACCCCAGTGGGACTCATCCAGAACTTACTGGAATTTATGCATGTTGACCTGGGCCTTCCTTGGTGGGGGGCCATTGCTGCATGTAAGGGGAATATACCCTGGACAACAATAGAGGAAATAAGGACTTAAGGATAGAACCTAAAAGATGGCAGTTCTGTGAATGGATTGAGGAAATGGTTGTGGAAGTTTAGGGGTCAGAAGATCAGATAATTCAAATGAGGGCTAGAGACTCCTGAGAAAGGGCTAGATGCACTCTACTTATATTTTCCAAAGAGCATTATAAAACCACTAGATCATATGGGATTCAAGAAGTATATACATTTGAATGTGAGCATGGGGTTGGAGTAAGTGGACCTTATTAGCAGTGATGAAGCTGCCCTGGTTTAGGAAAGTAGAAGGTTGGGTCAGGCACTTAAACCCCCAAATTGGGAAGCCACTCACATTACTCTTGTAAAAGCTAAAACTATTCTTTGAATTCCATTTCTTCCTACACCTTGTTCCATCACTTATCTCTTCCCTCCTTTGTGTCTTCAGTATCTTGCTCCATGAACATATAAACATGCTCAAACATACCCACATGTTACTTGGGAGAAATTTTCTTTCCTTCATCCTAAGTTCCCCTTTCCCTACTACCCTATCTTTGTTCTTCCTTTGATAGCTGTTATTTAAAAGAGTGTTCTGCATTCAATGAGCCTGCTTCTTTCCATTTGCTCTTTGACCCTGAGCAATCTGGCTTTTACTAATATCACCTCATTCTAACTGCTAGTGACATCATTACTAAATCCACTTTTCTTATCATACTTGACTTTTCTGCATTAGACACTTTAGACCTTGAAATCCATCCCTTGGCTTTTGTGATGATTTTTTTTTTTCTTGTGTTCTTATAGACAAGCATTTTGTGATGATCTTGCCTAATTTTCTTCCAGTCCTTCTGACCACACCTTGCCATCTCCATTACCCAATACTCTACCAACCCCTTCAGTGCTGCATTCTGGGTTTCATGCTTAGCTCCCTTCTCTTTCCACTCCACGTCATCCATCATAATGTTGATCATAATGTTGATAAAGCCTCAACCTGTATCTTCCACCCAAGTCTTCTCAGCCCAGACCCATTTGTAGATCTACAGAACCGCAAACTGAATATTTGTTGGGATAATCAGGAAATATGAAGTGTAAGAAAATAAATAGAAAGGAGCTAAAGCAGTAGCCCACCAGAGTACTTCCAACTCCAGGGATTTCTAGAACAATGGTTTTCAAACTTCATTCCTGGGAGCCCCCAAGTTCTACAAAGGTGCCTCTTTCTGAGCAAGGTGAAGGCCAGAGCATAAACAATCCTATAGCCAAGCTTTTCCTTTACCCAGGACAGCTTGATTTATTTGTTTTTGATCATAGAAAAGTTTAGAAGCCATTGATTGGAAAAGTACTTCTATCACCTTTTTGTTCAAGAAAACAAAGAGGATTCCTGATCATCTACTTAGAGAAGTTACTGTTAGGCTTTTGTGGTGCCAGAGCAGAGAACTGGGCCTTGAAGGAGTTAAGTTGTACCTCGACCTTACTTCTAGGCCCCTTGGGCATGAGTCACAGTGTGGAAAAGGCTGAAATAAGAGAGATCCTTTCAGCAAGGACCTAAAAACCTTCAACCTTCTAGCTGCAGAACTGCTTTAATTTCACTCTAATCCTAGTTTGTGTTTTCCAGGTACAGTCCTTGCCCGCTGCCTGGTTTTTCCTCTCATCGTGAAGGGCCAGCGAGAGGCAGCCAAGATCCACAACCACTTGCCAGAGATCCAGAAGTTTTCCACTCGAATCAGAGAGGCTAAGTTGGCAGGAGACTATGCTGAGTGTGAGTCAGTTGCAGGATGAGTGTGGCACAGGACCACATTTGCACTTTTCCTGACATTCTGGTGAGGGAAGGAACAACCTAAATCAGGAGTTGCTGCAGCTGGGCAAGTTCTAAAGATTTATCTGCTTCATGGGCCTAATGCTCCAGGGACTGGCCAGGGTCAATTAGAAGTTTCATGGGCCAGATGATGAGGATGGGTGTGTAACATAAATGGTAGCCCAGCCATTAATTTCCCCTCACCCCACAGTTTACAGGGCCTCCTCGGAGATGACACTTTACCAGAAAAAGCATGATGTTAAACTCTTTAAACCTCTCATTCTACCTCTGACTCAGGTGAGCAAAAACATTTCCCTTCTTATTTCATCCTGAACCTGTTATATTTCCTATTCTGTGTTTCCTGTGGCCTAGACCCCCAAAAAAGCAGGTAGGGATGTTTATTATACATGGCTTATGTATGGGGTTATGAAAATGTCCCCTCTGGTAAAGCATGCTGACAGTGTTTATCCTATGTAATAGGCCCCAATCTTCATCTCCTTCTTCATCGCTTTGAGAGAGATGGCCAACCTTCCTGTGCCCAGCCTGCAGGCAGGTGGCCTCTGGTGGTTCCAGGATCTCACAGTATCTGATCCCACCTACATGTTACCACTGGTAGTCACTGCTACAATGTGGGGTGTCCTTGAGGTAAGCCCAGGTTGACCAAGTGCCAGGCCTGTAAAGTGAACTGGGAATGGAGGGTAAAGTAGTTGTACAGAATGGTCATCCTTTACTCCCTGGAGAAAGAGAGTTGATGGGTAAGAGATTAGAGACAGATTGACTAAAATGGACGTGCTTTCACTACTCTTTTCCTGTGTCCACCACCTGCCCTCTGTTTTTGGCAGCTAGGTGCTGAGACAGGTATGCAAAGTTCTGACCTTCAGTGGATGAGAAATGTGATCAGAGTGATGCCCCTGGCAGTCTTGCCCATAACCATCCATTTCCCCTCGGTAGGTAACGGCTTAGGGCCTGGCTCCAAGACCTTCCACCTAGCTTGGCCACCTACTAGCCAGTTGACCAGGGATGCAGCTTCTGAATACCTTCTCTGTATCTTCACCCAGGCAGTATTTATGTATTGGCTCTCCTCCAATGTGTTTTCCCTGGGCCAAGTGGCCTGCCTCCGGATTCCAGCTGTACGCACTGTACTTAAAATCCCCCAGCGTGTCATACATGATCCTGACAAATTACCTCCACAGGAAGGCTTCATAAAGAGCTTCAAAACAGGTAAGGCCTCAGGTTCATCCTCTGTGAAACAGGACGGGGGAAGGTGTCTAAAAATAGGGATGGTGGCTCACACCTATAATCCTAGCACTCTGGGAGGCTGAGGCGGGAGGATTGCTTGAGCTCAGGAGTTTGAGACCCCATCTCTACTAAAAATAGAAAAAAATTAGCTGGGCATGGTGGCATGTGCCTGTACTACTAGCTACTCAGGAGGCTGAGGCAGGAGGATTGCTTGAGCCCAGGAGTTTGAGGTTGCAGTGAGCTATAATGATGCTACCACACTCTAGCTGGGGTGACAGAGTGAGACTCTGTCTCAAAAAATTAATAAAAATAAAAATAGGGTTGGGACCGACGTCTTGCTCCTCTTCACACAGGCTGGAAGAATGCTGAAATGGCACATAAGCTACGAGAGCGTGAGCAGCGCATGCGGAATCACCTGGAGCTTGCAGCCAGGGGTAAATAGTCCTTTCTGGCTGAATTCTGTCTTTTCTTTCTTCCTTTCCTTTGTTTATTGAGATGCTTTTTCTTCTTCCATCAGGTCCCTTACGACAGACCTTTACTCACAACCCTCTGCTACAGCATGGAAAAAATCACCCTCCCAACAACCCTAACATGAACAAGGACAAACCAAAGTCAAAGCAGCCCTGGCGTGACACGCTTGGCTGACTTATATTCCCTCCTCATTCTGGCAGGAAGTCTGTCTCTTCAAAGACTCATCGTCAGAACAAGACTTGACACTATGAACTGTGGCACACAGAGATGTTCATTTTAAGAATGGATTCCATGACACAGTCTTTTTTTTTTTTTTTTTTTTTAAATGAAGGACTGGGGTGTGGGTGGGTGCTGGTGGGGTGCTGGTAGTGTTCAGCCTCCCATGACACAGTCTTATACCCACATGTATAAGAGAGCACTGGGGAGCCAAGTGATCTTCCCATTCACAGAGTTAGTAAACCTGTGTACACGTGCTGATTCTTGATACTTACTAAACAGGGAAGTGGGTGTGTGATTGCTCTTGCTGGACCATGGTCTTGGGAAGTATCTTAATGTTTTAACTTGGCATTAAGAGCGTAAACCTCCAACCCATACACGTGTTGTTCCATACACATTTGCTTTGCAGCCATAGAGGTCTAACTGATTAGTTGAGATTGTACCTAAATACGGTAACCACTTTTCTTTATCCTAAGATTACCTATAAAATGTCCTTCAAGAAGTAAATGTACTCAAACTCCTAGTGGTACTTAAGAATTAAAGTTCATGTCATTTTTATGTAGCAAACAAACATTTTACTGCAACAGATTAGGTATTCTCTTGTCTGCCTTTGTGTAGAGATTGGTTTTATCAGCCTTCAGCAGCTAGCTTTAGAGGGAAGAAATACTCAGATACTTTGATGCATAAGATTGTTTTTAGTCTTTCTGGATGTTTTTAGGCTAACAGAAACTCCCAGAGACACTATATAAAATTAAGCCATTCAAGTTTTAGGAACATAACCCTTTTATTGTTGTCCAGCACCTGTGACAATTTTATGTCTCTCAAAAGGAGACAAGACGTTTGGAGCATTGTGGGCCTTTTAAAGGAAAAGAGGAGTGGGTAGGCAAACCCAGAGGTGCTACTAGAACAAGCCCATACCTGACATGCTCCCACCACAGTCTGCTTTATCATTCCTTTTAAAAAGTCTGGAATAATATGTAGCAAAACAAATAAATTACTTTTCATCTCTCAAAAAGTAAGTTCAAAGGTTGAAGCTGCCTAGACCGGGCTTCTGGACAGAAGTGAGCTTTCCTTTTCAACTCCCTTAGCTCCAACCAGTAGGAGACAAGAAGCCCCTGCTCTCCACATCTCAAGATTCCAGATGGTCCTTAGTTAGACTTGGGATCTCGCTGCTTGGGCATTTCTCCTCCACCTTCCAAATCCATTTCTGCAACAACTGACATACATAGGACCTGGAGGTACCATGTGGTGGATGCTACAAAGAAAAATTTGAGTTGAAACTGGGAAGGGATCAACAGGGTTGAGTTTAAGTGTCACTGAGTGGGACTGGGCCTGAGGGGAATGATTCAGTTAAGCTGAAGAGTTAATAACAGGAAAGGGCTATGGCAAAGGTGTCTTGGGAGCCTAGATTTTCAGAAAAGGCAGACACCAAGCCATACAATAGCTGAGCTGACTTAAGGATCCAAGGCTTACCCACAATCCTTCGGAGGCAAAGAGGCCGTTTGTGTTCTGGCACTCTGATGATGAGGAAGTAAAAGGGCAAGCCTGAGAGGGCAATGGCAATGCCGATGAGGGAGTTGATGGTATCACTGTAAAGTGGAACAGCCACCAGGAAGATGGTGCAGAGGCAGAAGACAATGGGGAAGAAAAGGCTGAGCTAAGGACACAGGAGACACAACTCGGGGTTAGACAGCTCGGGAGTCTTAGCTAAAATAATCCCACCTCCCATAAAGACCAGAGCCCTGAGCCTTCTTTCTATCCCTTTCATCTCGACACTGCCACCACCAAGTGCTATGCAAAGGTTTCTGAATCAACTGGCTTGTGAGTATCGCCTGTAGCAGCAGCTTTAGCTGTTCCAGATGGTGTGTTACCTTGAGGGGACGAGGTCGATCTGGCTCCTTCCAGCGCAGATAAAGCTGACCCACAATAGAGAGCCCCACAAAGAACCAGTAGCTGAAGCTGTAGTAGTTAATGAGCTGGAAGATGTCCTCCACACACAAGTAGATCAGTGCCATGATACCCTGTAAGTGTGAGCCCAAGTCAGTTCCTCCCGTAGCCTTTGTTACTCAAAGTGCTTTTCACTCCCTTTATCCCCCACAAATCCATCCCCTGTCAAGTCCTCAGTCTCCTTGTCCTCTTCTGTTCCCACTCCCTTTAGCACCTAGTTTCAGTACCTCATTCTCTACTAGAAGTCAATAGCCTCTCAAGTGGTTTTTCAGCCCATTCTTCAAGTTAATCCTCTATAAAGCATAACTCAAAACAATCCCTCAAAAGTCTTGCATAAGACCTTTCCCATAATAGCTCCAACCTACATTTCCAGCTCTTATCTCCTACTACAGGTTGAATATCCCTAACCTGAAAATCCAGAATGCTCCAATGAGCATTTCCTTTTTGTCAGGTCAGCACTCAAAAGTTTCAGATTTTGGAGCATTTAAGATTTTGGATTAGGGATACTCAACTTGTACTCAACCCCACACTTCTTTACCATGGGACTCTCTGATGCTATTTCTCTTACCTAAAGCCCATCTCTACCATTTGCAATCTTACCTTCAAAATGCACTGTTCATCCAAGAAGTATTTCTTCATTCACCTTCTACCCCCATGGAAGTGATCATTTCTTCTCTTAAATATTGTATCATTCACTATTTGTCATGGCAATCAATTTTTACAGTGTAATCCATGTACTTTATGCCTTATCTTAGACCACAGGTGGTTATCATTCCTTATAGCAGTTAGATTTTGTAGCAGTTAGCACAGTGCCTTGGCCACAGTGGGTGTTCTGTTCCACCAATAGTTTTTCTATCAGAATCTCCTTTAGAGCTTTCATGAAGCTAGAACAGTTGCTTTACTGTTACTAAAGTTTCCCCCACAATCTGGCTTTCAATCTTATTCTTAAGGTCACTTACATTGAAGAGCAGAGAGGGCACTGGCGTGAATCGCTCAACATGGATCATGCAGATGGCATCAGGGAGATGGCCTTCTCTTGAGCCCACAAAGAAAAGCCTATGGTAGGTATGATAGGAGAGGCTGAGACAATTGTGGGACACAGTGCAGCCTGGTTCACCTGCCACATGGCCCTCTCTCTCTGCCATCCCTTCCTTCAAAAGAATTTCAATAATATGGAATGGAGTTCAGTATTGAGATTAGTGAGAACTGGAGGCTGCTAATCAGAATAAGAAGAAAGAGATTGTGGTATCATTTGGAGAACACAGGTGATTAAAGTCCGTGCCTATAAATTCTACCATTCCTACCCCAGCAAAAGATGCCACTCTTACCTAGAAGCAGCCACAATGGAGGCATTGAGGCCACCAAAGCAGGATAATGCAACTGCCAGTGGAATTGTCCAGTTGAATATTCCAAAAATCTGATCTGCAAAAGTCTAAGGCAAAGGAATGGAAGAGTCATTAGCAGGACCTAAAAGGGATGAAAGATATGGACAGGCATGCCCCAGATTCCCCCTACTAGAAATCCAACCCTTCTTCCACAATGGGAGTAACATGACCTTCTTGCAAGCCTTGTATCCTAATTGAACTCCTCTCAAGGCTGTCTACCCCCTTTCCAAGACTTTCAAGAGTTGGGATATACCCAGTAGCCCACAACATGCCCTCAACCTTCCCCTGCTAGGGGAAATCCTTTACCACAGCAACAGCATCACTGGCCAAGATGTCCCTCATGTCTAGCACGGTGTAATAGGCCACATTGGTCAAGATGTAGATGATGGTGACAATGGGCATCGAAATGCCAATGGAGAGGGGCAGGTTCCTACAGCCAAGCAAAATAAAGGGCACATCAGTCCCAGAGTCACATCCCTATCTCTCCTTTAATCCTTGGACTCTCCCTGCCACACCAGTCTTTCCAGGGCTGGAGACTCCTGCTGCATTTCCTCAGTGCATGTGTCTTTGAGGTTGCCTAGGATATTGGCTGAAGCTCTGAACTCTTGAAAACTAAAAAGCATTAGGGGAAACGTCACATTTGTTGAAAGGGCTGTCCAAAAAAAAAAAGAAGAAGAAAAAGGATTGACAAAGAACTATGTCACAGCATAATATCAGCACAGAAAATGGGAGGTTATTTTGTTTTTTACATCCAAAGGTCTCTTGGTGTCAGGATTCCATCTCTAAGATTATCAACATCGGAAATTGTGCCTCAAGGTTGAGAAACAGAAGAAATTGTGGAGGCAAATTATGAAATCTAACATCTCCAGAGAATAAGACAGGCCTTCATTACAAACAGCAGTGTGTGTATCTGAACAAGCAACGTGGGAGATATGTCCACCCACCCCTTCCCTCAGTTTGAGAACCTTGGGAGCATCCTAGCTGGTGGCCAAAAGAAAGATGCAAAGACCTCTCCAGGTCCCTGTAACCCAATAAGGCCATGATCTTTATAAACATCCTTGACAGCAAGACTGTCAAAAAGGAGAGGAGAGGGGCAAATACTCTTAAGTCGTTCAGCTTCTGTCCGGTAGGTGGAAGCACCATCCAGGCCTTGATCCTGCTTCTATAATCTCTGCTCCCCTGGCTGCAACATTAGATGTGTACCAAGAGTGCTCTTTGTTTCTCAAGTTGTTTACTGGTAAGAGAATTGTTATTCTTTTGACTTGAAAATTTACAGAAACTCCACTCCCTGGCAAATCTTAGTTCCCAGAATCATAGAATTTCAGAGGCAGGAAAGGCCCTGAAGACCATATAATTCAACCCCCTCAATTACAGGTAAGAAAGCAGGCAGAGAGATGGTGGGGCATCTCCCTCAAGGTCACCCAACAAATCACTGGAAAGACAAACTCCAGGCCCTTTGACTCCCTGTCCAGTGCTCTTTTCACTCTGCATGATTACAGTGTGATTTAGAGTAACAATGGTGGGGTTTGAGTGACTGAAACAATATCACAGTATCAGTATGAATTTGGGAAACAAGGAAGGGATCAAAGGGGAAATACAGGAAGGTTTCTGTAAGTCTATGTCCTAAAGGGGACATATGTGTGAATAAGGGTAGGTGAAAGATCTATTTTACCTAGGTTAATAGAAATATATATTTATAAAAATAGATAAATAGATATTTATTCTATTTCTATAAAATAGAAAAATCTATTTTAAAAAATACACAAGTACACAATACAACCTGCTTTAATTAATGTAGGAATGAATGAACAAATCTGAAAAGGCCTTTTTAAAAAAAAATTTTACAAAGCATACATAAAAAACTTCACATTTCAGCTCTGTTACTGTGATCATAGACAAGCTACTTCTCTGGGCTTAAAGCCTCCCATCTATTAAAATGGGGCTGATAAAATCAACCTCGTAGGTAGTTGTGGTGTGCTGTCTGGCACATAGTAGGAGCTCATTAAATGACGGCTGTCATTGCTATGGAAAGTTGATGGTGAGGTACCTACCTCTCAGGATTCTTGATCTCTTCAGTGACATAGTTGAGGGTGTCCCAGCCCGAGTAGGAGAACAGAGCTGAGTACAGTGCCAGGGCAATGTCACCCATTGCAAATGATGAATCCTTAAAGGAATCCTCAAAATGAGTTGAAGCTCCTGGAACCCGAGAACATTAGAAGGCAGAGGATTAGTGGCCCATTCCCCCAACTTCAAGATGATCGAGTAAAGGAGTGGAAGAAAATGGTAATTACAGCAGGTAAGTGGCTTAGAACATTCTTGGCAGCAAGGGTGCCAGTGAAGGAACAGGGAATAGAAGAGAGACACCTACAGAGATGGTCTGGAGTGCAGGGAATGGCATGGATGGGGATCTCGACAGGAAGAACCTGGCTTTCTATGATAAGAAACCACCATGGAGCAGAAGGGCTGGAGAACAGCAATGATGCAGCTCTGTTCTGCTCTGCAGACTGCCAGATTCCTGCCCACTTTCTAACATCAGACAGGGTTGATACAGCATAGAAGAAGAAAAGGGCTCAGTATACCCAGGTCAACAGAGTCGTTGTGAGGTAGGTATTTGAACCTGGAAACTGGAAAGAAATAGGTACAAGAAGTTCATTTCTAACTTTGCTCACTCCCAAGGGCAGAACAATCAGAGCCATAGCACTGGGCTCAACAATCTGCAAAGCCAACTACCAGGGCATGGCTGTCAGCCCTTTTGCCAAGATCAGCCTCCTCTGGGAGGCAGCATGCATAGAAGTTAAAGGACAGACTTTGGGGTCGGTCTGCCTGGGTACAAATTTTAGCTCCTCTACTTACCACTAGGGACTTGGGCAAGATACCTAATTCTGTAGCCTGTTTGCTCATCTATAAAATGGGAATAATAATAGTGCCTACCAAATAAGGTTATTGTGAGAAACAAGACAATGCACAAAGAGCACTTAGAGGAGTATGCCTCATAGAAAATGCTTAATACATGTTAGTTGCTATTAATATTATTTCTTACCCTGGCCAAGTCTAACAATGCCTGCAATGATGACCGCAATCAGTGCCAATACTTTAGCATAGGTGAAAATATCTTGTACCAGGGTTCCCCACTTGACATAGGCACAGTTAATGAAGGTTAAGAGACCTGAAAGAAAAATAATACTGATTGGTGACTGACCCTTAGACTCCAAGCAATTTTTCCAGTACCAGTCACCAAGATAGACCCTTTGGCCAAAGATAGACCCTCTGACCTGCTTTGCATTGGAAACCTCTGCCCCAGAATGTCCTCACCATTATCATTCAAAGGCACTTACTGAGCACTGTGTACATAGCACCACCACACTCCCTACCCCTAGCACCTTATTTGGGAGACACAAAACTAAGTGACTGTGGATCTGCTTACATACAAAAGTACACCCAAATTCCCAATCACAACAGTGGGAAGCAGCTGGTAGCTGTACAGGATTAGTGATGTGTTCCAGTTCTTGGCTCTGAAAAGTCAGTGTCTCCCTCCTATCCTCCCATTCCCCATGGGCTCCAGGACACAGTACTCTGACTCTGTGATATTATTGTTAACCTTGATGAGTCCTATGTGGTATTATTGTCAACCTTGATGAGTCCTATGTGGTATTATTGTCAACCTTGATGAGTCCTATTATCCAATGTCTGGGCCAGCAAGTCAGGATGTGTGGCCAAGGATTAGAATGGGGGCCAGACTTCCTGCCCACTGCCTGGCAGCCCAGCTGCTTGTTTTTGTGCTTGGAAGGATTCTTGCAGCTAAGAGCGGTTCCTGTAGAATGGCGACAGGGCATTTTTCCTGACTGGACCATGCATTAATAGAAGAGCCACAAACATTCCTCAAGTCCTTCTACCCTGGGGTAGAGGCAATCCCTTTACCCAGATGAGCTTAAGTTCATGGATTACCCTTAGAGCCAGGGTTCTTAACTAGAGCCTCTACAAGGCCTGAAATTCTTTTGCATAGTGTTTGTATGAGTACATATACGCATTTCTCTCTCTCTCCTTTTATTTTTTAAGAGACAGAATCTTACTCTGTTGCCCAGGCTGGAGTGCAGTGGCCCAATCATAGCTCACTGCAGCCTCAAACTCCTGGCCTCAAGCAATCCTCCTGCCTCAGCCTTCCAAAGTGCTGGGATTATAGGCGTGAGTCACCGTGCCTGGCCTCATATATGCATTTTGCTAAGAAAAGGATTCATGCCTTTTCTTAGAAAATGATCATAGTTTTTTCTTCAGAATCTCAAAGAAATCCAGCCTGAGCAACACAGCAAGACCGCATCTCTACAAAAAATAAAAAAATTAGCCAGGCGTGGTAGTACACACCTGTAGTCCCAGCTACTCAGGAGGCTGAGGCAGGAGGATCGCTTGAGCCCAGGAATTTGAGGTTGCAGTGAGCTGTGATGACGCCACTGCACTCTAGCCCAGGCAACAGAGTGAGACCCGGTCCCTCCCCCCCAAAAAAAAAAATCTCAGAGAAATCCATCATCCCTTCCCCAAAAAGTTACAATCCACTACTTTAGAAGAAGAAATTCGAAAAGGGAAGCCCACACGTTGTGAGGTTGACCAGTAGCCTCAGGATGTGGTAGGGAAGAAAGTTGGAAAAGACAATACAGACGCTCAGCAGAATGTTCCTTGGATCCCCCACTAACCTCTTAAGCGGACAGGCAGGCATATCCACACACCTTCCTCACTGGTGGCACAGTGAATCACATCATTGCTCCCTCCTTCCCAGCTCAACAACTGGGACACTATAAGGAGGGCTTAACTTTAAAGCCCTTCTCCCAAGGGCTCCAAGGGCAAGGCCTGCCTTACCACAGAGAGACTAAGGCCCAGTGAGGGGCTGCCTGCTTCAGGCCACCAACACAGTCAGGAACTGCTCCCTGTCTGAGTTCTGGCAGTGGCATGGCCTTCAGTGTCCTTAGTCCTCCTGTTTTTTTGTGTCCTGGCCTCATCACATTCTGGCCCAGAGGCCACGTCACCCTGAGAAGCAGGTAAGGCTGGCCTCTTGGAACAGCTAGCTGTCCCACCTTCTCTCTTTCATTCTCCCTTCCTCCACCACTGTCATTCTACTCCCTGCCTGACTTCTTTTCTGCTCTTCCTGAGAAGGGGCATTCCTGTCCTATATGAACGCTTGCCTTTCTGCCTAATAAACAAGACAATAAACAACCAAAGCTTATCACAAGGCTGGGCAAAAATGTACCCATAGCTCCAGGCCACCCCAGTGCTAAGTTAATAATTAAAGACACAAGTGTGCAGCACCCCACAAAATGACCAAAGTGCCTATATGTTGCCCTTTCAAATCTTTCAAATCTGTTGATCCTCCTCAGCCAGTCACACATCCTTTCTTTACTCCCCTCTGTACTGCAGCCTCCAGCCATTCAATAGCTCTCTCCCCCCTAATCCCCACCCCGTAACCTCTGCCCTTATCCTCAGGCTCTGCTGCTGGCTCTTAACTACAACATAACCCAGGTTTCCAATCAGAAACACCAGGCGCAACTGATGCTGCCACATTCTCAGGGGAATGGGGTCCCCAAATACAAATTCCTGCAGGTTAGCCTGCAGGGCAACCATGGGTCACAACACCAAACTGGAATAGATTTAAAGGACTAGTTCTAGTTCAGAGTCACAGTCTGCAGGTATGTGCCACGAAGTTCTCTTCTCAGCCCTGTCCAGGCATGTAGGCAGGGAAAAATAGGGAGAAACAGCCAATTCTTCATCCTTCCCTACAGCAAATTCTGAAATGGGAATACGTGGCTTGTTTATATTTTAATCCCTACTGCTTCTCTACTTCCATATCCATTCATTTGTATCCCTCCTTTTACCTATCAGTATCCTGCCTCCCCTACTCCTGAGCCTTATTCCTCAGCCACTGACCCACCATCTTGCCCTGACCTGCTCTCTGTATTGAGCACTTAGGGCTCAGTTTGAATGAAGAAGGAAATCCTACAGAGAGAAACCAGAGAGCAGGGGAACTGCCTGAAGAGAGCTGGCCCTCACCATCCCCTGAGCCCAGCTTCCTCCAGGGCCTCTTGGCCATGGGAGCAGGAAATGGGTATGGCAGGCAGCAGTGCTGACTGTGCTGTCTGTCCCCACCCCCAGCGGATACAGCTGACCGGCAGCGCCAGAGCCCAGCCAAGTGCACTACTCTTGAAATGGAGCCCAACATCCTGCTTCAGGGTCAGGGACAGGAGAGGACCACGGGGTTAGAATAATATGGAGGCAACAGCAAGTTAACCTCAAGGGCAGAGACACCCCACCCTTCTACCTCTAGAGGCAATCCTTTTTTTTTTTTCTTTTGGGACAGAGTGTCACTCTGTTGCCCTAGTTAGAGAGCAGTGGTGTCATCATGGCCCACTGCAACCTCAAATTCCTGGGTTGAGGCGATCCTCCTGCCTCAGCCCCCTGAGTAGCTGGGACTACTGGTACGTACACTACCGTGCTCAGCTAATTTTTCTATTTTTTGTAGAGACAGGGTCTCACTCTTGCTCAGGCTGGTCTCAAACTCCTGACTTCAAGCAATCCTCCCATCTTGGCCTCCCAAAGTGCTAGGATTACAGGCATGAACCACCGCCTGAAATCACCTTTGACTCTTGACTCAGGTGCAACTCCATTCCTGCTTTGACCTCAAAAGGAGGAAGAAGAATCTGTAAAGAAGTCACTCTTATAATCATCTAAAGAGATGCTTCTGAATGGGTCATAAAACCCAGCCTACTTGGGGTCCCCTGGAGTAGGAAGCTAGTTCTGGCACTAAGGCTCAGCGTCAGCTCTAGAACTAAAAGCCCGAAAGCACTGGACCAGGTTAATCCAGAACAGAACAAAGCTAGGGGCCCATTCTGGATCAGACACTCTGGTTTAGTTTAGATGCATAAACCAAACAGTTCTTGAAAAAGAACATTAAATCACAATCCTCCAAGCACCATTATCTTTAAATACATAAGATGAAACACACAAAATTTAGGCTGCTATTTAATCCATTTTCTGCTTCAAATTCCCAGGGACTATAAAACCTCAGTACTTTATTAGGCAACTCATCCCATTTTTAAAGAGATCTATAGCTCTTCCTTCCTTAAGCCAAAATCTTCTCCCTCGCAACTTCTACCCAGTAGTTCTACATCTCTCCTCTGGCCCACACAGAATCAAGGTAAACCCTCTTCTACACAATGGCCCTCCTTAGCATTAAAGATGAATATTCTGTTTCCCTGGAGTCTCTCTTCCTTCAGACTAAAAACCCAGTTTCTTCAACCCCTTGTGGGGCACATATGGTTTCCAGACCACTAACCATCCCAGGTCTCTCCTCTGCATTTGCTTCACTTTGTCAGTGTCTCCCTGGAAACACAAGACCCCACACAGAAAACTCCAGACATTGCTGCGACTGTGGAGTCTCAGCCTGAACTCATCGTTAACTACAACTCCTTTTTTTCCCACCTCAAATTGATGAGCTCTTTCCTCTCCCCTTTCTGGGCCTATAAAAGTGATTTTTTTCCCAGATATAGGACTTTATATTTATTCCTAATAACTTTCCTCTGTTAGTTTTTATGCATCATTCCTACCACTTGGAAATGGGGCTTTCCCCCTTGATTTTATCAGTTAGTTCAAATCCCTTCAATTTTATGAACTCTGCAAATTTGATTAGCATACCTCCTGGTCTTCACTGAAGTCACTGTAAAAGTGTTGACTAGGATCTGCAGAGCCCTGTAGTCTATCACTATAGACCTTCCTCTATGCTGTTATTATTCCATATCATCATTCAACCAAGAATCCACCAAACTATACTTTTATCTAATCCACCTTTTTCCACCTTGCCAACAAGAATATGAAAGTTTGCCAAGAATCACTCCAAAATCTGCATACATATGACTGTGCGCTAACAATCTAATGATGCTATCAAATGATTCAAATGAAATTACCAGAGGTCCCCAGGTTACGGACCAGAGATTATATTCTCAGGTTATGTTCCTGAGAACATCTTTAGGTCAGATTTGTATGTAACTCAGATCCCTGATGAACAGTGCATATACAGTAATAATAATACTACTACAATGGCTCATATTAAATATATGGTAATAATACACTGTAATATTGTAATAATAATACCTCTGTACTGTAATAGTAAGTTACAGAAATTATTGTGCTCTTTCTTTTCATTCAAACAGAATATAAAAACAAACTCATACAAAAAGTTTAGATAGGAGAAACTTCAAAAAAGAATATCAAAGGTTAACACTCCCCTAATGTTGCATCCACATTAGGCTAATAGGAATGTTATGCTTATTTTGATCTTCTAACCAAATCAGTAATAACCTTTCTGTTTCAATAATTAATCCACTCTGCTGCACAGTAATAACTGATGCTCTCATTGGAGCACTGCCTTTCACATGTTCCATTATTCTCACTTTATCCTTTATAATTGTTCTGATAGTCAAGCAACCGAAGTCTAATGCTGTCCTAATGAATGACGGTGTCTGGCCTTTCTCCGAATGCTTAATTATTTCTACTTTCGTTTCCATTGTAATCACCTTTCTTTTTTTTTTTGCCGGTGCATTAATCTTGGACCATTGTAATCGCCTTTCTTTTCGAGGCAGGCTCACCTGGACTTGCACTGGACTTTTGCTTTGGAGGTATGGTCATAAGGGTAAACACAGACTCACAAAATCGAATAAAAAAGTTAGGACGAAAGTGATGCTGTGCGTAAGTGACCCTATAAACAATGAGACTAGCTGCTAGTGTAAAGACGCTACACCAACAAACCGCTTACACCATGAGGGTTTGTTTACATGTGAGGAAGAAACTAGCTCCCAAATTATTAATTTAATTATTTAATTGTAAGTTATCCTTATGGGGAGCCTTGGGAGCCCGTTCATAGGTATTGAACACCGGAATTTGGGTTGGCCATAACCCAGGGACTGCCTGTAGTACATATTTACGCTAGAATGTTCACAGCTATACCCCTGTAATAGTCAAAAACTAGAAATGAACCAAATGCCCACCAACAAGAGAGCGGATGAATAAAAACAACAGAATACTAAACAGCAGTGAGAATAAACATTCTACAATTACAGACAAAAAAATGGATGAGGCCGGGTGTGGTGGCTCATGCCTGTAATCCTAGCACTTTGGGAGGCTGATGGAGGAAGATCACTTGAGGCCAGGAGTTTGAGACCAGCCTGAGCAAGAGCAAAACCCTGTCTCTACAAAAAATAGAAAAATTAGCCAGGCACAGTGGCATGTGCCTGCAGTCCCAGCTACTCGGGAGGCTGAGGCAGGAGGATCACTTGAACCCAGGAGTTGGAGGTTGCAGTGAGCTGGGATGATGCCACTGCACTGTAGCCCAGGTGATAGAGTGAGACCCTGTCTCAAAAATACAAAACAAAAATACGTGGATGAATCTCAAACATATTAAGTGAACAAGCCAGACACAAGAGTGCATACCGTTTACATCCATTTACATAAAATCAGGCAAAACTAATCCATGCTACTAAAGTCAGAACAGTGATTTCCCTTTGTGTGGGGTGGAGAGGCAGGGACTGGAAGGAGAACAGGAGGGGTTCAGGGGGCTGATTTCTTGATGTGGATGCTGGTTACACATGTGCTCAATTTGTGAAAATTCATTAAACTGTACACTTATGACATTACACTGTTCCTTCTGTATATTACGTGAATAAAAAATTAAAACTGAACCAAAAAATGAGGTTAGCTTAGTATGCCTTGTTCTTAAGGGAATTCATACATCGCCCTTTCTTCTCCTTGTACCACACTAACCAGGTTTAACTGACAAGCCTAGAATTTAGGCAAGAATCAACCCCAAGTTATCAGTCCAGAGTGGCTCTGAATCCACCTTTTGTGGAAAGCCAGGTTATCACTTGTAGCAGATAGAATAATGGCCCCCTAAAGATGTCCACATTCTAATTTCTGGAACCTGTGAACCTTGGTATATTACATGACAAGGGAAAATTAGAGTTGTACATGGAATTAAGGTTGCTAATCAACTGACCTTAAAATGAGATCATCCTGGATTATCTGGGTGGACACAATGTAATCAAAAAGGTCCTTAAAAGATGGAAGAGGAAGGCAGAAGAGTCAGTGTCAGAGTGATATAAGAAAGATTCTACCAGCTACTGCTGATTTTGAAGATGGAAGGGCCATGAGCCCCTAGAAGCTAGAAAAGACAAGAAAATGGATTCTCCCCTAGAGCCTCCAGAAGGAACACAGCCCTGCTGACACCTTGATATTAGCCCAGTGAGACCCATTTCAGACTTGTGACCTCCAGAACTATAAGATAATAAATCTGTGTTGTTTTAAGCCACTCAATTGGTGATAACTTGTTACAGCAGCAGTAGGAAACTAATACCTCACCCAACAGCTTCCTTTACACCCCCTTCCTGCTCTCCAAGATCCCGCAGATGCCTAGTGGTGATTCCGTGATCTCAACTAATTATAAATTCTTTCCATTTGTCTGCAATTGGACAATTAAAAGTATTTAAGGCAATGACATGCTTAATTACTATCTCAACTCTCTTGGCCTCACTTTTTTCTTGGCCTAACCACACTTATTGAACCCTTTCTAGGTTAGCAATGCTTCTGCTAGACAAAGACATTCAGAAGGAGAACGGGCCTTCCAGCCTTCTTCTTTCTCCCCACCATCTATTATCATAGAACTAACTGCCCTGTCCTGCCCTGCCTTTGCTGTCGTCATCTGCACATGCCTCTCAGAGCCTTTTATTGTCCTCAGTCAGTTCTTCAGATCTTAGTTCACGCTAGGAATTTGCCTTCAGGACACTCTTCCTGCATTCTGGGCCACACCTGTTTTGGTCTTGGTTACAGCTCTTATATCTCTGTTATATCTTGTTTCTAAGAATCTAAGTTCATCAAAAAGCAGTTTGCTCAATCATATTGGTTTCTTTGGATAATTCTCCTTTTCTTCTTAAATAAGATCATTCTCAGCTATTTTATGAGAATTTCAGTTTTGAAAAGTTCCTGCTCTTTTTTTCTTTTAAGTCCCTGGCTATGAGATCATAGTTCTTTTTCCTGAACTTTTTTGTAATCTCTTTGCCTAAAATTTAGAGTGCATCTCTGAGAATATACTCAGCATTTCTTTTTCTGAGAGCACAAACTCTGAGCAAGTATAGTCACTTCCTCACAAGGATTCCACATAACATAATATTATGTTAAAAAATAGGCCATGTGCAGTGGCTCACACCTGTAATCCCAGCACTTTGGGAAGCTGAGACAGGAGGATCACTCGTGAGGCCAGGAGTTTGAGACCAGCCTGGGCAACACAGCAAAACCCTATCTGTACAAAAGAATTTTTTTTTAATTAGTCAGGCATAGTTGTGTCCGCCTGTAGTCCCAGCTACCCAGGAGGCTGAGGCAAGAGGATTGCTTCTGCCTAGCAGTTTGAGGCTGCAGTGAGCTATGATCGCACCACTGCACTCCAGCCTGGGCAACAGAGCAAGACCCTGTCTCAAAAAAAAAGAAAGTCCGTCAGTCTTATCCTCTAGAGATTCATCTTGAAGCCTTTACAGATTAAATGGTATGATGTCTTAGATATGCTTTAAATAATCTAATGGAGTAAGAGAGGGATGATTGGAAGTATAGATAAAACAATGCCAGCAATTATTTATGTTGGTGCTTGAACCCTAGGAGTTCATCATATTATTCATTCTACTTTTGTATGTTTGAAGTTTTCTATAGTAAACCATTTTTAATTTATAGAGGTACCACTTCTGATGGAATGAAACCAATTTTAGCAAAAGATGCTCAAGGAGTTAAGGCTTCCATCACTACAATATTTTCCCTTTTGTACAGATTTTATAATTTTTACTAGAAAAGCAAAATATTTATTCTCCTTCTGGTCTGATGGTGTGTAATATATGCTCACAATTAGATCACTTCTACTTCTTTCTGCTTTCATGCTATCCTGTTCTCTTCACCAAACTTCTTACCTCAGAAAGGGGATTTATTTTCATGCACTATTACTATGGGAGACCATCAGAAAAATGTCCTAAATGGAACACAAGAGCTCTCCAACAGCACCATGTAATAATTCTTCTTCCCACGTTAAGCAGATAGGATTAACAGAGTAGGGCATCTTCATGCCTCTTCTAAAATATGGGCCACATATCTGGGTGAGGGAAGAAAGACCTCTCCTGTTTGGCTACAAGAAGAAATCTACCTTCAGGCAGAGAACTGGAAGCAGTACTGGGTGGTACTGTTCATTACGTTTGTTGAAAAATAAAGAAAGGGGAAGTAAAACCCTTGACAATCTCTGGATCTTGGTGTACAGAAATTTTCCTCTCACTGCAATGGAAAGAATTCAAATGTGACCTTGCCCAGAAGGGGCAGGCATCCCTTACTATAACAGATCCTCACACAAGTATGTACATCTCTGATACACTATATCAATCCCAGCTCTTCTAGCAAATACATCACTTTTGCACAAAGTATATCCTTTCACTATGATATTCTAATCAAATATCACTAACAGCTATGAAATTGCTTCCTCCTTGCAGCAAAAGGTCAAATGTTTATTAGCCTTACTTGTAATGCTTGTAGATATGAGTTCAAAAGCATCATTCCTGATCTTCTATCCTATTTTCTCCAAACGCATTACCGAGCAACTCCTCCACCTTCATTCTTCTTGCTATGTAATACCTGATAGCCTCTAAAATACCCAGATTTATACTTTTATCTGTGCATTTTCTTCTTTCCTCTAAAATTTCAGTGTAAAGCCTTATTAGACAGGTCTCTCCCAATCCCTGTGAGACTCCTGGCAAGGGATAGAGCAGGGTTATCTTTCTGGTATCTTAGAATTTACAGTCAGGTACTCTGTCCTGCGTTCTTTTTTTATTTCACATTCATAGCCTTCAATGGACAGAGAGAGGAAAATTCCATCTGCCACTCTGTTTGCTACCTTAAACTTCGCATCATCAGTGACACATCTCGGGTGTCTTCTGACTAGTGATATCAATCATCCCATATTAATCAGCAGAAGGACAGTAGTCTGTCGGCATAATTGGCATGAGCAAGCTCTTCCTCTTCATCACGATGCTCAGAAAAACTGCACATCTCCACATTAGGCTGGGTCTCCATCCAGTCAGAGGCACAGTGTTCAGGGCAGCAACCAAGCCGCTTAACTGGTATGCTCAAGCCTGCCAATACCTTGACGTTTCCAGAACACTCTACCACTGCTGTTTCCTCAGAAGGTCTAGATTTAAGCTTTCTGGAAAAGCCTCATATCTGTTGCCTAAACCCAGAGAATTCAAGTTTCTTCTTTCTCCTTTCCTCTGCTGCATCCTCGTTTGTTTTGTCTAATGCTGGTTTGGGATACTCTCTACACCTTAAAATCACTTTTTCTTCCTCGCTTCCTTGATGTATTATTTCTCCCACCCTTTCCAGGTGCTGTTATTTCTCTCAGACAGCAGATGGCCCTCAATTTTTTTTTACCCTTTCAGGCCACAGAACCATTTTGCTTACTCAGGCATCACGGGTGAGAGCCTTCAGCAAGAAGACACAGCCAGAGGCTGTCTCCCACAGCCCTGTGGGTCCCTGGCTCACATCCCTCCTGCGCTCCTTCCTGAAACTCAATCAGCACTTTAGTCCCTGCAGCTCTGACCACTCTGAGGGAGACAGCAGGCCGTTTGTACCAGGAGGCTCTCATATGAACCTCATCTGCTTCCTTCTCAAAGCCAATCGAATCCTTGTTGGTTTGCTCAGCTAGGTTCAGTTCAAGTCCTTAGAAACCAGACCTGCAAGCCTGAGAGAGTATCAGAATCACCTGAGGACTCTGTCAACCTACAGCCTCATTGCCCCACCCCCATTCTGATTCAGGAGTTTTGAGACAGTCTTCCAGGTGAGTCTGATGATCTGCCTGCTTTGGTCATGCTGCTTAGGTAATCACCTACAGAAATAACCACATATAGAACAAGCCTAAACCATTAACTCAGGGTTCCTCTCTCCTGGCTGCACACTGGCATCACTTGACAAGCTTTAGCAAAGTCCCGTGCTCAGGCCCCACCCAGACCCATGAACTCAGAAATTCTGGGGTGGAGCCAAGCATCAGCGTGTTTTTAAAGCTCCCCTAGTCTGGGTGCGGTGGCTCCGGCCTGTAATCCCAGCACTTTGGGAGGCCAGGGTGGGAGGACAGCTTGAGGCCAGGAGTTCCAGACCAGCCTAAGCAAGAGCAAGACCCCCATCTCTACAAAAAAAATTTTTTAATTAGCCAGGCGTGGTGGCACACACCTGTATTCCCAGCTACTCCAGGACTGAGTTAGGAGGATCCCTTGAGCCCTTGAATTGGAGGCTGTAGTGAGCTATGATGACACCACTACAGTCCAGCCTGGGCAACAGAGTGAGACCCTGTCTCAAAAAATAAACAAGAAAAAAAAAAAACTCTCCAGGTCCCTCAGGTGATTCTGAAGCATGGTGACAATTGAGAACCACTCTTCTCACCTCCAGTGACACAAGACCCACATCAGTTCTCCCCAGCAGCAATTTTTCTGCTTCCTCCATGCTCATTCTCCAAGCCAATTCCCATTCTCCTCCCCAGTGGTTCAGATTTATTTAGTCAGGGAGAGGGAGTAATGAGTATTTGTTTTTTTCAACTCCCTACGTGACTCCAACGTACAGCCAAGGTAAGGACCAAGTGTCCCCCAGCTCCTTCCCCAACCTGCTCTAGCCTGTCCCCTCAGCTTCTTCTGAGGGAGACAGGAAGAGAACAGAGAAAGTAAGAGACCAAGAGTGAGCCCCCAAAGAGCCTTGAGGATTCAACCGGCACACAGCTCTACCCTTTCACTGCTGGTGAAGAGTTAGTTCCAAAGTTCACACCGAGCCCACACTAGAAAGAACCCAAGGCTCTGACTCCAGCCTATTTGTTGAGGTGAATATGGGCCAGGAAAGGTGAGCTTCCTCTCCTCCAACTTAAGATGGTTCTTAGAAAAACCCTCTGAGAGAGGTAACTAACTTCCAAGTAGAAGGTTCAAGGGGCAAAAATCAGTTGGGGGCCCAGCATCTGGCTGTTCTACCTCATTAGCCACAGTACATGAGGTCAGTCATTCTGGTACTAGAAGAAGCTGCACAAGGACACACGGCCAAAGCTCTCAGGCTGGCAGATGCACATAGACCCAAAGTCCTTCACAGCCGATAGCGGCTCCAGCAGACTCAGGGCGAGCTGTCTGCTCACCCTCTGCCCAATTCCCACAGCAGCCTCAGCATCCCCAACCCTGACAGCCAAAAGCACAAAACACCCTTCTCAGCCAAGTTGAACCTAGAAACATATCTTCTGCTCATTCATCCAGCCAACACTTATTGAAGAACCTACTACAAGCAGTTCACTAGCGCCAAGTGTGACGGACACAAAATCTTTGCCTGATCCCTAAAGAACAGTCCCCTGTTCACAGGGTCCCTGAACAGCCAGGTGCTGCTGGCTGACTGGTATATGGGGCAGACTGAAGATAAAGGAGGTTTAAAAAAAAAAAAACCAACTAGGTCACAGTGTGGGCAAGTGCAGGCAAGGCAAGAACAGAAATGTCCAAGCATGCTAACAGTGGGCCAAAACACCTTGGCTCTGAGGAAAGGACAGCCAGATGGAACTGGACTTTGGGACACCTATCCCTGACTCTGCCAAGAGAAAATTCCACCTGTCCTGCAAAACAGGAAGAAAAATCTCAGCCCTCCTTTCCGATCTCTGACCGATTGCAAAATTAAAACTGTTTTTAAGTCATCCGAACACAGAATATGGTAAGTAAAATTTAGAAATTAATAAGATACATATGATTATGGATATAATTTGCAGTAGTAGATATTCCTTTTGACTGACAATTATGTGCCAGGTCACTTAAATACTTCTAAATTAATCTGACAGAGAGTAGGTTTTATTATCTTACAATTGAGAAAACTGAGGTCACTCAGCCAGTGGCCAGCTCCAAAACCTACATCCAAGGGGCAATGTGTATGGCCAAAATGTTGTACCCCCATGATATTCTGAAATTTAAAAAATAAATAAATAAATAAATAAATAAATAAATAAATAAAAAACCTACTTCCATTCCATCACATCACGTGCCTCCCTAAGTGTGCGCAAGGGCATGGGACTGGGAGTGGGATGCTCTCCCCCTAAGGTCATGGAGATGCTCTGGCTTGCAGAGAACCGGGGCAATCCACACAGAGCTCTGAGAAGCCAAAATCACCAGCTTCAGGAGGGGCCATCTGCATACTTCTCTGGTTGAGAAAAGCAACCATTTCTAGTACCCTGAACAGGACAGCAAGGTTCCTTCTAAATTCAGAATTCATTCACTCATTCGTTCATTCATTTAACAAACATATTTTGAGTACCCACTGTATCCCAGGCCCTGTGCCGGCTCTGAGATTAAGATCTAGTCCAGTCCCCAGCCTTCACAGAAAAACGGACATGGCCAATTACAAGAATCAAGTGCTATGCATGTCACTGAGAGGAAATCTGTCCAGTCTCTGGAGTGAAGGGGGTGCAGGCAGGCACCAGGACCACTGTTACCTGGATTGAGTATATGGAGGCTAGCGCTGGGGGTGGGGGAGGGGAGGCAGCATTCCTGGCAGAGAGGGCAACATCTGATTACCCTGCCAAGGAAATCAGCAATGAATGAAATCACCCACCCATACAGAAAACTTACCTAAACAATACTCAGTAAATGATTTCAAGGTCTATTGGCAGTACCAACACACTAGCTAGTGCTGTAGTTTAACAGGTCAAAAGAAAAACTATGCCAGCCAAGGGATGGTAAGCCACTGACAGGAGCAGAAATTCTGCGCTTGCTACCTTGAAACTGTCACAATTTAAATAGAAAAAGATGAAAATATAGTACCAATATAGATTACACCTCTGTGAGGTAGGGACTCCATTCTATAGCAGATGAAACTGAGGGTAATAAACTTCACCTAGGATTGAACCCAGTCCTGCCTGATTCCATGCTCTTAACCATGGAATGCACTACTGCATCCCAAAGGGGATGAGGGTATCCCCTGTACTGTTCAAGGAAAAGAAGTCTGACTCAGGGCACCCAACCCTTCCAACCACAGAGTAGGTCTTATTGTAGGGTAGGGTTATTTCATCCAACTCTTCCAGAAACATACCCCCAACCAACCTAAGGCAGGCTTAAGTCTTTCCCATAAAATCCTTCCTCAACCTTGGTCCCTCCCTCTAACCACCACCCTCCTTTGCTCAAAGCGTCAATCTTCTAGGAAGCACATCTACATTCCCTCCCCTTCCCTGTCTCTACAACACAGTCAGAGACTCTACAACCCCCTCCTCCTCTACTCTGCCAAAGTTTCCCTTGACCTCTTATTGCCAATTCCAAATAACATTTCATTCCTTATCATAACAATTCTTCCAGAAAGGATACTTTTGAGTGTAAACCCACCACCCCTGGGCATGCTGCCCTTCCTCTATATCCCCACCACCCCACACTCACCACACTGCATTAGAATGGTTTACACATCTGTCTCTCCCATGCATGTGAGCTGTGTGAGGACAGAGGCTGGATAAGAGTCATCCTTGGACCCCTGGGCCTAGCCCAGAACTAGGCACATAGTAGATACTGAATACATTTTACTGGGTAACTAAATGATATCTCTGAAATCTGATTCCACCCTCACTGCCCTAAAATTTCATTGCCTTAGGAGAAAGCCCACATGGAAAGTCACCAGTGACCTCCATGTTGGTAAATACTCAATCCTTATCTAGCTTGACCTTTCAGCAGATTGGACACTGTTGGCCATTCATTCCTTCTCAAATAGTTCTCTTCTGCCCACCACATCCCAGTTCTCCTCCTCTCTCTAGATGCTCCTCCTCCATCTTTCTGCAAAATACCTATCCTTCAAATGTTGGTACTCCTCAGAATGCTGTTCTAAGCCCCTTTGTCCTCCCCTCCTGTCCCAAGGTCATCTCATCTGTTCCCACAGTTTCAATAACCGTTTATATCACGATGATTCCCAAAAGTATATTACCAGCCCCACTGGCATGACTCCAGATACATATGAATATCCAACCACCTACTGGACATCACCAGGCACATCAAATTCAACATATCCAAAACTGACTCCATCAATTTCTCTCAAACCCACTGCTCCTCCAGTGTTCACCATGTCAGTAATTGGCATCATCATCCACCCATCTACCCAAGCCAGAAACCTGGGCATCTTATTATCATCAATGACCTCCACCCATATCTAATCAGTGTCCAAGATTTAACCAGCTTCCTGTCATCCCCAAAACATGACTCTAGCCCAAGCCACCATCATCTCTCATGAGGATCATGGCAACAGCTTCCTAACTGGTCTCCCTGCTTTCAGCCCTACATAGTAAAGCCAGAGTAATTTTCTAAAAACCACAAATTCTAAAATCTAAATCACAAATGTCACTCTCCTGCCTTAAAAGTCTTGAGAGGTTTTTCATTGTCTTAATAGAGAGCCCACCAAACTCATTAACACAGTTTGTGTAATAGATTGTAGTACCCAAAGATGTCTCAACAATGTCTCCCATCCCACATGCCTTTCTTACAATGTGACTTTGACACTCCACCCATCAAGAGGCAGGGTCTATGCCCCTCCTCTTGAAAGTGGTGGTCTTCTATGAATGCTTCTGTCTGTAGAGTATGGCAGAATTGACACCATGTAACTTCAGAGGCTAGGTCATAAAAGGAAATGCAGCTTCCACTTTGGTTGCTGAGACACTCATTCTGGAAACCTTCAGCTGCCAAGTAAGCAGTCTGACTGCCCCAAGGCTGCCATATTGTAAAAAAGCTCAACATGGTCCGTATGGAAAGACCACACGGAAAGGCCCTGACACAACTTGAAAAGAAAAAGAAGTCCAGACGGTCCCCATCTTCCTCAGCGCCCCCTGTTCCAGCTCCTCCCACCATCCCGCTGCAACATGTGAGACCCTGAGCTAGAACCGCCCCACTAAGCCCTTCCCAAATTCCTGAGCTACAGAAATCACGAAAGAATAAAATGACTATTGTTTTGAGTCACTAAGTTTTAAGTGACTTGTCACACAGCAACAATGACTAGCACAACTTATAAAGCCCTGAACAACCTATTTCCTGAACAACCTATATTTCCCCATTTACCTCTGCAGGCCAACTCTCAACATTTCCTACCTTAAACTTAACACTGCAGCTTGCCCTGAACTCCTTTCAGTGCCTCAAAGCTTTCATGCATCCTGTTTTTGCTACCTGAAACACTCCTCTTCTACCGTTAATACCTTCATCATTTGGTGTCAGCTTAAACTTCTAAAGCAAGGGATTCTAAACCCCTGGGCTAGGACAGGTCTCCTCCTGAGGCTCCATGTGCCCTGAAAATCACAGCACTCATCACAATCCATTGTAATCCTGTGGGTTTACTATCCTTATCCCCAGTATGCACCCACACACGTACTCACACACACATGCACTCATACACACGCACTCACGCACACGTGTACGCACTCATGCACACATGCACACACTTTGTGAACACACACACAACTCCATGAAGACAAAGACCAGTGCTGGGAATGCAGCAAGTGCTTCATGAACATTTGCTGAATGCTCAATCTCCAGCCCTATCTCTTTGCTAAGCTCCAAATGGGAACATCCACCTACCATCCAACAAATAAATTCCAAATTCAACATGACCCCCTCCACCCCTTCCCTGTAAATAATGCCACTATCTATCAGTTGCCCAAACTAGAAACCTCATCTCTTCATTCAAAGAATATTATCAAGCTTCTCTCTGTTTCTTTGCTGAGGATACAGTGGCTTATAAAACAGGCACAGCCCTTGCTGGCACAGAACTTACAGGCTGACACCTCACATCCCTATAGGTCTCACTGGCTGTACTGATTATACCTTCTAAATTACTCTCAGATCTATCCTTTCCTGTCCACCCCAATTGCCACTGCGCTAGTTCAGGCTTTTGTCATTTCCTGCCTGGATTGTTACAAGAGCTTCCTCGTGCTGTCTCTGCCTCCACCCTTGCCCCCTACATTCCATACCAGCTACATAACTCTCCTGTTTAAAATCCTTCAATGGCTCCTCATCTGCTTTAGGACAAAATCTAACTCCCTAGGAAGGTATGGCTGTGCTTTAGCCCCTTGCCTCCCTTTGCACCCCATATCCCACAATCCCCCAAGCACATCCATACCCGTACATCTTTTCATCTTATGCCTTTACATTGCCTTTCCCTGTGCCTAGAACGTCCTGCCCCCTTCTCCATTCAATAGGTATATTTACTGAGCACCTGGCAGATGCCAGGCACTGTTCTATGTGTGGAGATTCAGCAGTGAATACAACCCTTACTCTCATGATGTTTTCATTCTAGAGCAAAAGACAGACAAGAAGTAATAACTAATGTCAGCTGGTGAAAAGAGCTATAAAGAAAATTAATCAAAAAAAAAAAAGAAAATCAAAACAGGATGGGAGTTTGAGAGTAACCATTTTAGATAGGATGGGACTCTGGTACTCTGGTAAGGTAATATTTGTACAAAGAGGTGAATGGAGTGAGGGAACAAGCTCTGCTGGCATCTGGGAAAGAGCCTTCCTGGAAGAAGGAACAGTACAAAATCCCTGGGGCAGGAACATGCCAGGCACATGCGGGAAAGGCAAGAAGGCCAGCGTAGCTGGAGCAAAGAGAGCGAGGGCAGGAGGTCCGAGATGATCAGAGAGGTCAAGTGGAGTGGGGCCTTATAGGCCAGGGTAGAGATTTGGGTGCTTCACCCCAGCTCAACTCCCTTCATCCTTCAGTGTTGATGCAGACATGATCCCCTGAGTGAGCCGCACCCCACGCCTCCTAGCACTTACCATCTACACTGTGTCTAGTTGACTACGCTTGCCTGGCTCCTCCGCCACACTGCGAGTTCCCTGCAGGCAGGGCTCTACCTTTCAGCTCCGTGTTTTATAGAGCCCACCACATTCTTGTCTCAAATAGTCAAAACTTTCTTCTTTTGTTCTGATTCCATGTCCTGCAAGCAACTTCCTGATTACTAGATTGGTTTCCCAGTAACTATGATACCAAGAAGGGGATGCCTTGATAGTGAACACATGCATTCTGGTCATTAGAAATCACACACGTATGCTCACCATTGTACCTTAATAAACGGGCATTATCATTCAGACATCAGCCTCTTTTATAGGTAAGTGTGACTCAACTGCTGGGAAAATGGCTCAACTCTGGGTCATGATGACCCACATGAGCAGCTCAGCAGAAGCCCCAGATGTCCCCTCTGCCTCGCACTCAGCCCACCTTCCCTATTTCAGATGGCAGCCCCATCACCCCCACCTGTCCAAGCGCAAACCCCTAGCTTTACCTCTGAGAGCTCCTACATCCCCCACATCCAAAAGTCCTAGAACTTCTACCTTGTAACTATTCTTTATCCATCCCCTCATCTCTGTTCCCAAGGCCACTCTACAGTGCAGATCTTTACCACCCTTCACATGGACTCAGGTTTCAGCTCCCTAAACCAGTCTCCCCACCTCCCACCCCTCCACCTTCTATCTCCTGCTCTTTCCAAAAACACTCTCCACATGGTCACCAGAGTTCTCCTTCTAACCAAATCTGATCATTTCACTAGCTCCCATGCCCCTGCTTAAAATCAATAGCTTCCCCCTACCTTGAAGATAAAGTCCAACCTGTTTTGCTCCTCAGTTGAGACACCCACCTGTTTAGGCACCCACCTCACCTTGGGCTGCCTCCTGGCCCCTCTCCCACCCCACATTCCAGCCATACCAATGACCTGGAATTCTCTGAACATTCTGGGTCCTTTTGCACTCCACACCTTTGCACACGCAATTTCCTCTGTGAGAAAGATCCTAGGAGATCTGTATCCTTCCAAAATTCAGCTCAGACAATATGTTCTCTGTGAAGTCTTCCTAAACTCTCCTCCCTACAAAAATAAAGTTGTCCCATTCGCCCTGTGGTGCCTCTTTTGCTGCACTAATTACATTGCATGCCAATTACTTGTTAACATGTCTGTCTCCCCCGTGGACTATGAGTTCTTGGACAGCAAGGGCCACACATTATTCTTCTTTGTTTCCCAGCACTAAATAAAGCATCTAATACATAGCGTGCTCTAAATAAATGTTCTGTAAGGGATGAGTGAAAGCTCTATATTAAAGCCCTTCTCTTGCTAAATCTGAAGATGTAGCCCAAGTCCTCACTTAGGCTAGCCAGAGTGCCCTCCTATGTCTCAGCAACTGGCTTGTGTTAGGTGCTCATTAAACAGTGGCTAAAGGAATAAACCCATGAATCGTATGTCACTAAACTCTTACAATCTTGGTTGTCCTTCTGAACCTTCTTCAGATCTCTGTGTCCCTCTGAAGTTATTAAAGATAGAACAAAGTCCAGATATTACCTGTGCAGTAATATTTATCTAACCACAACTGCTCAGCAGAAAGCCAAGAAGCAGCCAAGAGAAACAGTAACTACTTTAAACATAATAATAACCAATACCTTATACTTGAGTAGTGATTTATGGTGTTCACTGAATCTCATTCCATTCCCACAGCAGCCTGGAAGGAAACAGTCACTGCACCCTGCCTAAAGTCACACAGCTATTGAGCCTGACCTCAACCATAGGTCAGTTGCACTTTTCACTCTACCAGAGTTATCTCAAATGTATGCCATACACCCATGCATAAAACTCCGTGCCTTTTAGTCACTGGGGAGCTCTGCAGACTAATCATAACTGTGGCTACTTTTCACGTATTCTCACAAGGGTGTACATGCACATGAATATGTACATGGGTGTACAAGGGTTTGAGCACATATGTCTCTATTCCCAAATTAGAAGCAGAAAATTTTAAAGGGGTGACTGGTAGAGGAAGGCACAGTGCCAGAATCAAGGAACAACAGCTGTCAGAGATGACACAGATAGATTCCATAAAAGAATAAAACCTGAAGAACTGAAGTCAGATCAGCAGACTGATGCCACTGAGGAAGCAAACATTCTTCCCTACCCCAGTGGCCTGGGAAGACCTTATATATAAGAATTGAGATGTGCGATGGTGACCCTAAGTCACCAAAAGAAATGTCAAGTTATGAAAGCAAGCAAACACGTCATTGGTTTTAAAGAGATTTCAGTAAAGATGATAAATTGATAGAACCTGGTGCTTAAATGAATGCAGCCATCTTGGAAATATTACTTAGATGGAACGATCTTTCTCTACACAAGATATGTAACTGTGTACCCACATTTTAGGGGGGCCCAAGACCAACAGATCCTAAAATTAGTTTCACCAGTAAACAACTTATCATATCATCTGCAAGTGATACAAGAGAAATTACAGAACACATCGAAGACCTCAGGGGAAACCCCTTTCTTGCAACACAAGGCAGTGCCTTTCACCCCTCCCTAACTGTTGCCATGCATGACAAACATCCTATATGCAGAGTCTGAGCCAGACACATGGACACACAAAACACAAGAGAACCGCACAGAAGACAGCCAGTTCTCCGCACAAGAGTAAAACAGGGAGGCTGGAAAGGAAGCTGAGGGCTAAATGTGGCAATGGAGAAACTAAAAGAGAAAAGGACACCAGCTGATTGGAGAGGGGTGATCCAGTGAGCAACTGCCCCTGGTGAAAAATTCCTGAACTCCAATCAGCCCCTTAAACTGACAGATTGTCTAAGCTTCTTCAAGTGGGATAGAAGGTGTCTCCAAGGTCCTAGGGTCTCCCAGGTTGGAAGGGCATTTTCCAAGAACAGAGGCACCTGAGGGATGGGTCTATAGAGGATCATCCTCTCAGCACCTGCAATGTGGCTTTGCTGAATGTACAGATTTAAATAATATTTTATTTATGAGACAGATAAAAAAGTCAAGGTGGATTAAAATAACAGCTTTAAGAATTTAGCCCACAGAAATACTCATGCAAGTGCAAAAAGATATTCACTAGAGCATTATCTGTAAGTCTGAAAAATTGGAACCAATGTACATGGCCATTTACAGAAGACTAGTTAGTTAAATAAACTACAATACATCCTTAAAATCAACATGGACTCACATGAAGCATTAAAAAAAAAAGTAGATGTGTTAGTAGAACAGAAAGTCACTGAAATGCTGGAAGAAAAAGCACACCATAGAATTATATGTAGAATAGTATGATATCATTTTTCTAAAAGAACAAAATTACATCTCTTGAAGGAACAAGAAAAAAAATCAAGAAGAGCACACAAACTGCTAATGGTAGAAGTTGGGGGAAAGGTGAGTTGCTTTCTTCTTTTTTGTTACACTGGTACTGTTTGAATTTTCATACAAAACATACATTAATTTAAATAAATAAATATATGTGTGTGTACGTATGTGTATATGTGTATATATATACATATACATATACACATACACTTATACACACACACACATATACGTTGTCAGAGGCATTCTTTCCCACCTCCTGCTTACTCCCCGACTGGACTCCCATCCCAGCTCTGCCACCCCTCCACCCCACCATCTCCTGCCCCAGCCCCAGCCCCACTTACAGATGCAGGCAGCAGCCAGCAGGCGACTGGCAGCATAGGGGGCGAAGCAGCTCGGGAAGAAAGGCTGCACCATGTAGTTGGCAAAGGTGATGGCAATGACGGCCTGGCTGGTGGGCTCGATGATGAGCAGGGAGGTCCAGAGTCTGATGAAGGCAAGGAATTCCCCGAAGGCCTCCAGGATGTAGGCATAGCTGGCCCCAGATTTCTTAATGGTGGTGCCCAGTTCCGCATAACAGAGGGCCCCAAAGACAGAGAAGAGGCCCCCGACAGCCCAGATGACCAGGGAGAGGCCAAAGGAGGCACTGTACATGAGCACGCCCTTGGGGGAGACAAAGATGCCCGAGCCAATCATGTTCCCCACAATCAGGCACACACCATTAAGCAGCGAGATCTCCTTCTTCAGCTTTACCTGCTCCGACCCTGGGCTGGCCTCCTCACCCAAAGGGGAGGCATCCGCCTCGTGCTGGGAGGCCACTTCATACTTAATGCTGTCAACCATGGTGGGGAAGGAGAAGAAAACCTTCACCAGCTTCCTGGCATTGCCCTCTAAGGAAGAAAGATGATATATTTTGGATGGTTGGCAATTACATAGAACCTCTACCCACCAGCCACAGGGGCCAATATGGACGATCCACCCACCACTTCGGAGACCTCTCTTTTGCTGAAATTGAAGGCACTCTCCCCAGAGAGAAAGCATCTGTCTCTCATCATTAGAATGATGCTGCCCACCTGATTTACCAAATAGAAAACTAAACTGGTTCTATCTAAGCCTGCTATGATACATGCATGGGGGCAGATTGGCAGCTTCCAGGTATAACCATAGTGGTTTAAGCCTGAGTTTTCAGCCTTACCCCAAAACAGTCTGTCTTCCCTCCAATTTCAATTTCAGCTGTCACCTGTGCTGAGATGCAACATTAGGAACCAACCTCGCCATCAGCTAATCTGTAAGATCTCCTCATGATGCTGCTCTTTTCCCCACGGACTCGACTCTGGCAAACATACAGGATTCAGAGATCTGCTGGAAACCCACAACTATCCCCCTATTCAGGGAGTATCCCTTAACCCTCTGCTGGAGTCTTCAGCCCTGGCAAAGCCAAAGCAGCCCCATCCCACCCTGAAAGAAGGCAGGCTAGTCTCTTTTCTGCTGCCTTTCCTTTCCCAGATATCTTTCCCAATCTCTGGTATTCCAGGCCTCCTGCCCTCAAATCCTTCACATCAGCATAGCTGCAGCCCCAAAAAAGTATGAATGAGAGAAGGGTCATCCAAATGTATGGTGGAACCTAGAGGTGTTTGGAGGCAGCTGATGACTGCCGCCCACCCCAGAGTTGCTGCTGGAGAGACACCACCCAAAGCCAAGGCAAGGAAACAGCTGAAGCCAGCAGTGAACGCTGGGAAACAGAGCAGGAGACAGCTGAGAAGAAAACAGGAGCGGCTCGTCAAGCAAGTGGAGACATACTAGGACAAGAGGCACTTGGAGAGAAAGTCACTGGACACTGCAGAGCAGCAAAGAGGGTAGCAAGGTGAGCGGGATGAGGGGACAGGATGGGACGCACACTCACTTCCTGGTCCTGGATATAAGCTGCTTCCCACAGCAGGGGCCAGCAGCAGTCAGGGAGAGACGTGCCTTCTTAGATCCCTGCTCCAATGTTCCTCCTTTTCAGCCTGCAGTAAAGGGAAGGCCAGACAAAATGCCTAAGGATTTAAGTCAAGAAGGGTGGAGGGAATGTGGCAGCGGGCAAAGGAAGGGGTGAGGGAGGGGGAAAGGAGTGTTAAGCAACCGTCTGGGTCCAAGGTTCACTGGCCCTTCACATCTGCAAAAGGGGCAGCTAGCTCTTGGCTCAGCACTTTCTGTGATAAGAAGGCGCTCTCAGGAATCTCCTTTGTCAGCTCTGCTCTGAGACTGGGGGCCCAGAAGAAAGGACAGTCAGCTGGGTGCAGTTTCTGCAGCCCTTGGGGAAATGTCCCAAAGCAAGTTAGCTGAGGATTGGGCGGTGGCCTAGAAGGAATGCACACCACTCTCTCTCTGTGTCCTGTGCCCCACCCTAGCCTCTCTCCTCTCTCACTCCAAGCAATTTAAAAAGGCAGGAAGGTTGCACAGTGTGACACAAAGACTTGTTCACATGCTAAGATTAGAGGAAGTGTTAAGAGCAGTCTCTGTACCCCGTGATTAGGCGTCCTAAGAGGAGAACTCTGCACACTTCCCCACACAGAGAGACGGGTGGCTGCCCCTAAACTTGGGCCACTACCCCAAAGTCTGAGGCTAAAGCTACTTCAAAGGAAACAAGGTTAAGAGATCAAACCTCTAACTGCATCCCCACCCAACCCACCTGCCCTTTTATCCTTAAGAAAATGTACCAAGATCTTTGGGATAAGCATAAATTCCTATAAACACCTTCCTCAAATACAAGTTTACTCCACTTTTCTAAAAAAATGAGGAAATAAGATTTCACTGAGCTATCCTGGACAGACAGGCCCAGAACAGCCAGAAGAAGCTGGGCACTTTTTGGAAATCACATAGTTTATTCTATCTCTATAGTCTACTTTAAACCTGCTATTCTGGGTCTCTTCTACGAACAGAGATATACCCTATACCTTCTGAAACCCAACTGTCTGTCCCTTCTCACACCCTTCCTAACCCTCTTTGGTTATTCTATAACCAGAGAATAGAGATCTAAAAATCCCTGGAAGACTATCTCTACCCTACATCCTCCCATTCTAGCCCCTTAAACTTTTAATTTAAACCAGGAGGGGGATCCCAAGACAGCCTCACAAAAATCTGAAATCCATCCAGAGGAGACTGTCCTTTTGTGGCAGGACCCCCCTAAAATGCTCCTGCAATAATAATAGCTAGCATGTATTGAGCATGTACCCAGGCCAGACACACTGCTAAGCACCTAAGCGCCTTATCTCATCAAACCCTCCCTGCATCCCCTTAAAACAAGTACTAAGTCACTAGCCAGGGTGCCAAAGCAGAGAAGGTGGGTTGGCTAGACTCCAGAGCTCACACACTCTTAGCACAGAACTAAACTATCTCCCCAGTTACCCACTGCTCTGACCTGCCCCTGTCTCTAGGAGGCCTTCCTTTTAGACAGGAAAGCGCTGCAGGTGGCTTCCTAATGAATTACCTGGGGCAGGATGTGATTAGATTAAAAAGAAAGCCTCTGCCAGCCTTCAGCCTGAGCCTAGGCTAACAGCTCCAACAAAGCTTGTTCATCTTTCCTGGCTACTCCTCCACTTTCTCATTCTGTGTGGGGACAAGAGGCGATTACAAGTCCTCTTGGCAATGCTGCTATTGCTAGGGTGCCCACTTCTAAAGCAAACAAAAACACATGCAAACACATCTTGGAGCCTGCCCTTTTAAGACCAAATTCACTGGCACCATAGGGTGGGCATGTGTCCTAATGTGATATAAAAGAAAGAAACGAAGGCTCAAGGGGAGGGAAGACCGTGAGGGTACATGGGGAGAGAAGCCTGCAAGGCTTCTCTTCCTGACTGGTGGTATCTGAAAGTGAAGTCCTCTTCACCAAATCTTGAGAAAAATCTGCCAGGGATGAACCCCGCACTCCAGCACACAGCATGCCCTAGTGGTCGCACCAGGAAGTGCTACGAGTGGAATCTCCTTTCTAACCTACTTCAGTTGGCCCACACCAACTGAGCAAAAGAGGCTGCCGTTCACCGAGAAGGTGAAGCCCCTCTTTTCTCAACCACCGCCTAGCACCGTGGGCAGGAAGGCACCATCTTTGGCAGCTCACGTTCCTCCCTAAGACGCTAGGTCTCGGGATAATGCTCCCACCTTTCAGGCAGCCTGGGACCAGCAGCACCCCTAGGCTCTCCTGAAGGGGCTCTCCCACCCCAGGCTTTACAGGAGAAACCGCATGACAAAACAGCCCTTCCCCTGTCTGAGGCGCACTCATCTCTGAGGACTTCGTGGAGATTACAGGACAACACACTCATCCCACAGCCTGTGGAATAAGTTTCAGATTCAGAAGTAGGCATCAGGGTCCCCAGTAGCAGTGCCTGACAGAGCAGCCAGTGGAGCCCCTTGCCCTGACCCCACCCTCAAATGGCAACACCCAAACACACTTCCTCCGAGAACTAGCACACACTTCAGGGTCTTGACTCCTTAGCCAAGCTCGGTGAGCTACATGAGAACACACTTTCTCCCCCAGAGACCCCATGTCCTGCCTTCCTGGCTCCAACTCCGCTGCCTCCCCTAACAACAGAAACAGAAAACAGATAAACTCTGGTATGGTTTGATTTCCCCATCACTCCACGCTCGAAGCTCAGCTCCTCCCTCCCCAGTTCTCCATTTGTTTTTCTATATTCCACTGTGTCTAAGACAGTCCCTTTAAAAAAAAAAAAAGTGAAACAAGAAAGAAATCATTTACTCCTGTGGCCAGGGCTTCTATTAACGAAGGGATGAAGTCTCTGGGCAGAGAGTTCTGCCCAGGGAGGGCTGGGACTGGGACCAGGAAACACGCGGCTCTTGGGTCTCCGTTCAGCCGATTTTCAGGACTTGCTCCATCCTCCTCCTGCACTTCCCGTTGCGCGCCCGTTGTCCCTCTTCTCCCACCTCTTACCTGTCCCTTGACCTTTGGGCAGGTGCTGGGAGGAGGGGTAACCAGCATGCAGTGAGGGGTGGGAGAGGAAGGTGCTAGTTAGGAGAACCAAGGGTATGGCTCCTGCTGCAGCAGCTGTTGACTCTGAGGAGCAGAAAAGAGAGAGGGTGACGGGACTGAAATGCAAAACAGGAAAACACATGTGTAACTCTGGCCGGCAGTGGGGAGGGGCCAGGGGACGGGCTGGAGCTGGGACTGCCTGGTCAGACCCAGAGGACCCCGACACCTGACAGCCTCCAGGCACCTTCTCCACTCTTGAGTCTTTCTCCTCCCTACCTCAGCCCCCGTTCTTCCTTGTTGCCCTACATTTACTGAGCACTAAATCTTTCCCCATGATTTACAGTGCCCTCTGAAGCCCACTACGACTCCCATCTCCCACTCACGCACTATCCTTAGTCCTTCAGAGGGCATATAATCCCATGGTTAGGACAACAAAACTCTGCAGTCCCACCTCAAGAGTTTCAGTGCCATTTCAGTCCCTAAAGCAAGCCAAGGAAGGCCACCTGTGGGGCTACAGCCAAGTGCACACTCAAACACCAAGCAAGCCCACTCACAGCACAGATCCCCAATTAGTTCAGGTGATGTTGATGTGTCACCAGGTAAGAACCAACTGGGCCCTGGCACCCAGAGCAGGCTAAGGAGTTGGCACCCTTTCAAACCATTGTTATTTAAATATCTGTTGAATGTTGACTTACCAGACGCAGGGAAAATACTGATTTTCCTGGAATAAAAACTTGTAAGCCTCTTTATATTCCAAGTTAGAGATTATTACATAAATTCATCACATGCAATTTTCTGAAGCAGACAACTTCTTGGTAGGCATATTAAACCACTTATAATGTAGACAATAGCATAAATCTCTCTCCTCAGGGAGCACCACTTCACAGTGCTCCATGCATTTTCAGAATTCTAGCTGTGACTGATGCCTTTAGGCAACTGTCAGCTGGCTGGACTCTGGGCTACACCCTGCAACTTGCACCTGTGTGTTGCAAAATTACTCCAGAGACAGGTGGTCCAGGTAAGGAGTTGTCAAGTATCAGGAGCCAATTTACATTTCCCCAAGACATAGAAATCAGAGTTCGCTGGCACCAAATATCTGAATTATTCCAAGGATAATTTAGTGCCCTTTAGACCCAGGCTTACTACCCAGCTGACCTGCCCCTTAATTGCACTCTGGGGTCAGGTCCAAGTTGTGAGGAAAGTCCTAGGAAAAGAGACAGAAAGCTGTCCCTGTCGACACTGACCCCATCTCACTCTCCCACTCCACTCCAGCCACACTGGACTCTTTGCTGTAGCCACACAAGTATGCTCCCACCTCAAAGCTTTCGCAATTCCTGTTCTCCCTGCCTGGAACATTCTTCCCGGTGATATTGTTCATTCCTGGTGTTGTCTGTCTGTTGTCACTTCCCCCACTAGAATGTAAGCATCACAAGAGCTTTGTTCACCAACGCATCACACAGTGCAAGGCTCATACAGGCAGTCAATAAATATTTGTTGGATGAATAAATGAATCAATGAACAATGTTGATTCTCCTTGACTGACTTCCAGGCTGGCTGGGCTGCCAGCAGGTCCTTGAATCTGCTCCCCAGGTCCCCCTGTGTCGCTGCTGCCCTGGCTCCTAAGCAAGGAGTATTTGGAAGGGTACTTATTCTTTTCCATAGTAATGGGTTGAAGGGAAGAAAAGTATGTTTTTCACGGTTTTACTGGGAAGCCTAAAATGGTTTGAAATGGACTTTTTGTTTCATTTATGGGAAAAGCAAGACAAAACAAAAAGCCCCTAATCTCCGGGAGGTTCTTGCCTGTTCTGTCCCACACCCAGGCTCAGGTGACCGGTCTGGGTGCGGCGTGGAGGTGGTGAGAAGCTAAGTGCTACACCACAGCCCCCAACGGGTGAAAGGACAGAGAAGGCAGAGGGAGGAGGGCGCTCAAGTTCACGCAAATGCAGGCGGGTTCAAGAAGAGCGGAACCGCAAACCCCTAAGCGTGAACTCTTCTCCCACCCCCGCACCCTGTGCCGCGCGCCCCTTCCCCACGATCCCCGCAGGCCTATCCCTTGCACCTTCCCATCCCCCCTCCGCCCCCGCCCAGCCAGCTCGCTGCGCTCACCTTTGCCCCTTTCCCACATTCCCACCCACCCACTCTCGCTTTCTCCAGGCCCCGCCCCCGTTTCCCTTTATTTTCTTTCCCTTGGGCCCCGGTTCCGGGTTCCGTGTCCCCGGCCCCATGAGCTCGCCTTCCTCCCAGAGCCCCGACCACCCACTGTCCGCCCTCAGTACCCCTTTGAAGAGCTGGGTCGCCCCTGACGTGCAGGTCTGGCTGCTGGGGTCAACCCGGGCTCTGCCTTGGGGACCAGGACCTCACCCCACTGGGCGTCCCTTCCGTTCCCTCCACCTGCCCAAGCAGCCCCCGCCCTTCCCCGACTCTAGGAAGCGCTAGAAGAGGGGGCTGTGGTGGCTGTAGGCGAAGGGAGCAAAGGTCCGAGAACCGAGAGGCCTAGAAACCCGCTCCCCTGCCCTCTCCTCGCTCCGGCACAGCTTCACTGCCCGGGGGAAGTGAAAACAACCTCGGATACCCTTAGAGACTAGTCCTTCGTCCCAGGAACGCTCAGCTTCCTCTTCCCTCCCTCCCAATCCAGCTCGAGCAGACGGCCAGACGAGGGTCTGGGCGAGAGCCCCAAACCCTGGCAACCCGCCTCCACCCCGGAAGCGCTCGGCTGGAACTCCGTAGGGCCCCTAGCTAGACTGGGAAGCCCCTTGGCGGGGCGGGGAGGGGGCGATTGGGGGCTAGGGGAGGGGCCACGCCTCCTTGGAGCCGGGGGAGGGGTCTCCCGGAAGGCCGTCTCTTGCACGCCAAGTTCCCAACTCCCCGCCCCCCTGGTGGAGCTGTTGCGTCAGCTTCGAAATTCCAAATTAAAGAAAGTGGTCTCCTCCAGGCCTGGAAGATGTCGGGCAATGGGGCCACCGCCAGGAGGCAGCACTTAATCAAGAATGTCCGGGCCAAGGGTGTCCGGGAGGTTGGGAGTCTCCAGAGCACCTTTCATCCGAAGATCTTAGCGGCTGCGCAGAACCTGACAAAAGAGGGGGTTGCTGAACTAATTCACGAAAAGGGATCTGGAAGTGTTTCACCACGTTTTAAGGCTAAAAGATGGCTTGTAAATAGTACAACTACCTTTTGTATACCTTTTGGACGATCCAGCTTTGGCATTTTTGAAAGCCAATGTTGTGGCTCTCTGCCTTCAAGGCCAGTCTGGTGGAAAGGCACAGAGAGCTTAAGGGACTTCCCAGCTGCCGGGCAAGAAGGAAGAGTGTAGCCCCAGGTCATAACTTGCCCATCTTGAAGCTAGGTTATTTAACACAGAATTTAGCCAGTACTGATTTAGCAGAGATTTGACAGGTCTGGGAAAAGAAGAGAACATATTACAATAAATCATGTAACTAGTAAAGAAATAATATGCAAAGTAGTGTATTGTGTGGGTGATTCTAGGCTTTAGTTCTCACATTTCTTGAGTTGACAGCGATTTGATCTTTGTGCTGTCCTAAAGAGGAAGAGAACGAAAGAATCCCCAAACAGTTCCCGCTCCTCTCAACCTCTTCACCTTAGAATTTTGTCACACGCATGCAAAAAGGGGAAGAGATTGCAAAACGAAGTGGAATTGACTACCCAGAGTCAGCTTCACTTGTTTCTTCTCCAACGTCATTATCAATCACAGCCATTAAAAGTCTCCTAATTTTCCAGAGCAATGCACTTGTACAAAAGTAACTGTATAAATACAGACCCACAGAACAGAAGGATGTTAGACAAAAACATGAGTGGATAACAAAATGTTAAAGCTAAATAAAATACAGGGCATGATGCTCGTGAAAAGCAAAGGAGTTTAAGAGAAGAAAGACATGAAGCTCAGATGCCTGATGCTTCACATTGCTCTTAACTCCAGTCTTTGCCAGATGAAGTCCAGAGGTTAAAAGACATTCAGTTTAGGGTGACAAAGCTGGTTTCCTGTGGCTTCTGAGGCTGATGAAGTCATTGAGGAGTGCTGTCCAGGTGCCAGACCCCCTCCCTCCAACAGTATTCCATGAGGTCTCTGAGAATGCTGATGTTGTTAGTTGTCAGTGCTCTGCGTTTTCTCTTGCTCTCTCAAAATCCTAACCCATATTTCCTGCTATTTACAACCCATAGATTGTCCCCCTGCCACATCACACTAACCACCACGTCAAAGGCTGAACTTGTCTTCCTTCCAAAGACCCTTCTCCTCCCAGATTTCCCAGTTCCAGTCAAACTTCCCGTCCTCCAACTCTGGCTTCTTGATTCCCACAGCTATTAAATAATTGCCCATGTCCACTTTTGCATGCTGTGTTCATATTATACACATTATTTATCCACCTAAATGCACATGCCTTTTTCTATGACTTTGCAAAGGGATGGTGTCCCCCTTGTGTATGAGCTACTAAAAGATAGGAGTGTTGCTGGTTCAATTCCTTTATCTATTAATAGTATAGGTGGTAGTGCTAGCCTGTCATCTTTTCTGTCAATCATGAACGTTGACAGTTAGGTTATTCTTTGAGCCTTCGGCTTCTACTACTTGATTCCCCAACTGTAAACTATGGGATTCCAGTGCTATCTACCTTGGCTGTCTAGATGGAAGATGTCAGGCAATGGACCATCTTTGGAACCAGCCAAAGGCTCAGAGAGCCTAGGAAGTCACTCAATCTTTATTCTGCCATTAATTGTAAAACGATAAATCCAGGCTGGGCATAGTGGCTCATGCCTGTAATCCCAGCCTTTGGGAGGCTGAGGTGGGAGGATTGCTTGAGGCCAGGAGTTCCAGAGCAGCCTGGGCAACATAGCCAGAAACCATCTGTACCCCCTACCCCTACCCAAAAATAAATATATAAATCCACAGCCAAATTTTGGCTCAATTTCCTGATCCCTGAAAGCTACAAGCAATCTGTATAATGATTGCTTCCTGAACTGTCTTATCTACTTTAGAGGTTTATTATGAAAATCATATGAAATCATTTATGTGGAAGTGTTTTGAAAAGTAAAAATGAAGTGTATGAATGTAGGATAGTAGTGGTACTCTATGTCTTATTTCCCTTGCTTATTTTTTTAGTCTATCTGTTGGCTTCTAGCCAAGTTTCTTTTGTTCCTATCCCCTCTTCTTGTTTAGCCATAGCCTATACCATTCTTATTGTTATCAAAATAGCTGCTTTTACTTCTTAAACCAGGACCCACCCTTCCCCTCTTTCAAAGCACAACTCAGAGCCACCTCCTGTGGAAAAACTTCCCAGTCTTGCAGAAGGAAATGATAAACTTCCAGATAGATTATTATACCACTCCCTCAGGTTCCTCCAGTCAGCATGTGTTTAAATGTCTAGCCTAGCATACAGTAATGGGCTCTTCTGTAGGAGGTTCACCATTTATAAAGCACTTTCACTCACATTATCACTCTTACAATGTTTTCACAAATGTGACATACCAAGCATTTTTTTTTAATTAAGAAATTAAGGATAGGCCAGGCATGGTGGCTCATGCCTGTAATCCCAGCATTTTGGGAGGCCAAGGCAGGAGGATCACTTGAAGCAAGGAATTCAAGAGCACCCTGGCAACATAGCAAGACCTTGTGTCTACAAAATATACAAAAAAGGAAAAAGAAAGAAAGAAATTAAAGGTAAATGACTTCTCCAAGGCAGTACTGAATAGCAAGTGATAAAAGGAGAGAAGGAGTCACAGACCAGGGTTTGCCACTTACTAGTACCTACTTCACAGGGTTATTGCAAGGATTATGTTAGGCAATGTGTGGTGGTAGCTCTTATAAAAATAGAGTTAGGTCTTAGCTCCAATACACCTTCCTCAAGAAAGTGGTCTTTGATGGCCCACTCTAGATCAAATTCCCATTATACAATCGCAAGCAACATGTACTTCCCTTCCCAGCACTCAGCTGTAATACTTCAGTAATGTATGTAATTATTTGATTATTGTATTCTTTCTCTTTTAGACTGAAAGCTCTATCAGGATAGCGAAGATGTCTATTTTTGCTCTCCATAGAATCTCCTGTGCCTAATACAGCGCTTGTCATATGGAATTTCTTCAATTTTGTTGGATGAGCGAGATCTGAAACCCAAAATTTCTGATTCACTCTAGATTTGATCACTTATTTCAGTGTGGGAAAAATATGTTACAGTTATGCGGGAGACTGCAGAATGAAGTAATGTGGATGTTCCTTCTCCGAGATCAAAGTTACTATCAATTTCAATGGACTACAGACCACTGTGGGGAGGTTGTGGGAACAGTTTAGAACGGTTCAGTCTGGAAAGACACATTTTTCCACTGAGGATGCAACCACCACTGAAGATGCATGCGCAGAACAGTTTGTTCTCGCACCAAGAAGCTGGGTCGCAGTTTTGTCCCTGACTTCCGTACAATGACCCAAGATGGCGTGGCCCGTAATTGAAAAGCAGATTCAAGATGGCGGTTTCCGGCTTCCCCTGCAGAGTCGCGCAAGGCCGCCGAGGCCACGCCCACTTCCGTTTATTGCGTCCGCCACCGCATGGCTGCTTTAGGGACTGTGCTCTCGAGTGAGTGGGTATAGGGTTGGTAGAAACGGGAGCCCGTGGGGGGTCGGGCCCGGGATACCGGGCCGGCTGCGCGGTGTCTCCCCCAACTCTGCCCCATTTTCCCAGCAGGTGTCCGGAGGCTGCACTGCAGCGCGGCGGCTTGGGCGGGAGGCCAGTGGCGACTCCAGTGAGTGCTGGGGTGGGGAGATCTGGGGGGCCAGAAGCTGGGCCAGGTCCTTATCTAACTGCTTTTTCTCCACCTAGGCAGGGCCTGGCTGCCAATCCCTCCGGCTATGGGCCCCTTACGGAGCTGCCAGACTGGTCATTCGCGGGTGAGCGCTGATCTGACTGTTAAACTCTACTTCAGATTTTCACCCAGAGGAAACGCCCCTGGGGGGGGGGTGGCGGAGGTGTCATGGTGGGGGCGTGTCTGAGTGGAAAACGTATTGAACTTTTTATTTGGAAAACGGAGTTAGGGTAAAGAAGCCCTCTTGTTTATTTTGTGAATTAAACTTGGAGTAAGCAAGGTAAATCTAGACCGGATCTTCTTGGCTTGTGAAGATAAGCAGAAGATAATTCTGACTTGTGGCACCCCGAGGTAGGAGGGGGTGACAAGACTTTTACGTTTCTCTAAGGGAAACATGGTTTTTAAAAAGTTAGGAAGTACCACCCTTCTGTGTGGTGAGTACATTTTGAGAATTTGGTACCTAATGCAGGGAGAGCTCTTTGCAAGGCTACTGAAATGAGCATCTCAGAGGGATAGAAGGGTGAAGATTGAGGATGGCAGGCTCCCTTCAGAAAAGTCTTTTTCCTTTACTTAGAGAGAGAGAGAATAATAGATATTAGCCCTAGAAGGGAGGGACTGTAGAGAAGTCGAAGCCACTCTCCTTATGGGACTCCAGTTTACAGGTAGGAAAATTGAGGCCTGTGGAAGTGAATTGCCTGTGATCATACAGCTAGGTAGTAGCAAAGCCAGGACTAGAATTGAGCAGGGGCTTGTCCTCTTTCACAAGGCAGAGACCTGAGTATTAATATCCTATCGGTATTCTCTAGGACTGCGGTCCTCAACCCCCAGGCTGTGGCCCGGTACTGGTCCGTGGCCTGTTAGGAACCAGGCTGCGCATCACCGCGGGAGCTCCCCTCCCCCCCCCAATCCCCTACACGGAAAAATTGTTTTCCAGGAAACTTAGGAACTGGGTCACACAGCAGGTGAGCAGCGGGTGAACTAGCAAAGCTTCATCAGTATTTAGGGCTGCTACAGCCACTCCCCATCGATCACTCCCCATCAATGGGCTCATCACCACCTGAGCTCCCTAGCCACTGTCCCAGAAAAAATTGTCTTCCATTAAACCGGTCCGTGGTGCCAAAAAGGTTGGGGATAGCTGCTCTAGGAGTATGATCTTGCTTAATTAGATAACTGGTGACTGAGGACAATGGTGAAGATTTTTTCTACTTGTCATTTATTGTAGGAAGCCCTAGGATCTCCTTTTAATAGTATGGAACATTAGAAAGACTCTGGAATTATATGTACCTGATTCTTAATCCAGGCTAACTTTGTGGTCTTAGACAAGTTACTTAATTTTACCTGATTCTTAGTTTCCACATCTGCAAAGGAAGAATACCTGTCTCATATGGTTCATATAAGGATAAAGACAACCAATGTAAAGCACCTGGCATACACAATATTGGTTCCCTTTCCTGATAAATAATACCTCTTATCTGTCCTGTCTTCAAACTTTTGGGTAGAGTTTTCACTGTTTATTTCTTTCTTTGTAGAAAGTAAGTGCCCTTTCTCTTCATCTCCATATAAACTACTTGAGGTCAGATGCCACATCTTTTCAGCAAGTCAGCAGATATTTATGAATTTTTATTTTGTGCTTCTGTGCCTACACTATACTATGAACAGCAAAAGCTAGTGATACAGTCCCTGATCCCAAGGAACTTAAAGTCTGGCTAGGAAAACATGGACATTTTAAAAATTATATAATAATATTTCAGTACCCTGCCCCTTTCCAAAAGGATCTGAAATGCCTAAATAACGCTAAAAACAATAGTACAGTAAATGCGGCAAAGCAAATAGATGAATATTAAATGGTCTGCACTTCTTTCAGAAAAGAGAGCTAAGGGAGTTGAAGAGGTTAGACAAGGGTTTCTGGGAAAGTTAGGGCTTGAGTGGGTCTAAGGATGAGGATTTGGCTGGGAGGAAAAGAAAAGAGGGCATTTCATTGTGGAGTAGGATGGAATTTAGCAAAGACTTATAGTGAGTAGAACAATGATCACATTGCTTGAGTTGAAGGGTTTCTGAAGATGAAAATAGAGGCAGTATAGCAGAGGACTTTGAATTCTGGACTAAGAAGAGTTAAGTGAAATAGAGTAGGAACATTCCTAAGGGCTTATTCTTGGTGGGTCTATAATAACTCACTCTCGAAGATGAGGGACATATTTTAGGATAATTAAGCTACAATGGGGGTGAAATGGAAGAGAGGAGGTAAAAATCGGTTCTTCCCTCGTTCCTATCACAGTATTTGGACAAGGTGCTGCAGACCATCTCTTAACACTTGCCTCTTCTCTCACTTCTACCTGTAGATGGCCGCCCTGCTCCCCCAATGAAAGGCCAGCTTCGAAGAAGAGCCCAAAGGGAGAAGTTTGCAGTAAGTGGCTAGTTCCCCAGCCAGGGCTACTTGTGTGTAATTGGAGAGAGAAAATTCAAACCGTAATTTGCCTTGAACTGTGTTGCACCTAAGTTAACATGTACCCTTCATACCAAGGTTTTAATAGCCAAAGGTTTTTTGTTTGTTTGTTTGCTTTTTGGGTTTTTTGTGTCTTTGTTTTTTCCTTGAGACAGGGTCTCACTTTGTTGCCCTGGCTAGAGTGCAGTGGTGTCATCATAGCTCACTGCAACCTCAAACTCCCAGGCTCAAGTGATCCTCCTGCCTCAGCCTCCTGAGTAGCTGGGACTACAAGTGCACACCTACCACACCCGGCTAATTTTTTTATTTTTTGTAGATGTGGGGTCTCACTATGTTGCTCAGGCTGGTCTTGAACTCCTGGCCTGAAGCAGTCTTTCCACCACAGCCTCCCCAAGTGCTAGGATTACAGGCGTGAACCACCATGCCTGGTTACAACCAAAGGTTTTAATAGCCCTGTAAGAAGACAGGAAGAAAATGAGGCACTCCTAGGGCAGGAACCAGTAGTAGACATTCTGCCTTACATTTTGCTGCCTCCCTTCTGCTTCCCAAGCCGGGACTTGGTCCCACCTTTTCCCCAGTCAACAGTGTCATTTTCCAGCTGAAACCCAAACCTCTGACTTTGTGAGTAAAAGAATATATGGTGCAGCACTTAAGCCCCAGATGTTATCCACACTGTTTTCCTGTCTGTTTCAGAGACGAGTTGTACTGCTGTCACAGGAAATGGATGCTGGATTACAGGCATGGCAGCTCAGGCAGCAGGAGAAGTTGCAGGAAGAAGAAAGGAAGCAGAAAAATGCTCTGAAACCCAAAGGGGCTTCACTGCGGAACCCACTTCCAAGTCAATAAAAAGCAACTCTTGCCACCTTTTCCCAGCCTCTCCTTATGTTTTTTTCCTATCACCTAGATGCCTCATCCCAGCCAGAAGAGAGCCTTTATGTTCCCCATCTGTCTTCAGGGCAAAAGAGCTTGGATACCAGGAAGAACAGGCTTTAAGATCACCCCCTGGGAGGCTTGGTTCAGTGCCCTCACCTGTGCCTCCATTCCAGTTCAGCTGAATCTTGCTGTAGGATTTTTTACCCCCTCCCTTGCAGGCCGTAGTACTGGCCCAACTATGAGCAATAGCTGCTCTGCAAACATGTTAAGGGGACAGCAGTTTTTCTGGTTTTAGCCAGGCACTCAAGCCTTTAACAGCCCATACACAGCTCAAGCCATGTGCAGTTGGCATCTAATAAATGTTTTGATGAAAAAGCCTTTCTAGCTGAGATTCTTTTCTTGGCAAGCAATTGGTGTCAGTTTTCCTAAGGTTTAGATACATGGTCCCAGAGGATATCTCCACTGGGAAGGATGATGTGGAAAGAACCAGATGTGGGTGTTGCATGTTCTGCTAAAAGAGTTGGGTTATGAAGTCTCCATGGTTCTGACTGCATTCCAGAGGTTGGTTGAAGAGGGGCCTGTACCTCCCCACCCATTTGTGTAGGGGAGCCCTACACAAGGGGTCAGCCCTCAAACTATCACTGTAGGATAGGTATCTAATGCCTACGGTATACCTCCCACAAACCTGAAAGCTGCCCAGGACTAGGGAAGCCTTTCATTTTATTGATCACCGCTCCTCCCAAGGATTCCGGGGGCAAAGGGCCTTTGTTCCCATTCTAATACAGAGCACTGGACTTCCACTCTTCTGCCACAAACATGCAATAGTTCCCAAATCCCTTGGCTTTCTGAAGTTTCCTACCTGACCTAATTTCTCTCCACCCTCCTTTATTCCTTCCCTTGCTTTCTTCCCCTCCCTTCCTCCCCCTACTAGCTCCTTCCTCTCTCACTGACCATATGCAATTCTTGGATCTTAGATTTCGCTGATGGTTGAGTTTTCTGTCTCCCACACTTTTCCTGCTTCTCTTGTGCTGCTTTTCCAGATCTGGTTCTCAACCTCTTATCTGTCTCCCTTTCTCACCGCCTGCCCTCCCCTTCCCTGCATACCTCCACCTTTTGTTCTCAAGTCAAGTAAATTCCTGAAGGGGTAGATTTTACTCTTTAAGGAATTGCCTCCATTTCCAGTGTAGAGGTAAAACTAAATCCCAAAGTCCTAACTCCCAATCCCTTCTTTTCCAACAATTTCACCAAATTTGATTTGCTTTTCCCCAGATTCCATGGCCTTGCACCCCTTTCCTGCCCAGCCAGTTCTAATTTAAGGAGTAGCCAGATTACAAACAACAATAATAAAAAGGAGTACATTGATCTTTCTACAAAGATGGACCGCCATATCCAGTGTGGTTGTGGGGTTTGTTGTTGGGTAGTTGGGTTTTGTTACAGTTTGGATTTTTTGGCAGGAGAGAGAGGGATAAGAGGTGGTTGTCCACAAGCCCCAGCAGATAATCCCCCCAGCTTCCAGTAAACTGGCCTCTTCTCCCAATCCAGGTCTCATGGACATGGAAGACCCCACCACCACCACCATCCCAGACCCTGAGCTCCTCGTTGGCCCTAGCCACTGAGCCTCCCAGTACTTCCCACTCTGAGGTAAGACAAATGCTGAAAACCAGAGGAATCAAGTCACCCAAAATATGCTTAGATGAGGAAAGTCTCCCACATCCCGACCCTTGGGTCCCTCTACAGCACCCTGCTGTCGGCTGTGGCTTCAACCCCTGCAGATGGCAGCCTGCACCACAGAACAGCAACTTGGGGGGGGGGTTGGTTTGGTTTTGTTTTTTTTCTCCAGCTCTTGGCTGTAATTGGATTCAGGCTGAAACAACCACGTCCCCAACCAGGAAAGGAGGCGGGGGCGGAGGAGAGGCTGTGGGAGAAGGGAGGGATCAGAGAAGAGAGCGAGAGAGGGATCCCGACCCAGTTCGCCGACTAAGCAGAAGAAAGACCAAAAAACGGAAAAGAGGAGAAGAGCAAACAGGCACTTTCAAGAACAATCCCCTCAACTCCAAGCCGACAGCGCTCTAGGAATCCAAAATCAGTGCCTACAGAAGACAAAGGCGCCCCGAGGGCGTGGCGGCGCGACCCCAGGGCGTGGGCCCCGCCGCGGAGCCCGCACGGCCCGGCTGCCCCGACGGTCGAGGACCATGTCTCCCGCCCCACGACCCTCCCGCAGTCTCCTGCTCCCTCTGCTCACGTTCGGCACCGCGCTCGCCTCCCTCGGCTCGGCCCAAAGCAGCAGCTTCAGCCCCGAAGTAAGTGAGCTCCTCCGGCCCTTCCCGGAGTCGCGCCCGCCGGGGAGGCGAGCCCGGGGGTCTCCAAGGGGATAACCCCTATTCGGAGCGAAGGGATGTCGGCTGCTCGGGCCTGCAGGATCCCCCTCCCCTTCCTTTCCCTCTTCATCTCCAAACTTACAAATCGATCCAACTTTTGCCTGCTTCCAACCAATTCCCTCCACCCCTAGCGCCGCCGACTCTCTTTCCCGTTCCTTCCTTTCCTTGGAAGAACTTTACAGCTGGGGCCGACTCCCCTCCCCAGTTCCCCTGGGCTCTGCGCTCTGCTCTGGGACCAGTTGGGAGCCTGATAAACATTTGGACTCGGCTCAAAACCCGTGTTGTCCTGGTTCCTTGTCATGTGCAAGAGTTTGTTGTTCAACTTTCCAGCTCTCCGGCGCTCTCTCGCCCGCGCTCGCCGCGAGCCGGGTTCAGCGCGCCCTCCGCTGGGCGCTTCGGCTGCCCGGGGCCCCCCACGGCCTCGGCCTCCCCGGGCGGCCCAGGCCCTCCACCGAAGCGTCTGCGGCCAGGTGGGGTAGAGGGTGGACCGCCGAGCGGCCCGGGCCCCCAGCCCTCGTCCCCGAGAGGACTCCTCTGTGTCCCAGCCCGGGACCCCGGCGTCTAGGGTCGCAGGGCCGGCGCGCTGGCCGCGTTTCCGTACACACAAAGCTCTCCTTGTGAGCCGGGGGCTCGCTCTGGCCGCCGCCCCCCCATCCCGGTCCCCAACCCCGTCGGCGCCCTCAGACCTTTCTTGTTGTTGTTAATTGCTTTTTGCGTTAATTGCAGGGAGACTGGGGGCGTCGCACGGGGAGTGGGGAGAGGGCCTGGCTCAGGGCGTCCTCACACGTCGCGACTGACTTGGGCGCCCCCCACCCCCACCCCTTCCCTGACGGTGGCCCACCGGGCCCAAGAGGAAGCGGCGTGGGAGTTGTCTGAGGAGGTTTTTCCTCTCTGTCTTTTATTTTGGGGTGAAGGTGGGAGACGGATTTAATGAGCTTCTTATTTTGGGCCATCCCAACCCACTCAGCCCGGCAAGGGCCTGGGTGCGGTCGGGAGGGGCGGGTAAGGGCCCAAGAGGGGGGATGGGTCTGGATTTGGTTTCCTCTGCTCTGGTCCCACCTAGGGAGAAAACCTCTCCTGAAAGAATACGCTCTCTCTGTCCCTGAAAGGATGGGGGGTGGGGGGTGGGAGGTGGGGTTGAACGGAAAAGTATGGCTGTAGGACTGGGGGTGGGAGACCCACTGTGGTGTGCTCAGAGACCAAGGAGAGTAAAAATCTGCCCTGGGGCTGGGGGCCAAGCCTGACTGTCAGGGAGAAGGAGTCATCCCCTTCCCAGGCCTGGAGTCTTCATCTGAGGCCTGAAAGGGAGAACCCCTAACAAAAGGAGCCTGGGCATCTGGGAGGCTGCCCACTGCCAACTTCACTGCCCTGCCTTTTTTCCCTCCCCTGCCCTGCTAGGCCCCCTAGGGGAGGGGCGGCAGCCCTGGCTCTGTTTTAAGTGGGTCATGGGCGGTCCCAGTGCCAGAACCACCATTTGCTTCTGGGCCATGGAAGGCTGGGAGCCAGAGGGAGGGAGGAACAGGCCCAGAGGCTAGGATCCAGGGCCTGCCAAGGTCCCCCCACCCTGTCCGGGACTCCTGAGCGAGGTGGGAGGTGTTCCTTGACTTTCCCCTAGGGGAATACCTTGCATCTCTCACTCATCAAGACACGCCAGCCAACTTGAGTTCTTTGACCCAACATAGCTGCTCCTTCTCCAGGCCAATCTGGAAGGAAAGCTGGGGTGGTGCAGGCCTCAGGCAGCTGGTTCCCTCCCACCAGGCCTCCAGAGTCCTGCACCAGCTCCAGGACAGCCCTCCCCTCCCCTCCCCTTGGCCTGTCTGGCGCTGGGCCCTTCCTCCCACCCAGCCGCAGACACAAGAGTCCTCTCTTCTGTGGTTTCGACCTCATAGTCTCTGTAAGGGAAGAAACTTGCCTAGGCCTGGGAGGAAGAGAGGGATGGGCACACTTCCTTTCCAGTACTTGTGGCTCTCTTGACTCCAGGGAAGTCCCTTACTTGACTAAGCCTTCATTTTTCTCTGTAGGGTATGGGGTGGAGGTTGTGGGTGTGAATATTTAGACCTGCCTACCTTCTTGAAGGACTCATGGGAGAGGGATTTATCCCTGAGCTCCTGGATGTGGATTCTCCCCACCTTTCTGCAGCCCTTCCTTCTGTCTTCCTGTGCTAGGAGAACTCCTCTCAGCTTTACTCTCTGAGGGTGCAGGGGGCCTGGCCTCAGTCCTCCTGCTCTCCAGCTCTAGGATTAGGCCTCTCCCATTCTTCCCCAAGTCTTGAAACAGCTGCTCCCCCACCAGGGGTCATAAGCCTGGGGTGTGTGTGTTTACCCTACAGGTGAGGCTAGGGGCAAAGGGAGTTTCCTGCATACTTAGGCACAGGCCACAGCAGGCCTCCCCCAGGCACTGGCTGTGGCATCAGCCAGCACAGGTCAGGGCAAGCCTACAGCTCCGGAAGAGCAGCGTGGGACTGCAGCACCCTGCTTGGCTCCCCTCTAGTATACCAGAGGTTAAACTTCACTCCTTCCTCTACCACTGAGGAGGGGTTCTCCAGAGCCTCAGAGCTGGGTGGTACTAGGGCTGTTCTGGCGAGGCCTTTTGGCTGGGAAAAGACTGGGTTGTTTATATCTGGGGCTCTAACTCCTGTCAGCCTTGGGGGATCACTTCCCAGAACCATGTTGCAATTCATGCCCCTATGGGCTCAGGTCCCCAGTCAGCTGCTCCTGAGTCACCCAAGCCCCATGCAAGAGCACTGCTCCATCACCAGGGCCTGGGCCTAGAGGTGAAGGGCCACGAATAGGGGATGACCTTGAATAGGGTATGCAGCACCCAACAGCAGCCTCTAACCTCCTCCCCTCCAAGCCCCTGTCCTGGGCAACCTATAGCCCCTCTCTGGACTCCCTAAGAAGGCAAGGCTGGAGCAAGGACCAGAGCTATCTGGGTAGTGTCTTCTTCCCATAAAAGAATCCAAGTATCTTCATATTCCATGTATAACTTGGCCTGTTTTACTTTTCAGGCTTTAGGAAAACACGGCATTGTTCTTATAATAAAGGCTGATTTTCTCCTCAACAGGGCTTTGGAGTGTGTGTGCCTTTTAATCAAACACCAAAAACCTAGCTTTAAGGCAATATGCCAGCCTTTATATTACGAACAATTCACAACATACCTTAAGTAAAATACAGTCACCAAGTCTCCCCCACCACCTCCATCTCCCACTCCTACTGAGAACATTAAATGGGCCTTTAGGCCCCAAGCCATAGGTCACATACTGCTTGGGTAGGGACAGTAGCAGGATTCTGGCTGCAGCTGATCACACCTCTCACTACATCCAAAGGCTCCAGCTTCCCCTTTCAGCAGCCAGCCTTAGCTCTAGCTCCTTTTCTGCCCTCCTTTCTAAAAAGTTCTCAGCTGTGAGGGTCCTGGAGGCATGGCACCCCTGTCCCAGAAGGGCTTCATGTCAGGCCCAAAATAGAGCCCCCTCAGCCTATCATTACCCCTCCCCCACATCATGGGCACAACCCATTCCCAGGTGGGACATGCTGTAGGACTTTGCAAGAACACTGACACAGAGTAAAAAGATGTTAGAAGGAATCACAGCTCTGAGAAGACAACCCAGAATTCTGTTAAACAACCAGAAGTTTCATCCTCAAGTGGGCTACAGCCGAAGTCTGGAGCTGTGGCCCCCCACCCCTGTTCGAGCCCACAGCCCAAGGGGACAAGCCATATTGGGGCCTGGGCCAGAGTTCACCTCTAGCCTGGGAGTTCCTCCAGACCTGCTGCCAGAGCCAGGCTGGGAGCCCATTGACCTTTCCTCTCCAAGCCAAGGCCGGATGTCAAGTACTGAGGGGAGGCAGAGGCACCCTGTGGGCCAGGTGGGTATGCTCTAAGCCACGCCCCTTTCCTTACAGGCCTGGCTACAGCAATATGGCTACCTGCCTCCTGGGGACCTACGCACCCACACACAGCGCTCACCCCAGTCACTCTCAGCTGCCATCGCTGCCATGCAGAGGTTCTACGGTTTACGAGTGACAGGCAAGGCTGATGCAGACACCATGAAGTAAGTGCTAGACCCTGGCAGGAATTCTGCCCAGCACCCACTGACAATACTGAGCACCAGAGATGTTGCTACCTGAATGCCTGGCTCCTGCCCTCATACCTCATCCCCACATGCAGATCCCAGCCATCTCATGTCCACCCTGACCTCATAACCTGGGCCTTTCCCCACATGGACACGCACAGCAAGCCTCACCCAATACTGACGCTGGAGACCTTTCTCTTTCCTACACTGCACTGACCCCAATCCTCACACCCCAACCCACCCCAGGGCCATGAGGCGCCCCCGATGTGGTGTTCCAGACAAGTTTGGGGCTGAGATCAAGGCCAATGTCCGAAGGAAGCGCTATGCCATCCAGGGCCTGAAATGGCAGCATAATGAGATCACTTTCTGGTGAGTCCAATAGACAAGTGCCCTTTCTCACATCTGATTATCCTTCCCTATCAGTTGTGCTTATGCAGAGGCTCAGAGGCCTCTTGCCCTACTCCCCTCTCTTCCTGGGAAGCATCCTCGGGAGTGGGGAGGAACATGGCTCTGATCCTGGAGAGAGGTGCAGCCATGGGGGATGCGCTCCAGTGCAAGAGCCAAAGCCTAAGGATCCCTAAGCCCTCAGTTCTCGAGGCAGCAGCAGAAGCTGGGTCAGGCAGAGGTGGCTGGGCAGTTCAGTCAGACCTGGGAGAGTACAGGGAAGGAGAATTTTGCCCCTTGTTATCCTAACACACCCCCATCCTCTCCCCACGTGGCTGGACCTCAGCATCCAGAATTACACCCCAAAGGTGGGCGAGTATGCCACATTCGAGGCCATTCGCAAGGCATTCCGTGTGTGGGAGAGTGCCACACCACTGCGCTTCCGCGAGGTGCCCTATGCCTACATCCGCGAGGGCCATGAGAAGCAGGCCGACATCATGATCTTCTTTGCCGAGGGCTTCCATGGCGACAGCACACCCTTCGATGGCGAGGGTGGCTTCCTGGCCCACGCCTACTTTCCAGGCCCCAACATTGGAGGGGACACCCACTTTGACTCTGCTGAGCCCTGGACTGTCCGGAATGAGGATCTGAATGGTGAGCGAGGTAGCCGTGGGACTTAACTCTGGAGAAAGTCAACAGTCACTTGTGGGGGACTGCTTCTCCCTCCTCCCAAATTCTCAGGGCTAGAAGGGACTGCAAAGATCTTCTGGTCTGAATTCTGACAAAAGCAAGAAAAGAATCCTGTTTTGAGCTATTTATATCTGGCCTCTTCTTTCACACACTGACTGGCTTTCCAGTCAGCCTTCAAGGCATCCTCATCACTCACTTTTCCAGGTAAATGTCATATCTAGTTCCTGAGAGAAACAGGCCCAGAGCACTTCTCAGCTTCACTTAACACAGGTCTTCTTGGGATGGGGACCCTGCCCCAGAGCACTCTCTCACCTCCACCTAGAGGAGGTTGCTGACTGGCTTTGTGCCTTAAATGCCAAATAGAAAGCTAGGCCTCAGGATTCGGTCACTTTGGGCGGAAAACATGACCAGCAGGCTTGGATGTGAAACTGAAGCCTCTGGCAGAGGAGCAGGGGGCCCGAGGGAAAAGGCCCAGGCTGCTGTCATAACTATCCCTGTCCCTCCAGGGAATGACATCTTCCTGGTGGCTGTGCACGAGCTGGGCCATGCCCTGGGCCTCGAGCATTCCAGTGACCCTTCAGCCATCATGGCACCCTTTTACCAGTGGATGGAAACAGAGAACTTCGTGCTTCCTGATGACGACCGCCGGGGCATCCAGCAACTCTACGGCGAGTAATCCAAGCCCTGCTCCTTTCTCTGCTCCTTATCCCCTTCTGGCCTGTGCATTTCCCCTCTCTCATGCCCTACAGTGTCTGTACCCCCCACCTGACCATCCCTCCCTCAGCTCCCATTTTTGACCCCACCTTTTCTGTCACCTCCTGGATTGCTTCAGCCTCCCCCAGAGGCCTATCCACACTTTTCCAAGGGTGTTGTCTGCCCATCTGTCTGTACTTCCCTTTCCTACCCTGCCCCCAAGTCTGAAGTGCCCCTTGTGTTCTCTGCCCCAGGGAGTGAGTCAGGATCCCCCACCAAGATGCCCCCTCAACCCAGGACCACCTCCCGGCCCTATGTCCCTGATAAGCCCAAAAACCCCACCTATGGGCCCAACATCTGTGACGGGAACTTTGACACTGTAGCTGTGCTCCGAGGGGAGATGTTTGTCTTCAAGGTGAGAGGAAGAAATAGGCTGGTTTGAGGGGCAAAAGGGACCTATGGTTGGAAGGCTGGTGGAAATGACCAATAGAAGAACTAAAAACTAAAATCAAGACAAAGAGCAGTGGGAGAGCTTTGGGGACTGAGCCAGAAGTCTGAGCTACAAGACATAATGTACTCTTCCCATGTTGACGGGCTTCCAGGAGCGCTGGTTCTGGCGGGTGAGGAATAACCAAGTGATGGATGGATACCCTATGCCCATTGGCCAATTCTGGCGGGGACTGCCTGCATCCATTAACACTGCCTATGAGAGGAAGGATGGCAAATTTGTCTTCTTCAAAGGTAACCAGGCACTCCACCTTAGTTTTTGGGAGTGGGGAGGGTCCCCTGGAAGAGCTGATTCCCTTTGACTCCTTCATAGACCAAAGAGCCCAAGTTGAACCCAGATGATGCCGTTCTCTCTCTTCCCCAGGAGACAAGCATTGGGTATTTGATGAGGCATCCCTGGAACCTGGCTACCCCAAGCACATCAAGGAGCTGGGCCGAGGACTGCCCACTGACAAGATTGATGCCGCTCTCTTCTGGATGCCCAATGGAAAGACCTACTTCTTCCGGGGAAACAAGTAAGACCTAAAGCCCTAAACCCCAGGCCTCCTTCCTCAGAAACTGCTACTACCACCCTCAAATTCCCTCAATTCTAGAAAAAGGCCCCCTTTACCCCCAAGATGTTTCCCTGGAGAAGGAGCTGGCTGAGCCTGTACTGTTGCCTAGCAACGGGCAGCCTCCTTTGGGCACTGTGTGAGTGGGATGTGACCGGGTCGCCATTTCAGACCTGGTCATTTGATGCCTCCCGCCCTCAGCACTGAGCCTCCGCCCCAGCAGCCAGGCACTGTCATTAAGGGCCGCTGGTGGCTCCTTGCACCCTGGGCCCTCCCTTCCACCCCCACCTTCCGCCACTTTGAACAGCAGGTCCTCATTACTCAAACCCTGCCTTCCACCCTCTCCACAGCTACCCCTGCTCACTGTTGAATTCAGCCTTGGGTCCTTTTGCCCTCTGAGGGCATGCCCAGTGTCCAACCACTTCCCTTCCCCCGCCCCCCAGGTACTACCGATTCAACGAGGAGCTCAGAGCAGTGGACAGCGAATACCCCAAAAACATCAAAGTCTGGGAAGGAATCCCTGAGTCTCCCAAAGGATCATTCATGGGCAGCGATGAAGGTGAGGCGGGCAAGGGAGGGTGTCCACGAGAGAAGGGTGGGAATAGGGGGTAAGGAAGAGCAGGGGGAAAGACTGAGAGGGTGTCCTGAGGAAAACAGTGACAGTGATAACAGTAGTGGGGTCAGGCACTTAGCACTGGGCTAAGACCTTTCCATGCATCATCCCTTCATCCCCGCCATCCTTCCAACCTGGTCCTATAATTACCCCTGATGAACAGCTGAGGAAACTGATGCTCAGAAAGGTTGAGGTGATCGGCTGGCCCTCACACTAACAGAGCTGCCTTTGTGCCTCTCCTGTCCTCTCTCTGGGTCCTCTTTTGGACCCTGCCCCACCTTGTCTCGTGCCTTCCTGACCACCATCTTGTTGACCCCCTGCAGTCTTCACTTACTTCTACAAGGGGAACAAATACTGGAAATTCAACAACCAGAAGCTGAAGGTGGAACCAGGCTACCCCAAGTCAGCCCTGCGGGACTGGATGGGCTGCCCGTCAGGGGGCCGGCCGGACGAGGGGACTGAGGAGGAGACAGAGGTGATCATCATCGAGGTGGACGAGGAGGGCAGCGGGGCAGTGAGCGCAGCTGCCGTGGTGTTACCTGTGCTGTTGCTGCTCCTGGTGCTGGCAGTGGGCCTTGCAGTCTTCTTCTTCAGACGCCACGGGACCCCCAAGCGACTGCTGTACTGCCAGCGTTCCCTGCTGGACAAGGTCTGACCCCCACTGCCAGCCCACCCACTCCTACCATGAGGACTGTGCCTCTGAAGGCCAGTGGCAGCAGGTGGTGGTGGGTGGGCTGCTCCCACGTCCCAAGCCCCTCCCCTCAGCCTCCCTCCTTCTCTCTGTCCCCTGGCTGGCCTCTCCCCCCTTCACCCCTGGCATTGCGTCTTCCCTAGATGGGTCCTCTGAGGGCTGGCTGGGAGGGCACCCCTTCCAGCCTCTGCCCCTCAGAGGAACCCTGTAGGTTGGTGTGTCCAGCCCCATCTGAATGTCTTGGGGGCTCTGCACTTGAAGGCAGGACCCTCAGACCTCGCTGGTAAAGGTCAAATGGGGTCATCTGCTCCTTTTCCATCCCCTAACATACCTTAAACCTCTGAACTCTGACCTCAGGAGGCTCTGGGCACTCCAGCCCCGAAAGCCCCAGGTGTACCCAGTTGGCAGCCTCCCACTACTCTTTCCGGCTAAAAGGAATCTAATCTTCTTGGGGGGCGGAGACCCTGAGAAAGCATGAGGTGTGGGGACTGCCCAGCCACCCTGAGACCGTGGGAGGAAAACTCAGAGAGGGGCTTCGTTGCTTGGTCGGTCAAGTTCCTCAAAGATCTGCCTCTGCCACACCTACCCCGGAGAACTTCCAAGGAAGGAGCCTGAGCCATTAAGGACTAAAGTGGGCCTGAAGAAACCTTTAGCAGCCCTACCCCTCCGGAATGTCAGCCTTGGATGAGGCTTTCACAGTTGGAAGAGCTGAAACCAGGGGGTGCCGCTACCAGGTTGGGGTGGGGCCAAGGGGAGAGGCCCGGGTCAGAGCCCTGTGGGTGAGCCTGTAGGCTACAGAGAAGGAACCTTGCTCAAATGCAGGTGGCTGGGGCTGGGACCCAAGGACAGAGCAGCCAGAGGGGACAGGATGGGACCAAAAGGGGAAATGAGGAAGTGCGGCAGCAGTGGAGAGCTGGGGGCCGGGCAGGCCAGGCCAAGCCAAGCAGGGGTGCCACAGGGTGGGCTGTGGTGCCTGGGGGAGGGTGCATTGTTTGGAGCTCTCAGGAAGGGCCCTGAGGAAGGCACACTTGGTCCTCTTGGTCCCTGTCCTTGCTGACCAGGCAGCATGGAGGGAAGGGCGGGCAGCACAGAGAAAGGAGCAGAGGGCACATACAGGGACTGGGGACTCAGGGCCCTAATGGGAGAGGGCCCCAGAGGCCTGGCAGTGCTCAGTCTCAGCCTGCCTGGCCACCTCAGTGAGGGGCAGGAGCCTGGTTAGGCCCACACTCCCCTGTTGCCCCACCCCTCGGCCTGCCCTCCCTCTCCCCACCCAGCCCACCCATTTGAAGTCTCCTTCGGCCACTGCCGCCAAAGGTGGTGGTCATGGTACTGGGGACTTGGGAGAGTGAGACTCTGTGGAGGCAGCGAGAGGAGAGGGACATCGGGGGGTGGGGCATGGGGTGGGGGAAATGGGGTGAACGGTGCTGGCAGTTCGGCTAAATTTCTGTCTTGTTTGTTTTTTTTGTTTTGTTTAATGTATATTTTTATTATAATTATTATATATGAATTCCATTCAAATCGTTCCTTTTTGTTAACAAGGGGCATGGGTAGGGGTGGGGGCGGGGGGGCAGAGGCATCTGACCCCAGGAACCTGCAGGGCGGGGCTGGGTCAGTGCCCTCTAAGGACATTTTTGACCTTGTTCAACCTTTCCACAAAGAATAAACTGTGTTTCACATTTGTGTGGCTGCAGTTCCGTATAGGGGTGAAGGGGATGTGGTTAAGAGGGGGCTAGGAAGGGGTGAGCGTGCATCATGAGTGGCGTTTTCCATGAGGTGGGGTTTGGGTATTTTTCGCAAAGGAATATGTTTATTCTCAGTGGACTAAAGGGAATCAGGGGCCAGAGTTGGGGAGCAGGGCATACCTCACTGGGGGCAGGAGAATAGCTGACAGAGCCCAGCTGCTCTCCCTCAACCTGGCTTCAAAGACTACCTTTGAAACCCAAGGCTCAAAGACAAGAGGAAGTGGTCAAGTCGAGGCCACTTGGAAAATCTTCCTAAATTGCATTACCCTGTCGTGTGATCTGGCCGCAGACCCTCGGTTTCCTCATGCCTCTCTGCCTGAGGCAGGGGGATTCCCACGACCATAGGTTCAGCAGCAGGTCCTCTTCCAGGCCAGGCAGGTCCTCCTCCAGGCTGGGGCTCCGCTGTTGGGGCAGAAGGAAACAGAGGGAGAGAGAGAAAAATGTTGCCCCATGGCCTATTAGGAGCAACCCATCTCTAGCAAAACAGATCTCACCCCACTCGCCCAGGAGAGCCAGGATGGTCAGGTTAGAAGGGCAAAATAACAAGGCTTTGTTTCCTCCTTCCTTACAAACTGCTGCCCCAGACAGGGTTCCCAGGCTGTCGACGCACCCTTCCTCCGAAACCAGCCTGGAGGGAGGAATCAGAATCAGCTCAGTGCTGAGTCAGCTCAGCCGGGGGAGAGCCGGCCCCTCTCTCTATCCCCCTTCCCTTCCTGCCTCAGCCCAGGCCCCCTCCATAGCCTGCCTCACAGAGCCCTGGCCCCATCCATGCCAGTTGGTCTACCCAGCTGCTATTCAGGGCTGGTGAATGTGCTTGCTTTGGCAGACGGGGTACCCCACCTTCCTGCCAGCCAGGAACCCTGACCCTACGCCTGGCCTGCTGCACCTTCCCTGCCAACAGCTGTTTGGCAGGGTCTGTGTGTCTCAGTGGAATTGGACAGCACCTCCCCACCACACTTACCAGAGGGGATAGGACGTTGAGAAGGTGGCAGGGGGAAGTCAGGGGCATCTGAGGGTGGTGGGGCTGGTGCGTGTGGCAAGGAACTCAAAGATGAGCTCATGGCCCCTTTGTGTTTTTGTGGTCCACATCTGGAGGCAATTACAGATGTTATCCAGTGGGAGTTTTGCAAAACACAGCTGGAGCCAGTAGAGGAGCCTGGGGAGGGGGGACTGCCAGAGGGAAGAGGAGGGGGAGCCTGGGGCTCCCGAGAGCTGGAGTGCGGTTTCCCCATCACGAGGAAATTGTTTGGCCCTGATTCTGGAATCACAAGATGCTCTCTGGAGCCAAGGGAGAGAGATGGGAATGCAGGACCAGAGACAAAGCGGTTAGAGGTGGAAGATGGGCTTCATGAGCAGGGAGGATTGCAGGGTGGAGGCTGCAGGGTCTCGTGCTTCTGACATGCTGGAGCCTGCCCGATCCATTCCAGTGAGGCTGCCCAGCGACCCTGGGATGTGCCTCAGTGATCACAAGGCCCCACCGAGTGAGCCACGCCAGCTCAGGCTGGGGTGAGGGGAGAGCAGAGGGCCCTGTGGCTTCCAAGAGACCTGCACATTCTGCTTCCACTGGCCCTACCCCGATTTGTCCATTGGGCCTGACCCAGTTTCTATGGTTCCAAGTTCCTTTATTCGAAAGCAGCACATGTGAGTTGGAGCAGCCAGGAGGGAGCCAAGGGGAATCTGCAAGGAGGTTTGGGCAGAACCCAGGAAAGCTGGTGCTAAGGAGACGCTGGACTGGGGGCAAGGGCTAAGGAGGAGCAGTACTCTGCCCACCCCTGAACCCCACACATTTGGAGGGGGGCCATGGACTCCTTTGTCATCGCCTCCCCTTCTCCAGGGTTCCTGCCACCAGCTGGGCCCATGCCTCCGAGGCTGCCAGCCAGGCGCTGGGTCAGCGGGATGGGAAGGGAAGGGAGGGGAGATCTAAGAGAAACCGGGCCCTCTAGAGGAGAGAGGACTGGGCAGAATGACACCCTGCACACACTCTGGCTAGCGGCTAGTTCTGCTGGTCCTTCCCTGTTCCTCCTCCAGGGCCCCTTCTCCCCACAATCGGACTGACTTCCCAGTTCTCTCTTTCCCCTCTGTATCCCTCCTTCCCTTTCCAGCAATGGGAAACTAACATTTGCTGAGGTCCTTAAAACACACAATAACACAGGCACCAACATTGCCCCCATTTTACAGATGAGGAAACTGAGGCCCAGAAAGATAAATAACTTCCTAAAGGTCATAGCTTGTTAGTCCACATCTAAAACCCAAATCTGTCTGATATTTTTTTTTCTGTACATGCATTTCCTGGCAGTGTCTCTTGGGTGTCTCTTCCAGTGTGGACCCTGTGTATCTGGGTGTCTTTGCGGTAGCGTGTGTTCTGGGGATCTGTCAGCGTACATGTGCTTGCTCATTTTACCATGCAGCAGCAGCACTATAGGGGGTAGGAGTGCAGGGGAGAGGGATTCTTCCTTAGGAGCCCACTTTGTGAGCCCATCACCTCCTTCTTGGGGGCAGAAGTGGGCACTCTGAGGGCTGAGGGAAGGAAAGTGGCACCAAGACTCAGAGAAAGGGACTGAGTGAGACAATGGCAGTGGGGCGGGAGGGGAGGGAGCGCGAATGGCTGTGTGCAAAGGCCTGGGGAGAGGTGGAGGCCTTCAGGGGTGGTGCCCAATCCCTAAGGCCCAAAGAAACCCCAGCCAAGGCTGCTCTGTTGTCCTGCAGCCCCTGTACCCTCTTCCTACCCAGCCCCCCAAATCTGAGTTCACCTCCTTTAGGAGATCAAGTCTGCACACATAGCCCCACCCATGGGGGTTTCTGCCTTCCCCCCTCAGACAGTTTTGAGAAACTGGGGAGACCAGAGGCAGCCTGTGAGGGGGCTGGGCAGCCAGGCCCTGGAAGGAAGGCAGGCCTGACTGGCCAGAAGCCACCTTCCAAATGAGCTCACACACATACTTTCCACCCTGGCCCAGGGCCGATGGCTCAGCTCCTTCCAGGCCAGCCCTCCCCAGCCAGGCCCAGCCCCCCTCCGTCCTCTTCTGCCACCAGTCCTAGCCCCAGGGGTTCCACAGCAAGATCATCAGGCACCTCAGGCCAGGGTAGTCACCACATCCCCAAGAAGCAGCTTTCTCTGCCTCCATTCTGAGGCCAGATGCCACCATAGTCCCTTATTCTTTAGCCACTGGGGCCTTCATGGCTTAGAGGGGGAGGAGACCAGCTCCCTGCCCCCAAAGACCCACACCTCACACCTGGGTAGGGAGGGACAATGGAGGGGACAGAAGAGGTGGCAACACCGTGGTGAATGGGCGGAAGGGCTTCCTCTGAGTGCCTGAAGTAGCTCATTGACTCAGGGACCAGGCCAGGTCTGGGAGCTGCCTCACCATGGGTCACATCCTGCTCACTCACTTCATTTCCCGCTAGGGGCACTTCCCTGACTTGGGGCAGGATGGGGTCTGGTTGGGGCAAGGCCAGGCTGACCACAAAGCAGGGAAAAGACTGGTGCCTCAGAAGGCCTAGCGGACTCACACACACATGACAGGCTCCAGTTCACTTTGATTCGTGCTGTTTAAAGACATTGCCCTTCGCCCAGCTTCCAGAAACATGTAGCACCAGGCCAGAGGCCAAGATTAATCCCCAAAAATGCTCTCCTTGCCCATTCAGTGCCTGACTCTGTGCTAGGAGCATGGCTGCCCTGACTATATATCCTGGATCCAATAATGTCTCCTGAGATTCTGTGAGTTAGTATATTCAGACACGGCAGACAATTCTTCCCATTTTGGATTCCAAAATTATGGCCACTGTGAGTAGATGACACATCTGTTGCCCTCCTATACCAGGCATTGATGGTATAGTTCTGTCAAGGAATTACTATAATTCATAATAATTCTGACCCCATCACAGCCACTGGACAAACATGTTCTGTCCTCACTTTTCTTACAAAAGGGTAAGATGATGCTAGGCACACAGGAAGCACTCAATAAGTTTGTTGAATTGAATTGCCAGTGGCAGTGGTGATTATATACGTATCGTATACATAAGTACTGAACACATAAGTTAAAAAATTATTGAGCTGGCTGGGCGTGGTGGCTCACACCAGTAATCCTAGCACTCTGGGAGGCCGAGGCAGGAGGATCACTTGATGGGAGGAGTTCAAGACCAGCCTGAGCAACAGCGAGACCCCATCTCCACAAAAAAGAGAAAAATTAGCCAGGTGTGGTGGTGTGCACCTGTAGTCCCAGCTACTCGGTAGGCTAAGGCTGGAGGATTGCTGGAGCCCAGGAGTTTGAGGTTGCAGTGAGCTCTGATGACACAACAGACTGAGACTCTGTCTCAAAAAAAAAAAAATCATTGAGCTGTACACTTAAACTAAGCGCACACTGTGAACTTCACTGTATATTTTACCTCAATCTTTAAAAGGTTAAAAGAAAAGAAAGGAAAATACATTGAGGTAGAGAGGTTCATACCCCCAGAATCCCTACTTTGCCCCATAGGGCACCTCCCTGTTAGGTGTCAACCTTCCACCCTCAGCCTGCCCTTAATCTGGGAGTGGTTGGTATCAGGTTGTGTTGACCCAGCTCTTCTGGAAATACCAAGCCTTCAGGTTGCACCCCCTGCCCAGCCTGCACCTATAGGCTGGAGGGCCCAGCAGGAAGGTCTCTCTTCCCTACACCCTTCTAAGCTCCATGCCAGATGTCCCCAACTCTCTCCTCTACTCTACTAGCCTGTGCTCCAGAAGTCCCCCCACCTCATCCCTGCACAAGACAGCATGTAAGTTCTGAGTGGAGGGAAGCTGGGGAAGGGACCCAGAGGAACACCCACAACAATCTCTCTGGATGGGCCCACCCGCTCTACCCCACAGACCAACAAGGCAGGGTTTGCAGGGTGTTATCGCCCCCTTGTGGTGGGTGTTGTGACTGCAAATGAACCTGGGGAACTCAGGCAGAGGCAAAGCCGGCCCCACCAGGGCCACGGATACTGTTCCTTCCCCTTCCCCGCTTTCCATGTTTCCACCACCTGCACTTAAAGGGGTGGGACTCCTGGCGAGACAGGCAGACAAGCCGTTCTTAGTCTTCCAGCTGCGGAGAGGGAAAAGTCAGAGTTTCCGTCTGCTGTCCCCCTGCGGGGGTTGGTGGGCAACCTTCACTAACTCCAGGAAGGGAGCGGGAGTGAAGTGGGTGCGGGACAGAGGCCCGCGGGAGGAAGGCAGGGAGGTACTTCTATGCCCTCTCCTCAGAGCCCCTCTGAGTTGTCACACTGCCCCCCTGTGGACGCCTCAGACACTGATCGCTCCAGGATGCCTGTGCCCCGGGCCCCACGGTAGGAGTTGGGGAGACTCTGCGCTCCTGGACTGCAGAATGCTATCACAGAACTCCCTCTGGCCAAGGCAAGCCGGCCTTGTGTCCCCTTTATCTAACAGTGGACCTTTCTGTGCCAATTCCCTTAGGCCTTTGGAGATCATACCCATGCCTCCTGGGGGGCCTCTAACCTGCACTCATCCTCCTGTCATCCCCACCCTGGGGCCAGGAGAATCCTTTGGTCCCAGTCTCACGTTTATAAAGGTCCTCCAATTTCTAATTTTGTAGTTAAGAAAGTCCTGTAGGTATCTTGTAAATAGCACTATATTATCATGTTGTTTGTGCTAAAAGTTTGTATTTGTTAAATGTAAATAGTTTAAAGTATTTTCAAAACCATCTTAGTATTTCCTAATTTTGTAATATACCAGAGGCTCAAAAAATGGACATGACTGAGTCACTCCCAAACCTCCAAGAGGTGTCTCCACCCCACATGAGAACTTGAACTGCATTTCATTCTCTTCCAAGGCACAAGGAAACTAGTTCCTATAACCATATGGTAGGGTCTTCAACTCCCTCTCTCCCTTCAAACATAGAGGTTTCCCCATCTTGAAAAGCCGTGCTGCAGTCTCTAATGATTTCCTCCATTTTTTCCTTTTCTCTCAAGCCAAAGTTTTTAAAACCTGTCTACATTCCTTCACCGGTCATTTCTTTTTAACCTAACCTCTACATCTGTATCCCAACCCAGGCATTTGCTGAAACTGCTCCCTAAAAAGGCCTTCATGACCCTTTTCTTCCCACTCCAGAGACTTTTCTCTGCCTCCACTTTCTTTAGCCTCACTTTCTTTACCCACAGTTTCCTTTGATAAGCTCCCTTCACCCTTGTCTTCTGTGAAGTTAGCCATCCTGAAACCCAGAGTTGTCAAGGAACTCTGAAGGCCCAGACAGGTATCCCTCTGTGTCAACCTGTGCCCTCAGCTTCTATACCTCAAGCAGAAAGTAAGCTGACTTTCTTTTTTCTTTAATTAATTTTTTAATTTTTAATTTAATTTTGTTATTTTTTAGAGACAGGGTCTCACTCTGTCTCCCAGGCTGGAGTGCAGTGGCACAATCATAGCTCACAGCAGCCTCGAACTCCTGGGCTCAAGCTATCCTCCTGCCTCAGCCTCCCAAGTAGCTGGGACTACAGGCACATGCCACTGTGCTGGGCCAGCTGTCTTTCTTTATTTGCTCTGTTAATTCCAGTTTCTGTCTGTCAGACTATACAGAATAAATAAATTCTTGTTCCACACTACAGCTCGTCAAACATTTGAATCTAGTTTTCATGTATTCTATCCCTCATTAAAGTTAAGCTTTTCTTTAGTTGAAAAACCTTTCTAGTTCCATAAACAGCTTATCATATAACATGACTTAGAGACCCCTCAACATTCCTGTCACCTTCCTCTGGATTACTTCATTTTACTAATCTTTTAAAATGTGGCTTCCAGTACATGGGGAAGCTGTATCAGATTTGGTTAGGAACAAGGGCTCTGGAGTTGCACAATCTGGGTTTGAATCTAGTCTTTCCTACTTACTAAGTTGGGTCATCTTTAGCAAGTTATATATCCTCCCTGAGCTTCAGTTTCCTCATGTTTAAAGTGGGGCTAATAACACAAAAGGTAGCTAAGCGAACTAAAAGACATAATCTGTGTGATGCCTGAGACTAGCAGTCATTGATTCACTTATTCATTCATTCAACAAGCATTTATTGAACACCTACTATGTGCCAGCTATTGTTTTTGGCACTGAGGACACAATAGTAAACAAGTAGATGAACCCCTGCCCTCATGGAACTTACATTCTTGTGACAGGAGCAGGCAATAAATGTGATAAATGAGTAAAATATATCTTATATAGTACGTATTAGATAGTGATAAGTGCTAAGGAGAAAAAGTAATGAGGAAGGGAGATAGAAAATGTTGGGGATGTAATTTTAAATAGGGTAGCCAGGGACGGCCCCACTAAGACCCTGAGGATATGAAGGAATAAGCCATGTGGTTCTCAGGAAGAAGAGCATTCCAAGCAAAAGGAACAGCAAATGCTGAGACCCTGAGGTAAGAACATGCCTGCCATATTCAAGCCTTAGGAAACGAGGTAGTGTGGCTGGAACAGAATGAGCAAAGAAGAGAGCAGTAGGAGTGGAGATCAGACAGGTAACAGCTCAAGATCCCATAGGGCCTTGTATGTCATTGTAAAGACTGTGGCTCTTACTCTGATTGAAATAGGAAGCCTTTACAGTGGAGTAGAAGGAGGACGTGATATTTTAGCACAGTGTAAATACTCATTATTATTTCAATAATTTAATATGGTCTGATCAGTAGAACAATCACCACTAACCCTTATATAATGCTTACTATGTGCCAAGCCACTAATTGACATGCCTTCCTTCAAAAGAGGAAAACTAATTCATCTTCCCTTGAATGTGGCCTGGACTTAATGACTTGTTTCTAATAGAATCTGGCAGAGGTGACAGCGTGTGACTTCCAAGAGTAATAAGCAATAAAAGACATTATGTCTTCCATTTTGTTCTCTTTCAGATCACTCATTTTGGAAAAAGCTAGCTGCCATGTTGTAGGACACTCAAGAAGCCCTGTGGAGAGGTCTGTGGGTGAGGAACTAAGGCCTCCTGCCAACAGCCAGCACAAACTTGCCAGGCACATGCATGAGCCATCTTGGAGGCAGATCTTCCAGCCCCAGTCAAGCCTTCACATGACTGCAGTCCTGACCAACATCTTGACTGCAACCTCATGAAAGACTCTGAGCCAGGATCATCCAGGTAAGTCACTTTCAAATTCCTGACCAATACAAACTGAGTGAGATAATAAATGTTTATTTTATATTTTAAGCTGATAAATTTTGGCATAATTTGTCATTCAGCAATAGATAACTAATATAGATTTGGGTACCAGAAGTGGAGTGCTGCTATGACAAACACCTAAAATATAAGAGTGACTTTGGAATCAGGCAAAGGGGCAGAAGCTGGAAAGACTTTGAGAAGAGTGTTAGTGAAAGTCTAAAATGCCTTGAAGTGACTGTTAGTAGGACCATGATGGCCTTTGAAGATGCAGCCAGTGAAGACTTAAAGGAAAGTGAGGAAAATTGTTTTGAAACTGGAAGAAAGAGAATCCTTATTATGTAGCAAGTTTAGCAATGGTAGTTAGCCTATACCAACATGGAAAGTAGAAAATGTAGCTAATGAATGGGAAATCTAGCTAAAGAGATTTTCAGGTAGAGTGTTGAGGGTGACACCTGGTTTCTTTTTTTTTCTTTTTTTTTTTTTTTTGAGACAGGGCCTCACTTTGTTGCCTGGGCTAGAGTGCAGTGCATCATCATAGCTCACTACAACTTCAAACTCCTGGGCTCAAGTGATCCTCCTGCCTCAGCCTCCTGAGTATCTAGGACTACAGGCATATGCTACCATGCCCAACTAATTTAGATGGGGCCTTGCTATGTTGCTCAGACCGGTCTCAAACTCCTGGCCTCAAGGGATTCCCCCTTGCTTGCCCCACCCCCCAACAAAGTGCCAAGATTACAGGTGTGAGCCACCATGCCTGGCCATTACTTGAGTAGAACTCAAGACCTGAGCATAATTTCTCGGAGCTGTTGGCTCCAACTATGGGCTCTTTATTCTCTGCCTTCTGAGCCATCTTACCTTTTCCATAAAAAGTAGTCCATCCTTGCAGCTGTGTAGTTTTCTCAGCCTGCTTTTTGCTGTAGAAGTTTGAAGGTCCAAAGGTCTCTTCTCATTTCGTATTGTCTCTGTCTCTTTCAATACAAGCCGCCAATAATTTCTGACAATACAATTATCTTAAAACTTTTGTGAATCCCCAGTGAATCTAATTGGGGTTTTTAGAATTTCTATGGAATAGTGACTCCTTTATACATCCATTTCTCCACTTTGCTGAATAGAATATCTATAGAGATTATCCTGTGCTTGTTCCACATCCCACCATTGTATGTTGGTGATGGAGGAGGAGCAGAGAAGATAACTTCTCTTTTTAGTTCACAGGTCTTCGGATCAAGAGGAACTGTACTCAAGGAGCTGTACTTAAGAAATTAGTCCAGAGGAACCTTATATGAAGGCCTGTTTTAGATGACAAGAGTCTAGAGTTCAAGCTGATATGGTAATGGGATGAGACTTTTGGGTGCCTTGGGAGGTTTGAATGCATTTGCATATGTGAGGGACATGAATATTTGGAGGCCAGATGGTAGACTATGGTAGCCAACTTTCAGGATAGACCCCAATGATCCTTACCTCTTAATATCTGTGCTCTTGTGTAGTCCCCTCCTATAATACATAGGGATGACCTATGTAAACAAAGGGATATTGCAGAAAAGATGATGCGTGATTTTTGAGACTAGGTGTTAAAAGCATCATGACTTCCCCTTGCTCTCTCTTGCATTGCTCATTCTAGGGGAAGCCAGCTGCCATGTCATGAGGGCACTCAAGCACCTTGTGGAGATGCCCACGTGGGGAGGAACTGAGGCCTCCTGCCAACAGCCAACACTGCCATGACTGCTTTTAGGACCCAAACCTATATGCCAGGCGTGTAAGTGAGCCATTTTGGAGATAGATCCTTCAGCCCCAGTCAAGCCTTCAGATAACTGCTGAAGTTATCTGAAGCCAGAATCACTCAGCTAAGCTGCTTCTGAATTACTGACCCACAAAACCTGTAAGAAAATTAATGTTCATTGTTTTAAGCCACTAAGTTTTGGGGTAATTTGCTATACAGCAAAAGATAACTAAAACATTAATATCATCATCCCCTTTTTATACATGAAGAAAGTCAGGCATAGAGAAGTAAAACTCTTGCTACCGTCATTCAGCTGATAAGTGGCACAACTGGGCCTTAAGCCCAGGCCGGCTTACTCTAGAATCCAGTTCTTCTTCCCCAGTGTGTCAGCTTTCGTGCAACCACGTCATGCTGTCCGTTCACATGCATTTAGAATCAACAGAAATGCCTAATTTCTATTTCTGTTGTTGTTGTTTTTAGAGACAGGGTCTCCCTGTGTTGCCTAGGCTGGATTCCAACTCCTGGGCTCAAGCAATCTTCCTGCCTCAGCCTCTCAAGTAGCTGGGCCTAATTTCCCCTTACACAAATGATAGTTAAACCATCTATCCTTTTGTAAATTGGTATTTTTAACCTAGTTATAGGATTTTGCATTTTTATCTCTTCTGTCATTGTAGATAGCTCAGATCCATTGTTTGGGTTGTCAAAATCTTTAGATTCCTTATTTTGTCTTATAGCTTTTGATTCCAATTTATGTCATCTTAAAATCTAATTAACTCACCTTGTACATCTTCGGATAATTAATTTTTTATATGTTGACTGGGACACTTCAGATTGACATCAGTTTTGACATGTGCATTATGAATACACACTTCAACCTGAGACTACTAGTTGTGCTAATATACAGCCCATATTTTCCTATTGGCTTAAATTCAGAGTCTGTTTATGATACTGCCTAAGTAATACTCCCAAACAAGAGAATGACTTTAGAATGATGTGTCTAGTTCTTGGTGAACTGTGCCAGGTACTAGTTATGAGTGATGATCACCTCTATGGGTCAGGATCTGATTAAGAAAACAATCTAGGCCAGATAGTTCAATAGAAAAAATTTAGCAAAGAACTAGTCACAAATATGACGAAATTGCTGAAAACCAAAAAGGAGATGGTGAGGTAGCCCAGAGATTGGCAACAGCAGGAAGCTGGAGGCATAAAGCGGGGAGGTAGTGTCACCAGAGCCTAAAGGCCAGGCTACCTAATGGGAGCTAGAACCACAGAAGACGCACAGCTCCTGCTAAAGACAAAGCTAAAGCCAGAGGGGATAGGGCGTACCCTGGATTCTCCTTCCCCACTTCTCCTGCAGTCTCCCACTCGTGCCTCCTGCTAGCTGAACCTAGCCCAAAGTCACTTGGCAAGGGAACCTGGGAAATGTAGTTTAAAGGAAGAGGCAAGAGAATGAATCTGAGAGTAGACAGGTGAATGACTAGCATCTATTCTAGAAATTAGCCAGGTGCTAAAGTCTTTGCTCTGAAGATTCTAGAATCTACCGTGTTTAACAGCAAGGACTCTGATCCAGCAAGCTGGACTCGAGTCTTGGCTCTGGCACGTGCTAGTAATTGGACCTGAGCAAGTTGTCCAAACTGTCTATGACTCAGTTTCCTCAATTAAAAATAAGGACAAAAATAACACCTACTTCCTAGAGGTGTGGTGATGATTAAATGAGATAATATATATGAAGTGCTTAGAACAGGGCCTAGCATATGGTGAGTACTCTACAAAAGCTAGATATTATCATTTGAAAAACTAAACATCTGCCTTTTTTCCATAACTTCCACTATTTTTCATAATTCCTCAAAGATTTCCAAGAATATTTCCACAGGTCCATTCGCAAAGGTACTTGATGGTCTAGGATGTGATTTATATGGGCCTGGACACTTAAACTTTCTAAACTAATTAAAGCTTAACCTCATTATAAGTATCTAGGTCCTCTTTAATTTCTTTCTCATCTTTTTTTGGCTTGATTCACTCTTAAATATTAACTCCCAGTGTTTGCCATAGTGCCCTGCACTTAGAAGGCACTGAAATATTTATAGAATGAAAGTTTGCTCTACCCTGGTGCCATTCCTGATGATGATGATTGCTCCCAACAGCATAAATATTGGTTTTATTTTTTGCACCAGTTTATTCAGCATCCCAGATGGGTTTGCTTCCCCCTTTCCTCATCTGCCCACAACTCTTCCCATCTCACCACTACCTCTCCTGCTTCCTTTCCAAATTTCCTACTTCCCCACATGCCCACTCCCACAGCTGTGCCCCATAGTTGTCTGGCATTTTTAATCTATGTATCTGATCTCTCTTTCCAACTAGACTGTAAGCTCTTGAAGCTAAAGTGAAGTCTGAAGAGTTCCAGGCATCCACCAAATACCCAGTACCAAGAACATAGGTGGCACTCAACTAAAACCTCCATGACCATTTTTAGGATATAAACATTTTCAATTTTCCTAATCTATTTATCCTACTTCCTTTTGCACTCTCCTCCCACCTTCAGGGTTCTATCTGATCCTCTCATTAATCCATAAGGGTTGCAGTAGGGAGCACAGAGAGAGTTAAGGTATGGGACCAAGGACCAGGTGGAAGAAGGGCCATTTTTATGGCCAACTCTATGGCTTCAGGCCCTGCCGAGGCCCTATAATAACAAATGTCATTAAAAGAAAACTGTTTTGTACCAGTTGTAGAGGGGAAAGAGTTGTAAGGATCAGAATGTGTGCTTTGTCCAGAGCCAGTTGCCTGGGTTCAAACCGTAGCTTCACCATTTATAGTCATGCCAATCCCAATCTGCAGGATATTAGTTCCAGGACCCCCACAGATACCAAAATCCGGGATGCTCAAGTCCTTATATAAAATGGCGTAGTATTTGCATATAACCTATGCACATCTTCCCATATATTTTAAATCATCTCTAGATCATAATACCTAATACAGTGTAAATGCTATGTAAATAGTCATTATACTGTACTGTTTAGGGAATAATGACAAGGAAAAAAAGCTTGTACATCTTCAGTACAGACACAATTTCCAGCCCCCCACTCCTTAATATTTTTTAACTGTGATTGATTAAATCCACGGACGCAGAACTCGCAGATACAGAGGGCCCACTCTACCAGATCTTGGGCAAAATACTTAACTTTTCCGTGCCTGCATTTCCTTATCTGTAAAATGGGAGTAACAATAGTCTCTACTTCACAGGGTCATTGAGAGGATTAAATGAGCAATACTTGTAAAATATTAACTAAAGTATTTAGTATTTACTAAAGTACTTACTAAGTATCTGGTAAAGTGCTTACTTAGATCTGCGCCTGAAGTGTGGAAAAAGCTCAAAAAGTGTTTGCTAGTAGTTGTTATTGTTTATTAATATTACCTATCAGTGCCACAGGAAATCAGTAACCCCAAGCTCACATAAATTAGAACTGATAATAGTCGCTACCAGATATGGAGCCCTTCCTATAGGCAATGTGCTTAGTGTTCAACTTGCATTATCTCCCTAAATATTCACAACAACCTTAAGGAGATGCACTATCATAAACCTCATTTTTTAATTGAGAAGCACAGAGAGGTTAAGCAATTTTCTCAAAATCACATAGCCAGCAAGTGGAGAAGGTATATTTATTCATTTACCATTTATTGAATTCCTACTGCGTCTCAGCAGGAGACAAGCCCTGTGGGTACAAAGGTAAACAGTCAAGGCCCCAGCCTACGGGAAGTTTCAGCTTCCAGAAGGGGCGGGGCGGGGGCGGGAATGCCGAGTAAACAAATAGTTACAATACCATGTGGTAATTGCTATAATAAAGGCTCACTACAAAAAGAGCTACCGGAGCTCATACACTGGGACAAGAAAAGTACCGAGAGCTCAAGGGCCCAGAAGAAAGACCTGACAGCTATGGAATAAGCAGATGTCATTTGACAAACATTACAAACGTATCCTGTGACAACAAACATGTTACACCCAAAGGACTAAACAAAGCAGAGTTAAAAGAGGAAGCCGAAGCCTCACGTCAAGCGCCCGTCTGACAAGTCCGGGCAGGACCGGAAAGGGGTTAAAGCGAGCAGGTGGGCGGGGCCCGTGCGGTGACTGACAGGGGTGGGACCAGGCTCGTCACCCGCCCCCTCCCTCCGCCCCGGCTCCTCCAACCCCTGGGCGGGCGAGGGTATCGCCTGGGCAAGGGCCGGGGCGCCGGGCCGAGCCGCCTCTTCCCCTCCCCCGTTTCCCGCCGCGTTCCGCTGGCTGGTCGCGCTGGAGAAGTTGAGCAGCGCCCGAGCTGGCCCTGGGGGCTGACAGTCGCCAAAGTTTGGCCCGAAGAGGAAGTGGCTTCAAGCCCCGGCAGGTGGCGGCCAGGCCCGGACAGGGACGCTTGCGGCCTGCGGGCTGGCTGTAGGCGAGGGTGCGCCCCAGCACCCGGCCCCGGGCCGAGTCCCGGGGCTTCGGGAGCCAACCCCGGGAGAGAGAGCGCGGCGGCGGCCGGAGAAAACAACTCTGAAGTTGGCGACAGGCACCGCCCCTACTCCCGGGCCGCCGCCGCCTCCCCGCCCCCAGCCCTGGCATCCAGAGCACGGGTCGAGCCCGGGCCATGCAGCCCCCTAGGCGAGGCGGCACCGGGGAACCTGGACGCCCACAGCGCCGCTGCCTCCCCACTGGGTAGACGACAGAAGCTCCGGGACTCTTCCTGCATCTCCATACGGCCCAGGATGCTACCGGCCATCCTTCTCTTCCTCCTTGGTAAGAACCGCGACGAGACCACCCACCGGCACCGGCACCCCGCCCCCAGGGCTGTCACCGGGCCCTGCCGCTCTGACTACCTCCTTTGCGACCCCTCACCCAACCCTGTCTGCCCGTGCCCCCCAGCCCCTGCTGCCACACCCAGCGCTGCCTGCCCCAGCCCCCGGGAAGTCTCCAGCCGCTCCGCTCAGCCCTCGTCCTCTCTCCGGCTTCCCCAGATCACCCTGCTGCCGGAGCTTCCTTGGAGGTTACACACCGCAGCCTTCTCCCCCCACCCCGCTCCACTCCCTCTTCGTATAAACTGCCCGGAAGTCCCAGATGGCTTCCTTTCCTCCTTGAGTTGTTCAGGTGAAGAAAACTCCGAAGGGTGACTCACTCTCTTGCCCTTCCTCTCTCTTCCTCTAGGAGGCGCTCTGGCCCATCCAGACCGGATCATTTTCCCAAATCCTGGTGAGTAAAGGGAACCGCTGGGGCTCTGCAGCCTTGGGAATAAGGGGACACTCAAGAGAAGGACACTCTCTTCCCTGAATTCCACGGGACCTACCATAGTTTTAGAGTGGAAATCATCCATCCTTTATTTTACAGATGGGGAAACTGGGGCTCACTGTGGACCCTTACCTGGTAGCTGCTATGTACTATTTTGTTTTTTTCCTGGAATAGCCATGCTTGATCTCCCTAGCCAGAATGTAGTCTCCCTGAAGGTAGAGACAGTATGTCCTGCTCCTTCTGGCCCAGTGGCTGACAGAAAGCAGACCTCAGAATTGTTTGTGGTATTAATACTTAAGGTGAGAAGAGAGGGGCAGAAGGCTATAATCCTGGTGCGTGTGGGTGTGTGTATGTATGTGTGTGGGTGTGTGTATGTATGTTTATGTGTGTGTGTGTGTGTGTGTGTGGAGGGCAGGTGCTCTGCTCTTTCTTGAAGAGCCCAGGCCCTTGGAGGCCTCAAACCTGGGGTGGGGTGGGATGCTAAGGGGCTGTCTACCAGCGTCCTTACTTTCCTCCCCAGCTTGTGAGGAACCCCCAGCAGTGCTATTGGAAGTGCAGGGCACTTTGCAGAGGCCCCTGGGCCGTGACAGCCACACCTCCCCTGCCAACTGCACCTGGCTCATCCTGGGCAGCAAGGAGCAGACAGTAACCGTCAGGTGAGAAGCAGGGCAAGACTCTGTTCCTCTCCCCTGCCCCTCCCCTTCCACTGTGGAAAAGTCTTCAGGGATCACTTCTCCATGGAATTTCCATCCTTGTCAACAGGGGAAGAGGAGAATTTGATTTGGCCTAGTCTGCCCTAAAAGCCTGACTTGTTCTGGGCTAGGCATGGTGAATTGGAGCTGGGCAGGGGTGGACATCTCACTTGGGTCCTGGGCATTTCAAAAGGACAGTGATCACTCTAGAAGCAGTCCTGGGCTCAGATAGGACTGTTCTGAGGAGTCCTTCAATCCACTGCATGTCCCTGCCTAGGATTCAGAACTACTCCTTAAGTAGTTACTCCTGGTACCATACTTGGGTGACGGTGCTGTAGCAACTGGAAAGCAAGAAATCTATTCTTAATTCAGTCCCTGAACACAAGTCAGTTTTTCCAGAGGGCTCTAGGATGTATCCTTTGGTCTTATGGTACCACTGGCCTATGTTAGGACTGTCCCCATTGACTACGTTGCCTACAAAAGAATTTGGTTAACTGAGTTTTCATTTGGCTATTTGGATCACGGATAAGTTTGTCCTTCTTGAGACAGAAGGGGTTTGGTGGCACTTGGGGAGGGGAGAGCCAGTGGTGGTCAAGAACATCTCCTATCCTGCTCTCCTCTACTTCTGTAGGTTCCAGAAGCTGCACCTGGCCTGTGGCTCTGAGCGCTTAATCCTGCATTCCCCTCTCCAGCCACTGATCTCTCTGTGTGAGGCACCTGCCAGCCCTCTGCAGCTGCCTGGGGGCAATGTCACCGTCACCTACAGCTATGCTGGGGCCAGAGCACCCATGGGCCAGGGCTTCCTGCTCTCCTACAGCCAAGGTAGGCTAGACAGGGGTGTCTGAGGGGCCATTAGAGCAGGCAGTGGAAGCCCAAGGAGGAGAGGAGGATCCTGAGGGCTCCAGTGCTTCACAGCCCCTCTCCGTGGTGCCTCTGCAGATTGGCTAATGTGCCTACAGAACGAGTTCCAGTGCCTGAACCACCGCTGTGTACCTGCTACCCAGCACTGTGATGGGATCGATGCCTGTGGCGATGGCTCTGATGAAGCAGGTTGCAGCTCAGACCCCTTCCCTGGCCTGACCCCAGGCCCCGTCCGGACCCTGCCCTGCAATTTCACCTTGGAGGACTTCTATGGGGTCTTCTCCTCCCCTGGATACTCACACCTCGTTTCAGTCTCCCACCCCCAGTCCTGCCATTGGCTGCTGGACCCCCACGATGGCCGGCGGCTGGCAGTGCGCTTCACAGCGCTGGACTTGGGCTATGGAGATGCAGTGCATGTGTATGATGGCCCTGGGCCCCCTGAGGCCTCACGGTTGCTACGTAGTCTCACCCATTTCAGCAATGGCAAGGCTGTCACTGTGGAGACACTGTCTGGCCAGGCTGTTGTGGCCTACCGCACAGTTGCTTGGAGCAATGGTCGGGGCTTCAATGCCACCTACCATGTGCAGGGCTACTGCTTGCCTTGGGACCGACCCTGCGGCTTAGGCTCTGGCCTAGGGGCTGGTGAAGGCCTAGGCGAGCGCTGCTACAGTGAGGCACAGCGCTGTGATGGCTCATGGGACTGTGCCGATGGCACAGATGAGGAGAACTGCCCCAGCTGCCCACCTGGACACTTCCCCTGCGGGGCTGCTGGCACCCCTGGTGCCACGGCCTGCTACCTGCCTGCTGACCGCTGCAACTACCAGACTTTCTGTGCTGATGGAGCAGACGAGAGACGCTGCCGGCACTGCCAACCTGGCAACTTCCGATGCCGGGATGAGAAGTGTGTGTATGAGACGTGGGTGTGTGATGGGCAGCCAGACTGTGCGGATGGCAGCGATGAGTGGGACTGCTCCTATGCCCTGCCCCGCAAGGTCATTACAGCTGCAGTCATCGGCAGCCTAGTGTGCGGCCTGCTACTGGTTATCGCCCTGGGCTGCACCTGCAAGCTCTATGCCATTCGCACCCAGGAGTACAGGTCAGTGGGAGGGGGCTGGTGGTAGAGGAGTGGGAACTGAGGGTGAGACAGGGCCTGTGCAGCCACAGGGGACCATAAGGGTGCCCACGTTGGGGAGAGGTTCCTGTGACCAGCTTGTTAAATGGCTCCTGGAAGGACAGGTCTAGATCCTGAAAGCAATCTCAAGGAAGAAAGGACCTCAAATGATCTTTAGGAATGCCATGGCATAGCTCTAGCTGTCCTGGCCTGGGTATGGAGGGAGGAGGCCTGTCCAGGCTGTGGTGGCCTGCTCTGGCTGGGAACTACCAGTTACTGAGCAGCCCTCATTCCTTCTAGCATCTTTGCCCCCCTCTCCCGGATGGAGGCCGAGATTGTGCACCAGCAGGCACCCCCCTCTTATGGGCAGCTCATTGCCCAGGGCGCCATCCCGCCTGTGGAAGACTTCCCTACAGAGAACCCTAATGATGTAAGTGACTTTCCCCAACCTGAGAACCTCCCGGCCCCAACCTTAGAACCTCCTGGTCCCAACCCTGCTGTAGCCCTGCCACTGGACCCTCCTTCATTCAGCCGTCTGGCCCTCTGACTCTGGTGTCTGCCCCCTCCCCTTGCAGAACTCAGTGCTGGGCAACCTACGTTCTCTGCTACAGATCCTGCGCCAGGACATGACTCCAGGAGGTGCCTCAGGTGCTCGCCGCCGCCAGCGGGGCCGCTTGGTGCGCCGCCTGGTGCGCCGCCTCCGCCGCTGGGGCCTGCTTCCAAGAACCAACCCCCCAGTTCGGGCCCCTGAGACTAGATCCCAGGTCACCCCTTCTGCTGCTCCCCTTGAGGCCCTAGATGGCAGCACAGGTCCAGCCCGTGAGGGTGGGGCAGTGGGTGGGCAGGATGGGGAGCAGGCACCTCCACTGCCCGTCAAGGCTCCCTTGCCATCTGCCAGCATGTCTCCGGCCCTCCCTGCTGTCCCCGAGGCCCCAGGGCCACTGCCCTCACTGCCCCTAGAGCCATCACTGTTGTCTGGAGTGGTGCAGGCCCTGCGAGGCCGCCTCCTGCCCAGCCTTGGGCCCCCAGGACCAACCCGGGCCCTGCCTGGACCCCACACAGCGGTCCTAGCCCCAGAGGATGAGGATGATGTGCTGCTGGTACCACTGGCAGAGCCAGGGGTCTTGGTGGTCGAGGCAGAGGATGAGCCACTGCTTGCCTGAGGGGACCTGGCTCCCCTGGGGGCTCTAGTCACAGCCCTTTAGAGGGTGTCTCAGCTTCTCCTCCACCACTTCCTTGCCTGTCCCTTGGTCCGAGGGGACTCTGTAGGCCTCCCATTGACCCTCTGTAGCTGCCGTAAAGCTAAGTGTCCCTCAGGCAGGGAGAGGGCTTACACAGATTCCCTTCTGTACACGGCAGAGACCCCAGACCCTCCACTACCACCCTCTCCCCATACCACCACCATTTGGGTAGCTATTTTTAAAAAGTAAAGTTGTTAAAGGATCATAGGCCTGGACACTCCATCCTTGCCAAACCCCAACCCAAAAGTGGCCTTAAGTACCAGAATGCCAATTGGCTAGACACCCTCCAGCCCGCAGCAGGAAGATTTGGGCAGGACCTGAGGTTTTGCCAACCGCAATCCCCCCTACAGTGCCTAGCTCACAAAAGAGCAAAACAAATGCTTTTGTCCCATAGCTAGGCCATTGCCCAGGAAGTAGAGGTCAAAAATAAAGGAATCATAAATTTTAAAATTTTGCAAATTAGCTGTGAGCCTGAGCCCTGCCTCCCTATCCTTCTCAGCTTACGCTCACCTCATCTTGCTCCTCCCTGTGGAGGTCTTTGCTCGGCCCTCCCTGCCCTCTTCCTATTCATCTTCCAACCACCCCACTGTTGATTTTTATATCACTCAGAAGATAAGAAAATTCTGGGAACCCTAAGGACCAACCCTCTCCACCTGCACTCACTGCCTGGGGCCCAGTTCTACAGTGACTGACACCAAGGGGGAACACCAAGCCTCTTTACTCACTGCCAGGCTAGAAGGCAGGGAAGCCAGCTGGGCCCTGTAGCGGGGAAGGTTCCCATTTATGGTGTATTCCCAGAGCACAGATCACAGGAGCAGACTGTCCCTGGAGGAACACAGGAGCCATGACTCCTGCCCTCCACCCTCTACCCCACCAGGCACTTAACAGTCTGTCCTATGCAAGACAGATACACTTTCAGCCAGGATGCCTCAAAGCAGGCAAAGATGAGTTGAGGGAGCAATCACAAACATTCAGGGCGTGACAGTACTGGCATCACCGTGGCCAGATCCAAGCAGTCTTCCTGGAAGAGGGCCCAAATTGGATTCTAAAGAATGCTGTCAGCAGTTGGAATAGAGCTGTGAATTCTAGGCAGGGTGAGAGTCCACAGGACAAGCAAACTGTGGAGACATGAGGGCTAGGGCTATAGGCTAGACCTTGGACCTCCTGAGAAAAGATAGTGGGAGCACAAGCAGTGGCCAGAGCCGAAGAGCTGGGCAGGGTGATGGAGGAGAGAATGATCTGGGAGAAATGTTAGAACCCAGCCTCTGGTGAGCAAGGTGACAGAAGCCCCAGAGTTTGAAAGGAAAACAGGGGCAAAGGCTATAGAAGGAGCCTGTGGGGGCAGGAGAGATGCCTCAGGAGCAAAGCTGAGGCATCCCTAACAGAGCCAGGCCCCAGGGAAGTGGGCGTCCCCTCAGGCTCTTTCCTGCCTGGCCTAGCCTATCCCCACCCTTCTGGTGGAGGGTTGATTACACTCTGTTGACACCCTCTCGAACCCAGCACTAATTGCACAGTTTTCCTCTCTCCTAGTGAGCAAGAGCCTGGGGAAGGAGCAGGGAGGGCGTGTGGACACCTGTGTGGTCCTGGGACCCTGGCATCTTGGCTCAGGGAAGACCTGAGCTCCTTTCCCTGCAGACCCTCTCCAGAGACTGGGGAAGGTGCTTCAGAGAACCTTGCCTACTGCTCTCCCTTTGGGCCCTCCTTCCCAAGTGCAAACAGTCCCTGGGTGCACCCAGTGTCAGGCCCAGTGAAAACAGTGAAGCAGGAAGTGTTGCCTTCCCCCTGCCCCCGGCTCTTTTCTTCCCCCATAGTCACCTCAAAGACCTGAAGCCTGATATCTTCATCCCTTGTCCTTTTCCAGACTTTTCCCCTCCTATGGGGTATTTTCAACTTGAAAGTGGGCAAAGATTGAAGGTAAAAGAATGTTCCTCATGGTAGAATGCTTCAGAATGCTGGAGGGAGGCCTGTGCTTATAGAATAGTGGGCCTGAAAGGAGTTTCTCTAGGTGCTGGGTGTGTGCTCTATGAGGTGCAGGCAGTAGTACTAACCTGTCAGCCACAGTGAAGCCCCAGGTTGGCAGGGAGAGGGACTGACCTGGTACAGGCAGTATGGGGGACTAAGAGGGTCTTGCCCAAGTGAGGGCGCTGGGGAGCAGTCACTCAAGTTTATTTGCACCAGGGCCCAAGGAAAAAGAAATGAGGTAACTTAAAATTCTGCCAAGATAGACACCACTATTCAAGGTGCCCAGTCTCAGGGTGTGGGACCCACGTCAAGGCTCTTAGTGGGGATGAGGGAGGTGTTCTCAGCATGAGATGAGGACCAGGCTGTCAATCAGAGTATGAGATAATGGAAGATACCAGAATTCAGTCCTTAGGGAGCAAAATTCTGGGCCTGAACCAAGCTCCAGTCCCTGCTGGGAGGGGAGAGGGACTCCCAGCCACACGGCCTGAGGCTGTGGGAGCATAAAGGTGGCTAAAGAGTTAGGCACCAGCAGAATGCCAGATCCTTCATCACCTGTAGTTAACCTGAACAACAAAGCCATGCCATGGGCATTGTAAACCCCATTTCACAGGTTCAGGAGCAGCCTCAGAGAAATTATGAGACTGGCCCAGTCTCCACTGAGTGGCAGATTTAGACCTGGCTTGGTTTGGTTCCAAATCTTACCCTTGTCCCATTATTCCACAGGACCTCCCATCCCTAAGGAAATCTTGCCATGGGCAGTGTGAGCAGAAGACCATTTCCAGCCTCCTCCTACTAGTGGGATGAGGTGGAAGTTGTTCAAGGTGAAACTCAGCCTGCTCATGTGGCCCAAGGCTGAGGGCCCTGGACTGAGGGCAGGGAGAAATCACAAGTCACAATAGAGAATTGTTGCTGGGGTCTGCAGCCACTTAACTCTTATCTGGTATCACAGAAGAATCCAAGCACCTAAGTGAGTTTTCCAGATACATATAGTGCACTCCTTTACAGTGTAAAACTTAAAAAAAAAAAACAAAAAACCTCATTTTGGAAGGAAATCATTCTACAATGTTAAACTTATCTTCAGCATATCTACAATATAAAATAAAATTTTCTGAATAGCTGAGGATCATTCATAGAAACAAATGGCTTCTCTGCAGCAGTGTCTTCAGAAGCTGTAACAGTGGGGGCAGGGGAGCTCTTTGCTTTTATGCTAAATAACCTTAGACGACTGTAAAAATATTTACGACTGCTTCAAGTTTATTTGTTTATTTGTTTTTTGGTGTTGCCTCCCTTGCTATCAGGCTATCGGCTATGGGGTGACTTGCTGCTCTAAATGTGCTTCTAATCTACAGAACAGGAACACACATGGACACAGTAAAATGGTGAAAAGTAAGGGTAAGTAGGCCATGGTTGAGGACTGGAGAATCTATCCAATGAGTAAAGAACATGAGTATTTTAACTGCTAAGGAGTCCTTTCTGCTCCCTCTAGACCCTGCACTGTTGCCCTGTAGTTGACCTCCAGATATGTGAAGTGTCACAGCACATTATTCCCAAGATTACTATTTGCCTCTTCCATTGGAAAAGTCCACTGAGGCTTGCAATATAAACTGTTCCCAATAGTAGGAGACAGGTGGAACATTTAAGAGAGGAAACCAGCATAGTGTAGAAATGAAAAACAATCTTTGGCACTGAAAAGATACGGGTGAAATTCCTGGTGTTCCCATTTTCCATCTGCATGATTGCTTTGGGGACAGGCCCCCCCCCACCTGCCACTGTGAGCCTTAGGGGTCATGAAGATGAAAGAAGATAATGAAGGACAGTGCTTAGCACAGCACCTGGCAAAAATGGGGCAAGGAAAGGAAATCAGAATGTGTTTGGATGCTTGAGGGTGTCAGGAAGGAGGGGTACAAGAGTGGGAACCTGAGGGGAATGGGAACTAGACAGAAAAGGAACAGTAAAGGAGATGCATTATCTGGGCTTCCTACAAAGAGGCCGACATCATCCATTGTGTATGTGCCTCAGGTAGCCCAGAAGGCCTGGTGGCTGCCCCAGAGAGCGCTGGTGGGAGATGGGGAAGGGGGTTGCTGGCGCTCCTCACCCCTCACTTAAGATTGGGAACTTCTTTGAGATGGCTAGCTTTGTCTCTCCCTTTTTTCCTGCTCTAATTAACACTGGCTTGTGGTCCTGGAGGGAGAAAGAGATAGAAGGTGAAGGAGTCCCCACAATGGTTTGCACCTACCTGAACCTAGTGGTGAAATGAAGCTGCCCACACAAAGCAGCCATATTTCCTTCCTAAGAGCCCCCATCTGCCTAGGGCCTGGGAAATGGATACTTTTGTGCCTCTCAGCCCAGAAAAGGCAGGGTGGAGAAGGAGATGGTGGCAGGGTGACCATTCCCCTGTCCCCACATCTCTTTTTGCCTATTCCTCTATGTCTTTCAGGTCAGCTTTTAGTCTTTCTGCTTCTTGCCCATCTTTTTAGCCACTAAGCACACCCTCTGGGCTGGACACTGCGCTAGGTAGCTGGTTATAGACACAAATAATGCACAGTCCTGGCTTCTGGAGAAAGACCTCCAGCTCCCCTGGGTCCCTGCCTCCTTCCACCCTCACCTCCCTTACCCACTGACACCCCCTCAACCCCTGTCAGTTCTACCCCTCTGACTTTGTTCTGTCATGCCTTAACCAGGCTCCACAGTGTGTATGCTCCCAGAGGGAAGCGACACAAAGGAAGCAGGGGGAAGGGCAGAAAGGAGGGAATCCCGCTGACATCACTGCTCATTAACATGTGTGACCTCATCAGGGGGCGGAACAATTTCCCCAGGTGTCTGGGGGGAGGGCATTTGTGTGTGGGGGGGTGGTATTTAAGGGAAAAAGCTGACAGTGCTGCTGAGTGAGAGAGCGGGTGCCGCGAGCCGCTGGGCTGCACACGCACACCGATGCACATGGACCCCGACACCGACATGGACACGGACACAGAAACCACAGCACTCTGCCCCTCTGGCAGCCACCAGGCCTCCCCCCCAGGGACACCCACACCAGGTGAGGGCTAACCTGGGCAGGTTCCGGCTGAAAACCATGGGGGTGGGAACCGAAGCTTTGATGGCAGGTCTGAACTAGGGGTTGAAAGAGCTTGAACCCAATCAGCAAGAGGGGAAGAGCAAGTCAGGAAGTGGAGAAGACCCCTGCTCACAGGAGGACGGGGGCTGGGTTAGGGTGGAGGGCGAGAAGAGCTGCCTAAGTGCCCCCTCCCCCATCACTCCCAGGGCTTTGCTTGAGAAAGTGGTACATGGCCCCTAGCTCAGCTTCATTCCCAAGAGGCTGGGACAGGCCAGAAGGAAGGGGAGAAGGAAAGGGGCAGACTACAAACCTGGGAATCACAGGCAGGGGGCTACCCTGGGGACCTGTTGTAAGGGTTTCTTCTGGCTGTGCCCTGACTGCCAGCCAAGTATTGATCCTGGGCTATTTCCAGCCTCTCTCCATCCCCCTTTGTTGTGTCTGTTGTTCCTCCTCCAGTTACCCTGACCTGTGCATTGTCACTCTCTCTCTACCTCTACCTCTCAGAGAACACAATATCCTCTCCCACTCACAGGGACTACCAGGGATGCAGGAATCTCACACGCAACCATGCACTGGGGGATGCTCACCTGTGGGGCCCTGGGAAGCAGCAGCCCCTCTCACACACACACCCCCACAGAGACCCAACACACACATCATCTCAGAGAACAAAGGCCCTATCCCTAGGAACAGGCTCCCCACAAAGTTTTTCACTCTGCCAGTACCTACCTACTTCTCAGGAGCCGGGCAGCAGCTTCAGCTTATCCCCCCTGCCCCTCCTCCATGTAGGGATTACCTGTGGAGGAAGTTGTAGGAGGTAGGGACTCATGGTGGAAGGAGGGGCAGCCTCCCCCCACCCCACACAGGGCCAGAGGCCTAGTCTGGGGGTGTGCCTATGTGTCGGTTTAAAGTGTGAGTGGGTGTGTGAGCCTGTGTACAGGTGCCTGCCCTGCAAGGGGCATGTTTTGAAACAGGTTGTGGCTGGGACCACATTGGGAAAGCCATCATCAGCTCTAGAAAGGCTCACGAGTTCAGGCTTCTGGGGAGTTTAGTGTAAGAAGTCAAGCCAAAGAAGAGTCTCCACTCCTTTTGGGTCCTGGTCATAGACTGGGTGTGGCTGGGCCTCTGAAGCTAGAGCAGCCTGGACTGAGCCCTCTGCAGATGGCTGGGCATACCCCACTCATAGCCTCCTTTTCTTTGCTCCCCCCCTCCCAGAAGCAGATGCCACACTGCTGAAGAAGCCAGAGAAACTGTTGGCAGGGTTGGATCGGGTTGGGCCACCCTCTGCCCCAGGGGCCCCAAGACGAAGAGGCAGTATGCCTGTCCCCTACAAGCACCAGCTCCGGCGGGCCCAGGCTGTAGATGAACTTGACTGGCCACCTCAGGCTTCATCCTCTGGCTCCTCTGACTCCTTGGGCTCAGGGGAGGCAGCCCCTGCCCAAAATGATGGCATCTTCAAGGTCATGCTGGTTGGGGAGAGCGGCGTGGGCAAGAGCACCCTGGCAGGCACTTTCAGCGGTCTCCAGGGAGACAGTGGTCATGAGCCAGAGAACCCAGGTATTTGAGGAAGTTCTGCATGGGTCAAGCGGGCTCTGGGGCCCTAGTCAGGGATGGAAGTGCTCATGACAAGGAGTCCCTGCCGGGTGTGGTGGCTCACACCTGTAATCGTAGCACTCTGGGAGGCCAAGGTGGGAGGATCGCTTGAGCTCAGGAGCTCAAGACCAGACTGGGCAAAAGCGAGACCTCCGTCTCTACCAAAAATAGAAAAATTAGCCAGGCGTGGTAGCCCACGCCTGTATTCTCATCTACTTTGGAGGCTGAGGCAGGAGGATCACTTGAGCCCAGGAGTTGGAGGTTGCAGTGAGCTATGATGACACCACTGCACTCTACCCAGGGTGACAGAGTGAGACTCAAAAAAAAAAAAAAAAAGAGCAGCCGCTGAAGGACAGAAGCTAACAGAACCTTCTCCAGTGTTTTCTGTTGCAGCCTCTCTGGAGGGGGATGGGAGTTCCCTGGTGCTGAGATTTGAGGTGTCCCTGGTTACTAGGTCTCACAAGTGTTGGGAAACCTCCTAATGGGCTTTATTCCCTCTCCCTATTTCCCAACAGAGGATACCTATGAAAGACGCATCATGGTGGATAAGGAGGAAGTGACTCTAGTTGTTTATGACATCTGGGAACAGGTAAGTATTAAGATATGGCTGCAAGCAAGTGATGAAGCTGGGAGAACTGGAGAAGGGCAAAGTCTGGTTGAAGGCTAGTGGAGCTGCAGGCCCTAGTTTCAAAATGTATTAGAACCTGTTTTTTCATTTGCATCATCTCAGAGAGCAAGGGCCCACACCAATGTGGATACCATGGCCTGCAGCCATAGGAGCCACAGTCTTTCCAGGACCTTCTGACCCAGAGGAAACTTAGGATCTGAATTTGACAAAACCTGCAGCTGCAAGCCAGGCTGGACACCCTGAAATTGATCCTGTCCATAAATTTTTCAGCCTAGAAGAGTCTAATGTGACAGGACCAAGAACTCAGGGCTCTGGAATATCAGGAAAGGGGAAAAAAAAAAGTGAGGACTTCTGAATATTTGGTCATAAAGGTTACTATGTAGAACTGAGAGGCCAAATTACACACACTTTTATGGCATTCATTTTTGAATCAAGAGCTTAAGCATAAAAAAGCAGGATGGCTACTGCTGGGTATGGAGATTTTGGGCTAGGCACAGTGGCTCACAACTGTAATCCCAGCACTTTGGAAGGCTGAGGTGGGAGGATTGCTTGATGCCAGCAGTTCAAGGCCAGCCTGGACAACACAGCAGGATCCCTGTCTCTACAAAAAAGAAAAAAAAAATTAGCTGGGCTTGGTGGTCTGCTTGTAGTCCCAGTTATTTGGGAGGCTAATGCAGGAGGATAGCTTAAGCCCAGGAGTTCGAATGAGCTATGATCACACCACTGCACTCCAGCTTGGGCAAAAGAGCAAGACTGTCTCAAAAGAAAAAAAAAAAAAGGGTATGGAGATTCTACCATTAGCTAGCTCTCCTGTCCTGAGCAGGTGCCTTCCTTCTCCCTCCCAACCCTCATCTTTGTGGTGTAGGTGCTGGACAGGATCTCCTATGCCTCCAGCCCTAACATTCCACGACTTTCTCTGCCTATCTGCAGGGGGATGCTGGAGGGTGGCTCCGGGACCACTGCCTTCAGACCGGAGACGCCTTTCTCATAGTTTTCTCAGTCACTGACCGCCGAAGCTTCTCCAAAGTTCCAGAGACCCTACTTCGGCTCCGGGCTGGGAGGCCACACCACGACCTTCCTGTCATCCTCGTTGGTAACAAGAGTGACCTGGCCCGTTCCCGGGAGGTATCACTGGAGGGTGTGTATTCTGAACAATTCCATGCTTGCAATCTCAGGGGAAAGCTCTCCCTTCCAGGTCACCTCTTCTCCCTAAGGCCTTTTTACCCTCACATACTCACTCGCATTTAGCCCCAGGCTAACCCCCAATTGCCCCACTCCCAGGACACTGAGAATCTTTTCTTTTCACTCCCCCTCACCTCTCCTCCAAGGCCCCTTTCTCCCCCGCCTTCTCATCTCTACCGACCCACCACATGACCTCAGCCTTGATCTCTCAGTTTCGAGATTCACTGGTCCCAATCCCTTTCCACCGCCCGTCGGGGACCTCCCCAGGCCCACCCTCTCCCCGGGCCCAGTGCGGCCCAGTGGGCGCCTGAGTCGGTCCCTTCTGCAGAGGGCCGCCACCTGGCCGGGACGCTGAGCTGCAAGCACATCGAGACTTCGGCCGCGCTGCACCACAACACGCGGGAGCTCTTCGAGGGCGCCGTGCGCCAGATCCGCCTGCGGCGGGGCCGGAGCCGCGCCGGAGGCCAGCGGCAAGAGCGGGGCAGCCCCGAGGGCCCCCCGCCGCCCGCGCGCCGCGAGAGCCTCACCAAGAAGGCCAAGCGCTTCCTCGCCAACCTGGTGCCCCGCAACGCCAAGTTCTTCAAGCAGCGCTCCAGGTCGTGTCACGACCTCTCCGTGCTCTGAGCCGCGGTCGCCATGGCCACTGCGGTCGCCATGGTCACCGCGCCCTTCGCTCGCCCCCTCGCCCCGCCCCGTCCAGTCCGGCTGCTTCGGTCGCCGCCGTCTAGGAAACCAAAAACTCCCAAGATGCCCCGGTGCAGCCGCGGGGGCGGGCCAAGGCCGGTGGGCGGTGTCCTCCCGACACCTAGGTGCCCGGGGCGCCCGGGAGGTGAGGACGCAGACGTGCGGGCGGGCGTGCCCCGGCCGGTGGGTGGGGCGGGTTCTGGCGGGTCAGGAAGAAAATTAGTTCTGCAAGTTATTTTGTTTTTTATTAATCCGCGCTTGGCCAGCTCTCCTGTAAAGAGATCCTAAAAGCGAGAATTGGAAAAAGACTTTGTAGGCTCCTTGGCGGAGTTTACCTCCTTTGTACTCTGCGTGAATATGCCTCACCTTTAAGAGATTCTTAAAGGTAAAGACATGGAGACACTTCTTCCAGGGACTTTGCAGAAAACGTTCTGGCTCTTATCTGCTACAATTGTCCACTTTGCCTTTAAGAAGTTCTTAAAGGCAAGAGCCTGGAAGTGCTGTTCTTGAGATTTGATTCTGTGACTTACCATTCCAGCACGACACTTCCCCTTCAAGGTTATCAAAGGTAAAGTGTGGACAGACTTTCTGCGTTCAGTTGCCGGCAGATGCCAACGTGAAGAGCTGAGTGGTGGCAACCCCCTTTGGCCAGGGCCCAGGAGGCACCAGCAAGGGGCCACCCCTTTCCTTTTCAATAAAGAATTTTTCTACTGCATCTGTTCACTTTGACTGTTCTCTGAGCCCCCAGGGAAGGGATGGCTGTCGATACAAACTGCTGTTACAAACAAGAAAACTCAGGCCCACAGGAGCTAGGAACCTAAATTCCTAAAGAAGCTCTGGAACTCACTTGCTCCTGAGGTAGTCCATGTCAAAGGACCACCGACCCTTACAGATGATCAGGTCCACTTTGTGCGTTTGCTGATGAGAAAACAGGTCTGGAGAGGAACAGGGACCTGCTAGAAGTAATCTGTAATTTACTGACACAGTGGGACCAAGTCTCCAGACTCTGGGCCCCACCTCCTTACCCCACCCTATCCTGCAGGGAGCAGGCTGGAGGCTACATTTAGCTCCCAGAGCTAGTCAACTTTGACTTGGGCTGGTTCAAGATGGGGCCCATATCCACCAGGGAGGCACATCAGCTGGGGCATGATGGGTTCTGCCTGCATCTCCTCTGGCAGGGCCCCACAGCCCCAGCTGTCACCTGCAAAGCCCGTGTGAGTACTGAAGCTGTCACTGCCTCCCCTGGGGACGCCCACGCCTGCTGCTGCCTGAGCCATGAGTCTGAACAAAGGGAGCAGAGGCAGCAGCTCCCCTCACCCCTAGACATACAGTACAGCTACCTAAGCACCTGAGGGCCAGGCCTCCGCCCTACCCCACACAGCCTTCCAGAACTTGACAGGAGGAATGAGATGTCTCCTGAGTCCTTACGGCTAGGCAGGAGTCAAGGGGGAACAGGCCAACATGGGCGGTTATGACAATATGAATAATGGCACTATCAATTTTAAATGCAGGAAAACACACTGGGCCCATTAAGAGACCAGATGGTTCTACAGTTGGGTTGAAACCTCAGGGACATGAAGAGGAGGGGTAAGAGATGAGCATGAAAAAGAGGGTTTGGAGCCCCACTGCAAAGGACCTTAAATATCAGGCAAAGGAGCTTGAGCCCAATTCTCTAGGCAGTGAGAGTCACTGAAGGTCTCTGCATGTGGAAGTGACTTAATTAGGATGGTCCTTTGGGAAAAGGAAGCTGGGAGAGATGTGCATGGGCTGGTGGAGCAGAGGCAAGGCCTGAGGAGCTGAGTTTAGGGGCAGTAACAGTAATACATATGGAGGGTAAACCATCCTGAGGCGACAGCAGTGGGAAAGGAGAGGAGGCAGGGTCTTGAGGGTCAGAAGCAATGGGACTTGGCCACCACTGAGTGGATGGGTACGAAGAGACGGAAGAGTTGCAGATGGAGGGAGGATGGTGAGGAACGACGAGTTAGAGGGCAGAGGGGATGGGGGGAGGGAGTAAGTGAGCTCCATTTTGGAGACACTAAGTTTGAGACACTAGAAGGACATTGATACAGAGAGTTTCAGCAGCTCCCTGGACAGCTGAGTCTGAGACTGGGAACAAGTTGTGGCAAGAGACAGATATGAGAACAACTGCCATAAAGACAGTAGTGAAAGAGCCAGAGGAAAGGGTAAGATACAGGGCCAGCTTTATGGATATGTGACCTGTGCAGTCACACGGGGCACCATGCTTAATCTAGCGCTCTGCTGTCACTGTCTTGAAATTCTTTGAACAAGGAGCCCTGAAGTTTCCTTTTGCATGGGGACCCACAAATTATACTAAGGGAGAAGGTACAGTACAGGTTGGGATCCTTAGCCCCAGACCACAGATGGGGTCTGTGATTCTTGTGAAGTGGTACGTACAATCTGATGTATTTGTACAGTCATGCATTTGCCTGAGAATAGGATTCATGAATTTAATCAGATTCACAAAAGTGTCTGTGACCCAACAAATTACAAACCATTGATGGTACTGGTTGCCTCTGGGAAAGGTAACTAGGTGGGTAGAAGACAGGGGTGGGAGGTTTACTTTTCATTGTATACCCTTTTTCTACTTTTTGAATTTTTAACTATGTCAGATATTACCTGTTCAAAAACTAAATAGAATAATTTAAAACAAAATGTCAGGGTTCCAGAGAAAGAAGAGGGACCAAGGAGAGTTCTGGGGATAGACAGATGAAGAAGATGGAGAAGCAGCCACCAAAGATGTAGTGGAAGAACTAGGATTGAGCATGTTGTGGCTACTACAGGGGGGAGGGAGGGTTTCCATTAATAAAAGAAGAGTATCACCAATGGTTAAATGTGGCTACAGAGGAGGATGAGGAACAAGAAAGGCCCAGTGCCTTTCATGTGGCAGAAGTTTAAAGCATGTATATAATATACTGAAGATGATGATGGCAGGACCTCCCCCTATGAGGGAAGCCATACACCACAAGCCTCCCTTCCCCCAGCTCAGCCAGTCCCATCAGCCCGACCCATCTGTGTGTTCCCTCCAGACGCCTACAGGGAAGAACTCAGAACAGACAGAAGCTGAAGCCAGGCTCCCACCAGACTTGGGAGAGGTGGGGTCTTCTCTGAGAGCCAGGCCTCCCTTCTCCCTCTCTCTGATCAAGGCAAAGCAGAGCCATTAATCTGAGCTGGAGGGAGAGGTCAGCAAAGGGCCCTAGGGCCTGAGGTAAGGTCCCCTCTGCCCTCATGCTCCTCTTGACCACTGCAATTTTGTCTTGGGGTCTGTATGCCCTTACAAGCCCCTGCCCAACCCCTGCTACTCACTCCCCTTTGCCCACAAGGCCCCCTCATTGGCCGAGAGCATAGACTGTGTGCGCTCCCCTGAGGGCCAGAGGAGAGAGCAGTCCTGTGTATGGGAAGGTATCCTCCTCTCTGGGCCTCTGCCTGCAGTTGGGGGCCTTTAGGCCCTACTGCATCTAACCCTCTCTAGAGAGAGACTAGAGCAGGGGCTCTCCTCTTCTGAAAGGCTGCCAGGGTTGTGAGTGGAAGTCCTCTGGGTTAAACCCTCACACCCAACAAGGCCATACGCACACACACACCCGCCCCCACACACTTTTTATTCATCTAACATAGTTTCAATCTACATTAATCTAAGTAAATTTTTCCTGGACATTTTAATATTTCATCCAAAAATGCTTGAAGACATTTTGTTTCCCCCCTCAAGTACTAAACATCTGCAATATGCCAACCACTGTGCTAGACCCTATGGGGAAAACAAATACATATACCCCGCCCCTCAAGCAGCTTACAGTTAAGCTGGGGAGACATGATGAGGTGGTGACAGTGCTAAAACAGGCAAAACAGCAGCAAACTATACCACATTCTGACTATCTAACTGAGGGCTACCTCACATGCTCTAGGAATTCTGAAAGGAAGAAGCAATAAATTTGGAAGACGTATTTTAGAAACTGGGCTTGAAGGCTATGTAGGCTGTAGATAGATGGGGGAAAGAAGGAAAAACATTCCTTCTTAGTGGCGTAACTATGTGGGCAAATGTACAGAGGAGAAATGGTGGGCAGCCCACCATGTGAGGAAAAGACCCTCCCTATACAGAAGGCAGTAAAATTTGGGTGCATGGTACAGCCAAGTTATCAAGGGGCCCAAACACCAGACAAGAGCATCCTGCTTCTCAGTCCTGTGTTATCTTGGTGGCTCTCTTGTGGCTCTCTCAAGGTCCCTTTTCATCTATTTGAATGTTGATGTCAAGCTTCCACAGCTTGGTGGTCTTGTAAACTCAAGATGTGAATGGAAATTCAGTGAGGTCTTGGAAGCTTTTCAGTTATCACTCGGGATGTGTTTCCTGGATTGGGGCGGGGGGTCTGTGGATGAAGTCACTCTTAACCTCTCTGCTTTTCTGAACCTCAGCTATGCTATCCCAACTCTAAAATGAAGATAATAAGAATACCTCCCTTGTAGGATAGTCATGAGGACTAAATAAAAGGGCAAAGATCTTTCTAATTTGTTAAGTGTTACACAGATGAGCAGTGGAAGTAGTAATGCTTTTTGCAACCTAGGTCCTGGCCCCTTATTTAGGCGCCCAAGCTGCTTGCTAAACTCTCAAAGCACAGCGCCACTCTGGAGATACCAATTTAACTTGTGATCCACAAGGTCCAATATGCCTCTCATAGGACTCATGGGTAGCCCATTACTGGGTTTTGTTGTTTGTGGGAAGGTTGGGGGAAAGATTGGCAACTGAAGCCTAAGTGATGGTATTGTATTGCACAATTTTCCATTTCTTTTTTTGGTTCAAAATTATAACTTGTCTTTAAGCAGAGGACCTGTGCTGATTTAAAATACTTATTCAGAAAGGAAACTGCCAGCGTAGGGCTAGGCTCCTGAGACTAACAAAGACAGGTGCTGTAGCAATGGCTAGGAGAGGTTAGGAGGGATGCTAAGGAAAGGGCTGTAACAGAGAGTACGTTGGGATTTTTTCTCTGGCCAGACAAAGCAAAGGATGCTGGGAACTTTGATGGTACCTAGGGGGCGAAGGAGGTGCTCACCTTGATTTTTCAAAACCACCTGCTTGTAATCTGACTGTATGGACAGAGCCTCAGACATAAAAAGAGATTGGGCTAGTGGGATTTGTTTTCCCGAAAACTGGGCTGGTTGTATGTGACCCAGGACCTCATGAGCCTGGGACTTTTAGCCCAGGAACAATTAAGGTTTATTTTCACCATTGTCTCACCCTTGCTTCTCCCCTTGTAAACCCTGAGCATTTTCTGAAGTTGGGGAGGAGAATGGGGTCAGGTGGAATGTCAAGTGAGTGGTCATCCAGCAGAAGGGAATGTTGATGACAGTAATAAACTAACAAGTTCTAAGCCCTTCACACTCATCATCTCATTTAATCCTCACACTATCCCTATGAGACAGGTACTATTAACATTTCCTTTTTACAGATGAGGAATGTGAGTTAGAGAAGCAAAGTAACTTACCCAAGCTTATTCAGCTAGTTTGTGACAGAATAGGGATCTGAACCATGCAGTGTGGCTCCAGAGTGTGACCATTCTGCTACAGGATGGAGGTCCCCTGGTTTGCCTGTGCCCAGGAATTGACAGAAGGCTAATTCTCTGCACCACTATTCAGAACAAGTAGGCTTCCTGATACTTGAAAGTGGATTGAAGCTCCCATCCTTTCTGGAACATTGGCAAGTTTGACAAGTCTCTGATTTCCAAGGTCATTGTTTCCCCTTTCTACAATCCGGCACTGACTGGATCCTTTCCAGTCTTCAGGCACCTCATCCATCTACCCATTGCTCTCAAAAATAACTGCTTAATGGCTCTCCAGTAACTCCAGCCAACTCCTTAAGGGCTCTTGAGAGCAGATCATCTGGAACAGCTGACAGAACTCATCCAACTTTTTAAAGTGATCTTTGTTCAGCTCTTTCCTTGCCCCTACCTTCCCACATGATCTAAGTTGGTTGATCCACTTCACATTCACAGAGCTCTCTCAACCAAGAGCACACACCTTGGTAGAGCAAACTTGATCTGGATATAGAGTACAAAAGTTGGGAGGGAGGGGTTAGGGATGTCTGAAGCTAGAAGATGCAGACACATAGCTTATCGGACCAGAATTCCTTTCCTGCATCCAGCTCATGACTATTGCATTCACCTGTTTGCCATGGAAACATCAGTCTCGAGTGGATGGCAAGCAGCACTTTAGAAGGTATCACAGGCTACCATGGTAACACCAAAAAGAGTAAAGCTGCATCTTCTCTCCTGGAGGAGTGAAGAAGGAAGGGATGAGGCTGCTGAGAAAGGTAGGGTAGAAGGGACAGCCTGGCTCTGACTTTAACAGAGAGGGAATTAACTCAACAAACATTTAATATGTGCAAGGCAAAGCAATAATGAAAAAGACATCTACAGCTGGCCTCATAAGGCTATAACCATCTAGTAATAGAGTTTTCAAAGAACTGTAAATAAAGGCAGAATAAGACCCACAATAGGATAAAGAATACTGACAAGGGAAATTAACTCCAACTATGAAAGCTTCAGGCTTTTAAAGGACAGGATTTTGACAAGCAGAAGGGGGTTAGGAAGAAAGAACAAGATGAGCAAAGACACAGAAGTGGAAAAATTCAGCATCTACTGAGAGGTATGGGTGTAGATAGGAAAACTGACACTTCCTCACTGACTCTAACGCCTTGGCTTCCACGTGGTGCCAAAAGGCAGGTAAGGTTAAATTCAAGGGATCTGCAGTCGACTTCTTGGATTGGAATCCACAACTTGCTGTGTGATCATGGGGCTAATTATTTAATCTCTTTGGGTATCGGTTTCCTTGTTTACAAAGTAAAGATAAAACAATCTACCTCACAGGGTTGTTGTGAGGATTAAATGATTTAATGCACATAAAGTGATTAGAATCATGCCTAACCCATAACAAATCTTGCCTAAATGTTAACAATTATTATTATGCCACCTCCTTCCACCTCACATTTCAAACCATGATAACCTCTTTTCTCTGTCCAAGTATTGCTTCCTGATTCTCACCAGACCCTTTCCTTTACAGGGAAAGGGACTGTGATAGAATTTCTCCCTTCAAGTTTTTGGTTCATTTCCCTTCGTCATAAAGACCAGGATTAAAGGTTCACAAGTCAAGGCCCTGCTTCCACGTATAACTCACATCTGGGGCTTGTTGAGTCTTAGAAGGAAATAGGCAATAGAATTCCTATGGCAACAACACAGTAGTTTAAAGAACAGGGAGGAAATGCCACCACTTTAGGGAAGGCAGAAGCACAGACCATAAACCAAAAGTCAGGTGAAAATCCCACTTATTTATGTATTTATTTAGAGACTGGGTCCCACTCTGTCACCCATGCTGGAGTAAAGTGAAACTCAAACTTCTGGGCTCAAGCGATCCGCCTCAGCCTCCCAAGTGATCCGCCTCAGCCTCCCAAGTAGCTGGGACTACAGGTGCACATGAAAATCCTATTTAGAATTGAGGACTGATGGGGAAATTCTAACTATGCTGGGAAAGGATTTGCATCACAGTCTCACCTCTACCCCGCCCTAGCTACCATGCTCAGGTGGGAGAGGTTGAGGGAAGTTTCTTTTACCTTAGGGTGGGTCCAGAGGCTGTTCGCTGCCCCCTTCTCTCACTCTAACCACCTCCTATGGAGGTATGAGTAAAAGGCGGCACTGAGTCACACACAATGACATCAGCAGTCACTCATTAGATGCCATCACCTTATATGGGGCAAGACTAGAGCAGAAGTTGTCTTAGATGTTTCCTTACTTCCACCATTGTCTCCCTCCCAGCAAGAGGCTGTGTGAGGAACCAAGAACAAGGAAGAGCTAAGGTGGAAGGACCAAAGTACAGGCAGGTCAAAGTAGCTAGGGATAGGAACATAAGGAAACCAAGCAGAGGAAGGCAGGGAAGCAAGGCCTGTGGGTATTTGTAACAGTTTGGAGGAGTCCAAGCCAGCCATGAGGAGGTCTGGTTCATTGCCTCAGGATGACTAACAAAAATGGACCCCACTGTACTTCTCAAGATGCATTAACAGCCAAATCAATAACTATAGGGGGACTGGGTCATAGCCAGCAGCTACTACCTAAAAATAGTGCATTCTCCTTCCCTTCCCCCAGGTCCAGAGAGCAAACTAGGATAGGACCCAGAAGGGGTGGGAGTGACAGTAAAAAGAACAGCAACAGCAGGAGAGACCGCAGGCCTGGAAGAATAAGCAATGCTACAGTCTCAATGTGCCTCCCAAAAGTTTGTGTTGGAAATTTAATGCCCAATGCAACAGTGTTGGCGTTCGGGCCTAATATAAGGTGATTGGGTCATGAAGGCAGAGTCCTCATAAATGGATTAATGTCAACCACAGGTTAGTTATTAAGAGAGGGCTGTTTCAAAGTCAGTTCAGCCCCTAGTACCTTTCCGTCTCATGTGCTCACTACTACCCTCTGCCTTTCTGCCATGGGATGACCCTTGCCAGATGCTGGTGCCAATACTCTTGGACTTCCCAGCATTCAGAACTCTGAGAAATAAACTATTTTTTAAAATAAATTACCCAGTCTGTGGTATTCTGTTATAGCAGCAGAAAATGATCTTAAGACAAGAAGCTAGAGTCCCAGTGGCCCTTTATGACATAAGCAGGCCTTAAGTACTTAATGATTTAGTGTTAAAAAGCAACCCAAGAGGTTAACATCACCTGCTTAGAAGTCTGAGAGCTAACAAATTAAAACCTAAGAGCAATTATCCATATTTTTAGCATAATAAAGTCTTAGCATTCTGTTGCCATAGAGACCAGTAAAGAATGGAGAAGCCCCACAGAGCCCTGCCCCTGAGAATTCAGGCCCTCTCCTTTCAGTTGGTACCTAAGCTGGTAGGCCAGGCTCTTCCCCACCCCTTGTCGTAAGGCTAAGAAAGCAGGCAAAGGAAGGTGCACCTCCCCTACCTCTCCTTTCACAGAGCTACTCCTGGAATACTCAGCTCCCTGGAATTCACTTGGTCCCAGGCCTGTTATCCCAGGCAGAGCCATACAGAAAGCAAGGGTTGAGGGAACTGACAGAACAACAGGAGACATCAGGTCCAGAGAACCTGGGTGTACAATGCCAAACCCCTTTGGATATTAGACTAAAATTGCGACTACAAAGAGACTCAAAGGTAGGTACGGAGGCTAATAAGGTAAGAATGCCAAGCTCAGGAGGCTTCTCTGGTACTTAAGCTCCTTAAGATCACAAAACACCCCTAAAAAAAAGTTCAGAATGTGCTACCATCACACTGCCATCTGGTGGAAGGACAAGATCTGTCCTTAGGCACAGAGAAGGAACCTGGAAGTATGAGCGGTAGGCAGGTAGGAATGGAGATAGTTAAGATAAAGACAGATGGAGAAGGAGACCGTGGGACCAAGAGTACAATACATACAGATGGGGAACCTGCCCAGGTGTGAGCATTTCGTTCATTTTTCTTCCTAAAGAAGGTTAAATAAAACAAAATTAAAAAACGCAATGATATTACAAATGCTTTATATTCCTAGAACCATCATGGTTTTGGCTCATGAGAAGTTAACATCAGACAGACACACCAACAGAGACCACACACATATGGGCAGCAGCCACCACCATAAAGAGGCTTGCTTTTTGTACAAAAGTTTTTTTGGTTTTTATATATATATATATATATATATATATATATATATATTTTTTTTTTTTTAATGTACACAGACACGAGGGTATAAAATCCAGTGAAAAGGGCTCACATGTTCCCAGTTAGGGGACGGGAGCGGCTTTAACCGCCAAGGTTGAGGCCACAGTAGAGGCACGCAGGAAGTGGTAGAGAGTAGCAACCTCCCTCCATCTTCCCACCCTGGGCCAAAGGGAGGACAACCTGGGAGGAAGTACAAGTATACAAAGGAAGCTGAAGATACTGGATAGGTACCCCACCTTTTACTCAACTTCTAAAAGCCGCTAAGGCATCCAAAATGCCTGGCAGGATAGATCAATCCCACGCCTCCCAGCAAGATGCTGAGCCTACAGTAGTTTCTGGCCTCAAGCTATACCAAACTGAGGTCTAAGGAAGGCTTCACAATGCACATGCCCATGCTATCTTCCAGGGCCCTTGTAGCAGAAAGCCAGCACCTTCAAGGTCCACCCTCCAAACTCCAAAGTCCTCTTGATTCTGAGGTCTTAAGGATTTTCCTTGACAGATTTTAGGGTAAAGGTTTAGAAAAAGGAGAGAGGTTAGTTCCTTCAGTTAATGCCCTATGGCCTTCCCAATGGGGGAGGAATCAAGGAATCTGTACCAGGTGGTTGGGAAGGGCAAGAAAGTCATTTCGGAGACGATACACACGGAGAAACAGGTATATTCAATGTGGGTGTAGATTCTGTTCTCTTCAACTAGGGGCTTTGCTCAGCAGAGTCCATTTCCAGTGGGCAGGAGCTCTTCTTGGTATCTAAGGGTGGCCCCAATTCCCTCAGAGTTAATATCCACGCCCTCAGGATGGCTTGGTCCACAAAATGGAGAGACAGGGCCGTGGCAGAGTAGATGTGGAGAAGGGAGTGGCAGGACCCAGAGGCACAGGGAGGCAGTGTACTGTGCCACTGATTTACCTGTGGCAAGAAGAAAAGGTAAATGAGAAGCCAAAGAAAAGAGAATAACCAAAAACCAAAATGAGCTAGGCCCTGAGACTTACATGGTCTGGGGGGTAAAGAGGCTGGAGAGCTGGAAGCACTGGGAGGCAACTGCCTGGGAAGCAAGGTTCAGGGCTGGACTGAGAGCTAGAATAAAGAGAGGCAGAGTGAGTGAGCAAGCACAGAGCATTCCTTCTTTCCCACCCTTTTCTCCTTCCCAAGTCCAAGGCTACCAGTCAGAGCTGCTGGGTTCAGGGCCCCCAAGGGAACTGCTCCATTCAGTTGCAGGGCAGCAGCTTGAGCAGCAGCAGCAGCAGCAGTTGGTAGCTGGATTCCAGAACCTAAAAGGAGAAGAAAAGGTGGGGTCAAGTCCTGACCCTTGATCTAAAATTCAAAACCATGTTCTTCACCCTGTGGAGATACTCTACCTTCTGCCAATTTGGCCATGAATTGCAAACGTCCACCAGCTGATCCCAGATCCAGCTCCTGGTCCCCATCAGGAAAAGTGATGTCTGTGCCACCATCTAGCCGCTCAGTCACGTGGCCAACCCTCATAGGTCGACCGGCAAGCTCAAAGCCATTCAACTGTTCCAGGGCCCGCCGGGCACACTCAGAGTCAGAGAACTATGAGAAACCCAGGCTGTATCAGTCATCTTCTGGCCACAGAAATGCTCTCAAAGCCCCAATAACAATCCCTAGTCCTACTATCCCAGGAAAATTGCATGCTCACTGCAGTACAAACTTTTCTTTCCCAGGGAATGTGACCTATTCCCATCACCTCAAAATGGTTCTCTGAAAAGGACCTTTTCCAACTGACTCAATGGTAGTCACTTTTCAATCTTCCAGCTCCACTAAGGATCTTAACAATGTAGAAGCCTATTATCTGTAGGGAACCTAGCCTGACAGGCATATAACACACCCTAGTGCTGACAGGAAGACAGCACCCACACCCCCACATACACACAGTACTGCTGATTAAGTGACCTGCTGACCAGAAGGCCTCTACTCTCTAGTCCCTCTCATCAGCAGCACCCTGGTATAAAGAGGATTCCCAGTCTGCTGTTTGCAGTAGTGTCAAGGGTGTTGACCTAAAAGGTAGCAAAACATGAGCAAAAATGCTCCATAGAAGCCTTTCCACATCTGAGTCACACAGAGAGCTAGAAAAGGTTACTTGCCACTGCAGATTCATCAACACCACAGCTGGCTTTGTTTACTCTGGTATTACCGGCCCTAGGGCCTGGCATGTGGTACTGACAGTTCCTAGGCAGGTGGTATACGTGGCTTGTCTTTACTGGATACTTCTGAGGTAAGCAACTCCTATAGTAGAAAACAACCCACTGTCCCTCTGCCCTATAGGCAACTGTGTGGGTGTATGCTGCCTGGATTGAACCCAGAAAATACCAGCTTCTATTAGACTTTGTGGCTGGTAGCCAGTTCTCAGCCTGGAGTCACATGAGGCCAGAAGAACCAGTTACAGGAATTAGAAACAATTTTGTTGGAGGGTCAGGAAAAGAAAGGTAAAACTTGCCCACTATTAGGTGACCTCACTATTCTCCCCATAGTGTATTTTAATACAAAGATCCTTCTCAATGGAGAAACTGCTTCAAATGGGGTAGCGCCAGAGGAAAGTATGACTTCCTACTCCCACCCCTATCATGAGAATACATCAATTCTATAGAGTATGTCTTTAAAAGCCCATACCTAACCTCCCTCATGCCCCCAACATTTTAGCTGCAGCCTGGAATCATTACTATTACCCAAAGAGCAAGTTGCAGCACCAGGGAAGCTGGTTGAACTCCTGGACACCCCCATACCAGGGCCACTGACAGAGTGTAGTAGCAAAGCCAAGATCTCAAGCAATGCACTCATCTCAAGGGGTAGAAGGCTACTCCAAGCTTCAGGCACCAGGGTTTATGGGTCATTTAGACAGTTCCTAAAGGAGGAGGATGAAGCTAAGCTGCAAAATCAGACAAGTGGACAAACCCAAAGCAAAATTCAAAAATGAAAAGACTAGTGACTCACAGTAATGAAACCATAACCTTTAGAGCGGCCTGTATCTGAGTCCTTCATCAGAACAATATTGTCAATCTGTAGCAGAATAGAAAGAAATCATTAATAAACCTTTTTGACTAGCCCACACTTTTGATCTTTCCTACCCAGGTTGTCTTAAATACTTCTAACTTTCTAGCCAACAAATTACATCTGTCTACATCTTCTTTTAAGAAAAGACAAAGGCCACTTTTTAAAAAAACACTGTTTCTGACTAATCTTACTTAATCTGGATTCTGTTACTTGACTTCATTGTGTTTGACTTATTTGTCAACCGAGCAGCACGAGCAACGATGGAGACACACTTCCACAGAATGGACCCACATGACCATATGGTATATGCAGTGGGTTAACTGTAGCCAGGCAAAACAGAGAGGTACACTTACCCTCCCCACTTTTTTCAATTCCCTTAGAAATTGGAAACCCTTCAGAGGTTTCCCTCACTTCCACTCACTTTGCCAAAGGGCTCAAAGATGCCCCGGAGCATGTCCTCAGTGATATTGAAGTGCAGGGAACCCACATAGAGGCGCATTGGTCCACCACTGCCCTTCTGCAGGTTGTTGGCCATGGCAGCCAGCCGGTTTTTCTCAGCCTGAGGAAGAAGAAAATGATGGGTCATGTCCCACACTCCCTCTTCCCTTACAATCTTGTATTATGTCAGTTTCTTGGCTTGCTCACCTGTGAAGCCTGTACAATGATAGGCACTCCCAGCAGCCGTTGTCCAGTCAGCCCAATGGCCAGTGGCACAGACTGGATTTCACAGAATTCCACATAGGCAATGCCCTTAGAACGACGTGAGTTCCGATCTGAGATGATACGCACATCACGAACCTATCCAGGGCACAATGGAAATCCTGAGTTGGGCATAAAGGGAGATAGACAAAAGATAGGCTACTCAGAAGAAAACTAAGGTGGGAGGATTACCTTGCCAACAGCAGAGAAAAAGTCCTCCAGGTCTCGAGGCCGAATGCGGGCAGCTAACTGCATACAGAAAACTGTGCGGGCATCACGCTCCTCAGGACTCAGATTATCAATTGGCTCCCTAAAGAGTAAAATGTGTTGAGACCATTCTTCCAATACTCGGTCATTGTTCTCCATCTAACCCTCAAGTACTACTACACAGTCCTGTAATTTGGCTCAAACAACCTTTTATTCATCCCTCATAATCCCTAAAAAGTGCTCATTATCAACTCACCTGACTGGGCTCTTCTCTCTGAAATGAGGACTCTTACTATGTCCATACACATGCCTAAAGATAGAGAAACACAAAAGGTAAAAGCTTATTCACATTGGTCCAATACTGGGTCTTCCATCCTGAGAAAACCAGATTCCAGCATTTCATCTCACAAGTGAATTTTTTTTTTTTTTTGAGATTTGGGGGGTCAAGGGTGGAATGCTATAGTTTAGGTATTTGTTTCCTCCAAATCTCATGTTGAAAATTGATTCCCATCACAAGTGAATTATTTTTTTAAAATTTTCTGTAGAGACAGGGATCTTTCTATATTGCCCAGACTGTTCTCAAACTCCTGGCCTTAAGTGATCCTCCTGCCTCAGCCTCCCAAAGTGCTGGGATTATAGGTGTGAGTCGCTGTGCCTGGCTGCAAGTGAATTCCTAATACCACACATTCAGGGATTGAGTATCCTGCCTATCACAATAGGTTGCAAGTACTCTCAGGCAGGGTCCATAATGCATTTGTTATTTTACCCAGATTACAATATGAAGGTGATTTTTTTTTTTTTGAAGACAGAGTCTCAGCTCTGTCACCCTAGGTGGAGTACAGTGGCGTCATCGTCATAGCTCATTGCAACTTCAAACTCCTAGGCTCAAGCGATCCTCCTCCCTCAGCCTCCTGAGTAGGTGGGACTACAGGCACGTGCCACCACGCCTGGCTAATTTTTTCTATTTTTAGTAGAGATGGGGTCTAGCTCTTAGTCAGGCTGGTCTCGAACTCCTGAGCTCAAGCAATCCTCCCACCTCGGCCTCCCAGAGTGCTAGGATTACAGGCGTGAGCCACCACACCCAGCCCTGAAGGTGATTTTATTAGCAAAAAATGATACCCAGTGGCAAGTGGAGGACTCCTGTAGTGCACACGATCCTCACAACGCCAGTCGCGACTTCGTGACTCACTGCTATGCCGATGATCCCAGCTACGGCTACGGTGACGATGCTGCCGGTCCCGACTTCTGCTCCGACTGTTTCTCCGTCTGTGCCGATCCCCGTCTCGACTACGACTACAGATGGAAACTACTGTCATGCGTTGCATAACACTTTGGTCAACGCACAACTTTATATACGACAGTGGTTCCATAAAATTATAATGGAGGTGAAAAATTCCTATTGCCTAGTGATGTCATAGCCATCTTTGACATAGCACAACACATTACTCAAGTGTTTGTGGCAATGCTGGTGTAAACAAACCTACTGTGCTGCCAATCTTATAAAAGTATGGCACATACAATTATGTAGAAATGGATCTCATGAAGACAGAGAGTAGACTGGTGGTTAACAGAGGCTGGGAAGGGTGGGCAGGGGGGATGAAAAGTTGACTAAAGGATACAAATGTTATGGTTTGACAGAAGAAATAAGACCTGGCATTCAACAGATCAGTAGGGTGATGATAACTTACAATAACCTATTATATATTTCAAAATAGCTAGAAGAGAATAATTCAAATGTTTCTAACATAAAAGCAAACATTTAAAGTGATAAATATCCCAAGTATACTGATTTGAAATTTACAAATTATGACTGTATTAAATTATCACATGTACCCAGAAACTATATACATCTATTATGCATCAATAAAAAATTATTTTAAAATAAAAACGATGTACAGTACATAATACTTTATAATGATAATAAATGACTATGTTACTAGCTTATGTATTTACTGTACTTTTTATTGTCATTTTAGAATGTATCCCTCTACTTATAAAGAAAAGTTAACTTTAGAACAGCCTTAGGCAGGTCCTTCAGGAGGTATTTCAGAAAGCACTGTCACCACAGGAGAGGACAACTCCAGGCATCTTATTGCCTGGGGACCTTCCAGTGGACAAGATGCAGAGGCGAAAGATGTTGCGTAGGCCTAGGCTAATGTGTTTGTGTATTAGTTTTTAACAACAAAGTTTAAAAAGTAAAAAATAAAAAATTTTAAAAAAAAAAATTAAAAGGATAAAGAAAATATTTTTGTACAGCTATACAATGTGTTGTGTTTTAAACTAAATGTTATTACAAAATGGTCAAAAAGTTTAAAAAAAAGTTTATAAACTAAAAAAAGTTTAAAAAAAGTTTATAAACTAAAAACTAATGTTAGTTTATTGTTGAAAAAAGAAAAATGTATTTTATAAGTTCAGTGTAGCCTAAGTGTACAGTATTTATAGTCTAAGGAAGTGTGTGGTAATGTCTTAGGCCTTCACATTCACTCACTACTCACTCACTGACTCACCCAGAGCAACTTCCACTCCTGTAAGATCTATTCATGGTTAAGTGCCCTATACAGTGTACCATTTTTTCCTTTTATATCATATTTGTACCGTATTTTTTCTGTTTCGATACACAAATACTTACCATTGTGTTATAACTGCCTACAGCATTTAGTACAGTAACATACTGTATAGGTTTGCAGCCTTGGAGCAATAGGCTATACCATATAGCCTAGGTGTGTAGGAGGCTATACCATCTAGGTCTATGTTAGTGCACTCTATGATGTTTGCACAAAGATGAAATCAGTTATTGATGCATTTCTCAGAATGTACCTCTGTCATTAAACATACGACTGTATCACATTGGTTAAAAAACAAACCTATTTTGGCTTTAATGTATAGCATTCCCTGGTGTCTCTCCATTTATAAAAATTCCCCAAACCCAAAAGCCCCCAGGATCACTGACCTGCGCTTTCTATCCCTGCTTCTACTATGGCTCTGACTCCTCTTCTTCCTGTGAAAGACAGTGTAAATTCTTACTACTGAAAAGGTTTCATTGTCTCTGCCAAGGAAAAGGAATGACAATAAGACCAGGGTGAAACCAAAAGCATCAAAAGATCAAAGCCCAGAAGATGGTCTGGCAGTAATTCACAGCAATTGCACAACACCAACTTACATACAGCCCTGAATGCTGTCAGGCATCTGAAGCGGCCATTTCTCCCCCTAAAGCCAAGCAAAAGCTGTTGTTTCCAAATCAGGGGTCTTCTTGCTATTTTATTCAAATGAAATATATCGATGCTAGGACTGATCCACAAATCTACACTGGAAAGTGAAGACTAAAACATCATTAAACCAAGTCACCATTATTCTCAAGACCCAGTGAAGCCATTACTAATAGCAATCTTAAGAGAAACTACCCCCCTTTCTGGTTGTTTCTCCAACTGGATGCAGTTGTTTTCTTCCCCAAGTTACCAATCTGTTTCTTCACCCCACACTTACTTGCTTGTCTCCCCAGTGGTGCTGCTTCCACTGGTAGCACTGCCACTGTTGCCAGTGCTGCTGGTGCTGTTGGTAGTATTGCCGGGACAGTCCTTTTTAACCTCTCTCCTTTGCTGCTCATCCTGAGGAGTTCGCCAGGAAAATGTCATAAGGTACAAAATGGCAGACACACAGATTCCATTGGGCAAAAAGAACAAAGGTGGACAAGGAAGAAATCAAAGCTCTCGATTATCTAGCCAGTTTTTGAGCACCTGGATCTCCTAACAAAGAGAATAAGAAAGGAAGCGAGGAAACTTCCCAAAAGGAAGAGATCAGAATGACAGATTTTGATGTCAAACTTCAGCTACCCAACATCTGATCCATTGACATTTATTTCCCAGGAGTTAGAAACTGGTGCTAGGTCTGAGGTACACTGACTTTCTATTATGTCACTGAGAGTTATAAGCAAAGCACACATTACCAACACGTTTTGTGCCCACCCCCAGTTTTCAAGGACCTCTCCAAAAGTATGGCCCTTGAATATAGTCCCCAGCAAAGTTTACTAACTCTATGCCTTTTATGATTAGTCACTGTACATAATAAACAAGCAGGGGAAGAAGATTCACAAAATGTCGAAACTGATGATCCACAACTACTCTTTCTTATTAGCCTAACTCCAAGAGTGAGGTGGGAAATATTACCTCTTCTTTTTTATAGGGAGCTTCCAGCATGGCCTCAATCACTATATCAAAGTCATCAGACGCCATCGTGTCAGATCTGAGGAGAGGATATCAATATGTAAGAACTTAATTTATATTTTTCTTCCCCTTCCAGCATCACACATTTCCTTTCCTCTCCAAGAAACAGACTTCAGGACACACAGTTCTATTTCTTGAACTCCAAAGGGATCTTATGAGTATTGCTTACCCTAGGTTTATTTTGCATCTTATAGATCTGAACTAGTTCTGCTCCGTGGCTTATAAATGGTCATGAATCTAAGAGAAAACTGAATACCCAGGAAGAGACAAAATACAATACAGACCCTGTGCTATGGAAAGAAAGTGCTGGTACTCAAAATTACTATTCACTTTACAATGGACACCAGGCCTCCATTCTACTGTTCAAAATTTTGAATAACTGGTTTAAACTTAAAACATGAAAATAGGTACATACTTTCAATAAATAGGAAAAGTCACAAGACTTAAAATCAGGCAAAAGACAAAACACACCAAAATGCAGATTTGCCCTAAGTGAAACTCTTCCTCCCACATATCCTAAACACCAATAATTAGGGTCTCATCACTAACTTTCTGCCCAATACCAATTAGAGTTTAGGTAACTCAGAAATATTATGATTAAGATAGGCTTGACCAATCTCATTCTGAAAACTTTCTGTCTAGCAGGCAGGGTAAAACTTCTTGCCTCCCCCAAGCTTTCACATTTAGCAACTGTCTTTCCCTAGGCCATCCGCAACAAGTCTGTCAAATAAGAAAAAAAAATATCAAACAAAATCAACAAGATAAATTATTCAAATTATTGGTCTCGAATTATCAATACACATAACATGGATGAATCTCAAAAATTATGCTGAGTGAAAGAACCCAGACCAAAAAAGAGTATACACTGAAAAATTCCATTTATATAAATTCTAGAAAATGCAAACTAACCCATCCTCAGAGAAAGCAGATCAGTGATTGCCTAGAGATAGGAGTGAGTGGGAAGTGGCTGGGAGGAAAGGATTAAAAAAAGTCTACAAGAAAACCTTTGGTAGTAATGGTTTCATGTGTGTTTACATATATCAAAATCCATCAAATTGTACAGTTTAATGTATACAGTTTTACTGTATGCCAATTATATGTACCTCAGTGATGCTGTAAAAAAAAAAAAAAATAACCTGAGGAATTTCTATGCATGGAGGCTATCATAATTAGACTTTCCATATCCACAAGAGTTTTTCCCTCTTTAAAGCAGCTAATGTACCATCCAACAATGCTGCCCTGGTTGCCCTCAGAGTCCATATCCTATTTTGACGACTTAGTAAGTGTAATAACGAAATCTATTATTTACAGTAGCTACAACTGCTAGGCACTGTGCTAAGAGAGAAGATTCTTAGAAAGAGAAATATAACTTGGAGCCAAACTTAAGGCTTAAAATGGGAATCAAACAAAAATTAAATAGGTGTATCTAAAAACTAGTGAACTCAATTTCTTATAATAATACCACCTTACATTTATTTAGCAATCAAAGGTAACACATACTGCAAGCAGGTATCTGACCCATTCACAGATCTTAAAAACTGAGGTTTTGTGAACTACCCAAAGTCACATAGCTCAAATGAAGGAGCCAATTCTTGATCAGAAAGGTCTTCTGACTCCAAGTGTAATGTTCTATCCATTATACCTCTCTCTCATATGGTTTATAACTTAACCTTAAAGGAACTAAAAAAAAAAAAAAAAAAAAAGGACACAGCATATCAAGATGTCTACTTTTAAATATTCTACTAGGTTTATCAAAAGAACCAGTCCCATTAGCCACACATTATTGTGAAGTTCCTATATCTGTGCCATGTACAGTATATACATTAAAGTATCAGGAACCAGACTAGCTGTAATATATACTACCTGGTCTGCTGTGGAAAAATGGTTCTAAAAATAAAAGTCTTTGACCCTCAAGCTGCTCCTTTCAGTCACTTTGGCTGCCAAGTCTATACAAATTTTCTAAGTGTTACAAACTGTTTATTTTTTAGAATCTGCCTTTTCCTCTCCAAATGAAATGCATCTGATTTTAAAAATTTCTCATTGCTGAGTGCTAGTTCAGAGTAGGGGTAACTTAACAGTGCACAAAAACTTTCACTTGACAAGCCTCTACAAATGAACTCTATGAATGAAGTTTTCACTCAGAAAAAAATGAACCTATTTACACACATATATAGAGAACATAACACATGATTCTGAAACTTGCAATCTCACTGGGTTTAGTCTCTTTCTAGATATCCTAAAGCAATAAAGTGCCAAACACTATGCATTTTCAGGTTCGTAGTTTTCAAATTCACTCCGTGTCCTAACTTATAGACTAAGGTGCATTCAATCCCATCCATATATAGACTATAGTGTTTTCTTCCATCCTACTCCAAAAACTGCATCAAAGACCCACAATCATGGCAGTGCCTGGACCTTGTCATAGCACAGTCAAGACCCAAGCCAGCAAGTAGACCCCATTACTGAAGGGGCAGAGGAGAGTGAAGAACCACTGTCAGCTCAGTTCAGAAACAATTCATTCACCAAATGCTGGAGTCCCAGGGGTGATGGTAGCGCCATCGCCTGGGTCTGGTCACTGAGCTGGGCACAAAACACCTCCAAACTGAAGGCAGCTTAATTAAGCTTAATTAAGACTGGGAACAATGCCAAAGATAAAAACGTTACTTGAAGGACTGTCCTCCCCATGCTGTGTAACAACCAAGGCTACGCTTTATAAAATGGTCCTATAGTAACAGACTGGCACCATCTCTGCGAGAGCCAGCGTCCCAGTGCACCATCTTCATATGTGGCTTCACCATACGCCTACGGAACGTACAGTCAAAAAAGTTAGAAAAAGCCCATATAGGCCAACACGGTGAACATGAGTCTTCAAGAAATGGGGGGCTGAGAAAGAAATCTTAATTTCCTTATCTCCGAGTAGTGGCGCAAGTGGCTGAAAACTGATCATACGTGTCCTCTCAGGCCGCGGAGGGTCGATGCTCCCCTCCCTAAGGGTCATGGCTGTAGGGACCTGTAAAGAGGTCAAAGTCACTGGTATCATTGAAACCGCATCTTCATCAGTATAGGACATAGGCACGAAGGGGCCCACCTGTAAAGTTCTGCCAGTAGGCTACCTTTAGGTATCAAACACTTCCAGATCAAAATAAACCAAAAAAAATTTTTTTAAATTTTAAATTTGCCTGATTCTGCTCATGACGCCATTTTCTGCCTGTGACGTCAGGGGGAGGCGCCGTGCAGCAACGTCACGCATAAGTGACGTCGTGGGGGCAACAGGATTTCGGGGTTTCTCACCAGTTCCGGGTCCCCACAGGGGGGTCCCGGTTTTCTCCGTTCCTTTGGGTGTGTTGTGGGGCGTGAAGCTCAGCTATTTCCTAGAGTCTTCGCAAGAAAACCAGCACTGCAGACGGAAGGGCTCCTCTTTCCGCAAAATGGCGACAGCCCCGCCGTCTTCCAGAACCTTCCCAATCTACGCATGCGCCGAAGCACGAGCCTGTGGAAGTAACTTCACCGGTTTCGCGGCAACCGTCCAAAGTACAGGCTCTCATTTGCTAAAGCCCTGAACATGGGTGGAGCAAACTCAAATGTTTCTTAGCAACCATCATGTGCCCATTGATTGGCTAACCTCTCAGAGGCTCAAGGAAAGTGGAAGCGTCCTTTGGTAGCCGCCCATCACTCTCTCATTGGTTAAATGACTTGCGTAGGGCGGGGAAAACCGGATCGAGAACTAGACAGGGGAGCCACGGTCCCTACTCCCGGTGCTCGCGCAGATAGGCGGAGGGGTAGAGCCAACCAGGAGGTACCATAGACGTCCTTGGCCGTCCCTATTCTGATTTGAAATGGTCCTGTCGGTCTTCCTTGGTAGTTTTGTGGAGAGCAGTTGGGTTTGTTTCACGTCTGAGATGCTGAACTCCACACCCCCATTCTAGGTGGGCTGCCTGCACAACCCTTTTGACCACCTCCTCCTGACCTCAGTGCTTCTGACCTGGGAAACGCAGGTCTCGCTGCAGATTTGTCTTCTTCCACACTCTGCCTCATTGTGATCACCTGGTCCCACAAAGCACATACCTTCGTTTCAAATCAGCGCCCCACACACCTCCCACTGCAAAGGTAAACTTGAGAGTTTCTCAGGTGATCCTTTGGGTGCAGCAGCACACTGAGCCCTCTAACCAGAAAGAAGGAATAGGCTCGGCACGGTGGCTTACTGTAATTCCAGCACTTTGGGAGGCCAAGTCAGGAGGATTGCTTTGAGGCTAGGAGTTTGAGGCTACACAGAGCTATGATCGTGCCATTGCACTCCAGCCTGGGCAACAGAGCAAGACCTCATCTCTAAATAAATAAAAAGGAACTGATATCCACCCTTACTTTCCAAGGGCTTACAGGACCCCCCAGAGACTTCAGCTGCCTAATGCAGCTACCAGAAACGTAGTAGGTTTTAACACGGAGAGAGCCAGAGTCAGGAGAACTGAGTTCCAGTTCTGATTTGTTAGCATCACGTCATTGTATCAATTTCAAATTCCCTCTCTGTAAAATGGAAAATTGGATTAGATGAGCTCCTAAGGCTTCAAACTCTAACGATGTGATTTTTTTTTTTTTTTTGAGAAGGAAAGAGAAGTTTATTACTTTGCAGGGAAAGGAGGAGGATGGAGACTCCTGTCTGAAATGCCATCGTCCTCTAACCCTGTGATTTTATTCAAACAAAATAGGTGGATTCCTGCTAGAGATGCCTGGATAGCTTCCAAGCTGGCAGTGCAGCAGCTCAAGAATGCAGAACAGAAGCTGGCTTTGCTCACTATCCATCTTTCTTTCTCTAAGGTGGCAAACTCTATGCCTCCTCCCCAGAGAAAAGCCTAACCGCAGGTTCTACTGAACAAGAGCTCACTGTAGCTGGTCAGAAAGACCTATGTGGACTGGACACAGTGGCTCACGCCTGTAATCCTAGCTCTCTGGGAGGCCAGGCAGGAGGATCACTCAAGCTCAGGAGTATGAGACCAGCCTGAGCATGAGCGAGACCCCATCTCTACTAAAAATAGAAAAATGAGCCAGGTGTCCTGGTGGGGGCCTATAGTCCCAGCTACTTGGGAGACTGAGGCAGGAGGATCACTTGAGCCCAGGAGTTTGAAATTGCAGTGAGCTATGATGACACCACTGCACTCTACCCAGGGTGACAGTGTGAGACTGTCTCAAAAAAAAAAAAAACCAGACAGACCTATATGCAGGAAGCCCAGAGTCACCACTCAGCTTCCTAAGTAGGGAATACAGCTAGGCCTCTTTGGGTCTTGGATAGGATAAGGGCACAGATCTGAACATGCCTGGGCCCAAGTGAGGTGTGGGAAAACAGCGGCAGAGGGCAGCGGGGTAGAGCAGGAAAGGGCCATAACTTTATTTGTATTTCCTCTTACACAAAACCATCAAAACAAGAACAGAGAAGGGCTGAGGAAGGGCTGAAAATTTGTTCCAACCACATGTTCTCTGGACTATTCCAGGGAGCTCTTGAGGCTGAGTGCGTAGCTTCAGATCCAGCACTAATTCCTCATGCCCTGGCCTGAGGTCTTCACAGGTTGGTGGCTTGAGCCCTGCAATTAATTCTTATCCCTTGCCCACCTTGATGTAAGGTAGGAAAGCAGACTGAAATGCTATCTGATGGGCAAGAAGACTCATAGCCCATTGATGTACTGCACCTTCTGTGCTACAGGAGCACAGCCTGAAGCTGCTTCCAAGGCTCTGGACACTTGCACACAGGGCTAGAGGCCAATGGTGTATGAGCGGCCTGTGGGATTATGAATAGCAGAACAGACTGGTGCTGTCACAGCCCACTCATACCAAACCTTCTTGGAATTGCTGCATCGCCAGAAACGCACACAGATGGTCTGGCCTTCACGCACCGTAATGGGCTGCTGTAAGAAGAAACACAGGAGGTTCAGGGTGGAGCTAATGAATTATTATATGTGGTGATGTATTAAGATAATCGTGGAGATAAAATGATAAACACAACAGACTGTTCCAACCCTCATGAAACTTATTTGAAGTCTATCAGAACACTGAATAATCAGACTCTGGAACAAAAAATCAAAAGTGTGGTAAGTGCTGTGAACAAATATAGGGTGCTATAAAAGCACCTATGAAAGGGAACATTAACCTAGTCTAGGAGGTCAGGGAAAGTTTATATATGTATGTTTAATGAGACCTGGAAGATAAGTTAGCTGTGTGAATGGACAAGCAAAGAACTTTATAGGAAATGGAGAGTTCTGGGAGAAAGACAGGTGTGAAAGCCTGAGGTAGGAAAGAAGATAGAGTATTAGAGGAAACAAAAGAAGGTCTGTAGGGCTGACGGAGTGTAAGCACGGGGACAGTAGCTGAAAAAAGCAAAAACTACATTACACCAAGTCTTATTAGCAATGTCCTAGATTTTGATTTTTATCCTAAGGGCATTTGGAAGGCATTGAAGGGTTTTAAGCAGCAGAGAGAGAGATCAGATTTGAGTCTCATTTTTGTTTTCTGGGTTTTTTTTGTGTGTTTTTTTTTTGTTTTTTAATATGGAATATATCAAGTATTGAAAGATTTGAGTTTTTAAAAGATGACTCTTGGGCCAGGCACAGTGGCACTGTAATCCCAGCCACTCAGGAGGCCAAGGCAGGAGGATCACTTAAGGCCAGGAGTTCAAGACCAGCCTGGGCAACATAGTGAGACCCTGTCTCTACAAAAAAATTGGAAAATATTAGCTGGTTGTAGTGGTGCATGCCTGTAGTCCCAGCTACTTAGGAGGCTGAGACAGGAGGATCACTTGAGCCCAGGAGTTCAAGGCTGCAGTGAGCTATGATTGTACCACTGTACTCCAGCCTGGGCAACAGAGTGAGACCCCATCCCTTAAAAAAAATTAAGAATAGATAAATAAAGATGACTCTTGCTCAAGGTACAGAATGGACAGAAGAGTAGCCAGAGTACATGTGACAAGGCCAGGCAGAAGACCACTACAGATAATCCCAATACCTATCACCAGGATCCAAGAGCATTTGAGAACAGAACATGGGTCATAGCCAAGTATCTTCCTGGGAGGAAAGAGGCAGAACACAAATGGCAAAAGTTACTCCTTAACCTACGCAGTCTTAACGGTAATTCCTACCTTAATAGGGAAAAGGATGGGAAACCATGAGAACATCCCAGGAGAGTGAGTCTCTGGACGAATACCTGTGTGGACAAAATAACGAAAAAATGGAGGTTTCCATGACTGTGTATTTTGTCTAGGTTTAGGAGGGTCTCTCCTGTGATCATGGAACCAAGTAATCAAAGATCTCCATTCATTGACTCTGGGGCTCCCCATGAATCTAAATGAAAACACGTATATAAGCTGTCCTCGCAGCACAATCTTATGCCCGCCATCTACTGCCCCAGACACTCACTCAGAGTGATGTCCTGATAAAGCACGGTCTCAAAGTAGCCTGCAAAGCCATGCAGCACTGTGTTCACCTCCACGGGAAACTCCAAGGTACAGTAGCGGTTGTTGTCAATCATAGGATCTGTCAGAGAAGAATTATGTGGGTGACGAGGGGCCAGAAGCCCTAGACAACTTTGTAAAGCACGAGCAAGACCCAGGAAGGGAAGCCTAAATAGGGCAGATTTAGGACAGCAAGGGAAGAAAGCAGGAGGGTGAACTCACACTCTTCCAGTTTGAGAATAGCCATACAGGAACCTACCTCTGTTGGGATGGCTGAAGGTGAAACAAGGCTGGGGTGCAGACAGCTGGTGGAAGTTGTGCAGCCGTACCACATAAGGCATCTCAAACTGGGCCTGTCCCAGGTGAGAGAGAGAGCAAGAGCTAGAAAAGATGGGCAAGAGATACCTACTTCCCCAAGAAAGAAGCTCAAGCCTAAGGGACACGGAAAAAGATTACAAAAGCCTAGTTTTACTTCAACCACTTTCCCCCACCCCCAACTTCTCCTTCATCTCTTCATTGTCTCCAGTGGAAGAAAATAATTGAAGCAAATAAAAAAAAAGAAGAGGACTGAAGACTACCACTTCACTCCAGAAGAGTGGTTCTTTACCTCGGGGTCACGGTCCTTTTCCCGACAGGCTCGGACCTCATTGTACAGCTTGGAGGAGGAGATGGGAGCCAGGAAGGAGGTGTACTCCCCAGGAATGCTGACGCCATCATCTGCACAATAGGAGGGTCAAGTTAGTTCCCGAGGGAGGGAAATGGTGCGTCTGTACTAACTGAAGGTTCAAATCTCCCATGTCAAAACAGACCAAGGCTGGCATGGACATGGCAGGAAGAGGCAGATCCATGTCATCACATTCCCAGGCCAGCCTGCTCCCAACTCATGTCATGGGGGATTCCACTTCTAGGTTAATTTGTAGTCACACAAGATTAAAACTGAAGGAACCTAAGATAGTCTATCTGGTGAATCTGGTGGTTCTTAATTTTTGTGGTGTCAAAGCCCCACAAAAGTTCCTCCCAAAAGCTAAGCCCAAGGTATGTATTATGTCAGCTATGTCACTCCCCTCATTTTATAGATGTGAACACTAAGATTTGGAGAATGAATTTATTTGCTAAGGGCACAGAGGCAGTATAGCAGTAGCACTCAAACTCTTATGATCTAGAAACCAGCCTGGGAAACATAGCCAGACCCCAACTCAAAGAAAAAAAAAAAAACAACTCAGATGATCTGACCCAAGTCCAACCCACTTTCCCCTAAACCCTGTAACCTCCTCCAAGGTTGCTGCCCTACCCAACCCACCATCACCCTCAATATATACCCAAACCTGGAGGCACCTTTTAGGAAGTGCTGGGCTCCATCCAGGCACTCAGGTGACAGTTCATTGTCAGCGAAGGAGCCCAGAAGCTCACTGACAATGATGTCTGCTTTCTCTGGAGCCACCCATTCCCTCATGTCTGATGAGACTACTGTCACCTGGCTTCCCCATTCTTCAAACTGCCAGTTCTCTAGCCTGAAACAGAGATGATAAGGTAAGGAGAGATGTTAAAGAAACTTGGCAACAGGGACAAACTTCCCAGCAAGCAGGTTGCTACTCACGTCACCACGGCATTTGGGTTCTTCTCCACAGCGTACAGCTTTATCCGCCGGTCAGCCTGCTTGGCTGCCCGCAGGGAAGCATTCACCAGGGGACCCCGACCTGCTCCCAGCACCATCAGTACCCTAAGAAAGAAATGGGAAGAGTCAAGCAGACTCAGCATACAGAGTAGGCATGCAAGTCCCTAGGATAGAGGGGAAAGCACTCACTGGACACTGGTATCCTTTTCCACTTCTGGTACTCGGTCTAGCAGACATTTATAGATGGCCTGGGGGAAGGAGAGAAGACCTCATGGCTATAATCCCATCCTGCCCAGGTCATCCTGGCCCTATGCTTTCCGTACCCTGGGCCCCACACTGTACCTGCTGGTACTGAGAGTATTTGATGGGGTCCTTTTCAAACACTTCGTATGTCTGAGATTCCAGATTGTCCATCAGTGGCTGATGAATGAGAGGAAAAAGACAAAGTAAGTTAGCCAGTTTCTGGCAAAGGACAATGCACCAGAACATCAAAAACTTCCCATTGCCTCCTGAGCTTTGGTAAGATTTGGGGACACCTACTCTTAAGAGACATTTTTCAGCTCCACCTTCCCCGTCTCAGTGCAGTCCAGACCCACCTGGAGCGGGGACTGCAGATAGTCTTCATAGCCCTTGGCAAAGAGTTCATAGGCATTGGGTGGAGGGCGGTTCTGGCTTAAGTATTCCAAGTACTGGAGGTAGGAGCAGAACTCCTTCTCTGAGTGGTGGTTGGTGCCTGTGATGATAAACTGCACCTCCAGCTGTGAGAGAAGTCAGACCATCAGATACAGCCCTCAAACCAAGATTCTGGAATATTATGGTTTATAGCCAAAGAGTCATAGCATAAAATAAGGACCAGACCAACAGTTCCCTAGTGTCTGCCCCAATACCAGCAAAAGCAGCACAAGCCTTCAATAAACTTATAAAGCCCTCTTATGCCATATAAGCATCATCCTGGCTGAAAAAGTCCCATGAATCCTTGCTGTAATTTCCTAAATGAAACCTTCTGTAAAGTTCTCATGAGGTCTGGTTCCTTTTGAAAGGTTTCTGGGACTCCTACTGACATTTGCCTTTTTGTTCTCAACCCCAACTTTGCTGAAATTACTCTACAGAAACCAGAGAGGAAAAGAGTCAGCCCCACAAAAAAAAAGCATCATACACATGTGAATAAGGCTGGACCACCTTTAGAACCCTTCTACCACTCACCTTGAGGAGCCGGAAGATGAGCCTCTGGTGCATCTTAGACAGAACAGGAAATCCCTTCTTATTGGTCAGGAAAATGCTGGTAGGAAGAATGGCTGCTTTGATGGGCTCCCCAAGCCAACGATCAATGACATGATTAGATGGGAGGTCAGCCCCAATTTCAAGAGCTACACGAGGGAAGAGAAAGACCTGTCAACTACTGCCAGGCATGAAGCCCTTCCTTGCTCCTTTGTGCAAGATCTGTTTACTTCTCTTCTTTAACAGCAAGGCAGTCTAAGGCAGAGGGAAAGTAGCAAAATTGCTCAGTATACATGAAACTCCTAATTCTTATTCATGAAGGCCAGAGAAAGGATACCTATTCCAGGATCCTCGTGGACTTACCCACTGCAATCCTCTTGCTGTAGTCACACAAAGTCCGGAAGTTATGCCACCTATCCAGAGTCAAATATAGAAAAATACAGTCAAATACATATGGCCCATCAATCACCATAGCTCAAGGAGACCTCCTTACAGGTTCCACCCTCACCCTATCCCTTGCCCTGGTATAGCAGTAAAGGGAGACATACCACATCCATGTCTTCTCTTCTCCACTGTACTCCTGTGTGTGTGTAGTTGGTGCATTCTCAATTATATCATCCCTCAGGTCTTCTGGTGCCACCAAGGGTACCCGTATCCAGAACTGCACATGAACAGGTACCCTTTTAGAACTCTATTTTGAACTCATTGGGTCTAGAAAGTTTCCCCCAATTAAAAAGATCTTGATCTGGACCTCAAGTGAATCCCTTTATATGCTTTTCCTGATTTGTGGTTATGTATGTGTACGTGTACCTTGTATATATCCTTACATAAATATCTGCTTTGTCTTTTATTTAAACTCCAAGTTTCTGGAAATAATTATATATTCTCTATGTTTTGAAACTCTCTTCATACCACTTTTAGATAGGGAGGGTGGGAAATACTGATATTTTAATTCTCCCAAATACACCCTTTACTGAATGGCTAGGCACAAGAAGGTACTTAGCACAGCTTGACTACCATGCTATGCAGCAGGAAAGGAGCCCCTCAGCCATACCATACCATGGAGGAGTGGTGGCCAGTGTGGATGTGGTTGGTCAAAACTCTGGCCAGGTTGGTGTTATCTTCCTGATTAAGGGGCAGCAGGAAAGCTGGAAGACCCAGATATGCACCAAAATTCAGCTCCTGTAACATGGCCTGGAATGGAGATCAAGAGGAAAAGGTTAAAAGCTAACAACCAAATGGCTTTAACCGGATTATATCAGTTATTTGTCTTTATTTACCAAGTTATGGGGGGAGGGGGAGGAATGACCACTCTCTCCGCCCAGCTTGGTTATAGACCTAATTTTTAGAAAGATCCAGCAGAGAGGTCAAACAGTCTTACCGCCTCAGAGTTCCTGCGGATCTTTTCCACTTTTGAATCTGGACGAATCCATGGAGAAAGCTTTCCCACAATTAGCGTATTCCAGTCTGCACTCCCCCACCCAAGAAAGACAAAAGCTAAATAAGGTTCAGCACTTTACTTGTTCAATTTCTAGTTCTTAGCAGGGAATCCAGAGTAGAGATGACAAAGACTTTTTCTGTACAGATATGGGTCAGCCTGATACAGAATAGGGAACTAAGGCTTTTAGCAAGTAAGCAAGGAGAAAACAAGAGTTATCTATATCCCAGGGACTAACCAATACATCCAAGTCAGAACAGGAGGAAAATGAAGGCCTTGATAAAGCATTAGTTGTTACTGCCTCTAATAATTAAGGGGCATATGGGATGGTCCCTACCCCTTCCTGACAGCAGTAGGTCTGATCGTGTCTGGGGGCCGGGACGATTCTTAGCAGGTTCCTGAGTGAACTCCCTCTTGAAACGCGGGTGGAAGACGGGCATGCAGAGGAAATCAAACCTACAACCGCGACAGACCCAGAATCATGTAAAGAGAGCAGCAGTGCCCAGAGATCCAAGCAACTGGATGTACACTATCTTGACTTTCCACAGCCCTTTCAGCTGCCATCAGTCACTCCACTAGGCTGTTCAGTTTCAGCCCATCTTGGAGCATATCACTTCCGCTGCACTGTGCCTCAATTTCTCCCCAAAACAGCCATGGAAATGATGAGTAAGGAGAAAAGATGGAAATCATGCCAAATAGAGTTTTTTCCTACTATAGTGTCACTGGCTTTCCAGGACTGTCACACCCAGTTCTGTCCCAGTACTGCCCATGCCTCCCCGCTCAAGATTAACCTCACCACCTCTCCCTTACCCCCTAACACTTTCTTCCACTCCCAGACAATATCGACCTCCAGGACCCTTTTTGAGTTTACCCAACAACTCCCCTGACTTTTGGACTCAGTGTTCACACGCTCCCCTAAGTTTCTTTTCTCATGTTCCTGGGCCCGAGGCTTCTTCCCGCGAAGAAATAATGGTTTCTCACCCCCTCATTCTATCCGACCCCCTCACCCCTGCCTCTTCGAGATGACTAGTCTGCCCTCCTCCGTCCCCGAGTTCGGACCCCGCATTCCGCTCGTGGAGGTCCGGCCCTCACCCCTGCTTGGCCACAGCCCCTAGTGTGTCAGCTATTTCGGGGACGCAATTCAGGTCCCTTCCGCTGGACACGCGGCTCCCACCGGCACCCCCGACCGCCATCGCCGCCATCTTTTCCCTCGCGCTGTCCACGCCGGGATTCCTTGATTCTAGCAGCCAATCGCAAAGCCGAAAAAGGCCCCCTGAAGGCGGGAGGAGTCGCCTTAACAACCAGAGCGTCTTCCACAGCTCTGAGCAGGAGGAGGAGTGGTGAGAAGTAGCTCTTCCTGCCAATCCGCGGGCTGCACAGTGACGCACAGCGTGGCTCCGCAGAGCCACCAATCTCAGGCTCTGGTTTGTGACGAACTTCAATCTCCCAGAATGCTTCGTGATCCGCAGAATTCCGTTCAGAGACCACACCTCCTATGAAACCCTCCAATATAACCTTGAAGTATTTTCTCAGAGGAAAGCGTTGTTGTCTTAGGGCCAGTGGCGCAATGGATAACGCGTCTGACTACGGATCAGAAGATTCCAGGTTCGACTCCTGGCTGGCTCGGGGAGAACGAGTATCATTTTGTGGTATCCTCGTGCAAAATGGCTGTGATCAGCGTTTTCTACTCTCTCTTTCCTTTCCTTTCAGTGTTTAAAGTTTCTTCATTTTCTTCTGAGGCTTTCATTTTCAGGTCTTAAATTGACTGGGTTCTGCAGCCATGTTATGTCAGCTTTTCCCGTCGCTCTCTTCAGAGGTGTTTCTTGTGCCATTACTTAGGTCCATATGAACACAGAAAACTGGGTTAATGGCTGGTGCTATTAAAATGGACTTTGTCGCCTATGTTTCATTTTTAAATACACTGTGGTAACTCAGCCACTAATTCCTAGTGCTTCTCTGTCTCAAATGGTGTAAATAAACGCCTAGCCACACACACACCTCAAGATAGAGAAAAGGAATTCATGGTGAGGGATTACAACGGACAGGAGTCATGAAATTGCCTGGCGGAGGCCCTAGAGGATCTACATTTTTCCATGTCAATAGCTGTTAGAGAGACGGAAACGAGGGAAGAGAATGAAGCAAGGAAAGACCTAGGGAGGGAAATGGGAATACCTGAAGGCAGGGAGCCCACTGGTGTTGAGGGCCCAGCAGTGAGGACGGAGAGGAGAACACAGTACAGGAGGCCCTACGCAGGAGGCGTTGACAGGATTTAGGGATCACTGGCAGGGAGCCATGAGGAAAAGAAGTCAGGGGTGATTGCCTAGGGTTCTGTCCACACAGTGAACAAGGCGAGAAATGAGAGAAGCGGTTTAGGGAGCCTAAGGGTTTGGTTTTGGTCATGCTGAATTGGACGTCTAGGGGGCGCTGTGTAACAGAAAGTTGGATGAAGAGCGATCTGAACCAGATTCGGAGGTCGCCAGAACAAAGCTAGTAACTGAAAGCGCGAGAGTGAATGAGATCTCCATGGCCCGTGGGGGCACAGAGGCCTAGGAAACACGGAAAGGGTGTGGACAGGATAAGCTCTGGGGAACCCTGGGTACAACGTAAGTGCCCCAAAAGGATGAAAGTCGGAAAACCAAAGAACTAAGATAATGTACCATGAAGCTGAAGGGGTTGGAGGTGCTTTTACCCATCTTTATTATTATTATTACCAGACCTTTTTCTGCTCCAGGACCCCATGCAGGATATCATATTACATTTAGTTGTCATGTCTCCTTAGGCTCCTCTTGGCTGTGACAGTTTCTCAGATGTTCCTTGTTTTTGATGACCTTCATAGTTTTGATGAGTACTCATCAGGTGTATTGTAGGATTCCCCTCTGTTGGAATTTGCCTGATGTTCTTCTCATGATTAGTCTGGGGTTATGTGTTTTGAGAAGGAAGATCACAGAGGTAAAGTGCCATTTTCATCACGTCATATCAAGGGTCCATACTATCATCATGATTTATGGCTGTTGATGTTGACTTTATCACCTGGCAGAAGTCTAGTCTATCATGCTTCTCCACTGTAAAGTGATTCACGCCCTCCCCCTCCTCTTCTGCCACCTCAACTTTCCATACTGTACTCTTTGGAAGTCACTATGCACTTCCTCCTTTAGAGTGGAGTATGTACAGAATTTATTTGGAATTCTTCCCTGCAAGTCTTTTCAGTGGGTGGTTGTCCACAGGAAGTGGGTGAGTGCTCCAGCATTATAAGAGGTAGAAAAAGAGTTGTTGAGGAGGCTTGCTTGTTTTCTGCCCCAGCTGTGCATTCACAGAAGACTTGTTAGATGTTTCTTCTTCAGAAGCTAATAATCTAGGTTGTGGACCATCTCTGCTCCTGGCATCTCACTCCTGATGTCAAGCTGGTGGCTGCTCTGTTGATTGTCAACTAACCCATCATGGGTGAGAGGGACAGAGGAAAAATCTATGAAACAGTAATGTGAGTTTTGCCATCAGTTAAAATAATTTTTAACTGAAAAGATTAATGTAAAAAGAGTCTGGAGTTTCTGACTGACCTTAAAGTAAGTTTACATAGGCTGAATTTCATTTGTGTGTGTTGTCTTTGTTTTTTCATTCAAAATAGCTTCAGCTATGTGGCAAGCATGATGCTGAACATTTCTCAGTAATTCTATACCATATTGCTCCCGGCCTTTCCTACAGCACTTTCCTGTGCCATATAAAACAGCATGTAACCGTGGGTCTATCTATATGAGCTAGCTGTAGAGGAGCAAGAAGGGAAGGACTGAAAAAGAAACAGAGAACTTTGAACAAGACTTGTCCCTAGGCATTAAGTCAAAGTTGGTGAAGTCTATCTTACACTCCGGTTCTCTCTGCTGTGCCCTCCATGCTGAACTCTTGTGCTCAGAAGCATGTGAATCACTGTTATACTGTGGGATGTAGGCCTTTGCTGAGATGAAGATAGGGAGATGGTGGAACAGAAGGCAAATACCCTGGGTGAGAAATAATGTTACTCTCTCCAACAGGAGCCAGTGACCAACAGGCCAGAGCACTGGAGACTTTATGGAGGGGAGGACTCTCTCCCAGACAGTCCTCCCACAGAGCTGCCAGCATTCCTCACCTTCAGGCCCAGTTCTTCCACCTGTTTTTTGTCCTTGTTTAAACACCTCCAGCCTATCATAAATCCCCTTTTCACCTTCTGTTGTGCTCCCCTCCTCCCTCACCATTTGCCTCCCTCCCCAGGCCTACCTTCACTCACCTTTGTGCCTGCCGAGCCAGCCACTGTCTTCAACGCCAGAATAATGGCCCATTTGACCCTCCTACTGCTCCAAATTGCTTCTTCACAATCAAGGCTGTCCTCCAGCTACAAAAGTGGCAGAGCTACTGAGGCAAAATAATCTGTGCCGATTTGCATTCTCTTTCTTGTCATCTCTATTATACAGTATTTATCTGTCAAATGAATAGAAACAGGAACTGTTCTGAACATAAAAAAAGATGGAAAACTACCCAATTTATTTATGAAGCCAGAACGTACCTAAAATCAAAACCTGTCAGAAATAGCACCCCAAAAAAGCTGTAAACCAGTCTCACTTATGGATATGAATGTAAAAATCCTAAAATATTTAGGATTAATAAATAAAACTTAACAGTATATGAACATAGTAATTATATAACATAACCAATTAGGGTTTATCCCAACAATTAACACAGTTAGGTGTTAGGAAATTTATTTATACGATAGGTCAAAAATAAACCAAACAAGAAAAACATTTGATCACTTTTAATTGTCAAAGAAGAGGACATGGTAAGTCAATTGCATTTTCTATGAACATTCTTAATAGTCTTAATATTCTTCATATATGTGTATATATTAATATGAAATCAACAACTTATGTAAAGATAAACAAGAATGTCTAATTTCATCACTGAGTTATTTAATATTATTCTGAAAAATCCAGTATAACAAGACTAGAGTCAGAAAAAAAGAGGTTATAACTTTTGGAAAGGGAGAGACAAATTTATCATTGTTTGCAGATGATATGATTGTATACATAGAAAATCTGTGAGAATCAATTTTAGAATGATGAGGATTAATAATAGAATGCAGAGAAGCCACTTGATACAAGATAAATATAAAATAAATCTATAGCCTTCTTATATACTAAGTTAGAAGACATAATTAATAAAAATATCCCAATGATATGATAGTTAAGAGCATGGCCTGCTAAGCCAGATGGCAAGAGGTTAAAGCCCTGTTCATCCATTTACTAACCATCTGACCCTAACCCCTCTGGCTTCAGTGTGCTCATCCACAAAATGGGAATGTAATAATAGTTCTTATAAAGTTGTTATGAGGATTAAATTAGTTAATATAGTAAAGCATTTAGAATCTACCCTGCACATAGTAAGCCTTCAATTAGTTATTGTGATTAGTATTTTCCCCATTCACAGTGTTAACAGTAATATCACCATAAAATACTTAGTTGTATCTTTACTGAAAAATGTGAGACACCTATATAAAGAAAATTACAAAATTCTGTGGAAAGATAGAAGACTGAAAAAAATGGAGAAATAAGCCATAATCTTAGAAAAAAATGAATCTTATTAAAGATGTCAATTTTTACCAAATTAATTTCTCACTTTTATAACATTCAATCACAATTCTAATGGAATCTTTTGTTACTTGATAAAATAATTCTACTGTTCATCTTCAATAAAAATCAGACAAGAAAAGCAAAGAAAACTCATACAGAGAGGAGAAAAAACAAGGGAACTCTCTATATTTTTAGCTCTCTACCTCAAACTCATTATGAAACAAGCAATATAAAAATAAAGGGTTATAATTGCACTTAGTACAAGAATAGACAGAATAAAAGAGCCAAACCAATACCCCAGAAACAGACCAGTTGTATGTATATACATGTGTATGATTAAATATACAAACTTAAAGCCAGGCAAGGTGGTGCCAGCTACCCTGGGGAGCCTAAGGCAGTAGGATCACTTGAGCCCAGGAGTTCGAGTCCTGAACCACATAGCAAGACCTTGTCTTTTAAAAATATATATATGTATATGAACTTAATTTGTGATAATAATGACAGCTAACATTTATCAAGCTATATATTGTGTCAGGTTCTATGAAAAACACTTTACATTCACAAGGACCCTAAATCTTCACAAGAACCCTGTGAGATAAGAAGTGTTATTCTTACATGGGTGAAAGAACTAAGGCTTAAAGAGGTTGGGTGACTTGCCCCCCTAAGAAGGGTTTTAGATGGGGTGCAAACTTAGGTCAAGTGATTCCAGAGCCTTTGATCTTAACCGTAAGACATATCATCTATAATTTTCCTTTTAGAAAGCTATCCTAGGCAATCTTAACATACTGGGACAAAGATTAATTAAGAGAAATGCTTAGTGTAGCATTTTTTGTAATTACAAAAAATGTAAACAAATAATGTAAAACAACAATTTGGATATCCTGCAGAGATATGGTTAAATAAATCATCCATGCAATGAAATCTTTTTTTTTTTTCTTTTTTTTTTTAAAAAATAAGACGGGGTCTCGCTCTTGCTCAGGCTGGTCTCAAACTCCCGAGCTCAAGCCATCCTCCCGCCTCGGCCTCCCAGAGAGCTAGGATTACAGGCGTGAGCCACCACACCCGGCCATGCAATGAAATCTTAAGCAGCCATTAAAATCAATGTTGTCAAAGAAAATGTAATAACATGGAGAAATGTTCATGATATGCCACTAAGTAACACAGTTACAAATTTTGCATGCAGAATGACTTCAACTCTGTGGAAAAAATCGTATTTTCCAAATTTTCTATAATGAGCATGTTTATATTACATGGACAACATTTTAAAAAATATGTTGCCAGGCACACTGGCACGCACCTGTAGTCCCAGGTACTCGGCAGGCTGAGGCAGATCTCTTCAGTATAGAAGTTGGAGACTAGCCTGGGCAACATAGTGAGACCCTGTCTCTTAAAAAAAAAAAAAATGTGTAAAACCTGTGACCTCTCCCTGGTTTTTCTGCTTGTTCATGTCCTTTCTTTTAAAGGCCTAACCAAGGCCCTCCTCCTTCTCTGTAGGTTTCTATTGTTGTCCAACCTTCAGCAATTACTCTGGCCTCATAGCAATAACATGATAATCCTCCTAGCCAGGCCAATGTTTATTAAGCTCTACCACATGGCAGGCACTTTAAATATATGACCTCACTTAATCCTCAGGACATAATCTTGTGAGGTAGGAATTGATATACCTATTTTGTAGACGAGAAAGCAGAGGTGGTGTGTCTTGAACAAAGTCATGTTTCAGTTAAATGAAAGAGGCAGAATAAGAATGCAGTTCTTCTGATTCCCAGGTCAGTACTTTCTCTTTTATGACAGCGTTTCCCAAAATATGGTCCAAGGACCTCCTGCATGTCTGTGTGAGGACAGATTCTCTTCATTTACTTCAACTTAAGCCACATATCACCACAGAGAGAAGCAGATATAAGAATCCAGTTGTCTTTTATTAAGCCAGACATCAAGGAGATTTGCAAAAATATAAAACAATGCCTCTCTTCTCAAACAAAATTTTTTTTGTTTTGGAAAATACAGTTATTTTTCATTAAACTGTGTTATTTATGTTACATGCAATGGGCTTTTAAAAAATGAATTAATAGGGCTGGGTACAGTGGCTCACACCTGTAATCCCAGCAATTTGGGAGGCTGAGGCAGGAGGATCACATGAGCCCAGGAGTTCAAGGCTACAGTGAGCTGTGATGGCAGCACTGCACTCCAGCCTGGGCAACAGAGCAAGACCTTACCGCTAAGAAAAAGGAAATGAATTAACAAACAAATACTTTAAAATGTTCTCAGTTTTAATTTTTATTATGGGAAATATCTGTAGATAAAACTTTCATAAACAAAAGCTATTTGTAGCCCTCAAATATTGTTAATTGAGTAAAGCAGCCTTAAGACCAAAAAAGATAGAGAACACTTGCTTTGCATCTACCCTCCAAGAGCTTCTGATGTTGTAGATAGCATCAAACGAACTTCCCAGTACTGTGAGGACAATTCAAGGTCCGTCTGGCAAGCACCTTAAAGAACTTGTAACTTATGGGGATTTAAATGATAGCAAGACCTTTTCTAGCTGTAATGATAATGGGAAAGCAGAATTTGAGGTGAGCCTAAAAGACGATAGGGTTTTATGAGCAAAAGAGTTTTTGTCAGATGGAAGAAAAGTAATAAGCACAGGAATGCATGCAAAGGGGGGTTAGCCCATCAGGGTGCAGCTTAGAATGAGTAGAGGATGTAAGTGGTGGGGAAAAGGTTGGCAAGTTAAGCTGCACATTGAGGGCTTGAATCCACAGCTAAACCATGTAGACTGTGTTTGGTATGCAGTGGGGAGACCTGAAGTATTTTGAACAGAGAAATGACAAAAAGAAGTGAAAATTACAAAGTACTTATGAACAGCAAATCAAAATCATCATGAAAATTGGTCTGGCAGTGGTATAGAAGATGGGAAGAGGGGCAGTTAGAACAATTTGCAGAGGCCCAAAATGAGGACCTGAGGAGGGCAGGGCAGTGCCAGGAAAAGATGCCCATAGCCCATGCTGGCTGGTCTTGCAGGATGGCAGGACATTCGTGAGGTCTTCTGGTTCAGGGCCTGGCCCCAGCTTTGTGGGCCCAGAGCCTCCATTTGTTAGCATGCTCCACATGGCTCCAAATCCCTGGAACACTCTCACCAGAGACCAGTATTTGAACTACACTGCCGATGTACATGGAGGATAGCGCTTTCCAGGGGCAGTGATACTCTTTTTTTTTTTTTTTCCAGGCAGGGTCTGTCTCTGTCACCTGGGCTAGAGTGCAGTGGCATCATCATAGCTCACTGCAGCCTCCAACTCTTGGGCTCAAGAGATCCTCCTGCCTCAGCCTCCCGAGTAGCTGGGACTACAGGTGCGCACCACCATGCCCGGCTAATTTTTCTATTTTTTGTAGAGATGGGGTCTCGCTGTTGCTCAGGCTGGTCTCAAACTCCTGACCTCAAGCGATCCTCCCACCTTGGCCTCCCAAAGTGCTAGGATTACAGACGTGAGCCACCGCACCTGCAGGAATACTCATTTGACATATGGAGCATCCTCTTTCCAGAGTCGAGGAACCCGGGAAGCCAAATCCACAAACGTGATGTTGCCTAGAGGGTATATGTTTGGACCCAGGACATCAGAGGGTCTTAGGACAGCAGGTTCTGTAGCCAGACTGCCTGGGTTCATGCCAAGGCTCTTCAACTTACAGCTTTGTGACATTGCATAAGTTACCTGATCTCTCTGCACCTTACTTAGTTTTTCCATGTGCAACATGGAGGCAGTAATACTGCTTACATCAGAAGTTTGCTGTGATAATTAAATGACTTGCTATATGCAAAGTGCTTAGAAATCACGTCTGGTACCTAATAAAGTTTCAAAGCTCCTGTTTTATGGGAAGAGCTTGCAACCAGGGCTTGTTCCTGTCCCCCGTGTAGCCCCTCTCTCCAGTAACCTAACTCACATCCCCACTTCAGTGTCTGTTTCAAACAGGTTAGGGCTGGGTGAAAACTGGAATACTTTGTGTGCTGGCTAGTTTAATGTGTCGACTTGGCTGGCCTATACTACCCAGATATTTAATCAAACACTCATCTAAGCCTGGCATAGTGGTGCACGCCTGTAGTCCCAAATACTCGGAGGCTGAGGCAGGAGGATCCCCTGAGTCTAGGAGTTCAAGGCCAGCCTGGGCAACATAGGGAGACACCCCTACCTCACCCCACCCCCGTCCCCATCTCTCTCTCTCGCTCTCTCTCTCTCTCTCTCTTTTTAAAGAGACAAGGTCTTGCTCTGTCGCGCAGGATGGAGTGCAGTGGTGCAATCATAGCTCATAGCTCACTGCAGCCTCCAACTCCTGGGCTCAAACGATCCTCCCGCCTCAGTAGTTGGGACTACAGGTATGTGCCATCCTGCCTTTTTTTTTTTTTTTTTTTAAGTTTTAGTTTTAGTATTTGTAGAGACAGGATATTTTTGTAGAGGAGAGGATTACAAGCATGAACCACTGCACCTGGCTCAAGACCCCATCTCTTAAAAAAAGGAAAAAAGAAGAAGAAAGAAAAAAATTAAAACCAGTAATCTAGATATTGCAGTGAAAGTGTTCTATAGATGTGGTTAACACCTACAATCAGTTGACTTTAAATAAAGGAGATTACCCTTGATAATGTGGGTAGATCTCATTCAATGCCTTAAGGCCTTAAAAGCAGAAACTGAGGTTTCCCAGAGAAGATATTCTGCCTCAAAACCTTGAAACTACAGCATCACTTCTGCCTGTTTCCAGCCTGCTGCCCTGCCCTACCGATTTTAGACTTGCCAGCCCCTACAATCACATGAGCCAATACCTTAAAATAAAAATATATATATAAAAATATATTCTGATCGGGTGCAGTGGTTCACACCTGTAATCCCAGCACTTTGGGAGGCCGAGGCAGGAGGATTGCCAGGAGTTCGAGACCAGCCTGGGCAACATATTGAGACCCATCTCTACAAGAAAATAAAATAAAAAATTAACCAGGCATGGTGGTGCATGCCTGTAGCCCCGGCTACTTGGGAGGCTGAGGCAGGAGGATTGCTTGAGCCCAGGAGTTTGAGGTTGCAGTGAGCTATGATGATGCCACTGCACTCTAGTACGGGCAACAGGGAGAGAGACCCTGTCTCAGAACAATTTTAGAAATAAAATAAAAAACAAAAACCAGGTTCTGTTACTCTGGAGAACCCTGCCCTTGTTCTTTGGATGACCCTTTTCTAAGCCCTAGGTAACCGTGGCTTTTGGTTACCCATTCTTTCTTCAGCCAGGCTTGCTGCATCTAGGTCTCTCTAAACTTCAGTTGTTTTTTCCTGAGACCAGACCTTAGCCACTGTGGCTGAACCTCAGCAACTCAAATACAAACCATCTTTTACAGTAAATTATTTCTACAGATTGTTAATCTAGTCCATTATGAGTTGATTCCTATGTTTTCAGTGTCTCAAGGTATAAGGAAACCTGTTAGTTCCTTTAACAAAACCTAGCCCAGGTCCTTCAAGATGGGTAATATGGAGAGATTCTTTATGGGGTGAGGGGCAACACAGGGTGGCTAGAGCCCAAGGACACTCTTCTTCTTTGGGGCTGACCAGGCTGGCCTCTGGGCGGGGCTGCATTTCCTGTTTGTGGTACTGAGGAAGAATTCAGGGTCACTCCCCAGGACACCTCCATATTCACCCTTCATTGAGAACATTGAGGGAGCAGTTTTCATTTATCCAAGAGTCCCAGAGTTTCCTTGCACAAAGCGATCCTAGTCCAAGTGCTGGAGGTGATTTCTTTCGCCTCTCATCACAGGGGAAGAATCAACAAACCTTACCAGATGCAGGTAAGAGGCAGGTGAAGAGAGGTATGACCGTGAAAGAATGAAGAGGAGGCAGTAGATGTAAATCTCTTCTGAGAAGTGTGGCGGGGAGAGGGCAGCCAAGGTCCAAGATGCTAACCCTCAGCTGTCAATGTCACACAGTCCTTCTACTTGCCCTCCAAGTCCCCTTCCCATCTATTCCACAATAGAGAACAGCATGTGTAAAGGGCACTCTGGCAAACCTTCCACCTCCAGTCAGTGTGAAGAATGAAAACACCAAGACGAACTACTGTAGTGCTCCCTTCACGCAGCACTGGACATCCTTTTGTTCCTTCCCTGACTAAGGAACTGTTTTGAAAGACTTTCTACCAAACTACATTCATAAGCTCAGTAGTTAATTCGTTTTTCCATGAAATAATACACTGAATTAATATACTGATTTACTATAATACCAGCAAAAAGCAAAGGCACTTGAGCAAGATGTATGTGCAATGATATTTAATGAAGCATTCTTGTAATAGGGCAAATTGGAAACAATCTAAATATCTATCATAAGCGAATGGTTAAATGATGATATGGCTATATTCTAATAATAACATTAGCTAATATTTATGTGTATATGGTTGCATATTTATAAACAGATCTGGCACTATACACACCAAATCACTCTGATTACTCTGGGGAGGCAGATTATGGTAATGGGGTATGTGGGTGTCAGAGGGTGTATGGTTCAATCTTTTACTTTTTACTCTATATACTTCAGTTTGGAGGGTTTTTTTTACAAAGCATATGTTTTTGTTTTTAAGCCAGTAAAGATTTTAAAAAAAAAAAAACTTGTGCAGAAGTGTTGCAAGCAAGTGTTCCATTTTCTTTTGGCTTTTGGAAATACAGGAAATAGCTCGCTGTCCATCTCCATGCCACTGAGGGAGCTAGGGTGGGAACCACTGCCTTGGAAGCCATTTTACTGGCTCAGGCAGTTAGAAATCTAAATGTTTCTAATACCAACCGAGCTCTCTAGAGTCTTGATTGAAGCCATAGGATATTTTTCTCAAATTTTGTTCACTTTAAATGTAAGCTTTCCTGGGTATATAATTTGCTCATTCCTAACTGTGTGCCTTCACACACTGCTTCTTCCCCTTTCTCTATCTTTGTTGTCTTTTCCAAAATTCTATTCCTGGTTCACTGCTCTTGGTTTGCAACATTTATTTGCACTTCCTGTTACTTTATATTCTTAGACTGTTTTTGTGTGTCTACTACTGTCTATAGGTTATAAACATCAAGGACAAGGTCCATTTAAAAAAAATCATTATCCTCAGCCAAGCATGGTGGCTCATGCCTTAATCCTAGCACTTTGAGAGGCTGAGGCGAGAGATCACTTGAGGTCAGGAGTTTGAGACCAGACTTAGCAACATAGTGAGACCCCATCCCCTTCTCTACAAAAAAATAAAATAAAATAAAAATTTTATTTTTTTTTTATTTAGCTGGGCCACAGGCATGTGGTCCCAGCTACTCACCAGGCTGAGGCAGGAGGATCACTTAAGCCCAGGATTTTGAAGTTGCAGTGAGCTATGATGATGCCACTGCTCTCATGTCCAAGGTACAGAGGGAGACCCTGTCTCAAAAAACATAATAATTTTTTAAAAGATGGTTTTTCAGCCCAAGTGGACTAATTTTTAAAAAATGTTATCCTTATTTTTTCAAATACTGAAACCAAGTAGAGATCAGGATGTGCACCTAGTTGAACGAGGAAATGCTGAATGCCGTAATAAGTATGGCACTACGTGGTATCTGACAAGTCCCACCTTAACCAAGCAATCAAACTCAGCATAATTAATAGTGAGACATTCCCACCTCATGTGGGTCAAGTGTGATGTAATGTCATCTATTAAATATTCTTCACAAAAATGTTTAACCCAAATCCAATCAAGCCTGTAGATCTATTTCCAGTTTGCAGGAAATATAGGCTTACAGCACTGTCCAATAGAACTTTCTGAGTCTGGGCAACATAGAGAGATCCCGTCTCTAAAAAAATAGAACTTTCTGCAATAATGAAAATGGTCTGTATCTGCACTGTCCAATTCAGTAACCACCAACCTATTGAAAATTTCATTTCATTTTAATTAACTTAAATTTGAATTTAAGTAGCAGCATATGGCTAGTGGCTACTATATTGGACAGGAGAGGAACAAGTTACATACCACAAGGAAAGAGTTAAGACAATGGAACATTCTTCAAGGTAACTGGCCTGGATTTTTCAGAAAGTCAATTTCATTAAAAAAAAAAAGAAATGTTTTGTTTTAAAAAATTAAAGAAATCTAATATCCAAATGCAAGACATGAAACTTTATTGAGCCCTAGACCAAGAAAAAAATGGAGAAATTTGAATATGACCTGGGTAATAGATATTATGGAATTATTAATTTTTTAGGAGTAATAATGTTATTAGTTACACAGGGGAGTGCCTTTATTTTTAGGATTTGCCTGCTGAAATGGAGAATTAAGTGTCATGATATCTGTAACTTACTATAAAATGGTTCAGAAAAAAAGTCTGTATATTTATATAAACCTTTATAGAGGGGTGGGGAGAGGGAGAGAGGAAAGACAAGGAGAGAGAAATATTGGGTATTTCTGAGGTTTTCCATTAATTTTTTTTTTTTTAATTTGAGACAGGATTTCGCTCTGTTGCCTGGGCTAGAGTGCAGTGGTGTCATCATAGCTCATTTCAACCTCCAACTTCTGGGCTCAAGCAATCCTCCTGCCTCAGCCTCCCAAGAAGCTGGGACTACAGACATGCACCACTATGCCTGGCTAAGTTTTGTATTTTTTGTAGAATACGGTGTCTTGCTATGTTTCTAAGGCTGGTCTTGAATTCCTGGCCTCAAGTGATCTTCGCAATTCGGCCTCCCAAAGTGCTAGGATTACAGGCGTGAGCCACCATGCCTAGCTGTTTTTCCATTAATCAATTTGCCATTTGTTCATTTTGTGTGAGCCAACATCTGTTTATGGATAAATGGCAGTGTATTAGTCTGTCTTCTATTGCTTATAACACCTGAAACTGGGTAATTTATAAAGAAAAGGAATTTGTTTTTTTACAGTTACGGAGACTGGGAAGTCCAAGGTCAAGGGGGCACTTCTAGTGAGAGCCTTCTTGCTGGTGAGGATTCTCTGAGGAGTCCTGGGGGGGCGGCACAGGGGACCATTTGTGAAGGGCTGAGAGTGCTGCCTCAGGTTTCTCTTTGTCTTCTTTTGTTTTTTATTTTTGCTATTCAGATATTTTATTTAAATTTTTTTTCTTTTAAGTTTCTTTTTTTCTTTTTTTATTGTTTTTCTGTCATCCTTACACAGAATAATTAATTTTATTTTTAAATTAATAATTGTACATATTCAAGGGGTACATAATGTTTTGATATATACAATGTATAGTGATCAGATCAGGGTAATTAGCATATCCTGTCCTCCTCTTCTTATAAAACCACCAGTCCCACTCCCACGATAACATATTAATCCATTAACCCATTAATCCATGAATGATTCAATCACCTCTCAAGGGCCCCACTTTCAATACTGCCACATTGGGGATTAAGTTTCGACATGAGTTTTGGAGGGAACATTTCAATTATAGCAGGTGGTAAGCATCATTTACCATTTACAGAAAAATATGAAGTTGAGTTGAAGACCTTAATGCTTTCTATAAATCAATGTATAACATCATTTGATCTTAGCAGAAGAATGCCCCAGACAGTCTCCCTGGAAAGTATTTTGAGAAGCTGAGTAGGCTCTTCTAAATAAAGGTAGAGGCCTTTTTCTTCTGTTTTCAGTTCCCAGTTTCGACACCAGCCAGGACCCTGCCTTGTTCTACGCTAAGTAGACCATTGAACTTGGTTCCTCAGAGTGATCTCCTCCCATCCTCTGCCTTGGAAGAGAAACGTAGTTCTCAAACCACACCAGAGGGAACCAGGAGCACAAACAGCTTGTGTCCTTTCCTATAACTGAGCTGGATGCTGGCTTCTTTATTATAACCGCCCCACTAATAGCCACAGTGACAAAATAGTTCCCTACCTGCCTGAGCACCTAGCACTCCTCTGGAGATTAGAATTCTTCAAAAGCAAGCCCACATTTAATCCACTTCTGCTCTCCCAGAATGAAGCCTCTAAGACTTGATGCAGGCAGGATGGCACTTCTACCTCCTACTCTTTGCATACTATAAGCATTATAGATCTGTGTCTATTTGGATCCACTCAGCTCCCCCTCCTTACCCATATAGCCTTAGATGTTCTTTCTCCATTTTTGCCCAAGGAAAATGACTAAAATCCCAAGACATATCATCACTTTATTCAGGAGATAATCAAATATAATACAGGGCTGACACAGACAAACAACTATGCATAAAATTATATAAATCTGCTTGCTACATTTTCCAGAAGAGGTCATTGTAGACAAGAAAGAGAAACCAGGAGGGTGCCTAAACAACTGCAGTGTTTCAAGCAAGGCATCTCCACATTCCCTTGTAATGAAGGCAGCCCCAGGTGAAAATGGTCTGTTAGCAGGAAGAGTAGGAGACAGCAGTAATGCAGAAGCCAGGCTTCCTGGCCCTGCCAGCACTCAGTGGTAGGCCTTGTTGAACTCCTGGAGTGCCCAGCGCTTATTCTCAGTTGCCTGCTTGAGTTGGGTGTACTCTTTTACCAGCCTGTCAAACTCCTCCCCAAGGACCTCATAGGTGTTCAGGACCTGCCTTGACTTTTCCATGTCCTGCTCTTGTAGGCGAATGGCTCCCTCCAAATGGTCCCTAAGAGCCCGGGCAGAGAAGGTACAGTATAAGGATTTTGCTCCTCAGAAAGTAGACAAGAATGGGAACATTTTTAAATGAACAAGTCTGAAGAGTGTGGGAACCAGCTGTGAACAGCCGTACCAGGCTCTTGAGAGTTCTCACCTAATGAGACGATGAACTTCCACTTTCTCAGCAGTATAAGTGTCAGACAAAATCTTTAGCTCCTCCATCCTGACAGAGGGAAGAAAGAGATGTCAAGTGGAAGATCCCTGACAGCAACAAAATTAGGAATGGACACAGTACCCGCCCATGGTCAAGGTGTGGGCTAAGCAGTGACAGGATAAACAAGGTCACTCTGAATCCCTGAGCAATTGATCTCACAGCAAAGCACCTATTTCAGAGGGCTGTAAAAGAAAAGACTCAAGAATGTTGAGAGCTTTTGGGTAATCCAAAGGCTCTTACTGCTGTGTGACATTTACTGGATACACACAAGGTGCTAGGCATGGTAGAGAGGAAAGATATGAGGGTGAGGGAGGAAGGGCTGGTATGTGAGATAGAATCCCTTAGATCTACAGGGGTCACAGCTCACCTCAGCTTAAGGATCATGGCACTGCACTTGATTTCCAGGTACTGGGCATTGATGCGGTCTAGCTCAGACTGGGTCTTCAGCCGGTGTTCCTGAAGAAGCCTCTGCAGCAAGGTGAGGCAGCGGAGAAGCACCTGAGCCCCAAGAGGAAGGAAGAAGAGGGCATAAAGACAGCAGAAAGGAGGGCAGACTGGAAATCCGTGGCTTCCCCAAAGGTGCCCCTGGGTTCAGGATAAAGGAGGGAGGAGGCTATCCCACTGCCCTGACAAACCTGGGAGTAGGTGGCACTCTTCTTCTCCAGAAGCACCATCTGCTCCTTCTGCTGGCTTTTGGCATCCTGGCACTGCTGCTTCTCACCCACCAGGACCTCTGCCAGTTTCCACACCTTTGCTGCCTTCAGGGTTTCACTGTCAGCATCTGGGCAAAGGGACAGAAGACTGACAGGAAAACCCTAATTGCTATTGCCCCTTAAGGCCATTTTTCAGTGCCGATTCTACATCTAGCCCTACAAATTCTGCCTTCTTCCAGGTTTTCTTCTGATGTCCTGTTAGAAACGGTCCACTTCTCATAATTTAGTTCCCTTTCTTCATACCTTTGATTCCAGATTTGGCCCTTAATTCTTAAGTCATAGAAATAAAGATAAGGGGAACACCTACAAGCCTGAACTTTCCTCCCTATGCCATTCGGATCCTCCTAAGAAGACAGAACTCATCCTTCCCTGCGGCAGAAGGACACTCCCACTCAGCATCTTGCTGAATAAAAGAAGTCCTTGTGAAAATCCCTGTTTTTATTCCACAGGGAAGGAAACAAATAAGCATCTCTGATGCTTCTAAGTTTCTATCCCAAATCTAAAATTCACATACATTATTCTCAAAAGAGCAGACCAGGAACGCTGAAGGCTAGCTGTGAGCATAACACAAGAGAGCTAGCACTCACCTGAACTGGGATCATGGTAGCAGAGCAGAGTGAAACATTTCTTCTTGAGCTGCTCCTCCACTTCTAGCTGGAGTCGAGCTCTCATCCACACAAAGTCCTACAGCCACAGAAGCAAAAAGAGCAATGCAAATAGACTTTCAGAACTAGGAAGGCTCAGCCAATGAACACATGATGATAACCAAAGAAAATGCATCAAGACACATCAAGGAAACTCATTTTTTGCCTATCAAATTAGCAAAGAATAAAATGACTGTCAAGATCCCATGTTGGTGAAAATGTGAGGAGCTAGGAGCCCTGGAAATACCTTTCTGGAGAGCAGTTTGGCAGTATGTACCAATATGTTCTATGTGTATATGCTCTGACCCAGGGATCCCACTTCTAGCACCAACACTAGGGAAATAATCATACAAAGGTAAAGACACATGTGAACTAGTATGTTCATTCAGTGTAGTTTCTAACAGCAAAAGTGTGGAAATGACCTTAACATCCATCAATAAGGTTAAACAAATTATGCTACATCCATACAATGGAATACTAACAGTGATTTAAATTGATGATACAAGAAGAATGAGCACTATTCTTGTGCCTAGACACCGTACCGAGAGTGCTATAGTAGGTACCATCTTATTTACATTTATTTATTGACTTGAAAAAAAGTCCAAAATATGTTACATGAAAACAGACTACACACTCTCTATACAAGCATGGAGGGTATAATACCATTTATGTCAAGATGTTTATAATAATATCGTGCTCCTATATGTAGTATTTCAGCTTTTACTTGCTTCTGTGTAATGTTTTTCTTGTTTATTTGAGTTTGACCACCTTAAATGTGTACCATTTTTACAAAGATAATAAAGCTTAACAAAAAAAATTAAATATATGGGAGAAATTAAGCCATTTTACATCTTCGGTCCCAATATCTGCCCATTCCCAACCTCCGAGGGTGGCATGAGTTCCAGAAGGTCTGCTTTCTCCAGCCCTAGCAGTGGAGGTATCTCCCTCTCCCGGCTAGGACCTAAGAGCCGTGTCAGTTCAGTCACAAGTAGCCGCTGTTCAAGGGTCTCATGAAACTGAGAGAGAGAGAGAGAGAGAATTAAAAAAAAAAGGAGTGACTCTAAAACTTCTCCCACCCCACCTCATCCATCCTCATGAACCAGTTCTTCACACATTTTTAAAGTCCTCAAACATGTCATCCTCTTCAAACACCTCCTCAGCTGCAAGTGCCTTCTCCTGTCAATCGTTCTATTTCAAACCCTGATGACACACCCGCTCCTTCCCCCATAATTACAGTCCATTTCTTTTTTGATAATCCATTTCTCAAAGCTCCCATTTCTCCTAGATCACATCATCAGACAAAACCACAATTGGCCTGGTCATTCCTATAGGTGGTAATTGAGCCCCACTTCATCTCTTCTGCCTTACCTTTTTGTCCTCAGAAGTTAAATTTGTGTCTTGTGTCTTCACATAGTAGTCCACAAGCAGCTCTTGAATGACTCTCTGTAAAATCTCAGACCTCAACCATGTTGTCTTATGCAGTCGAACTTCCTTCCACGCCTAGAAAACCAAAAAAATCCCAAGTAAGAACCTCCCCCTCAGGAGGATTTCCCCTTCCTCCTATCATCTCTTCTCCCAGGGCCCTTACCTGAGCCTGCTCCTTTGCCAGGGTGAGGCTTAAGCCACTCTCGTCCACGTGTTGTGAGAGACTCAGGAGCAGCTTGCTGAAGTATGGGTTCTGTAACAGGTCCTCTTCACTCAGGTTACCAGGGGGAAGCTGTTTGCTGCATACTTAATGGCATGTCCCCCACAGGGACAAAAAAGCAAAAAAGGTATGGACTCTTACTTTACATAATTGAGCATAACTTAATATTCACTTCCAAAACAAACAAAAAAAAACCCCTAGGTTTTTCGTAGGAAAGGTTTCTAAATCAAACCAGATTTTCTTAAAAATCCAAAAATAAACTAGAGGCGATACTCAAGGTAACAAGCATTTATGTTATATACAGGGATGTTAGTCAAGGGGGAATAAGTATCCAATAAAACTAAGATCTTAGAAAACAGAAATGCAGTAGGTAAATATTAGACAAAGAGAATAAAGAATAGGGACCTTTAGTAGCAATCACCACAGTACCCAAAATGCCCCATTCATCCAGAATTACTAGAGTTCTTAAAGGGGAAAAAACACATATAAAGTTCCAACTTTGGATATGATCTCTAGTCACATAAGCAAGACTGACAGAAAGTATAACCTTAGAGTAAGTAAAAAATTTAACTAACCAATTCTTATTATAAGTAGAGTTAAGTAACCCATGTTTATACAGAACAGCACAAGCATAAGAAAAAGTACAAGAAATTGGGATTCTCTGGTTATTCCCTATGCTTAAGGGGCTTTCTTTCCATCTCTTTTCCCATATGCTCTCTCCTGGGATCTTTTACTTGTATTTACCAAAACACTCAAATTTTCATTCTTTGGAACATTATACCCAAAGTCCTTTTAGAGAATAGTGACTGAAGGATTTGATATGGAAAGAGTCTAAATGTAGAAAATGCAAGTTCTTGAAGGCTTCAAGATATAGAAAAGATTCAAGATATGAAAAGAACTCAAGGTATAGAAGGATCTGAGATTTTGAAGAACAAGAGATAAGAAAATTCAAGACACAATAGGAAGGAAGGCTTGAAGGAATTTGCTGGCCACTCTTATCTTTATAATATGTTTGCTAATACAGCATGGGAGCATGTTGAGTTTTTAGTCTACTGCACAAGCAGACACTCAACTAACGCCAACACGAGTTGGTATAATGTTTTCCAATAAGAGAACGTTCAAGAATCTCCATGTATTCTAGGCTTCTGTGAGAGAAACCATACTGGTGAATATTGTAAATCCTTTTATTACAGAAGGCAAGAACCTGGATAAGACCTCTCTGGATAAATCACCAAACCTTTTGCAAATGGCTACCCTTACCTTGTTGAAGTATTTCCATCCCTTCTCCAGGTGAGCAGAAATCCCCAGAAGCCATTTGATTTGCTTTGGATTCTTATCTATGGAACCAAGTGAAAGAAAAGAAAAAGATGAATAAAGAGCTGGCTGCTCCAGGTGAAACTACCTTGGGTTTGAATTTCATTGTCCACAAGCTGGGAAGGAACCTCAGAGATGCCTTTTACAGAGCACAACTATATCACATATCCAGGGTCCCAAGCTCTTATACAGGTTTCATCCACAGACTTACAAGTGCCAAAACATTTTGCATTCTAAGCACAGAAATGTGTCCATTTGTTCCAAGCTGTCCAAAAGGAGTCTCCTAAAAAGAAAGAAAACTTTCCAATTCACTAGATTCTAAACAAGAGGATTCTCCACTACCATTATGTCAAAGTTAAAACTGAGCTGCTGCTTTGCAGTTATGAGTGAACCAGGGAAAGAAAAAATCAAAGTCTGCTTTCTTTCCCCCAAATAACTCAGCTATCGAATTCCATAATAGTGTTTTTGTGCTTCTTTAACTTGTTCTTTCATCTAAGGTCTGTTGGTAGTTTTTAATCATTAACTCTAGAATCATCCTTCAGGAGTGACAAATCATTCCACACTTGAACAACAACTGGTTTTCACATAACAGCATTAGCAAAGAGCACCTGGAGGAAAGAGCATGGCAAGAAGACAGTGAGGTCAGTGCCAACAGAGTGATGCAAAGGTGTAGTTAATGTGGCTGCAGCTGGGACGTGAGCTGTGTTTTGCCAGAACATGGAGGACACTGAAAAGAGTGACATCAACAAAGAGGGGAAGTAAAGATGGACAGAGTTTGGGCTCAGGAGACAAACTTTTTCTCCTGACATTATTTTCCGTGTTTGTGCTCCACCCCTCCTCTTGTAGGGTAACAAACTCCAAAGGGCAGCAGAGCCTCCCAAAGCAGAACAGACACTGTAAGTTATTATGATTTAACACTTCATGTTCACAGAACATTTGGTTTACTCGCTGGTTTTATGAGTAACATCAAAGGAACTACTCATTTGTTTTGTAACATGGTCTAGAGGGAGATACAGCGGAGGAGGCAGAATGCTAGGACTTAATTTGCAGCCCTTGCTTCTGTGTGATTTAAGGGAAATTCTTTTTTTGTGCCAAACTTTTTTCCCACCTGCAAAACTGAGATAACGATTCCTACCTTGGATGAGACATTAAGAATTAATAACACAATTGACTTGTCAACAAAAGCCACTACTTAGTTAAGCTCAGTGTTGTAACAATTCTGTTTATCGTTGATCTAAGCCTGCAAATAAAAGTTTTGCAGGCAAATTTTGCACACGGCAATCAGGACAACCTAAATTTCAAAATGTCAGCTGTTCTTCCCTGTCTGGGGGAACTGCCCGGGTGGAGCTTTTTTAGGGTGCTTTTCTTTACCCTTTTTAAAGGTTACAGGACATGAACGACAACCAGGCTGGCAATCAGGGTCGATTCTCCACCCCCTGCACTCAGACGTGTTAAAACGTTGCTACCGGGACCCAAGCATTTAAATGTTCTGACTCAGGCGTCTTTTAAATTCTTAGAGCTGTCTTTACACGCTGCACTGAACGTTAAATTGATTTTACAGGTATTTTCACAAGATGTGACCCTTACAGGGCTCGAGATGAATCAAAATGCAGAACGGGCTCTCCGGCGCCTACTTCCATTCTGTCTGGGCCGCCAAGGATTCCCAAGGGCGAGGACGGCCGAGGCCGGAGACCGGGGGCTGGCCAGATTGACTCTCCCAGCGCTACTCCTCCCCGCAGCGCCGCCCGCCCAACCTCTGAAGCAAACCTGCACACCCTGGGGCAGCTGAAGCAACCGAGGCAGTGCTGAAGCAACCGAGGCGGGCTGGCCGGCAGCGTCTACACCCGGGACCCCGCCCGCGCCGCAGCTCCGGAACCTCACACTCCGGCCCCGCGCAGGGCCTGGGGGAAGCGAGGTCCGGGAGGACCGCACAGGAAGGCCCAGGAAAGGGGCCCAAAGTGCAGGAGAGCCCGCGCGGGAGGAAGGGGCGGGCGGGGCCGCACTCGAGGCGGGAACGGCAGGCCCCGCCCCCCGCCGGACGCGCGGCCTTGGGCCCCAACGGTCCGCGAACCCGGGTTGTGGAGCCCGGGCTGGGAAACAGGGCTCCCTCAGGAAGGCTTCTTCGCCCCTTCTCCCTCGTCCCTACCCCAATGAAGGGCAAATGTTGAGAAAATGGCAATAATTGCTAACATTTATTGTGGGCCTGCGATGAGTCAGGCACTGTACAAGCGTTTTGCTTGCCCTGCCTCATTTAGTTCTCACTGTGAAGAAGTCACTATCATACCCATTTTACAGAGGGGAAAACTAAAGCAAAAGAGGTTAAGTTCAGGTCGCCATTAGCGGGGTGTGAACCTGTCCCAATGGCCCTCTGAACCTTCCCAGACCTGCCGCCCATGCTCACCTGGGCATGGCTCCTAGGCACTGCCCACCCAGCCCAGCCCCATGCCTGGCACTGTTCACAGACCCCCTGTTCGAGAGGTCTGCTTCCTCTTGAATTTCCTCCCCAGGCTCCTCTATCCTCCTCTTTATCTCTCATGCTTCATTCACCTATGTCTTAATCTTAAACCCAACCCCCACTACCCCCCTACACCCTCTTTGCAAAGTTGACTGGCATCTAGTCCAGAGGACTTTATTTTAAAAATAAAGAAAAGCCGGGTGTGGTGACAGGTGTCCCAGCAACTTGGGAGGCTGAGGCAGAGGCGGGAGGATTGCTTGAGCCCAGGAGTTCTAGGTTGGAGGTTACAGTGAGCTATGACCTCACCACTATGCTCCAGCCTGGGCGACAGAGCGAGACCCTGTCTCTGAAAAAAAATTAAAAAATAAAGAAAATAATTTGATGGTAAGTAAACTGCACCAAGGTTATCAAATCTCTTGTATCAAAGAAGCTGATGGCCTGGGGTGGTAGGGAAGGAATCTCAGGGCTAGGTGTCCTGGGAGATGGAGAGTTTCACCTCTTCCTTGAGTACCAGCTAGAGAATTCTACCAGTATACATAAAGGAATGGTGTGGTCCAGTGCAGAAATGTTATATCCTTGATCTGCTCGTCAGCTGCCACCTTTCATGTTTACTATTAGAGTGCTGTTATTTTCTAAGGCTTTTAAAAATCATTTATGCTTCCTCAACTCTGTAGTGCAGCAACATTAAATATCAAGCATAATGTCCCTAACAAACAGCACTTGGAACAAAATAGCAAGCATGCTTTGGTGACTCAGAGCTGATCGGAAATCTACTGAAAATTGTCTTCCAGATTTGACAAGTTCACTAATATGGTACTATTTAGCTTTGGCTAAAGTACTTGGAGAATGAGGAGGTGAAGGGTGCAGAAGCCTGTCCTCATGCAGGAGGATAGAGGGGATAGTGGTGGGAAGCCTTGAATTAGATCAGACTTACATGTGCAATAATCTGTTCCATCTTTGTTTCTAACAAGCTGTGTGACCTTGGGCTTCAGGTTCCTTATCTGTCAAAAGGAGGAAATAACATATTTCTAGCTCCTCCAATCTCATAGTGTTGATGTAATGATCAAATGAGATAATGGCTAAGAAAGTGTGTTGGAAAGACTGTAAAAGTGGGGTATTTTAAATTGACACTTATTAAGCACTTATTAAGTGCCTTGAGAGAGACACAAAGATAAATATGACCCAGTCTCTGCCCCGAAGTTCATAATCTAGTTTAGAAGGTAAGACATATGCACATGGAAAGCAAATAATACCAAGCAGCAAATAGGTGTCAAAAGAGCCGTTTAGATTATAAATATTAGAGAAACTTGAAGAAGGTACAGAATTCTTTCTGCAGAAACAGATAGGAAAGACTATGAAATAAATCTTATTTTCACTGGGCCTGAAAGGATAGAGAAAATGTGGATCATTTAGAATGGAGGAAACATCCCAGCAAATGGAAGCAGAGACAGGGAGTATAAGCTGCATTCTAGGTCCAAGAGGAGATAGGACCAGCTGAAGTGAAGGATTTTATAGGCCAGCTCTACATGAGACTAGAAAGTTGAGCCTATAGACCATCATGCCAGTTAAAAATGCAGCAAAGTACTGAAAAAAGAATCACAATCAGATACCATCTGGGGTCCTTGAACAAGAAAGAATTGCAAGAGGGGTCCTAGAATTCATTCATATTCTCTCTCTCATCTCCCTCTTTTCCTCTTTTTTCCCAGATTTTTTAAAAAAACAGCTTTATCGAGGTATTTTGGCATACAACATTTAAAATGTAAAATTCAATAAATTTTGATACAACTATACATCTGTGAAACCATCCACAATCAAGATAGTGAACATATGCATCATCCTCTACAAGTTTACTTGTGCCCCTTTCTAATGCTTTCTCCAGCCCCTCCCTGACCTAGTCAACCACTGATCTGCTTTCTATCACTTTATAGAATCTTATACAAATGGAATCAAATAAAGATGCACTCTTTTTTGTCTGGCTTCTTTCACTCAGCATAATTATCTTGAGATTCACACATGTTGTTACTAGCATCGATAATTAATCTTTTAAGTTAATGTTTTATTGCTGAGGAGTAGTATGGAATTCTCTTTAAAACCTTAATTTGTTTGGGTTTGTATTTAAGGAGGTGCTTCCTCCGTCACCCCAAGGTACCTATCTCACTGCTTGGCATGTAGAGGCACTTATTTGTTGAAACAATGAATTTTTGACCACCCCCACAGTAGTAATACCTTACATAATTTTGTTCCATGGAATGCTTGGCCTTTACAGGCTTGTCTCTTCAGTGTTGTTTATCTCACCTTCTGCTATGCCGTATGCAAAATACAATCACTCACTTCTTAAATGCTCTTTAATGATAAAGCTAAGAATATGCTCAAGTATTCCTGAGCTAGACTCCTGCGAGGGTGGGAGGTCTGGGTGTAGGAAGATAAGTTATGCATAACTCCTGCCTTCAATCTAACTCTACTGTCTTGGAGACATTGCTGTTAATCAAGTCTTCTAAAAATACTCATGTATATGTTTTTAACTTGGTGAGAAATGTGAATGAGAGTCTGAGAAAAAGTCTACTTAACCTTTCAGACTTGGACATTCCTTTGCTGCATTGTTTATAATCACAGAGAAGAATGGAGATTTGCAAGAACACTGCAGGCATTCTGTCTCCCACACGTTAGCCAGGAAACAATATTGTGCTCCAAAAAGAGAGATTCCAGGTATTTAGTATTATATTCTATTTATGATACTAATGGAAACCTTTGAGTAGAATATGTTCTCACCCTAAAAATATGGGCTTAAATAATCAGTTGCAAAGCTAGGACATTAAAATAGCCATTGGAACTTGGAACCACATTTAATTGACCAATTATTTTAAAAAACATGAAAAATAAGCCATACCACTTTGAAAGGATTTGAATATATTATGATATTATGGACTGAGAAACTAGTTTCAGGAATAAAAAAAACTTTCATGCAGTCAAGAGATTTGAAATTACTTTCAAAGGTGTTCACTGGAAAATGAAGGTATTCAGAGCCACAACTATTGATGATTAAGCTAGAAAATTTCATGCCCATTGTAAGTACATGATTTAAGAAAAAAACAAGTGGATTAAAAAAATGTGTAATCAACCTATGACATCAAATGAAAATTTCAGAACAAACGTTCATAATGTACCATTTGTGCAATTGCTTCACACCTCCAAGGGGATTTCAAACCTAGCCCCTTGAGGCTTCAAGGGTTGCCTGTTCACAGAAACTTTTGTTATACAAACTGGAATGAGCCCAGTTTTACTTTGAGACACTATTGTGAACTAGTATGTAAACTACGCTTGATTGGAAATTTTAGATCTCAAAGAAAGGCTGAAAAATTTGGCTCAAAAATGGGACAGATTCTTTTTTTCTTTTTTTTTTTAAGAGCCCAACCCGGTTGCCCACAAGATGGAGCCAGGGCGGGCCCAGGGAGGACGGGGGAAAAAAATGGGGTAGATTGAAACAATTTTTACCAAAGGAATATGAGACCATAAAGGAAACTGATTCAGGAGGGGGAGACTAGTATGATTTTGAAAAACTAGACATGAAGCATAATGTGAGGAATTCTTGTTGTAATGATCGAGTGTGCTGTAACTCGAAAGCATATGCCAGGCTTTTAAACTGGATTTTAAACTGATTGTGACACTGTCTTATACTGAGTTGTGTATGAAAGAGATTTTCTTCTTTAAAATTTGTATGAGAATGAGTGGGAGAAATAGACCTACCAAAGGCCATTTGGAGTTTCCTGCTCAGGAACAATATGTTTTGTGAATTTTGAAACGCCTCTTATGATTAAGGTCTTATGGCAAAAAGTAAAACCTTGAGAAAGTTAGCAATTTAGTATATTTTCTATATACTGCTTACCAAAGATAATTTTTTTTTTTTTTGAGACAGAGTCTCACTCTGTCTCCCAGGCTAGAGTACAGTGGCGTCATCATAGCTCACTGCAACCTCAAACTTCTGGGCTCAAGCAACCCTCCTGCCTCAGCCTCCCGAGTATCTGGGATTACAGGTGTACTTCACAACACTTGGCTAATTTTTCTATTTTTTTGTAGAAACAGGGTCTTGCTATGTTGCTCAGGCTGGTCTCGAACTCTTGGCCTAAAGCGATCTTCCTGCCTTGGCCTCCCAAAGTACTGGGATTACAGGTGTGAGCCACTGTGTCCACCCAGCCTATTTTTTTTTTATTTAAAAAAAATTTATTTTTATTTGAAAAAAAATTTTTAATAGTCAAGTACAGTACTGAAAAGAGAGGAGAGAGTAGAACAAGAAGTTCAATCTATAACCAACTGTGAACAATCAAGATAACTCACTATTTGAGGATCAGCCGTAGCACAGTTTTGACTTTTTAAAAAATTATACTGACTTGCTGAAGAAGACAGGCCAATTGCCCCACAGAATGCCTCACCTCCTGGATTTGTCTGGTTCTTTCCTCCTGGTGTTCATTAGTTTGTTTCTCTATCCCCAATGTTTCCTATAAACTGCAAGTTATAGCTAATATTTCTTTTTGGGAGTGGTAAGCAGCTAGAATATATACTAGGATGAATTACATACCTACATCACACCAGAACTGGTTTACAATTAGTGATGCTAAGACTGATTCCAGGAAATGGGTGATGACAGTCTGATCCCTCCGTTGTAGTTACATTTCCAGCCTCAAGACTGTAAACTGGCTGGGTGCAGTGGCTCATGCCTGTAATCCCACCACTTTAGGAGGCAGAGGTGAGAGGATCACTTGACTGCCAGGAGTTTGAGACCACCCTGGGCAACACAGCAAGACTCCGTCTCTACAAAAAAATTTTTTAAAACTAGCTGGGTGTGGTGGCATGCACCCTGTAGTCCCAGCTACTCGAGAGGCTGAGGCAGGAAGATAGCTTGAGCCCAGGGGTTTGAGGTTGCAGTGTGCTATGATCATTCCATTGTACTTCAGCCTGGAGGACAGATCGAGGCCTTGCCTCTAAAAAAAAAAAAATAAAGACTATAAATGGTGTGGTGTTCCTGGCCACTGTATGAATGTCCACTTGTCCACCAATCATTTCACCTATGATTTTTAACACCAATTAAAAATCTCTGCCAGAATCAATCATTTTATTAAAGTTCACAAAATGCTGTTTTTCTAATTCTATCATTCTTTCTACATTTATTAGCTGGCATTTTCCCCTCCTCAACAGGGTTCTAATTAATATTAAAAAATTAGCCAGGTGAAGTGGCTCGCACCTGTGATCCCAGCTACTTACGAAGCTGAGGCGGGAGATCACTTCAGCCCAGGAGTTTGAGGTTGTAGTGAGCTATGATTGTGTCATTGCACTCCAGCCTGGGCAACAGAGCGAGATCTTGTCTCAAAAAAAACAAAAAACAAACAAAAAAAACTCCTAGTGGGCCAAACTCAATGCATTTGGGGGCAGGATCTACCCTGTTGGCTGCCACCTTCTGATCTACACTCTAAGGAGGACAAAGTCTTACTTGTCATCGCTCTGTACCCTGCGGCATTAGGTCTTTTGTTTGTAATAATCAATTACTTTGCACATGTTGACATGTTGCTTGTAATCTTCTCATTTTATGTGTGCATTTGTCTCCCTGGCTAGACTGTGACCTCCTCAAGGGCAGGGACTCTCTCGCAGTATATTTCCTCTCCTAATGTGTTTTTTTTTTTTTTTTCCTGACAGGGTCTCGCTCTGTTGCCAGGGCTAGAGTGCAGCAGTGTCATCATAGCTCACTGCAACCTAGAAATCCCAGGCTCAAATGATCCTCCTGCCTCAGCCACCATGCCCAGCTAATTTTTCTTATTTTTTTTGTAGAGATAGGGTCTCGCTTGTTGCTCAGGCTAGTCTTGAACTGGCCTCAAGCAATCCTCCCCGCTCAGCCTCCCTAAATGCTGGGATTACAGGCCTGAGCCACTGCGCCCAGCCCTAATCTAATGTGCTTTTAAGGGTACTTTGGCTACTAGTCGTCCTAATTAACAAAAAAAGCAATTGTAAGAACCAAAAGTTTTCATTTTGTTGCTTGTGTTCCCTGGCTTTTCCACTAAAACTTTCCCTAATTTTCTATTAGAATAAAGTGTTTATCTCATTGACAATGACAAGTAAACCTTTACAGTTTACTTGTGCTGTTGGAGTCCCTGTGAAGGGGGGTGAGGGGTGGGAAGGAAAAGGGGAAATAGACCTTTATTAGTCCTCAAAGGTTGAAAAGTCATTATCTAGCTATGTGACCTTGGGTGAGTCATATCATCACTCACAGTTTCTATTTCTTCATTCAGTAAAATGAAGTGACTGGGTTAAATTATCTCTAAACTCACACCCTGCTTGGCTCTAAACCTGTAAGTCTAACTAGTACCTTTTAGTACCATCACTCCCTGCTTGGATGGCACCCTGACCCCCTTCACATAGGTCAGCACTATCCCTTCCAAGTAAGGTACAGCATAGGTGAAATAACACCACACTGAACAGAATTTGCCTCCAGTGACTCTTCTACCATCATAGTTGACTGATCTAATCTATATATCCCAGTAACAATTTGCTTATATTTTCAAGGTCAAACCTTAGTCCTTTACAACTAGGCCCATTGTGGATATTCCAAGGGCCTGTATAAAAGCAGTTGGTACAGTAGAGGCCCAGTCTTAGGTCTTCTTGCTGCAAGGTAGCACAGGATGGAGAGGATTGACTTTGGTTAGAGGTAGGCCCTTGTTGTGGAACCTCAATATTAAGGCCTCTGAATGGATCCCAGGCCAGCTCTTGGTATGGGAGCTCCTAAAACACAAAACTAAATAAAAATGTCTTAGCTCACCTATTTTTTCCAATCCTTTTATTTCAATCCTATTGCTCTCCTTTCCCTCTTTTTATTTCCTCCCCCACTTATTTTTTGAGACAGAGTCTCACTCTGTCACCCAGGCTAGAGTGCAGTGGCGTCATCATAGCTCACTGCAACCTCCAACTCCTGGGCTCAACTGATCCTCCTACCTCAGCCTCCCAAGTAGCTGGCATTATAGGCATGCATCACTGTGCAATTTTTCTTTTTGTAGAGATGGGGTCTCCCTCTTGCTCAGGCCGGTCTCAAACTCCTGAACTCAAGTGATCCTCCCACCTCAGCCCTCCCAGAGTGCTAGGATTATGGGCATGAGCCACAGTGCCTGGCCAATTCCCTTGTTTATAGGTACAATCTGAAGGACCTCATCCAACTTGCTTTATGTGCCTGGATGAAGTAGCTCCTTCTCTACATCCTTTTTGACTGAGGACAGTCTCCAGCATGATTATAAATGGAATCTTACCATTTCCCTGGCCTTGAGAGCTCCAGGGAGACAGTCAAGTCTCTAAGGAATAAGGCAGAGAGAACCATCACCAGCCTTATTCTTGATAACCCACATTCAGTCCTGTGGTGAACAGGGCTGGCCAAAGCAAACAGCTGAAGACTGTAGTCAAAGCCTGACCCTTGTGCGGTGACTCTCATCTAGAGACACAGAATGGATTAATAATTCTTCCATTTTCCCCCTTTCCCCATTTTAGGACTAGTGGCTATTGATGAAAATCAGGTGGTAAGTTGGCCAAAGTCTATCTTTTGCTGTGTACTTGGCAGCACCCCATTAATCTTTCACCATCAACTGTAAATATTAATAGAAATATTAAGGAGGAGGCCAGGCACAGTGGCTCATGCCTGTATGCTCAGCACTTAGAGAGGCCGAGATAGGAAGATTGCTCGAGGCCAGGAGTTTGAGACCAGCCTGGGCAACACAGCAAGATAAAAAATAAGAAAAATTGGCTGGACATGGTGGCATGTGCCTATAGTCTCAGCTACTTGGGAGGCTGAGATAGGATCACCTGAGCCCACAAGTTTGAGGCTGCAGTGAGCTATGACTGTGCCACTGCACTCTAGCCCAGACAACAGAGCCAGACCCTATCTCAAAAAGAAAAAAAGAAAAAAGAAGTATTAAGGAGGAGCAGTCTCCCAGCAAACAGGAAGAAGGGAAGCTCTTGTGATGCAGGTACACTTGGGAAACTGCCAGTGATCATGTGGGGTGGCTGGGGCTGCTCTTCTGCCATGGCCTACCCTTATCAGGTATTACCACTTATTTTCCTCCTCAGGAAGAAGGGAGAGTAGGCTCAGTGGCAGGAACAGAGTCTTGGGGATCCCCACGACTGGGACAGATCAGCACAGACCTAGAAAGGAATGAGCCAGTCAGGTCAGGAACAGACAGAGGCCAAAATGAGATTAAGAAAGGGTCAGAGTGACAAAGTGGATAAAACCCCCAGAGTAATAGAACCGAGGGGACTGAATATAAAGCTACACAAGCTTGTCTGGATTTCCCAGGCCTGGAGCAGCCTGGTGAGAAAACTTCCCAGTCACAGGGTCTTTATATTCACTTATTTAATAGTAATAGTTAAGAAGAAGCAATCTCAGCTGTAGAACAAGTAATCAGTTTTATAACATGTATCTCTCCAAAAAAGTGCATTTCCCCCTCTGGCACTCAGTTATGTGAATCTGAACTCATTCCCTTTCACTCAGAGGCCCTGTCTATTTAATTCCAGGTTGGCTGGCATAGTCATCTTAGAACCCCAAATGTGGAATTTCTGTCCTCAGGAGTCATCATTTACATCATGAAACTCACTGAGTGACACAGAATGGAGACTAAGGTTCAAAGATCAATTCACCTAGAGCCAATTAGTCTAAAATATTTATCAAATCTGCAGCATTTCAAAAGGACTTAGCAGATTCACCCTTTTACTTTTTATTGCTATTGTCTGCATAACCTTTAATTGTTAGTCAACTAAATATGCCTCATGCCTATTCATTTGTTTAAGATATACTGGTATTTTAATGGTAGGAATGTAGAAGTTAGACCAAAGTATCCAAATCATATTGAGCTCCATTACATTTTTCAAGGCATCTAATTTGTAAAGGAATATTGGATTAACAAGCACAAAAAAGGATACACAAAATGTCTGTACCAATTGTATTTATTGCTAGAACCTTTAAACTTTTTTAAAAAAGTGTTTGAAAAGTAGGTAACATAGAAAAAGACATCCGTAAAGGCAGGAAGCAATCTCATCATTTACAAAGTGCTGCAAATTTGATAAATTTATGTTGCTGATAATAACTCAGAAGTACTCTTGGATGAACAGATATAAATCCTTGAAATACCCAAAGCACAACAAAAAAGAATAGGACACCTACATGGATATAAAAACACCAAAAAGGTAACTGACCTTTTGGCAAATTGGTCATTAAGTGAACTGAACTTTAAGTAAACAAGTTTTCCATGAATTGGTTTTAAGAGCTCTAGCTTTAGGTGAATTAGTTTCAGCCAAACTGACCAGAACTAAATCAAAGTGTTTTGCTCCCTCCAGCTCCCCCAAACCCCAGAATTTTGGAGTTGTGGTTGATGTAAACTGGGATCTCTCTGAGAGGCAGCAGGTCTGGAGTGGTGAGCTACAGCTAGAGAACCAAGTGTAGCTCCTTACTCTTTCGTGCCCTACACATGGTGTCAGATACGGGGTTAGTCATGTGCTTACCATAGTATCCTATCTCCATATCTAGATAAACAGGTAGAAACTCTGGACCTTATTAATAAGCTATTTCTAGGCTTTCTTCTAAGAACTAGGAGAGCTCCTCATCCCTCTGCTGGGAATGGGGACCAGCGGGTGAGCCTGCTGCCCGTTTGTCAGGGACTCACCTGGGTGGGTGCCTATACTTGATTGCTCTTCTTCTCAGCTGGGGGAGGTAATGAGTGGGTCTCTGTGGGTATGGAACTTATTGGGTGGGATGTCTAGGAAGCTTTAGGCTAGCCACACTCCCAAGTTTAGATGCACTGAGCCCTACAGCCCAATGTATGCACACAGGTGCATTCATACACACACATGTACACACACATACACTCTTACTTTCTTTTTCTCAGGTCACTCTTACACTTGGTTCCTTAGCAGTAGCTTACCACTCCAGACCTGCCACCTCTCAGAGGGATCCCACATTACATCAACCAAAACTCCAAAACTCTGGGGTTTGGGGGAGCTGGAGGGAGCAAAACACTTTGATTTAGTTCTGGTAAGTTTGGCTGAAACTAGTCCACCTAAAGGTAGGTCCTCTCCTCCTGTAATCCAAATCATTGCTTAACTTATGCACAAACATATACTGAAATATAGACCAGAATCAGATGTTCAGAAAGTATTGGAACAGGCCTGTGTGTGCCTGAGCACAAGCTGCATACACAGGAAGAAGCCCAGTCACCCCACCCTGGCAATTAGAAGGTTCCTCCGCCGCAATCCATTTGGAATGTCATGATCTTTGGGTCTCTGGCCCTTGGGGCCCTCCCCAGAGAACTCTTCTGCCAGGCCTGTAGAGTGCATTCCTTGCCTCTGCTGGCCTCAGGAGGCCCACTGGCCAGAGGAGTTTTTCAATGGTTGTGATGGCAGCAGCTGTGACTGCAGCTCAGATATAGTTGGCAGGAGGCTGTCGGGCATTGAGCCGCTGTACGTGGCAGCCGTGGCAGAGCAAGTGCCCATCCAGCGGGAAACAGCAGCAGCCTTCCTCGTCACTCAGCTGCATCCGGCAGTCCTAGGGAAGAAGGCACCTAATTCACCTCAGCCCAGGTACCTTGGACACTGAGGACATCTTGAGAGTCTGCCCTGCTCAACACCAGACTCCTGATAACTGGAAGAAAGGGTTGTGGGGGAGGGAAGGATGGAAGGGATAGAAGAGAAACCTGAGAAAAATATCTCAGCTGGACACCAGATGTCGCTGCTGCAGCAGAAATAATGAGACAAGCCGCATTTCCAACAGCTACCAGGAATCCCTAGTCTTACAGTCTTGACTCTCGGGAAGTCAGATTCAGAAAGGACTGCACTACTAAGACCAGAGAGAGTGGCTGGAGGACAAGAAAGGATTGGAGAGAGGTCACAGCACCTTTCTGGTTTCCCATGCCCTACACCTCTACCATAGACACCTGGCTGTTCTAGGACTTAATTCCTCCCCTTTCCCTGGTTCCACTTCTCTTCTAGCAGCCCTGGACCCCAGTACTCACCTCGCAGTGGTAGCACTCAAAGTGATAATCCCGGTCCATGGATATCACCCTCACGATGTCCTCACAGCCCTGAAACATGCAGACCCCCATGGCTATGAGAGCAGCATGATGCCCCCAAATTCCACGCTTCCCCCATACACGACCCCTCTCACCTCAATGGGAAGATCATACAAAGGCCCCAGAGCTTCTCTGCAATCATCTGTAGCTTTGAGATCCCTTTGCAAATCCTACCAGAACTCTCCCCATCTTCTTCCTTGGGCTGCCCCAGGAGGGCATGCCCCCACATGGAGCACTCCCTCTGTACAGGCCCTGGCCTTACCTATCTCCCCCAGCTGTGGGGAAGCAGAGGGAAGGGAAAGGGGCAGGTGGCAAAAATAAAGTAGGCTAGGCTGGGGACAAGGAGATCCAACAGGGTCTGCTTTCTCACTGGCTTTTGGCTTCTCTCCCTATGCACACCCTCTGCACACACAGCTTAAATCATTTCTACCAGCCCTGAGGATTCTCCCCACCTTTCTCCAGCCCCTATATCTGGGATCTGGTGACCCTGACCTCAGAGAAAGTCTCCTTCTCTGGACTGGGATAGCACATATAGAGCCTGGGCCCAGTGAGGCTGTCAGACATGTCTAGGCCCGGATGTTAGGGTCAGGGTAGTGACCCCAAGAGCAGAGTCACACGGGAATCTTTGCAGAGTACATTCCTCAGCACTACCACTTCCCGAGGGAGGCCAGGCAGCATGTTCCCATCCCTTCCCCAGGGGCATCAGCACTAGTTGCCCTGCATACTGCGCAGACATACTGACCTCTGAGGGGAGAATGGGTTGGCCGCAGGCTGCACACTTAGGGGCATAATTTCTGAAAGACAGAGGGCAGAGATGAGCTGAGGTTGGGGAATCCCTGGCCCAGTTCCACACCACACTCTAAGGGGTGGACTCACTTGTGGTAGTCGGTGACACAGTACACTTGGTTGGAGAAGTCCACTGTGAAGGGGATGCCATCCAGGCACTTGTTGCAAACAATGCATCGGAAGCAGCCTGGGTGATAGGACTTCCCCATTGCCTGCAGGATCTGGCTCATAGGGGGGAAGAGAATCAGTCTTCCTCTAGTTGCAGCTCTCCAGCTACCCATTATGTTCCCTGCTACTCCCACTAACCTCATCCAACCCCCTGCTAAACTACTAGAATAATGCTATGTAATTTGAGAAAACCAAAAAGTCTTAAAATGGAGGCAGAAACCATGAAAAAGGCCTTAGAGAGCATTCAAGCCAGTGGTTTTCAACCCTGGCTGCATATTAGGATCATCTAGGGAGCTTTTAAGAAACATCAATGCCTGGGTCCCACCCAAGACCTATTATCACACACTCTGGTGATGGGACCCAGGCATTTTTTTTTCTTTTTCTTTTAGTTCTTCCCAGTGATCTGCTAGGCTGCTAGGATTGAGAATCACTGATTTAATCAAATCCCTACTTTTTACAGGAAAGAAAACTGAGCTCCAGATGATCCTAACCAGTAGCAGAAAGGGGATTAAGACCCAGGACCCCACACTCCTAGCTCAGGCTAGAGGGCCTGGCTGTGCCTGCAGAGTTAGGGAGGGGCCAGGTCACAGAAGCCTGGGATGACAGGCTTAGGAGCCCAGACTTGATCCCACAGGCAGAGGGAAGCCACTGTCAACAGTTCCTCTGGGGAAGAACAGGATGAAAGTGATTCATCTGGTAATAGGTTCCTTCCCCCAACCTTCTACCAGTGTCCATTTAGCCTCTGATTCCACTCCTCAGCCTACAGCTCACAGAGTCTCAGCCAAAGACACTTTCCTTACCTTCTCCAAAATCAAATGACCACAGACACAGCATTTCTCAGCTGCCTCCTGAAACCCTGAAAACTAGGGAGAAAGAAAAGATAAAGGGAGGATGTTACTAAGCTGAGAATGATGGTGGAACCCCAATGGGCCACCAAGAAAGGGGGTCCCAGTGTGGGTGTCAACTCCAGGTCCAGGGGACCCCTCACTTACCAGATAATCTTCCTCACAGTACACAGAGCCGTTGACGCTGTAGAAAGCTTTGCAACGCAAAGTTCGCCCTAGAAGCAGCAGAGAAGGGACTGGAACCTATCCCACAGCCCAGGCACAGGACTTCTTCCACTCTGGGGTCATTGCTCCCCAGTATTGCATGATATATTTAAACCTGGACTTTAGTGCTTTTCCTCCTAACTGCTGTCTATCCTCCCTTCCCACACAAAAATCCCACCTGATGCAATTCCAATTTGCTTTGGCTTCTTTCCAGCCAACTTACCCTCTCCTCTGCTCACTGCTCTTCCAGCTCCTGCCTCCTCAACAGCTTAGAAAAGCTGACTTAGAAACTCATGAGATACAGGGGAGGAAAGAGGGAAAGGGAGACATAGCCAGAAGAGGCCCTATAAACAGGACAGATAGACAGACAGACGAGCCTAAAGAGAACCAGGCGGAAGCTGGGGGAGTGAGAGAAAAGCTGAGTGCTGGAGTCAGGCAGGCAGAGATAGGAGATTAAAGGTTTAGCAAAGGAATCAGAATGGGTAAGCAGTAAGGAGAGGTAATGAGGGAGGTGAGGGGGGGAGTTAAGGCCGTTGTGAGAACCCCCCAAGTGCTGTGAGCACCCCACCCCCAGCGGGCCTCTGGAGCTAACAGCAGCAGGCATTCCTGAAGCGTGATGTCATCAGCTTGGCATGGCCCGGTGGCCTGCACTCTAGGGAGGTGGCTGAACTCTGACCAGCCAAGAGAAAACCCCCCTCTCCACTCCCCACAGCTCCCCACTCCCCCAGCCCACCCTGGCCCTTCCCACATTCCAGTCTTTCACTGTTGCCCCAGGCAACTGGGCAGCCCAAAACCAAGCCCCACCAAGGGGAGGCTGGAGGGCCAGGCGGGAGTCCAGGCTGGGCAAGAAGGGAGACATAAGAAAGGGAGGAACAGAGGAGAGGGAGGAGTCTGAACAGAGGAAGGGAGGATGGACTCCAGAAAGCAGACCTCCCATGGGGGAGGGAGAGCCAGGTAGAGTAGAGAGGGGAAGCAAGAGAGAAGGTGGGCCTCCAGACACTTGGTGGGGACCCAACAGCTGCTCTGTGAGCAAACATCTCCTCCTGTTCCCCGTAGCACTTAAGTGTATATGGGGGCGGTGCTAGAGTGGCAGGGCTGCACTTACCACAGGAGCAGCAGACAAAGCACTGGGTGTGGTAGAGGCTGTCCAGAGCCTGGCAGGCATTGCTCTGCCCATAGATGCCTTTGTTGCACTTGATACAGGTGCCTGAGAGGAGAGAAGAGGTTGTCAGTGTCACATCCCACTTCCCTAGCTCAGACCAGGGATTCCCAAGCTTTCCTGCTTGCTCTTTCCTGATGTACTGGAGGACACAGCCTCCCTCTGATGGGCTCCCTTCTGGGAAGAGAGGATAAGTGATGGGATGCAGCTAGGTCTTGGCTGGGCAGAGCCATTCTTGTTTATTTGATTACTCATTTTCTGAGCATCTATTTTGTGCCAAGCACAGTACCCACTACTGAAGAAAATTGGAGAAAGTCAAAGATATAGTCCCTGGCCTTCAGAAGCCTAGTTTTTGTTAGGGAGAAAAGACTACAAGGGCAAGGTATGATCCCTGTTACAGGTCATGGGACAAATGTCAGAGATGCTGGTCCACGGGGCTCAGCGACAAATAAAAAAGCTTCCTAGAGTAAGAAAGCCAGGCCCGGGATGCCTCTCTGGGACTTCAGTTTTCCCACCAGTAAAACAAGCTGCTGTTCAGCTATAACATGATTTCTCTTTGCAGCAGGCTTCCAAGGATAGATAGAAGAATCTCCATGTGAGATGTGAGCATGACTCCTGTGGGGAGTTGGCTGCTGAAAATGCAGGGTGTGTTCCAGGAACCAGGGTTGCACAGGAAGGGAGGAAGGGTAGCAGAACCCTGAAAGCCTCCCTGTCACCTTCTATCATGGGAGGGACACAGAACTAAACTGCTCTTCCCCAAGCCAACACGCCCCCCCCACTAAGATACATACACCTGGCTCTGCACCAGCCTTTCCTAGGTGTGTTCTTCCCTCCCTCCACTCCCCAATTCCAGGCCTATGAGTGAGGGCTAGGGCCTGTCTTTGGGGAGCAGATCCCAACGGGCCCGCCCCACCTCTTCCCCTCGGCACACTGCCACACTCCTTGCCTGTTGGGGCCCATCCCAGTCTTTGCCCAGGGGCTTGGGAGCCTGTGCAGCAGCTGCAGCAACTGATGGGTCCAGGCCTGTCCTGCTCCCACCCTCTGGCAGCTGGGCAAGGCTGAAGCCAAAGAAGAGGGCCCCTCGTAGGGGCAAAAGTAGGAGGGTACAGTCAGGCTGGGGTTGGGGGTTGAAGGGATTTGTAGGGGTGCTGTCAAGGGACCCTATGGAGAAGAGGCCCCCACCTCTGAATTCAAACTGTGGCCTCCTCATGGAAGTAGATGGAGATCTGCCTCAAGATTGCCATGCCAGGGGGTCTTGTCAGAGCCGTTCTTAGGGAAGCCTTGGACATTATGGCAAGACAAGAGGAAACTGCTCAGGCATGCCTGCCTCACCTCCTCTAACCCAGCATATCCACACCTAGGTTCTTCCTGCCATTTTACTGCACTCTCTCTGAGTTCCTTTCTTCCTTTTGGCTCTGATGGTTCAGCCTAAGAGACTTCTTTCCCAGCCACCTCTCCTGGGCCTCAAAAGGAAACTGCCAAATGGGCCCTGTCATTCAGTTTCCCTTGATCAAAGTAGTTTAGCATCATCTGCTCTGGCCTTTCCTCTCTCAGCATGGGTTTGGGGGTGGGGGAAAAGAATGGGGAGGGGTTGGGGTTGAACTATGCAGGGCCCTTCCAACCTGCAGCCCTGCTGCTCCTGAACCTCCTCCCCAGCCATCCCTCCCTGGCTGTATTCATCTCCCTAATCACATTTCTAGCCACACAGTTTTACAGCATGGGATCCAGGGCAGGGATATGGGTGTTGAGAAAGGTGGGAAGGACATGCTTGGAAAACTGAAGTGGCCCAAAGCCCTGGGTGGTGAGCCCTCCATTTCTTTCCAATCACAATCAGATCAGTATTTCCTTATATAGTAAACCAGTGCCTGTGAGTCTTGGCTAAAAGGTCGTTTAAGACTCCAAGATCCCCTATAGCTGAAACTTATAATCAATCAATACTTCTTGAACAGAGTGGGGGAGGGAAACAGCGACCGGGTTTCCTTAACAGTAGCAGGAAGTAAGGGGCTACTTCTAGCCTGAATTCTGAGCAGGTTATGGCCAGAACTCAAGGCCAGGTTATTTCTGGCAGTTGCACAGGGTCGTTATCCATCCAGGGGTGATGGTGTCCCAGTGGTCATGGCTTTTGCCCTGACTTCCGGAGGATAGGAAAAACAGAGGTTGGTGCTACGCGGTCTCTGCGTAAATGCCCACGCACGCACCTAGCTAGCAGGACTGGGGCAGCAGTTGGGTCCCTGATTTCCATCCCAGGACGTTCCAACCTCTCTCCAAGCTCCATTTCCCCGACAGCGGCCACGGCTCCGCGCGTGCTAGGAAGCACCCCCTCCACCACCACCCCGTACCCCACGCCTCGGCAGCGCGGCTGCGGCCAGCCCCGCCCGCGGGCACCTGGAGCGCCCGGGCAGGAGTCGGCACGCATGTGGCCTGTCTGCCCCGCCCCCCCCACCCGCGCATTCCCCGAATTCCTGCGGGCGGCGCCTGGGCCCGGGTAGGGGAGCGCCGCTCAGAATCCTGCAGGGGCACCGCCAGGAAGGGGGGAACAAGCCGGGGGATGCTCTCACTGCCCCACTTGGTCCCTTCCCTACGAGGCCTCGTACTGCAGAAAAGCGAGGCTCAAATGCTCGAGAAACTGGGACTCACAAGACAACCAGGGGGGTCGAATTTATCAGGAATGAGGAGTGCTGGTTCATTTGAAACCCAGTAGGAAGGGGAAAGCGCTCTAGGGTCCGCCCCCATCCATCCCTCTGTTTCTCTTCTATTCCTGCGTCTCCACCTCGGACCCCGGAACACCGGCACTTTGGGCCGTCCGGGCAGTGGAGAACCGAATTTGGTGACGGGTCCTTTCCCGTCCCTGACCAGTTCTCGCTCACTCACCGAAGTAGTCCTCTCTGGCCTCTGGCTCCCGTATCCGGGCCCGGGCAGCCTCAGGAATGAAAGGACCTGGCGGCTCCTCGAGACCCGACGGCTCAATCCCCGAGGGTTCCCCGCGAGCGCCGGTTTCTCGCCCACCGGTGCCCACCGTCAGGCGCAGTAATGCTGTTAGCTCATCCTGGTATCGGGCGCCCGCGGCACAGTCCCCGTAGCCGGTCACCGAGTGTCGTCCGGGTTGCGTCCCCCGTCTCTCCAAAGGCCCGGCCGCTCCCACTCCGGCCCCGGCTAGAGCTCCAGGGCTGCCCAGGGCTGGGGGATACGAGTGGCGGCTTTCCTGACAGCCGAACCCCGCGGGCCGATGAGCGCACAGTCGGTCCAGGGCGGCATGCAGCTCCGGGTAGGCGGACGGGACCCCTCCGGTGGAATAGCCTGCCGGTACCCCAGCCAGGGGTGGGCCAAACAGACACGGCCCCGCGGGCAAGGGGCTCCCGTGGCGTTGGTCGTAGCCCATGCTGATGCCGCTGGTACGATTGCTGCAGGGCCGGCTACCTCCGGCTCCGCCAGCCCCTGCCCCGTCCAGCAGCAGGCTGCCCCGGGGACTGGACGGCTTGCTCGCGTCGCTGGCTGAGCTACTGGCGAAGCTGGAGCGGGGGCTTAGGGCCGGGGCTGTTGTCTCCAGCCGAAAATCGGGGGACAATGACTGAGGTAGAGGCAAGGCCCGGGTGGGCGGCGGCCCCCCGGCAAAGGAGCCTTCGTAGCGCTGCGCCTCAAAGGAGCCGCGCGGATTCCGCTCAGCGTCCAGGGGGCCTTGCTCCCGGGCCGGCTCCAATGACTCATCCCCAGGTCCCCCAGTAGCTCCTCGGGGCCCTGATTTTCTAGGTCCCCCCAACCCACTCAGGCGCCCCTTGCCCGGACCGGGGGTCCCATCAGACCCAGACCGACTAGATTCACCCTTTCTGCGGCCGAGCTTCTCCAGCAGACGACTGGCTTTCTCCCCTAACCGCTCCATGCCCTTGGGCCTGCGGCCTCCAGCCCCCTCCCCGCCCGGCACCCGGCAGCGTCTCAGCGGCCGCTTCTCTTTCCCTGCCGCTGGACTCCGGTTCCCCAGGGGCACGGGGTAGGTACAGGGGCTTAGCGGGCGGCCCGGATGCCCGGCGCCAGGAATCCCGCAGCATCCCCCAGCGGGAGGGGCTGCGTCCCCCCGCGCATCTGGGGTTAAGCGGGGCTAGAAGGGCCTGCAGCCGCAGCTGTCCCGTCCGCAGGTCTATCTGTTCACGCGTCGACTCGCCAGACCGCCCCACTCTCCCCGGCCCCCGCCCCCCTCGCTCTCACGCTCGCCTCAGACCGAACTTCTCTCCCAAACTTTTGTCTGCCTGGCCGGATCTACTTTCCTGGAGGGGCGGAGCGCGGTGTGTACGAGAGCGACGAGGTGTCCGCGCAGGAATCTCTGCTGTGTGCGTGTTGGGGAAGTTGCTAGTGCTAACTGCCCTGGAGGTGGAGATCCGCCAACTAGACGTGAGAGGAGGCCAAGGGGCAGTCTGGGCAGCTGCCACTACGACACTCAAGAATTGGAACTGGAAAGCGTGGGGAGGAAGGGGGACGGGGACTCTTTGTTTGCAGTTGGAATGCGCGGAGGAGCACGGTGGAATGCACGGACCGACAGCGGGCGAGGGGAGGCATGTTCTGCACAAACACCGTGACTTTGTTCCTAGTGTGGGGACTGTAGGAGAGTTGGAGAGAGACTGGTACAGAAGTGGTGAGGGAGGGAGAGAGCGGTAAAGAAGCCAAACAGGAAGAAAGGCGGATTCATAAAGAGGTTGAGAAGACCGTGTGTAAAGATAGCCCTGAAAGGCGAGGAAGTGCACATAGAGAGGTGGAAGTAGCTAGCGAAAGAGGAAGAGCCAGAGCCAAGGAGAGTGAGGGTGGTGCGGAGAGCAAAGGATACATACATAAAGGAAAGGGCAAGTTTGTCCAAAGAGAATGAGAGACATATAAACTGCAATAAAAAGACACCACTTTCTGGACCCAGAGTTTTGTGATGGTGGAGAGGCAGGGTGGGAGGAAGGGGGATTTTGTGTGTTCCTAAAAGCAGTGGAAAGGAGTGAGGAAAAGGTTTGGGACTAATCTCTACTTTCAGAGGGAGGAAGAGAGATTTAGCATGTATGTAAAAGCAGTGAAAAGGAGTGAGGAAAAGGTGTGGAACCAACCTCTACCTTAAGGGTAGGACAGATAGAGGGATAGACAGACACCCCCTGGTGTTGGGAAATGAGATTTTTAGCAAGTATTTCAGGTGACTATGGGGATTGGAAGGTCTGGTTTCAGGGCTGGCGAATACCCTCCCCCCTTGGTTGGCCCACAGAAGATTGATGATAAAGAGTTAAGTACTAACTTAAGAGGAAGAAAAGAAATGCCAGTTAGAGGAAATAGCAAGTGAAAATGATCAGGATGGAAAATTAAAAGAGGCTGATATTGACCATTCTAAAATGATAAAGAATAAAGAAAAGGAGAAACCCTGGCTGAAGCTAAACATACCTAATTAAAAACCAGCCAACTGATTTTTTTTGCCCAGACTAGCCCATCAGGGGCAAGGCGCGGAGGCAGTAGAATGGAGAAGGAAAATGACTCCTTTGTATTTAGATAGTAAATGAGTATGAAAATTATATGCAAACAAATCATGCATATTATTTTCATATCAACATTTTGAACACCTTTTATAGCCTTAGTGTAGCCTTAGAGACTAGGAAAGGAAAGGAGGTTGATATCTTTTGGGAAATTAATTTGGCACAAACCGTTTGGCTTCTTTGTCCTAGCTGCATTGTCTCCCTGACCACCTCTCTCCTGAGAATCAGCCTGTTTCCCTGGTCAAGCCTACAGCTTTTCTCTGATCTTGAGGAGAGTTACTATCGAGACTGGAAGCAGGGAGGACTGAAAGCACTCGTAACAGAGGGAGCTGTCAGGTTGCATCTAGAATCTGCTGTGAGCAACATCTTCAGAATTAATCATAATGCTTTCCCTCCTTTCCTGTTTCCAGATGGAAAAGGAGAACCCAGATTCTTCCTTTCAATTACTCACATCCAAAATATCCACACAGCCCCTAATATTTGGAAGCTTTGACCCTTTGGGGTGAGGATGAGAGAGTTAAATCTTATGACAAGTTGAGAAGCCATTAAAGGAGGCCCATCCAAGAGTTAGTGGTTGGCAACAATGGGCACAGTTGGGATGAAGAGCCTGTGTTGTCAGGGGATAACAGGAAGCAGAGAAGAATGAAGGGGAGGAAGCGTACACTGACAGTGCATACTGCAGTAGTGCTCATGACCCCAGAGTAGCCACTCCACAGTCTGAAATGGAGCTGGGAGCTCCACAGGCCGTCTTCATCCCCAAGACTTTAATTACGATCTATATACACAGATGACTGCCTAATCCCTATCTCTAGCCCAGACTTTCTTGGACCTAAAAACTCAACTGACTTCTAGCATCTCCACTTGATTGCCTCAGAGGCACCCAACACCCTAAACTGATCTCATCTTCCCTGCCTCCTGAAAATGGCTCCTCCAGCATTCCCTGAGTAAATGGCATCATTAACCACTTAGCTGCTTAAGCCAGAAACATGAGCATCAACCCTCTGTCCTCCTTCCCCCTTAACCTCAAATCCAACCAAGTCCTATCAGTCACCAAGTTCTGTCAATTCTGCTTCCTAAATATCTTTCAAATCTGTCCTCCCCTCATCATCACAATATATGTCAGGTCACCATCTTTTCTCTCCTAAACCAATGTAGAAGTCTCCCGGCCAAGGCTCGCTCCCTTCAATCCGTCTTATACCCTGAGGTCAAGTGATTCTTCTAATACAGATGCTTCTCAAGTTATGATGGGGTTACATCTGGATAAAGTTTGTCCGATAAACCCATTGTAAATTGAAAATATCGTAAGGCGAAAGTGCGTTTTCAGCTTATGATATTTTCAACTTACAATGGGTTTATCTGGATGTAACCTAATAGTACAATGAGGAGCATACTGAGTGCATATCACTTTTGCACCATCATAAAGTTGAAAAATCGTTAAGCTGAACCATTGTAAGTGGGGGACTGTCTGAACACACAGAAAACTGATCATTGCATTTCCAAGCTTAAAACCTTTCAATGATTTCTCACTACCCTTGAGCTAAAGTCTATATTCTTTAAGATGTTTTACAAGGTCTCTACCTCTCCAGCCTCTCCTCTCAGCATTATCCCATCCCCAAACTGGTCTGCAGTAGAATTGGACCTTGTCCGTAGTCTCTTGCCTCTGGACTTTTGTACCTGCTGTTTCCTGTGTTTGGAACACTCTCAGCCTCCCTTTGCCTTTTCCTGGCTAACTCTTCCCATTTTAGGTATCAGTTTAAGCATTACTTCCTCTGAGAAGTCTTTCCAGACTGCAAGAGTAGGTTAGCTACCCCTGCTGTATAATGCCATAGCACCCTGCACGCCCCCGTGGTCACCTTTACCACAGTTCATTTCATTGCTGACTCAGTTGCCTGGCTTCCTGACTAGCCAATAGAACCTCTGGTCAGCATCTAACCTTTATCAACAGTGTATCCATAGCACCTAGCACAGTACCTTGACACTAGTAAGCAATCAGCATTTGTTGTATGACTGCATGAATGAATATAAAATCATTTTTACTTCTCAATCCACTCAAAATACCCGTGTGCACACATACACATATCCCTTCCCTAAAATGCAGCCCGGCTGACAGGACTAAGAAATAGCTACGAAATATATATCAGTCTTTGTCTCACAATGTGAGAAAGCCGTGTGAGACATGGAACTCCTTAAAACTAACTGCCATCTGTAAGACAGGAATAGTAAAATCTTCCTTATATAATTCAATAAACTACAGCTACTATTATCTAGATCCCAATTCCCAAACAGTGAACCCATGTTCTCCTGCTCAGAAGAATCAAGCCCATGACTGAAGACTGAAACTTCCCACCAGGTGGCAGTATTTCCCTGGACTGGTCCTGTTCTACTTCCACTGCAGAGTAAGACCAGCAGTCATGGGGAAGCAAAAGGTACAACCTGGGCTGCTTCCCCAGAGCTTTGGGTGGAACTGGGTGAGGGCAGAAACAACTCAGAGACAGGGCATATGTCAAGAAGGCCTCATGTTTCTTAGACCCATCCTCCTCCTTTTCTCATCCCAGGCTCCTCTGAGGCACTGTTTATGCTCAGGAATAAGCACTTTCTGGCTTGCCATTCACAGTGGGGGGAGTTTCTTCCCTTCTAGATAAATTCTTTTATCCCACCATAGCTTCCTGCTTCCACTTCCAATGGAGACTGTGTTAAGAAGAGAGGCAAACTGCTTTCTCAGACTGCAGAGGGCATCTCATTACTCTGGGAAGCCCCATGGCTGCCCATTTCTGGGACATGGGGAGTGGCAGAAGCCAGAGTTATTTGCAGCTACAGATTTCATTCATCCTTTTCCACCTTGATTTCAATGAATGAGTTCAAGTCAGGACAGCAGGTTTTGTGGGGTTGGTCAAAAGATGGGGAGACAGGTGCATTCTCATCACCTCCCTCATCTTCCTCTTCTTGGAAATTAGGATTGTAAAGTTCTGGTGGAAGGAGCTGGGCTTCAGCAGAAGGCAGTCTGTCTGAGGGAGGCCCATACACACGGTTGGCTTTGGTGCCATGCTTAGAGTTAGCATCCAGGTGATAGCAGAGCTCTGTGAGGCGTTGGGCCCGGAAACGGGGAGGGCGGGCCACCCAGACACCTGGCTCATTAAGGCTGTCCTCTTCATCTGACATCAGCTCTTCTGTCACATCCTTCCACAGGCGTTGGTCCTCAGGTCCAAAATGCCTCATGATGCTGGATCGGTTGGCAAAAAGCTGAGGGAGGAGCCCAGGACAGAGATTAGGAAGAGAAACAGATTAGATTTGGAGAAAGGGTTTGAGTGGGAAAGGCTGTGTAAGATCTGTGCCTAAGAGAACCCAGTCCCCAAGGCAAATCGTAGAATTGACTCATCCTTCTCCTCTATCTGCTTATATTCCCGGCTCTCAACCCTATTCTCAGATGCCATGTCCTCTGGCCCTTCCCACTGTGGCTTATTAGGGTTTAGAGTTTAGCATCTTGAAAGGAAGGCCTAGGAACCTACCCGGTATCGGCGACTTCGAAGTTTCTTCTCCTCTTTCTCCTTCAGGCCTTTAAAGGGGTTCAAGGAGTTGCGGTACTCTCGCCTCTTAGTAAGGAAGTAGGCCACACAGGCTCCTGGGGGTGGGTGGAGAAGCAAGAAGCAGGGTCCTCTAGAGCAGGGGGCTTCAGCCCGTTTTTCTGCCCTAACGCTACTGAATGGGAAGTTGGGAATCACTGTTTAGACAATGGGCTTTCTTGGCATACACATCGGCATCTATTCCCTCCCCTTTGGTTTAGCTCTCTTTGTCCACTTTCATCTCTAACACTAACTCCTCTAGAATGTTTCCCACTGGCAAAAGACAATTCCAATTGCTTCTGTATTCCCTCTCCCCCACCCCATGCCCATTAAACCTACCCCTATTGCCACTCTGATAGCAGATTACAAGTACTTTTTTCAGCAGAAGCTTTCATAATACTGCAGGGTTAGCTCTCTGCAGTTATTTTAACAGAAGAGAGCAAAGACAGTAGAAAGCCCAGGATGTAATATTTAGGGACAAAAGGGCAGGTCTGGCTTCTGACTTCTTCATAACACCTCAGATTCAGGCCTGGCATAAACAGAAAGCATGAATGGTGTTCTAGCCCTTCTTTCTCTCATTTTCATTTCAGACTGAGTAGGGGAATAAAAAGGCAGTTTGAGGTAATCCTATGAATATACTATAGGTGAAAAGAATAGCCAAAAAAAAAAGTTTTTAAATCCACTATTTTCAAAACCACCCAAATCATTTCCCTTATGCCTCTTCCTCTCTGACCAAGAATAGGAAGTGTGAGGGTTGGGGGAGAAAGGATGGGCTGGGAGTTAAACCAGTTTTTCTCACCTTTCAGTTCCTTATCAGTGTAATTGTGGGGACTGGTCACCAGCTCCTGCTTGAGCTTTTCCAGAAGGAACTTCACTACTGAAATATTCCAAGAGGACTTGATGCTGCCACAAAGAGAAGAGAGTGAATAAGGCAGTCAGCTTTTAAAGAACCAGACAAACAGAGATATCCAATACTAATCAACTTTGTGGCATATCCCTCCATGGCCTACAACAGGATACAAGGGACAATGGTGAGGTCAAAGCCTTAGTATCATTGTTGTATTGGAGCATCCCCCTCTACTTCCCTCTCCTTTGCAAAGGACCTTGTGATTCTTTTTCCTCAAGGGGATCATACCTTTCAGACCCATTGAATCTCTTGTCATTGGTGATGTGGTTATGCACATTGTGGACCAATTTCTAGGGGGGGAAAAAAAAACAACAGAATCAAGCCAAGTGGATACTATGAAAACTCTCATCTGGTCCCTAAAGTAAAAAGGCATTGTCCCTATGGCGTTCTCTGTCTGAATACTTTCCATAGTCTAGGTACCATTTTTATAGATGCCCTTTCTAAGCCAGAGAGCCTATGCAAGTTAGTATTTCTAATGTTCTAACAGGGTGTTTTCTTTTCTTACTTCTGCTTCTGAGTAATGTGATCACTAGAGCAGAGGGACTCAAACATTTCCGTGAACATGTCCCTAATGGCAAGGAGAGAGTGAATATCCACTAGGACTACTGCAAGTGGACATTTCTTGAAGTCCCCTACTCTTGCAAATTTCAAATTTGTCTTAAAAATATATCTGTATTTATTTTAATATTAATATAAAAATGTCATCTGAAATCTTCTAGTAAAATTGATGACCCAGGCAAATGCCCCAGGTTTGTCCATGGCTTTATATATCCCTTTGCACATTACCATAAATCTCAGGGGTATACACACCATGCTTTGAAAAACAGAAATCTAAAACAACAGAGATGTGAATTAGAAAGGACCTGGGAGACTATATCACCCAATCTCCCTTTCACATCATTAAACAGGCTGTCTTTCAGTTTTGCTTATACATGTCTAATGGGTTCTCCTTTTTTAGTCAGCTTATTCTATTGTTGAACATTTCTAATTGTTAAAAAGTTTTGCCTTAGATGCTTCAAAATATAACCCCAGTTTTGCCCATAATAGCACCTGAAATATTTGAATATAACTTTCATGTACTCCTCAAGTCTTCTCTTATCTGGCCTAAATGCCCCCAAGTCCTTCAGGCATTCCTCATGACAGTTTCCAGACAGACTCCTCATCAAACTGTGAAGCTCTCTGGTTTTCCAGTCTCCCTCTTACAAAGTGGCACCTGGAACTGAATCCAATTAATCAGTTGAGGTCTGGCCAAAGGGAGCATTACTTCCCTGAGTGGAACTCTATACTTCTAGGAATGAAACCTAAGATGGTGTTACCTTTATTAGCAACATCACACCCACTCACAGTGTCACAGGGTTCATTCATGGTGAGCTTATAGTCAACTCAAGTCCACTTTTCACACAGATACTGTCTCTACCATTCTGCAACTGATTTTTTGAACTCCAATGGTGGATTTTACATTTCCTTCTATTAAATTTAGTTTTGTTGTTGTTTCTAATTATATTTTCATCTCAAGTTCCCTCAGTCAATGAAAGTTACCCAGTCCCAAACTGACAGATTCATATCCTGGTCTAAAGGCTTCATATCTGTATTCAGAAATCCCCAATTTATCCTTCTGCCTCTATGGCTGACTGACCATACCAATTTAGGAATGTACTGTCAACTCTAGGCTAGGGTCTCCACTCTATAAAAAGGACTGTTGTTATACTAGCTTCATATTTGATATAATTATTTTACCTCTTAGCAATCTAAACTTAAGGAATCATAAAGGAATGGGTGAATGTTTCAGAAAGTATTTGGGAGAGTTTCAGAAAAAAAAGAAAAAGGGAGTTGTACAGCTTCCAACTCAAGTGGCTTGGAAGAGATCAGCTGATAAAAATCAAACCAGGCTTGAAGTGGAAAGGGAAAATACTCTAGACAATAATAAGTGTTAAGACTGTAAAGGCTGCTGGCTCACATACCTCCTGAGTGAGCTAAAAATAAATACATTTCCCCAAGGGGTGGCTGGGATCTGTAGCATTCCAAGGAATTAAGAGTTCTGGTTTGGTCCTTTTGGTTCACAGGATCCCCAGCAGCAACCCACAGGAGCCCTAGCAGATTGGAGAGGTGCCTCTTTGATTCCTTCCCAGAGCTGAAGATTGGAATAGTGAAGATCTGTGACTGTCCCTCCCCCTCTAAACCCATAGTCTGGCATAAGAATATTTTAAACCTTCCTCTGTGATGGGCAGCAAAATTCCCTGACTGGTCCTCAGGATCCTTCTCGAGCAGGATAATAGGAAGAGCGTGATGAATGAGCACATCATCCTCCCCGCAGCCCCTCAGTTCTACCAAGCTCTCCAAAAGGCAAGAAGAAGCCAGGCCTCAACACTGTACCTCTCTCTGGAGGCAGGAGGCAGGAGGCAGGAGTGGAATAGAAATGATGGAAAATCTTGATTTTACACAAATTATAATCATCACACATATATTTATGATTTAAACACTATGAAGTTTTGGGAAATCCCTTGAAACGCACTTCTAGGTACATGCCTCCAATTCTATTACTGGCAGCAGGAGTGGCCCTATTGGGCCACAAATCTATAACAGGGAAACTAAACTCATCCCCTATTCTTGATAAGTGAGGAGGTGTCCCTGAACATAACCAAAATTCAAAATGAAAGTTAGAAACAAGTTGATACTGATTATGAATGGGTGTCTTCACGAGGAGGGGGAGTATCCCTCAATGTAAAAATAAATCAAATGAAAGGGACAGTAAGAGTAGGATCTCTGAGATAAGAGAAAAGGAATAAGGAAGTAATATAAATAAAGGAGGCATAATTGGTAATCTGCTGTTTTCAATGTTAGTGTTTGTAATGAGAAGAAATGGAATCTACATAATGATGGGAGTTAAGCTGAATGTGACTGGTGACTTCCACTCCCAACCAGGACGCTCCAGTTACTCACATCAGCCATCATCCAGAGAATGGAAACTCATTACAGTCAATATGAACATTACATGGCTGAAGAACATCCCCATGGTTATCAGAAAGAAGTTTTGGAGCACAGAGTTGATCCAAAAGACTTTAGTCACCCTAGAAGAAGGTTTTTCAACCTCCGCACTACTAACATTTTGAGGTGGATAATTCTTTGTTATGGGGGGCTGTTGTGCGCATTGTAGGATGTTTAGCAGGAGACCTGGCCTCTACCCACTGGATGCCAGTACCATTCTCATCCCCTTCCCCCCCACCCCGTAGTAACCAGAAATGTCTCCAGATGTTTCCAAATGTCCTCTGGGTGCAAAATCACCCCAGGTTGACAACTACGCCCTAGATCTCTAGGTCTGTGTTAGCTGCCAGGCAGGGTGCTACCAGCTCAGCATGTTCCTAAGGCTCCCAGCCACTCCAAGGAGGCTTCAGTCAGACCTGGTTCAGGCCAGTCCCTTCCCTGCCAAGAGCTCTTGGAATGACTAGAATCTCTAAATCTTTAAAACTGAGCTGTCTAGTGGCCCTCTGAGTCTTTGAGGTTTAGGACCACCTCAGGACAGCTTGGCTTTTCCACCCAAGGGGCCCCTTGCCACTTACCCTGCACACTGGCTAAATTTGCAGGCAGTTTCCAGTGCTACCTTTTGGTGATCAGTCTGCACAATCCCTTAAAGATCTTCCCATCAGGATTATGGGAAGATGTGATACAATATAACACTGGGAGATGTGATATAATTCTCTTTTCTTTAAAAGGAAGATATCATTTCATCTGGAAAAGCCTAAAAGCTCAATTTATAGCAGGGGGACTGCTTATCCCTAGGGTTACAGAATAATCTCTCTTCTTGTCCCTCCCACTCCAGTAGGATTCAGTATACCATTCATTCAATATGGAAGGCTTAAAATCAACCCACCCTTCACTCTTCACTTATCTCTCCAGACTGAAGAAAAATTTATAGAAATTGAGCTCACTCACAGAGAGTACCAGATCCCGCTTGCGCCTGGAATTCTTCTGCCCGCTCCCTCTGGTCCTGCATGGGGAAGCAGTAAACGCTAGAGAGTGCCTCAGCTCCCCAGTGCTCCCAGGGCCTGACTCTTCCAAGGCACCATCCAATGCAGCAGCAACATTGAGCATGTCTTCGGGGTGGGGTGGTGGTAGCTTGGTTCCATTTTCTGGCCCTGTCTCTGAGGTTGCCCGCTGGATAGCCAGTTGCGTGGCTGGTGAGAGCTGCTTGGCATAAGCAGGGACCAGCACTCGCTGTACTGCACCCTCAGAGGCCACATAATCATCCACCAGCTAAGAGTATAAAAAAGAATAGCTTATTAGCCAGCCAGGATTAGGGGAACCTGGTCAACCATCATTCTCTGGCCAAGAATAGTGAACAGAGAGTGGAAAGAAGGGGGGAATCTAGCACAGTCTTTAATGGTCAATGGCTTGTTTCTCTGGGACTCCTATGTGAGTGTTGGGCAAATATTTCTTGTGTGTGCAGAGCCTCTCATGTTGGGTTGTTACCATAGGACTGCTCACAAGGACAAGGCATGTTTCTGATGCTGTATTTGTGAGTAGTCATTTATGGTTTGTTCTTGGGTTTAAGAAATATAGCTAGGTAAGTTTTGTCCAAAAGGGATTGGGGGAGGAAGTGATGACAAGAAGTGGAAACCAAGCAAGAGAAGGAGCAAGAAAAAAAAACAGTAACAACAATAAATAGGTGAAATAAAAGAAAAATGAGAGCAAAGGAGGGAGATATAAAGTCAGAAATCCCTAGAGAGGCTGGCACCGACAGCTCCCCTTGCCTACCCTCCAGCCAAGGCCAGTCTGTGCCCTCACCTTCATCCTGCCCCTGACTGCCTGTGCCCTCACTCAAGGACATACAGGGCAGGGAAAGGAAGGAGGGAGCAAGAGAGAGGGAGGAAGAAAGGAGGGGGGATCTCTGCAGCCAAGAAAACAAAACAGTGAAAGTGGGAAAAAAAAACCCCACACACACAGAAAGAAGCGGGGGAGGAGGCTGAGATTTATAGACCTGTGAGCTGCTTTCTGCGCTGTGAAATCTAATTCCATCCTGTTGGCTTGGAAGCCTTCCCTGCCTCAAAGAACCCGCAGCTCAGGGCAATGCCTGGCCTGGTACCCTCCTGCCTCCCACCTCCCAGTTCTTTCTCCCTCAGGCCGAACCACTGAGTGTCCTGACCAGGCCCAGCCAGGGCTGAGCAGCAGTGGCCATTACCTACATGGGGTGCCTTCCAGAGAACAGTGACCAGTTGCTGTGTTACACTGGAGGGGGAGAGGGGAGTTTATGTATTCATTTCTCAGATCCAGCAGATGGGCTGGGAGTTTTATCCCTCCTATCTACCCTGTGCGTTCTGCTCCTTTACTCTTTATTGGGTGTCTATGCCTTGTCGTGGGGGAGGAGGGAGAGAGGGCAGACCTCCTGCCGGCTCTCAAGTGGCACCACATCTGTTAGTTTCCCACCTCTATGGTCTCTATAGTTGCTCTATCTCCTTTTCATACTTCCATGTGTGACATTCTGCAGTTCTTACTCTACTTAGCCAGGATTTTCCTGCTCATATGGCCCTTGAGCAGTATAGAAACTGAAATAGCACAACGTACTTCTATGTCTTTTCCTGCTCACAAAATATGCTCATTTGCTGTTTTCTTTTCTTCTTTTTCCCTCTCTATGTTATTCTCTTACTACTAACTCTCAATTGTCCAGTTCTTTTTTGCATTTTATTTCCTTGCCTCTACCTCCCTCCTACCTTACCTCAGTCTCTCTCCCATGTAAATTCTCTTCTTTTCACATACACTCACCTTTCTGCTAAGCTCCTTTTTTCCCACTTTGTGTCCTTCCTCACCCCTTCTTTTCTACTTGGCTCCTTCCCTCCCCATACCTGTCTTCTATGATCTTTACCTCTGTCCCCGCACGTTTTCCGCCTGTCTCTCCACCTCGCCTCTCTTCCCTCTCATTCCCGTCTCTCTTTGTGCTGAGCTCCTCTTGGCAAGCAGAGGGCCCGCGATAAAATATGAATGAGCCGTCTGTGCACGGTAGGCACTCTCGCCAGGAGAGGCAGAGCCCACGGAGCAGCCGGGACAGCTGTGGAGGAGAAGGTGCCATGCGGGGCCACTGACAGGGAGGGAGGGGCACCCGCTCACCACACGCACCAAAAAATGACCTTCTGCCAAAAAGCCTCACGGTTCAGGAAGAAAATAGGGGTGCTGACTATCTCCGGAGGCAAAGGAAACTTGGCACTGTTTTGTTTCACCACAAATAAAGGTTTAAAGATGGGGGGAAAAATAGAGAAGAGAAAGGAAAAAAAGAGCTAAGGGCCAGGAAAAGCGCTCAGGAGCAAGCACCCCCTGCCATACTCACGGGAGTGAGCAGCGGGGCCCCCTCGCCGGCTGCCAACGCGCATCCCGGGAGCCGCACGTCTCTCTGAGCGGCTGGGAAGCCCAAAGGCCCAGGCCCCACAGCCGAGGCTGCCCCCAGCTGCCGCAGCTCCTCGATCACCACCTGCACGCCGCTGCCCACGCTGTCACACTCCTCTTCCACGGCAGACAGAGCCTTGCAGGCTTCCCCGGGACTCTCCTTGAGAGGCCCAGGCTCCTCAGGTGGGGAACTATGCGCTCGGCTTTCCCCATCTTCATCAGGGGTGGACACTTTCCCTTGCCTTAGCTCACCCACTTCCTCCTGGAGACGTTTTAACAACTCATTGTTTGCCCTGGCAAGACCCAGAGCGGCTTCAGCCAGACCCACTGCCTTATCCACCCGCTGGTAGATAATATGCAGGAGCTGCTCCGAGCTCTGAACGGCCAGGCCGTGTCCGGTCACTGTGATGGGGGTGCTGGGAGGAGGATTCCCGCCCTGAGAGCCTGAGCTGCCCCCACCAGTCTCACTCTTACAGCCACAGCAGCAGCATCTGGCCTCGCTGCCACTGGGAGGGGAGAAGAGAATCGTGGCACTGAAGGACATGGCTGATGGGGCAGTAACAACCGTGCTCACACTGCTGGGCTGCTCCAAAAGGACTTCCAGTCAGCCGGACTTCACAAGCCCGGTGGGAAGCACCGGCCTTTTTGGATTCACTTTCCTTTTTCAACCAGGATGGTCAGAGGAGCCCGGGTACCAGGTGGTGGGTTCTGTGAAAGAGGAGTAGGCAAGCCCTGGAGGCGCACACAGTCCATGGCTTCCTGTCCTCAGCCTGCAGAGGAGAGAGAGATGCCTTCCTCTATTTGCAGATTCTGGGCTCCCTTAGCACAACACACTGGGTGATGCCTACAAAGGCCTTCCTGATGAACACAGTTTCAGAGGGTAGAGGGCATTCTTCCTGCACCCCAGCACAGAACCCCCCACCACTGCAGTCTAAGGAGCAGAAAGGGGACTCAAAGGACCCACCAGCGTCTGGAGAGATTAGAAGATTAAGGAAGAAAACATAGATCTGTCTCCTCCTCCACCTCACTATCTTTACTGTAATAACAGCATTGCATTTCACTGCTTTGACATTGTTCCTTAAGGAGCTCAGAACACTTCATGTTCATGTTAACAGTTCATGTTAACTCATCTACACAACAGCACTAGCAAACACACATTACTGCAGGTCTTAAGAAGAGACATGCAAAGAAGTTATGTCTTTTTCAAGGTCAGAGGAAGACAGCAGAATCCAGTTATTGCTACTTTCAATCCAGTGTTGTATTACTTTTTAACTGATACCACTTTTTGTTGACATAAACAATCATGATTCTACCCTCTCTATAATTTTCATACAAATGCATTCAGGGTAAGGCTCCTAAATAAGGAATACACGGATCACTGCAGCCCTCAGCATGTCACTAGCCCCTCACTATTACATCATTAATGCTTTGGGGATGAGGGTAGGAAAATGAAATGAAAAGCTGGATCAGGGAATTGAACTGGGGTAACCCAGGGCTGTGCAGCCCCCTTGCTCTCCGTTGTATACCTGGGCCTGCAGCCCCTGCAATGGAAACTAGCTGTCCTGAGCCTTCCAGCCAGTCGCTCAGAGAAATCTCCTCTGGGGCCCTTCCTCTCCACTTCTCATGCCCCTGCTGGGAAGAGCCAAAGCTCAACAGGAATGTCTGAACAGCCACACTGCCACTTTGCCCACATGACCAGCCTCATAAAAGGAGAAACCAGAATGTCAGTGATAAGCCAAACTGCCTCTCTTTTGAATGACTGTAGTTAAGCAACTGAACTACTCCAGGAGAAAAAAAAGAGGAGGGTTTGATTTGTACCACTGAAAACACTCCAAGGAACTTAATAAATATTGTCATTTGCTAAATGATATCTGATTGTAGAAAAATAATCCTTCTACTTGAAGCTCCATAAGTCACAAAACCGTAAGTATGTTTACAATTTCCTCCAGAGATACATTTCTCTTTTACCCTGTAAATTATATCATAACATCACAATTAAAAGGAGAGGAGGAGGTTATGAGAATTTTCTATATATCGAGGGCTGTTTTTTTTTTTAATCCATAATCTCATTCAGAAACAGGCCGTATCAATGCCTCTGAGGTACTAAAACATAAATCTGACAATGCATTTTAATTACATTTGGTTATTAAAGACTAGTCTTTAATTTGCTCTTTCCACCCTTTATATTGGAGAAATGGCTTTTCTGTGCCTGATATTCACTTCTTGCAGGAACTTAACTCAAATCCATTTACAGCTTCCCTGTCATTAGAGTCACTGGAAGGCATAGCTAAACCTGAAACTAAAGGTTAAACCAAATTAAAACTAAAGGTTAAAGGAAAGCACTAAGCAATTCTATGTCAATTTAGAGATGAATCTTTTATGTATTCTTTTCCTTTCTAAATAAGGGCCTACACTGCTCCTGCAAGGTTTGTTTGGGTTTTTTAGTGTTGTTTTTTTTTAACCAACATCATGCAAGGAGTTTAATCATAACATGGATGCTTTCAGAAAAAGAAAGTTATGTTTTGGTGATAGTAGATGATATTATACAAATGCTTGCCAGTGGGTTTAGTATTTGTAAAGTCAGAAATTAAGATGCATCAGGTTGGGACACTAGGTTCTCTCATCCCTTTCTAGAACCAAACTGACAACTGATACACTCAGTTCTCTTGCCTTACACGCTTACTCTTTCTTGCAAGACGCTTTCATCCCTATCAGTGTTGTGTCTGTCTCAAGCCCTTCCCCTGCCCCTTCCATGGTCTTTCCTTGGTCATCTTTCTAAAACAGCACTTCACTGCAGGTAAAAGAAAAAAAAAGTTCTCATTTGGCTGTACCACTTATGAGCTCTGTGAACCTGAGCAAATTATTTCACTTTTTTGAGTCCCAGTTTTCTCATCACTGCCTAGGTTTGAGTGTTTCTGTGAAGATAATACATAATATATGTAAGGCACCTATAGAGTGCTGGCACATGGTCTGTGCTCCACAAATACTAGCTGGATGATATTATGATTATTCCTGTAAACTTTTGTGTTCCAACCCCAGACACGCATCCTGATTCACTAATCTTTAATAAAATGCAATGGCTTCAAATAGAATTTGTGGAAATTTGCCCCTAAATTTAATATCAAATTTCTAAGTAACAATAAATTCAACTCTACAAGGATGTATTTATAGGTATAAAACCTTTTGTGATGCAAATTAGAAAGGTAATTGAGAAAACAGAGTATTTACAATGTAATTACTATCATGACGTGGCCTTAGACTAGGGATAGTACTTAACTGCCAGTTTTTAATGCTAAATGTATTTTCCTATTGTGAGTTCAATTTGTTCCTCAGTTTCTTTTCCGCTTTTCTACTTTGTACATTACCGTATTATGTCCATTTTAGAATGTCACATTCAGGGCAACAAATAGATGTTTTCTTGAATTAACCTGTCTATAAAACCCTGATACAGTGCAGTATAGCAAAATGGGCATTCAAATAACTGTTTTTTGATTTCCATGGACTCTATTGCTGACTTAATTTCCCTGCTTCCTGCTATAGTCTGCCACCTAAACTCTAAGACATGGAAAGAATTGGGATCAGCAGATAATAAAGGAGTATTTTATATTATATTTATTAACTAGATAACAACTTAAATGCTGGATAAGTGATTAAAAAACAAAACAAAACACTAATTTCATTAGCTGCATATATCCCCATTACAGAAGGTGAGCAAGTGGGGGAGAAAAAGAGGTGTTTCTAGTTTCTAAAAACTCTCTATATGTAAGGCCATTCTAAAGGATGATTCACCAAAAGGGACTGCCACCTACTAAGTACTCAAATGAAGGGAAGACAAAGTCCCTACACAAAAGGAGCTTACAGCATATTTGAGAACAGAAATGTCTAAAGAACATGGAATATTTTAAACACGGACTATCTAAAGAAGAAAGCAAAATACATACAAATCCTAAAAATATAGTATAGAATGAAAAATTCCTGAGGAGTTAGTTCAAAATAATGGAAAGATCAAAAGAATGAAATCATACTGAGAAAGTGTTCTTACAGAAGAAAAATCTCCAGTTGATCCTTGAGTAATGTATAGGATAAACTGGTAGGGTGGTAAGATATTCTAGAGAGGAAAAAACATCACAGGACTTAACATGGCGCATGTGAGAGGTAGAGCAAAGAGGCTTATACGGAAAGGTGAGGAAAGTTGACAGAGGACTTTGAAACCAAGTTAAGGAAACTCTTAGAGCTGGAGTTAGCAAATTTCCTCTGTAAAGGATCAGACAGTAAATAATTTAGGCTTTATAGGCCATGTGGTTTCTGTCACAACTATTGAACTCTGCATTGTTGCATGAAAGCAGCCATGGATAATACGTAAACAAATGAGCATGGCTGTGTTCCAATAAAATGCTATTTACGGACACTGAAATGTCACAAAACATTATATTTATTATTTACCTAAGAAATGTAAAAGTCATTCTTAGCTGGTAAGCCATACAAAACAGGTAGCAGGCTGGATTTAGCCTATGGGCTATAGTTTGCCAATTCCTCTCTTAGATACCTGAAGTGGAACAGTTAAGAGATTAGGAGACTGTTTAAGTGACCCAGAAGTGAGTTGATGAGAATGAGGGTTGTGGATATGAAGGTTCAAAATCCTGGAGGAAGAACTGATACTTCTCCACTTAATAAATATGGGGGATAGAGATATTGGTTAAAGATGACTACAAGAATATAAACCTGAGGGTCACAGGATAGTACCACCCACAGAATGATAAAAATGACACCAATATGTTAGAGAAGAACTGTATTTATTTAACATGTTAAATTTCAACTGATGGCAACATGTTTAAGTGGAAAGTCCTGAGAACAACTGACTAAGATTGAAAAACAAAAACAAAAGGAAGGTCAGAGCTGGAATGCAGATTTGAAAGCTTTAGCAAGAGGATGGTAGTTGTAATTGAGAGAGTGAATGAGCTCTCCAAAGGGTAAGTGCAAAGTGTGAAATGCAAAGGCCAAGGATAGCACTTCAAGCCAATCCAAGGAAGAGGCTTCATTAAAAGAGAAACTTGAGAAACAATGGTCAGTGAGGTGGGAGAAAAACCAGTCTATGGAAGCCAAAGCAGAGAAAAATGTCAAGAAAGTGGACCGAATCAACTGTGACAAGTACAGTAGAGTGGTTAAAAAAGATGAAAATTAAGGAAATAAATTTTATTTTTCCATGATCATCATTGGTGATGACCAGAGAGACTTTTTTTTTTTTTGGTAATGAAGGTAATATTATGCAGTAAATGAAAGAGGAATTGGGTGGAGACAAAATGGAAGCAAGAGAAGTCAAGTTTTCTAGAGTTTAACTATGAAAGGAAGGAAGGAAACAGGAAAGAAGTCAGAAGGGGCTTTAGGGGTTAAAGTATTTCAAGACATAGAAAGCTTCAGTATATTTAAAAAGCAGAAGGAAAAAGGCCCGTGAGAAAATAATGAAGACATTAGGAAAGGATGTAAGTTTTCTTCTAGCAAGGAGCCTCCCAATGTGAGAAAGAAGGAGGGCAAGCTCTAACCCTTATCTTCAGAGAAGAAAAAGATGAATGCAGGAGGACAAAGATTTATTGGGGTGGAGAGAGGAAATTAAGGTGTACACTATTGAGACACTCTTTTTACTTTGGAGACAGATTTTTCTCAGTATGAATCATTCAAATTAATAGAACTTTATTACAGACACTACTGTATTATCTGTTGTTACAACCTGTTAAGTCCTTCTCTTCTAACACTCCAAACCTGACATAATTACTCTCGCTTTTTTCTATCACTGGCTTAAGGCTCTCCAGCCCACTCAACCCTACCAACATTATTAACATACCCTACCTTTATTCCACTATCTTTATTTTACTTCTCAAAATGTATAACTATTTAATTCAATAATCCATGGAATGTTTGGCAAAGCAATGGTTAAAACTAGTAAATTATCCAGGCAATATCTATATCATTACTGTTAAATATTAATACTGTCAATTTCTGCAATTTCAGATTGCTAGATAATTTATTTAAAACCAAGAGTTCATATTTTTGTTCAAGAAAGAAAAAAGAGGAATAAACTAAGATTGACCAGCATAGAATAATATATATGCCTTTTACAAAATGCTATCAACTTTTAGAACTGGGTAATAAGAAAAAGATCTTCAGTCTTACAATGAATTGCCAAGACAACATGACAGTAGATGTCAAATTTAGGTTTGCATAAATATATTAATATTTGTGTTTGGGATTCATTTCAGTATTGATCTAATTTAAATACATGTGAAATGGGCCTAGAAAATGTACTTTTCAATCATTTTTATATTTCTTCATAAATATTTAGATAAAAAGAGAAAAAAAATTCATCTGGTTTAGAGAGACAGTTCAGGGTGAGACTGTCCATAATTTTAGCTTATCCCTTTCCTCCCAAGTCACATGTATTTTTGTTAGGACTTAATATATCATGCTCTTGGCAGTTCCCTTGCTTATGTTCTCCCCATTCTGAGTCTGAATTTTCTGCTTGACTGAGTTCACCTCCAAACTATGAAAAATAAAAGTTTTCTCACTATTTAATAGATACATATGATATGGTATCACTCAGATGATATATGTTTTTATAATGGGCCCTAGACTCATTCAGGGTCATGCTAGCAATGGACTTCCTTAAATGTGATTACTGAAAGCATGGCAATTCATATTATAGTCTTCATTTTAAGAAATAAATAAGGAAAATGGACACTTAAAGCTCCTGCTGTGTTGTTCAGCCCTGCTCCTCCACTTCAAGGTGCAAAATGGCTCACCTGTCAAAAGGTCCTCTCAAAACCTATTTCTATCAGAAATGAACTCCTTATCACACAAAGGCAGGTAAGCAAATACCATAAACACTATTTTCCCACACCTCATTTTTAGGGGTGAAAAAGAGAACTGTAGACCCAGAGGCCAGAATGGGCTCATAAAAAAAAGTATTCCATGGAATCCAAAAATTCCAAGTATACTTGTATAGTAGGACAGGAGTTTTTAACCCAGCATAGCACAGTCCTTTTTATTTACATTTGCTAAAGTGCAAATTGGTAAGATTAAAATTTCCAGTTTCAAGTTTTCATATAAATGTGCCTAACGTAAAGGACTCTTATTGCATTTCTGGAGAAACTGAAAAATGAAAAACTAGCTCCTAGAACTCTCTCTCGCCAGCGAGCCCTCGGTAAATGTTAGTTGATTAAATATTAGTCAGAGATGACAAGGTGGACACCAGGGACAGCAGAACCATTTCCGATGAGACAGTGTGATTCAGCTACAGACAGGCGATCGCAGCGACGCAGGCAGCACCGAGATCGGCCACTACTCTCGAGAGGCAGCAGGGACAGAGCGACACGCAACTGTGCCCCACCACACAGTGTGCCCCGGGGGTACGGGAGAAAGGGATAATTTAAGGAGGGCGGTGAAGAGCAGAATGGCCTGAGGTGCAGTCAGGGATCTCGCTGGGTCACTGCGGGTACACAACGTGGCCACAAAAGCTGTAAGGACTTGGGCTGAGGGCGGCGCTCGTCGCGGGAACTGGAGCAGGGGTCCCGCCTTAGCAGCCCTACGGGTGTTCCACCGCGTGTGCCCCGCGTTACCGCGACAGCTGCCTCAGCGAAGCCGAGGCGGGCACGCGGAGGGCCAGAAATTCGCTGCGCAGGCCCGTGTACCCGGGCAGAGCGCGCACGCGGGGAGGCACCGCCCTGCTCGCCCTCTGGCTCCGGGTGATTGGCGGTTGGATGAGGAGGGAGCATAACCAGGGACACTATTGGCTGCAATTCATGGTCACTCAACGAACCAGGGAGGGGAGGGGCCTCTTCAGGGAGGGACACGACTGCGAGGCTTTTTCAAGGCCGTCAGACGCCATCTTTAGTTTGTTTTTTTTGTTTACTCGCTTTTGTGCTCTGCTGCTCACAAAGCGGTGTGTACACGATTATAAGTACAGTGGCCACAAATCGGCTTCATACATTTGGTGGTGGCCGGCTTTTAGTTCCTGCTGGCCTTGATTACAAATCTTTCAGATATCACTTGCAAAGTAGCAGTTCCTCATAGTTCAAAGAAGTTTTCATCTTTCGGGGCCCTGAGGATTCCCAGGCAAAATCAACTGAGCTTAGTTTTACTTTGCTTTGGTAAAAAGACCAAACTAATGATACATCCATGCGAGGAGTTCTCTTTCTTACAAAGAAAGAAAAAGCGGAGGACAGTGGATATGTGCCTAGGTTCCTACATGTTGAAATCAAATAGCCTAGGAAGTTCAAGGGCACAGGTTGTGCCCTGCTTTAGGAGAGCTATCCCTTTTCTGAGAAGCTAAAAAGTGAAGTAAAAAGTATATGTGATGACCTGCAGTGATGTGGAAGAGTTAGGGGGACAACTCCATTAAAAATTCTTCCCATCACTGCTATGATAATCACAAAGGTCACTATAATCTGACTATATTTCAAAGAAATGCAGGTCAGAACTTGTGGAATGATCCACCTTCAAGCCAGTATTTACAAAGCACTGATCTGACTTACGTTGTTAGGGAATAAAAATACACTTAATTCAGGTAAGAAACTAGAGAGCCCACATTGGGCCATTTCATTATTAAGAATTTCAATAACTTGTACAAATAATTTTATTGCAGTTGTTATTTAGGAGTCTTAAATACTGCTTTAAATAGAGTAACACACTAGCTGAGAAATGGAAATGTATTATCACCATATAGAGGTTTTGTTGTAATGAAATTTGAATTCTATAGTGGATCATTTTTTTATCTCCTGGTTGCTACTACACTTGTGACATTCCAGTTTTTCCCTCATCACCCAACATATTTCCTATGCTTTCACTACAATCTGCGAATACAGATTTGGAGATGGGCATTTTCCATAACTCCTAATGAGGAAACAGTGGTTCTGTAACAGAATTGAGAATAGGGCTCCCCTAACTGGAAGCTCTGCTCTGAGCTTGCTGTCCTCTAATTCATACACTTTTCTCTCTGTGACTGCTAAACACAGGGAGAAGGTTTTCATTCCAAAAATGCAACATGATAAACAAAATGCACTTGTTATCCCTCCTATCATTTGCCTCTGCCTCCTCTTGGTCCCCCATCACCACCACCGTGAACAGTTTTTGAGAATTGGACTTGACTGGATTTTTTTTCCTGATACTTTGCCAGCTGTGAAACTTTTCAAACAAATCCTAACCAATAAACGACCATTTTGTCAAAAAGCCAAGAGAGAACTTCTCTTCTGAACACACCAACCAAACCACACATAAAGGCCAAAATATACACATCTGTACATTTAAGAACGTGAGACAATAAAAAGCAAAACCAATTAGGCAAAACAGTCACTAAAGAAGGCTTTGAACCACAGATCCAATAAATTGCCTACTCTCATTTGCCACATGGACTACATACGCCTTGGCAATTATTTAATTATTCACTAATATGATGCTTTAGAAGAGGAGCAGAAAAATACAGTAAACACACACAGAAAGTGCCTAAGTATGCTAAGTATAGGATTTCTTCTAAGTTCTACTTTGCACACGAAATCCTGTTTTGATCACATATAGGAAGACAACAACAACAAAAAATTCACATCCTAAGGGCCACTTTGCACACATAAAACCAAAGGTAATCACTTTTGAAAATAAAATCTGATATGGCACATATACACATACTGTACATATACACAAAGAATAACCCCCAAGACAAATCTTTACTAAATTATTTGCTTCAAGAAATGCACACACATACACACACACACAGAAATGTCCTAATGAAAATGTGTATGCAAGACACACTGTAAGAAGGGCTCCCCAGCCCCCCCAGGGAAATGAGTGTCTCAGTTATAATATCCCAATATTTTTAACCTATTGGCCTTGGACAATTGCCACATCCCAGCCACTTGGTTTTGGTTCTGGGGGAGGGTGTGTAAAACGCGCACGCAAACGGCTTTGTGAGGGAGCCTCAAATCTCTCTCTGCTTTGTTCAACGTTGCCTGTGGCAGAAATTTACATTATCCCTTCAGCCCGCTTAAAAAAAGAAATCTATACTTCCCAAGCGGCTAAATTTTAAAAATCCCTCAACCACAAAAATTTACCAGTTCTTAAAATGTGATAACAAAAAGAAAAAAATCTCTATAAATTTGGCTGGAAACGGTAGTACACGGCCATCCTGCGTCTCAACTTCTTGGTATATTTAAAACCTTGACCAGGAAAAAGAAAGAGGAAGAGAGACAGAAAAAGAAATGGGGGAAAGAGCAAATTCCCCTTAGCAACAGTTTCCTCACCCCAGCACTGCCACAGATCTCTATTTTTAAAAATGTTGAAAACACACACAAGATTAAGAGGGAAAAAAATGGAAAAAGGATACCCGAAGGTCGTATGGTTCTTTGTATTCGTGTGTGTGCAAAAAGGAGGACTCGCGGAGCCCGAGCCGGCAAGCCCCGCCCCTCCCCCGACGCCCGCCCGGATTGGCCGCCCGCGGCCGCGGGGCGCCCCGCCCGTGAGCACACGCGCCGCGCCTGAGGCGCCGGCCCCGGGGGGCCCCTGAGGGCCGCCCGACCCCCGACCCCCGACCCCCGACCCCCGACCCCGCCCTGACCGGGCAGCCCCACTCGGACCTGTCCCCTTCCCCACGTCTCTCCTCTTTCTTTCACTTTCTCACCGTTTCCCATCTTTATTTCTCAGTGAAACAAGGCCCAGTCACCAGCATAACAATCCAGTGAGCAGAACACCTGACACTTTGCTAAATTTGGTTAACTAGTCAGTAACATCTTAGACTGGGACTAAACATCAGGAACTTGGTGCGTCGGACCCAACTTCTGGTTTCCAGGTGCAATGTCTCTGGGTCTGTTGCTTGACACCCCCACCTTTAAATGAACATTCACGTAAGCATGTGACATCTTTCAGGTGAAAGACAAAGTAGTCTTACACTTTGTCTGTTTTGTTTTGTTTTTTTTTTTGCACAGCCTGAGCTCCCAATTCCTCTACTTGGCTAATGCCACATTCTCAAGAAACTAAGGCTCTTCTTTATTTCCTGCATGAAGACTGGTGGCTTATACCTGGATTTTAAGCCACCCATAATCTGGTCCCATGCCACTTATTTGTTCCTAATTCCTACTACCCTCACTTTATTACCCTTGTATTATTCCTTTGCTGAAGTGGTCTTGTTTACCTGAATAATGCCAGTACCCCCTTCTCTAACTACTCAATTTTTATCCCTTCTTCTTCAGCTATTTTAGTCAACACAGACTACTCACTTCCTTCTCTCTGCTCTTATCAGCATGAACTTCAGGCTTACTCAGATTAGCAGCACTTAACTCTACCTTGATTGTTGGACATATTTGAGTAATTTCACTTCAGTAAACTGTTTGAGATCAGAGATCATATCTTAAAACTTTTTTTTTTTTTTTGAGACAGTCTCACTCTGTTGTCCCGGTTACAGTGCAGTGGCATCATCATAGCTCACTGCAACCTCAGATGCCTAGGCTCAAGCAACCTTCCTGCCTCAGCCTCCCAAGTAGCTGGATCTATAGGCAAGTACCACCATGCCCGGCTAATTTTTAAATTTTTTGTACAGACGGATCCCACTATGTTGCCCAGGCTGCTCTTGAACTCCTGGCCTCAAGCAATCCTCCTGCCTCAGCCTCCCAAAGTGCTGGGATTACAGGCATGAGCTACCATGCCCAGCCTCTTAAAACTTCTTTTTCCATCCAGGAACTGTTTGATTCTTACTGCAGCTGCAGGCCTAATTGTGGATATTTAGTATGCACTGGAAGAAAATCATTTATGATTAAATGAGTGAATTTGTTTTCTAGCTAAGACACAGATTTTGAAACTCAGATCCCACAACAAGAATTTCTCTTCTATAGTAAGTAACAGTTTGTGAGCACTTGCTATGCAGGAATTGTTCTGAACACTTTACATGTAATAATTTAGGTACTATTATTATCCCCATTTTAGAGACAGGATTAAGTCACAGAGTGGTATAATAATTTGGCTAAGGTTATATAGCTAGTAGAGATAGCCCTGGGATTTGAACCCACAAAATCCAACTCCATAGCCCAGGTTCATAACCAATATGCCTCACTGGCTTTACAGCACAGTTTAAAAAAATATTTGTATCTGATTTGATCCTCACGACATTCCATAATACAAATGGCCTGAACCTGAATGCTTCCAGCCTCCAAGATACCGTTAATGAAACCACACACAAAGGTGGGGGAACTGTTCTAAATTAAAGAACAATACAGAGACATGACAACTACATGCAAATTGCGTGGGTCTGAAAAAAAAGCTATCCTGGACATTATCAGGATAATTGGGGAAAATGGAATATGGCCTGGATATTAGATAATTTGATTATAGCAGAATTAAACAGGTAGATTAGTGGCATCTCCATTTTACAAGAAACTGAGACTCAGAGAGTACTTACTACAAGGTCACATAGCTAACAGGTAAGAGACTGAACCCCTAAGCCAGTTGCCTTATCCAGCCCCCAACACACACACACACACACACACAGACATTTTGGCACTGGCCATCTGTCAGGCCTTGTCCATACACTTGTTAGTTCTCAAAGTCCAAAATGTTCTTGGTAGGATCTAGTTCTCAGCAGAAAGGCCCATTGTCTTCAGTGTTGTTTTCACCCTAGCAGACACCCTACCTTATGTGTCAACTTAGGCAATAGCTTTGCTTTTTTCCTGAAAATGAAGTGCTAGTGTTTATGTTCTTAGGGGTTATAGACTTTCTGTGTTTCTTCCTTTTTAAAACATTTGGCGGCCAGGTGCAGTGGCTCACACCAGTAACCCTAGCATTCTGGGAGGCCAAGACGGGAGGATTGCTTGAGGTCAGGGGTTCGAGACCAGCCTGAGCAAGAGTGAGACCCCCGTCTCTACTGAAAATAGAAAAAATTAGCGTGGGCCACCATGCCTGGCTAATTTTGAATTTTTTTTTTAGAGATAGGGGTCTCGATATTGCACTAGCTGGTCTCAAATTTCTGGCCTCAGCTTGCCAGAGTGCTAGGATTACAGATGTGAGCCGCCGTACCTGGCCTGGCCCTCCATTTAGACTTTAAATAACACAAACCATCATGGGATTTAATGATGGGAAAAAAAAAAATAACACAAACCAGCCATGAGATCACTAGGAAAATATTAACTTTTGATGGGACTATACTAGGACATTTCATATTCCCAAATGTACAGGTGATATGTTTCAAAAACGTTAGGATGAAGGGAAAACAGAAATGTTAATAATTATTATAATCAACAGTCATTGAAGGCTTACTTGGTGCCAGGCACTCTGTATTTCATGTAATCAATTCTATATACTGGTAACTTACCTCAAGGTCTCTGAGCTCATTAACTCAATGGTGGTCAGTAGTGGAGTCAGAGCTTGAATCCAGTTGTGCTGACTACAGAACCTGTGCTCTTGACCATTCATTAGTATCTGCCTGAATTGAAATCCACTCTGCCTTGCTGTTACCCTCTTTTGCTCTCTTGTTCTGAGTCCATGAAAGACAAGCTGTCTTCACTCTGATGATCAATGGAATGTTCGTAACCCCCATACAAAGTTTCCTGGGATATATTGTTATGAGTCCATTTCTACAAAGGTCAGAGTTAAGTTGGAAAAGCCATTTTTTTTTCCTTTTTTCCCTATGATTATAGGGAAATCTTTGAGTACAAAGTTTGAGTAATGCACTTTTGTGCTATTAGATAATGAGAATAGGGAGAAAATGCACCTTTTTCAACTAAAAAATTATAATATTCAACTCTAAAACATTTGAGATTTCAAATGTTAGACTTTACAGATGACTTGTCGATTGAGAAAAAGCTGCTTATTTGGCTTTGAATCAAGCAGATCTTTTCTTTTAAGCTGTTTCTGTTCGGTGAGATCCCAAAGGGACCTCCCATACAGTGAAATGTAACTTTTTCTGGAATGAGGCCAGGACGTTGTTTCTGACAGCCATTCATTAACACATGCGAGGGCATTTTAGAAGAGGACTGGAAGGATATTGTAGAGCCAGTTGAGGGTATGTCCTAAAAGACACTGGAGAGGAAAGTGTGAGACAGCTGAGATTCAGAGATGAGAGAGGTTACAGAAAGGTAGAAGATAATGCAAAGGAAAAGACAGAAAAGGGGAAGACAGGCAGCAGAGAATAGTACTCAAAGAAGAGTAAAGAAGGGGTTTGTGTTGTAGCAGGAGCAAGGGTAGATTAGATTTTAAAGGAAAAAAGTTCTGAATTTGATTATTAAATGCAAAAGAAATTGTATAATCAGCTGGAAAGTCTTTCTTAAAGATCAGTAAAAAATAATAAATGTCAAAAAATAAAACAAAAATTAAAAGGCAATAACAAAAAAATTAAAGATAGGTAAGTGCAAAAATAAGAGGAGAAAGAAGCAAGGGGAGAAGGAAGATGGACAGGTAGATACCAGCTATTATATGTAGAAAAGATGACAGAATTTGAAAAGTCACCATTTGGCAAACCTCAGTGCAAAGATTAATACAGAAAGTTTCCAGGTTGTGAGAGAACAGGATATACACATGACCTCAGATAATCACTGTATTAGTTTGCTAGGGCTGCCATAACAAAACACCACAGTCTGGGTGGCTTAAACAACAGAAGTTTATTTTCTCACAGTTCTGGAGGCTGGATATCCCAGATCAAAGTGTTAGCAGGGTTGGTTTCTTCTGAAACCTCTTTCCTTGGCTTGCAGAGGGCCACCTTCTCACTGTGTCCTCACATGGTCTTTCCTCTGTGCATGTGCATCACTGGTGTCTCTTTGTGTGTCCAAATTCCCTCTTATAAATACACCAGTCAGATTGGATTAGGGCCCACCCTAATGGCCTCATTTTAATTTAATCACTTCTTTAAAGACTCTCTCTCCAAATATGATCACATCCTGAGGTACTGGGAGTTAGAGTTTCAATATATGAACTTTGGGGTAACACATTTCAGCCCATAACAACCACTCTACTTATTATTAGTTTACTAATTAATTACAAATGGCAAACATACTTTTACAATGGAGAAGTCTAGCAGACATGAATAAACTAGCATCATCAATAATGGAACAAATTGACATTATGTGCCTCCTGATGTGATACAATAAGAAGTATACAATATTACCTAATATTCTTGCTTAAAATGTTTAACCTGAATCGAATCATGAGGCAACAATCAGACAAATCCAGATGGAAAATAATGTCCCAGACTTTCCAAAGTATAAACATCATAAAAGACATACACACATCCACATGACACAAAAGAGCACGGCATTCAGGTGCAATGGTGTAGAATCCTGTCCCACGACATTGGGGATGACCTTTTCCCCAGGGTTGGGACTGTTTAGTTGTAAACAAAAATGACTAAATAAAGTGTCATTCACAGTTAAAAAAAAAAAAAAGACTCCCACACAAATATGGGGCCTGTTCTAAATTAAAGGAAACTAAGGCTGGGTGCGGTGGCTCACACCTGTAATTCCACACTTTGAGAGGCTGGGGTGGGAGGATTGCTTAAGGCCAGGAGTTCAAGACCAGCTTGGGCAATATAGCAAGACCTCATCTTTATTAAAAAATAAAAAAGAAGCTAAAAAGACATGTGATGTATGAGCCTTGATTGGATCCTGGATGAGGAAAAAAATCGTAAAGCTATAATGGACATTATTGGGATAATCAGGAAATTTGAATATGGACTGGATAGTAGATAATATGGTTATATCAATGTTAAGTTTTTTGGTATGAAAATGGTATCGCGGTTTTATAAGAGAATACTCACATTTAGTGGTAACTTACTTTCCAATGGTTTGGTAAAATGAATAAATAAATATTAATAAATAAATGGACATACACACATAGAGATAAAGCACACATGGTAAAACAGTAACAGTGAAGCTATATGAAGGTTATTTGAGTATTTGTTGTACTATTCTTTCAACTTTTCTGAAGTTTTGAAACATTTTAAGATTTGAAAAAATTAAAAATAGATAACATGTTTACTGTAGATATTTAGATTCAGCCCTTTCTAGGGTCAAGGAAATGGTCTCATGGACTTTAGGGTTCTCTGATTTATTTTAGGACTCCACTGTAATGCTTCAGAAAATTCCAAAGTGCACATAAATGAATACCACCTAGGCTGTCAAAGCATTTTTTTAAATAGGTGGAAGAAAAACAAGTGATGATAATTCTAGGTTGTGAAGAAAACCGAAACAAAGAAAAATGGCTTGTCCACCTTTTTAGGGCATGGGACTTGGTGATATAACTTCCTCTCTTTCACCATCAGGGATTAGTCCTGCCCTTATGAGGAGCAACGCACTCAAACACCCAGACATCCAGGGGCTACCCAGAACAGGGTATCTGCTAGGGCTCTGTCCATGAGTCTAAAATAAACGAAATAAAATATGCTAAGGGAAATAACCTATAGAGCTACACCTGGAGCTCAGTTCTTCAGGGGCTGACCATATTTTGTGTGAGACTAATCCTGTCTTTTGAATAAAAAGGTAGCAGGGCTGCAGAATCTGGAAAAGATGGGAATGGGCAGGACTCCTTAGAAATCTTTTGCCCGGGCTAGAGGGCTAGAATGCAGTGGCATCATTATAGTTCACTGCAGCCTCCAGCGCCTGGGCTCAAGCGATCCTCCCGCCTCAGCCTCCCGAGTAGCTAGAACTACACCTGGCAACCACCTAGCTAATTTTTAAATTTTTTTGCAGAGATGGGATCTCGCTATGTTGCTCAAGCTGGTCTTGAAGAACTCCTGGCCTCAAGCGATCCTCCCACCTTGGCCTCCCAAAGTGCTAGGATTATAGGCATGAGCCACCATGCCCAAGCCCCAAAACTGGTTTTATGACACCTAGTTGTCTTCATTTATAACCAGGGGTGGCATAACACTAAAAAAATTCTTAAAGCAAGTAATTTTAATTTGTCTAAATTTTAAAAATTAATATATTTCATAGTATGTTTAAGAGCAACAAACAGCATCTTGAAATTAAACAATATAGGAACTCACAATGCTGAGAAGGATAAGAATCACTGGCATAATGGCACAATAGTGAAATCATTCACTAATTCATTTATTTATTAAAATACATTTATTATACATCTTTACTGAGTAGCCAGCACCATGCTAGACACTGTGGGGAACAAATAAAAAGTACAGTATAGTAACTGTTTAACCGAAAAGGAAGGTAGAGATAGCATGAAACAACCAGAGACCCTAAATAGATGGCTTTTTTTTTTTTCAGAGATAGGATCTCACTCTGTTGCCCAGGCTAGAGTGCAGTGGCATGATCATGGCTGATAGCAGCCTCACACTCCTGGGCTCAAGGGATCCTCTTGCCTCAGCCTCCCAAGTAGCTGGGACTACAGGTGTGCACCACCATGCCTGGCTAATTTTTTTTATTTTTTGTAGAGAAAGAGTCTTGCTATGTTGCCCAGGCTGGTCTCGAACTCCTGGCCTCAAGCAATCCTCCCGCCTCAACCTCCCAAAATGCTTGGATTACAGGCGTGAGCCACCCATCTGGCCCATAGATGCTGTTTGATGTAGCACATGCCTAATGTGTTTAAATGATATGTAGAACACTGCTGACTCGTAGCCAAGGACCACACTTGGGCTCTGTTGACTCAAGGTTGATCCACCTTTATGCACATTTTTCCTCTTTGGGATATACTTGGAAATATGGGACTACGCTGAGTCTGTTGTGCTGGTTTAAAATGTTCCATTGCTTTCTTTTCTAAAGACTAAGCCATGAGTGCAAACTCAAGACTCAAGGGAGATATGGCGATTATGAGCCTTCCCACATAACCCTGGTGCTCAGAGGATTCCCTCTAATCAGACAACACTGTATATTACTGCTGGAGATAAGCTGCCTTGACACGTATTGTGTGAAACTCTGTATGCATGGGAAGCTTAGAGTGTACAGACATCCTGGGATAGTGATGGTACTGAGGCTAGGTTGAGAAAAGAGCTGCAGGAGTTGCAAAATCCTCCCCTCCACCTTAGTCCCTTGTGGTCCACACACATTCCTACTTGGACCTACTTATTTCTTCCCAGAAGAATGTGCTATTTTTCAGTCTTCCTGGGAGGTCCTGGCTCTCCCCTCCCTACTTGAACAGCCTTGACCCTGACCTGTGGGCATGTATGAAAAAAGGGGTGAGTTATGTATATGTGATGTGTGTGGCCATGAGGTATGGGGGGGGAGAAAAGGCCTTTTAGTGAACCTAAAAATGAAATTTTCGAAGGTACTGAATCTGTGATCCTGCCTCATTTATCCTGTTACTCTTATGAGAGAGTTTTCTACTTTTCTGCCTTTGGCCTGGCTGGATTGAGAAGAGGGTTATGAGAGAGCTCAAACCTTCTTTCCAATCTTGCATAAGTGGTGTAGACATGGAGAGATCCTTGTGCAATGTAAGTGACTGTGACAGCACAGGCGCAACACACAGAGAGGCACGTGTTCATTATGTATGGCTGGAGAAATTATCTGTCTCCAGGGGGACATGTTTCACTGTGCATTAGCTTTGAACTGCTTCCTTCCTCCGTTTCTCTGCCTGCTCTGTCACTGTCCTTCTCAGTCTCCTTTCCCACCCCGTATCCCCTGACTCACAGTCCAGCTCTGCCCATCAATGTCTCCATCCATCTTTCTCTGCCACGTCCACATGTCACTGTGCACTTTGCTCAATCTCGTGCTTGCCGTCTGCAAGTTGCTTTTCTGTTCCCATCTCGTTTGTCTCTTGTTCTCTCTAGCTTACTTTCTCCCATTCCATCTTTGTTTTCCTCTGTAACACCAGCTTTCCGGGTACCCTGCAGCTAGTGATAACCTTTTCTTGTTACATTAAAGCCCATAAGCAGCACTTGGCTTATTGATTGATTCGTTTTTATTTAAACTGTGGAGGAAAGAAAAGGGAATTTTTATAAAGTGAGACAGCAGAGAGAAAATGTGAAATGAGGCAAAGGGAGGAACAGCCTGAGGTTGGGAGGAGTGAGTTGAACCCATGGTATCTTATTTCTTTTCATATAAACTAGGTCTGATATTTAGGGCTGATGACAGCTTAATCTGAACTATAAAGGGTTAAGTACCAAGTTAGGATTGGCATCTAACACAGAGGCAACAGCTTCTAGGAGAAATGAGTTGGGTTAAATAAACCCAAGAAGCTGACGTGGGCAGAATTTCTTCTACTTGACCCACTAACAACTGTGAAAGGGACATTTTAGAAGTGGCTTTTATTGAAATGCTTCAGTGGGGCATAGCCCCTGATAGCCAGAACTCGGCTCTGAGGCCAGGCCTGGGGAACGCTGCAGGCTGACTGGGGGAAAAGGAGGGGCGGCCCGGGTCAGGGGGAGCTGGCAGCAGCTGCTGATAGGGCAGTCCTGATTGCTGTGTTGCTCTCTCCTCTGCCTGCTGTAATTAAAGCTTTCCCAATATGAGTTTGGCTTCCTGAAGGGAAACTAGAATTTATAAAAACAAACAAGAAAGAAACACAAAACAACAGAGGTGCTTGGTTGCAATATATGTGTATTTTAAATCATAAAGCACTTAATCCTGTCTTGAGGTTACTGCTGGTCAGTTTCAAAGTACATACCTCATCTTGTGACATAGCCCTGGCAGGGAGGGCTCTTCTAACAAAACAAACAAAAATAAGAAAATAAAAAACCTAAAATGTACTCACCAAATTATTAATACATATGGTCATGTAGATTCTCCACTGACCCAATCATCGTATCCTCATTACTCCTGACACAAGGGAAATGTTCCCCTCTGAATTTCCCTTTTTTCCCCCGTTACTCCCTTTTCATCCCACCTCTTGCTTCCTTCCCCTAAAAGACCACATAGAATCCATGGGCCAGAATAAATCAGTTGTTTTATTTCCCCTCAGAGGATGTGACCTTCCACTCCCCAAATGGCTTTGACAGTTTTCTCATTTGCTAGCTGAGGAGGATATCAAGAGACATTGACCTTCTGGTTTTGCCTAAAGAGGGAACACTCAGTAACTATTATGCTTCAGTCTCTCATTTGCTTTAACTGTGTCCTTCCTCCTCCACATCATTACCTACCTTTTCACTTTCCTTCGTGAACATTCTACCCACCCTGCAGTGAACTGCTACTCCCCACAGCCCTCCCTTGCCTGGTGTGCAGGTGCTAGAAGGCACATCTGCCTTCAATTCCACTGCATTCCCTGCTAGCGAGAGAAAGCACAGCCCTCTAGCAGTGTTTGCTTCCTATTTAATCAGATTAGTCCCATCACCTACCTGAGGAGCCAGATTTTGGTGTTACTGAGCTATTTGTGGAGGGAGGAGAAATTGTCAGACATCACTTAAAGAGCCCAGTCCCTTGGACACCTGGGAACTGCCGAGAGAAATTAATCTTCCAGCTATTTAAGGCAATTTCTTTTTCATCATCCTTTGTCAAAAGGACTGTACTGGGAAATGAATCTGATGGGAGTCCCTGAACTGGTACACTCCACTCAACAGCATCTCTCTGATGCTATGCAGCATCCATCATCCTCACACAAGCAGAGACGTACAACATCTCTGCAAAGCCAACTCCCCACCAGTACCCAGCAACAAGAAATCACAAATGCACAGGGTGGAAACCACTGGCCTAGAGACTTGCAGTTTTTCCTTACCTCTGCTCTATTTTCTTTCCAGAAAACCTACCACAAATTGAGCTTTTCCATTAAATGAATCTTTTTCCAAGACCCAGGAAGGCAGATAAACAGGAATGTGTCAGAACAGAACATAGGACTGTAGGTTATGCATTTTCTCTCCTGAACATAAGGACTCCATCAGTGCAGAATAGGTGTTTCCGTTAAACAGTTAGACCACTGCCAAAGCAAGGGATGAGACAGAAATAGGGCAAAGGGTTGCCTGTTTCAAGATCATCTTTTCTGCAGACTGAATGTTCTGTTCATGGGCTGAAGCTCAGGAGTCTCAGGCTTGCTGGGGCCATATATGGGAATTCCCATCTTCAACCCTCCTTCCACTCTCAAGTCTATTTCCCAGGGCAGTGGTTTTCAAGTTGTGTTCCTTGAGGTTCCAAGAAGTGCCAGGGAGTATGTGTGTATATGGGGGTAACAAAGGGGTGTCGTGGGGACTGGCTGGATGGGGAAGCTCAATGGCTGAGGTTTGGGACCTCTCAACTCTACTTCATTTCTTTCAGGTGTGGGGATTTCTCCTAAGTTCATTTTTTAAAAAGGTTCTAATTGTTTAAAAGATCTGCAAACCAGTGTCCTAAATAAGAGCAAGATGACTGTACCTGTGCCTCTCACAGCTAACCGCTGCCAAGGTCCTACACAGAAGGGAGATGTCATGTGGCTCTGCCTGTTTCCACTGTGAGTAGATCTGGGTCCATGCTAGCAGCTCCCTGACTCCAGAGGCTCCTGAGACACTTTCAGCAAAAAAATTCCCTTAGGCATGAGAGTCATTTGTTTTCCAAACTCCCTTCTCCGAATCTCACTAATTCCCAATTTCCCTGCATTTGACAAAGGCAATTAACAAGCCTCCATCAGTTCCAGGCTGACAGCCCTCATCAGTCAATACAAAGGCTGCACAAGGCTAAGGGGGAAGGGAAGGTAGCCAAGGTACAAGGAAGAACAGGCCTCACTCCCTCTATTTCTATGACCCCTCCCACCCTCCCAACCTCTCAGTCTCAAAACATGACACTGGGTTGTCACCCTCACCAACCATTCTGCTTTCTGGCTAACTAAATACAAGGTGCTATTGTTTGTGCCCTCCTCTCCCATTTTTTAAAGGTTTCTCCCATCAACCTCTCTATCTCTCCTATATCTTCTCTTTAACAGAAGGCCTTGCCATCTGCTGCCACCACAGCTAGGGAACCTCCTCAGTGCCGGTGATAAATCAGCTGTCTCTCTGCTCTCAGCAGGGCCTCTTCCCCACCCACATATTCCCATGACAATTTTGTGCTGTTTCCTGCTCGGGAGGCTATAAGCCCACCATCACCCCCTCTTCCCCACACACATACACAATGGAGGACCAAAAGGACAAAGATCACCAAGCCTGTGGTCACTATTGCTTTCACATTCACTCTTTTGTCCTCTCCTTCCCAGTGTCCAAGCTTTCCCTTTCCAATTGGTTTAAAATTCAAGATTTACCCTCTTCACCCTTCTGCTCTGCGTATACCATCAGCCTCCCCTCCCCACCACAGGGTGAGAGCTTTTTCCTCTGTAGCCCTGCCTGGTACAGCCCTGTGCATCTTTCCACCTCATCAACTTTTCATCTCTTTGCAAACTGAATCGGGAAGTCTCTCCCTCCTCCTTGCCATTCTCTCCTTCTCCTTTGTTATTAGCTTCATGAGTGGGGACGTTAATGTATTCACTAGACAATGTCTTCACACCACCGTTTCCTGTAATTACAGTCACTTCCCTCCCACTGTCCTGGCTTATTTGACTGTAGAGTGCTTGGAGGAGGGACAGCATGGACAAAAGACTCAACACAGGCTGAGGTCGAGTAGTGAGTAGTGTAATGTTAACATCCAGGAAAGTAAAACAAATAGTCACCTCTGCAGCAGCTCATTAACAACTGCTAACACACAGAGGCCAATGTTCCAGAGCTTAAAAATAAGTATGAATACAATTGAGGACCCCTCCCTATAGATAGGATGGGGTGCTGTATCCATATTACCAATGACAGTCACCCCAAGAAATGCAAGCAGCCACATCCACCCTCCTTCAGGCAGTAGATCCACTATACTTGTCATGTAGATCAGCTACATTGTCACTGGAGACTCGGATCCAGCCATCCTCCCGCACATGGTAGAGGTTGACCGCACCTCCTGAGTAGGCATCTCTGTAGGTGGCTTGGTAGATGGCTCGACGGGCCAGATCATAGGCCTGCTCCACTTCCAGGTCATAGGAGTAGCCCCGATCCATGACCCCATAAGCATACACAGAGCCAGAACCTACAGAGAAGGTGGCCCCTGAGATCCGGTTTCCTTCACTGTCCACATAGTAGAGGCCTAAAAAAGAAGATGATGTTAGCAGGAAAAAAAATGACCACTCCTTGTGACATCTAATTCATATTCCAAGGTAGTGGTTCTCCATCCCTCTTGAAACCCAGCAGAAACCAACATAAATATAAGAAAATAAGAATTCTATAAAATTACTTTAAAAAAAACCCAATGGAGGCCAAGTGCAGTGGCTCATGCCTATAATCCCAGCACTCCGGGAGGCTGAGGCAGGAGGATTGCTTGAGCCCAGGAGTTTGAGGTTGCAGTGAGCTATGATGATGCCACTGCACTCTAACTGGGGTGAGAGAACGAGACTCTGTCTCAAAAAAAAAAGCTAAAGGAATCAAATTTAATATTAAGACTCCAGGATTCTATAACCCACCACCACATCACTCACCTCACTTTATACTAATTACCCTGCCTGTCCTCTCGGCACATCCAAAAAGCATATATAAGCCAAATGACTTAGGTTTTAAGCACAGAACTTCAGGCACTGTGAGAAATAACACTTAAAACATAATCCCAGCCCTCAAAGAGTTTAGACTTACCTGGGCAACAAAGCATATATTACACAGGAGGATAATAAAGCCTGGAGTTCTTAATCATATTGTAAAGATCTACACTGTCCAATATGGTAGCCATTAGCCACACATAACTAGTTGAGTATTTGAAATGAAGCTAGTACCACATGCTGAAATCATATTTTGAATATATTGGGTTAAATTTAAAAATTATTAAAAATAACTTTTTAATTTTTAAGATGTGGCTACTATAAAATTTAAAATCACGTGTATGGCTCACATTTTATTTCTATTGCTGGTATAGATCAGGGATTGGCCAGGCCAACCACCTATTTTTGTAACTGGAGTTTTATTGGAAAACAGCCACGCCCATTTGCTTACATATTGTCTATGGATCTTTTGTGCTACACCAGTAGAGTTAAGTAGTTGAAACAAAGACCACGTGGCCTGCAAGCCCAAAATATTAATATTTATTATTTGGCCCTTTATGAAAAAATTAGCTGACTTCTGGTATAGATGAAGATTTAGACAAAGAGTTTAATAAAAAGTTTATCAATCCCAGATGCCTGCTGGATCCCTCCAACTGGAAGCCTTTGTCATCAAGTTCAGATTCAAACTTCCTATCCTCAGGTACCTTCAGTGGTTCTCCATTATCTACTAAACTCATCTCTCTTGTGCCCCACCAACCCACATTTCCACTTTTTGCAAATTCTGCCAATGGCATCACTAATTTTTTTCCTATTTTAGTGGTTCTCAACTCTCACTGTGCATCAGAATCATCTAAGGAAGATTTTTAAAAAGATGTCCAGGACTTACCCCAGGTATTCTTTTTTCAACTGGGGAGAGGACAAGCACGGAGATGGATGTTTAAGTTCTCCAGGTGATTCTAATGCAAGCCACATTGAAAACCACTGCCCTTACCAGTTTTCAGGTTCAGATGGTTCTAATGACAACCCCAGTCCTTCCTCCAGCCCTTCCTCAGTGCCAGTGCCACTACCTTGCCTAGCTGGTTCACCACCTAGTTCCAATTTACCTTTCTGGCTTATTATTCCCCTTCACACCCTTAGTTCCAGTTAAACTGGACTTCCAGTTACTCCCCAGGAACTTCATTCTTCTTTCCTCCCTTCCTATGTTCGCTATGTTCCCTTTCCCTCATTTTCACATCCAGGACAATTGCCACCTATCCATGAAGCCTTCCCCAATTCCTCCCATCAGAAGTAATCTCCTCCACCTTAAAACTCCTTCAGCATTTGACTGGTTCTTTTAAAAATGATATTTATCTCATTTGGCCTTGGATTAGGGAATCTGTGACTCTCTCTCAGTCTGCCTCTTGAGGCAAGGGGCAGACTCATACTAAATGAGATGTATTGTCAGGAAGGCTTCTTGAAGAAGATGCAATTTAGGGTATGCTCTAGCTCCTGGGATTTCCTTGCTACCCAGTCCCTGTACTTTCTTCCACTGTTTCCATCACCTGACACAAACCCAATAGCTAAGGGTTCAAAGCAACATTTTCAAAATGCTTCCCTAGACCATGCAAGATGAATGGAACTGTTCTTTCACACCTTTCAAAGAGAAAAGTCTCAATTTCCAAAGTAACAACCTGAGCTCCTCTCTCACATCCACTTTTTAATCTCATTCATCCTCCATTGGGTAGTAAACATACTCCCTATACTCCTTTCTATCCTCATTCCTGAGCAAGTAAAAAAGTATAGTACCCTGTAATTGTTCTGCAGAATAACTAGGCACTTAGTAAACAGGTAAATGAATGAAACAAAAACAACAGGAGGAAAGAATAACTATTTTTAAGCATTCAGAAGGGAAAATTACACAGAAAGTGACTAGCCGTAGTCCAGCTTTACTAAAAAGATAATTCAAAACGGGCTGAAGAGGAAATGACAACTCCAAGGTTGAACTTCCTGGCAAGTTTCTTAAATACTAGAAAGGAAAATAGACTAAGTAATTTCTTTTCAGAGATGATAGAACAGGACCAAGGGTGATTATAAGGGTGACTATATCCAGCAAGGAAAGAAAGGAGAGAAGCCCAAAAGGCCCCTTCTAGGCCAAAGACTCTCTGAAGGAAAAAGGGAAGAGAAATGATTAACTTTTGAGTGACTACCATATATTAGAACCTTACTGTCCAATACAGTAGCCACTAGCCATGTGGCTGTTAAGCACTTGGAATAGTGCTACTGCCACATATTGGATTCATGAATTCTTAAAATTAATTTAACCTGTTTCTTTTTACTTTTTAAATATATCCATGAGGCTGGGCACGGTGGCTCATGCCTGTAATCCTAGCACTCTGAGAGGCCAAGGTGGGAGGATCGCTTGAGGTCAGGAGTTCGAGACCAGCCTGAGCAAGAGCGAGACTCCATCTTTACTAAAAATAGAAAAGATTAGCCAGGCGTGGTGGTGCGTGCCTGTAGTCCCAGCTATTTGGGAAGATGAAGCAGGAGGATTGCCTGAGCCCAGAACTTTGAGGTTGCTGTGAACTAGGCTGATGCCATGGTCCTCTAGCCAGGGCAACAGAATAAGACTCTGTCAAAAAAAAAAATCCATGAGAATTTTTTTTTCTTTTCTTTTTTTTTTTTTAAGAGACAAGGTTTGGCTATGTTCCCCAGGCTGGCCTCGAACTCCTGGGTTCAAGTGACTGAGGAGCTGGGACTACAGGTGTGTACCAGTGTGCTCGGCTATGAGAAAATTTTAAATTACATGTGTGGCTCACATTATATATTTCTATTAGATACCACTCGCTAGAGTTTTTATGTTGGTTATCCAATTTAATTCTCAAATACAATTCTTTCTAAGTCTTACCATTTTATGGGAGAGAAGACAGAAGGAAAAATATTATGTGCCAGACACTGTACTAGTTGCTTTACATTTACCTCACTTAACCAATGTAGCAGATGAAGAAACAGAGGCTGAGAAAATAAGCACCTGTCTGAGGTCACAGAGGTAGTCAGTGACACAGCTGGTCTAATGCTATGCCTTTTCTTACACTACAGTGCCTTCCTTGAACAAAGAGAAGGACTAAGAACTTAATCAAGATATCCTCAGCACTGACACAAAACCCTTTCATTCATGTCTCCGTCCAACCCCTCCTCTCTGTAGTGTCAGCCCAAGGATTATATGGTTGTTGCTTAACTTACCAGGGCCTCTCTTATCCCAGCCACAGATCATGGTGCCCATGGACAGCCCCATGCCTTTGTACTGATACACCATATTGGCAAGCAGCTTGGAAGCAGCTGCTACCGAGATGCGTTCCTTATTTCGAAGCTCGTAGATTCGACATTGCCGAGCCAACAGCCGCTCCCAGAAGCTGCAATCCGCTGCACCCCCAGCCATGGTGCCCAGCAAGTATGGGTTGATCTCTATCACCTTCTTCACCGTCTGGGAGGCAATGTAAGCACCCGCTGTAGCTCTGGAGTCAGCCGCAACTATGACTCCGTGGCGGAACTGTTAAGATCAGAGGAAAACACAGAACAGGCCACATCAGACCACAAAAACAATGACATTTCTTTTTGCACCAATGCAACCCAGCACATCTCTTTCTCTGTCCTTCACAGAAGGACAGTAACTTCACAGAATACTTTCCCACGTATTCCCACTTGGGCGTCACATCAATCCCTTGACATGGGTATAACTAGTACTAAATTCATCTTATAGATGAGGAAACAGGTTCAGTGAGATCGAATTGCCCAAGATCCTAGAGCTAGTTATTGCAGAGCTGGGCCAGGAACCCCAATCGCCTGGCTTTTAGTACAACCCCAAGTACATACAGTGCTCACCAATATCCCCCCCCATGCCACAGAGCTTCGGTTACCCTTGCCTAGAGGGGCCACCCAGTGTATAGTTAAAACAGTCTTCCCTCCGCCAAGGTTCAGTGTTACGGCCTCTCCCCTTTCCCAGCTAGAAGCTCCTGGACAGGAACAACCTGGGGTCACCAAGCTGCCTTGGGTTCCTTCCCCCACTTACCCCCATCCCCACCGCCCCCCTCTCCGGCCAGAGCGAGAATCGAGGCTTCCCGGGATAATGAGACAGTGAAACCGCTGGGGTCCGGACGAAGGGACTGAGCCTCCGCCTGGGCTTGGTGGCTGTGGCCACCGCGGACTCCAGCCCGGCTGGGACGCCAGGAAAGGCACGGGCGTTTGGGACTCAGCCTGGCAAAACTGCTGGATCCGCACCTTGAAGGCCAGAGTGGTGGTTCCGTGAAGCATTTCGATTCCCGGCTCCTCTGGGACACCCCAGTTGGGCGCGATCAGGCTCAGCCCATCACTAGGACTCCCTGGGCCCAGATCCAGCAGATCCGCACGACCCCCGAGTCCGAAAAACCCGCGCTGGTTCACCGGTAGCGGCCTCTCCAACACGCTGGCCAGCGCCATGTCTAGTGAGGGCAAAGGAACTAACTCCGAGAATACCTAGCAAAGATAGGCCGGGCAACGCCTCGCCGTCACAGCTTCACTTCCTATTAAATCTATGCCGAAGAGGAGTCATTTTGACTCCTGGCAACCACGCCTCCAAAAACAAGAGCCAGACGCAATGGATCATTTTCACCGAGAGGAAAAAATAAATAAATGGCATCACTACTCTTAAATTCAAAAAGGATGTGGCAGCCATCTTGACTTTGGTCTTGCAAGCCGTGCTGGTTCAGCGTAACCTCAAATTCATAGGAAGTGATTGGAAACGTTCATGTTGCGTGAGGGAAGTGGGTTCGGCCATCTTTGAGAAGGGCGTGACTGGTTGAAAATCGTTTCTGAACCTTTAGTGGTAAGTCGTCCCCGCCCAGCCTGGTGTCCAAGCAACACGTTACATCGCTACTGCTTCAGCACTCTGTTAACGCGCCTGAGGTTGCCATTTTGTTTAAGGGCACCCTCTAAGTTTGGGTAAACTAATGATCTACTCTGAGGCCATTTCCCTATAATATTAGTTAAACCACAGTAATTTGTGGTGAAAAGCGCAACAAAATAAAAGTGCTGTACCTCTTGTTAGTCGCCACACCACAACTGTTCTTTAACGAAGCAATTTTCGAGATTCAATATTCATTCTCTTTTCTCCCACCGCCTGGTGGAAATTATAATAAGTAATGAATTGCCTAAAAGGCAGATAGAAGAATAAAGAAGAGAAGCAAAAGACCCAGTTAATCCACAAACTAGATTCTCAATTCAGCACCTGAACAATTGAGTCAATAGTAATTTACCAGCTCAGTGCCTGGAGGAGAGTTGAGGCTCCATAAAGATGGACCAAGAGATTCTCTAACTTCGGCTTGCTAAGACAATGCTCTTTATTCAGGAATGTGCTATATTTCATTGCCTCTTCCTCCCGCCTTCATTTTTCAACTCTTTTGGGCACTATAACAAGCTAGGAAGTGGGCATATATATGAAATGTTGCCTCCTGCTTTATGGTTCTATGAAGTCAGTGTCTGGCCTTCCTTGTTGGATTCCAGCAGCGACATCTATCAACATCAGAATTACACTTTACTCTGATGCCCCACTCAGCCCCTCCTCTCCCTCAGCCGACTCTGCTTGGCTGTATTTTTAACGCTGAAATTTGACAACCCTTTCCAAGCCCAATCATCAGAATGTAATGAAGCAGGAGATCTTTATCTGTGTCTCACACTTGGATGGTGTGGAAATGCAGAGTGCCTCTGTTTACTGAGCACATATGATTTTGCATTCACCCATGCAATACAACTAGTCCTCCTTCTGAGTTCTTTTAGTGGTTCTTCCACTTCGCCACTAACAGCATTTGTACCTCCTTAAGGCACTTTCACATTTTACCTGGTTAGAAGTATACGTTTATCTCCTACTGGATTGTGAGCTTCTGAAGACGGGTATTTTTCTACTGTTCACGTCTGTGGCCACTGCATACTTAATGCATGTCTGCCAAGTGAACACATGGATGCATGACAGCAATGTTCTCCTCATTTCTCCTCCACATCCCGTGGGTTGCCAGGTCCTGTTGCTTCTTCCTCTGCAATGATTCTCACATTCTTTTTCATTGCAACTGATACCACCTTTGGCTTCTTATTTCCTCATTCTTGAATTACTGAAATATTCTTCTAACTGATTTTCTGGGCCTAAACTATCACTCTGTAATTCATTATGCACAGCATTGGATTGATTTTCCTAAAGAACCATTTTAATGTCAACATTTACCTGCCTAGAAATGTTCTGTAAAGTTCAAGCTACTCAGCATGGCATTCAAGGCCTTCCATGATCCATTCCCAACCTACCTGACGTTAGTTCTTTGCTCCAAGATCCCTACTCATGGAGACCTCACAAAAGAGAAGTACAAAAGATAAGTGCTGTAGTTCAGAGGAGGGGGAGGAGGTCAATATAGACTGGGAAGAGGTTGAGGGTCCAGGATGGCTTTGTCAAGGAGGTCTGGATTCATTTCGGTAAATACCACTTGGGTCTCATTGCTCCTTAAACCCACAGCCTCCTCTCTCAGCCCATACTTGGGAAGGATTTTCACGATAGGTGGTACTTAAGTGAGACTTTGTGGGATAAGATTCAAATAGGTGAAAGGGAGGTGGGAGATGTGTTAGGAATAGAGTGAAAAGAGGTTGTGATGGATGGATTTGGATTAGACTGTAGCAGGCTTAAATACCAGCTTGAGGCAGAAGAGGTAGTTTTGATTTTATCTTGTAACCCTTCACAGTTTCTTAGCAGAAGAGACAGAGGATTTGAGTGATACCTGAGGAATACATGTCCATATGGAGGATGAGATTAGAGTGGGAGACTGGAGGGTGGCCAATTGGAGGGACATTCAGCTGTCCAGACCTGACTTGATAATGGCCTGGCCTAGGGAGGTGGCAGTCCATCTCTATATAGAGTCTAAGACTTAGTCTTTAGAAAGAGGAAGTATTCTTTTATCTTCAGTAATATTCCCAGGTGGTCTTACACAAAAGAAGGGAAAAGGACTGGTTGGACCTTAGCATGCCCTTCTGGTTTCTCCAGTCCTCCTGTGACATGTTTACCCTTGCCCTTGCTACTGTAAACTAGGAGGATCCCGGGAAACTATGATGGCACAGCCCCACCATCATGATGTCTGTAGGATCCAGGTTCTTTCCTTTGTATGTGGGTCTGTTTGTTTGAATAAACCCATTCCCACAGCACCACCTTGAGCTACAATGTTTAGTAAAGTATGTGTACTCCATATGGTACTAGAAGTAGTTGCAACTTGTCACTCTGCCCCAATATACTTTGGCTTTCTGAAGGGCCAGCTGTCAGGGTCCTCCAACCCCACCCCTAGACCACCCCTGGTTGGTATAAGACTTAGGCTTAATGTTATGGGCTCATGGTCAGTTGTTTCTCCTGCCCTGGAACCATTAATATTAGTTCAAACAGCTCTCTTGCCATTGTTAACTATTGGGCAGAAGAGAGACTGGGAGAGAGAGGGCCACTAGATCCTTTCAGCTACATCTTCAAGTCCCTTAATACAAGTCAAGGAAGCTATGCTGCCAGAGAACTGTCAGGAACGCCATCTCTCTATGCAGATAGAAGGACATATTTATCCACAAAGCAGAGGAGAAAGAGTGCTCCAGATTCTAGTTTGCCTCACTCCTCTGTACTCTGCCTTTCTGGAAGGTATCTGAGCCTCTTCTTTCCCCCATACAAAATTCTCTTGCTCTTTTCTCTTTTGTCCTTGCCTCAGTCCATTTTTCTTTCCCCGTCTTGCGCATAAGTTGAAAGTGTGAGCTGAGCCTCAGAATTCCCTTCTCCCACACCTCTGAGGGTCTCCTGCCTCAGGGGGTTTGCAGCATTCTGTTCTGACTGCATTAGAGCACCAAGTTGTCTTTATCTCCTCCTCGGCCGGGAGCGCTCTCAGGCCAGGGAAGGGCTGTTTTTGTCTTTGCATGCCCAATGCCCTGCACAGGGAACACAAGAGGAACCCAGCCCTGCTCCTTCCACTGTGCCCGCTTTCCTTCCAGCTACCTCAGCCCCCACCCCACCCCACCCTAGATAGCTGGAGGATGACAGACAGGAGACTCTTTGGGTGACTCTCAGATGCATCATGGGCAACAGAAGGTGAAGGTCTGACTGATGGGGCAGCGTCTTTCTGGTGCTGGGGACTCCCCTGGCCTCCTCCTGTACCGTCTCAGCAGTCCTCTGAGGAGGAGAGGGCTGCTCTATCAGCCAATCCCAAGGCCTGATTTGGGGTTGGGAGAAATGAAGCATGGGCTCACATGCCTTTCTTACTGGTTCTGGCTGCAGCCCAGCTTCTCCATAGCGTCCCTCTTCCCCCACCTGACCCCGGCCCACAAATCCCTGCCCTGTTTCTTCCAACCTTCACTCAGCCCCAGTGATGGCTCTGCAGGATGTGTGCAAGTGGCAGGTGCCTGACACCCAGAGACCATCACCTCACCTGCCCCAGTCTGGCGGCTGGGCTGTGCCCCGGGGCTGTGATCCTCAAGCCTTCCTGCAGATCCATGGCCCCCAGCTGGCCCACGGCACCACCACCCTGGCCTTCCGCTTCCGTCATGGAGTCATAGCTGCGGCCGACACGCGTTCCTCCTGTGGCAGCTATGTGGCATGTCCAGCCTCACGCAAGGTCATCCCTGTGCACCAACACCTCCTGGGTACCACCTCTGGCACCTCTGCTGACTGTGCCACATGGTATCGGGTGCTACAGCGGGAGCTTCGGCTTCGGGCACTGAGGGAGGGTCAGCTGCCCAGCGTGGCCAGTGCTGCCAAGCTCTTGTCAGCCATGATGTCTCGCTACCGGGGGCTGGGTCTGTGTGTGGCCACTGCCCTGTGTGGCTGGGACTGCTCCGGTCCTGCCCTCTTCTATGTCTACAGTGATGGCACCCGCCTGCAAGGGGACATCTTCTCGGTGGGCTCTGGATCTCCCTATGCCTACGGCGTGCTAGACCGTGGCTACCGCTATGACATGAGCACCCAGGAAGCCTACACCCTGGCTCGATGTGCTGTGGCCCACGCCACCCACCGTGATGCCTATTCAGGGGGTTCTGTAGACCTTTTCCACGTGCGGGAGAGTGGATGGGAGTATGTGTCACGCAACGATGCTTGTGTGCTGTACATGGAGCTGCAGAAGCTCCGGGAGCCAGAGCCAGAGGAGGAGGCCAGCCAGGCCCATCCTGAGCCCTCCACTACCCACAGAGCTGGGGAAGATGGAGAACTCTCTGCGGAGGCCAGGGAGGTGACACCAGGAGACTCCAGGATGCCAGCAGAGACTGAGATGCTATGAGAAGTGGCAGGACTTGAGAGGATCCAGGCCCAGGGAGTGGGTGGGACAAGGGGCAGCAGGGGGTGTACCCCCACTGGGAGCAGCCTCACAGCATCTGGCTCCAGCCCTGACGAATTGCCAGCTTTGTTTTTTCCAAGTCTCCATCCTTTCTGCCTCCCAGAGCTATTGATGGCTCTTTGTTGACGCCCGATGGGTTGGGCCAACCTCCTTCTGGGCACCACGTCCGTCTTTCAGCAAACGCTTGCAGTGTGCCTGCTGCATGCCAGATGCCGTGCTAGGTGCTAGACCCTCTTTTCTTGCCATCTTCTTTTCTGTGTTTTTCCATCCCAGCCCCAGTTTCTCTTAGTTTTGGTCCTTTATTGCAGTGTCTTTTTCTCCTGGTGGCTTTCTCGCACTGGTGAGGTGGGGTGGCAGCGAGGGGAGCAGCCCCTCTCAGGATGAGGAGGGGATGGTGGCCTAGCCTGGTGCAGTGATGGATGCTCCTTGCTGTGGTGGGCTTGCCGCATCTGCCCTCCTCTGCCTTGACTGTGATAACGAGAATGATTATCCCTTTACTGATGGCAGTTCTCATGACAACCTTTTGAGGTAAAAATGATCCTTCCTCACTTTATAGAAGAGGAATCAGGTTCAAAGTGACTTGCCCGGGTCGCACAGTAAGTGGCAGAGAAGAGGCTTAGACCCAGGCCTTCCCCTCTAGGGTCTGTGCTCTCTCAGCACAGCTCCTCCCAGGCCGCCTGCCCTGCCTTCCCTCTCTTCCCTGCAGGCTTCTCCGGAGTGATGTGGAGGGAAAGAGTAGCTGGGCCAAGCCCCTGCCTGGTGGCCAGGGATGAGTGAACTCTGAGGGCCTGCAGGGGTGAGCTCAGGGCAGCCCCCCACATCTGGCCTTATCTTCCAGGCACGGAGACAGCCCCCGCAGTACACTCTTTCTCTTCAACCCTCTGGGACTTGGGCTCCACTGCCAGACTTGTCCTCCTCCTTTCTTCCCTTTGCCTTCTTTCCAGCCTCTCCTTCCTGATGCTGCCTCTGGAGAAGGAAGAAGAGAGGGAAGTGGCTGTGCCAGGGGGAACTCTTTCCTGCCCCTCCTGTCCCCACTCCAGCTCCCCTGGAAGCCTTGACTTGGAGATCCAGGCTGACAGCTCCAGGAGGGCCACTGCCCCCTCTCCCCAGGCCAAGTGGGAGAGAAAACACTAGGAGATGGGCCTGAAGGAAGGTTACTGAAGCTTCTGTTCTCTCATCCCACATCCCAGTCCCAAGAATAACAGCCACTTGTCCTCTCTCCTGGAACCCTTTCTGCTAGCTCCAGCCTGGGCCCTGAGCCCTAACCCTGCACTCCTGGTGAAGAATTCCTCTAGCAGGAGCTGGCCAGACAGAAGGAGGCCTCCAGACTCTGGCCCTGAGGGGATGATGGGGAGGAAGAAGGAAAGGTCCTGGAGCCAGCCCCAGAAAGGACAGCAGTGGGGACAGAGGTGGGGGGGAATTGTGGTGAGCAAGGGGACCACAGAAAGGTGCCCGATACGAGAGGACTGGCCTTCAAGCCAGGGTCAAGGAATCTGGCTGGTGGCCTCCACAGCAACCCTCTGCACCCCTTGCCCACTCTCCAGCCTCAGGGGAGGGGATGTGGAACTCTGGGACCCATAACCGGAGGTCAGTTATGTCCCCCAGGACAGCACATGTGGAGGGGCAGCTTCTGCACAGGGTTCTGCACAGGACTGGTGCAGGCAGAAGAGAGTGCATATTTGTGCCCACAGATGTAGGTGGGTCTTGTGTCCAGGTGTAGAGTAATGCAGGATGGGTGCGTGCACATGAGTGTGGCAGGTGATTCCGTGCAGTTCTTGTGTGCGGAGACAGGAAAGAGACTTAAAGAAAAAGAGCAACACCTGAATAAGGACAGCAGCCTCTTATGGGAAGAATGCCAGGCCTTGTCACTTCTTTTGGGGCTGTGCTCCAGAATAAAGAGGAGGTGGGTAAGGTTCATCCATGTTGCAAAAAGAAAAAAAAAAGAGGAGGTGGGGGCAGGGCTCACCCCAGTAGTTCTCCATTTCGTCATCCTCCCAATCCTATCCTGAGGCTCTCAGGGAGGGAGGAGTGGCCCGGGCCTGGGACTGCCACCTGAGCCCAGGCTTCCTCCCCCTGAGATGCTCTGCGCCCCTCCCCTTCCCAAACTGGAGAAGGAGGGTTGAACCCAGACTGAGAGGGCAGAATCGGAGGGGGAGCCCTTCTCCTTGCATCTCCTTCTTCCGTCTCCCCTCCCCCTTTCCCCTCTCCCTTCTTTCCACAGTCCTGCCCATCTCCCTCCATTGACAGGTTCTGTCCTTCTAGAGGATGAGGTATTTCGGACCAAAGGTAAGCCCGTGGGTCTTTCTGACAAGCCTGCTCCCCCATGCCCTGTTATTTTCCTCTAAGTTTTTAATGAGCTGGGGGAGGACCCCAGGAGGGTGTTAGGGAGGGCTGGACAGGCCAAGGCCAGCGTCCCATTCCAATGCACTCCTCCTGTGAAGCGTGGCCTGGATCATTTCCTTCATTTCTCCAGTAATCCCTGAAGGTTTGACGCAGAATCAGAGTAAGGCCAAAGGGGCAGAGATCTTGCCCTTCCTGCCCTGAGCTGGAAGACCTTGTCCCCTCTGATGCCTTGCTGGGGGTGCTGCCTTCTCCCAGCCTTCTGAGGCCTTGCACAGGCCCTTGGGCTGTTAGGCATCCAGGGTTCCAGGCTTCAGAAGAGTAAGGCATGTGCTTGTTCCCCCACCACCTGGTTGCCCTAATCAAGCAGGTGTGGAAGGTGTGAGAGAAGGCATATGCACACTGAAGCAGCTTTCCCCAATGGCCAGCACCCCACACTTCCTAACCCACCTACTTGTTGTGTGCCTCTAGGAGCCCTGCCTGGAGTTAAGAGGCCCAGGTTCTTATGCTGGTTCTTGGGCAGATCCCTTCTCTGCCTCAGGGAGTGGACATTGGGAGAAGCTGGCAGTTCCTGCTCAGCTTCCACCCCAGTTGACTTTGATTCTGCCCCTCAACAGCCGTCTGCCTGGTCCGTCTCCCTCCTCCTTTGTGCTCCACAAAGACTAAGACTGTGGACTGGGGGAGAATTAAAGGTGGGAGCTGCAGGCCCAGCTTCAATGTGACCATCTCACCCTGGCCCACCTTCTCCCCAGTTGGCACTACAGGTCCCAGGAAAGGCTGGCTTGCCCCCTCTGCTGCCTACCACCCACATTATTTGCCTAGTCTGGAACCCCCTCTTCTTAGTCTTTTAACTCCTCCTCTTCTCAGTAGCTCTCACCCTCTGTTTCTCCTGCCCATCTTCCCCTCTGGCCAATGCCCACATCTTACTTTCCTTGGACAGTGTGAGACCAACAGGGAACCCAGAGAGTTACTGGTGGCAGTGGGGCACAGAGTTGTCACCTCCTTCCTCCCTAATGGAAGGAGCCCAAATCCTCCTCTAGAGGGGCTTGAAGTGGCTTTCCTCCCAAAGGAGAAAGGAGAATGAGCAGGGAGGGGATAGGGCTCTCCTCCCATCCTTCACAACAAAGCTCTGTACAGAAACCTGAGTGCAGAAACAGAAGCAGGGCTCCAGCTTTACAAAATAAAGTGTTTGTTTATTATGAAATTAGAGATGGAGGCCCCTCCCCTTCCTCCCTCTTTCCCCTTCCCCAGCTGCCTCCCCCTTTCCTTCCCTGCTCCCCCTGGGGCCTGGGAAGCACACAAGACAATGCCCAGAGCTGGGATGCCCAGGGCAGGCTGACAGCTGGGCAGAGCTCCAGGGAGGCAGCCACGTGGGAGGCTGGAGCTCTTGCCCTGGGAGGCATCGGCTCCCTCTCTCTGCTGGAGGCCAGTGGAGCCAGGATGAGGCCATGAGTGATGGATGGAACCATGCGGGCAGGTCTGTAAGGACAGGAGAGCCGGTCAGAGGCAGCAAGTGGGGAGGGGCTTCGGCCACCCCTTGCCCCACAGTCTGGAGGCACTGACCTGGGGCAGAGCATCCCCTGCGGGAGGGTGGGCAGCAGTGCTGGAAGTTTCTCTTGATTTTTGGGATGGACAACAGAAAAAAAACAAAAGGCCAGTCACAGGGACCCAGTGAAGGAAGGGAGATGTGGGCAGGAGACAGAAACAGAGCATGTGTGTGGGCAAGGGAGACAGAGTGTGTGTGTGTGAGATCTCGAACTGCAGAGACAAACAGCCACAGAGAAAGGACAGGAATCACAGTGAGAGGATGCAGGCTCAGGGCCAGAGGCACAAAACCCAGACCAGGACAGTGTCACAGACAGAGACAAGGATCCCTGGAGAGAGACAAACAGAGTGACTCAGGAGGACAAGGAGGGAAGAGCGAGGGTGCCCTGGGGAAGGAAGGACACAGGGACAGGGAGGAGGCCTGGGCCCCTGGGCTGCTGCCGCCTGCCTGGACCCTGTGGGGCTCACTCAGAGGGCCTATGCCGCTGCCCCTCCGTGGCGCTCAGGGGGCCGGGGGTTCCTTGGCCCCGTACAGCTCGGCCAGGGTGTGGAAGAGTGGACCCCAGTCATCCAGCGGCTCTGCGGGGCCGGGGGCGCCGCCGGCTTCGCTGCCGGAGCCCAGGGAGCTGAGGGAGCCGCAGGAGGAGCCCCGGCCCTCGTAGCCATACACCTGCACCGAGTCGTATGGGGGCACGCTGGGGTCCTCGTCCGCCTCACGGAGCCTCAGTGCCAGGAGCTGGGCCACGTCGGAGGGGCCGGGTGGCCTGGGATGGCGTGGCGCCCGGGCCCGGGGCAGCACGTCGCGGCGCGCAGGAGGGCCAGGCGCCAGCGGGGCCGCCCCGTCGGGGTTCTGCAGGGCTGTGATGTCGAAGGCCTCGGTGTCCTCCTCGCCGCCGCCCTCATCATCGTAGGTGATGATGTTCTCGCGGACATCCTCCTCCTCCAGTACCATCAGCGCTTCCTGCTTCTGTCGCCGCAAGGCCACGAAGAGCACCACCAGGGCTGCGCGACAGATGAGCACACAGGCTGCTGAGCCGGCAGGGCCAGGGCCCTGTTTCCATGCTGAACAGCTGACCGAACAGGCGATAGAGGAGGCAGTGTTGCCTAGGGGTTGCAAGCCCTAGGTTTGACATCTGGCAAACCTTGCTTTGAATCCTGACTTCTTCCCTTACTCGCTGTGTGACTGTGGGAAGTTGCTTAACTTCTCTGAACCCTTGGTTTACTTGTATGGAAAACATACTTCTTAGGGTTGTTGACAGGATAAAATGAAATACCACAAGTGATGTGCCCAGCACCATACTTGGCACAGAGTAGGGGCTCAATAAATAATTTTTATGGCTTGTTACTGTCATTAAGGATTGGCAGGTCAGGAATATGAGGCCCAAGCTTTTCTCTTGGATGCATTAGGTGGTGGGAAAGTCCAGGCATGAGGGTCCTTCAAGCTCTAGGGTGGATTTCCCTATGTCCGGGGGCCTGGTTCTTCTCCACACCCCTGCAGGCCCAGATCCCACACCTATGTCCCACCATGGCCTGACTCACCAAGCAGGGCGCCCACACAGGTGACAATGGCAAGCAGGGCACCGGTGCTGAGCCCAGCGGCTGAGAGCTGAGCCTCGGGCCGGCAGGATGCTACAGAACCATCGGGCCGGCAGCGGCACACGCTGACAGTCACTGTGGCCGTGCTGCTCAGTGCAGGTTGCCCCCAGTCCCACAGTTCTATGGGAACCAGGTAGGGGGCCTGGCGGGGTGGAGCAGGGCGGGAGGGCAGCAGCAGGCTGGCAGAGCCATCTGTGGGAGAGGGAAGGTGTTGGAGCACCTTTTGGGACACCTTCCTGGTAGGGTCAGTCCAGCCCATACAGCCAGCTTCCCATGGGGAAGGTTTGCCAAGAACAAACGAGTGTAAATCCACACCTACCTTCTGTAGGGTGGAAGGCCCAGACAGGTGGGGCAGGGGTCAGGCAGGCTGGGCTGGGGGTGGTGGAGGAGGTGAGAAGGAGGGACGCAAGCAAGGCATGGTCATAGTGAGATAGTATAGGTCGGTGGACTTTGGCTACCTGCCTGAGCCTTGAGCCAAAGCTTAAGTCTGCTTATAATACTGAACAAAAGCTTTGAAAATGATTAACACCCAGCTTTAATAGAAGGTAGTTCTGCTTTCTTTAACAGGACGTGGTAACCATCGGAGCAGGGTTCTGCCAGCCCCAGTCAAAGCCAGCACAAACTGGTTACTGCCAAGATGAAGCCCGAAGTTGACTACTCATAGAGCTTTTGCCTTATTTTAATGCTAAAAATCACGCCCAAGGGTGGAGATTTAACATGCTAATGAGACATACGATGTATGAAGAAGCATGATTGCCAGATGGGCAGCTGCCAACAAAACTACACCTCTACATGTTACGATTTCAATGTTGGTGTCAAACTTTCTCCCTCTACCCTTTAAAAGTTCCCCAGCCCTTTGTTCGGAGAGCCAGTCTGGTTGCTCCTTAACCAGCACTTGTCTCCCTTTTGTTTGAGCAAAATCTCCCCCTGCCCCCCCATAAAGCCTTGCCTGTATAAATTCCTTTTTCTGTCTCATGCCAATTTCTATCAACTTGTGGACCAAGAACCTGTGAGGTGGGTAACAGTGGGAGGCCACCCACCTCGGTTGTCTCGGATAGTAAAGTTGGCATCAGGGCCCAGAGGACCTTGAAAGGAGACATGACTACTGTTGCCGTCTTCGTCTCTGTCCAGGGCCCGGATGACCTGAATCAGCTGGGAGGAAGAAACAAGGCCCAGTATGGAGTGGGCCGCTGGAGGTCTTGAGGTCCCAACCCCTTTGCCACAGCTGCTCACCTGGCCAGGGGCTGCAGAATCACACACAAAGGTGTCGTAGGGCTCAGCCAGCTGGGGAGCATTGTCATTCTCATCCAGGGTCTGGATGGCCACTTGCACACGGGAGGCCTGTGCAGAGCTGTCTGAAGCCAGAACACCACCACATACACATCACACATGCACACACCACACGGTTTACACACATCCATGGTGCATGGGCATGGATACCACATGCAGCACATAGCATGCACATGCAGCACATGAAATATGCATGTAATATACAAGTAGCAAGCAATGTTGTGAAATAAATGGAAGACCAGGTGCATATGACATTCATGTAGTACCCAAGATATGTGCCATACATAGCAGACATCCAATAGGAATGCGGCACCCATGATAGACATGTACAATAACCCACATGCAGGGCACATGAAGCATAAATGAAAGTAGATAGAGGCGCATACAGGTTGCATTCAGACAACAGCCATGAACATACAAACACATTCATACCATATATCCAATGTACACTCAGCGTTTTAAAACAGATGCAATATACATGAAGTGGATGTTTGATAAGCACAGTGAATGCAGTGTCACCCCCCACACCCAGGGCCCATAGAATGCATTATCATGCACAGAGGCCATGCACAGCACCAGTGGGATGGACACACATATACACACACACATATACACATCCCATCAGAGGTCTGGGAGGCTGTAGTGCAGCAGTGAGTGTCACTTAGAGTTGACCTTGGGGAGGGAGGAGCTGCATGACCTATAAGATGCAGAGCCCCGGCCAGCCTGGGCACCACAGCCAGACAGACACAGGTCTCATCTTATCTTCACCCATCCCTTCATCAGGTGACTCCCCACCATTACCCTACCTTGCTTCTCACTGCCAATGCCATCCAAGAGAGAATGCAAAGTGTGTATCCCTGTCACCTCTCCTAGGCTGAGTCTCACAATTCCTTTAGTCTTTCCCCTAGGCAGGGGGAGCGCTGGCTGGCCCTGGTGAAAGGGGCTGAGGTCGCAGAATGGGGAGGGGAGGCTGAGTGGACTGCCTGGCTAAAGGGTATGGGATGCCCCAGAGACAGGATGGGGGTGGAGTCCACTCCTTCACTATAGTAAGGGCCTAGGGCTGCTACTTGATGCTGGGGAAGGGGTAGGAGCAGGATTTGGCAGGAGGGTGAGAAGACAGTGAGGGAAGATACATCACACACACAGAACTATGTATATAAAAGTAGCCACAAACACACTGTGTACACACACACACAGAGCCATCTGCACGGACATCCACACAGACGTCCACACAATTACAGTTACATATGCACTGCCAGGTGGCACACAGCTGCATATACAGAAACATAAACCTAGACACATATGATTAAATACATATGAAAGGCAGTATGGTGGTGGAGGTAACAGCTCAGACTGCAGACTAACTGGGTCTGATGGCTCCACCATGTAATCTCTTGTGTGACCTTGGGAAGTTCCTTAACTTCTCTTTGCCTGAGTTTCCTTGTTTCAAAATAGGGAAATAATTATACCTCCCTTCTAAAGTTGTGGTGATGATTAAATGAATTAGTCCATTTTAGGTACTTAAAACCACGCCTGATACACAATAAGTAATAAATTATTATCTGTCCACAAACACCTGCCTACTCAAAACACATATAGCTACTTGTATGTACTGCTATATACATCCAATCACACATATGCACAAATACAAATATAATTCTATACACTCAACTGTAAACACCTATATATCCAGTTATAGACACTCACAAATATATATGTGTGTGTACATATTTTTCCCACATATGGAATTGTACACATACATATAGCTCTTCACTGACATGTACAGACATCCACATATACAATGACAACTTTCATATACAGTATGACAACATCAGGGTGTAGGAGCCCCTGGGGTGTAGCAGGGGTGATGCGGGGCTATTCACAGAAGGGAGGGAGGTCTCCCTGTCTCCACAGGCCAGAGCTGCCCAGAGGCAGCTGAACCACACTGGTGGGGACTTACAGGGCAGGAGAGGAGGCCGCACACCGAGCTGGTGCGCCTCCCTTACCTTAGGGGGGTCTCCTCCCCTAACTTGGGGGTCCCTGCAGGGCTTCCAAGAGGGCATTTCTGGGAGGGGCTGCTGGTGTGCTCCCACTTAGCTCCCAGAAGAGGTGCCCAGCCCTTTTCTGGCCCCTAGCTCCAGCCTGAACAGAGAGTGGGCAGGGCAAGGTCTGCCAGCACACTGGTTAGGAGCTGTTTAAGATCTGGGTTGAGGCAAGTCAGGTAAAGGGGCAAATTGAGGGTCAGGAGAATGCTCAGGCAGACCCACAGTGCCCAGCCCAGCCCAGACTAGGGGACCAGGAAGCCTGCCTGGTGGTGAGGATCCAGGCTAGGGACTCAGGCTGTGCCCTGGTTAGGGGTGATGGCAGTGAGCGCCCTTCTCCACCCCCATGCTCAGGGACAGCCCCTCTGCCAGGAGGCTGCCACCACCTCATGGGCCCAGGTCTCCTCACCAAGCTCTGTGGCCAGCACGGTGAGGTTATGCCAGACACGAGCCTCGCGGTCCAGGGGCATGGCTGTGTGGATGGTGCCGTCTTCGGGCTTGATAGAGAAGCAGCGCTCCGGATCCGAGTGGGGGAGGATGGAGTATCTGGGGAAGATGGAGCTGAGCTGGGGGCTGATCCGGGGGTGGGGCAGAGCTTGCTGCCCCCTCCTTCCCTTCTGGTCACCTTGCTAGGCCTCATGGCTCCTTAGGGCAGAGCCTGCCCTATGCAACCAGAGCCATAGTTCAGGTTGGAGTCCCCTTAAAGGGCAGATGTCCCTGGGAGGTCACCACCATTAAACACCTGTCCTAAGGTTCAGGGCCACTGGGTTTCATGCAGGCTGGAGGAGGAGATACAGAAAGAGCTAGACACCGGGTAAACACTACTGTCTTTCAGACTTCTGGGCCCTGTTCTGGGGACCCAGGGACCTGTGTTTCAGCCCTGCTCTGCCTTGGACTGGCCGTGTGACCTCCAGCATATCATTTAACCTCTGTTTCCTCAACTGCAAAATGGGAATAACACCAGCACCTTCCTCACAGAGTTGTGATGGAGGTGCTGGCCAGGGAGCGGCAAAGAGTGGCTGTTCTGCCACTTACTGTGTGACCACTCACAGTTGGCCTCTCAAACAACTGGTGATGATGACACCTACTTCACAGGGCTGATGTGAGAATTAAATGTCATCAAGTGGGTAAAATGTGAAGCACTTAGGGAGTGATCAATCAAGATCCACTTATCAAATGAGATTACATCTGCTTGCACTGCCACTGGGAGGTACCACTATTACCTACCCAAAGGGATGGGTAGAGAGTTGGGGAGTGGTTAGCCAGGCCCTCCAGCAGGCCGCAGGGAGGGAGACCTTTGCTGGGAGGTGGGTGTGATCTGCAGTATGTAAGGGGAACATTTACACATCCTTTGGGTGGGTATAACCTGTCACCTGGCTCCTTCCCAGAGGCCCCGCCCTCTCCAGCCCACAGCCTGCTCACCTGATTGGGCTGGCAGGGGAGTCCAGGTCAGCAGCCAAGATCTGCCCCACTAGGGTCCCAGGAGCCTTGTTCTCGGGCACAGCCAGGAGGTAGGCAGCCTGGGTAAATGCAGGGGGCTCTGGGGCGTCCTGCACAGCCACACGCACGGAGGCTACATCCTTGAAGGGCCCTCGCCGCAGGTAGGCTGGGTCTATGAGCGTGTTGGTGGCCTCCACACGGAAGGAGTAAGAGCGACGGGTCTCGAAGTCTAGGGGCTATGGTAAGGGGAGACAGAGTGAGTGAGGCATGTGGAAACCAGGACAGGCACCAGGCCCTTGGAAGGCAAAGAGTCCCTTCCCCGAATGTGTCCAGTGCTCAGTCCTTGTGTGAGGAGGGGTGCCACTGGGGGCAGTGGCCTCAGGGGTCAGGTAGATTACTTAGTCGGTGACTCTAGGTCTGCCCCCAGCTCCATTGTGGACTTGTTATATGTCCTTGAGCCAGTCACTTGCCCTTTCTAGGCTTCAGGGCCTCATCTGAAAGGTGAGGACGTGACTATGACCATGAGGAGGCTCCAACGGAAGGGTCCTGAGTCTGTTCTAGGAGAACAGTTAGAAATGTGCCCAGTGGGCGGGGCAGGAGGCAGATGCAAGTGTCAACAGGAAGGAGGCTAACCTTGCGGACAGTGAGGAGCCCATCTTGTCCCTGGGAGTCTGTGCTGATGCTGAAGGCCTCAGACCCCTCCCCGTCCAGGATGCTGTATGCCATGAGGGCGTTGTCTCCCAAGTCTGGGTCCTGGGCCCGAAGCTGGCCCACCAGTGTGCCAGGCTCAGCTGTCTCCACCACAGAGAACTGGTACAGGCCTTGGGGCCGATGGAGGGGAGACACATTCAGAGAGGTCCCCAGCCCTCCTCCCTACCCCCTGAACTTCTTTCTCCCCGGGTCTGGCTGGGGTTGGGGTGGGGAGGGAAGGCTTCTCCAGAGGCTGTGGGGCGGGGGGTGGCCAAAGGATAGCTCATTTGACAGCACTGGCCCCTTACTCTGAGGGAACTTGGGGGGGTTGTCGTTGACATCGCTGAGGGTGACAGTCACCGTAGTGCTGCCCGACAGCCCCCCCATGTGGCCGCCCATGTCCTTGGCCTGGATCACCACCAAGAACTCCTCCTGTGTTTCCCGGTCCATGTTGGGGATGGCTGTCCGCACCACTCCTAGGGACAGACGCTGGGTCAGGGGGTATCTGTTCCCATGGCTGCCCCACCAGGCTCCAGAGGTCCATCCTTACCAGTCTGGGGGTCCACAGAGAAGAAAGGCAGTCCGTCCAGAATGGTGTACACCAGCTTGGCACTGTTCCCATAGCTGGGGTCATCAGCATCATGAGCAGTCACCTGGATTACTGATGTCCCTGTGGGGAATCCCAGCACCCCACTCAGCAGCAGTAGGGCCAGATGGGGAAGGACAGCAGATGAGGGGGACCCAGATATGAGAGAGGCTGAATTGAAGGAGGTGGGTTCTGGGGCAGACAGCAATAAGGAAAGGAGAGGTGAGGGAGTTCCAGGAGATGGGAACTGGGACGTTCAGAGCTGGGTGCTCACCGACATTAGACATCTCGGGCACTGTGGCGTGGTAGGGCCCAAGGGGAAAAATGGGTGGATTGTCATTGATGTCTTGCACTTTGATGATGAACTCTGATGGCGGCTCCAGGGGCCGGTTGGAGGCTCGGTCCACAGCTTGGGCCAGTAGCATATATTGTGCCTTCTCCTCCCGGTCCAGGCTCTTGGTGACATGGATATTGCCTGTGGCCTCGTCAATCACAAATACGGTGCCTGCCCCCTCCCCGGTCAACAGGTACTTGGTGCGGCCCTCTCCCCGGTCAACATCTGAGTGCAGCTGTAGGGGTCAGGGAAAGATGGCAGAGGGCTCCAAGTGCAGGGACAGAGGATGAAAGAGTCTAGGTTTGGGTAGAGTGTTGGGAGTCCCAAGGGACCAAGGTCATTGCAGAAGTTATAAAGTTGCTGGGCAGGGCCTAAGGGCCTCGAGTCTGAGTAGATATGGGAGGGATTGATCCTTACCTTGCCAATGAGGACAGGCTCTGGACCGGCATATTCCTCAATTACAAAAAACTGGTTCCAGACCCAGCTCCTTCGGGTCCGCAGCAGTGCAGGCCCTGGGTGCCCCTGGGACCCGGCCCAGGCCCAGGCTGGGGCTGCCAGATGCCCCATGCAGCCCCAGCCACCCAGCCAGGCCAGCAGAAGCCTCACCAGGCCCCACATGTTTGGACTCCAGCCAGGGCTCTGTTCACTGACCCTGTGTGCTGAGGCTGGGCTGGGCCAGGTGGCCCATTGAGCTGGCTGGGGTGGAGGGGCAGATGCGCTGGGGCTACCCCATGGATCCACACCTGCAGGACAGGTAGCTGCTCAGGGCCAAGGAAATCCTTGATTCTCCTCCCCCCCAAAATTAGATGCTGCAGACCAGACCTCCAAGGAACCAGACACCCCACTGCCCAGAACTCAGACTAAGACAGACTGATCTTCCCTCCACCCAGGCTCTGCCAATATTCACCTCCAGCCCTCCAAGCTGATAAATCTCTGGTCAGTCAACTCTGAGTAGAGAAGCTGGGGAGGAAAACAGGAGAGCGGATGCTGGGAGAGCTTGGGATCCCAAATCTGACCCCTGTCCTCCCAGGTTGGATGTGCAGCCAGGGGACTGGAGGAGTTGGGGCTACCAGAGAAAGGGCATAAAATTAAGGGGTTGAGATTCATGGAAGTGTGGCCTTAAAGTGTCTAGAGTCAGGCTGAGAGATGACAAGAAGTGTAGCCTAAGCCAGGGTTGACAGCCTGTGAAAGTGCCTCCCTCCCCAGGGGGAGCCGCACCTTGCCAGACCCTGCTCCCAGCCCACACTGCCAGCTGCAGTCCTTGAAGGGGGACTGGGCTCATGAGAGTGTGTGGGGCCAGAGCCGGAGGAAGAGGGGACAGGGTTGGGGGCAGGGCTAGGTGACTGGGGAAGAGGGGAGCAGAGCAGACCCAGAGGCCAGAGATAGAGTGATTAAGGGCTACACCAAGACTCAGTGACTGTCCAGTAGAGACAGAGATGACTGGATGAGAGACAGAGACAGAACTGCTGCAAGAAGCCAAATGAAAGCGATCAGGGAGGCAGCCTGGATGTCTGAGAGGCAGAGTCGAGTCATAGTACCAGGCTTGGGAACGGGTCACCTGGGGCAGAGAGCCCTTCAGCATGTGTTATGGGCAGGCAGGGGCAGCCCTCAGCTGCGGGGGGGGGGGGGGGGGGGGGTCAGACCAGGCCTGGAGAACTTCATTCTGGGAAAGGGAGAAGCCAGGAGGGGTGGGGGGAGGGAGGGGCTTCTGGAAGGCAGCTGGAGAAAGGACCCTTCCCACTGCTCCCCTCCCTCTCCTCCTGGGGAGGCCCTCAAGTAGCTGTGCTTCCGCCCTCCACCTCCCCCATAGCAGACACACACCTGACAGTCGGTTTGCTCCCGAGGGAAGAGGGCGGCTGGAGGGAAGCTGGGGACCAGAGAGGGAGGCGGGACGAGGAGAGAAGGTAGGGGACAGAGGAGTGGGAAACAGGATAGCGGAAAGGGAAGAGGAAAGGGAGGGAACGGGGAAGGAAAGGAGAGCGGGGAAGGGAAAAGAGGAAGACAGGAAAGGGGGTAAGGTGGAGGAAGAAAAAGGCAAGGAGGGAGAGGAGATGGAAAAAGACAGGACAAGAAGGAAAGAGAAGGCTTGGGGAGACAGAGGGAAGGCGCAGGGAAGGCAAACAGGCAGAGAAGGAAGGGTGAAGAGAAATCGAGAGAGGAAAAAGAGGGAGAGAGGTGCGAGGGAAGAAGGGGAAGAGGCAGAGCGCGGGAGAAGGGAGCCGGCAGTGGGCTCCCGGCCCCGGAGCGCTCCGCTCTGAAGACACCCGCAGGCTGAGGGCCCCCCGCTGCCCCTCCGCGAATCCCAGACCCCGGGCTCCGGGGCAGGCGCCCTTACCTGGCACTGCCGAGGGGCCCAGGCCGGCGGGGAGCGCCCCCGCCTGCCCCCGTCGCCGGGTCCCGGGGGTGCAGCCCCGAGCCGATCGGAGCGGGCGCCGCGGCTCCGCTGCAGGTCTGAGCGGCCCCGGCGAGAACAAGGGAGCGAGACGGAGGGGGCGGGGGAAGGAGGCTCCGCCTGCGGAGGAGCGAGGCGGCTCCGCGCCGCGCGGGAGAGGAGAGCCCAGCCTCCGACCCTCCCCGGCCAGCCGGGCCCGCGCGGCGGGGGCGGGGGCGGCGCCGGGCGCCCGCCCCCTCGGCGCTCCCGGGCTGCCGGGCGCATACAGATGCGGCGCCGCTCCCGGGCCGGGCCCGCAGCACCGGCAGGGCATTCGGGCGGGAGGGCGTCCAGGCCACGGCGCCAGGCCATGTCCGAAGCGCTGGCAGGAGGGTGTACCCGGGAGCACAAGGCGGCCAGCACGCCCCCGACAGAGGACGAAGGGCGAGCGCACGGTGAGGCGGGGAATTAGAAGCCCATTACGGAGAGACTCGCTCCCTGCTCCCGGACCGGCTTTTAGGACTGGTGTAGAACCCTCGCTGCAAGGCGGCAGCGTTTTGGGAGTCCGTGCAGATAACGGTAGCGGGTGTGCTGGGGGGCGCTTAAGGATAGCAGAAGGGTCCCAGGAGTCCGCGGCCCGGGCCCAGGGAACGGGTCAGGGATACAGAGGTACGACATCAGCGGGAGGGCGGAGGTAGCGAGTGGAGCCTTTTTGGGGAAGCTCGTTTACAGGGGCTAACAGAGCGAAGGACTGCCGCCCTCTGGTGGCAGTTGTGGGCAGCACCTCCAAGGTGGTGAGCAGGTGACCACATGCCTTATCTACTCGTGCACACGACTGGGGACCAGGAGAAGGACCTTCCTAGTACTGCTGGGGTGCCGCCACGGAATTAGGCCGCTCCATTTCCCAGGGGGTCTTCCTCTCCACCCTCAAGTGAGGAAGGTCCACAGTTTTGGGCTCGTTACAGCCAAAGCAGCGATGGAAGACCCTGGGAAGTCCCTGCTCCAGGAAGCAGTAGCCAGCCTAAATAAACGCCTGTGTGGAATGCAAGGACGCCTGCTCCATGCTACAGACATCCTCTTCAGCTCAGCTTCTCACCCAGGCCCTGCCCAACGAAAGCCACTCACACAGTTTAAAACTAAGTCAGATTTTTATTTTTTTCCATAGACCACATCATTTAATAATAAAAAAAATAAAAATTAAAATTAAACAAAAGGAAAAGGTGGATATAAAGTAGAACCGGGAGGCTCGGTGGGCAAGAGGCAAGGGCTGCAGGACAGAAGAGACTGGGAACTGCAGGGGCCCCGGGACTCAGGAGGAGATGCTGATTCAGCTCATAGGTGACCCAGTCCTGGCCCCGGCTGTTCCCAAGAGGAGGCTGTGAGTACCCAAGGAAGGTGGTGGAAAGGATGGAGGAAAAATGAAAGGTTTGGGGCACCTGGCTGTTCCCCTCTGGCCAACCACCTCCCTCCCTAACCTAGCTCTTGCCCCTCACAGACTTAATGGGAAATGAGAGGGAGTAGAGGGCTAAGTCCCAAGAGACAGGTTAAGGGGTGTGTGTTGGGGGGGAAGGATGGCCACCGTTCCATTTGGTGTGTGGGGACAGGTGGGTGGTGTGAAAGACCCTTGGTTCCAGAGTGGTGGAGACTATACCTATCCCTCTGTGGCCTGTAACCCCCTGGGGCAGAGTGGCTGGTACCTGCAGCTCTCCTAGTGTTCTCCCAGCTAGCGCCGCCCACCCCGGTCCCGGACAGGTGTGCTCCGACTCCGGCTTCTGCTGTGGCGCTTGGTGTCTCTGCGATCCCTATCCCTCTCCCTGCCTCGTTCCCGGTCCCTTTCCCTATCCCGATCTCGGTCCCCCCTGTCACGCTCCCTTTCCCTCTCTCTCTCCCTGTCCCTCTCCCGGCTGTGCTCCCGACGTTTCTCTCGCTCCAGCTGTCTGTTCCGTTCCCGCTCAGCTTCCTTCTCCCGCTCCTTCTGCTCTTCTTCTTCTTGCTCCTTTCGCCGCTTCTCCCGCTCCTTGGCCCTTTCAGCCCGCTCTGCCTCCTTCTGAACAATCTGTAGCCAGGCAAGAAAGGCAGAGAGTAGGCATCTCAGTCCTGCTCACATCAGTCCACCTGTGCCTGGACCCCGTACTCCTAGCTTTGCTGTTAAGCAGGAAGGGGGGGGCAGGGGGCTCAGAGACTGCTTCTGTTTTCTCTCTCTCCAAGTTCTCAACTTTTATACGCACGACAGGTACTGGGCACCATCCACGCCTGGCCTCTCGTATTTCCCTAGCTACCGCCACCCTAGATAGGAACAAATTTCTTTTCTCCTTAGTTGACTAACATAAGCCTAAAATTCCCAAAAGTCCTATCACTAAGAAACTAAACTTAAAAAGCAGAGAAATGGGTAAGCTTGTAAAACATGAATTCTCAGCTAACTATTATAAAATCAAGTTCCAAGGAGCTTGGTTGGCACAGCCAGCTTTCCAGACACCCACATACCTCAGTTCCTATCTGTGAGTCCATCTGCACCTGCTTGGGTTAGGTTTCTCTATGGCATACCCAACAACTGTTTAAAACTGCCTCTTTCTGTGATTATTAGTTTCTTCCCCTATTATCCTAAGCTAATAAATACCTGGGCCTACTCACTCTCACAGCCATATGAATCTCCCCCCTCGCACTGACCTCAAGCCTTGCTGCAATTTTGCGCAGGGCACGAAGGAAAGCACTCACCTGGCTGTCAGTCAGTGGGAGCCAATAGATGCAGGGAGCTGCCTTGGTCTTTCGGAAAAGGTCGTCCAGCAGCTTGGCAGGTGGTTCCTCCTGGGCTTTCTCTGAGGTAGAAGAAAGTGAATCAGATTCGATGCACATGACCCTCTGACCCATCCCATTTAGATCCTTTCCCACCTACTAGTGGGCATGTGTGCCCCATATCTAAATACCTTTCTTCTCACTCTTCTTTTCTTTAGACTTCGCTCGTTCCTTGCGGCGGCGGTCACGGGACCGTGATCGAGAACGGGGACCTTCTCGAACTTTGTCCCGATCCCATTCACGCTCTGATCGAGTTCGTTCCCGCCGCTCCATTTCCCGTTCCCGCTCTGCCCACTGTTCCCGCACCGCCCGCTCCTGCTCCCGCTGCTCTGCCCGGGGGTGCTGTGGTGGCTGGACCGGGGGTGGGGGCGGGGGGTGCAGGGGTCGTGGTATCCCCTGCTCCTCTGTCTTAGTTTCAGAGGGACGGTCCACCAAGAGGCCCCGGTGATAATCCAGCTGTGGGCAGAGGGGGACAAGGACAGTCAGGATGGAGATGGTATCACTTCTACTGAAGGAGCCCAGGTACCAGGGATACAGACACTTTGAAGCCCCATAGTTCAACTAAAGGAACCAAAGAGGGGGGTGGGGGAGAAGAAGGAAGAACAGAATCCTAGTGACTGCAGGTTTGGCCAGGATCTCAGCTGGAATCTAGCAGATAATGGCCTCCCCTACCCCTCCCCTCTTTCCTTTCCCTAGGTTTCTTACCTCATCTTGCTCAGCATAGTCAGCACAAAGAAATTTGGGATTGGACTGGGGCCATTTGACCCCATGCAGAGCTGTGCGGGTGGCAACAGCTTCCTCTACTGTTGAGTACTGGTGGAGAAAAGGGCGAAGACAGAGGGTCACAGCGTGTCTGCAATCCTTCCCACTAGCTGCAACACCCTTAAACCTGCTCACATTGGTCACAAAAGGAAATATATGCCACAACCTATAGAATCGGCTTCTTCCCCTCACCGTTACAAAGCAATGAGATTTGATCTTGTCAATCCAGAAGGCCTCTTCCACCAAGGTCCCTGTACGCCCCAACAATTCCTTCAGTTGGCCTAAAGTGAAGGGACGAACCTGCCAATGAAAACAGACTTTCAGGGTCTTGAAGAAGGCAAGAACATCCATATATCCAGTCTTAAGTTTCCACAAGCTACTGTCACAGGAGTAGTTTCAGTGTTTGGGTGAGGGCAGCAATGTTAGGAACCCTGTAGTAAGAATGTGAGAATAGTGGTGGCACTAATGGAGACATATGTGCCAGGCCCTCTACAAGTCCTCAAAACAACCCTGCAGGGTGATAGTTTCCCCACTCCCCATTTTTCAGATGAGAAAAGAAGTTAAGTAACTCACTCCAGGTCAGTGAGTAACTGGCAGATCTAGGAGTTGAACCTAGGAAGTATTAAGTCCAAAACTCAAACTCTTAACCACCAAACAAGCCTGAGATGTGAGAATCAATGACTTACCAAATTGGAGATATGGACAATGTTGCTGATCTTGCCCCGGGGGGGGGAGGGCACCTGGGCAGTTCGGACTGGGTCATCAATTGTAATAGAAACTCCAGACTTCTGCTGGCTAATGGAACGTCTAGTTAAGGTATCTCCTAAAGTCACTATCAAAGAAAGCACAAGAACAGCCTTCAGTAGGCAGAAATACTGGCTCTTTCACCTCCAATATAATTCTCATGATTCTCTTTCTTTTATTCCCTACCAAGCAGCCACTCTTCCATCTAGATGAGCCGAGCACCTATAATGTGCAAAATACCATAGTGATGTAGCAAAGTCTAAGCTAACCTCCTCATAGTGAAGATTCAAAGACTAAACAGATTCAAACCTGGCCCTCAAGTAGCTTAATATCTAGGAGATGACGACAATGTGGAAAAATACTATAATAAAAGGGAGAAAACATTAAATGCCTTAAGAGGTCCAAATGAAGTACTCTGGGAATTCAGGTTGCTGTGATAAATTTCTCTCACAATGCACCACCCACCTTTCTTTACTTCATGCTCCACAGGTGGGGGCAAGGCCACCTCTACTGACACCTGGGGAGGTACAGGAGGTTCTGCTTCAGGCTCCTCTTCTTCCTCTTCTTCCCTCTGCCCATTCTCCTGGCCCTCTGCAGGCACTACCTATAAAGATATCAGAAAACAGGGAGTTAAACACCAAACTGGTATATTCTTTTCAGCCTCTGGTTCCCTGGTGAGAGAGAGCATCAGATCCAACCTAGCATGTTCCTTCCTTTCACCAGCAGGGAGGTTTCGTTGTTCAGTTCACCCCCACCAGGATCCTGGGATTATTAGTGCCTTAACTTTGCCTTGAGAAAAACTAAAGCAGGGGCCGGCAAATTTTTTCTGTACAGGTCAAGATAGTAAATATCTTAGGCTTTGCGAGCCATACAGTCTCTGTTGCAACTATTTAACTCTGGTGTTATGGCACATAAGTAGCCACAGACAAGAGTAAACGAATTGGCGTAGCTGTGTTTTAATAAAACTTTACTTACAACAACAGGCAGCCAGCTGAATTTGTTAGTCTGACCCCTCAAAGTGACAATTAACCCAACCCACTGCACAGATGGAAGAGTTCCCTCTTAAGACTTTACCTTAGCTCCTCAGTTGCCTGCTCTGCGCCCACTGCCCCCTCCCCTGACGCTGGGGTGCAGAAGCCTTACCTGAGTGACTGTCCGGCATATTTTCAGCCCCTTGTCATGGGTCCCGTCGTCACCATTACGCTCTGTCTCATCCTCAGAGATGCGGGAGTCATCAGCATGAAGATCCACAACAGCCTCCTGCCCCGCCAGGGGTTTGATGTCGGGGATGAGGCTCTGGGACACAGATACCCCCCACCCCGTTACACTGGGCCCATGTCTACTCCCACCTTAAGGTGTCTTATCCTCCCTTCCCTGGCTCCTCCCACCTCACCTTGAGTGACTCAGTGGTGATACTGATGGAAGGTTTCTTCTGTGTGGTGGCTGTGCTGGCTCCCCAACGTCGTTTCCGACTAGGCTGGCCCCCCTCTGTGTCACTGTTTCCAGCTGGCACCCCCTTGGTAGCTGCTGTTCCCAAGAAATAGGACCCAACAGTTAGATGGTCTCAGGACCTCTGCTAGTTCACACCACAACACCCACAGGTTACCTTTCGCTGGAGTTTTGGTAAAAGGTTAATTTAAGGAAATCATATTTAGGGATTGGGGAAACCATGGCTTCAGAGTGAACAATAAAAGGGCTACAGTCCCTTCCTGACAGATGCAAACTACTAATCTCTAAAAACAACGAGAGGGGTAGCTAGTTTGGTTAGCAGTTTAACTTTTAGTGGTAGGTAGTAATATCTGAAGTAGTGGGGAAGAAAAACTGAGATGGACATGGGAATGCAGAAAAAATAAGACGACTATGGGATACTAGAATCTAAGTAGAACTGAAGATCATGATGTGATCTGGTCATCCTTTAAGTTAATTTTCCTTACTACAGATTGATATTTAAGTTACAAACATCTATTATACTTTGCAATCTAGAGTTCCTCATTGGGAAAATGTTAAAAATATTGTTTTAGGTGTGGGGACTTTCATTTCCTCAGATGCTCTTAGAATAAAGCATAAGCTAGTAAGCATTCTATAGGAGTCCCTCAAACTCACTCCTGGTTCTGAGTGCTCAGATATCTGAAAGAATAAATGCCTCTAAGACTAAATGGGAAATGGTTTGAGACACCTCATGGTGTATCTCATTAAAATGTGACTGGGGAAATATGACAGGGATCATCTAAAGTTCTGAATTTCAAAATGGAACCCTATATAGAAGATGCAGATTTGCTAGGCAGAGGGGGCAGGGTGGGAGGGGGTGACCCAAGAATGCCACTGAGAATGGGAATCTATTTCTCAATGAATGCTATTTTTTGGTATTCCTGACCGTATCAGGGATTTGGGGCTAGACTTACAGACAACGGAGATCTTCCTCTTGAATGATTTGGGCAGCGAGCTCTGTATAGAGAAGAAAAGGAGGGGAAAAGAGAAAGAGAGACACCCCACAGAGAGGGGGAAGGAGGTTAGATGGGGTAGTCTTAGTATAGGCTGCAAAGACATAGAGAGACAAGAGAGACAGAGAGAGAGAGAGAGGAAGGGAGACACAGAGACAGAGACCAAAACAGAAGCGGCAAACGGCAAAAACGAAGCAGAATCAATGCAAGTTAGAGGAAAAAAATAAAACCAAACATCACAGCAGGGAAAAGTCATCTACTCCATACCACGCCTGTATATTAGCTTTACCAGAAATAAGCTGGAAGAGGAATTCAGTAGCCCCCCAGCCCTTTAAAGATGATGGTCATGCCCTCTTCTACTATCACTATGGGTCGACAGGACACCAAGCCCAACAAGCTGTGCCCAGAACTCGGTTCATCTATCCCTCCTAAACCCTTCCTTGCTAACTCGAGGAAAACACGAGAAAACAAGGAAAATGAACTTTGCATGGCAACTTCAACAAGGCAACTCTCCTCCTTTCCTCAATGCCCAGCTTGATGCCCACTGACAATGCCTTTGAGATGCTTGGACAGCAGACTGTCATTTCCAGATTGCCCAGACCCCCACCACACTGTGGAGATGGGTAGCACTAGACCCACTGGAGATGAGGCTCCTGAGCCAAGTGCCAACAGAAAGGACTTAAAGGTGTCTTTTTGGTAAAGGAAGGTTTTTACAAAGGGCAGATCATCCCCAGGGAAATTCTCAGACTTTCCAACCACTGACTGTAGCTCCAACAGAGCCTTACTGTTCCTCTCCAACCAGGGCTCAAGCCTTAGGGGCTCTGCCAAGGACTGGAAGACAGCTTTGGGGCAAGTTCTGCACCAAACAGTCAGTGAGAGAAAGACTATGGATAGGCAAAAAAAAAAAAGAAAGGGGGAGGGAGAGAAAAGGGGAATAGAGCATTTTTAGATTTAGGTGCTTATTTCTGGAAAAACTAAGACCACCCTACCACCCTTCTAAAGGGTAGGGCAGAACCCTCTTGATGAAATCCCTTTTCCCCATCCACCCCCCAGCCCCGTTTATGTCGTCTAACCAAGTCTCCTTGGTCTCTGTTAAGGGCCAGCCTGACCCCTAGCTGGGCCGCTCTCGATGGGTAAGTTAGTGAGAAAAAAAAGGTCTTAATTAAAACAGGAAAAACATGAACCAAATAAATAAATAAATCCAATAAAGAAATCAGAAAAATAAAGATAAAGAAAAAAACTAAAATAAAAGATTAAAAAAGGAAGAAGAAAATAAAGAAGAAAATAAACTAGGAATATGACAAATGTTCCAGGTACCATCTCACACCTGGGATCTTCAGTTCAGCCAATCGCACCTCACTGTGTACTGTATCTAGTCAACCGCCGGTCCAATCAGAATGAGCCCTCCCTGCTAGGCGCTGTGCAATTGGTGGGGGGTTGGGTTGGCAAAAAAGGTGGGCGCACGGCGTGGTAGTCAGCACGGCACTGCCAGAGTCCTCCCAGGGGCGCAGGGGGGCGGGAGGGAAACGTGTGGGGGGACGCTGCCCAGTTTCCATGATGTCAAGACAGTTCACTGGCGGTGGCCAGGCTCAGCGAGGGGTAGAGGGGGGAAAAGGGGCAGAGACATCAGTCCTGGCCCTGTAGGGGCATCATCTTGCAGTCCCTGATGAGATGGCCTGTGAGTAGCAGGAATGGTCCTTGCCTTTTATTGTGAGAGGCAGGCAGGACCCTATGTCCAGCAGTGGCAAGCTGCACCAATAACACCACCCAATACTTGGATCCAGGTGATGACTCCAGAGTCCCTTTCTCCTCTGCCTGTAACTGGGGAGGGGGTCCTCTCACCGAGTAGGATCATGGAGCCTCTGATGAAGGTAGCCTGGGGGTAGTAGGTGAATATCCCCAGGACCTGGCAGATACTCAGCAGCATGGTCAGAATGCTTTTCTTCTGAGAGTTGTGGGTGGCATCTCCTCAGGGACTCCAGCTGAGACAGTGGTTCCAGTCAGGTAGATGAAATGAGTCCCTGCCTCCAGGAATGGAGGAGAAGTTGGAGCAACCAACATGCTGCCCTTCACCATGGACAACAGGGACCAAAGGAAAGTCCATCTGATGAGCAAGTGGTGATACATGGGCTGGGCTGTCATCAGCATTAAATCCCTGGGGCTCAGACCCTAGACTCCTCTGCAGGGTTCCTAGTCGTCACAGCTTAAGCAGAGGGCCCCACTCAGTGTTTTACAGCATGGCACTGTGATCACAAACATTGACTTTTTAGGAGGTCTTGGCGCCCTAGATGGGGATCCCAACAGTCTGTAGCAAATAAGGCAACCCACAGTCCTCAGAAGGGCAAGGGCATGTGGGCAGGCACCCCAGCACTGGCACAAGCTCTTCTTGGGGTGTCCCAAGTAGGGAGATGATGCAAGTCCACCCCTTTCCAAATGCTTTTTGCTTTCTCAATATAAGTCTCTCCAGAACAGTGTTCTTCTTGGCCCCCTGATGTAAGCAAGACAGGGAGGCAAAAGGGGGCCCATCACAGGAGCCCACATACATGCCCCCCTCTGGCCAAGACACCTGGATAGCAGACTTGGCTCTGATTGGGCAGCTCAGTAGCAGCGGGTGGGTCCAGAGGAAGAGGCGGCATCAGCGATTGGCCAGTTGGGCAGGGTTATATTTTACGGGCGGATTACCGTACATGAGGTACTTGGACAAAGTTTTACGGGGAAGAAGGACCTTGTAATAAATAATATTCTGCACATCAAATCACTTTCACCGGCCCCCGCCCCCGCAACACACACCAGAGAAAGGCTACACACACAACAGTCCCTCCCACCCTGTTATCCCACTCCCAAACCCAGCTAATTCTTTCTGTTACTTTAAGAGCCAAGAAGACTTCGCTGGCTCTGATGGGGGGAGCCCATTGAATTGGGTGCAGGACACAGATAATATATATGTCAAAAAAGGAGGCAGAGGGGTCACAGATAGGGAGAAGGGGCTTTCTGGATCACAAGTGCTGGCTTCTAAGTAGCTACATCTCTGCAATGAGACCACTGGGGGGCAGACGAGGAACAAAAATTCCTCAGCATGGCTGGTTCAGTGAGAACCACCAAAGCCCACTAGATGGCGTTGAGCTCCATCAGGCTTTTAAAAAGGAGGGAAAGCTAAAGAAGTTACCGTGGGGAGACGCTTGGGAAGATTGCAGGAAAAACTGTGCCTGGGTCTTAGATAAAGGGCCATTATCAGACTTTCCAGTTAGTTACAAACTTCTAGAAGTCTGGACTGCACTACTTCCCCAACAAGGAAAGAACGAATGAGCCCTGTCCCCATCACAAGGGGTCTCCCTTGCTAAACCAGCGAATTCTCTCTTGGCCCTATCCTGATCCAAGGCCCTGCCTCATCCCTTCTTTAAGTTATCCCACTGTGTAAGAGGGATCACCAGAGTGGTCTACTCTTTCCCCTAGGTCCACTCCTGCCCACCCACCCCAACAGGTGGCTTGGATATTTACCTCTTTCTTCTCCTCATCTTCAGCACTGCCCTCTGGGCGCTCATCATTGCTGACTTGGTCTGCAATAGGCATGGGAGGCTCTGGAACATCATTTTCAGGTCTGTTTTCACTTGTGTCCATGGTCACTTCCTCCTTCTCCTCACTGACAGGATGGGGAAAGGTTGGGAGGGAAGGGCAGGAAAGAACCAAGGGGAAGAGAGAGCAAGACATTAGCTTTTGGGCCAGGAACCCCCAGTGCCTCATCACTTGGGTGGGATTGGGGCTGCTTTTCAGATCAAGACTAGAGAGAGACCGAGCCCCCATGGAAAAAGTGGGAAACCATTTTCCTTAAGGAAAGAGCATGGCTCACAACAACCATATCCGCCCACTGCCCAGATGGGATAAAGCTGTTATGTGTGGGGTTAGGACTCCACCTGTTCTTAGGTAGTAACTCACCAGAGTACTCTCATATTAAAGGAGAAACACCCTCCCTCTGGAAACATCCCTCAAAAGTGACTGTGATTTGCCCACAACCCTGTGGCCTCCCTATCCCCTGGCCAGAGGCACCTTTATGTAGCAAAAGTGCATGAGAAACTAAGAGAAGCCCCAGTCCTTAAAAAGACAAGAATGGCCATGGCTGCGGCAAATGATCTGACTGGTGTTTAATCAACTGCTTAATAAGTAAAGGCCTACTGGCCCACAGGATCTGGAGACACCAGGAATAGAGAAAATGGTGGGGGTGGGGGCTGCAGGGAGAAAGTAGGGCTGGTGAAGGTTCAAGCTTCAACAAGGACCCTCTCTCATCCAAGAGGAAAAACTAAAACTGCTGAAGAGAATATGAACGCTCAGAGAGGAATCAGGCCGCTTTTTACCTGCTCAGAGGTGTAGGAACTGTTCTTACATTCGGCTTTCACCCAGTCTCTCCCACTCCCTCATTCCAACTTCCGAGAGATAAAGAGAGCAGGCCTACCAGTCAGGACATACCCTCCCCCACACCAGGCAGCTTCCCCCCACAAACACTGAACCCACTCCCCCACTCTTAATCACACAAGTTAGCTCCCATTTCAGTCAAAGAATCCCAGAGATTCACTTCAGATAAACTATCTTCCCACCTTCGTTTTCTGTCTTCATCCCTAACTTCTATCTCGAATCTCACCCCCTCTGCCATCAAAACACTGGGCAAAAAAATCAAATCAAGACGATGAGAGGCCTAAGTCTTATGAGAGGGGAAACCAAGCCTCCTCAGGCCGATCACCACCAGAAAACTCAGCATTCCCCACAGGCTGACTGACACTCAGAGGTCAGAAGAACCTCCCTAGAGCAGTCAGGGAGGGATGCACGGGTTAGGGGGAGGGGAAAATCGGAACTGTGCCCCCAGCTAACAGGCCCTCACAGAAACACCCGATGGAACTGCTTAAATCTACAGAAAAGGCTTATCGGAAAAAATACCTGATTTCCCACACAGAGAGGGCAAGTGGGGCCAATTAGAAATCGGGCAGGAAGGACAAAGGGGGAAAGCAGAATGACTGAAAACAAACCAAAACGAAAGACGGACTGAAAGCCATGGGAAAGAGAAGGCAGATGAGGGGAGCTAGAGTGGTGGGGAAAAGGCATACATGGAAATGTGAAGCTCTCACCCTTCTTTCCTTTCTGATAACATGATTTTTTTTCTCCCCCTGGAAGTGCTGTTTATCCCTTTCTGGAATGGAAGAAATAACAAAAACCAAACAAAAAAAAATCCTAAAAAATTTTAAAAACCACCTTCCTTGTCCCAAGATCCCATCACCTCCTCCCCAGCCACCCGATCCAGAGAGAGAAAATCGAGATGCAGCAACTGGGGATCCAAAAAATGGTAAATGGAAGGGGAGGTGGTGGTGCGGGGAGGCTAACATAGATCTGGCTTTTAAGAGATAAGCGTTAAGTCCTCACGGCAAACCCCGAGTTCGGCTGGATTGATCTCTCTGGAGAAGGAGGAGGAAGAGGGCCAGGCTGTTGGTAGTGGCTGGCTCTATTGTATTGGCGGAGCGGCAGCGATCAGCCGGAGACATGCAGGGGAGCCATCTTGCCACTTACCCAGCAGCCCGTGTGTGCGGATGGGGGAGGGCCCTGCTGCAGCAGGGGAGGGGAAAGAAAAGAGGGAGGGAGCTGAGCGAGCAAGGTTCTTACCCACTGGCAGGCCACAGGGAGCTGACTGCTGGCTCGAGAGGCCTGGCCTTTTCTCAGGTTACAAGAGCTACAGAGGCCTAACCCCACAGGGCAAGCATGCTCCCTCTCAGTCTTCCCAGGGGGCGGGGGATGGGGCTGGGTGGAGGACATGCAAAGTTACAGCTACTTGATTGGAAGATTCCAGAGAATAGAAGGCAGGCAAACAGCAGACTTGGGAGTGAAAAAAGATTAAAGACGACAGATAAAGCCAAAGTTAAAAAATGACTAAAGAAAGAAGATAATCAAGGCCTCCATTCCTCCCATAGAAAGGAGGGGCATAAGCAATGTTTTATGTGCCCACCACCCTCTACCCAGGAAGCCAGGCATGGAACATTGATTGAAACCAGATCAGCCAGTCAGATACTCGAGGTGGGGAGGTGGGATGGGAATTGTCAATATCCAATCACGATTGTATCTGGCTGCTCACCCCAGGCAAAGAGCACGTGTTACTACTCCAACCTGTCCTTTTCCCAGGGATGGTAGAGGTAAGTGGATAAACAAGGAGAGTTCTTTTTTGAATTACCCATGGCAGGGAGGGTGAGTGTCTCTGAAGAGATGACAGACAACTTTGTTTCATAGTCTTTAATAAGGTCACCCTGCCCAGGGTCCACTGCAGTCAGAAAGGAAGATGATAAACAGGGCAAGGGGACCTTGGGTAGCTGAAGCTTGGGCTCCAAGGTGAGGGCTCTGAAGGAGATAAGACAGTAAACTGAGAGAGCCATTATATGGGGCAAGGGAGAGGGAGATCAGCTGGACAGAAAGTTACTGGGAACTAAGCAGAAAATATTAATCATGGGCATCTTTACCAGACCAAATGTGAAGTGGGAAACAGACCCTAACAATTCAAAAAAGCACTCAGTAGATACGCAAAATGCTTAATTGCTGACTGCAAAGGTGCTCCTTTTGTATCCTAGTGGCAGTAGAGGTTTAACATTAAGACTAGCTTCTGAGACCTTAACCAAAAGCTCAGTATTTCATGTGCAACACTCGAGCTTTTAGCTAGGAATGAACATTTCCCACTGCTGCTTAAAATCTTAAACTTACATGCCAACTGCATGCTGAAGTGGACGTGTTTATATATTACTTTAAATGTTCCCTTTCAAATAGTGGTCCCTGTCTGCTCAGAATAAGAGCACTCTGGAGTCAGACTGCCTAGGGTCTAATCCTGGCCCTGCCCCACCCTCTTACAAACTGATACTAGTCAGGTTCCTGGTCCTCTATTTGTTTCTTGATCTGTAAAGTGGGGACAATAACAATACTCATCTTATGGAACAGTGTAGTAAGTGTTAGCTCTTAAGAGTCTGGCTTGGATGACACCTCAAGTCAAGGTAAGGATATGCATAAAACACATGTACATTCAATAGGCCATTATCTCATCTGATGCACCTCTGGAGTTTTTGAGTTTCCTCAAAGAGTAGATGGCTTATTTTCCGAAGCAAAGCCATTCAGTGATTGACTTGACAGGTTTTCAGCAACGCCCTCACCATTCTGTATAACAACAGCTACTTTACTTGCCCCCTACCTCCACCTTGCAGAATTCCTCAAGGGTAGGGACTGCATCCCTTAGCCCAGGGCCTAACACAAAGAAATGTTCCACAGATATTTCTGAATCAGGGTGTCATTGTGGGTACTAAATTGACATTTACTAAATGCTTGCTGACCTCAAAGTTTTCTTCTTGAGAAAAATTTTTTGGATAGAATCCCCACAGAGAATGTTATTCCACAGGAAATATTACCTTCAAACATCCTCAAATAAATGTTTCCTATCCATTTGTCCTAAAATACTCTCAGCTGCTAATATACTGCTTCAGAAGCAGCTTATTTGGAGGAAGAATTTTCTGTTATTGGAAATTCTATCTCCTTTTGTCAAGAATAAGAATTTTATCACACCCTCCTTGGTCTTCTTAAGACATAGGAGGTTTGTGCTTTCTATCTCCCCATGATCAATTCTGTAGGATTCAACAATTCCTGATTTTATTTTCAGAGGATAATTAGGAATCCTTGAAATTGTTCAAAAAGTAGACTCTTTCTACTTGCAGAATCAGTCCCAAAGCCTTGTTAGCTATGCCAGAGCACCACATAGCTTTTCTTTGAAATCCCTTTTAGACAAAAGGCAGCTCCCTTCCCCCTTATTTAACTTCTTGCACAAAAATGTTCCTGAAATCTTTGAAAAATCTGTGAAATTGCACAGGGAATAAGAAGTAGTGCTCGCTATCCATAATTAAACAGCGCACAAAGCATTAGTAGCCCGGAAGAAAAGGATAGAACTACTTGGAGGCTAAGAACATCACATTACAATTCATTTGTAACTATGAATGAGATTCAGAGAAGCAAATGGAAAAGGGAACAGGCATGTATGTTTAAATTTTAGTTATTATAGAAAATTCATAAGCAGCTGAGGAATTGATGTGAAAATTTAATAAATAGTGGGACTTGATACCCTTTGGAGCACACTAGTGCCAAGACAGCCAGGAACAGTATGATTTTGGGGGGTATGTCCTTAGATGCCAATTTCTCAGTGAGCAAACTCTATTGATGACAATAAATTCTGCTTTTTTAAATTATGCATCATTTGGGATACTGGCATCACAGATCCCCCGGGGAATATCAATTACACTGTCATATTGGCTTAAAGAACAATTTCCTTCTTCCTACACAGGCAAAAGGACAAATACGCATAGTACCAAGAGCCTAAAGTTGCTATTGCCTGCTAGGCTGTGTACACAGGAAGGTTGTATTTTGAAAAATTCAGGTCTGAATTAACTACAGCTGAATGAATGATACAATTGCCCACACAAACAACTTTTTCTCCCTTTCTTTTTTCCCCCTATTTTTTTTTTCCTAAGGTAAAAAGAGAGTACCACTATTTTCTGCTATATGAGCACATTTTTCTTACATCCATAGTAAGCAGAAGACAGGATTTGGAATAGGGCTTAACTGAAACAGGACCGAGGTTCACAAATTCCTGCTCCAAGCAATGAAAAAGATACCTTACCTCTTAAATTTAGAATTCTTCAGGCACAATCAGAATCAGAATGGATTTAACCAAGCACAGCAAAAGTTAGGCAATCTCTTCCACGTAGTGAGAGGTCCTTGAGGTAAAGTCTAATTTTTTTTTTTTAACACTTTACTGCTCTGTTTTTAAAAATCATGTGACTTCTTATTGAGACAGACAGGAAAACCAAGGTTAAGCCACAAATGGTCTTTTCCATTTAGCACTGTTGATCCCACTTTAAAAACTGGCCAGGGCTCTCGAGGGCTGTCAGGCTGAACACTAGCACTTTAGAGGCATGAAAGATCAGGAGCAGTGTTGTGAACTAGTTGTAGTAGGGCCTCCAGAAATGTAGGCAAACTTCTTAAAGATTCATTTACCAAATCCAGTGCCAGAATAGCACATGGGTTTAGGATTTTGGGTATGTCTTATTGTTAGGCTGTTGAACAGACCATCTAGTAGGCAGGTAGAAGGAAAGCAGTAAGAGGGATATGTATGAGCTATTCATGAGTGCAGACTGCATTTTTCTTCTATAGACTGCTCAACTGAAGCTTGCCTAGGCAACAACGGACAATCTTAGTATTTGCCGAAGGTGCCCCATTTGCCTATCACCTTATCAGAATCCATGTGACTAGATTATCTCAGTCACAAAATGAAAATCAAAGCCACCTTTACCTAGGGAGAAAAACACTATGACTCCAAGCTTCATTTACCCTACACTTACATGGGAAAGTTCAGGAAAAAAGGTACTTCAAAACAACATAATGCTTTTCTGTTGCTAGGATCTCAAAAACCCACAGAATTTTAAGGCTAGCAAGGAGCTTTTCAGAAAATCACTTGCTTCTCAAAGTGTACAGGAGGCAGTTCCCCAGGTCCAATTAGTAGCAGGTTGTCAATGCCCACATCAAAACTGCCATTTTACAATGTACGTCCATGGAATGGGGGAGGGCAGGTATTATGTTTGGTTGAGGGATATGGAAGGGAAGATGTCACCCCATTTCCTCATCGATGGTGTGGCTGAGGAATCCTGGACACCTTCCAGAATCCGCTGAGATTTCACCTTATGGTCCTAGAAGAAAAACCCTTTTCCAAAGGATAATGTGCTAATCCCAGAAGGGAAAAACAAAAACTTTTCAAAGGAAGTAGAGTGAACTTTTGCCTTCCAAACCAAAAATGTAATGGCCACAAGATGGCAGCAGAGGCAAGAATATTAGAATGGACAGCAGTAAGGGTATATCCAAAGTAAAAGCTATACAGGTAAGGAGTACAAAACTATCATTAAAATCACAAGGAAATGAGATAAATCATGTTACCTGCCCACCACCCTCCAAAAATCAGAGTTAAAAGATAGTTTAAAGCTCTCAGAAAAGCATAAATTATTAGACTATTACATATAGGGAAAAATCATACTGGTAGTATTAGTGTCGAAATGACGTAAGAACGAGTATGGAACAACTTTAGGCCAACTGTCTACACAGGACATTCTCCAAAGCAGTTCAGGATTCCTGATGTCTAAAACCTAAGCATCTTATTCCCACAATGCTTCATTTTTTTCATTTTCCATGAGACTCTGAAGCCAGGAATTTTGGTTCAATGGCTTCTTAATTCACAATACCTAGCTCAGAATGAATAAATGGTATACCTATTCAATTACAAATTTAACCTGAAATAAGAGTATTTCTCTAGGACTTAATGTAAGGATTAAAAAACTCACATTAATTGTATACATGGTAAGATCAATCAGAGGGTCTCAGGGGCCCAGGAATAAACTTCTGACTTGATGAGGACTTCATATTTTGCTGTACTGTATGCTGTAAGAACTAACTAGGATAGACTGCGATTAATAAAATGACAGGTAGTAATCAGGGAAAATGCACGAACTTAAAAACAGTACCCAGGTGTGCCTCTCTTTATAGACCCTTAACATCCTTTATTAAACTGGGTTCCTGGGTAAATGTGGGTTAAAGACTGAGTTAAGATGCCCTGAGTCAATTCCCTTACACTTTCTTGAGTGTGGAAGCAGAAGCCTTTGTTGCCTACACCTTAAAGAGGTGGCTATTTTGGCTTGGATGATCCCAGATTAAGTCCTGACCACCACTTTTCAGACCACCTTAAAAGTTCTGGTGGCAGCTCCCAACATAGTAATTGAAGTCTAGCCTTTGTTCAGATAAAGTTCTGCCTTCAGGTTTTAAAAGGAACATAGGACGTCTTAGTCAAAGAACCCTAGGGAGCAAAGAACCACCCCACAGTTGTAGTTCCTTGTTATACCCCAGTTGACATATATCACTTACACAGAATGATGAATCCTTCCCGATTCTGGTAGATGAGAGGTCTGAGTCTCTGAGGTTTGGGGCTGTGTGGCAGCTGGTGGCTCTGCCTCTTCAGCTTCACACTTCTTTGGGCTCCCCTGTCAGGAGACAGCAAAAACAAACATAGCAAAGTACTTAAATCTGTTTGGTTCCTTTTCTTCAAGCTGGAGCTAAAAAAAAAAGGCAGCACAGGACATACACGGCACCAGCCCCACACATGGCCCTCTGCATCTTTACTTCATTTTAGAACATGAAATGGAATATGGTTTAAAAATAGGTACTTCAAGAATTTCTACACCAGTAATCATTTTATTAGAATTCTTTTTTGAGAGAACTGAGAAAAGGCTTCCTTTTGGGCAGACAAAAGGAAGAACTGACCTTGGGAGCCCTGGAGATGAGACCCCTGCTTCTCAGCCTCATGCAGTTTCCATGAACCAGGGATTAGTTGGAAATGAGTTAAGTAGGATTAACAGGTACCCCCAGCCCTCTACATTTCTACTGAACCTTGTAACTTTTTACAAGGTTTCTTTAAAACTTTTTGAACCAGACTAACTTTTCAGTTGCATAGCTAAGACAAAAGGGAAAATCTTGCTTAATCCTCCATCTGCCCTCTAGGGAGGGGTCATAATAGCCTACCCGCTCAGGCTGTAACCTCTGGGTCTCATGCTTTTCAGCTGGCTCAGGCTGGCTCAGACGCCTCATTTGGATAGAGGATGAGGAGGTGGAAGTCCTCTCCTTTGGCTCAAGGACCTGCAGTTGTGGCACTGGTGGAGTTGTAACCTCCTGACCAGAAGAGGGGTCTTTGGTTTCAGTATAGCTGGTGCTGCTGTCCCTGGAGACTCCAGGGCTCAGAGACTAAAGAAATGAAATAAAACACATAATAATATGGACAATTATTGTATATGGTACATATTCAGTAGATCACTGAGTTTTCCAACTTCCACTGACCAAATTTAACACTTTGGATCTTTTTGTCCGTGTTTACTCCTGTTTGAATTAGTGGTCTCCTTGACTGCTTATTCAACAAATTATTAAGTTCCAATTACATGCTGGGTCCTGAGATACACAAAAATGCATAGCCATACCCTCAAGAAGTTTACATCAAGTGGAGAAGATGAGTATATGGATTCAACTTTCTCTGGAATCAAAGGGACTCAGAATGAAAAAGGACCCCATTTAGGGAATCAATGAATTGAAAATTAGACTGTGAAATCAGGGGAAAGTCATCAGTGAACTGGGGACTAAAGGAGGCTTTTCCTACTCCTGTCAGAAATCATGACAGGTTCTCCTGGGGTTGAAACACACTGGAGTACAGACAGAACATTAATGCACCCAGGATTCTCTCATACTCACTTTTCTGCTGTTGCTTGATGCTGAATGAGAACGTGAACGTGAACGCGATCTGGACTCTGACGTTGATCTGGAGCCCATCTTGGGTCTACTGTGAGGGTTGATGTGAGTATGTGCCTGGGATACATCTCTCTGCTTGGATCTTGGAGGTGAGTGAGACTGAGAGCCTGAACTGTCAGGAGAGCGAGATCTTGATCTAGAACTGGAGGACGAAGATGAGGAGGACCGGCTAGAAGATGAATCAGCTGACTCTTTCGATCTGTGGCTTGGGAGAAGGGCATGAGAAGTTCTTCTGTCTTCCTTCTGTTCCAAAGATGGTTGTTTCAGAGACTCTTCAGTGATCCCTTTGGCTGGTGCTAATTCCTCAATTTTTAGAGGGAGTGGCTGGGCAGATTTGTCTGACTCAGTTTCAAGACCCTTCTGGGTTGCGTACTCAGCCAGTGTGCTTTTCTGAACTAGAGGCAGGATACTCTCCTCTGGCACTTTCTCTGCTAGAGATTCTGCTTTGGTGTCTGCGGGACTTGACAAAGGAGGCAGGCCTCTCACCAGCTGGAGAGTATGCTGAGATATTAATAGCTCCCTGGTCTCAGCATCTGTATTAGGAGGAGATAACTGAATAAGGACAGGGGGGGCTGGGCCTTCCATGGGCTCTATTTCTTCTTCACTCTGGAGTCGTGTATGAGGTGGTGGAGAAGATGCTTCCTTGGTAAGTAAAGGCGGAGGAGTCTCCTCCTCACTGGCAGTTTGCTCTGGGTGTAGCACAAGTGGGGCCTTCTCTAGATCTTCAGTCAATCGAGGAGGGGAAGGAGACTTAGGTTTTTCCTCCAAGCCTTGTGAAGATTTTATTTCTCTTTCTTCCTCCTTAAAGGGAGACGCTGATTTCATCTCTTTCTCGTGCTGCTGTCTGGCCAGATGACTTCTTCTAGCCTCTTCCTGGGATCTTGTAACTCTCCCTCCTCTCTCTAACCCCTCCTGTTCCTGGGATCTTACGGTTTTGGGTCTCTCATCTATTACCTCCTCTGGTTTTGCTTTGGGTATCTCTTCCCCCTCTTCTTCCTTAAACTGTTTCAGGATTGGTGCCTCCCTGGACTTTTGTCCCTCATCTTCTTCTTCCTCCTCTTCTTCATCTTCCTCCTCCTCCTCCTCCTCCTCCTCTTCTTCTTCCTCTGTCTTCAAATTTCGATCTGCTCTGACCCTCAGATTTCTGGAAGGTTTTTCTTGATCCTCTTCTTCCTCAGCAGCCAGGCCACACTCAGAGAGCTTGGCTGCTCTTGCCTGAAAGAAAAGATACACAATGGCTCCACATATACCCTCTCACAATTAGCACAGGAGAAAAAGTATCTGATAGGATACTAGGAAGGAGAAATTCAATGATATACACGTTCAGCAACAGAAACAGGCGTGACAGGAGACAATCATGACTAGTATGGGCTCTTAGGGGAATCAAAATAGAGTGACCAAAAGGAATACAATAATGAAGCTGCTTCTAGTTCACTTTTTAGCTTCAAGCTTGTAAGACAAAATATAAACAGAACATCTAGAAAGTTGGGGGGGAGGGACAAAGAACTGACCTATTATCACTTAATATGATTATTTTTTATCATTGTGGTATTTGTTTTCATTCTTTTTTACCATCTTTTGCATAGTCATAATTACACTACACATATACTTTTGTATTTTGCTCACTTAATGTCTTATCACATAGTGTTAAAGTTTTAACTGAATAATTAATTATGTCATATCTTGTCTAATAATGTGCTTTAAGAAAATAGACCAGACTTCTAACTTTCAAATTTAAGTTTTTAAAAATATATATTCACTTAGAAATCTGAAGGCCAGAGCATATCTAAATTAAAAAAACAAAACAAAAAACAAAAAGATGACGAAGAGGAGAAAGATGATGACTACAAAGAAATCTACAGAGATACCAACTCTAAGACAGTCTGAGGAAGAAGAGGAGGAGATATCCAAAGCATTACTAAGGAGGTGATGACAGATGCTTTAGGAGGTATCTGTGTTACCTGTCTGACCCTGGATGATCGTCTTTCTCCTTTCCTTGGTTTCTCATCATCAGATTCACCTTTCTCTTCAGAAACAGAGGAGCTTTTTCCTATCGAATGAAAGAAAATTAAGTCAAACTCATGACATGAACACTCAATTCATGGCTTTTTAAAATCATGCTTTCTAAAATCCAACCAATTGTAGCATTATGAACTCATCAATACATATCTATATCAATTTAACTTCTATGCTGAAGAAAAGACTATTAAAGCCCTAAAAGTCAGGGTCTTATTGATTATTCTTACTGTGCATGTCTAGAATAATTTCAACACCGCACAGCCAATTCATATATTATAAATAACTCAAATAAAAGTAAAATAACTTCCTCTTCAAAATTGTCTAGCAGAGACATACAATACAAAGTGCACTTATTTATACAAAGTGTTTTGTTACTCTGAATAAAGTTTAAGACTTCACTATGTGGCCAAAGGTTCTGTGTCCATTATTTTGGATTGCCTATTGCTATTACTTGCTAATTTTGACGAAAATGTTATGGTTAAATATACCAGTCAATTTGTACAATGCCAAACTCAAAAAATAAGTACGTAGATTAATAGTTTTTAGGGCCTTAAAGTTCCTAGAAATTACTTTAAGCCAACTGGACAGGACTTCAGAACTGGGCCCTCTCAATTATATTTTATATACTGGAGCTCAAGGTGAGATTTTTTTATTTCTTAGGGAAAAAAAAGTTCTATTAAAAGGAAGCTTCAAAACCACCAACCTAGGTCATCCTGAATAATAACTCCATTTAAAACTGAAAGAGGCTGGGCATGGTGGCTCACACCTGTAATCCTAGCACTTTGGGAGGCTGAGGCCAAGAGTTTGAGACCAGCCTGAGCAACATAGTGAGACCCCATCTCTGCAAAATAGAAAAATTAGCCAGACGTGGTAGTGTGGGCCTGTAGTCTCAGCTACTCGGGAGGCTGAACCAGGAGGATCACTTGAGCCCAGGAATTTGAGGTTGCAGTGAGCTATGATGACACCATTGCACTCTAGCCCAGACAAGAGAGTGAGACCCTGTCTCAAAAAAAAAAAAAAGAAAAAACCTGAAAGACAGTTTCACTTACAGTCCATGAAGGAAGATAACTGTGAGTAAATCACTGAAGTAATTTGAGTCTCAATGCCTTGACTGAGAAAAAGGAGGGGCTACATTGGATGATTTCTAAGTTTCCTACCAGTATTAAAATAGTACACAGAGTAGCAATGCAAATATTGACAAGAACCAGTTTAGAACACAGCATAAGACAGACTGGCCTCAATTTTAACACAGTACAAACGGTTTAAATGATCCACAAAACCACGTTCTACATTAATAGTATTTAAATTGGTGCAAATGAAGCAGATGGTATGAGCTCTAACCCAAGATTTTCTCTCTCATTCCTATATTCCAACAATCTAAAATAAACTAGGTTTTACTTCTGTAATAAAAAACCAAACAAAAAAACAAAATGAAACTAATAAAATGAACTAGAAGACCACACATATTTTGCAAAACTTTACTCCATGATCACTTAAGAGGACCTCTGAATACATATCATTTCATTTTTGGGTAAATGAATAAAGACTATGCATTATGGTTTTATGTATAGGATATATGATTAGGATACAGTGACAGGCCAGACTCTTTAGCAAACATCTGAAAACTTCTGTAAAACATCAGTATAGTGGTTATAATAATCAATAATAATTTTGAAATTCAGTGACCCAAAATAGGTTAAATTATAAAATGAATAAAACCAAAAGAAAAGATAATAATTTTCATGAATTTTAGGCAAAGCTCCTTTCAAATTATAAGGAAAAGAAGCTGATTTATCTTAATTTAAACAAAAAGAAAAAAAGAGGCATGTATGAGGTTGGTCAGAGATAAATATATTCAACAGGGTCAAATGAGTGATTTAGAGTTGCAATTTAAAAACTGGTACATACAAACAAAAACAACCTTTTCCTCCACCTATTGTAAACTGTATGGTATTCTATTGGATTATGTTATTTTTGTTATTGTAAAACTGCAGTGATAGGATTCTGGATGATTAATCCCCTCGAAGCACTTGAGTAATAAGTCATCAAAGGTATTTGGGAAAATGGGTAGGAGTGTTCAGAAAAGTTTTGGTCATCATTGTTATGCAAAAAAAGTGAAAACTGGAGGGGACCCTCAGACATAAAACAAGGTTATTAGTAAGCAATACAAAATATAAAGAAGAGGTGAGGAATCTCTTTTTAGTTTCTTGGAAGGAGATTGATGTGATGTAGACAGGCTTCTGGGAAAGGAGATATCTTCTATTACAAGCACATGGCCACATTGAGTGTCTTAAGCCAGATGTTAATAGCACATGCAGAAACTGAGCATTTTAGCTAAGGGTGGAACCAGTACTGATAACAGGCTAATAAATGTATTTCAGGAGTTGAAAAACAAGTCAGGGTAAATGTTAAGATGTCCAAGAGTCCAAAGCCAGACGCCTTCAGGAGAAAGGAAAAGGTGGCTGCTAGACAGTGCAGGATGTATTAAAGTGAAGAATGCCTAAGGGCCAAATAGGAAAGTAGTTTCTTCATTCTGGAAAACAAATCCCTGGGCAGGATTTGTGGGACCCAAGTAAGGCAGCTAGAGATCACAGAAAAGCCTGTGGCCAAAGGGTAATCTTAGATAATAATAAGAAGCAGGAATTAAGAGAACAGAGACCTGGCAATGATGCCAAACCTAAAAGACTCCTGTTAGCCCTGTTAGTAATTTATCTAGCATTTCTCTAGAATCTCAGCATCCAGATTTAATATGAGAAAAAGGAATGAGGGCTACATGCTCTGTAAGCCATGTGCTGGCTAATATCACCTGTGGTTATACCTTTGTTAAAGAATCAGTATTCTGAATATCTATTTTTACATATTTTTGTATTTTCCTAGGTTGAGCTCTTTTTGAAAAAATTAAGGGCAAATAAGGATTTTTGTACAGTCATGATACAGAAGGGAATCCAGAAAACTTCTGATTATGGCAGGTGGACAATGACTCCCAACACCTTTCAAAAATCTGAAGAAAGTGGTGCAGAGACAAAAAGTCAAGGGGGAAAGTCAGGGAGGATTTTATGAACCAATTCTTCCTTCCTATTTGGAATTTTGCCTATAGCACATAAACGGGAGGCTGCTGGAATAATAAGCCAAAGATCCTGATAAAAACTATTCCTTCAGTTAGTCATTCACAAATTGAATTGGTCAACAGAACCACTTGGGGACTTTTAAAAAATGTAGAATCCCAGGACTCCCACTCCCTGAGATTCTTGGGATAGGGCCCAGGAATCCACATTCTTAAACATAGTAATACTTAAGAAAAGAAAAAAAATCCTCAAGTGCCACTAATGATTAGCAAAATATATTACTAGGAGCCTTACTTTAATCAAAATCTTGTTATTAAAGAGAGAACCCCCAAATATCCAAAGCCAAAAAATAAGCTGCCATTGCAATGGTTTACTGGCCTATGACAGACCGACATTCTACACTTGAAAGAATCTGATTTCTGGGTAAACACTAGGGTTAATGCTGATCCAACTAAACACTGCTAGAACTACAAACTACCACTCCATTTAGGACCTTGACTAAATTTTGTACCACATCTATAATGAGATTCATATTCCACCCAAGATCACAGGTAGGAAAGTTTATGGCATAAAGTACACTGAAAAGCACTTAGGCAATTATTAGCTGTACTCTACAATTTACTACATTCATGTTTTCTAATTTATTTTTCACCTCTCTCTTTCCTTTCCTTTTACCTCTGGGTTCTTTTTTCTCTCCATCAATTACAGCCATGGGCAGAGGCCTGCTGTTGATGTAAAGCACTGAAGAGACTGGCTATCCTCACTGTAAACCTTTGCTTTTGATACCTTAATTCTATTTCATAATTCATTCCTCATTTTCATTTTGAATTACATTTAGAACTCAGAGGCTCTCTTTTCTTAAAGAGAGGTCCTTATCAAATCATGGTCTTATTAAGAATTTTCAATGGTTTGCCCATTGTCTATAAAATAAAAAAAAGCTCATACCTATTGGCTTGGCATTTAAAGCCCTCTGTAATATTATCCTAATCTACCTTCTAAAATGTGTCACTGACTATTCTCAAATATGAAATACTTTACTCTGGCTAGATTAGTCTATTTCCTCTCCTGTAAAAATACCACATTCATTCCTATCTCTATGCCTTTGTTCCTTCCTAAAAATATCCTCTTGTCTCCTCTCTGCCAATTTGAATCCTATCCATTTCCAAGGCTCAGCTCAAATCCTATACCTCCATCATGAGGCTCTCTCTAAACACTCTAGTCCCCAGAGCCCTTCTACTCTTCTGAATTTCTATGGTACATGTATATGTATCATTTATGTCACATTTTATCTTCTATTGGTAGTTTTATGTGCAATTGTTCTCTCTCCCTAACAACTTTACAATGTGTTAATTCCCCTTATACTCTAGTACAGACACATGTGTGCAGCAGGAATTCAACAAATATTTTTTGACTGACTTTTATTTGAGGAAAAACACAGACAATTTATAGAAGAGCTTTCCCCTTCCTCCTGGCTTTACAATCAGGGAAAAAAGAGTGCTAACAGCAAAGTGGATCAATTGAGGATTTACTACTCTTATATCTGAGGAGAAAAGATGTCCCTAAGGAACTTAAGAATTCCAAAGTGTTGGCCAGTATTAATTTATCAAAAGGTTTCTAAAAATTTCCCTCTGGGTCTAAGATTATGATCAAGAAAAATAGACACCGAGAAAACTAGGACCTTAAAATTAGACTCAAAGGCTCTCCATTTTTCCTAGCCTTTCAGGAAATTTCTTTCCCACCACTAAATATCTCCTAGAAATCTATTTTCATGAAGTAATGCTGTATTAATCAGCAAAGCTGGAAACTTCCATACATTCTAAAAGTATTGATTATGGAGGATACCCCCCCTACTAACATTAATAATGATTCAAAATACTTGGTAAATTACACATTGGTTTAATACATCTACCGACCATCCACATGTCTTATATACAGGTTAAGTATCCCTCATCTGAAATGCTTCGGATCACAAGTATTTCAGATTTTGGAATATTTGCATGATTCTTACTGGGTGAGCATCTGTAACTTGAAAATCCAAAATCTGAAATACTCCAATGAGTATTTCCTTCAAGCACCATGTGAGTGCTCAGAAAATTTTGGATTTCAGATTTTGGAGCTTTTCGGGTTTTGGATTTTTGGATTAGGGATGCTTAACCTGCACATGTTCTCCTGAAAGAATACTCTTAGACAAAGGCTGTATTTACAGACTTTTGCTTGAGATACTATGCAAAATTGGGTGCTTAATATTTTTTATAGCCAGGCACAGTGGCCTGTAATCCCAGCACTTTGGGAGGCAGATGCAGGAGGATCGCTTGAGGCCAGGAGTTTGAGACCAGCTGAGACCAGCCTGGGCAACACAGCAAGACCCTGTCTCTACAAAAAATAAAAAAAAATCAGCCAGGTGTGGTGGTACACACCTGTAGTCCTAGCTACTTGGGAGGCTAAGCCAGGAGGATCACTTGAGCCCAGGAGTTGGAGGTTGTAGTGAGTTGCGATCACACCACTGTACTCTAGCCTGGGCAACAGAGCGAGAGAGACCTTGTCTCAAAAAAAAAAAAAAAAAAAAAGAAAGAAAGAAAGAAAGAAAATTTTTATAAATTAATCTTGCCTAAACCAATTCCACACACTAGGTTACAGCTCCCTGTAATATGCTCACATAATACTCTGCACTGCCTCCCACGGCACTTAGCACAACCGTAATTAATTATGTAATTATCTGTTTAATGTCCATCTCCCCACTAGACTGTATGTAAGTTTCTTAGGACAGAGATTTGTCTTTTTCTTTACTATATTCCTACTGCCTAGCACAACAGGCACTTCATAAAAATTTGTTGAATAAATAAACTGCAGCAGATGCCCAATCTGGGGAGATGAATGGATGTGTAACACATAATATATACATTTGGTAAATAGCTGAAAGAGTTGTGACTGTTGCTAAATGCAGAGGTAGAAGAGCTGAAGAGATATAGATGAGAAGAAAAATCATTCTGCCTCATAAAACACTGAGAAGGTAACACAACATGTAAGTGAAAGCAGACTTCAAGATGGACATAACTTCCATGAAAAACAGATGTCAAATATCAATGTCACAGAATTTCCCTGGGACTTTCAGGGAGGCTTAGCATGAAAGGAGGCGTAACTACCTCCCCCCACCAACTACGCAGGATTGACAAAACAGCGCAGTGGGGAGGGAGATACGTACTGGGTGAATGTCTGCTGAGCTCCAGCTCTGGTCTCTCCAGGCTGCTCTGAAAGTCAGGAGGCAGCAGGGAAGCCACTCCCTCAGGATGGATCATCTCGTCCTCTGACTCAGCTGAAGCTTCTGCAAAGTACAGATTGGGTCGGGGCAGGGAGGGAGTGAAGGGCTCAGCATGTGGGAATATGTAGAGGAGTGAAGGAAGTCAGGCAAAGTCACAGATACAGAGATACATACCAAAAAGAGCACTGTACATAAAGAAAAAACACCCTAGCATTAAGCTCTACTTCATCTAAATGGTAGCTTAATTTACTTATAACTATTCCTTTTGGCAGGAATCCTCTTCTAACAGGACAGTCAAACTAAGTGTCCTCTTCCCTGACAAAAGTAAATAGTAACTCACTTGGCTCTTTAAACTACCAAAGCAAATAAGTAGCAGTCTCTACCTGACTTAGCCCTGAAATTGCCTAGTTAGACAGGCCTACCTACTTGATGACAGGGATAACAATGAAGAACTCCTTGTGAGAAGTAACAATCTGGGCTTACCTTCAAGTTCTGCAGCTTCTCGAGCTTCACGTTCCAGACGCTGCCTAAGTAGCTCCTGCTGCTTTTCCAGATACTGTTTTATGAAACTGTTCTGGCTCATTTCCTCACCAATCTGTGTAGAGGAAATGGAAAAAGAAGGTCTAGAAAAGCAAACCAGGAAAATACAAGGAAGAAAATTCCATGGAGCAAAGGTCTACCCCTTATAGTTGGACCCAAGAAACATAACTAAAATGTTGGAAGGCCCTTTTCTAAACTACTCTTATACTGAGGATCAGAATAAACAGCCCTATGAATAAAAAAAAATGATTTATTTGAAATATTCAGTTTCCAACCAAAGAGTGATGTTGGTACACAACTTAAAAAGAAATCATAATTCCTGTAATCATGCCTTTTAATCTAAATTTTTAGATATTCTGGAACATTATCTAAAGATAAATCTAAAATTTCCTTTGAGTAGTTGCCAAAACTGAAAGGAAAAAAATACTAGTTCCTCCAAAAGATCAGTTTCTACCTATCCAGGAAACATTTTGTCAAACATCTCCAAAATTCAAGTACCGTATTTTAAAGTACAAAATTGAGAGACTAAAAGGGATATCCATTCAGCATTTAGACAGAGTTATAACTCTATTTTCTTTTGGTGAGAAAAAATCCTTGGTAACAGTATCGAAAACCCAGGGGTTTATCCCTTTTGCCATTTTTTTCCCCCCTGTAATACAGATTCCCATGTCACTCTTCTACCTTTCAGCTTTCTCTTCACAGGTCTTTCTCCCTAGAACCTTCTTGTTTAGCAAGTCCTATTAGAGAACTCCAGAAAAAGGAAAAAAATCTTAATATATACTTTCTATGTTATTAGTCATATTTTCTAAGTAAATGTTTATTTTCACCTAAGGTAGAGATGAATTTCTTTGTACTCAATGGACATTGATGAAGTGTGGGTTACATATATTAGGGAATATGCTTGTTTTCTGCAAGATTCCTATGTTAATAAAAGCAAAGCTTCAAAAACTAAAATGCAATGGGCAAAAGGAATATAATTAAACTGATTAACTTATGCAGTTTCTTATGCTTGTTAAAGTACTTAACTAAACCTCTAAAAGCTGGCTAGATTATGATACTTACAGCTTAATGAGGTGATAACAAGGGAGCAGGAAGGCTCTCGTTTTCCACAGTATCCTGGGACTTCACCTAGTACTGGGGCTGCACACCACTGCATTAACAAAGACCTGGGTTTTTCCTTTAAGTGACTATAATGAGGGGATTTTAAAGGCTGAAAGGAACCTTAAGAGATTGTACAGTCTAAAAATTTTTGGTTTTGTTAACTATGAAATGATTTCTTTAAAAGAAATCTTATGCAGAAACTCAATATATAAAGCAGATAAAAGTAGATCGAATCTAGTTTAAGACAGAAGTATAAACCGTGCTTACTTGAGAAGAAGATGTCTTCTCTAGGAAGCCCCCAAAAGCAGCTCCACAAAACCCCAGAAAAGGTGTTATATAAAACTATGGGTCTAGTCTAACCTTTTCTCATATTACAGGTAAGGAAACTGAGGAAACAAAGGAAACCAGGTTAAATTTCTTGTCCTAAGTAAGCTATTAGTAACATTTAAGAGTGACTATATAGAGTTAGTAGTTAACACTAGTAATGGTGGCTGATTTACAAAGGATTGAATCCTTGGAAAATCTATGTCAGCAAAAGAGTTCTTGATCAGCAAGTATTTCTTATGCTGCCCTATTAGTGGTCTACTTCATATCTACATTCAAAGACATCAACTACTTTCCCCAAGTCAATGGCAAATAAATGACTTCAGATCCCTGCACTGTACATAGTCAACCAGAACCACACTTTTCTACACACACCATTTCAAGTATCAGAAATTAACTAATAACTCCTTAGTTATTTACTCCTGATTCAGTTCTTCACTCCAGGCCCTTGTGTACAACCGGACTTGATTAGAATTCAACTGTCATGGTACGAGAAGATTCCTGACCAGGGAAATTTAGGAAGATATTGGTGAGGAATTAAACATCAAATATACAACAACACGTTCTTCCATGTGTCTGTACATCCAAACAGCCCATGCCACCTAACGAACTTTCTTTCTTACCTGGGAATTTGGCTGGAATGCAGCATGGGGTGTTGAGTGTTTCTGTAAATTTTCTAGCATTAGAGCCTAGTACAGAGAAGGGCAAAAGTCAGAAACAAGGAGGAAAAAAGAAAACAAACCCCCACCCGTCCCACAACCTCTTCATTAAATGCAATGACTTAAATACACACTTAAACCGTGCTCCTTTTCCAGGGACCTAAAAGCCCTTTACTAACACAGTTCTCATTCATCTTCAGAGGATCCTTAAAGGTAGCCATGGTTTGTTACTAAATGTTCAGATGTAAAATGCAGGCACACAGAGAATCAGTGACCTGGCTATGTCATAAAATCAGTGACAGAACCAGTACTACAATCCCTATTATCTTCTGCACTTTTGACAAGTGCCCCTTCTGGCCATGCAGGTAAAATTACTTCAAATACTCCAATCAGCTTTAAATACACGAAACCAACATGGGCTGCTGGTTTTGGCCTCACTGAATTACTTGGTCAAACAGTTACCCAGGACTAGATCTACTTGAATAAACTTGTGTAACTTCCAGCAGAATGGCACCTAGATTTATCAAATTTATAAAAATTTCAAAGAGCAGGCCACAGAAGAAAATGACCACAGACCCCGTAAACTGTGGTCCGACTTAATCCACACACACACACACACACACACACACACAAAACTGTCAGCTTCTGTATAGGCAACGGTCTGCCAACTCAAACCCTGAACCAACCCAGCCCTAATGTGTACTACCTGCCACATATCCTGATGAACTCTAATTAAAACCAAGACATCCTCATGTCCCCTCGGTTTACACCAAACCTATACATACCTATCTATCTACCTCATGACAATCCCACCCTAATGTACTCAGACCAACTCAAAATCCCCAACACACACCAACCTGCCTCACCTCTCTCATCAATATTCACCAAACTCTTATAAACCCAAATTGCTTCTGGATGCCATATAAATTAGACACGTCTCTCACCAAGTCCCTTCAAATCAAGGCTTCCCTTCATCTCACCTCCTAATCTAATCAAGCGGACGGACATTTTACCCCACCCCAATTTTATTCTTGCGGATACGGATACCAGCCCCATCCACCCCTACGCCCAACTATACCCCTAACTCCGACCCAGCCCAATTCGCCCCCCTCAGGCCAGCAACGCGGTGGTTGTAGTGGGATTTAACTCCTTCTGCAGCGCATGCGCCGAAACCACAGACACAAACAAGGAGGGGGTGGGGGAAGGAGGAAGGAGCTTAGGACACTCCAGGAGAGTAGCGCGCACCCTCCCATTTTGGGCTCGCGCTGCTGCCGTTAAGGCGGGAACCGGCGCGATCTCTATTTCAGCGCGAGCCTCACCAACCACCGTGCGCGCGGATCCAGAGGCTCGCGCTGGCGGCCTGAGCGAGCTCGCGCCAAGCCCGGACACTGCGCCTGCGCCGCGGCAGAGACTCGTCTCTACCGGGTCCGCTCCCCTCCGACACCCCGGCAACGCCGACTCCTCACCCCTTTGAGCCGCTTGACCAGGGCACTCTTCTGCCCACTCTTGGCTAGGCCTCGCTGCTCCAGTGCGGCCTTCAGGTCGGTCACCCGCAGCGCCTGAAGAGGCTTCCCGTCCAGAGTCACCTCCTCCAGCTCCGCCATCTTGCGTGAGGTACTCGGGTCCGTCCCGACGGCTTCGGGCATCTTCGGTAATTTCCGCCAACGCCCTTCGAACGTACCGAGTTTACCCCGCCCACTGCCATAGTCTGCCCCTCGATTACCACTCAGAACTCCCCGGGTTCCTCCGGAACTGCTCGGGTGTTTCCGTCTCGACATCGGCACCAATCGATTCTATCCATCCGCCCGGCCTCTTCCCCCCCCTCCCTCGCCGTGCTTTCAAGCTCGGTTATCTTCGTCTTGCCGAGGCTTTGAGTCGAATGTATTCGGAAGCCCTCGACTCTGGCATAACCATAATCGGAGATATTCGGCTATCTCCGGACATAGAGCTGAGGCGCTAGGGCGCCTGGGTGTTTGGGGCTGGTCCGGGACCGGAAGTGCGTGGGATCCCCGGCTGGCCCCGCTTTAGGTTTTCGGGAAACATGGACGCGGCAGCGGTAGTTGGAGTCTAAGGACTTTTGTGACGATCTCCGGGTACCCTCTGAGAGGAAAGGGGAGGTAAGCTGGGTAGAAGTCCTTCCTTGGGGCAGGTCCGGCTCGGCGTTTGTAGGTTACCCTAATAGGGCAAGCCTCCCACTCCCTTACGGAAACAGCCGCTGCCCCCAGTCCTGGGAATCCATGCCACTCCCATCTGAGGCTTCCTTGCTCTTTTGGGGCACCGGAATAACAGGCTCCGTGGCCTCCAACGTGGGCAAGAGGCGGCACCGTGTCTTTGGACCCAGACTGTGAACTGGTTCATGACACTGAACTTGAGTTTGCCTTGGAAGCCATGTGGCAAGACTCTGGAAAAGTTCTCCCTTTCTCCGAGTAAGAGAATAAAGTTCTTTAGGAGGAACTGCTTATTGTAGGGCAAGAACTGAAAAAGGCAAGCGCCCCAGCGCCGCAGTTCTTTAGGGCTTGCTTTTTTCTTTTTTTTATCGCTACGAATCCTCCAGCTTGGAGCAGAAGAAACACAAACGGTAAAATAGGTCACAGACAAATAGTTTAAGGTTTTCCTTTGTAGAGATTCAAACTCTGGGACTGAAAACTATTAAAGTCAAATTGGCTGACCTTTCAGTTGCATTCATGATCCAAAATCAATTGCACGATACCAATAGGTATCATATTAAACATTAAGGAAAATTGTTCAAAGACATGAATTGTCATACAATAGTATAACACTTGTTAGATCCCTAAGCCAACAAATTAACTGCACTGTTTTTTCAGAGGCTTGAATAAACACCACGCTTCTGGTTTTCTTACTGTGTTACCTTATTTTGGGTAAAGCCCTCACATACTCTGCTCTTTGATTTTCCCTAGTGCTTTACAGGAAGTATTAGGAGGTAACGCATGTTGTGAAGTTCTTGGCGTATTTCAGAGGCTACATGCACGTTGGAAAGAAGGCTCTTTCATCATATATGATGTTTTTTCTTTCTTTTTTTCCCCCCCCACTGTTGGTAGCTCCAGAACAGTTAGCATCTAGGCCCTGACCAACTGTATGTACTAGATTAGAAAAAGTATGCTTTTTCATGTTAGATAAGATGTGATGGGCCAACATTAATCATTGTTTTTTTCTTTACCCAACTGAGAACATAGAATTAGGAGGGAGAGAATGAGCAAGAAATGTGTTGGTTATTTTTAGGTTCTCTATAAGAAAGATGGAAGGAGGCAGTGGTTGGGGAGAGTAATGGGTTTGAGAAAGAGTAAGGCTGGCGAATATGAAATGAGTCATTCTTAATGAGTCATTCTTAGGTGACTTCTCTAAGGTAGTTGGATAATAATCTAAAGCAGCGGTCCCCAACATTTTTGGCACCAGGGACCAGGACCGGATTCATGGAAGACAATTTTTTTGTGGTAGGGGGGTGGGTGAGTGACTGAGAGTGGCTGTAAATACAGATGTAGCTTTGCTTGCTTGCCTGCCACTCACCTCCTGCTGTGCATGTTCGGCCTGGTTCCTAATAGGCCACAGACCAGTCCATGCCCTGGGGGTTGGGGACCCCAGATCTAAAGAACCCTGTTATTTTCCTGTAAACTGAATTGGTGAAAGGTAATTTTCTCTGTAGATGCTGATTGAGATTGCTTGTTGCTAGGAAATTATATTTTGGTTGTGCCATCTAGAGAGTATATAACAGTGCTTTTATGTTTCAGGATGCCATTGGAATCATCTTCCTCTTCGATGCCACTATCCTTCCCTTCTCTCTTACCCTCAGTACCAGACACTATTACTGACTATTCCCCTCCCCCAATGTCTTACATCACTTCCCAGGAGATGAAGTGTATTCTTCACTGGTTTGCCAGTTGGTCAGGTCCCCAGCGTGAACGTTTCCTACAGGACCTGGTAGCTAAGGCAGTGCCAGGAAAATTACAGCCACTGCTGGATGGTCTGGAGCAGCTTAGTGTGTCTGGGCCAAACCGACCACCTTGTATCTTTGAGTGCCAGCTACATCTTTGGGATCAGTGGTTTCGAGGTTGGGCCGAGCAGGAACGCAATGAATTTGTCAGGCAGCTGGAGAGCAGTGAGCCAGACTTCGTGGCAAAGTTTTACCAAGCAGTGGCTGCTACAGCTGGTAAGGACTGACAGGCATTCAGATCAAAGAAGATAACCACAGCTGATGGAGTCAAGGCCATGTCTCTACAGTGAGAACTCAATTCAAGTGTGTCACCTCAAAGTCAGGGGGTGGTATTCTGATCAGCTGACTGAACTTGCTGACCAGCACAGGCATGGTTATTTCAACATGAACAGCATGTCAGCTGGACTCCTAGTATAAATGTTATCCATCTAAGCAGATCCAGATCATCAGTCTGTCCTCTAGTTTACTTCTTTCCAAGAGATGTCAAACCCTCAATAATTTGATAACTTCTTTTGCAACTGTACCAAAAAGAACCTACACATTATAACTCAAGCCTACTGCTGGCGCATGAGGTGTATAAAGTAGAGCCCTCCTTCCCCAGAAACAAGAGAGAAGGACAATAAAAGATCATGTTTTTATAGTTTAGCTGGATTCAGATGGCTGGTTTTCCGCACTTACCAGATTCTAGCCTATGACATTCCAACCGCTGGCTTTCCCAGTGATGATTTGGTAAGATTATGTAAAATCAAGAGAGGAAGATAATTAGTTACTCTTTCTTCCACACTGTGTTTGTTTGAATCCACATAGCAGTGACTTTTTTCTAAAGCATATGTGATATTCTTGGAGCTGGTAACAGGTGTTAAGTTTGCCCTACAGCAACATGAAAACAAGCAACACTCTTTACAGATCGAATGGTTTATTTTTTGTACCAAAATAGAGAATGGATCTTCAGAACCATAAGACTCCACCTTTTTTTCATTGCAAGGCTAGTATAAAGTTGATATCCATGGAAAGAGGCATTCAGGAGAAAGTAACATCACACCTCCCTTATTCCTCCAGCTGGGTGCCTTGTTGTGTTGTGGAGCTCTGATAAATAGTAAGGGGCAGATGGTCCCACCTGAAGAGTAGCTCGTTTCTGATAGGCTATGGTTCCCAGTGTACCCACCAGGATTAGCAGCATGAGACAGAGGCCCGTGGTCAGACTTAGATGGGTCATGGAGGGATTATGGTCCGAGGTAACCTGCAACCTAGGAACATAGGTAATATATGGCCTGGGATAATGCATAGGCTTAGGAAATGAAGGGCTTTACCTTTATGCATAGAACTCATGAAGCCCTGCTTTATCCAAGCATTAAGCTAAACAGGAAATCATTATGAGTTGTTATAGAAGCTCAAAGTAGGAATAAGATAAAGATCCAAGTCTTCTAGCATCTTAAATTATTGGAAGAAGACCTAACTTGGCAGTATTAGGGAAGTGGCTTAAGAGAAGAGTCATACTATGGTGTTTAGGTAGCTAGACACAATCCCTGGGTAGTCCTTAAGAAAGGAAGGGGTCTAGGATCCCTATGTCCTAGAGATGGGGAAATTCCATTATTGTATGGAGGAGGGAGTCATGTAATGATGGGCCCAAGGTGATTGTGTTACAGATCTTTTTCCTAGACAGGCTTATGTATTTCAGAAGACAATATACACACAAGTGAGTGCTTAATAAATGCAATTTCAAACATCTGTACTCTATGGATTTGAAAGAAAAGTATTTGGAATATTATCTTACTTGTTATCTTCTGTGGTAAAGTTGGCTCCTCTGTGATACACTTCTAGCGGTTTCTCCTGGAGAGTCAGGGTCAGGGCCCTGTGCAGCATAGAAACTGAAGGCCCATGGCAGCCAGGGGATTTCCACATTTGCACAGTAAACACCAAACTAGTACTAATTGATGGGCTGTGGAAATAGCACCTGAATGGACATGGACATTTGGATCTCTTAATGGAGGTATAATCCCTGGAAGAGTATATCTCATGATATACTCTTCATGAGAGTGTATGTCGTGATAAACAGGTGCAGGTTTAGGAGTGGGATGAACAGAAAGTCTTCAGAGGAGAGTTAAGAAGTAAAGGACCTAAGCATTTTCCATGGCCCATTGTATAAATAGCCTGAACTGTCCCTTTACCTGCCAGTGCCACCTCTGCTCACCAGAGCCTGCAGTACTGCTTCAGCCAGCTCTTCTTGCTGTTCCTTCCCCAGGGAGTGGCCGGGAGGTCCAGCTAAACCTAAGGATAGCTGGAATAGCAGGTCTTGGGTTGAAAGACTGACAGGAGGGGAAGTAACAGCAGTGGTACCTTCATAAGTCTGACATAGCCGACCCCGGGGACAAAAGAGAAGACCGTAGTACCCAGGTATCTGCAAGGAAATATGTAGCAGGGTATAGTTGTACCTCAATTATCTGCTCAAGCATTCCTTCTAAGGAAAATGTACATTCTAGATCAGAGTCATGGACTGAGTGGGGACTTAGTAAAAAATAAACGTCAGAACACGTTGGAAAGTACAAGTGTGCCAACTTCTATTTGCCAGTGTGCCACAACTTTTCCTCTTAGGGTACCAACCTGAATAGCCTTTCCTGGAAGGCATGGGACCCAAGGTGATCCCTCCACCTGCACCTCATATGCACCCTTCTCCGTGCATTGATGCAAGTAGCAGCGGCCAGTGAGCTCCACTTCCTTCAGATGTGGGATCTGAGGATACCTGGTCTCATCCGCAGGGAGCAGTTGTGAAGTGAGGTTGGCAAGGAAGCAACGACTCTGGGAATGGTAGATCTCCCCGTGGGGGTTCACCACCCCAGCTGGGAATCCATTTTCCTTCTTCCAGCATTCACTCTGAAGGGCAGGGCAGGAGGTAGAATAGTGTTTGCCCAGATGCCTTAGAAGTTGACTCCCTTCCAGGCCCACTCAGTTTCATTCTCTGCTCTCTAGTCTACTCACCCCATTGGCTAAGGGCTTGTACATGCGGCAGCCTTCCAGCATAGGGTCCGAGGAGCAGCTTCCCTTGTCCAGGTGCAGGTAGTGACAGCCCAGCCCACTGTGTGCAAGGGATGATAGAGTGACACTAGGATCGCTGACAGCTGTACAGTCCCCTACCTACTCAGCACACACACCTGCCAGTGCAGAAGAAGTCTGAGGAGCCAGTCCCACATGTGTTCACCAGGCCAAATTCCAGGCCAGATCCTGCTTGAGAGGTAGGAAGAGAGGGAAAGAGTCCTCAAAAAATGAAGCCCCAAACGTCCCTCAACACCAGCTATGCTTACAGCTTTAATTATACCTTAGCAGCAGATGATCCCTTCCAGCCTCGCCCACTTCCCCTAGAGCTGACTTGGGTGATGAGTGTCCCTCTGCAGTTCTCCCTGATTTCTTACCCTGGCCCCACAACAGCTGCTCTGCAGCACTGTGGTTGACTTGGTACCACCCTGAGTCTTTGAAGGCAGCAAGAGTGATTGGGTCAAGTCGAGTGCGCTGGGCACCATCAAAGGTCGCAGTCATTAAAGAGCCCTGGAGTAGTCTGGCCTCCCAGTGTGAGGACAAAGGGCCCTATTGAAGGAGGTGGCAGATAGCTGGTTGCTACCTGGCTACTCCCTCTTTCTTCCGTCACCCCAAAGCATTCTCCTTACCTCTTCTTCCAAGGGAACACCCAGTGAAACCCCTAGCACCCCCAAGTGTTTGGCCAGGCTGTGGCTAACAGCTGGGGTGGTGAGAAGCAGCTGTCCCCACTCATCTCGCCTTGTCACTTGTTGCCTCGTAGAACAGTTCTCTCTAACTGAGTACAGTAAGGGAAGAAAGCAGTACGAGAAGAGGAAAACTTAGGGTGAGGTACAACTGGAAGGAAGGAGGTAATGAGGTAGTACATTCCCTGTGGTTGGCATTGGGGAAGTCCTCTCCCTCGTTCCTCATTTACCGCTGCGTCCTAAGGGGCAATCCTGCCACTTCTTGAAGAGCTGTCCAGAAAAACCCAGGATATGGAGCAATTCATGCAGTGTGGCCTGAGGACAGAAAACTGCCAAGTGAGGGGGGCTGGATCTGTAGCCGGACTGACCAACCACTATATACTCCCTCTGCCCAATCAGCTCTTCTTAGAGCTTGAGGCACTTTCTATTCTGCCCTCATTCAGTTCTTCTACTTCACATGAAGCTGAAGGACCTGCCCGCCCCATGCCCCCAGGCTGTGTGCTTCTTCCTATTCATGTAGCAGTCACCATGACGATGTCACTATGGCTGAGGCTGGGGCTGGTGAGATGTTGGGCACAGTAGACAATGGTACCGGCGAGGGGCCTGTCTTCTGAGTCCAGCTGGCAGCAGGCAGCATAGGCTATGATAGAGGGCTGTGGATGGGCCAGGACAGGGTAGGGGCGGGAAGGAGGGGTAACACAGATAAAAGAAATCTTCCTGAAAATGGAAGACCAGGGGACTCTGCAGAATTCTGCAGGAGTGGTATTAAGGAATGGCTTGGGAGGGGTTTAGCCCCTACCCAAACTTTATCAGCATGCCCCAAGTTATCCCAAATAAGTACAACTTAGTAAAAACTTTTTATGTTTCCTAACTAACCCTCCTCATGAGATTTAAGATTAAGAGAGGCAAAGCAGGGAAAAGGGATTTGATTTGAACCTCACCTCTTGGTGGCACTTGGAAGTGTGAGCAACCCGCATATACAGGAGAAAATCAGTGTTTTGGACCCCAGGCCCATCTGGCTGGACCACTTGTGGGGAACCCTGCTCCGGCCACAATTCATAACCATGGAGATGGGCATCAGGAATCTGTCAGAGAGTGAAACGTGGCATCTAGCTTAGCAGCTGGGCTGGGACAGCAGGAACATGGGTACTAGGAGTAAAGGAGAATGAGCATCTTGGGTCTGTCTTAGAGTCATCCAGGCAGCTGGCTAGAATACAGAGTTCTACCCCCACCCCACCCCCAGTCTCTGATTTAATAAGTTTTTTGGGCAGGGAAGAGGAGGCCCAGGCATCTGCATTGTAAAGAAGTACATTAAGTAATTGTGATGCTGGTGGTCTTGGAATGTCTAGGCAGGCTAGAAATCTTCAATCCCTAAGACTGAGAAGTTGCTCTTACCTTTGCCCCCAGGCAACTCTCTCCTTCGTACCCTGGATTCAAGAGGCTGCACCTACCAAGAATGAATATGTCGGTGAGTTGGAGACATTTCTGGGTATCCCTAAAGAAATATTACATATATTCACAATGATGTGAACTCACCTGTGGTAGTTTGGGGTATCTGGGTCTCCCCAGACAGCATGGCAGTATCGTGCAGGGTCTCGACTCAGAAGCAGGGGTCCTTGCACTGGAGGGACTTAAGAAGATGAGAGATCAATTTCACCTCCACGCCTGAGAACCCCAGTTCTGTTTCTGCTTTGGTCTTCCTCCCCTACACCTCTCTACTCCTCCAGCCCTCCCTCACTCCTTTCCCCTTCCTCACCTGCTAGGACACCCTGGATTCGCTGAGTGGCCTCTCTCACTGCGGCCAGGGCTCGGGACCCCCCTCTCATCCCATCTCCCTCAAGATCCCAAGCTCCATGTGATGTAGGGTCTCCTATATAGCAGGTTTGGATGCGCAGGGGTTGAGGATCTCTGGAGCTAGGGAGGGTGAGGGAGGAAGAGCGGAAGTTTGGGGGAAGTTGGGAGAAAGGGGGCCTAAGAAGGCTCACAGACTTCTGAGTCTCATCATGTAGACATCTGCTTGTGGCAATCCCGAGGAGCAGCAGCAGCAGCATCTTTGGTATCTCTCCGTAGCCTGCCCTGGATCCTGTCTTCTGTCCCTTTCTTCCCTAGCTCACTTATTTCTGACTTCCCTCTCTTTACAATCTCTCTTCATATCCCCTCCACCACTCTTACTTATTTTTTTGAGATTTGAATGTTGTTGACTAAATCTACAGTTCCCTGCCAGGAGGTTGGATATGAACCACAAGAGCCAAAGCCACCCTCTTCCTGGGGTGCCAGAGGTAGAGTGCTGGGGAAGGGGAAGTGTTATTCTGAGGCCTCAACTGACCTTTCTAAAGAGAAGCCTGCCTTATCCACAATGGAGCCCTTTTCTAACCCTCTCCCATCCCTCATCCTATTTCCCCTGCCTTTGTGAGTAGAAAACCTTGGAAGCATCCCAAAAATAAACGATTGGTGTCAGCATAATGGGCAGTGGGGGAGGGGGAGATTCTTCGCTTCATAGATGCCTGCCTGCCTGCCTGCCTGCCTCACTGGAGGTGGGCAAACAAGGCTTCTGCACTTCACTAGCCCCAGTGCCAGAACTGGGTGTCCTCTAACTAAACTGCAAGACTTTTAGGCATCTCCTGCATCTGTGTAGGGCTCTTAGTAGGTGCTCAACAAATACATGTTAGTTGGCTGACACCTCCTAGGAGAGGCTGTTGTGTTAGGTCTGTGAGGCTTCACAGGAGCTGCTTATAGATGTGCAGGGGAGGGAAAACAAACTCTTAAAAAGGATATCAGTAGATGTTCAAAGATGTTCTTGGGGAACTCTGTTTTCTTAGCTCATGGTGTGCTTTCATATCCTGTTTCCTCTGCTTGGATACTCCTCCTCCCCTGCCGGCCTGGCTAATTCCTACCTTTTCTGTAATTACTCTGGGAGGCCTTTCTTAACACCCCCAGACCAAATTCCATACCTGCCTGAGGGGAAGGGGAAACTTTTCACAGGAGGGGCCTCTCCTTCCAGATCCTGACAGAACAATGTTATGCTCTGTTCTCATTGTTGGCTTAGTGACTCTCCTTCCACATTCTAAACTCCTTGGAGTTTGTCCACAGTACTAGGCACAGCTGGTCTTTTTGTCCACAGCACTTGGAACAGCCCATAGGGCCTAGTGTTCAGTGTGTGGATGAAGGTGCAGAACCTAACCTCACTATTTAATTTTTGAAGAAACAAGTCAGGAGTGAAGTAACATGTCTTAGGCAACATAGCTAATTAGTGACAGACAAGGACTAGAGTTTAGAGAAGGGCTGCTGACTTCCCAGGGAGGCTTGATTTTATACTTTTACATATCGGAACTATGGCTGTAACTACGCATTACAAGGGAGACACCCAAACTCTGGAGCCAAACCCACTCTGCCACTTTCTGTCTAGGTAACTTTGGCCAACTGCCTCAGTTTTCCCATCTGGAAAATGGTGATGATTGTATTAATACTTACAGGGTGGATATGAGCAGTAAGTGAATATTTGTAAAGCACTGAGAATAGTGTCTGGCTCATAGTAAATACTAAATCAAGTAAAGAATACATATTATATATACACTTTCAACTCAGAGGAGTACTATTCTTTTATCATCAACATGTGTACAAATCTTTAGGGGATTCTTGTTCTTTCTCTAAGATAAACCTGGTCTTTTTCTCCAAGATTTTGGGGTGTGGGGGGAACTGGTTAGGATTTATGTGATGAATTCAGTTGTTTGGCTGCCTCAGGTTTGCTGGCCTGTCTGCAGCAGCTCCTGGTGCTCTGCTGCTCCCTTGTGGCCACACTGAGGTAGGGTGTACCCCGCTAGGGCAGGGGCTGAGCCTAACGTCACGCATACGGGCAGGGATAAATCTTTCCTGCCTTCACACTGCAAATTCTTCTTCATCTTTCAAGATGCAATTCTGAGGTTATCTGCCTGTTGTGACTTTTCTTTGCTCCCCCTGGCAGAGTTAGTTAGTTTGTGAATCCTTTCCTCTCCAAGAGCATTTCTTTCAAATCTTTGAAGTAGCAATTATTATGTTATCCTGGCATTTATTTCTGTGTTTGTTTCCCTGCTGGACCCCGGGCAGGGCCTGAGTCTTATTTGTCTCTTCCTCTTTGAAGGGGTATGAAGTAGGTGCAGAGGGATAACAGAGGTAAGAAGATGGAGATGAGAAAAGAGCAAGGAGGTGAGGAGAGAGCGTGAAAGTAATCATCACTTTATGGAACACCCCTTTGTGGCCAGACATTGTTCCAAGCACTTTATACTCATGTAATTCTTTTGGCAACCTTATGAGGTAGTTACTATTATTATTATTGTCCCAATTTTACGACTGAGGCACAACAAAATCAGGCAATGCGCATAGATGGTAAATGGCAGTGTAGGATTTGAGCCCCTGTGGGTAGGCTCCTGAGCACAGGCTGTGAGCCACTATGCAATACTGCTTCTCGAGTGCCTAGTGTGGAGGGGAAGTAAAGTTGTGCTGAGAGGAAGAGGATGAGGAGAGCAGATGGAGGGACAAGAGGATTGGGTGAGACGAAAGAACAGGTGTTTGGAAGGACGGAGGTGAAAGGGGGAAACAGGTGTGGAGCTAGGACATTAGGGGTAAGAGAGAGGATGTAGATGAGGTTGGGGTGGAGTGGAAGAGGCGTGGATTTCACCCCCAGTGGGGTCATCATCCATGCATCCATGCCGCTGCTCCCTCTGGCAGGCTGACCCCTCACCCTCTGCACCCTCTCATTGCTGGCATCCTCCCCCCTGGCCCCCCCCCCCGTTCCTCTCCAGCGAGCCTTTCCTGGCGGCATACCCAGCCTTATCATCACCAGAAACTGCAGCACCTATGAAATAACTGAATCAAGCATCCCGTCTCTGATAGGATCTCCCTTCCTTATGGCTTGTTTGCTCAAGTTGCCTCACTGCAGCTGTTCTACAGACTCACTGGGGAAGCACTGGCCCTCCCTGTCCTCACGTCGCCCTTTCTCTGCCTTAGGTGCTGGGTTCACCACGATAGTCCCTCCTTTGCACACGCCTTCAACTCCTCTTAACTATCCCACATCCTTGGTTAAGCCCCAAGCCTAGATGGACCTGACATTTGTCTTCTTTGCCCTTGCTCCCAAGCAGCTGAGGACCACTGGAGGAAATCCTCGCCGAGCACAGGCTGTTTTCACTCTAAAATTGTCATCAACTTCAGTTGGGTGCTGCCAAGTCAGAAATCTAAGCAGTTTTCTCTTCCACCCTCAGCAACTAGGATTTTACACATTCAAGTCTCCAGCCCTGCTCCTGCTCTGTGACTTTTGGTTACCTCTTCTTTCACAGTGAAAATAAAAGCCCTAAGACAAGTACAGCCTCAGCCTGCTACAGATCTATTCTTATTGGTATCTTCAGCCATCTCCTCTCTTTCTTGTTACAAGAGAGATGTCCTCTTCCCTTGGAGGGTCAGTCCTCCCTCTGACGCTCTGAATCCCATCCAAAGGGGCTCTGGCCTTAGCCTCCTCTCAGCCCCCTGCCTCACCCTGGGCCTCTCTCCTGCCCTGCCCCACCCCCAGCCTTCTGTCAGTGAATGGGAAGGACCTGCTTAGGGACCTTTGCATATACTTCTCTCTCTGCTGGAAACCCCCTCATTTTGCCAGATGAATTCCTACTTGCCGTTTAGATATCTGCTTATATGTTACTCCCTCAAAGAAGCCTTTCCTGCTCCTCCCATTGAAGTCAGATGCCCTTGCTCATACCTGCCACCAGTCACCCCTTTACTCTTGCCACATAGTGCTGCCCACAATTTAGAATTATATATTTGTTGGGGTATTAGTTTGTCTGTCACCCTCACTAATCTTAAGCCCCATAAGGGCAGGGACTGTCCTTATTTGTCCTGTAGCTCCTGTAACAAGTAAAATGCCTGGCCTCAAGTGGGTGTTTCATAAGTATTTTTTCAGCAAATGAATGAATGGACAAATGTGGTGAGAAGGCAGGAGAGAAAGGAGGGATCAGAGGGTGAGGCTAGAGCACAGCAGGTGAGGAGAGCAGAGGGCAGTGAGGAGAGGGGCTGGTAATGAGGGCAGTGTGAAAGGGCGAGGCTAGGGAGGGAGGGAGAAGAGGTGAGGGGAGGGCCCGGGAGACGGGGTCTTTGTGCTGGACCTGAGGAAGGCTTCCAGACCCTGAGTGGTCATCCAGGTGCTCTGTCTCTTGGGGCCATGCTGCTCGTGAGGTTTGAAGGCAGGGCTGGTGGGCGGGGCTGGACTTTATCTTGGGGTGCAGCCCTAACCTCAGATGGTGACAGAGCTGGAGCCAGCAGGGGTTTTGCAAACCGTCCCGATTGCAGCAGGGTTGGATGCCCTGGCTGGGAGTGACAGCGCTAGGTGTGGGGACAACAGGGGTTGGACAGTTTGGGGCTTTGGGGTGAATAGCTCAGGCGTGGGGGACGGATCCATTCTATGAATGCCTTACCTCTACCTACGTCAGAGCCCTGTTGCTTTCTAAAAGAGAAGCAAGAGGCTACAGCTGTGCGGGTGGGTCTCTCCCTATTAGGAAGCCTGCCTCTTCCCAGGTCCTAGGACCCTTCCACTGTTCCCTGAAGTTGGAACTGATGGCCATTTTAATGAAGTCAAGTTGCAGCCATTTCCCTCTGAAAACCCCCACGATCTCCCCTCGGGGAGAATTTCTGATGTGCCATTGAGGTTTTTCTGAGGCCAGGCCAGGCCCACTTATGGGAGCAGCTGACAGAGGCCGGCCAGGAGTCCTGTCCGGGTCAGACCACTTTCACTTTGGAGCAGCCTGTGCTGTGTCCTGAAAGGAGGGGTCTGCCCAATGGGGGCAGGTGAGGGTGATGGGAAGTGACTGGCTTGTTCAAGAGGACGTGCACAGGCCCCTAACCAGCCCTGGCTGTTGTTGCTTCAGCATATCCTATGCAGCCCCTCCACCCCATAGTCCCCTCACTGGCTTGGGGCAGGGTAGGGTGGAGGTGAAGGGGCCCCTTTCCACCCCACAACCCCAACCGGGATCTTGCAACACTGGGATGGGGGCCCTGGGGGCCCAGGCATGTGGCAATCTGTGGGGGGAGGTGTGCACCGAGCAGGGGGCGGCTTTCACAAGTCTGACCTCGGCAGACTCACCTTGGGCAGCTTCCTCCCTCTTCGCGGTAGCGCCCCACAGCCTTGCTTCTCTGCAGCTTCCCTGTGGCCTGAGATCCTGTCTCTCAGCACAGGACTCTCATCCTGCTCCCCACTTCTGCTCAAGAAGGAAAAGTGGGCCTGAGCTGTGGATTCTAAAGCAAAAGGACTGCATGTGGGTACTGTTCAGACCTTGATTTGCTGGTTTCAAAAGTTATGGAGTCCCTCGTCCTGGTGCCTTTTCTAGGCAGGGTTTGGCTCACTGCCCTTCCCTGGCTGAGAGGAGGGGCACGGGGTAGGAAGCCGACTCCAGGGGCAGAGATAACCCTGCCCTGTGTCCCCCCAGCTTCTTAGGCACTGTCCTCCTCGGCAGAAGGAATGAAGAGAGTCATTTGCAACTCCATTCTGGAGTGAAGGAAGGACACATTTTTCCTGCTTATCCCCTTCTTCCTTCTTTCTGTCTGTCCAGCCACTCCTGGCTTCCTTTCTTCTCAGCCACGCAGACACCCCGGGGCTTTTGCATTTGTTATTCCCTCTGCTCTCCCTTCCCTCCAATGGCACATCTGCCTCCTCCACATTTTTTAGGTTTCAACTTAAATGTCACTTCCTCAGAGAGATGGCCCTTGAACACCCCAGCTAAAATAGCCTCCTTACCTGTTTGTTTATTTGGTTTTCCCAATGGGCATATTCAGATGGAGTAATCAAGAGAATTTAATGAAGGTACTTTATGGGGGGGGTGGTGCTAGCCCAGCAGGGGAGCCATTGCCACCTTCCAGGGGCTGAGAGGGCAGGGGAGTCCAGTGAGAGAGCTCCCTCTCCTGCCAGCTCCACTCCCACCCCCAGGGTAGGGAGGCATCTGCCTGGAACCCAGTGGTGTGATAAGGGGCAGAGAGGGCATCTGCAGGGGCAAGGGAAGACGTGCAGCATACTTCTCTACTGACTTTTGCTTCTTACCCTGTCAGCTGAGAACTTGTCTCAGTCACAGAAAAGATGCTCAACCAATACTCATGGAATAAATTGCTTTGGCCCAAACCGTCTGAGGTCCGGTTGGAAGCCTCCTTCTGAAAGTGTGCCTTCCAGCTAAGCGTCATCTCTCTGGAATATGATGTGGCATAAAGGATTGGAATGTGCTCAGCTGTTCTACGTCATGCTAGGATCGCACTGGGGAGATGGGGAAAGGCTGCACCAGGCGTGGCTCTGAGGGGCTGATGGGGTGGAGGGGGCTGTGGGAAAGAAGATTGGGGTTGATGCTGAAGCTACCCAGGTCCCATCACCCAGAACCTTGAAAATAAGTCAAAGGGCAGTGGTCTTGTGCCGAGAGAAGGAAATCTGGAGGTTGAGTCACTTACCATGTTCTGTACAAACCCCCCTCATGCAACCCATCCCCCTGGGCTGAAAGGAAGGTGCAAGGATTTTCCCAGGCACCCACAGCCACCGGCACCTCCCCACTTCCAGACTCAGGAGGCTCCCATCAGTCCCTCCACTGAAGGTTCAGACCCGGGCAGGGGCCCCAGGACACCGAGCAAGAAGAGACAGTGCCTGAGAGACATGGAGGCAAAGGCAGGAGAGGGGCTGGGTTCCGGGTGAGACAAACATGGTGACATGGTGCACACAGGTGCCTGAGATGTGGTGCTCTACCACTGGGGAAGTGCAGAAGAGGGGGGTGGGCCAGGATGATCCAGACACCAGTCTCTCTCCCTCTCAGAAACTTATTCCTTGATGCTTAGGCTGTCTCCAGGCTTCTGACACTGTGGGCCAACTCATCATTACTTACTAAATGTGATTCATGTGCCCTCTTGTGCCGTATATCCTTGAGGGGAGGGTGTAGCATGCAACAGAGAGACAGCAAAAGGACTGAGTGAGCTCCAGAAGATGTCTCTTATCCCCTCTGGCCCTCAGCTGTTTTATCTATGAAATGTGGCTCACACTATCTTGCTTGTCTGAGGACAAAGCCTACCAGATGATTTCTTGAGGTCTCATCCAGCAACTCTTGAGATCTGTGATTTTGTGGCGCTAACTTTGTTTCTGCCTCTAAACAGTTGTGTGACACGGGGTAAGTCCCTTCTCTGTGAGGCCTCAGTTTCCTTAAAATGAAGAGTTGAGATGAGATCTCTGAGGCCCTTTCAGTATCTAGCAAAATGAAATCCTAACAAATATTCATGTTTACCACATGGCAGGCCCTGTTTTTCTATGAATATAACAACACTATAAGGTGGTTACTAATATTACTCCCATTTTGCAGATGAGGAAACAGGCACAGAGAGAAGTAACTGGCTCAAGGTCGCACAGCTAGTAAGTCTCAGAGGAAGATTTAAACCAAGGCTCTTAGTTACTGTACTGTTCTGCCTCTTAGGCTGTAGTTCAATAAAAAGGAAAATGCTTTGAATGTGGGGTTTCACTGGGCCCTTCTCAACTGAGTCCTCTCCCAAGCACTCAGATTCTCAAGCTTTAGGAAACCAGAGCCCCGGGGGGATGAGGGCGGGAGAAGTGTGTGCGGGACTGCCGTCTAGGAGACGGAGGCTTGGAATTGGGGAGAAGAGACTGAGTGCTGGGTCAAGAGCTAGGGGACTGTGACTATGGCAGAGCCACCAGGAACTTCCCCTTGGCCACATGGGGCAGGAGCTCCCAGACCTACTCCTCAAGGTGAGACAGAGCAGGTCTGGGCAAAAGGGACTGCATGGTGCTGGCCCTCCCTACAAGCCACAGATCTGTGTTAGCACAGTGTCCGTGGGCTGCTCCAGGCCCTGTGGGGGGCGGGGAGGATGTGGGAGCAGAGCAGAGTGACAGACACATGGCCGCCAGGCTGTGTGGTGTGTTGGGGGAGGGCTGTGGGCAGCACATATGTATTCCCACATGCTCCTCTGAGTGTGGAAATGAGATATCAGACCCAGCCCCACGCATTCCTTGCCCTTGGGGTCCTCTACGCCATGTACACACACACACACACACACACACACACACACACACACACACACACGGCCCAGGCCCAGGGAACAGCGCCAGCACTGAGTCACAGTGCAATTTTATTCAGCCACAGAATTATTATGCTGGGTCCTGCCCTCCCTTGCCACCCGACTGCCATTTGTCCGTGGTCTATGTCTCAGGCTTGGCCTGTGAAGGGCTCTAGGGCCGCAGCAGGGTGGGGGTCCCCAGAGTCAGGTCAGGTCAGGGGCCCTGGTGCCCATAGTCTGCCTACCCAGGCTCAGCTGCACCCCCCAACGCCCTTGATGAGGTTGGCTGCCTCAGGGATCTGGCGGAAGAGGTTGCGGAGGGTGTCCAGCTCCTGGGTGAGCTGCTCCACGCGGCTGCGGAGGCGCTCGTTCTCTGCCATGTACTCCAGCACCTTCTGCTGTGTCTCCAGAATGCGCCTCTTGGCCTTGTCGCGGCTCTTACGCACAGCGATGTTGTTGCGCTCCCGCCGCAGCCGGTACTCCAGGCTGTCTTTGTTCACTGCCTTCTTGCCCTTGTGCAAAGGCCCAGCGGGGGAGGGTGCCTTGAGGAGGGGGCTGCAGGGGGCTGCTGCAGTGGCCAAAGGGGCCTGAGGGGAAAGCACAGAGGGACAGAGAAGTGAGGGCTGGCTGGAGGCAAAGCGGAGGCAGAGTAGGAATCGCAGCAGCTAAGGTACACTTGGGACATCAAAGATATTGGATTCAGAGCCAGCTCCTGTCTCCCAGGTCAAACCGTCATTGCCCCACCTCTGGGATAGATGGTGACCCAAACGCACAGGGTCCCCTGCTGGAGACCAAAACTCCCTTTCGTGTTCTCACACTATGTGCAGACACTGTCCTTCAATCTATCTTGAGTCTCCTGTTTTACGGTCAGCACACATTTCCTCTTCTAGAGGCAGGCGGCAGAGAAACAAGAGGAGGGGGCATGGTGGGCAGCAGAGAAGCTGGTGGGGGCCTGAGATAGGTAAGTCAGCTGGCCACAGGGTCTTCAGGACACGCTGGGCCAGGTGGGAGTGAATTTGCTGAGAAGGAAAGGGGGGTCGTGGTCTGGTAGTGAACACAGAGGACTTTGGGGTGGGTCAGTTTCACAGAGCAGCACCATACACAGACTTGTCAGTGTAAGCGGGAGTTCACGCTTCCCTCCCTCACAGCGGCCTCTCTCCAGCCCCTGGGTGGCAGGGAGGAGAACTGACCTGCTCTTACCTTGAGAACACGCAGAGGCTGGCCAGGTGCTGCCAGGGCTGGGGGCAGGTGCATGGCCGTCTGCCCACAGTGTGCCACTTGGTACTGCAGGGGATTGTAGCCGCCTCGGCTGGCACTTCGGCTGCCCTCTGGACCCCGAGGCTCCTCCTTCACCGCCACAGCCCTGGGGTCGTAGCTCCCCGGGCTGCTATAGATGCCAGGCCCCAGCGCCTTCCTGTCTGGGCCGAAGGTATGTGGGGGGTAGGTGAAGGGCCGTGGATCAGGAGGCAGGTAGTGGGGGAAGGCAGGGGTTCCGGGGCCCTTAAGGCCTCTGGCCTCGGGCGCAGGCTTCACGGCAAAGAGGTCGGAGAGGAGCTGCTCCTCCCCAGACTCGATGTAGGCCGAGAGGTCGATGGAGGCCTCGTGCTCACACATGTCCCCCAGCTCCCCGGGCCCGGCTTGGGCCCCTGAGAACTCCAGTTGCTGCTGGCCGTCCCGGGGCTCACACTCATAGTAGGTCCCGTGGGACATGGCCGGCCCGCCCCCTCGGCTCCCCGCCCCGCCTGCTCTCGGGGCGCCCCTTGGGGTGCTCGGCCTGCCCTCTCTCAATCTCCTCCTGCCCTGGGCCTGCCCTAGACCTGCCCTCTCCACTCTCCTCTGTCACCCACTCCTGTGTGGCCTCTCTCCTCCCTCCTCTGCTCTGCTTCCTTTTCCTTCCTCTGTAGTCAATGCCTCTCTTCTCTTCCCTTTTTTCCCCTCTCTCTCCCTGGGGTGACTCAGGGAGGGGCAGGGCACACCCCAGAGGGAGGGATGCAGGCTTTAGAGAAAGGGGACCCCTGGCCTATTCAGCATTTGGGGCATTCTTTGGTCAGGGTCCAAGCCAGGGTTCTGGAGATGCCCAGGAGCTGATGCTTCTGGGAATGCCTCCCCACTCCCTGTTAAGCCAGGGGATTCCAAATCCTCAATGAGGGCAACACCTCTCTCTGAGTGTCCTCCTCCCTCTGACTTCCACAACGTTCTGTGCAGAATGAGGTGCCAAGTCAGAGTGAACAGAGAAAGCCCTTTTCCAGTGCCGACCCCCAGCTTGGTCTGAGCTCCTCCCTTGACACGCCTTCCTCTGGGTCCCCCCAGTGCTGGGCTCCACCTACCCCCAGGGACAGTCAGTTCCTTCTGTAGCCCCACCTCCCAGAGCATTCTCCTGGGTGCAGGCCAGGGGGGATGTTGTTTGAGAGGTTTAGGGAGTAGTGATAGGTTCTAGGAAGAAGCTGTACGTGGGGGCCTGTGTCATGGTCCAGAGTATGCTCACTTGCTAGGTTTTTGCACAGGGTCTGTGCAATAGCCCAAATACTAACGTGTTTCCAGCCCTCGCTACCTCTAGCAGACTGGCGCAGTCCCCGAATGCCTGAGCCTGGCTGAAGCAGCTGGTCAGAACTTGGGCCCTTCACCCTGAGCCCAGGCAGGCTGCTGCCCTAGGAACAGATAGCTGTCCTCTGGTGGCTCCAGTGCCTCTCTTTTCCAGCTGCCCTGTGCTGCAAGAGGCTCAGGCTGGCACTTTGCCCCCCACTCTGGGCCTGAGGCTCTGCCTCCCGTTTCCTGTGCCCTGGGCTGCAGGGCTCAGGAGCTTGCTGCAGCTCAGTTTGCTGTCTTTCCTTTTGCATGGCTGTTCTCTGACCTCCAATGCGTGTCTCTTGGGTCTACTTCCTCTTGTGAGGCTTGAGAACCCTCTTATGTCATCACCTCTTTCTGGGGCTCTGTTTCAGGGTCTCTTAGGAGAAGCCCCTGCCTCCCTCTCTGCACCTCTTTGGCTTGTCCCCCACCCCTTCCCTTTTCTCTTTCCTCTCGGAACTCCCTACTCCCTCCTGTCAGAGGTACCTGCCACGGCCTGCTTTTACCTGTTGGATTTCATCTCCAAAAGGGGCTGTAGGTCCAGTGAAGGGGCTGTAGGTCCAGTGAAAAGAAAAGGACACACAGAAATGTGTTACTGGCTCTTTTTTCACCAGCGAATGCCACGGGTGCCCTGTGGGGCCAGAAGTTTTTATAAGTCGGACATACCAATGGCTGGGGTCACTGTGAATGGGCCGCATCGGAGGAGGATGTGTGGCATTGAACACTAAAACAAAACATGCAAACGTAACTAGTTAGCATCCTCTTTCCATCCTCCCTACCCCCAGACCTACTCCAGGTGCTTTCTGTGCATGGCTTGAGGTATGGCCAGATGTGCTTTCTCCGCAAGCCCTGACCTGGTGTGGGGAGATCTGCGTGCATCCCGGAGACAGATCTCAGTAACCAGATGGGGAGATTTCTCCTCCCCATTTCCAAGCTGAGCGTCTTCAGGATGTTGGCAGTGCCTCTGTTGACCACAAGATGGCAATATTGGTCCAAATTTCCGGACTTGAGGTGCCGCTGTGTCAGGAACCAGGTGGTCAGCAGAGGGCAGCCTCCCACAGCACGCGCAAGACACTGCGGGCCATCGCGAGGTGGGGAGAGGAAATGTGGCTGGGATGGGGGCTTGCAGGGCAGTTACAGGGAGAAAGGGCAGGCTGGGAGTACTGGGCCCAGGGCCTTGTCTCAATGAGGAGAAATTCTGCCCCCTCCCTTACTTTGAAATAATGATAATGGTTACGCCTTGTGCTTTCTGATAAATTAATGCTGCTTCTGTTGTTGAAACATATGCTTTTTCATGCTGACCGTTTCCCTGTGGGTTAAGTAGGAAAATAGGCAAGGCAGACAGTATTTTCATCCCTCCTTTATAAACCAGGAAAACAAAGTTGAGAGGCTGAGCTGCCCAAGGTCATTCGAGGAGCCTGGTTCACCTGGGAAGAAAGGGCACTGGTACTGTTCTGGAAATGGCCCTGGTACTGAAGGGGTGGGGAAGGGGCTGCTGTGTGACTCAGAGACCTTTCAGAGAACTTTCTTCACCATGGGCCACCGTGGAAAGGGGAAGTCTGCGTCACTAGCTAGTGAACTGGGCACTGGAGGAAGAGGGAGGTGTGCAAATAGAGCAGGCAGGAAATGAGAAAGTCAGCAGCTTAGGCCACGGCAAGAGATAAGTGATCCTGGCCTCTTGCCTCCCTGGCTGGTGCTGACGTTGCCGCCATGTGCTGGCATCAGTGCTTCCCAGTAGCCAGGGGTTTGGCTGTAGCAGGCAGCGCTCTGGATGTCAGGTCAGGGTGGGGGGTCTGGACAGGAAGGGGGTGGGCAGTGCCAGTCAAGGGCTGGGGGATTCTTGCTCAGGACAGGAAAGAAGCCCTCCCCGGGCAGCAGGGTCATTTTCCTTTTGCCGCTGCAGTTGCTACCTGTTTGGATTAGCTGAAACAATGCATGTGTATTATCTTAGTGACTTTGTAACAGGTCTCCTTCCAGTGCCACCTCGTTGGTAAGCCAAGACTTTCCCAACAGGAAGGCGCTGGATCGTGGCTGTGAAGTGTCATAGAGAACTGGGCTCAAATCCGGTCTCTGTCACTGACCAGCTTGACGACCTTGGGCAAGTTACTTAATCCTCCTTATAAAGTGGCACTAGTAATGCCTCCTTCACAGTGTTAATTAAACTGTGAATAAGATAATGTCTGTAAGGCAACTGGTCTCAGTTAAGGTTGAGTCTCCTTCCTCTGATCTCCCATTGTGGTTTTATCTGTGTCTCCTAAACAGATGCCCTACCTGTTGCCTGATGCCTCAATTTGATGAGAATTTTTGAGCACATAGGCACCAGGCACTGCACAGGCTCTAGGGATATGTTGGGTTCAGCCCCTGCCAGTGGAAGCTCATGGCCCAGCTGGGGAAGTCCACAGGCAGGTGGTTCCAATGTGGTGTGGGTGGTCAATGATGCCACAAATTGCACACATGCACCATGGGCATTCTCGGCTTTTTTCCCCTGCAAACTATTTGCTCTTTCAGGGGAGGGTCAGATATATATTTTGGACCTCTTCAACTGTGGTGACCATATTTCCTGAATTAAAAATTAGGGACAGGGGGGTTGACACATCTGAAAATTCTTATGGGGACAATGGAACAAAATATTTGATGTCTGAAGCTGACTTGGAAAATTCAGGAATAAATTTGCTATTTCCACAGCATATAGGAAAGTCTTTGGACACATGGTCACAAAAAGATTTGTTGTGTGACTATATTAATAAATGAATGCATAAGCAGCTATGATTTCAGTGACTTCCAAAATGTTCCCAAATTCTCTAAGGTCAGAGCATGTGAAATTCCTAGCATTAAAGTGACTGACAGGGCTAAGACAGGGTAAAGGCGTAGGTTAAAAATAAATGCATGTTGCCCAGGAGGAGGCCCACATTTGCCTATTTGACCAGGTTGAAAAGATCAGCAGGTGTCACCTTACAGAGAAAGAGAGGGGTCCCTTGGGGACAAGTGTCTCCATGGAGAGGGGATGGGGGCTGGACATGCTTTAATAGGGCAACACGGAGGAGGAGACCTGGGGCAAGTAGAGAAAGGAAAGGTGTATGTGTTGGGGAAGAGGGGTCCAAAGGGGTGGATGTGAGGCTTAGAGAACAGCCTCTTGCACAAGACTGGCCTCTGCCCTTTTGGGACAACCTAAAGTTAGAAGATTGAGGAACCCTTTGAGATTAGGTCCAACCCCTCCTCCCCCAAAATGCTAAACAGGTGAGGTGACTTGCCCAAGGACACACAGCTGTTTACTGGCTGGCCTGGAACTAGGAGCCAAGTGTTTGCCTCTGTGAATGGTGTTTTCAGCCTGTCTGGAAGAATGATGACCGCAAAGCAGGTGTGTCGGGGCCAGGCCAAGAGTGGGAGTGGAGGCATCCTGCCTGCCTGTGTGCTCACAGTGTCCCAGATGGTGAAGGGTGATGTCTTAACAACTGGCCCCCTTGCCATGTGTCTGTCAGCAGTGCTGGATCTGGAATGATACCATCCCAGGACAGGACCCTGGGACAGCTGCCCATAAAGGCAGGGACAGGAAGCAAGAACTGGGTCTAATCCCATCAACTTCCTCTAGTAATTAACCCAAAACACCAGGAAGTACTTGCACCTACCTCACCTGCTTCCTCCTTTTCCCTGGTCCTAGTCCAACAGCCCTATTAGTCTTCCTCTCAGCTATCTCCGTGCAGCTGAGTGAACCCAGCCTCACCTCCCAGGCCCTCCCATTAAGCCCTTTGGACCCTGAGTCTCTTCAGACTCAGTCCATGCTGTCTTGGTATGAGAAGCCTTTGCTGACCAGGCTTTGGGAGGACCGTTCCTGCCTTTCCTCCCTCAACTCACCTTGGTGCTGTCTCCCCCTTGCCACATTCCCACTTTGTGTAGTATTGAGTTCTTCTTCCCAATTAGTTTGTAGGCTCTCAGGATGGTGCACAGTGCAGGAACTTAATAATACTTCATGACTCCACAGAAGGAATGAGAGAGTGTTGTTAGATAAAAATTACAGGAGGCCATTGTTTTGGACTAAGCTCCTGCACGAGACCAGACCAGAAATCTAAATGGAGTCACCCATGCTAAAGTTTCACATCACCAAGCCTAAACTAAGTTGTTATCAGACCTTGGAGATACAGATAACAGCCTATTTCCCAAATATGCCAGTTAATAATCTTCAATCAGCATGATAATGAAGTTCCCTCTGTTTTAATCCTTACACAAAAAAGGTAGCCTGAAGTAACCTGATGTTAACTAATCAGTTATTTTTCTATTGTTCTGTCTCACAGTCCCCGCCTTACACAATAAAAAGAACTTGGAAAAGTAATCTGCTTTCTTCAGCCCTTCTCTATAAAGCCAAGCTCTTCTGCTCAGCCAGTTGGAACACTTATACTATTTTATGGAATGAGGTGTTACCTGATTCTGGAATTGTGAATAAAGCCAATTGAGATCTTTAAACTAAATTTGTTGTAATTTTGTCTTTTGACAGTGTTTTTGGTTCAAAAAGAGAGTTGTTTGAATGTGCTGGCACTGAGGCCCTGGATAGCTGGAAGTCACGGAGAGCATGGGCTTTTAGGAATGCCATCCTGGAAGGAACCGAAATGCCTGGTGATTCTTGTCTCAGAAGTTGACTTAATTATCAACACCACAAACTTCATTTCCATTTAAAGTTTTATTACATCAAAAGAAAAAAAACTCTCCACAAAACAAATGAAACTCTAAAACCTAAACCAAGTTAAAGACAGATTAATATCAAGGTTCTAACTCAGTCCACCCCTCAAAACGACCTTACATTAAAAATCTGAAAGAAATAGAAATACTAGCTTCAAAAATATTTATCCAAAAAGTAAGGCATCCACTTTACAAAAAAATAATAATTGAAGGAGGGGAGGAGGTTGGAGGAATGAGAATAGAAGGAATAGGGAGATGGTCCCTGACCCTCCAGGGGCCGACTCCAGCCCGCCTGGGTCTACTGGAAGGGGCCATAACGCAGACCAAACCTGGCATCTCGCCAACTATGGGCAGGCAAGCTGGGTGGGGAGCTGGGGGACATGACCCTGCATACTCCAGTTTAAGCAGACAGAATGAGGGGTGCGCAGAGAGAATCCTGCTCTGTGTCCTTAGCACAGCCGGTGTGGCTGGGGAGGCTGCAAGGCCGAGGGCCGAACACCGTGGCCTTCCTCTGGAGCACAGGGGAAGGTCAGAAGGCTGCATACCACAGGGGGCTTTTCTGGGGTCTCCAGAGTGGGTGCCATCCTGCCATTGCCCTCCCATCCGGTCCCAAGACAGGATGGTGGTGAGACTGGAGAGGAGGGAAGGGTTATTTGAGTTGGGGGAGGGGAGGGGAACCGGCCTTTGGAAAACAGGCTCTCCCTAAGCAGTCTCTGAGGATGTGGAATGGACACTTCTGGGGAGCTGGGAAGGTGCCCTTCCTCTCAGGGAAGGCATTTAATATCAGATCTGTCCTGAGGGTTAGAAATAAGGGAGTATTTTTAGGCCCAATTCTTGGATGGGGGTGGCGACTTAAGGCTGATTTGGCTCTGATTTCAGGCCTGAAGGGCTTGGGGATCCTTCACACCCGGTCCCCGAGCCAAAGTCCAGAGAGGAGGACAAGGGCCTGGTGGGGTGGCCAGCAGCATTGGCTTGGGGTAAGTGTGCCGGCTGCAGGGATGACAGGGTGACTGCTCCTTCCCATAGGGTGGGAGGGGAGCTGCTTTGTCACTAGGAGAGAGATGTCCACTACATTAAGAATAAGAAGACTGTCTGGCTTCCGGAAACTTTGGCACCACGTTGGGGCAGGAAGCAGGAGGCAGGGGCAGGGCTGGGTCTCTGCAATCTGAGCCTTTCTCAATCTGTTCCACTGGCCTGGCTTGAGGGGGGGTGGGCAGCTCTCCTTCTCCTTGGTCCCTTGCTCAGTGGGGAGGTGTTGCCCTGAAAGGAGCCTTACTCTGCACAGGGAATCCAGGCTGGGGTGGGTGGGGGTATGGTGGGGAGCAGGGGGAAAGAGGGCAGAGGGCAGCATCTCCCCTGACTTTGGGCCCCTGGTGAACAGAGAGGGTTTGGGTCTCTCCAGCCAACATTTACTGGTGACACATTTGCTTGAGTCTGTCCCCCTGACCAACTCACCGTGGCTGCCGCTGTTCTCTGAACTGAGGCCTTCCTTGGCTCAGGAATACGAGGGAAGGCAGTTGTGAACTCAGGTTCCAGAAGAGGCAGCTGAGTAGCTGTGGCCTGGAGGGAGGGCCCTGCGGGGCACCCTTGGCATCTCCGTTCCTCTCTAACAGCTGAGTGTGGGTGGCACTGGGGTGAAAGGCAGGTTCTTTGGGTACAAATGTCAGTGTCTTTGTTTACAATTTCTCACCACCCACACCCACGTCCTTCCCTGCCTGACACAAGCAGAGGTGTGTGTGTGTGTGTGTGTGTGTTGGGGGGACCCAGGTAGGGAAGGAAGGCAGGAAGGAGATGAAGGGGGAAGTAGCTGCTGAGGGATGGCAGTCCTCAGGGCTGGGGCTGCCCCACCAAGTCCTTGTCCTTGGTGGCAGTGGGTTGGTAGATGGGCTGCCGCTGCTCCTCTGTGTCCTCACTTGTCCCCTCTGTCCCTGAGCCCCTCTCTGCCTCTGGGTACACGACCACACACATCTTCTGGCTCACCAGGGTTAGCAACTCTGTAGAAGGAGATCACACAGAAACCAGGTCGGAGCTGAGTATCCCGCCAGCCTGGCCAGCCAGGTCATGACCCTTCCCACTCTCCCACCCCAGGTTCTGCCTCAGCAGTCAGTGCATTTTGGAGACTCCCTCTCCGGGAGACGGCTACCTTGTCTGCTCCTGCATCTTCTGTCAGCAGCCCCTCGCTCATCAAGGCCCAGCCTTCCACCTTCCCTATGCCTATGGACCCAATTCCAGGGTCTCTGCTGGTCACCACCCAGCCTGGGGCAGCTCCTGCAGGAGGGCTGGCAGGTTGCCTGTGCCTGCAGGTGTAAGATCTGTGTGGAAGCTCCTCAGAGGTCTCTGGGAAGGCATCTGCCTTTCCTGACCCAGACTCCTTCTCCAGAGCTCTGTGGACTCAGGTGAAGATGAACCTGGGCCTCCCAATCCTTGTGGCTCACTCGCCCCATCACTGACCACTCCATTCCTCTAGCCACCCCAGAGCCTCCAACAACTCACCAATGAAGTCATTGAAACACTTGGGCTTGTGTTGCCAGTAAACACCCAGGAAATAGACGGGCACTCCTGTGAGCATGATGGCCAGGCCGGTGCCACACACCACCGGCTCCGACCACAGGCTGAAGACCAACAGGAAGGCCCAGAACAGCAAGTAGATGATGGGGAACAGCAGGTTGATCTGTGGAGAAGAGGCACTGTGAGCTGTGTAGTCCCCACGGCCCCAGGCTCAGGGCACCCTCCCTCTTCTTCCCCTGCAGGGAAGTGTCCTTGAGGGCAAAGGCTGGGCCTCACTCAGCTCTGTGGCTCCCACACCCCAAGCCCTGAAAGGGCAGGTGTTGTGGCAACAAATGTTGATGACTTGGGCAGTGGGACAGGAGACGGTGGGGGGACTAGGGAGGGAAGGAACCTCCTTGCCCATGTCCTCCCTCCTGGGTGGGCTCAGACAAGGCCTCATCATTGGTGCCAGGCGCCTGTGGCAGCCAGAGATACCCATGAGGGTTGAGAAGTTTGCTGGCACATTGGTGTACATTTGCTGAGGCCCTAGGGGAGAGAAGTGCAGGAAGGACGTGACCTAGGTCAGACAGGCTCTCTGCTCCTGGCCCGCTCTAGGCAGGCCTCGTCTGGGCACAATGTGGCAAGTGTCCATCCCTCACACCAAGATCAGCCCCAAACTGTTTCTCTGAAACAATGTGAGAAAAATCTGCCAAGACTCTAGACATCAGGAAACCCAGCATAGTATAAGGCAGCCTGGTGCTTTGACTTTCGTTCAGAAGGAAGCATCAGTTCCCCTCCTTGCTGACCACATGTGGGGCGTTCCCAAGAGCATCCTCCTCAGGACTCCAGAGGCAGCCCTGATTCAGCCACCCTCCTCCTCGTCCTTCCCTCTCAGAGGCACGCATGTGGCCATTCTACCTCCTCTTCCCTCTAGCACGTCTTCTAAGGGTGGGAGAAAAGCAGCAGCGAAAATGCCAGTGGGAAACTGAGAGATTTGGAGACCCTTTGATTTGTCGGCTAGAAGAATCTTCTAGAAGCATCGAGTTTCTGTTTGTGGAATAGGACTGTTCAAATGGCTCTAGGCTGTACTCCGTTCTTCTAATTGGTAGGACTCATAACGCTCTAGCACGTCTTGTCCTGAGCAGTCCCATTCACTCCTACCACAAAGTTATTCCTTGCAGCCATCATTAGGTTCTCCGAGCAGCTACTGCGTGTAGGGCCACCGGACTTTAAGAAGGGAGGATCATGGAGGGCTGTAAAAGTGAACTGGAAAGCTTCAAGAAAGAGGAGGTACTTGAGGCCCATTTGGAAAATGGTTAGAATTTAGATAGGCTGATGCGAGGAGGAAACTCATTCTGGAATACAGACATAGTACACAGAGAAGCCGGCTATCCAGAGGGGCAGGGAAGAAGTGTTGGAAAGATAAGAGAGTCTTGAAAAATCAGCTGGAGTTTAAGACCTAGAGTGGCAGGAAACAAAGGAATGACATGATAAAAGTGACATTTAATCCTATTCCTCAGCTGCAATTTGCTCTGGTCCTGTTCCCTATGGAGAATGGACGTGCCTGTCCCATGCACACATAGTCCTTGCTTCTCAAAGGGTCTGCTATGATCATAGAGGTGATGATCTGTGGTCAGCAGCTAAGAACGGAGGTGATTTAAAGACATGACCTGCAGCTAGAATCATAGAGGACAGGGAGGGGGCCCCCAAGGGAGGTTCTCTCACCTTGATGGGGCGGGGGATATCAGGCTTCTTCCAGCGAAGGACTATCTGTCCAGCAATCGTGACCCCATAGAAGAGGTAGTTGATGAAGCCCACGTAGTTGATGAGTGTGTACATGTCGCTGGTGACCAGCATCAGCAGGGTGGAGATGCACTGGGGAAGGGGGAGGACCTCATCAGTGATCAGAAAGGTATTCAGAGACTGGAGGAGGCATTTACAGGTCAGGGGCTGTTCCCGAGCCTCCAGGCAGACAATGCCATGTCTCAAAATGAAGACTTTACAAGCTCTCCTAGTGACTCAGGCTGTTACTAACACCCTCATTGCTAGGAAGTTCCTTTTTATTACAGGGGTGATAATCAAAATATTTAACCACTGGTATAGCATGGGCACTAACCAGTCAGAATGGACACTGGCCATGAACTGGCCACACTGTGGCCAGTGTTAACTGTTAACAGTTAACAGTGTTAACTGGCTCTGTGTCAGCCCTGGTCTCATTTACATTTCTCTCTTGGTTTCAGCTAGAGCTAATTTTTAATTTTTATCCCCTAGGGAAGATTGTTAACTGCAGATTAATGCTTTATTCTTGCCCTCATCCTTTCCTCCTGGCTGAGTCATCTAATTTATTCTCCTTCCTCTCTTTCCTTCTTTCTTAATTTTGTAACCAGTTCCAAAGCACTTACTATGTGCCAGGTCCTATGTTTAGCATTCTACAAATATTAACTCATTTAACCCTCATAACATCCCCACGAGGTTTTCTTGATAAAGTCCACTTTCCAACTTCAAAATCATCTCTGTGGCTGTCTCTCAGAACCACACTCTTTCCCTCTGATAATTTGTGAAGGCCATTAAACAGTTCAGTTCTTCTGTGAGGTCTGATGGTGGGAATAATCGAGAAGATTTTAGTGGGCAAATAGGCCTGATTCTTGCTGTACTTGCCTTGCAGTCACAGTACTGCACCAACAGCTCAAATTGAAAAGAAAAAAGTGTGTGGTCCGCTGGGAGTATCGTCCCTCCAGCCACGTTTCACAACTAACCAATCAAGGTGACCTTCATCCTGTATCTGAACATTCTGAAATTCCTCCTAATGTTGTACAACACTCTTGACTCCCAAGAGCTCTGTTATCCTGATTTCTAGCTGCTTCTCTGCTAGACCAGTCATTTCTAATGTTTCATTCAGGATCCATAAGGAAAATACAAATAACTCAAAAGACTCAATGAGGACAACTCTTTGTTCCTTCCTTTAGCTCTCTCTAAATGGTTCCATTCTGGGGACATTTTACCCCCATTTCTTCCCCATCCCAAGTTTCCCTTCCTCCCTCTTCAGTTTACCAGTCTCCCTGTCTTTATGATTTTTCTTATTTAATGTACCCTTAACATTGAATTTGTTTTAATGATGTTTCCCAAGGGACTGGGTGCCCTGATGCAAGAAACTTAACGGAGAAAGGCGGGTATATGCCAGGACCAGTCAGGAGCAGAGGCCTAGTGTTGCAACCCTGCGGGAACAGGTGTGAGGAAAGCCTGGGCAGAGAAGTTTCTTTGTGAGATTGTAGAATCCTGAGGCAGTCAGTTTAGTCTGACCCAAAAGGATGGGAGAAGAATGGAAATGAGCCAGCCTGAGCATCTTAGGTGTTTCAGGACTCAGGGTCTTTCCTTGCTGTACCTCTCAACATTATTAAAGCTCATGAATATCATTTGCCAGAATCTCTAGGACCCAGTGAGACCTAGGAGCAGACTAGAAGGGTGAAAGGGGCGTGTGTCGTAAGTGTGAACCCCCAACTTAGAGTAGGCACAAAGAGAGGGAGGATGTGTGTAGGGTTGGCAGCAGAAGGGCCCTTACTGTGAAGAGCAGGGCTGGGATTGGGGTGCAGCGCCTCACGTGGATCATGGCCAGCACGCTGGGAAGGTGGCCCTCTCTGGCTCCAGCAAAGAACAGCCTGGCAGGGAGAAATGCAGGTCAGCGTGGGATAGTCCAGGGACCAAGCCTGGGCTCCCTCCTCCATGCCTACCTTCTGCCCACACAGGGGTACCCCTCCAACCAGGTACCCCTGCATTTCCATGCACACCTTCTAGACCACTAACCACAGGACCTATGTTGACAAATGCAGGTGCAGGCAAACCAGAGGCAGCCAGTGGATATGTGGATGAGTCCCAGGTATGTGGAGACCCTGAGTGTGGTCTGGGTGGCTCAGGGTTACAGGTGATTGTACTGTCACTCCACGGGCTGCTCCCAGTTCTTGGAAGGTGCAGGAGCAGCCTCTCTCTTTTGCCTAAGGTCTTCAAACCTTTAAAAGCATGCCTCCCCATTCCCATGGGATACAGATTCCCTGATACACGGGGACTGAACTGTACATGGAAAGCTTTAAGAACATTCTTATCCTAGTGAGAGAGTAGTTGCCTTTGTGGGGGTGGGAAATGGGTGGTGGAAACATTCTGTATCTTATTTTGGATGGTGTCTACAATTTTCAAAACTTAACAAACTGAAGCCAGGCATAGTGGCATGTGCTTATAGTTCCAGCTACTCCGGAGGCTGAGGCGGGAGGATCAGTTGAGCCCCCAGGAGTTCAAGGCTAGCCTGGACAACATAGCGAGACCCTGTCTCTAAAAAAAAAAACAAAAAACAAAACTCATCAAACTGAACACTTATGATTTGTGTATTTTATGTAAATTGTATTTAAAATTTATATCCTTAGAGCTACTTATTCTATTCCCAAGAAGCCATCCAAGAGAAATGAGTAGAGTTGGTGAATGGTATATATACAAAGATATTCTGATAAGAAAAAATTGGAAATAACCTAAATGCCTAAAAGTAGAAGGTTAACTAAATTTGGCATAAGATGGAATATTATACAGTCATATATTGTTTTTGAAAAAAATTGATTACATAATAACATGCTCACAATATAATGTTAAATTAAAAAAGGATAGAAAACTATGATTCCAATTAATTTAAAAATTATTTATGGGCCTGTAAAATATGTTAAAATTCCAACTGATTATCTCTGGGTGGTGGGATTATGAGTAATTTCAAAACAAAACAAAAAAAGTATTTTTTCTTTTTTTTTGAGATAGGATCTTGCTCTGTCACCCAGGCTAGAGTGTAGTGGTGCTATCATAGCTCACTGCAGCCTCGAACTCCTGGGCTCCAGCAATCCTCCTGCCTCTGCTTCCCGACTAGCTGGGACTACAGGCACGTGCCACCAAGCCCACTAATTTAAAAAAATTTTTTGTAGACACAGGGTCTCGCTATTGCCCAGGCTGGTCTTGAACTCCTGGTCTCAAGCAATCTTCCCACCTTGGCCTCCCAAAGTGCTGGGATTATAGACTTGAGCCACTGCACCTGGCCAAAAGTATTTTTTTAAAGAGAAATTTTAAGAGAATAATTCAAATGTTCGTAGCATAAAGATAAATATTTAAGGTGATGGATATCCCAGTTACCCTGATTTGATCTTTACACATTATGTGAATGTATCAAAATATAACATGTACCCTGAAAATATGTACATCTATTATGTATCAATAAAAAAGAGAAATTTTAACATAGAAAGCAGCACTTCTTCCCTCTCCTAAGAAAAAAGAGAATACTATAAGCTGTTAGCAGTCATTTACATATTAGTGCAAATTAGACCGTTTTTCTTTTTTCCAGGGAAAGGAGCACTTAAGGGATGAGAGGAAGGAGATGGTGTGATGGGGATAGAAAGGCACAGATTCAGCACACTGGGAGCTCTGAAGAGAATTGTGGAACAGCTCATCAGAAATGTGGGAGTTGACTGTGCCCCAAGTACCCATGAGCAGTGACCATCATGAACTACCTAGGCTAGTGTCACTGGTTTCATGCAGCCACACGCATCCTTGCCCCTCCCCCTATGCCACTGCCCTCTGCAATGCAGCCTCATGCACCAGACTGAGCCCCAGCTGCTCTGTGGGCCTCATCGTGCACATAGCCAGGACCGCGCATTCACATCCTTCCTCCATATGCAGCCAGGACCAAGTGTAATTGTTCAGGTCCAACAGCATTTGCAAGTGTCAAGTTCACAAGAGACAATCCTTGCCCAGCTAGCCGAAAACAGAGGAGACGATGACATTAAGCACAGCACACACCCATACACACTCTGACTCCTAGGAAGGACCATCCTCTCCATATCCCAGAAGACAAGAAAGAAAGAGAGAAGGAGGTGGAAGGAAAGAAGGAACTGGGAAGATGAACAAAGGAGGCCCGGGTGGGTGAGGTCTCGCCACTGAATCAGAGGCTGAGCACACCATGCGCCACCATCTCCTGCATGCACACAAAACCATACCACATGCATGCAAACCGCTGCTTGGCCTGCCTGAGGAACAGACCCCACTCTAAAGCGACTGTAGCCAGTCGCTCTCCTCCAATAGATCCCCAGGAGCCTCATGGGTCCACTGCTTGCCCTCAGCTGGGGCCTCCGGGTGGTCACTGCTCCTGTGTAATATGCACATGAGGTTGCTGCAGGTGAGTGTCACAGGGTCCTAGGGTACAGGGCACACCCACACCACCTCTTTCTTGCCCTGGGTCCTGAAAACATGGCACTCCCTTGTCATTTCACAGGAACTCCTCCCTGATGGGATGGCGCTGGAAGCAGATGGACTCAGGGACTCACCTTTTGAGCAGGACTGTGCCCTGAGGGATGGGGGCTTTCTAAGAACCTCGGGAGGACCCCTTGAACCACACAAATGGAAATTATGCAACGTCCGCTAGCCTCAACAGCCCATTCTAAAGACAGCAAGAAAGGACTCACAGGAGGGACTGGGTCTCTGGATGTGTGGAAGCAGGAGCTGGGACTCCTGGGCCCACTCGTGCTCCTGGCTTCCCAGAGAGTTTTGGGTGGAGGTCACGGCTAAAGGCTCTTTCTTTGGAGGAATGTTTTCTTTCCACTCTTCCCCGCCCTCTCTCTCACTTCACATTCTCCACCCAAGTCTCAGGGGTGGCACACGAAGGCCTTCACAGCTGCCTGTCTATTGAGCAGGGAGGAGCCCTGAATCCTCAAGGCCATCAGAGCGATCCCATCCACCTGCAGTCTGGTTCCAGAACATTCGTGGGAGGCCAGACCCAGAGGTCCCAGGCACGAGTCTCCCTCCTGGTCCCTTTCAGAGTGGGCTTCCTTTCAAGCCAGCAGAGCCTCTTTCCAGGTGAGTGGAGACAGGGCTCTAGGATTGCAGCCAAGACGCTGTCCTGCTGCTATGCACGGCTCCTGACTGGGACTGCCTCAGGCAGGCCAGGGGCCCTGTCAGTCTTCTGATCCTTTGGAAATGAGGTAAGCCACTACATGTGAAGCACCTAGGATCTGTGTGCCACACACATCGTAGGTGACCACATGGGCAGCACACACCCTCAGTGTCCACACTGACATGCACACCTCATGTGAGCAATCACCCCTCTGCAAGCCCACCATCCAGGTGCCCACACAGACCCCCACTGACAGAGGCGAGCCCACCACATACACATAGAGCAGTGTGCACAGCAGACCAGGCCCTGGCCCAGGAAGGGCCCAGGAAGGCCCCAGGCAGCACTCACCGGGAAGAGGTGAAAAGAGACCCATTAACTCCTCCAAACGTGGACAGAGCAACAGAAATGGGCATGATCCAGGCTATGACCCCAAGGAGCTTCTCTCCAAAAGTCTGGGAGAGAAAACAAAAGGGTGAGCAGAGAAGGAGAGGTTACAGTTCCCCCGCCCCTCAGCTCTCACTTCCTTTCGGGGAAAGCTTCTCCCCCATCTCCACCCTCGCCGGTTCTCTCTAAGTTCCTCGAGAGCCCCCGCCTGAGCCACCACTTCCCACAGTAACAACTATATAGTGGGCATCAATACATGTTTTGGGCTAATTAACAGAAGGAGACAGTGCATGGTGGTAATAATAATAATGAACTAATATTTATTACTCTTGTTTTATAGATGTGGAAACTGAGGCACATAGTGATTAAGTAGCTTGCTGAAGCTCACACACCTAGGAAGTGGAGGGGCCAGGATTGGAAGCCAGGTGGTGTAAGTCCAGGCCTCACATATATCATATGATTTCTCCAGCAAAGGAAAGGGCACAGAATTGTAAGTCAGGCAGATCTGGTTTCAAATCCTAGTCCTCCATCTAGGCACTGTGAGACCTTGAGCAAGGTTCACAATTTTTGATCCTCAGTTTCCCATCTGTAAAATGGGAGTGAATTCTAATTCATAGGATGAGAATTTCTAAATTCACAGAAACAGATGAATTGGGAGTTAAATGATAAAAACAAGCCCCTACTTAGGCTGAGAAAGAACAGATTATGAGGCTATAGACTAGGCTTCATGTATTGAAGGACTATGAAAGGCAGGGGACCAGCTTTTCTATATTTTCTGAGCCAGGTTTGCAGCACATTACTGGGGAAGGCTGTTGGTCATAGGGATAGGCTGCCTGGGGGGAAGGGAGGGCCTCTTTTCTTTACAGTCTTCAGAGATAAGACTGGGAAAGCCACACGTTGGCAGGGTGGGGTGGTGGCCCAGCCTGAAATCAGGCAAGGGGGCAACACGGCTCTCAGGTCTTTCTTGGATATTGAGGATCCCAGGCCCTTGGACCTTTGGAATCTCTTTCCCCAAACAGCACAACCCATTCCTACTTCTAAGTGGCTCACTGGCACCCACTTTTCCCTGCTGAGGGAAGGAGTCAGGCTGCATGTTTTCTAGAGGAGGAAGCAGAGGCAGAGAGAAATGGCATGTTTTGTGCAAGATCATGTCTTTCGGAGGAGAAGCCTGTCTCCTTTATACCATCCTCATCCTCACATTTAGACTTTAAAGTGCCCTAGATCAGGAGCCAGCAAACTTTTTCTGTAAAGGGTCAGATAGTAAATATTTTAGCTTTTCAGACAGTGTAGTCTCTGTGGCGTCTCTGTGGCCACTGTAGCTGTAGCTGTTCTAGCTACAACCCAGCCACCGGTTTGTTCCTGGGTACTTGAAGATGCCCCAGTGAGGACACGTGGTTTCTGCCCTGAGGGCTTGGGGTGATTTCCACTTCCAGGAGCCCAAGGATCAGGGAAAGGTGAGTGGGGCTACACAGGCAAGTCTACATCAGCACTCCTGGGGTGCAAGATCGGGACTTGGATTTCTTACCACAGCGACTGCGTTGGACGCCAGCAGCTCCTGGGGGGACATTGCAGTGACATAAGCAACATTGGCAAAGACATACACAAATGTGACCAGTGGGATGGAGATGAAGATGGCTCTGGGAAGGTTCCTGTGGAGGGAGAGGGGGTGAGGGGGGTCTGGCACCCCAGGCGCCCACCTCGCCATGGGGTCCAGGGAGTGCCTTTCATCTTCCTGCATGAAGCTAACCCTGCAGTCTCCTGTGATGCTTCCCTTCCCCGGGAGGTGGGTTTTATTTCAATTATGGGCAGAATAATTTAAAGGAAATGAAACAGCTCAGGCTGGAAATATGCTCCACACCTGTTGATCTCCTTTTGACCCCAATCTCCACAATACACCTTTCTCCCTGCCTCAAGACACAAAGACTGGCCTGTCCTGACACAGGTAAGATGCCCAGAAGCCTCTCAAGGCACAGTTCATTCTCTAAAGCAGTGGTGTAATTGCAACACAGTTTTCAGCTTTTAATCTGTTCTGGGACAGTCACTGGGTCCTTTTTCTCCTCCTGGCAGGGTGGATGACAAATGGTTTAAGTTCCTGGGAAATGAACTATTACTTCTGGACAGACCTGATCACAGTCAGAATGGGGCTGGGGAAGGATAAGTCGGCAGTGGACACCTGCCCCCTCTTCCCAGCAGCAGGTGCTATGGCCTGTCAAGGGAGAGGGGAAGCGCTGGGCTATTTTAACTCACTTGTAGGGATCAACAAGTTCCTCAGTCACGTAATTAAGAAAGTTCCAGCCTCCGTAGGCAAAGGAACCCTGAAGGAAGGCCAGCGCGATGAGGCCGATGTCAGGTTCTTGGAAATTCTCAAATGCGTTCTTCGGCTCCAGCCAGAAGTATTCTCCTGTGGACACAACCAGTAGGAGGCTACTCAGAGAGACACATGAGACGCCCAGCAGCCCCTGGCCTGCTCTGGCTGGTCTCTTACTCCTTCCTGTGGTGAAAATGCCAGCTGTTGTTCTTGTCTCCAGAGAACCCAGTGTATTGGAGAAGGGGAAATACAGGTCTAGGACCTCTCAGCACCTGGGAACCACGAGTCCAAATGAATGGGGAGTCAGGTTCAAAGCACAGTTCTGAATGTTCCTTTTGTAAAAGGCAAAGTTACTTAGAAGGAAAGGCCGGGGTAAATTGGGCTTTGGAAACATAGGATTGGAGTCATTGGCAATCTATTGACTACTTCCCTGATATCTAAGTTTGTACATTTTCATGAAGAAAGCATCATGAACAAGAAACTCCCAAATATAAGCTTCCATAACACTATATCAGTTCAAGGTTGTTTTGCTTGCTTTGTTGATATTCTTCTATCTCTTTCTAAGGTGTATGTTTCGTCTCTCTTTTCAAGGTATAGATTCCTGACGACAGGGGTCCTTTAGCAAAGAGCTTTTAAATTGCCTTCCTAGTCCTTATCACAGTGCCTGGCACACAGTGGGCCCTCAAAACAGGTTGCCAACTAAGATTGTAACAAGATACAGAGTAACTGACCATATGTTACTTATTCACCTGTAATCCAGTTTTAGACAGGAAATTAGGAAATCAGAGTGACCAGGAGAAAGAATTGAAACCAAATTAGGAGGGACTCGCTATCTTTGAAAATATAGCACAGTGATTTCCTTAAGTCTAAATTCTTGAAAACAATATAACCTGCTAAGGAACTTAATCCAACTGATTCAAATAATCAGGCACATTTTATAGCAGAGACTTAATTATGTTTCCTGGAGTAAAAACCCAGGCTCCTCACACTGCCTTCAGGGTTTGTGGGTGTGTGGGAGATCTCCCTGTTTGTCATCTGACTTTCTCCATGAGGCAGTGACGCTGAGCAGAGCCTCGTGGTGCCACGGGTCCCATGGAAACCAAATACAGACTCGGTCTTGGAAAGGACCAAATCCAGTGGAGAATGTTGGCAGGGGCCCCGGGAATGTAGAGCTCTCTCTCACAGAGATTATAAGTAATTTTGAAGCATATAAAATTCTCCTTCTCTGTCCTCCATTTTATATGGACAAGACACACTATAAGATGCAGGGAGCTTGCCTGGTGTTGGAGTAAAAGGGCAACAGGAGTCCAGAGAGCTGGGGTCTTTGTCCAGCTGTGCCGGGGCCATGAACTGAACATGGGAGGATTGACCTTTGCAGACTAGGGGAAGTATTCCCTACTTCCAACCATCCTGGAGAAAATGGTTTCTCTTGCCCTTTGTCAAGCAAGGGAAGATGGAGAAGAGAAGTCATTCAAGGCCAGAATTGGGAAATCTCAGGGTGTATACATGCAAGGGGTAGAAGGAAATTGGGTATGACCTTGTTGTTCCCAAGATACTCACCTTTGCATATCTGTACAACCCCCATGATAATGATCAGGGCCAAGGCCAGGAGCTTCCCAGCTGTGAAGATGTCTTGAACGCGGGTGGCCCACCGCACACTGGAACAGTTGACCCATGTGAGGAGCACTGAAATGAGAGACCCCTAAATATACCCTCAGGGACCCTATGAGGCTGCACACTGCCCACTGCACAGAGGCAGAAGTGCTCCTTGCTCCTGAAGATAGGATTGTCACAGGCAGGCCAAACATCCGGCATGCTCAGCCCCAGTGACCAGAAATATTGGCTAGGTTATAGGTTTGGTTATAATGGGGATTACGTGCCCCAAATTACAGCTTGGTCAGAGCATGTCCTGCCCAGGGCTGGAAGCCAGAAGCAGGCATGGAAGTGTAAGCACTGGCTTTCGCAGAAAAAATTAGCATCTGACCAGGAGTGGGCTTTGTCTTCAAGCCATGATCTTTGTAAGGAGAGCCCTGAGCAGCTGGTGGGATCTTAGATGTCACCTTCCTGAGCCTGATTTTGCTGTAACAGGTTTAGGGAATTCTTTCATTACATAGGTTTATTAAAATATAATCTATATCTAGTAAAATTCACCTTTTTAAGTATACAGTTTGATGAGATTTGACAAATGTATTTAATTGCTTAATCACTACCACACTCAATATATAGAACACTTCCAACACTCCAAAAAGTCCCCCTGTGTGTTACACTCCTTTGTAGTCAATTAGCCAATCCTCTCCCCTTACCTCTGCCAACCACTAAGTTGATTTCTGTCCCTATGGTTTTGCCATTTCCAGAATATCACATAAGTGGAATCACACAATATATGGCCTTTTGTGTCTGGTTTCTTTCACAAAACATAATGTTGCTGGGTTTTTTTTTTTTTTGAGACAGGGTCTTGCTCTGTTGCCCAGGCTAGAGTGCAGGGGCATGATCATAGCTCACTGCAACATCAAACTCCTGGCCTCAAGCAATCCTCCTGCCTCAGCCTCCCAAAGTGCTAGCATTACAGGCATGAGCTATCGCACCTGGACTCACTTAACATAATGCTTTTGAGATCTATTCATGTTGCTGCATATATTAGTAATTTGTTCCTTTTTATTGTCAAATAGTATTCCGTTAGATGAATGTATCAGTTTGTTTTTCCATTCACCAGCTGACAGACATTTGGGTTACTCCCAGTTTGGGGCTATTATGAATAAAGCTACTGTAAACACTTAGAAGTCTTTTCATGGATTGTAGAGTTCTTTGAGTGAGGTTTTCATTTCTCCTGAGTAAATACCCAAAAATGGGATTCTGGGTCATATAGTTAATGTATGTTTAACATTATAAGAAATTGCCAAACTGTCTTCCAAAGTGGTTATATATAATTTTACATTCCCACCAGCCATGTATGAGTGTTCCTATTGCTCTGTACCCTTGCAGACATTTGGCATTGTCAGTTTCAAAAAAAAAATGGCTATTCTAATAGGCATGTAGTAGTATTTCATTGTGGTTTTGATTTGCATTTCCCTAATGGCTAATGATGTTGAGCAAGTTTTCATATCTTATTTGCCATCCATCTACATATCTTGTTTTGTGGGGTAGGTGGGTGTGGGTGGGTTAGCTCTGCCTCCTTACCCAGGAGTAACAGTGTTCCTACAGAGATCCCAATGCTTAAGAATAAAGGGGAAGCTACTTGGGAAGCTGAGGCAGGAGGAGCCCAGGAGTTAGAGGCTGCAGTGAGCTATGATCATGCCACTCTGCACTCCAACCTAGGTGACAGAGCAAGACCTTGTCTCAAAAAAAAAAAAAAATTAAAAACAGAACGAAAGCATAAAGGAGAAAAAAAAATCCTCTTGCTTCTCCTTCTCCTGAAACAGCAACCAGGACACCCTGTAGTCCTCCAAAGGTACACATCACACATGTAAAAGCATAAGACTATTTCTGTTTCCTCAAGCCTCTAAGCAGGGCTCTGACTTCACTTGAATGGCTGATCAAGTTTTATCAATATTTCATCCTTAAACTTTGCTTTTACTTTCCAAGTATTTCCCAACCTTACTTGATTCTGAGAACATTTCGGCAGGATAGGGAGGTCCTGACATTATCCATCTGTAACATTCCTTCCTGCACCATCTCCACCTGGCAAACTCCTTCTCATCTTTCAAGATCCAGCTCAAATGTCACCTGTTCTGTGAGTCTTTATGATTTATAATTTTATTTATTCCTAACAACGTGCCTGCAAGGAAGACATATTACCTGTGTTTTACAGACAAGGAACAAAATTTGTTCCTCTTCCCTAGAACAATCCCAGACCACTTTGTTTATATCCAATTTTCACACTTATTTCTTTGTATTAAAATAGTCTGTGTTTTTTTTTCCTCTCTGCTTGTAGAGTAGGAGGGCAGGGACTGTGACTTTTTCACGTTTTTAACCCCAGGGCATGTCATTGCTGTCTGCAAATAGTAGGCACTCAACAAATATTTAATAAATGAATTTTAAAATGCCCTAATTCATTAGCCTTCCAATATCATCTCAGTCTACATATTCCACAATGCACACCAATCTTCCCTGCTCCCCAGGAATCTCATCAAAAGGAGACACACAACACAGTTGGTTTCACAGAGCCAAAAGAGCAACAGGAAGCTTGACTTCAGGAGTAGAAACTCTTGACTCCTGGTGGACGAGCTGTTATCCAAGATGGTGTCATACAAGGAGAAGCAAAACATGTTGTCAGAGGAAGGATTTTAAGTGCCTGACCAGGGAGAACATTTTGTAAATACTTCAATGTTCCAGATGGACTGAGACATCCTGATAAATACACCGTTTGATTTATCTTACTCAATTCAGTAAGGGTTTCAGGATCATGTGCCTGGTGACCATCCAACCCAAATCACTCTCAACAACTGGGTCTGTGATCTCAGCCTCTCCCTAGGGCCCTGAGATATGTAGGTTATGAGGCTGGGCCCCCATACCCAGGAATTCAGGCAGACACAGCAATAATGACTAAAGGATAAAGGAGACTGACTTATAACAGGAAGGATGATTAGAAAATGAAACCTATGAGCCTCAGGGATAGGTAAGGATTACAGAATAAGGAACTGGGGAGGAGAGGGCAGGCAGGATGGTGACAGAAAGTGCTTGAGGAAAATAAGGGCAGAGTAGGACAACTCAAAGGAATTTCTCCTCCCCCAAGCAGGAAGGGGAAGGTGGCTACCTCCCCCTGTGCTGGAATAGAAAACATAAAATCATCTCTTTATAAGATTACCTTCTGGAGGCAGACAAAGACTCCTTCAAACTGTCAATTCCCTGGTGCTCCTGGGGGTGAGGAGAGATGTTTGAAGGGTAGGGACGCTTTGTCAAATAACCTCACTGTGGGTGTCTTCCGCCCTGCCTCACCTTATCTCCACAACTTCCCAAGAACCCAGCCATGACTAATATTTAACTTTTCACCTTCACAGATCTTTCAGAAATAAAAAGAGAAATTCTGAGAATGAGGTGGGGATAGGCAGGCTGCCTGTGACACCTTGTCTCCTTGGAACAATGGTTATAGGCCCCAGGTCTGACCTTTCACCCTGCAGCTGGGGGATCACAGTATGTGACTGAGGGGAAAGAGGGCACTTTCCAGCTCCCGGTACTGCAGGACAGCTTCCCTCACAGCAGGCTGAAACCAGAGCGTCCATCCAGAGAGGAAAGGTCAGTGAGTGAAGGCACTCTGTTCACCAGGCCCCTGCCCCACTCAGGAGTCCTGCTGCTTCCTGTCTGCTACCTGGCACTCCTTTCGGTTGCTGAAGACTATGTTCTCTTTCTCTTCTCAGCAAGACCCTGAATTCTGCATGCCTGATATACAGTGACCTCAGGGAAGCCACATGGAGATGCAGACCAGTGGCTACTGCAGCTTTAAATGTGAGGGGGTTCCATCCGTCCATCCATCCATCATCTACGCAGACCCCACATGGGCTAGGCACTGTGGTAGGTGGGGAGGTTATAAACAAGACACAAGTCCCTGCCCTCAGGAAATTGACAGTGTACTGGGGGTGATGGGTGAACTAAGAGGTGACCACAAAGCAAAGTGGTGGCAGCAGAGCTATTTACAGAAGCTAGCGTGCGTCCATGAGGAGCCCCTGCCTTAGCCCAGGGGAGTCAGAGATGCTTTCTTTAGGAGGAAGAGACCCTAGCAACATGGAGAATGTTATAATTTTGGTCCAGCTGGACAAAATAAAAAGGCATAAGACTCTGGCTCTTGTCCATTTTAATCTAGCTGTGGGAGTGGTTGCTGCTTCTCTAGAAGGCCCCACCCCCCCGAATCCCAGGCTTATCTGTATTTCTTGGGCATTTTCTCCCTTCTTTCTATTTTGCTACCTGGGTAAAAAATAAAAGGAAAAGTCTGTTAAGAAGACAAGGAGTTCAAGAAGATGCTGAAGTCAGGGCTTGGTTACTTAATATGCCCAGTTTTAAGAACTCAACATCAACATAACAGGAGAGATACAAAGAATAGGCAGGAGGAGGGAAACTCAGAATCCAGCAATCTAGAGCCCTGCCCAGAGTCCAGGTCCTCTCAACTGCCAAGTGGGAGAAGTGGGCTCAACATCCCCTGCCTGTAGGGAAGCTACGGAACTGGCAGAGAGATGCAGAGCCCTTGCTGCCAACCTGGAACTTGCTTGCCTACTGTGCAGGGGGTGGGCACCCTGCAGAGGTGTTCTTAGCCCCACCCCAGCCCTGACCCATAAACTTCAATCTCCTGGAATCACAGGAGCCTTTCCTTCACTTCCTCCCCTTGGAAATGACTGCAGGTATCACCAGGCCTGTGGAAGGCAGAACAATGGCCATCCCAAAGATGTCAACATTCTAATCTCTGGGATTTGGGAATATGTTATCTGAAACAGTATAAGAACTTTGCAAATGTGATTCAAGTAAGGATCTAGAGATGCAGAGATTATACTGGATTATCCAAAAGGGCCCGATGTAATCACAAGAGGGAGACAGGAGGGTCAGAGTTACAAAAGGAGATGTGATGATGAAAACAGAGATCAGAGAGAGAAAGAGAGATCTGAAGATGAAAGAAGGGGCTGTGAGCCAAAGAATGCAGGAGGTCCCTAGAAGCTGGAAAAGGCAAGAAATAACTAACAGTACTCAGAACCTCCACAAGGAAGGCAGTCTTGCCAACACATGAATTTAGGACTCTGACCTCCAGAACTTAAGATAATAAATTTGTGCAGTTTTAAGCCACTAAGTTTGTGGTAATTTGTAACAGTAGTAATAAGAAACTAATACAGGAATAGACATCAAGCAGAAAGGCCAGAAAGCAAGGGCTTAAAGAGAAAAGCTTTTAGAGAGCAACCAGGCAACATACACCAGGACCCCAGAGGAGTGTCTGTCCACAGGCTTTGCAGGACACCAGGTAGAGGGAAGTGATGGGGCTCTCTAAAAGTGGGTAGCAAAGGTGAGGTCACCAATGTGCTAACCTAGTTGGCAAATTCACATCACATGACAGCATCCCAACTCTTTTAGCTTCTCAACTCTAACTGGGATCCTGTGGCTAGAGTTAAGTTACTACCTCCTCTTCCTCCCCTTGGTAATTCAATACAGTAGCAAACAGGCTTGTCCTATAACTCTAGCAGTGCTTTTCCTCTCTTCTCCAGGGCAAAAGACACAATATCTCTCCTTTACCTAATCTTAGGTTCTCCCCCAGTCTCTTCCATATTCCATACAACTTCAGCACACATATGCACATACAAACACAGGCCCAAGAGTTACAATTGCTTGCAAGGCAAGTGGAGTGCCAGGATGTTCACAGACATAATTCCTTTGTTCTTTGTCACTGTAGTTTTGTTGGTCTCCTACTTTACTGAGGCTACAATCAAGGTCCACAAAAGAAGTCAACATGGAAAGCCAAGAGATGATCTCAAGAGTTCTGAGTCTCAGTTCACTCCTCAAGTTGGAGGGCACAGAATGGCCATACTGTGTACTATTTTATAGTGGACAACACCAAACAAACCTTGGCAGAGCTTGTGCTGTGGTTTTTCTAGGCTGAGTCATTACAACCTGATTCAGTACATGCTAAGGCACGTGAGGTTAAGGGAATATAAATTTTGGAAGGGAAGAATAGGAGCAACACTTTTGGGGAATTTTTACCTTAAATAAACATACAGTCACACACCTCAAAACAACGTTTTGGTCAACCACAGACCACATGTATGACAGCGGTCCCATAAGATTATAATTTCAAGTGCTCCCTTGCTTCTGGATGCGGGACTCTGGCTTCTTGCTGAGCTGGGCCAGCAGAGGGTCATTATGTGCCTTCCTCAGAGGGCCAAAGGACCCTCCGCATGGATCCCTGCACCCGTGTCATTCCTTCTGCCAAGCCAGCTGCCTCTCCACGAACCACACTCTTCTGGTCTGACAGGGTAAAAGTTGGGATGGAGCCATCTGGACAGGGGCTGGATTGGTTGTTATAAGAACAGTTGCTAAGAAGAATGAACCAGTTGGGGCTCTCCTTGTAGCCAATTCTTGGCCCTAAAGGTAAATATTTGAGACTTTACCCTACTGCCCGGAAGCACATTTCCAGCCTTGATGGGCGATCAGGGCCAGGAACGACATTAGAGATCCAGAACCTCATTTTATATGTGAGTGAAGTAAGACCCCAACTAATTAGTGGCAAAGACAGGACTGGGATGGCCCCGATTCCCAGTGACTGGTTCTGCCACTGCCCCCACCTCCCTTTCATCATATACACATTGTTCTGTCTTCCCTTGGCCAACTCCCCCATCATCTCTCCCTCCTGCTCCTGTCAGTGGTACCCGTGCTCACTGCTGCCAGTGCCACTTGGGACTCGGAGTCTGTCACCTGAAGATATTGCCCTGGCTCCAACCCAGGTTGTTTTCTGGGCAGCAGGAAGTAAGATGCTAAGATGGCAAAAGGGGAAGACTACGATGGCCAATCCCCAGAAACCAAGAAAGTTGCATCCATTGCTTCCAGGGCTTTAGAAAAATCATTTCCCACAGTGAGTCTCCTTTCTCCACCTTGTGTCCCCTCTTACCAGCCCCCTTAATAATGTCACCATCTCACGTTCCCTCCAAACTCCAGAACTCCATTTGGATTTCTTGGTCTTGCTGGCTCGCACCTTTCTCAGGAGTGGGCTGGAGGCGGCTTGGAAAGGCTTGTTTTCCTTTAACATTTCCAGAACCAGGCCTTTCCTCCTGGTCTTTTCAGATAAGTGAAAACAGGCAGAATAAAGGGAGAAAAAATGTCCAGACTTGCCAAAGTCCATAAAGACAGATGGTGGAGAAGAGAGGGAAGAGTGAGCATAAGAAACAACAAGGTGGGAGGAAGAAAGGGGAAGAACAATAGAAATGAATGAGGGAGAAAAGAGCTCGAGAAGAGAACAGAGAAAGAAGGCCAGGACAGAAAAAGAGAAAGATGGAATGTACTAAGCAGACAGCTGCTGAAAAAGGAAGCAGTGACGCCACCTTGTAGAAATCAGAACGCCCTGTTCCTCTGCAGACCTTCAAAATAGGCACCCTTCCAGGATGGAGCTCCCCAACCCTCTGAAACAGCCATAAATTTCACCTGGGTCATGGGCCTGCTAGAAGGGTTGGTTTCTTAGCCTCACCTTTTGCCGGGACGTGCACTTCTCTGCCTTCTGCCAGGCTCTGGCCAGCTCCCCCTGACTCCCTTGCCTCTGAGGCAGGAGCAAAAGGGGCACAGCAGAGCCACTCTTCAGCCCTCTGGTGCCCCCGTCGGAGCCGTGGGCTTGACCAGCCTGCGGGGGCAGGGGGTGTGGCGCACTTGGCTCTGTGATAGGCTAGACAGGGCTCCTTGGCTGCCTCCCCACTCCTGGAAGGAACTGGGCACGTGTTTCTAATTGTGGCAAAGCAGCTTCAGCTTGGCCTGTCCCACCTCTGCCCTTTCCAGATCAAGGAGGTAACCAGAGCTGGCTGCCAAAGGGCACGGATAGGCAAGGAAAACACGGAGGCCTGTTTGAGTGCTAACGCACACAACCCAAGGCTCTGATAAGGTTCCAGTTCTGCCCACACAGGCCAGACTGAGCCATCTTTCCTCCTCAGAGACCTCAGAGAGGCCTGGCTGGGGTGGGGAGGGTAAGGAGATACGGAGTCGGCTTCCTAGAACCCTCCTAGAATCCTCCTGTTCCCCCAGTGCCAAGACATTTTTCATACAGGGTGAGGATCCACATTGTAAAGTGTTCGGGCACCCTGCCTACCTAAAACAAAGGTATTATTGTATATGTAAATAACTTGACTGGTGAAGTTATACATGTAACAGCAACCAAAAAAATCAAAGCAGCCCTTCCTTGTAAACTACGCTTTGATCCTAGCTTCTATAAAGTACACAATGGGAAGTTTGGTTTTGAAGCAGATCTTGCCTATCACACTATAGTAACATTCCCCCTTCTCCAGCCCTTTTCATCTGGAAGCACTGACAAATTTTAGAAATCTCAGAACCCCCTCTAAAGGAGAGGAGGTGCTCTGAGCCTTCTAGAAGCACTTCTCTCCTCCGAGGACAAACCAGCAGAGGAAGAGGGGTGCAGAGAAGCCATGAGTCTGTGTGCTCCTGAGGTCCTGAATCACAGGGCCCTTACTGGACACTTCCAGCTAAGCTCCCACACACACTGCCCCACCCCTCCCCTCTTCTCTTCCTTCTTATCCTGTTCCTTCTCGTGCCAGCTGCTGGACCTGAACTTTCTGCTGAATCACCATCCAGTACTTAGTTCAGCCAAGAAGCCCGAACACCCAGATCAGCATTTTCCAAGAGCTGAGTAGTTCTCTCTTCAGCATTAGCTAAACATGGCTCCTGAGCTGGCTGTGGTAGAGGAGAGAAAAACTGAAGACACCAGGAAAGCCAGGGGTGACACGCCATGACTCTGGGGAGCCTGAGCCTGAAAAGTTCCTGTTATCTCATGCCCCAGTTCTCAGGGCTGATACATCCCAGACACAGAGCAAGGTGGATGAGGGAGGGTTCTGTGGGGTCTGCACTGAGCCCAGGAGGCCTAGCCTGATACCGCATCGTATTCAGTCTTGGAAGAGAGGGTGTGGGTCCTAGGAAGTCTGGTTTGTTCTTGCACCAGAAGGCTTGTGGGCTCTGCTAGTGTTCACCAAGGTCTATAAACTTGGACCTAGGCTGCAAAATTCCCCAGAATGGTTCAGTTATAACCCAATTCTGAAGGTAGCAAGTATTCAAACTTGCTAAACTCTCAAAACAAATCTTGCCCTTTCTTCTTTCCCCCAAAGCTCCAAGTACCACTGGGCCTCACTTCCATAAGTCTTCTGATTTTATGGTCTTGAGTATGTGATATGAATTTGATATGTCACATTAACCCTAAAGTTTCACCAGACACAGTTAGTGAGTGACTTCATAAACCAGAGGCACCAGCTCCTCTGAGAAAAACAGTCATCCTCAAAAGTCAGCAATGAAAAGCCAAAGGAGAATTTAAATTTCTAGGCTGGTTTGAGAAAGTGAGCAAATTATTACCATATCTGGTGGAACCTGAACTTTAGGAAAACTTCCTGTTTCAGGGAACCTCAGTCCCATCGATTATTCTCCCAAGCAGGGGTGGACACGTTCCCAGAAAGAAACAAGCCCCTCATTCCTCAATTTCCAGGACATGGTCTCTGTAGGCACACCCTTGAACAGCAGAACTTCATTTTGAGAGTAAAAGCTGGAGACCAGAGGAGATGCTATGGGAAGTCAGGAAAGAGGAGGCGATCTGGACCAGCACCCGAAGCACATTAAAACCAAAAAGAAGACTGACTTCTCAGGTTGCCACTGGGGGGTACTGGAGGGAAAGCCTGGTCTGAGAAGAGGGTTTAAACCAATGGACAGAAGGGTGCAGCACAGGAGGATCTGTAGGGAAGAAGACTCTGTAAAACTCTTAAATTCTCTGTGATATATGTAATTGCTTACTATGATATATAAACTATAAAGCACTGTACCAATAATTGTTCTTTTTTTGGTTTTCTTTATTTTATTTATTTTTAATGTTTGTGAGGAGGGTCATCTAGTTGCATTGTTTTTTTTTTTGTGGAGACAGAGTCCTGTCACCCTGGGTAGAGTGCAGGGGCGTCATTGCAGCTCACTGCAAACTCCAACTCCTGGGCTCAAGCGATGCTCTTGCCTCAGCCTCCCGAGCAGCTGGGACTACAGGCTCACCCCACGACACCCGGCGGATTTTTTTTCCTTGAGAGGCGGTCTCACTCGAACCCCTGAGCTCAAGCGATCCACCCACCTCGGCCTCCCAGAGAAGCTAGGATTACAGGCGTGAGCCACCGCACCTGGCCAATAATTGTTGTTATTGAAGCTCAAGACTGAGTCACTGTTACAGAAATGTAAAATGAGGATAATGGAGATACTTTCATTCCCAGGGATGTAGGCACAAGGATCACTCCAGAGGCCTCATAGGGCAGTGAGGTGAAATAGCACTAAAGAATGGGTGTTTACTCTGCCCTTATAGACATGGGAGTCCAAAAGCACAGGGGATGCCTTCCTTAAGTCCCAGCAACAGATCTTAAGTATAGAGAGAAAATAGGAAAGTGGCAAAGACAGAGGGGCCAACTCAACCAATCTGAACCACACCAATGAGAAAACATTAAAATATGATCCAGTGTTGTCCTTGATTTATTTCACTTGTATCCCCAACAAGACTTTGTCATCCTTGACTCCTTCACCTTTGATTACCAAGCCCTGCCAATCCTATTAATACCTCCTAAACGGCAAATATATCTACTTCTCTTCACTCCTACTGCTCCATCCCTGATTCATATTACTGTCATCTCTAACCTGGATTCTTGTGACTGCCTTATAATCAGTCTTCTTGCCTCTGATCTTACTCCCCTTACCAATCCATCCTTTACCCTTGCAGCATGATTCTCCTAAAATACAAATATGACAATGTCAGTCCTCGGCTTGAAATCCTTTAATGCCTTCCCATTGCTCTTAGGGTAAAGCCCAATCTCTTTAGCATGGCCCATAAGGCCTTTCATGCACTTTTTTTTTTTTTTTTTTAGAGACAGAGTCTTGCTCTGTTGCCCAGGCTAATCTCAAGCTACCCTCACATCTTGGCCTCCCAAAGTGCTGGGATTACAAGTGTGAGCTTGTGCCCAGCCTTAAATGTCATTTTCTCCAAGATTTTCTTCAAACCCAGACACTCCCCCATTTCTCTTACAGTAGCTCCCTGGATGTTGTCCTCTTGAGACCTTACCACTTTGAAACGAAATTCTCTCTACCTGTCAGAATTATTCATTGGACTGTGAGTTCCTTGGTACAGGAAGTACATATCTCCATGCCTAGCACAGTGTCTAGAGCAGAAAAGACACTCAAATATTTGATAGTGATTGAATAATTCCGTATCTCCTTCATTATCAATAGAGGACACACAAGTGGACTCAATATAACACTTCTTAAGAGAGAAGGCTTAATTTGCTGCTGCATCAAATGAGAATGAGAGTTTTTCGGGTTCACTACTGTCTGCCCTGTGCCAAGAACAGCATCTAGCACATCATGGGCACTTGATAAATGTCTGTTGAATGAACAAAGTGTTGTAATTCTCATTTATATACTGCTTCCCAAGAGTCCCAATCCTTTTCTAAGTAATACTGCTCTAAAGCAGGCTTTCGAGCAGGATCCTGGGTAATCACCCTGGGGAAGACTTCTAACCAGAGACCTGCTCAGCATCCCTCAGGCCTTTGGGAAGGACAGGGAAGGCAGAAATAGAGAGAACACTAACTGCTCATAATGGATGCTGGAGACATTTAAGTTGAAACATATTTCATTTTTATTTGTAGACAAACTAGATTCCTCCCCCTTAGTAGTCAATCAATCTACATGTGCAGCTGATTCTACTAAATCTTTCTTGTTTTTGTCACCTCGCCATCCTTGTTACTTCACTTTTAGTTCAGGCCACCACCTCTCTGGCCTGGACTCAGCCTGCTTGTCTCCCTGCTTCGAGTTTCATGGTCTTTTCTTCACCCAAATGTGAACCTAATCATGTTACTCCTCTGCTCAAAATCCTTCAGTGATTCCCTGTTTCTTGGATAAAATCTGCTCTATTCTGCATGATATATGGGCTCCTTCAAGATCCGGCTTCTGCCCACCTGTTCAGGCTCATTTCCTGTCATTCTCCTAGGATCCACCCACACAAAAATACTTGCTTTTCTCAAACAGGCCATTTCTCTCTCGACCCCAAGTGTTGCTTGAGCCCTTCCCTCTACCTGGCTGTCCTCCCACTTTACGCCCATCTGGTCCTACTTACTTTTTAAGATTCAGCACAATCTGGGAGCCTTCCCTAGCACTCCCCTCCCAACTTCAAAACACCTTTTTCTGTGTTGCACATATTTTTTTTGTCACCTTGTATTGTAATTATTTGTTTGTATACCAATCTCTTCACTAGACTTTTAACCTTTTCCAAAATTCCATAAATTATGCCTATCTCCACTCAGTGTAGAAGCTGAATATGGTGATTTTTTTGTGTTTAAAAAATATATATTCACACAGGTCAGCTCAAAATAATCTTTAAAAAAAACTATATTCACACAGGATCAATATGGTGATTAACTGACAGATTTTCTAGTTCCCCCTCTCCCCATGGAAATTCCCTACAGAATGACTTTAGTCTTAATGCATCACAAAAATGAAAAATGAGATTTTAGTCAAATTGACCATTGAGGTAAAATCAAGAGATTTTCAGTACATTTAGATTTTAAATGCTGGCTAGGTAGAAGATGTACAGAGAAAAAAAGGGGTCTTAGATGTATGGGAATCAAATCTAGGCCAGTCTGTATTTGTCTGAATTCATATATACAAGGCTGATCAGACACCCACAGAACTCTTTGAGGCCTAGGGAAGGGCAAGAAGGCAGTGCTGCCCAGGTATCTGAGGCAATATGTTTAGTGTTTGGGGATGAGAAGTTTGGCACTAGAGAATATGAAGGCTCAAGGGAACTGAGATTAAGGGATTTGGATGCTAGGAAAGACTGTTGAACCCTCTGATGTCAAGGGATTGATTAATTTGCAAGAGACTTGCAAAACAATATGTACAAGTTTCTCTGTGACAGCATCCTGCACTAGACAGCTGGAGGCTTTCTGTAGAGGAACTGCAGAGCAACTCAGGGGTAGAAGTAATACATGAAGTCCTTTCCCCTCCACATAGGTCAAAGAAGAAGAAGAAGAAATCTGAAGCCCTGGAAAACTCGCCTCTTAGGAATCTCATTACAAAGATAGAAAACAAGATAAGAAGCATTTTTTGCTTGTGAAATGCATGCAGAGTACTCCTTTCTCCTCAGGGAAAGGAAGGGGAAGGAGCTTCGTTAGGTCATGACATTCAGGGAGAAGAGGGAGACTTGAATGAAAACAAATGATTCTACTTCAGATGCTGGATGTGACCCCAGCCCCAAAAGAGAGGAAGGAGGCCAGGAGTTGTCTGCATGAAAGATAATCCAGGCCCCAAGAGAAGCAAGGACAAACAGATCCTAAAGGAAAACCCAGAGTTAGGAAGCAAGATGCACAGACTGGAATCTAGGAAAAGGCCTCTGACACCTGGTGACCCCACTGTGTCACTCTGGCCACTTTCTTTATAACTAGAAATCACTGTGGCCACTTTCTTTATAATTAGGTAACAGCCAAAAGATGTGGTTATGTGGTAAAGGGAGAGCTGCAGAAATAGCCTGTCAACATGTAGGTCTGTATACCCAGATATGTACATCTATAGATGCCTTTTATTTAGAACTGTAAGGATCCCTATCCACTATTACCGGGCTCCTGGGCAGGGGAGGGGCAGGGCGGCTCTCACTGTTGACCCCCTTTATATCTTATTGAATCTTCTTTTACATGGAGAATATAGTCATTTACTTATGAATAATAAAAAAAGAGAGAGAGAGAGAGAGAGACAAACACTCAAGCAAATCACAAAAGAAGGCACCAAAACCAAGTTCTAACACCTCCCAGGCCCCTCCTAACTTCCTCCCCTCCCACTATATGCTTGCTCTGGAGAAGGGAGAAAGGCTTGTCATTTAATTAAAATGTAAAATACTTTCTTTTCCTTTTTTCTTTTTTTTTAAACTGCCTGGTGGCTAGGGATATTCTGCTGACTCAGCAGTGAATAATCAGCTTTGACCTAAATAATAGAATAACTCAAACTGGCAGCTGCAGTTGCATAAGCCTGATCCAAATCTGCAGTTCCTTCTCTCTCCTTTCTCCTCTCCCCCACCCCCTCCAGGCTCTGGGCAGGCAAGCCAGTTACAGCAGGTTCTTTCCGCCTCTCCACCCCCACCATCTGGCTCGTCCCAACTTCATTTCTCATCAGGTCTCTTCCAAAACAGCCCCACCACAGAACCAGACTTGACCTCACCTCCTCCCTCCCGCAGCAAACCCTTGCTAGGGGCTTTGCCACACTGGCCCTCCCTGCTGGGCCCTGTACCCTGTCCTCCAGTGCCCTCCACTACACACCAGTGACCTCTCCACAGAGGACAGCCTTTCCTCACAACCTCCTGTGGCACAGTGGGTCAAGCCTGTTACCAGCTTGATAAAATGAGGCAGCAGAAAGCAGAGTTTCCTATGTAAATATACATTCATGTCATACCCAAGTTCTCTAGTGTTTCTTTCAGGAGCATGGCTAGGCTGGGCCACTCTCGGCTCTACCACCAAGGAATGCTGGGCCTATTTTACGCAATTGGCTTGCCTGGCACCTGCTAAGAGGATCGGGTGGGCTGGATGATGGTGGGGGTGGGTGGCAGGGTGGGGTGCTGGAATAAAAGATATCAGCATTTAATGAAAGACAGCATCCACCAAGCCTTCCTGACAAGCTGGTTTCTGCTTTACTGGATACCTTAAGAGATGATTTGAGGGGTCTGTAGAAGTGGTATTCAACAAACCAGAAAACAAAACCTCCTGTACACAGACTCAAAGCAGCTGGGAGTGTCTGGCTTAAGGAAGAGGAGAGAGGAAGTGTGTGTGTGGCTATGTACATGTACGTGTGCACCCTGCTGGGGAGAGGAGTGGGGGCCCCACAGGCCTTCACAGCTAGGAGGAAAGAGATACTGTGGGGGGTGGGAGGTGCGGAGCTGGTTTCCATTTCCCCTAAAGGAAATAAGGAGAAATAAGCTTGGGAGTAAGAAGGGTTTAAGAAGATTTTTCTGCTTATGAAGTTAAAAAAATACTTGAACACATATCTCAAGGACATTGAAAAATTCCTGTCTTTGAAGAACAAGATTGACTACTGTTAAGTTGGAGATAATTTCCTTGCAGTTCTCCTTAGGAGGCAGAGGACAGACCAGATAAGCTTTATTGGATCTTTGACAGCAGAGATGGCTGGGGGGGCAGGGAGAGGGCGGGGGGCGGGGTTTGAATCTTGTCATTTTTGTTATCAGCCAGAGTTTCTAAATTTTCCCTTGGCTTGGTGCTAACAGCGTCCAGGTGAGGGGTAGGCTGCAGAGATGACTGTGTGCAACCTGTCTTTCTGGAACTGGGCTTCAAGCAGGAGCCATTCTTATCTCCTGGAAGGGTTTGGACCTTTCTGGTCTGAGGGGAGGCCCACAGGGCTACACTACTCTGGAGGGTCTTTGTGCAAGTGGTCAAACTCTTGGCAGGTTTGGGGAATACAAAGGAATACATGGGGTCCAGCCACCCAGAGAAATCCACCCTGTGGCTTGGCTTCTCTCCTAGGGGAGGGACTGAACAGCCTTAGGGTTCTTGATTTCTAGTAAGAGGGTAAGGGTGGCCTCTTGGCTGAGACGCTTTAGCAGCATCAGCAGGAAAAAGGAAGCTGTCTGTGTGCAAAAGACGCCGAAACAGCAGTGGCCAAGCACTCATGTGGTCCCCCTTCTCACCCCCCCATTAGCCTGTCTGATGGCAGAAACAGCAACCCTTCCTGCATTCCCACGCCCTCCTTCCTCCCCACTTCCCCCAACTCTGGATCCAGCTAGGATGCAAGGATGAAGTGGCCCCAGCAGCTTGACATACCAGCCCACCCTCAGTGGCTGACATGACTTGGGTACTAGGTGCCAGACACTGTGCTGAGGGTACTCCTTACAACCATAACCTCCTGAGGCAGCTAGGATTATAATCCTCATCTCACAGTGGGGTGGGGCAGGCAATTAGAAAGTGGTAGAGTGGAGATGCAGGCTCAGGGAGCCTGGTTTGGGAGCCCACATTCCTCTGCCTCCAGACCTGTGAGCAGGCCTGATAAAGCACAGGAATATGCTCCAAGCAAGTATCTTGGCCCCACACTGCAATTGGCCTGGGTGGTGGGGTCTATTCCAGGGCTGACCACCACTGCCAAAAAGGGCACACTTGCCAAGGAGACCATCTCTTAGGTCCCAGCTCTCTGCCCCGTGAGAGGCTATTGGGGTGGGTGAGTGACAGAAATAAAGTGTCAGGACCTAGGAAAGGGTATGGCCAGGATGGACACTACCCTCAGCTAAGTGTATGTGTTGGAAGGTGTGCGAGGGCAGGGACTGAGCTAACTCTAGGTGTAGAGCCTCTAAAACATATCCAAGTGTTTACTTTAGAAATTAGTTTTTGATTAAAGATGTAAAATTCCCCAACCCATTGAGATCACTCATGTCAGAGATTGAGCATTGAAACTTTCTAGAAATACGGCTCTGCAGAACTTCTCGATAAAGCCTCTCTAACCTATCCCAGCTCACAGAGATCTTTTCCCCTTCTCCGAATTTTTAAATCTGTCTATATAGCTTTTTCTCCAGTTAGAAAACTCATCAAGGGGAAGGACCATGGACAAACTTTCCTCCAAAAGAGTTTAAAAAGTGTGAGTTGGCAAGCTGAGGTAGAAGTAAACATGGACCTTCTTCCATGAAGCCAGAATAATGCTCCTATCAGCAGCTGGGAGCAGCCAGCACAAAGTGGTATGCTGGAAAGAGGAGGAAGCAGGAGAGCTGCACTCCGCTCAGGGCCTGCCTCCTTGGGCAAGTCACTTGCCTGGCTCTGTGTTTCCTTATCTGTTCTAGGAAAATGTTAATACTGGCCCAGTTTACCTCATGGATTTGTCATGAGGCTCAAATCAGATAATATAGGTGAAAGTGCTTAGTGTAATGTAAAGAACCCTACCAGTGAAAATTACTGTACCTCCAAGGAACTACTTAAGTTTCTTCTATTTTTAACACCAGGTAATTGTATGCAGAATCCATTCATCCAAAACTCACTTGTAGGAAATTGAAAGAAAAGTCAGGGGGTAAACAAAAAGGAGGGGAAGAAGAAGAATCAGAGACATGTGGACCACCAGGGAGGCTAAAAGAGGCTGTCCTGAGAGCAACGCTCAGATGGCACTTACATAAGCAGATGGCAGCCAGGAGTCGAAGGCCAGACTCTGGGGGGAAGCAGGTGGGGAAGAGCGGCTGCAACACGTAGTTGGAGAAGGTGAGGGCGATGACAGCCTGGTTGGTGGGGTAGATCACCAGCACAGCAATCCACAGCCTCAGGAACCTGAAGGGGGAACAGGACACCCCCGCTGGCAGGCACGGCAGGGTTTCAGAGTCATCAGGGGAAAGCCCAGGCAAGTTGGGCAAGTAGGTCGGCAGCCCTTAGAGAGGCAGCAATGCATTTCCTTTTTTGTTTTCAGGGATGCTGAAGAGCCCAGCCCCCACCCTCAGCCCTCTGCAATGACAATAAAATAGTTTAATGATGAAGAGCTAGGTTTCAACTAGCACTAACACAAGTCTTGGCATTCTTTCTTTCTTCCCTCTCCTCTCATCAGCTCTTCTCTACCACTCTAGCCCCCGGCATTCAATGGTGGAAATATAAAATTTGCAACCCCAGAATTGTTATAGACAGGACGTGCTAACAGTGTGGCTACTTAAGCAACTGCCAGGGGAGGCATCGAGTGGGGGTTTGCAGGCGTAGCACCTTCCACATCCTTTGGCCCTTTGGTGAGGGTTGAGCTCCTCCATGGCAGGGTTTCAGAAGCTGAGAAATTTAAGATCAGGGCCTGACTCTAGAGGGAGGTCATTATCCTTGGTAATGTGAGAAGAGGTTACAGTGTATTTTAGGTGGTCACTCTCATTTGTCAAGATAGAAGGGCTTTGTTTTTGTGATGTGCTTTCTCTGGGAGTCTATGGTCAGTGTCATCATATAGTTCTATTTGCTTTCACTCACAGAATCTCTCCCACTAAGATCAACACAGACATTAAAACTACAAACCTGGTTCCTCTGTCATCCTCAGAAGCATCAAGGGGACACAACACTAAACTAGCAACCACGTCATGGAAGCACAAGAGAAATCTCATTCTCTAGTCCCTTTTGGCACACTGGAGACTGGAAACCCCCGGCCTTGGCTTCCTCTAATCTGAAATCTTTCTATACCATCTTCCTCCTTTTCCCCAAGATCACTCAGGCTTTCACAGATCCTCTTACCCAGCCAGTCCTCCGAAGATGTCCTTGACATAGGAGTAGTCACCTCCAGATTTGGGGATGGTGACCCCGAGCTCAGCGTAGCAGAGGGCTCCCACAGCTGTGATGAGACCTGTCACGATCCAGACGATGAGAGCAAGGCCCACGGAGCCAGCGTTCTCCAGCACGCCCTTTGGCGAGACAAAGATTCCGGAGCCAATGATGTTCCCTGCACGAAGCACCAAGGGTAAGGAGGTGAGACAGCAGAGTCAGGACAGCTGGCAGAATTGGCATTTGCAGTGTGGTCTCACCTCTGATCTGATTCTAAAATGCCTTTGAGATGTGTAAATGATCTTCAGGCAGGTGTGCCTAGCAATAAAGTCAGGGTAAAGAGGAGCAGAGAACTGACGAGTATTAACGAGGAACTTGGTCAGGTACCTTACATGTTTAATCCTTAGGACAACACTATGGAGTCAGATATCATTTCTCACATTTTACAGAGGAGGAAGCTGAGTCTCAGAGATACCAAGTGAGTTGCCTAAATCCACACAGTAGTAAGTTACGGCACAAGTGTTGAATCTCAGGACCCTCTGACTCAGCTACACATGGTACACCCAAGATGATAAGGGCCTCAAGATTGGCTGAAAATGGCAGGGCTGGAAAAGTGGGCTGCTCTCAGAGACCATCTGCCAGCTAGAAGGCTTTAAAAATGAACCAAAGGGTAATATCTTTTGGACAGATTGTGGTCACACCCCATGACTAGGGGTTCTCAAGACCTGTGAGTGTGGACAGCATTCCTGGAGGCTGACTTCTACTCCAGACATGACAGCCCCACCCTTGGTGAAGAACATGAAATAACCCTATAAAAACAGTCCTAGTTGTTTGGAAGTGGTTTGTATGAGTGCAGTACGTGCAAAGCCTCAGCACTATATTCTTTCAAAGGTCGTTGCCCCGCAATGTTTCATGTGACCCTCACAACAACCTATGGAATTCAGGGAGACGAGGAAGGGCAGGTATTTCTCTTCCTATATTACAAACCAAGAGACTAAGACACAGAGGGGTTAAGTGGCTTTCTCCAAATTCCATAGCTACTGATGGGTAAAATTGGATCTAGAAGTCAGTCTCCTGATGCTTAACCCAGTGCTTTTCCCACTAATCCACTTCTGCTTCTGTGTGCAAGGGCTGGCTTTCTCCTGAGAGGGGATGCCAGCAGCCAGTGCTGAATCATTGGCTACTGGGCTCTGCGTGTTGGGCAGGGAAGGAGTAGGAGTGTGGGGGCCATTCCTGACATGCTTCCTCCCAAGTTTTCCTTTGTCCACTTCTTGTGATTAAAGCTGGTAGTCAGGGTCCATTGGGTGGGTGCTTTGAAAGCCCTCTGTTCATGCCCCGCCCAGCTGCACCCCTCAATGCCTGAGGGAAGAAGCAGAGACTAAATAGATCCAGATAGAAAAGCAGAACTGGAGTATGAGGCCAGTTGGATTTGACAGTGTTCTGAGAGCATCTCAAATTCCCACTGTCTCTCTTTAGTGGTCTGGAACCAGTGAGATGGAGATTGTAAGGTTCTATGCTCAACTTTCAAAAACTGACTTTTAGATCTCAACCGTAAGTCAACACCAATCCAGTCCTGAACTTTCGTTTCTAAACTGAAATTCAGTTTTTAATTAAGGTCTTTTAGTTAAAGGGGAAGAGAAGGGAATATTCACGTTCTAAAAGCAATAACCTTTTATTCCTCTTGGATACAGAATATGCTGTGCTTTTCCGAACTAAAAAATTGCAGTGTGAGATCAGTAATGAGGAGGGGGAAGGGGTCCAGAAGAGAAAGGTAGACTCAGAGGACACAGGCCAAAGCTAGATACAGATGAAACGAAATCACATTTCTGTCTCTAACATGTCTTCCTTCCTTTGGTGCTAAAGTCTATCCCCACAGAACGGGGCTGCTTATAGAAATGAAACTAAAAGAAGAAACAATCTCTCATCTTTAAATTTGTGATATAACTCTCAGTCCAAGAGAAGATAGAAAAGAAGATTCTGAGTGCCCCCAGTCCTTACAGACCTTTCCTTTTCTTGTATGTTTATGTAAAGTCCTATAATAGGAACGAGAGGACATCTTTCAGCCCTCCGCTCTCCTCAACCAGTCCCCATATGTGCTTTGCAGAAGTGTTGGGTTAGTGGAGACTAAAAGACCCACTTGCTGACAGAGGTGGCTCACGCCTGTAATCCTAGCACTCTGGGAGGTCGAGGCGGGAGGATCGCTTGAGGTTAGGAGTTTGAGACCAGCTTGAGCAAGAGTGAGACCCCCGTCTCTATTAAAAATAGAAAAATTAGCTGGGCGTCATGGTGCGCACCTGTAGTCCCAGCTACTCTGGAGGCTGAGGCAGGAGGATCGCTTGAGTCCAGGAGTTTGAGGTTGCAGTGAGCTATGATGACGCCACTGCGCTCTAGCCTGGGCAATAGAACGAGACCCTGTCTCAAAAAAAAAAAAAAAGAAAGAAAGAAAGAAAGAAAAGAAAAGAAAAAAAAAGATCCACTTGTAGTATCCTAGGATTCAGGCCACATTGACCCTGTCAAATGACTCTTGGCCTGACAAAATGAAATGTGTGGCTCTTCTCTGGAAGACACCAAGTGCTGGGAAATGAGAGAACTAGAGACAGGCTTGCTAATATTGTTGAAAGATGATAGTAAATTCCTTGTCTAGCAGGAATTTATCAAAAGAGTGATCTATAGGGCATTTCAAAGCCAGCCAAGAAGTGAGCAATAGAACTAGAGTTATAAAACCAGCTCAAGGGGTTAGACAAACAATCACCACCAGGAGAAAAACAAGGTTTGACTTTGGTCCTTAAGGCACTGAAAAGTGAGGGGTGTACAGCTAGGCATTGCTTAGATCCAAGAATGGCTGTTGCAAGGGGGGAATGCAACATTCCCCCTTGCAAGGGGGGTGGTGTTTTTTGAAAGATTTGATCTTCTCTGGAATGAAGAGTGTCAATGTTCCACTAAGGGTTCTTGGAAAACAAACACCACAATAGGGATCAGTAAATTGAGATCAGTGATTCTCTTCTGTATCTGCTCTCACATTTCCACAGTGTGTGTGCTCTTTCCCTGGTTCTGGGTCGAGGGAGCCACTGGAAAATGGGATGTGCAACACTAACTGTCCTGTGAAGGGTCTGACCCACTTCCTGCCTCCACTTATTCCTGGAGGTTCCACGACCTTCCAGGAAGCTGCCAGAATGATTGTGAGGGTCATAATAGCTTGGCATTGGGACAAGAGTCCTCACTTTATAAACATTGGGTTCCTACCCTCCAAAAATCTTAATTTTGACTAAATTAAAATTACAAAGATAAAAGCTAAAAAAAAAAATTGAGCTATGCTAGCCTACACTGAGTGCTAGGGAACAGGGAAAGAGAGGAGTGTCTCTCTCTGATTCTTAGGAAACCACTACCTAGAAAACCAGAATCTGAGAGCATTTCCTCCACCATAGCAACCTCTGGGACTTCTACAAGGGGAGGAATGTCACTCACAGCGGAGCCATGTTCTGGAGCTGAAATAAAATTTATGTTACATTTACTGAAAAGTAATGTCTACTATCCACAATCTTTAGTGTGATTATTTAATAATTATTTATCTCCCCCACTAGACTGTAAGTGCCACAAGAGCAGGAACTATGCTGCTTTTCCTCATTTGTGAAGGGTCATCTAGTACTAAGCTCCCCAACTCCCACCCTGCAGACCAGTATCAGTCAGTGGCCTGTTAGGAACTGGGCCGCACAGCAGGTGAGCTGCTAGTGAAGCTTCATGTGTATTTACAGCCACTCCCCATCGCTTGCATCACTGCCTGAGCTCCACCTCCTGTCAGATCAGTAGAGGCATTAGATTCTCATAAGAGTGCAAACCCTACTGTAAACTGCACATGTGAGGGATCTAGGTTGTGTTCCCCTTATGAGAATCTGATGTTCCCCTGGTCTTCAGAAAAATTATCTTCCATGAAACCAGTCCCTGGTGCCAAAAAGGTTGGGGACCACTGATCTAGTAAACACCCCATAAATGCTTAATGAATACATAATGTCTGACATCATTTACTGCATCTCCACAGAGGAATTTAATATACCTATTTCTTTGGAACCTCCAAATCCTGTGAGAATGCTGAGTGTGTATTGCAGGAAAATGAGTGAAGCAACCGACTTATTTCACTGCTGAGAAAAGTAGACTGGCTAACATTACCACCTCCAATTTATAGGGGAAGAAAGTAGGGCAACTATTATTCTCACTTTCCAAATGGGGGAAATGAGGGAGGTATTATTATCCCTATTTTATGGAGGAAGAGCCAGAGCCAGAGAGGTAGTTATTTGCCTAAAACACAGGGTAAATTAGAAATAGCTGGATTGGAATCTAAATCTTCTGTCACAGCCTCAAGCTTTTCCCTGAAAATAGAAGGTACATACACTGGAGTCAGTCTTACCTGCTCCACTCCACAGGCAATGAGAATGGGTGACAGAAGGCACTTATCAAAGAATTGGAACACAGATCTGATTCCTTCCTTCTATTGCAGCAGCACCTTCAGTGGTGATTTATAAAACATTCACATCCATAACCTTACTTGGTTCTCTTAACTACTTTCTCAGTTGTGCAGGGCAGGTACTTCATTTCTACTTTACCTTTGCGAAAACTGAGGCTCTGAGTGGTGAAGGTACTTGATCGGAGTCATGCACTGCTTAAGTAGCAAGGCCTGGATAAGAGGCCGAGGCCTTGGACTCCTGGCCCAGGGTTTCCTCCACCACTCCATGCTGCCTTGCCTCTGGAAATTGCACAACAGACACTTTAACTGCAGGGCTTTTAAACTTGGACACTGTCCAAATGAGACTTTTTGGAGTGGCTTTGAAAAATAACTGGGAAAGATCTTTTCTACCTTGATGATGAAACATTTCTGATGAGATGTAGGAAGAAAGTTGATTATTGTGGAGATATTTCTCTCCATTGTTTTACCATTAGACTTATTGTCTATAAAGCCATTTAAGAATGAGATGCATACCTGTGTGGTATTGCTGAGATACTCAAGGTCAGGACTTTAGCCCTACTTCCATCCACCCCAATTAATAAAGTAATTCATCTTATCACATTGATCTTCCTTAGTGAAAAATGGATTCTAGGATGCCTGGACAATGAGGCCCAGCTTGGCTTGTTCTGTCAAAGAAAAGCCAAGCAAACCATTCCATTAAAAAGGGGCCAAAACCTATCAGTGGGCAAGTCTTCACTAGAAAAATTGCTGGAATTGAGAAAATCCACGTTTGCCATGAATAATCACTAATTTCCCCATCTGCAGGCCAATACCCATGTGACTCCCATTAAGTCATTACTCACATCCAGGCCTGTCCACACTAGAATGCTGTAGCCATCAAAGAATTTCCTGGGGCATGGAATTTCAGACTTCTAATGCCCAACAGACCCTCAGATCCAAAGGGCTAGGCCTTCCTTGCTTACTCATGCTAGTCTTGAAATCTAGCCACAACTTCCTCCTGGGGCTTGGAAGTTCTGGCCATTTCCATGATGTCCAGAGAAACCTGAGGTTAACCTATTGTGTGCTCTTTCCCTAAATGTCCAGGAGGATCTCAGAGCTTTTCAGGACTGGGGGAAAAGTGTGAAAGCAGGGTCTGGCATGCTGGAGCCAGGCTTTGACCCTCTCGCCAGGCCTGGAAACACACCATGCCTCTTATCCTGCATACAGGTACAAACAGGTACCTGGGTGAGAGCAGGTCAGGACTTCAACACATGCCCCGAGGAGTTGCCAGCTCCTGCAGAACTGATGTGGAAGGCACTGCAGGACTCTGCTGTTCTGGGTTTCTGACTGAAAAAGTGAAAAGGGCACTAGACTTAGAGTTGGAGGATCCACTGAGTCCTGGTTTTGCCACTCACAAGCCGTGGGGCCTGAATTTTTCTGAGAATCACTTCCTTCATCTGTAGAATGGAAATAATTGTTCCTGCCCTGCCTACCTCACAAGGTTGTTGTGGAGATCAAGGGAGAGCACATATATGTGAGGGACTTTATAATTTGCGAAATGTTAATAAATATAAGCAATTACTAGGATTTGTAGCAGTAGGGACAGAGACCAGTCCTGGAAGAATCTGGCGGGCTTCCTTTGGAGGCTTGGCTCCAAAACAGCACTGTACAGCCAGGACCACAAAGCCTTCTCTGAGTCATTTGTCTGCTTGTCTAGGTATAATTTTTAGATGCCACAGGTGGGTGGGCAGCAGGTAATTGCATCTCAAAAACTATTTATTGAGCGCCCACTCTGTACATGCTTGCTTTGGAAGGTAATTAAGAAGCACTTGTTCACACATGGGCTTTTAATAAAATAGATGGAGCCAACCACCACTCACCAGCCACTGAAAGACAGGCATTGTAGCCTGAGGGGCTAAGAGTGCTGAGCCTTCAAATAAGCCTATTAAGGACTCACCTTGCCTCCAGCATTTCCCTGCCAGACTGGGGAACCAGGCACCCACAGTGAGAGGCTTTATCTTCCTCAGTGGTTTTCAACTGGGGACAATTTTGCCCCCTACCTTAAGGGGTCAGTTGGCCATGGTTATCACAACAGGGCTGGAGGTGCTACTGATAGGTAGTATGTAGAGGCCAGGAACGCTACTAAACATCCTACAATGAGCAGGACAGCCCCCTACAACACAGAAGCATCTGGCCCAAAAGGTAATAGTGCTGAGGTTGAGAAACCCTGTTCTACCTTCAAGCTTCAATGCCATCGTTTGATTCATCTCTAATCCCTTTCAGATTTGAACCTGGATTTTTTTTTTTTTTTTTGCCAAGCACAAACATGTATTGTTCATGGGAATAACTCATTTTTTTAAACTAAATTTTTTTTTTATTGTGGTAAAAACATATAACAGAATTTACCATCTTAACCATTTTTAAATCTACAGTTTAGTAGCGTTAAGTATATTCACATTGTTGTGAAACAATCTCTAAAGGATGATTTGTTTTTGACTGACTGCTGTTATTCCACAAATTCTTTTTTTTTTTTTCTGAGACAGGGTCTCACTCTGTCGCCCTGGGTAGAGTGCAGTGGTGTCATCATAGCTCACTGCAGCCTCCAACTCCTGGGCTAAACCGATCCTCCCACCTCAGCCTCTCCAGTAGCTGGGGCTACAGGCGCCGCCACCGCGCCCGGCTAAGTTTTCTACTCTTCGTAGAGATGGGGTCTCACTCTTTTGCTCAGGCTGGTCTCAAACTCCTGGCCTCAATCAATCCTCCCGCCTCGGCCTCCCAAAGTGCTAGGATTACAGGCGTGAGCCACCGCGCCCGGCCCCACAAATACTTTCTAGGCATTTACCATGTGCTAGGCTATATGACGTGAAAGTAAGTAAGACTCAGTCCCTGCTCTCAAGAAACTGTGTGGAAAAGTGAAGTCACATGTGTGGAGACACAGGGCTGACATCTCCAGGTAGAGAAGAAGTTGTATGAGTGCTACTGCAATATATGACAAGATATTACGGTGGAAAAGGTCACCGGCATGGGCTGTTCAGAAAAGGCTTCCTGGAAGAGGGAATTACGAGACAGATGCTGACAGGTAAGTAAACTCATCTCAACAGGGAGGAAAGGAAAAGCCATTGGCTGGTTGCTAAGCAGATCAGACTTGGGCTGAATTACTCAGTTCTTCTTATTACCCAATCAGTCCAATCTAAATTTCTGAACCAGAATTACTGAGTGTGTGGGTTGGGGGTGGGAGGGGAAGTGGGGGTGGTGGAGGATGAGCTCAAGGAGAGAAAGAAATCAACCTTTATTGAACATAGACCATAGGGCAGGGGCTTTGTTTTATTTATTTTTTCAAGACATAGTTGTGCACTGTCACACAGGCTAGAGTGCAGTGGCATCATCATAGCTCACTGCAACCTCAAACTCCTGGGCTCAAGCAATCCTCTTGCCTCTGCCTTCCCAGTAGCTGGGACTACAGGTATCCATCAACACGCCGGGCTTATTTTTCTATTTTTTGTAGAGACAGGGTCTCGCTCTTGCTTGGGCTGGTCTTGAACTCCTGGCCTCATGTGATCCTCCCACCTCAGCCTCTCAAAGTGCTAGGATTACAGGTGTGAGCCACCATGCCTGGCTGCTTTGTTTTAATACTTCACAAGAAACTTCTATTTTACAGCTAAGTAAACTGATCATTAACTTGTTCAACGTTATAAAGATTATAAATAGGGAAGCAGTTTGCAAACCTAAAACTATCTCTAAAGCCCATCCTGTTTTGCTATCATGGATGGTTCCTCCCTTTCTACAACACACTGATGCAAGTCATGGAGAAATCCATGTTAAGCTTTCTACTTCCAGCATCAGGGCCCAAATGCCTCCTTAAGGCAACCTGACCTGCTTATACCAGCTGCTTACTAAACATCTTACAGAGAACTGACCTCTAAAGAAGCAGCTAAAGTATTTATGCATTTCATAGATGTACAAACAGGCACCTGTAATAAAATATATATATATATAAATGGAGTCTCTCTGAATCTGCTGTGATTCTGAGGGCCGCCCAATTTTTAAAAAAATATATACATAGATGAGAAAAGAACACTAATAATTCTACAGCAGCGGTACTCTCTGAGCAATATGCCTTCATGACATGTGCATCTCAGTGTGAGGTTTCCTGGTACATCTTCAGACATACTGTGAAACCCTCTCCCCAGAAGTGACGTCACTGCTAATGCTGAGGATATTTTAAGCAGGGAGTAAACCAATGGGAAGACTTGTGACTGTGACAAAGGATGAGGGACGAGATGTGATGGATAAAGCTTTTCAGCTCAAACTTCACTCATTCTATAAATAAAACAGCTTAAAATAGATGTGAGGGATTATTTTGCTTCTTAGAAATAAAATTCACCAGTGCTCAACACAGGGCCTAGCACATCATATGCTCAATGAGTGCTTAAAATATGGAACAATCCTGAATCTTATGACCAGTAGCCCTCACCCCTGCCCCAGGGTGTAGCCATTTCCCCTTCTCTAGGGAGAAGGGACTTAGGGGCCTCCTCTGTAGGCATATTCTGGGAGGGGAACAAGGCATGGTCCTTCTTGCTCTGTAAGCTCAGCAGGGCGTTAAAAATTAGAAAGGAATGATTTCTAGCCTCCTGGGTTCCTGAATGACTCATTTTCTGTAGTTCAGAATATACTCCTGGGATCACTTGCTCATGCCTGCTTTTCTAGATCCAGCCCCTCCCCTACAATTACAACAAAACAACAACAAGAGCAACAACAGAAATTCCTAAGGCATTTCTTTGTAGGCAGCCATACTGCTAGATTACCACTCAAAAAAAGCAGAAAACCTTGGTAGCCTGGCAACTGGAGAAGCCCATACCAATGACCCACACCATGACCCCATTTCAATAAGCTGATTTAATTCAGAAAAGTTGTATATATGGTGCTGGCCTCTTTGAGAAGATCATTTGATTTGGGTACAGGCTGTTTTTATTGCTGCTTTTCTAAATAAAATGGGCTGTTTTGTTCTGTCTTTTGGGCACAATTTTTACCCACTGGGTTTCTGTTTTCTTTCCCTGAGTCTAAGCGTCTCCTGCTAGTCACTCATTCTGCATAACTCTGCTCTTTGAAGGAACATATTGTAGCCCTGACAGTAGCAGATTCAACCAAATTGCTCCTTGAGCCCTCTGGTTCCTGGAGGCAGGACACATGCAACAGGATCCCTGGTCCCAGCCACCTTGTGTTCCATGCTATGGAGCATTTTGGTTAAGCCCAGTTGCTTCAGAGTTCAATGACCTGGGTGGGAATCTGGGCTTTACCAGTTACTTACCTATTTTAGCCTTTCATTTCTACAACAGTAGCTATTGCATGGGATTAGATGAGAATATTCATAAAGTACTGATCAGGTACCATGTACCTGGCACATAGTAAGTGCTCAGTAAGTGGTAGCTACTTATTATTATTACACGGCCGAGTATAGCCTTTCCCTACTCACCAAGATATGTTTGTTTTGAAATACCTCCTAGCTGGCTTCCATCCCAGAGTTTTCTTTGAGAACAATGAGAGTTTTAATCATGTTTTCATACTGAATGAACCAAATCCTAATCCCTCCATGTTTTGTGTGTGTGTTCAATTGAAGTATACACTCAAGGAGTAGTTTTCATGCTCTCTCTGGTCAACATCGAATAACCATTTTTGGGATTAGAAGCTAACACATCATATTAGAAACTAAAATGTAAAATCTTCTAAAGTGGTATAGACCACATGGGTCTGAAATCTTTTGGACTTGAAATACTCCCAAGTCAGCCCAGTGCCATTTCAGCACAGTTATTCCTACAGCCACATTTCTCTGTTGACAAATATCCTTTAAAAAATGTTTCTTACCAACTTTTCAGTAGCAGACATCCATTGTCTTTCTAGACTCCAATCTCAGGGTTGTCTTCCTCCATGGCCCACTCCCCTACCTCACAATCCTCACATATACATCAGCCTTCTACCCTCCTCTCTTGGTTACCAATTAGAAATGGGGAATGGTTAAGCATTTTGGCTATGGAGTCAGATCATCTCAGTTATCAATTGTGTGATCCTGGGAAAATTACCTACCATCTCTGTGACTCAATTTCCCCATGTTTAAAATAGAGATAATTATAATATCTACTTTCATAGAAGTATTGTCAGGATTAAATATGTAAAGAGTATATAGCACAGGAAGAGGCATTTAGTAAGAGCTCAATAAATACTATTTTTAAAAAATCCGTGTTAGTTGACAGATAGTCATCTAGTAGCGAGATTTATAGCCAGTGTTGTCCTGCAGCAAATGTACCAAGTTCCCCCATGAACATACATTGTGCTGAAAACAAAATGGTCTGGCAAATTATAAACTTTTCTGTCTTTTTTTTTTAAGAGACAAAGTCTTACTTGTCACCCAGGCTGGAGTGCAGTGGCCCAATCATAGCTCATTGTAACCTCAAACTCCTGGGCTCAAGTGATCCTCCTGCCTCAGCCTCCTGAGTAGCTAGGACTACATGTGTGTGCCACCACACTTGGCTGATTTATTTTTTATTTTTATTTTTTGTACAGGTGGGGTCTTGCTATGTTACCCAGGCTGGTCTCGAACTCCTAGCCTCAAGCTATCCTCCCACCTCAGCCTCCCAAAGTGCTGGGTTACAGGCGTGAGCCACTGTGCCCAACCTAAACTTTTCTTTTAGGCTCTGAAGCTAGCTTGTTTGCCTTCAAGACATAGATTCTGGTTACATACCTAAATACATGACTGGTATAAAGCATCCTAAACAGCTAGGGATTCTGTGGGCATCTTCAACATGACTGGGAAGAACGCTGGTCCATAAAGGAAAGGTGTGCACATGGGGGAGTTAATGGGAATGTGGTCTGTATTGGCCAGATGCACCTCAGGCTCACCCCAAGTCTTCCTACAGTTGCACCAGGAACATTACCTTCTTCCACTCCCAGCTGACTGCCCAGCTCCCCCTGACACTGGGAACCTCACTGAGAATGCAACATTAATTGTTTCATCTATAAAAACCAATAAGGACCTCTGTCCAGGTTCTAAAGGAAAACATCCCTTTAACTGACAAAAATAGAAATAGTAGAGAATAATGCTTAAGAGCTTGATTCAGGATTCAGAGAAGCTCTGTGTTTGAATCCTAGCTCCAATACTTTTTAGTTGTATGACCTTTGGCAAATTGCTTACCTTTCTGAGCCTCTATTTCCTTATCTGGAGGAAGAGATAATAAGGGCCTACCAAACAGGGGTTATTGTGAGGGGCAAATAAGTTAATGTATGCTATGTAATTGGGTGAGTGCTTGGCATATTCTAAGTATTTTTTCTTTAAGTCTATTTTGTTGTTGTTGTTTTTAGAAACCTTATTCTTCAATTTTTTAAAATCTATTTTTTAATTGAGACGGAGCCTGACTATGTTGTCCAGGCTGGTCTAGAACTCTTGGGCTCAAGTAATCCTTTCCTCAGCCTCCCAAGTAGCTGGGATTACAGGCTCATGCCACTGTGCCCAAATTACTAAGTGTTTAATAACAACAGCTACTAACAGTAGCTTTGGTACCATTAGCAAATGAATTTTGCTGTCCTTCACACCCTCTTTAGATTTTAGGGAGCACTCCACATTCATGGTGGAATCTAAGTTCATCTGCTGCCAAAAGGTTTCCCTAGCCAAGTACATGGAGAAAAACAGCCTGGTGATTTTAAAAAAATTAAAATGGGCCAACCTAATTGTCCAGGTTGATGAAATTATTCCTAGCTTAAAGATTTTCAAGCCAGGTTCCCAATAGCCCTTCAGATAAATGCTTCTTATTACTACTGTGTTCAGATTTTTTGTCTAAGAGTCAATTAAATTTGACAATCATTTGAGTAATTGTTTCATATCAAGCATTCTGCTGAGCACTAAAGGTTCAGACATATATAAGACACAATTTTTGATAAAGGAAATAATAGTTTAGTCATCATGCTTTTACCTACAAAATCTCCCAGAACTGTCTTCCCTACTGCTTTCCCCACATCCATCAAGATGCTTCAAGATGCTTCTCTTTTTTGAGACAGGGTCTCTTACTCTATTGCCTGGGCTAGAGTGTAGTGGAGTCATCATAGCTCACTGCAACCTCAAACTCCTGGGCTCAAATGATCCTCCTTCCTCAGCCTCCTGAGTAGCTGGGACTACAAGTGCGCGCCACCATACCTCGATGATTTATTTTTCATTTATACTTTTTGTAGAGGTGGGGGTCTTGCTATGTTTCCCAGGCTGGTCTTAAACTCCTGGCCTCAAGCTATACTCTTGCCTTGGCCTCCCAAAGTGCTGGGTTACAGGAGTGAGCCAAGATGCTTCTTAATCTAGTTCTTGGTGAGAACCTCTCTTTCCTTGTGCTTCCCACCATTCACCTAACTTTGCCCTCCTTCAGCTCTTATACAACTAAACCATATCATTGATTTTTAATGCTTTCTGTTTAAGGCATATGAATCTCATCTTCCCAATCAGATTATAAGTAACTCTATGGCATGAGTCTTCCATTAGTCTTCTATAGTCCCATAACATCTGCCATTCTGTTATTCCTACTTTCAACCATCCATGATGATTGTGAATGAAATTTATGAGCTTATATGAAACATAGTTTAACTTATCTCTCTAAATCAGTTGGGTATGAGATGGATAGATTTGAACACCAAATCACTGAATTCTACATGGAAAATGCCATGTAGAATTTCTGTTTTTGTATTTGGTCTTGAAAAAACTTGAATCACTATCATCCATTTGGAAACTCCTCTAGAAGAGGACAGGGCAGTTCCTCAGCACATCTGCAACTCAATAGCCATGCAGGAAGGACAGCAGAAAGGATTTTGCCCCCATATCATCCTAAAAGGGAAATTTGTGTCTCATTCTAGCTTGAATGGAGGTAGAATAGTGCCTATTAACTCTATAAATATTCTCACACTTTGGAAAAATATCCTGATTTCTCTGAAATCGCAAATTTTGGAATCTTTTCCACCACAGAACACCAGAGTTGCTATTCTTGTTACTGTAATGCCACCATGGAGAGTTTTGAGACAATTCTCACATTGAGGTACCATCCATGAGGACATGGACAAATCAGTAGTTAACATTCACCCCACTGAAATTGTACTTATTATACCTGAACACTCCCATTTCTTCATAGTCTTAGAAAAACAATGTTAAAGAGACAAAAACTTCAGTATATAGGAAAATACCTTCTACCCTTGAATACCTGCATATATGTTGGCACTGGTGAACACAGCTGAGGCAGGAAGAAGGAAATTTGTGCTTGTGTGCATGTGGGCATGCGTATCTGTGTATAAATCGGAATCTTCCCAAAGGGAAGAAAATGCTTAACTCTATCAGTCAAATTGGTGAAGAAGTAATAGGCTCTGGGCTATTTATTTATTGTTTTTGAGACAGAGTCTGGCTCTGTCACCTGGGCTAGAGTGCCATGGCGTCATCATAGCTCACAGTAACTTCAAACTCCTGGGCTCAACGATCCTCCTGCCTCAGCCTCCCAAGTAGTGGGGACTACAGGTGCACACCACTGCACCCAGCTAATTTATTCTTAGTACAGATGGGTCTCGCTCTTGCTCAGGCTGGGTCTCGAACTCCTGACCTCAAGCAATCCTCCTGCCTTGGCTTCCCAGAGTGCTAGGATTACAGGCGTGAGCCACTGTGCCTGGCCCAGCCTATTTATAGACTTTAAATTGACATGTACTATACATATTGAGTACTTGGCTGATCTCATTTTTTAGAGCAATTGAGATAAAGTAAAGGAGAGGCAAAGAGGAAAAGGTTCTGCTTAATTCAGCAAGACTAAAATAAAAAAAGAAAGAAGATGTAATGAGAAAAAGTAATGAGCGATTCAGATCATGACTATAATTTTTCATACCATTATCTTTCTTATAACTATAGATGCCTGAAAGCCTCCCAGAGTCAGAGAGTTAGATAAAATGAGATTCCATTTTCAAAAGAGATTGGATATAATATGATCACTGAAGTCTGGGTGTAGAAGTGAAGAGGATTATCTGAATTCTTTACTGATTTTATTTGATTTCAAGGGTGTTCTCCAGTGTCACTATTGCTCTCAGGTGCCAAAATGTCTCTAAGCTACTGCATGGAACATGGTGTCAACCAGAGAAACTGGTTCATGGGCACCAGGACAAAATAAGCCTTCACAAAGGAACTCTGGAGAAACGACACAGAAACATATCTGGGCCTGACTGTCCTGCACGCCTTTCTCTGGGAAGAAGGGAAAGCCCTCTACCAAAGATAGCAGAAGAAACTATCACCCTCTGAAGAGAGGGCAGGAATGAGCCACTGCCTGCCATCCAGCTGCAGGGCTTCTCTGGAAAGAGGAGGATGTGTTGTCTAGAGACAAAGCTGTATTTGGGACCCCCTGCCCTGTAGAGTGCAGTCGGGGGTGGGGGGTGTCAGAGTGGCCTGCACTGGCACTCTCAGGGCCACCCAGGCTCCCTACCTTCAGAGCCTCCCAGCTGGGACACACATTTTACGTCAGTTCCTCCTCAACTCCACATTCTAGTTACTGGCAATACTCTTTGAGAACCTCACAGGGTCCGCTGTGGGTGTTGACAGGTGGGATTCCATCAGGCAACTAGAGAAACTATAAACTATTCATTTACAGAAAGGCACAAGCTGTCCCTCTTCTCTTCCCTAGTTTCCTCACCCGTGAAATGGGAATAACAGCTGTGTCACATCTACTCTGCACAGTGGAAATGCTGCATAAGAAGGAAAACGCTATAAAAAGGCAAGGCATTGTTGTTGTTGTTGCTATATTTATTACACATCCCATAGTTTCATATAACATAAAACAGCAAAATATCTACCAAATATGCCTCAAAAGCCAGTCCACAGCCTGGTGAGAGCGACTGCATAAAAGCTTGTTAAAAATTCAACTCCTTCAGTCCACCTTAAACCTACTGAGTCAGAAACTCCAAGTTTCTGATCCAATCAGCCTATTTGCTCCATTCCATGAACACAAGACAGAACTGTTTGCCTGGTTTGGAGGAAGAGATGTATGACATATACCACTTCCTACACCACTCAAGCATGAACAGTGGAGGTAGATTATAGCACAGGTGACTGACAACCCCTTTCTAAGGAATGCCTTCAAAGGGTTAAGGTCCAAGGAGAGGACCACCAGAGAGGGAGAGGAGTGGTCGGTGGGAAAAGGAATCGAACTCACCTACAATGATACCACAAGCACTGACCAATCCGATCTCTTTCTTCAAGGCTACTCCGCCCCCTCCGGAACCAGTCTCGGGGCCAGCGTCTGACTCGCCCCCACCTGGGTGGTTCTTTTCAGTGTTGTTTCGGTGCCTGGCTCCTTTTTCCATTTTTCTCAGTAGGATTTCAAACTCCAAAAGCTGTCTCTCTTTCTAAATGCGTATGCGTGTAAATATATTGAGAGGGAGCCTTTAAATTAAAACGTCCTTTCCCGAAACAGGGACCACTCCTACCCTCTAAAAAAGACAAGCAGATAAAAGAGAAAACGAAAAATTTCCCTACTCTGTATTGACGCTTTCTGGTCACTCGTGTTTAAAAACAAGGAAAGTGTTGCTAAAATGGGTGGGGGAGAGACAGGTATATTTAAATATAAAAATAGAACTGTACCAGCGACTCGGGCTGGAATTCTGCTGAGAGGGATGTATCTTCAGAAACCAGGATGGTCTGCTCTGTGTACCAGGCAGTGGCTTATCTCAGACGCTTCAAAAACAAGAGTCTGGATTTCCCTTCAGCTTTCCTCCTAGTAAAACAGAGATTGCCTTTACCTCCCCTTAGTCTTTTCTTTTATGATGAGGACAAAAGTAGTTTTCATTAACTGTGGAAAAAAAACAAAAAAGAGGCAATCTTCAGGTACTTTCTTCTCTTCCAGAAAAAAAAACCCCAAAAACCAAAAAACCGTGGACCTGACCGTTTTGCTCTAAATCTGGTTTCCACCTGCTATGGGGTTCTTTTCCCTGCCCGGTCTTCTGCTTCCGCTTTTTCCAGATGTCCTCTTTTCTCGCTGGTCTTCTTGTCCGTGTTTTCCTTCTTCCGATCTCCGTCCTACGGCACAGATTGCCCCATCTCTCTGGGTTACAGGAGAGTGGTTCCTCCACACACGAACGTGATTCCTTTTTAGCAAGGGGTTTTATTTGCTGAACGAGGCTCCGCCCCCACCTCCTCGGTTCCTCTCCATCCTCAGTCGCGTCTCCTCCCTCCTCTTCAATTTAAATATTAGCACATAGCCCCCAGAGATCACTGAGAAAATGGGCTAAATTATTTCTCTTTGTAATCGTCTCTCACTTTCTCCATCTTTCTCCTTGTAACCAAGTGGAAGTAAAATCCTTCCACGTCAACTGTTCCCGGAGAGCTCACTAGCTAGTATAACGTTACAGGTCATACAGCATTTGTGAGCTTTATAAATAAGAGAACAGTTGTGCAGACGCTTTTAATGCCATCAGAAATAAACTGGCCAATGTATTAAAATATTTAGGTCTGGATCATTTGAGGATACAGGAAAGAAGCTTGTAAGGACATCATCTTCAAGTTTCTTGAAAGTAGGAGGAAGCTGCGGGTGGGCGAGGGGAATGGAAGAAATCAAGAATAGTGGAAGAGAGGTTCATTTAGTGTAACTGTGAGTATGAAGAGTACAGAGGAAACAAGATCACCAGGAAGAGGTGGTAGCCTGGCTGTTCACAGGTCTTATTTAGCGCTGGTTGAAACATGAAAGAAATGACTCAAATCCTGCTCCCACAACTTCTAATATTTTTGCATCCATAAGTTATTTGAAAAGCAATAACTTATGAGGAATTATCAGCACCTCAATGACCATCAAACAGACTTGTTGATGTTAAGAGGCTAACTACGTATTACCATATTGATATTGTGCCACTGCATCCCTGGAGAATTTCACTCAGAAAATGCTGCCTCAAGGTGAGAGCAATGATGTCTATCTATAATTGTTAAGTACTCTGAAAAAACAGCATGAAGCAATATAGCAGACAACACTCTATGTCTAAAATAAAGTTATTTTAAATATTATTTAATATATTATGTAAGTTCCCCAAACTGACCACTAACTACAGAAATTTGGCCTTGCTTTCTAAAAAATGTTCCAAAAGATTTTGGGTTTTAAGGAAAATAAACACTTAATTCCTTAAAATGAGGTTGGTTGAGCTATTGTAGCAAAGGCTTTTCCAAATGGGTAAAGTCCGATCAGCAGTCTTTTTTTCAGTCTGCCCCTTGATTGTTCAGCAAGTATTAAGAGGTTTCAAAGGTTGAAAGTTCAACCCCTTCTCCTCCTTCTGCTACTTCAAGATATAGCAAATTGAAAGCCTCAGCAGAAAAAAAAAAAAGTTGGGGTAGCATATAAAGGATTTTCAACAAAAAGAATAGACAAGGCAGGGAATATATAGCCCAAAACTCCACAGGAGATGAGTCATGGGAAATGAAAATTTTTTGAATCACCTCCAGCCTTTCCTGACAACCTTATTAAGCATTGAGGGAAAAATTTGATGGATTCATTTTTAAACATTCTGATTTGAAGACTTCTGCTCACATTTCAACATTAAGGTATAAAACAAATAATCTTTCTGCTTCTCAAACGTGAGTGCTTTCAGTAATGTTTTGTAGTTCTAATTTAAATGATGCAGACTTAATATGGGATAAAACATGAATATGATGAATTTGAGGTCTCTTGACAAAAATCAGTGCAAACTGATGACAATATGGTAAGCTTTAGCCCTATCAATTTATGAACTAAGAAGCAAAAGGGGGTTATGGGATCAAATACATTCTTGAGATACAGTGGCAGTAAGTGCACAAAATTGGACAGGAAGGGTGTTTGAAGATTAAAATTTCTGTTTATTTAGCATTTGGAATTTACACGTGGCTTATGACTGTCTATTGTTGGTGCAATGTAAAAGCTAGGAAAGGAATCTCCCTTCCTTCAAAGGGACTATTATTCATGTTAAGTGCCTCTCTTTAGGTTGGGATCTTTTTGTGATATAAACCCTAAGCATGTCAAAATTCCACAGGGCTAACATTGAACACAGGAGAGAGAGAAAAGTCTTGGTGTCATATGTTGAGAAAAATCTGCAAAAAATTATTAACTGAAATTGACTAAATTTTGAGCACTTTTTAATGAATTCTTTTTTATTCACAACTCTATTCTACATTTGCCTTTATATTTTTATTCGATCTCTGCATTTAAGTAGTGCTTTACAGCATACAAACAGTTTCATGAACAATATCTCAATTTTTTTCTTCCTCATTAAGTATCTTGGGTAGACAAGGCAGTTATTTTAAAGATTTTAAAGATTAGGAAGCTTTTTCTTTGAGTGCTTTTGAAAAAAATAAAAAGAAAAGATAATAAATTTTCCAAAAAAAAGAATAAAAAAAAAAGATTAGGAAGCTGAGGCTCAAAGAATTGTTTTACCTGAGATCAAAGACACTTAATCTAGTCAAAGGCAAGTGGGAGATCAATGGCTTACACTGAGCACTTTTACCAGGACGCTGTAGCTACTGGTCAAAGCCTTGACTTCTTTCACCTGAGGGAAACAGAGGACTTTGGATCACGGCCATGCCTCCGTGTTTTTGTCATCCCCTTCACACAGTTCTCGATGTGGCCACATCCCAGGTACTTAGTACAACTCTGTTTCCAATATCTGAGCAACTGTTTCAGTTGTTTTGCATGCTTAAGGTAGGAAGAAATTGATCCCTTTAACCAGGGAAACGGTGGGTGAAAGGGTCATTTTCTTACAAATACGGATTTAGGAAGAGAAAGGCTGTGTGTGGCCGACATCTACTGGACAAACAGGGATATGGCATGCGGACATGCTGCTTCTTATAGTTAAACCAAAACACTGTTATGTTCCAATATTCCCTTTTCTGAACAACAGGTAAGAAGTGTCTGTTAACACAAAGTAATAGAGCACGGAACTCATCCACTCCATTCCTGATTTTTTTCTGGATTCCAATAGGCAGCACTTTATTCTTTTTCTTTGTAACAGAGCTGTGAAGTCTGAGGTCATTAACAAAGGACCCAAATCTCTCCCCGGAGTCAGCTCACAGTCCACGCTCCCACTCCACTCTTCTTATCATATCTACATGCCCAAGGTCAGAAGGAAACCCTGCTTTAAGTTATAGCCAGTTTTCTTCCCAGAGTCCCAGGGACCACTGCCTATGGTCAATAAGATGGGGGTTTCCTGAGCCAGTGGTTCTAGAAACTTTTGTTTCATTTAAAAATGGAAAGCAAGTGAAAACTAATGAGAAAATAGGAAAGAAATAAAAAATAAAAGGCCAAAACAGGTCAAAAGAAAGAAAGGAATATGAAATGAGGAGGCTCAGTCAGTTATAAGCCCTTTTCAGTGTATGCTCTGTTTGTCTTTTGGACATATTCATAAGTTCAAAGGAAGTTGTATATTCTAGGGTGTATGCAGTCCTGAGAATTTGGATGGAGCAGACTCTGCTTTGTTATGATGGTTAATTAAGTCATGCTCTTCTGGAGATAATGATGAATCCTTGCTCTGACACTAGAGACAAAAATTCCAGCAGATTACTCCCCTGTCTGTTGCACTTGGTCGGATTCCATCGAGCCAGCCCAGTACTAGTGGGAAAGAAATAAAGATCCACTCCCTCTGGCAGGCTGCATTTCTTTGACTCCTTTTCTGGGCCCAATCCGTCAAGGGGCCTTAATATTCTTTTTTTCTAAGGAATTATGCAACACCAGTTCTGAGTACTTACATACGGAAACTTCCACTTTCTAACTGATTTTCGTTATGTTTACCAAAGATGAAGGCTCATGTCTTTCAGGATGTAGAAGATAAGTTCCCTGAGGGCAGAGACCTGCTTTGTTTACCGCTCTAACCCCAGTACCTAAAATGGTGCCTGGTACTCAATAAATATGATTGAATGAATGAATGTTGATGTACATTAATATATAATAAATAAATAAAATAATTACCGATTGTTGGGTTAATGTACCAACTAATTGTAGTAAGATGTAGCCCTCAGTGCCTGGACAGGGGCTAGACCATAGAAAGAGGAGAAAAACATAATCAAGGTTTTGACTTGGAAGATGATTTCATGTAGAGCACAGATCTCAAGTAGGCCCTAAACACTGCCTAGCAATCCTACCAATCTTGTAGTCAATTGAACTTTCCATTTACCTTCTCCTCTCGTCAAACAAACACCACCCCCCAAATCATCACTTCCAGCTGATGTCCTTGACTATTGTTTCACAGAGAAAATAGGACTAGGCAGAAGAGAACTTCCACACCCTCCATCCACTAAATCTGTCCCTCTGCCTATAGCTTTACACACATGCTCCGCCTTCCCTCCCACTGGATGGATGTGGATGTGCTGTCAGTGCTCCTGGTATCTCCCCTATTTGGGCACTGGATCCCCTGTCCTATCTCCCTGCTCAGGGACTTTGCTCCTGGAATTATTCCTCTCTCTCCTGCATCATCAGGTTTTCACTTTCTACTGGATTATTCCTATCAGCATCCAAATATGCTGTAATAACTCCCATTAAAAAAAGAAAACAACACAAACAGAGCTTCCCTTGACTCCACACTCCTTTTTGGCTCCCACCCAACTTCTCTGCTCCCCTGTCTCCACTTCCTCGTCTCCATTCCTGCTTGCATTTACTACACCAAAATTTTTGTCCCCATTGCTCCATGGAATCCATTCTTGTCAATTTCACCAATAGCCACCATATGGTCCAATCTAACGCTCATTTCTCAGTCTTCATCTTATTGATCTCATAGCAGCATATGGCCAGTCATTGGCTCCACAGCACCTGCCCTCCTGGTTCTCCTCACCCTCACTGGTCTCTTCTTGGGCTCCTGGCTGGATCCTTTTCTCTTCCCACCTCTTCTGTTCTCTATCCTTGCTCATTACTTGGGCGATGTCATCCAGTCTCATGGCTTTCAGCAGCATCTGTATGCTGATATTTCCCAAATTTATAGATCCAGCCTTCATCTCTTTCATAAACTCTAGAGTCAGCTATCTAACTGCCTAATTGATGTCTGTTTGGATGTTTAATAGTCAATTCAAACTTAGTATGTCCAAAAGAAAGTGCACACTTCCCCTCCAAACCTGATCTTCACCTAGTATTCCCCACGTTAGTAAATGGCACTAATTGTTCAGGCCAAATATCTTGGAGTCATCCTTCACTTATCTTTTTCTCACATATCCTACATTTGGTTTGTCAGCCAATCCCATTAGCTGTAGCTTCAAATCACATCTAGAGACTAATCATTTCTTACCATCTCCACAGCTACCACCTGGTTCATGGTCACTTCACCATCAGCTCTCATCCGAGCTATTTCAATAGCCTTCTATAATAATTGGTCTCCCTGTTTGCACACTTTCCTCCTACAAATGTTCTTCTACACTCTATTCTCTACACAGCAGCCAGAATGATCCTTTGTAATCATAAATCACAAACAACATGTCACTTCCCTGTTCAAAACCCTCCAATGGCTGCCAATCACACCTAACTAGAATCAAACCTGAAATCTTTATCATGGCCCTGATAATGACTCTAAACTCATGCCCTTCTCCTCTTCCTTTCCCTTAGTCATCCTCTCAAAGGTCTTTGGGCTAGTCCTTAAACACTAAGCTCTGCCTCAGGGGCACCTGTCCTGCAGACAGTCACAGGGGGTGCCTGCTCCCTCATGTCACACACAACCCCAGGCAAACGTTGCCTCTTCACAGGGTACTTCTCTGACCACCCAATAGAAAATCAATCTCTGTCCCGTCACCTGGACCTTGCTTTTGCTAATACCTATCATTACTTACCTGGTTGTTTGCTTGCTTATTTGTTCCTTGTTTGTCTCTCCTATTAAAATATAAGCTCCATTAGTTCAAAATAGGCACTGAAAAAATATATGTAAGCTCCAGATTATTGAGGTTGTCAGTTTGTTTTTTAGGCAGGTTAATGACGTTGTGGTTATTGTTAAAAAGTATTTATCTTTTAGAGATATATGTCAACATGTTTATGGATGAAATAATATGACATCTTGGATTTGCTTGAACTAATACGGGGAGTGGGGGGGGAAGTGGGTTACCAATGAGAGAAGGCTGACTGAGTTTACACTGTTTAAGCTGAGTGATGGGTTAACAGTCCATTATACTATCTTCTCCACTTTTGCACATGTTTAAATCTTTCCATAGTAAAACACAAACAAAACCCTTGCCTGTTTCTTCTCCATATTTCCCTAATGCCTAGAACAGTGCTTGGCATATAGAAGGCACTCAATAAATACATATTTATTCAATATTCATTGTATATTGAATCAGTTAGGCAAGCAGAAGTATATTTTCAAGATAAATATAATTTAAAACTTTTTTTATTTAAAAAATATTTTTTAGAGACAGGGTCTTGCTATGTTATCCAGGCTGGACTCGAACTTCTGGGCTCAAGCAATACTCCTGCCTCAGCCTCCCAAGTAGCTGGAATTATAGGCACTCGACACCACGCCCAGCCCAAAGATAAATTTTAATCATTTACTGCCAATTATTGGAATCTAAGTTCTAAGTTCCAAAGAAGTATTTTACAAAGAGGCTGCCCATCCAGGCCATGCATCCAGGAATATACTATTATTAATTGTGGGAATGTCAAAAACTATAGTGGATAATTTGGTGATAGCTATGCCTTTAATTGTTCTTTGTAAGACCAATTTTTAAATATAGCTTTATTTGTCTTGCCTGTCTCATCAAATCATGATAATTAACTGTACTCTCCTATACCAGAAATGTAGAGCAAAGTTGGGGAAAAAACACAAAAGTCCAGTTAGGTGAAAATTTATGGACCCAGTCTCTTAAAAATTATGCCAGACTATAGTTTGGAAGTCACTGGTATAGAATATAAAATCCATGGTAAGAGAATGTGGTCTTTTAGGAGATTTCCAATACTGCATAATTTATCAGGCTAATAGGGAAAGAAATTTTAATAGAAACTGGATTACAAATACCTGGGTGTGCTCAGTTAATTTCATTAGCATATTCAGTCAATAATGATCCACTGTTTACTGAACTAAACAATGAGATATTATGGTGAACAAAGACTGCCTTCAAGAACCTCACAAACCTTAAACACAAACAAGATCTTTCTCTTTCCTCCTGAAGTCCAGGTACAGCTTAGTTACCTGGAGTCCCCAAAAAAGATCACTGGATATTTGAGGAAAACTCCAGCTTGAAAGTCATAGATAATAACAAACATAGGTGATGCTAGGAAAAGAAGAAAACTTCCCCCAAATTATAATTGATATACTACTCAGAGAGGTAACAGAAGGTGTTGCTTCCATGAAACAAAAACAGAATCAGAAAATAATAGAAGGCTCTCAGAAATTAGGCCAGGCATAATGGCTCATGCCTGTAATCCCAGCACTTTGGGATGCCAAGGTGGGAGGATCGCTTGAGCCCAGGAGTTCGAAACCAGCCTGGGCAACATAGCAAGACCCTGTCTCTACAAAAACTGTGTAAAAATATTAGCCAGGCATGGTGGCCCACATTTGTAGCCCCAGCTACTTGTGAGGCTGAGGCGGGAGCTATGATCATGCCACTGCACTCCAGTTTGGGCAACAGAGTGAGACTCTGTCTCTATAAGAAAGAAAGAAAGAAAGAAAGAGAGAGACAGGGAGGGAGGAAGGAAGCAATTAAAATATGATAATAGAAGTTACAATATTCTATAGAAGGGTTAGAAAATAATTAATTTAATTTAATCTCTCTTTTATAAGTGAAGAGACAAAATATAAGAAAATTAGAGTAATTCAGGAGTTCCCAACATCTGACTAACAAGAGTAAAGTAAGAGAAAACAGAGAAATTAGAGAGGAAAAAAACAAAGAAATAATGCAAATAATGCCAAAAAAATTCCTGGAACTGAAAAACATGAGTGTTCAGGCTGAAACAGCACATTGAATACCTAGAACAATAAAAAGATAAAAAAGAAAGTCCCACACCAAGGCACATTATGAGGAAAGTTTATAGCACTGAGGACCAAGGAGAAATCCTGAAAATGTCCAGAGAAGAAAAAAAGGTTACATACAAAAAATAAGTTATCGGGTGGGCGCATTGCCTCATGCCTATAATCCTAGCACTCTGGGAAGCAGAAGCAGGACAATTGCTTGAGGCCAGGAGTTCGAGACCAGCCTGAGCAAGAGCAAGACCTCATCTCTATGAAAAGTAGAAAAATTAGCCAGGCATGGTGGCACACACCTGTAGTCCCAGCTACTCAGGAGGCTGAGGCAGGAGGGTCACTTGAACCCAGGAGTTTGAGGTTGCATTGAGCTATGATGATGCCACTGCACTCTAGCCTGGGTGACAGAGTGAGACCCTGTCTAAAAAAAAAACCAAAAAACAGTAATCAGAATGACGTTGCCTTTCTCAACAGCAATACTAAATGTTTGAATAGAACACTATCTTCAAATTTTTTAAGGAAAATTATTTTCAATTTACAAAATAATACATAGCCAAATTATCAGTCAAGTGTGGGTATAGAATAAACTCTCTTTCAAAATACAAGATCTCAAATTTGCCTCCCTCATGTCCTTTCTCGGGAAACTATTGGAGAATGTGCACCACCAAAACAAGGGACTAAAAAAAGGAGGAGGAAGATCCTGGGTTCAAGAAAAGGTATTCTAAACCAGAGACAGTCAAAGAGAAGTCCCAGGATGAGACAGTGCAACAGGACTAGACAGCCACTCCTCCAGAGGGGGAGCAGAATGGAGGACATAAGAGGATGTCTCCCGGAAATTAAAAATGCAGCTAAGGATTACCTGATGTTTGACAGCCTGGAACATAGCATACAGAGGATAGATTTATGTTTTTATCAAATGAGTCTAAGAACTAGTGATAGTGACATAGAAAGCCAAGCAGATGAAAACATGAGGTGAATATTAACTTCAAGAAGTTGAGTTTGACTCAGCAATGAACAATACTTAGTCATAATAATGTATACTAATAGAAGCTTTACTAAAAAATTAAGGAAGGATGAAAGGAGGGGAAGAATGGGGCAGTTATTATAAGTTTTATAGTGTAATGTGACTTTTTAAACCATGTACTGTCATTTAAAAATTAAAAAGAAAAGAGAAAAATAGCAGACAAGTATTAAGCAAAAATGGTAACAATGGTATTATCAGTCACATTACAATTTAAACCAAAAAGCATCAATATGTATAAAGGAGGCCAACATCACATAATAAAAAGAACTATCAAGAAGATACAATCTATATGAAAATTTGGCCCTCTGTAATATACATAAAAAAAGATACAACAGTCTTGAACTCCCATGCACCTAAAAATAAGACTTGAAGTATATGAAGCAAAAATTGATAGACTTGTCCCTGGTTGTCTAGCGGCTAGGAAAAAAAATGATAGCATCAGAAAACAAATTTGAAAATTTGCAATCATTGGGAGAGATTTTAATATACCTCTATTAAAAGCTGATAAATCAAGCAGCAAAGAAAAATTAGTAAATATATAAAGTATTTGAACAATACAATTAGCAAGCTTGATCGAATAGATCTCCAAAGAATCCTGCATGGAGAGAGTAGAGAATACACTTTATTTTCAAGTATGCATGGCATATTTACAAACATTTTCACTTACTGGGTCACAAAGGAACTCTTGAAATTTCAAAGGCTTGGGAGCACACAGCTATCACGGATTCTTGGGTCACAGTGCAATTAAATTAGAAATCAACAATTAAAATTAAAAAGGTTAAAAAACACATATGGAAAATTAAAAATGAATTAAATAACTTGGTTAAATAATAATGCAAATTATGAAATCACTAGAAGTTAATTGACAATGAAAGTATTGCACATAAAAACCTGTGAGATGCAGCTAAAGTAGTATTTTGAGGTAAATGTAGTCTTATCAATTTAGGAAACATGAAAGATTTACTATAAATGAATTAGGCTATCAGGGAGCTGACTGGAATTATGAGCACTTTACTAGTAGCCCATTTTCACCATGTCTTCCTTGTCTACTGCTAAGCTTCCAATCTCCTTTGTTCCTATCATTTACCATCACTACGCTAGACCCAGTTGTTTTGTAAGTCTCTTCCTTCAACATATTACTATTCAGTAATCCCATTTAGTGCTAATTCTCTTGTACTTCACACACTAATCTCATGTGCTCAGTATCTTCTTCCAACACTTCCCAAACCTCCATACCATAAATGAAACCTTACCCTCCCCTGGCAGCAGCACCAACCTCCCAATACACTTAAGTAGAGGTGGGTTGTTGCCCTATTCAAATGAGGCCTGGATGATGGAAGGGTTTAAGGTGTATTGAGCAAGGCACTTCATGGAGCAAAGCACTTAATTATGTTTTAATCTCATTTAACCTCCAAAACAACCTTTCAAGGCAAACACTGTTGTTTTGCATTTTACAAATAAGGAACCTGGGGTTCAGGAAGGTTATATGTTTTGCCAAGGACACACACAATGGCAGAGCCATAATCTGATTCTAAATCTTAACTGATGCCATGGCATTTGCTCTTTTCACTGTGCCAAGGGAGAAAGAAGGAACAACATTTCTTTCCATCCCTGTCACTTTGAGATAATTGTCCCATTACTATATCTAATTCTTCCCTGGATACTTTGTACTACTTGGTCATATCCTCAATTGCTGCTGTCTACTGACCTCTGAAAATTTCCTTAGGGACTTGAGCACCTGGCTTAACATTTACTCTCCAAACCAGAGCCTAGATACTTAAGCACTATATAAAACTGCCTTTTGGCTGGGTGCGGTGGCTCATGCCTGTAATCCTAGCACTTTGAGAGGCCAAGGTGGGAGGATCACTTGAGACCCTGTCTCTACAAAAAATAAGACAAAATTAGCTGGGCATGGTGGCCCGCACCTGTAGTCCCAGTTACCCAAGAGGCTGAGCCAGGAGGATCCTTGAGCCCAGGAGTGTGAGGTTTCAGTGAGCTATGATCGTGCCACTGCACTCCAGCCTGGGAAACAGAGCAAGACCCTGTCTCAAAAACCAACCAACCAACCCTGCCTTTTACCAGATGCTGAAAATTTTCTTTTGATTGTAACTGCCAATCCTTTGACTCTCCCACTATCTCCTTTGTAATAAACCAGCTCTTTGTCATTATTCTCTCTGCTCCCTCTTCAGCAACCCCTTTTACTGAACATTGAGAGAGGTAAAAAGAAATGTAGATCATGAAGAGTTTAGTGCCATCATCAGTAAATTGTCTTTGAACTGTTGGGCAATTTTAAGCAGAACAGTGATTAGATCTGGTAGCAGTGGTAGGATGCAATGGAGCTGGGCAAATCTGGGGGTATGGAATAGTTAGGAGGCAATCAGAGGAATCAAAGCAAGGAATAAAGAAAGACTAAAAGAAAGCAAGAGTGGTAAAATGGAAAGAAGATGAATTCAAGATACATTTATAAAATGTGTATGATCTGTGAACAATTGTGCTTCTAGAAAATTACTTTTAGACATAATTGCATGAGTGCTCAAAGATAAATGAATAAATATGTTTATTACAGCATTTTCGCAATAGTTAAAAATTGGAAAAACTATATGTACATCAATATGGGATTGATTAATTAAATTAAGGTGTAATTAATCAAATCATGCAAACTTTAAAAAGAATGATGTATAAAGATAAAAATGAAATACTAGCTGTAAAAACAAATTATAAATATTATGTATAATATCACATTTTTGTTAAAGTGTGTATAACATATATGTATGTTATGTGTTGGTATATGATTGATAGAATTTCTGAAAGGATTTATATAAAGGCTGTCTTTGGGGAATAGGATCGAGGTGATGGGCTTTCACTTTCTAATTTATAAATTTGCCATTTATTTATTTTTTTAACAACTAGTGCAATATGTGATACTGGATAGACAAAAACATTTTTTTCTTTCTTTTTCTATAAAGGATATTTATGGGACAATTGGCAAAATTTGAATAAGGTTTCTAGATTAGATAATAGTGCAATATCAATGTTAATTTCTTGATTTTTGATAATGGAACTGTGTTTATGTAAGACAATGTCCTTGTTTACAGGAAGTACACACTAAAATATTTAGGGATAAAGGGGCATTATGTCTGCAACTTATTCTCAAATGGTACAGAAAAAACAATAATGGGCCAGGCGCAGTGGCTCACAACTGTAATCCTAGCACTCTGGGAGGCTGAGGTGGGGGATTGCTTGATTTCAGGAGTTTGAGACCAGCCCAAGCAAGAGCGAGACCCGTCTCTACAAAAAATAGAAAAATTAGCCAGGTATGGTGGTGCAGGCATGTAGTTCCAGCTACTCTGGAGGCTGAGGCAGGAGGATCGCTGGAGCCCAGGAGTTTGAGGTTGCAGTGAGCTATGATGACGCCACTGCACTCTAGCCAGGGCGACAGAACAAGACTCTGTCTCAAAAAAAAAAAAAAGAAAAACAATAATGGAGAGAGAATAACAATGCAAACATGGTAAAATGTTAATATTTAGGGACTGTGGATTAAGGTAAATAGGAATTCTTTGTTCTACATTTGTACTTTTCTGTAAGTCTAAAATTATCAATTAAATGTTTAAAAAAGGTATGGAACAAATATAAAGTATGCTATTAATTGTGTGTGTGTGGAAAAATGGAATATAAGCATATATTTGTAAATATATAAATGACCTATAGAAAGATACATCAGAGCTAGTACTATTAGTGGTCATTGGAAATGATAATTTGACACTGGGAACAGGGGAAAAAGAAATACTAATTTTCTTTTTTTTTTTTAAACAGAGTCTCGTTCTGTCGCCCAGGCTAGAATGCAGTGGCGTTATCATAGCTCACTGCAACCTCCAACTCCTGGGCTCAAATGATCCTCCTGCCTCAGCCTTCTAAGTAGCTGGGACTACAGGCGTGTGCCACAATGCCTGGCTAATATTTCTATTTTTTTTTTGTAGAGATGGGGTCTCACTCTTGCTCAGGCTGGTCTGGAATTTGTGACCTCAAGTGGTCCTTCCATCTCGGCCACCCAGAGTGCTAGGATTACAGGTGTGAGTTCTGCATCTGGCCAGGAATACTAATTTTCATTGTATGCCCTTTGATATCTTTTGAATTTTCACTAAGTAAATAATTTGCCTATCAAAAATAAATGTAATTTTAAAATAATAAAACATTTTGTATAATGAAGAATTTCAAACACAGTCAAAAGTAGATAGAATAATACAATGAACTCTTATATCCCAGAATCATCACCTAGATTCTACAATTATCAAGATTTTGCCATATTGCTTTATCCATTCTCACCCATATTTCTCATCTTCTTAGCTAATTAATGTATTTTCAAGAAAATCACGCTATTTCATCCTCATATATCTCAGTGAACATTTCTGAGAAAAATTACGGACATTTTCTTGCATAACACAAGGCCATTATCTCATCTAACAAAAGTAACAATAATTAATTCCTTGGTATCAACTAATATCCAGTTTATAATCAAATTTCTTCAAATGTCAAAAAAGGTCCACATACTTTATATAAACACTGTACTCTAGCTGGTATATTTGTTTCTCATGGGATATGGGTTAACAATTCTCAAACTGCTTAACATGTATAATGCGATTCAACAAATAAATAAATATATAGTGAACATTGGGAGACAGGGTTCTCATGGTCAGAAAGAGAAGTTACCTATAAGCATGAAGGAAAGGGTAGAATGAACCCTGTTGTACTGGATTAGAGTCGAAGACATTACTATGAACTCATACTTAGCTTAATATATATACAGATATAGATCCGTGTATACACATGGGTTCATACACATACATATATTCCCTAGTGCTGTCCTCTGAGAGGGCCTAAAAGCAATGACACCCATGGAGCAATGAGCACACTTTGTGCCCAGATTTCAGCTTCAAAATATTATTCTCCAATAAAGGGAACCAGGGCTCTTTGGAGAAATGGCTGATTTTGGAGCTGGAGTGAGGAAAATGCAAAATGAGTCTGGAATATTTCAAAGAGGCATAGGCATCTATCTGAAAGTGCTCCCCAATGGCCAAAGCTGGAATAACTCGAGCAACAAAATAAATATATAACCCAAAGTATAAAATAAATATACATGCATCCATACTGTATATATAAACAAATCATTGAATAAGTAACTAAGCGGTGGAGTAGAAACAAATCTTTATAGAAGAATTACAAATAATATATGTAGATACTTTTCCTTGCAGGTGGTGCTTAACCACCCCTCCCTCACTTTGAGGGTGGGCTGGACTTAGAGTCTCCCTTCCAAAGAATAGATTATAGAAAGGGAAAAATAGTAACTTTACAGTGGAGAAACCTTGCAGACACTTTCTTAACCAAGTGATCAAGATTAATATCACCAGTTTGTCATATGGATATCATGTACCATGTACCATGTACCCTCTGACATGATATGATAAGAAGGGCACTTCACCTCTGTAGTATTTTTTTTTTTTGAGACAGAGCCTTGCTCTGTCGCCCGGGCTAGAATGCCGTGGCATCAGCCTAGCTCACAGCAACCTCAAACTCCTGGGCTCAAGCAATCCTCCTGCCTCAGCCTCCTGAGTAGCTGGGATTACAGGCATGCACTACCACACCCAGCTAATTTTTTCTGTTTTTAGTAGAGACAGGGTCTCGTTCTTGCTCTGGCTGGTCTAAAACTCCTGACCTCAAGCGATCCTCCCGCCTCAGTCTCCCAGAGTGCTAGGATTATAGGTGTGAGCCACTGTGCCTGGCCATGTAGTATTCTTTTTAAAAATTTGTGACTCAGTTGAACCATGACACAAGCATCAGACAAGCCCAAATTGAGGAACATTCTACAAAATGTCTGACCAATTTTCCTTAAAACTGTCAAGGTGATGAAAAACAATTAAAGATTGAGAAACTGTCCTTGCCCAGAGAACACTAATGAAACATGACAATGAAATGCAATGTGGTATACTGAATTGGATTCTAGAAAAGGAAGAAGACATTAGTGGAAAAACTGGTAGAATCTGAATAAAGTTTGCAGTTTAGTTAATAGCAACGTGCCAATGTTGGTTTTTCAGTTTTGACAAATGTATCATAGAAATGTAAGATGATAACATATGGGGAAATTGAAACTGGGTGAAGGGTATATAGGAACTCTCTGTACTACCTTTGCAACTTTTCTGTAAATCTAAAACATTCCAGAATAAAAAAGTTTATTTTATACAAAGATAATAAGGGAATATTATGAACAATTTTATACCAATGAATTGAACAACTTGGATAAAAATGGACAAAGTCCTTAAAAGACATAAACTACCAAAACTCAGGCAAGATGAATAGATAACCTGAATATACCTATACCTATACCTATTAAAGTAATTAAATTTGTAGCTAAAAATCTTCCCACAAAGAAAACTCCAGGCCCAGATGACTTCACTGGTGAGGTCTACCAAACACTTAAGAAAGAAATAATGCCAATTCTACACAAATACTCCCAGAAAATTAAAGAGGAAGGAATAGCTGGCTCCCAAATGATTCTTTGAGGCCAGCATTACTCAAATACCAAAACCATAAAAATATGGCACAAGAAAACTACAGACAAATTCTTCTCATGAATAAAAACACAAAAATTATAAACATAATTTTAGCAAATCAAATAAAACAATACACAGAAAGGATCATATATCTTGAACAAGTTTATCCCAGGAATACATAGCTGGCTTAACATTCAAAAACAATCAATGTAATTCACCATAGTGATACACAAAAAAAAGAAAAATTACATCAACAGATACAGAAAAAGTATTTAACAAAATCCAATATGCAATCCTGATTTTTATTTTTTTTAATTTCTATTTATTTAATTTAGAGACAGGATCTAGCTCTGTCACCCAGGCTGGAACACAAGCGTAATCATAGCTCACTGAAGCTTTGAACTCCCTGGGCTCCAGTGATCCTCCTTCCTCAGCCTCCTGAGGAGTAGCTTGGAGTAGGTGGTGCACACCACCGCCTGGCTAATTTTTAAAATTTTTTGTACAGATGAGGTCTCGCTACGTTGCTCAGGCTGGTCTTGAAATCCTGGCTTCAAGCAATCCTCCCGCCTTGGCCTCCCAAAGTGCTAGGATTACAGACATGAGCCACTGTGCCTGGCCCCAATCCTGATTTTTAAAAAAAACTCTCAGCAAATTAGAAATAGAAGGGAACTTCCTTGAAATGGCATTTATGAGAAACTACAGCCAACATTATACTTAATGGTGAAATACTGAATGCTTTTTCTCCATGATCAAGAATATGACAAGGATGTCTGCTTTCACCACTTCTATTCAACATCGTACTAATGGTTATGGCCAGTGCAATTAGGCAAGAAAAAGAAATGAAGTTATGCAAATTAGAAAGGAAGAAGTAAAACTGTTTTTACTCACAGATGGTATGATCATCTACATAGAAAATCAAATAGAATCTGCAAAAAAGCTCCTAGAACTAATGAGGGAGTTTAACAACGTTGTAGGATATAAGATCAATATACAAAAAAACAACTGTATTCCTATCACAATAAGCAATCAGAAATTTAAATTTTAAAGGACAATACCACTTATAATAAGCATCAAAAAATATGAAATTCTTAGGGGATAAATCTGACAAAATATGTGAAAGCCTACACACAAAAAATTATATAACATTACTGAGAGAAATTAAAGAAGACTTAAATAGATGAAGAAACATACTTTGTTCACAGGATGGAAGACTCAGTATTGTTAAGAAGTCAATTCTTCCCAAACTGATCTATAGAGTCAGTGCATTTCCAATCAAAATTCCACCAGGAGCAAAAAGTTGGAAAGAGGAAGTAGTAAGGCAATTAATTTACATCCCCCACTCCACTGGGTGTCAGCAGAGCCCAGTGGGGAGTTGAACTTCCATCCCCTCTCAGCAGCAAGGAGGTAGTGGGAGTCAGTTCTCAGTTGTCCCTGTGGAGGTGTCAGTGGGACCCAGTGGGGAGCTGACACAGGTATAGCACACAGTTCCTCTCCCAGGAGCTGTATGCTACACCTAGATAGAGTGACTTCATGTAAAAAAAAAAAAAAAAAAAAGAGAGGGAGAGAAAGGGATGGAAGGGGGGGAGAGAGAAAGGGTGTGAGAGAATATAATTCAGACTCTTACAACGTAATATCCAAAATGTCCAGTATATAATCAAAAAACACTCATCATACAAGAACCAGGAAAATCTCAATTTAAATTAAAAAAAATCAAGAGACACTAACTTTGAGGTGACACAGATGTTGGAATTATCTAACAAGGATTTTGTTTTGTTTTGGTTTGGTTTTGATTTTCAGAAACAGGTCTCACTCTGTCACCCAGGCTGGAGTGCAGTGGATTGATCATAGCTCATTGCAGCCCTGAACTCCTGGAGCTCAAGGGATCCTCCTGCCTCAGCCTCTGAAGTAGGTGGCACTACAGGACTGAGCCACTGTGCCCAGTGGGCTGACAAGGATGTAAAAGGAGCCATCACAAAAATGCTTCAGTGAACAATTATAAAAATATTTGTAAAATAAAAAAAAAGAAAGTCTCAGCAAACAAACAGAAAATATAAAGAAAATCCAAGTGGAAATTTTAGACCTGAAAGATATGATAACCAAAAAATTTTAAAAACTTCATTAGATAAGATGAATAGAGGAAAGAATCAGTGAACTTGAAGACAAAATAATATTCTCAACAGAGAGAAAATGGGTCTAAAAAATGAGAAACCAGATCTACCTCTTGTGTCATTGCAGTCCTAGACAGAGAGGAGAAAGAGTGTGGGACTGAAAACATATTAGAAGAAATAATGGCTGAAACTTTTCTAAATCTGGTGAAAGAAATAAACCTATAGATTCAAGCAGCTGAGTGAACTTCAGGAAGAATAAACTCGAAGAAGTCCTTTCTAAGACACATCATAATTAATACTAATAATTTTCAGAAAAAATTAAAGACAAAGAAAAATCTTGATAGCTAGAAAGGAATGACACATTACCTATAAAGAAACAATGATTCAAAAGACATTTCATTTCTCCTTAGAAACTACTGATGCCAGAAGGAAGTGGCACAACATTTTTCAAGTGCTGCAAGAAAATAACTATCAACCCAAAATTCTATACCCTGCAAAACTATTCTTCAGGAATAAGGTGAAAGACATTCTCAGATGAAGGAAAACGAAGAAAAGGTGCCATTAGCAGATGTATTCCAAAAGAATGGCTAACAGAAGTTCTTCTACTGGAAAGGTAATGATAAAAGAAGGAAACTTGGAACCCAGTATTAAAAAAAGAACAGAAAGAGTAAAAATATGGGTAAATATTGACTATCCTTCTCCTCTTGAGTTTTCTAATTATATTTCATATTGAATTATGTTGCTACCATGAAACTGATTAGGTATTATAATGTAATATCTAGAACAACCATTGAAACATCTAGACAAAAAGATACACCCAAAAACATAAATAAAAGTGGAATTCTAAAAAGTGTTCCAGTAACCCACAGGAAGGCAAGAAAAGTGAAACAGAGGAAGGAAAAACAGGGGAACAAACAAAACAAACAATAAAATAGCATATTTAAGCCTTAGCATATCAATAATTACATTACATTTACATGGTCTAAATATATCAATTAAAAGACAGAAATTGACAAAATGGATTAAAAAACAAACATCACCTGATTTATAATTTCCAAGCAAAGACATTATGCTGAGTAACAAAATAAGACCAATCTCAAAAAGTTACATATTGTATGATTCTACTTATATAACATTCTTGAAATCATAAAATTATGGAGATAGAGAACAGATTAGTGACTGCCAGGTGTTAAGAATGGGGACAGGGGAAACAGATGGGTGGTGGTAAGGAATGACACAAGGAATCTTTGAGGTGCTAGAAAGTTCTGTTTCTTGATTGTGGTGGTGGCTTCACAAATCTGTACATGTGCTAAAATTGCAAACACACACAAAAATGAGTGCATATAAGACTGGTGAAATCTAAATAATGTCATTATGTCTGCAGATGGTATTAATGTCAATTTCTTGGTTTTGATATTGTATTATAGTTATATAAGAGGTTACCATCGGGAAAAACTGAGTCAAGGGTACATGGGACCTCTCTGCGCTATTTTTTGCAATTTCCTAGTAACCTATAATTATTTTTAAATAAAAAGTTAAAATCTATAGTATCAGAAGTCAGGATAATGGTTACTTTAGAGGAGACAGTATGTGGAAGGGGGTGCAAGGGGTTTTCTGGGTGCTGGAAATGTTCTGATTCCTGATTTGGGTGCTGGTTACATGGGTGTGTTGTTTGTGAACATTTAGTGGGCTCTATGTGTATGAAATATGCAAACTTCTGTATGTATATTATACATCAACGAAAGTTTATTTATTTATTAATTTATTTATTTTTAGAGATGGGGTCTCGCTCTTGCTCAGGCTGGTCTCGAATCCTGAGCTCAAGCAATCCTCCCGCCTCGGCCTCACAGAGTGCTAGGATTACAGGCATGAGCCACCACGCCTGGCCAATGAAAAGTTTTAAAAATACAAAATTTTTAAAAAAATCTCATTAGGCTCCTTTTAGAAATTATTTATGTGATTATAAATTCACTTGGAAATGCAAAGGACTTAGAATAGTCAAAGCAACTCTGAAAAAGAATAAAGTTGGAGGCTAAAAACTACCTCATTTCAGGACTTATAATAAAGCTACAGTAATCAAGACAGTGTGGTATTGGCATTAAAACAGACAAATAGGTTAATGGAACAGAATAAAGAGTCCAGAAATAGGCCTGCATGTGTATGGACAACTGATTTCCCTTTTTATTTTGGTAAAACATACACAACATAAAATTTGCCATTTTATCTTTTTTTTTAAATATATTATTATAAAACTATTTGTTAATTTTTTTTTTTTTTTGAGACAGAGTCTCACTTTGTTGCCCTGGGTAGAGTGCAGTGGCATCATCGTAGCTCACTGCAAGCTCCAACATCTGGGCTCAAGCAATCCTCCTGCCTCAGCCTCCCGAGTAGCTGGGACTACAGGCGCACACCACGATGTCCGGCTAATTTTTCTATTTTTAGTAGAGATGGGGTCTCACTCTTGCTCAGGCTAGTCTCGAACTCCTGAGCTCAAGCAATCCTCCCACCTCGGCCTCCTAGAGTGCTAGGATTACAGGCATGAGCCACGACTCCCGGCCAAATTTGCCATTTTAACCATTGTTAAGTATATAATTCAGTGTCATTAATTAAATTCACAATGTTGTATGTACAACCATCACCTCTATTTTCAAAAATTTCCATTACCTCAAACAAAAAGTCTGTACCTATTAAGCTATAACTCCCCATTTCTTCTTCCCCAAGCCCCTGGTAACCTCTAATCTACTTTCTGTCTCTATGAACTTGACTGTTCTAGATATTTTATATAAGTGTAATCATACAATATTTGTCCTTTGGTGTCTGGCTTATTTCATTTAACATGTTTTCAAGGTTCATCCAGCTTGTAGCATGTATCAGAACTTCATTCCTTTTGGCTAAATAATATTCCATTGTATGCTATACAACATTGTTTATCCATTCATCTGTTGGTGGACACTTGGGCTGTTTCTACATTTTGACTAATGTGAATAATGCTGCTGTGAATATTGGTATACACATATCTGTTTGAGTCCCTGTTTTCAATTCTTTTAGTATATACCTAGGAGTGGAATTGCTGGGTCATATGGTAGGGTAGTTCTATGTTTAACTTTTTAAGGAACTACCAAACTGTTTCCTACAGCACGTGCACCATTGTACATTCCCACCAGCAACGTACAAGTGTTCTAATTCCTCCACATCCTCTGTAACACTTAATATTTTCATTTTTAAAAAATTATAGCCATCCTAACAGGTGTGAAAGGTTTTAATTTGCATTTTCCTAATGACTAAAGATACTGAACATCCATCCTTTCATGTGTCTATTGGCCATTTGTATAATATATCTTCTTTGTAGAAATGTCTATTCAAGTCTTTTGCCCATTTTTATTTTATTATTTTTTCATTTTTTAGTTTTTGTAGAAATGTGGTCTTGCTACATTGCCCAGGTTGGTCTTGAACTCCTGGCCTCAAGTAATCCTCCTGCCTGGACCTCCCAAAGTGCTGGGATTCAGGAGTGAGCCACTGCACTTGGCCAATGTTTTCATTTCATAAAAATTTTTTTGAAAGTTTCCTCCTTTTCCTACGACCCAGAACATTTCAGTAGAATTAAGATCATATTCAGGGCCAAGTAGCACTTGTACTCCCAACAACTTGGCAGGCTGAGATGGGAGGATCACTTGAGGTCAGGAGTTTGAGGCTGCCATGTGCTCTGATGGTGCATGTGAATAGCCACTGTACTCCAGCCTGGGCAACATAGCAAGACCTCATGTCTAATTAAACAAACCAAAAAAATTATATTGAGGAAAACCATTTTTGCAATAGTTTAAGTTGTAAGCTGAACTAATCAGTTTTTTTCATGGAATACCATTTTTACTTGAAAGAACAACTAAGATACAAACTATGCCTATTCAGACTTGGGTATTTGGTAGACATTTCCTCCAAAATAAACAAAATGAGCTTGTCACTTCAAGAAAAACCAGTGATGATGTCTATTGCCAATGATAAAATTCAAGTTTTCAGATGAAAATTAGAATTTTGGAAAGCTTGTATCTGTGAGCTTGACAGCTTCCCAAGACTCAAAGACTTACCTGATACCTGACAAGATAGGTAGTGATATTAACAAAAGTGAATTTTTTTCTTTTTTTTATCTTTCTACTTTTTTTGGCCAAACAAAGGTGTCTGAAAAAGTGATTTTTTTATATTGTGTAATGAAGTGTGTCAATATTTAATATTGTATAATGAAATGTGTCACTGTGCATAACTCAGTGAACCAATATTTTTCACATGACCAGTTTGGTATACATGTATGATGTCATAAAATCATGCATAGGCAAAAGCTCCATTTAAAGTGCAAGACAGACCAATGGATTTCAGTGTAACAGAGTATAGAAAGTTCAGTAATATGGTTTTAGATATGCCACTCAGCAACTTACTTTTAACAGGCTCACACTTCCTGAATTTTGTGTAATATCAAAGAAAAATGTTCCCAACTATCTGAAAATGCTATTAAAATACTACTCCCATTCCCAACTACATATTTGGGTGAGTCCAAATCTTCTTCACACGCTTCAACGAAAACAGTATATTGCAGCAGAGTTAGTACAGAAGCAAATACGCAACTCCACCTGCTTTCTATTAAGCTAGATAGTAAAAGACTACAAAAATGTAAAAACAATGCCACTCTTCTCACTAAATTATTTTTGTTTTGGAAAATATATTTTCCATAGGTTATTTATGTTAACATTTAATGGGTTTGTTATTGTTTTCAATTGAATTAATAAATAAATATTTTTAAATGTCTCACTTTTAATTGCTAATATAGTAAATATTGATAGATAAAATCCACATAAACAAAAGCTCTTGGGGAGAAAGGGGCGTTTTTTAACATCTTTTAAAATGTAAAGGAGTCCTGAGACAAAAAAGATTGAGAACTACTACTTTAGTGGATTCCTCAGGAAAAGTTCATGTTTCTATTTTTTGTCAGTGGCCTTTATACTTGAACACAATATGAGGGGATATAAAATTCTTGAATCATAGTTTCTCTCCTTGAAAATCCTGAGAAGTTGTTTCAGTGTTTGTAGCATAAAATGCTGCTGTGGAGACATCTGATGCCAATCTCACTTTCTTTTCCTTATAGGTGACTAGTACTTTTTGTCTGGATGCTCAAAGGAATTTTTTTTCACCTTTCAAGTCCAATAGTTTTCCTAGAAAATGTCTTGGTTTTGAGTGTTCTGTGTTAATTTTTTCTTATACATGGTATGCTCTTTCAATATGTAGAACTCAAGTTTTATTTCAGGAAAATTTTCTCAAAATTCATGTTAAATATTTGTTCTGATACCCGGCTTTAGTTTTCATTGAGGGAATGAATGTGTCTGTAAAATCTCTTTTGCTTGTTTTCTGTATTTATCGCTTTCTCTCAAAACCTTTTATCTTTCTCTTTTTAAAAACCTTTCTCCTTGCTTTTTCCCATCTTGCAAGATGGCGGCTGAAAAAGTTGAGAAGCGGATACTAAAGAGAAGAAACCTGAAGCTAAGAAGGCTGATGCCAGTGGCAAAGTAAAAAAGGGTAACCTCGAGGCTAAAAAGCTCAAGAAGGTGAAGCCCCATTGCAGCCGAAATCCTGTTCTCATCAGAGGAAGCGGCAGATATTCCCCATCTGCTATGTATTCGAGAAAGGTCATGTGTAAGAGGAAATAGTGGCTAAATCCAAGATTGAAAAGAAAAAGAAGAAGGTCCTTGCCATTGTTACCAAACCAGTTGGTGGTGACAAGAATAGTGGTTAAACTTCGCAAAATGCCTGCATATTATCCAACTGAAGATGTGCCTCGAAAGGTGCTGAGGCACGGCAAAAAACCCTTTTGTCAACATGTGAGCAAACTGCGAGCTCGCATCAGTCCCGGGACCATTCTAATCATCCTCACCGGGCGCCAAGGAGGCAAGAGGGTGGTTTTCCTGAAGCAAGTGGGCAGTGGCTTGTTACTCGTGACTGGACCTCTGAGCCTCTGAGCCTCAATAGAGTTCCTCTGTGAAGGACACACCAGAAATCTGTCACCACCTCCACAAAAATTGATATCAGCGACGCGAAAATCCTTAAATATCTTACTGATGCTTACTTCAAGAAGCAGCAGCTGCGGAAGCCCAGACACCAGGAAGGTGAGATCTTCCACACAGAAAGAGAAATACGAGATTACAGAACAGCCAAGGTGGATCAGAAAGCTGTGGACTCACAAATTTTACCAAAAATCAAGGCTGTTCCTCAGCTCCAGGGCTGCCTGCGATCAGTGTTTGCCCTGACGAATGGAGTTTATCCGCACAGATTGGTATTCTGATTTTTTTTTTAACAAAGAACCTAATTAAATAACTGAAAGATTAAAAAAAAAACCAAACCTTTCTCCTTTCAGCCTTTATTTCCTTAACTATGCTTTTTTAAAATTTTTTATTTCTGAAAGAAGTTTAAAATCTTTTTCTTGAGATTTTTGTTATCATTTAATATCCAACTGTTCCCTATCCCTATCATTTTTGACTTTTCTATTTCTTATTTATGCTGTTCTTTCAAAGCATCCATTATATTCTTCATTTCATTTTGGACTATTAGGTTAAAGTTTGTCTACTTTGTGACCACAGTTTCTAATGTGTTCTCATCGTTTATGGGGACACTATTATGTTTATTTTCACCTTTTTGTTTCCACAGTAACATGTATGGAATTAAATCATAATCCTTACTTGTCCTCATTCTTTAAATGAGGTGAATTTCTCTGGACTGCTAATAACAGGATCCCTTGCCTCTTGCAGACCGCCGCCAGCCGCGTCCTCACACCCTGAACCCCTTTGCGGGCCCCGCCCACGCCGCGAGCGCGCGCCCTGGGGCCACACCCACTCTTAGCGCGCCGCTCAGGCCCCGCCCACGCCTCCCACACACCGCCTCTGGCCACGCCCAGCCACTTGCCTCTCTCTGGTACCAGGCCCGCTGTTTATTTTCCCGCCATTTCCAGCTCTTCGTGAGGAGAATTGGATGATTTCGGTGAAATCCGAGGCCTTTTGGGATCACAGCAGCCAAGCAGGTAAGGAAGGTAGCTAGAAAAAGAACTGCTGGGAAGTTTGAGACTGCTGAATCCCCATCACCCCTGGAAAGCAGGTGAGTTTTGCCCTCAGGGGGTCGTCTTAGCTAACCCTGTTAACTGCCTTTCTTATGTGGGGTTCATCTGGCCAACTCAGGTGATTAAATCATTGTTGCTGCCCTTAAACCAGGGCAAATATGATGGGGTCTTTTCAGTAAGTAGTTCCTTAGACTCACTTCCTGATCGAAGGTAGTGTATCGTGAGCAACAAATAGAACTCTGAAGCTCAAGGCCTGTGGGATACCTTTGCGTTGAACTGTTTATTCAGTACATTTTTATAGGAAATCTTGTCTTGTGTGACAAAAATATTCAAGTGTGGTGCAAACTACCCTTTATTCATTTAACCTCTCCATAAAACACTTAAAAATTTTTTTTAAAGTAGACGACTTTAGTGGGGAAAAATTTACCTTCTGTTTTGATTATTTTCCCAATTTAATTTTAAGGTAAATCAAACTTATGAATATTCTATTCTTAAATAGATATTCATTAAGTTAAGCATGATTTCATTAAACATATGAACTAATTATAGCTCAGTTCTGTAGTTTTTACTCTTTTTGGTAGAGACGGGGGTCTCTCTATGTTGCCCAGGCTAGTATCAAACTCCTAGTCTCAAGTGATCCTCCCACCGCACCCTCCCAAAGTGTTGGGATTACAGGCATGAGCCATCGCACCTGGCTCAGTTCTGTATTTTTGTTATGTCAATTTTCTCATTTAAAAATCCTACAAAGTCACATTTACTTAGTTATGTATTTAACAAATTTTATGAAATTGGTATTGGCAGGAAATACAGGGTGTATGGTTACCATGTCCAACACAAAGGCTATTTAATGTGGGAGCAAGAACTCTACACAGAGAATCAGAAGACTTGGTTTCTAATCCCAGAGCTACCACTAACTAAAGATGGAATTTTTGGCTGGGAGAGGCGGCTCACGCCTGTAATCCTAGCACTTTGGGAGCTGGAGGTGGGAGGATTGCTTGAGCTCAGGAGTTCAAGACCAGCCTGAGCAAGAGCGAGACCCTATCTCTACTAAAAATAGAAAAAATTAGCCGGGCATCGTGGGGCAAGCCTGTAGTTCCAGCTACTGGGGAGGCTGAGGCAGGAGGATCGCTTGAGCCCAGGATCGCTTCAGCTATGATGACGCCACTGCACTCTAGCCTGGGTGACAGAGTGAGATACTTGTCTCAAAAAAAAAAAAAAAAGATGGAACTTTGGACAAGTCATTTAATTCACTGAACATCAGGTACATCTTTTGAAAAATGGTGGAATTGGACAAAACATTAAATGATTTTCAAGGCCCCTTTCACATCTATGATTCTGAGTTTCTGTAGTGTAGAAGGAAGGTGTACTCCTAAGAAAGGTCATACTATCATTCAGCCCAGTTTCTCTTAGATAAAATGTGTCCCAAGCAGCTAATATGTGATCTTCTACATCGGGTCCACTGCCTCCTCTTGGCTCCACTTTTGCCATATCACAGGAAACTGTTACAAAAGAAATGGATGGTTCATTTTTTGTTTTTGATTTTTTTTGAGGACTGTATTTTCTAATTACAAATTGGTACATGAATTAATCCAGAAAACCTGGAAAACAAAGTATAAAGGCAAAACATACACACACACACACACACACAAATACTCATAACCTCACCACTCAAAAAAAAATGTCACCACTGTCCTATTACTTTTCCAAATGTGTGTGTATGTGTATATATATATAAGTAATAGTATAACAATCTGAAGTCTGCATTTTTTCACTTTATAGATACTTGTACTTCCTTACAACCGATTGGATTACCCACAACGATATGCCCACATCCCAATAAGCTATCAGAAGCTAAGCAAACATTGTTCCATAGATTTTGGAACAACTATAATTATATTATGCCCCAGGTTATTCTTACTCTTTCTCTTTATCTGCTCCAGAATGGATTGGTTTCATTGCAACCAGTGTTTCCGAAAAGATGGGGCCCATTTCTTTGTCACCAGCTGTGGCCATATTTTCTGTAAAAAGTGTGTAACTCTGGGTGAGTGACTTAACTGTTTTCAGATTCAGGCAAAAATGTTTCTACCTAGATATAATGATTAACCATTTCTCTGTGTGACTTAGGATAAAAATCACTTAGTAGGCCAATGGTGGTGTGGATACTGTAGGAAACTGTTGATTTTGGAAATTGGAGGGAGCCGTTAATAAAGAATAGTGCTAAATGATTTAGCAAATCTATTACTTGGGCACCAAAAGGTACTTGTTAGTGTTGTGAAGTCTGTGGCAGGGAAAGTCACAAGTGATCAGACTAATCAGGGGAAAGTGATAGAATAAGATTAATGGATAGCAAAGTTGGCTAATATCAAGAGCCATTTCTAAAGGGAAGTGGTCTAGCCTGTGAAATCAGTTTGATTAGAAATGATGATGACACCTTTGCAGTTAAAAAAGCATTTTCAGGTGTACCAACTTTACATAATCCTCACTGCAATACTAGGTGGTAATTATTAGTAGAACCATTTTACAAGTGAGGAAACTGGCTCAGAGAAGATAAGTGATTTGACCAAGTTCTTACAGCTATTAAGTCTTAACAGGATACTTGAATTTAAGGGGTTTTAAAAAATGCTAAAATAAATACATGGTGTGTAAATGCCTAGAAGAGAGACAGGGTAGGGTGCTTTGATCAGGGAAGACTTCACAGAAGAGGTGCTCCTTCAACAGGTAGTTCAGGAGGTGCTGCTTGAATAATAAACTGGAGTTTGCCGAGTGGATAAAGCAGGGAAGATCATTCTAGTTTAAGAGAACAGCATGTATAAAGACATATTACATGATAAAGCCATAGTGCTGGGGACTACACATAGTTGGGATTGATGCAGTATAAAGAGTAAGGTAAGAAATGGTGAGAGACAAGGCTAATGAGGTAGGCAGTGGGCAGATGATGGAAGGCTCTATCCACCAGGCTAAAGAACTTGAACTTTATCTTCAGGCGGTGGAAGCTGTGGAAGTTTGTTTTGTTTTTTCCTTAAACAGAAGAATGATTTGCACTTGCTACCTCACTCTGGCAACAGTATGGACCGGGAAAAACCTTTTCCCTGACCCCAAGAAAAGAACAGTCAGGTTAAGTAGCCTCTGGAGAAGCTTTTTTCTCTGTGCGAATCCATGACCTTTATAAGTTATCTGCTAATGTAACAAAGCTGTTTACTATGGTAACAGCAGCTCACTTTGGAGTGGTTTGTCTCTGTGAAGCATATGCCATGTGATGTTTTCTCCTGACATGGCATTTATCTTAATAATCGGCACCACTACTAAAATTTCACTATACAAAGAAAGATTAGGAATTTTAATTTTTGCTTCCTTCAGATTGGCTTAATTGGAGAATGAGAGTAGGAGAGCTTCAAAGCAAGATTCAGGAATATTAGCAAAGTGACAACAGGGCAGGAATAACTGGAGATTTTCTTAGAGTACCCAAGGTGTGCCTGCTGTCAGGTAGGTAGAATGAAAAAGAGTAACTTAAAGTTAAGATCATTGGTACTCTTGTTCTTTTCCCAATACTCTTGAAAATGTACTCCAGTATTCCTACTGGGAGTTTAGAATTGTTCCTTCTGACCCACAGAAGAAAACTTGGAATTTTAAAAAATGTATTACACTTCAACATAGTAGTTTGGAAATACTGGTTTAGAGAAGAAAGCTTAAGTTGATGTCCTTTTATAGCACAATGATATTCTAAATTTAGTAAGAACCCTTTTCTTCTTCTTTTGACTGTTACTATATACTTTAAGGAAAATCTTACCTCATGTCCTTCAGAACCAAACATTTTCTTCCCCTTTTCTTCCCAGAAAAATGTACTGTTTGTGGAACTGCCTGTAAGCATCTGGCTCTTTCTGATAATGTAAGTTTTTCTCCCCCTGCCATAAACCATCTGATCCCATTGCTGGACTGTAGGAAGTATACAAAAAGTAGAGATGATGAATTTTTTAAAAAGAAAGAGAGAAAAGAAAAGAAACAAACTTACAGATAGCAGTTGTAAAAAGAGAATAAACAACAGAAGACTTACTTGTGACCACTGTTACAGAAGCATGAAGTAAGGAGAATTTGGACATATAATCTACATCTCCTAGAGGAGTGGTAGTCTCCCTCTTACTTATGCACAGTGGAAATAATACTAGGTGCATTAGAAAGGGTGGTACATCCTTTGTCATATTTGTCAGTATTTTATTTCATTCCATTGTTGATATTCTCACTATGTGTCTTACTCTCTTCATAGCTAAAACCTCAGGAGAAGATGTTTTTCAAAAGCCCTGTGGAGACAGCTTTGCAGTATTTTAGTCACATCTCTCAGGTATGAGAAACAATAGTGAAGAAAATCTGATTCGTTCGGCGAATTCTAATTGCATCGTATTCCTTTATCAAAGATTCACTGTAGACTGCATTTGTATACAATGGAGAGAAATTGACTGATCTCTTCGCTTTCTTCCTTGATGATGCAAATCTCAACCAGTTAACTTTTTACTGACCCAGAATCTGTGATATGCTGTAAAAACCACCATGTAGCCAACATCTTGCCTTGTACTTACTAGTTCTACTAAGTAATTTCTAAGACTAAATGATTTTCTAGGGAGCTTTATCATTTTTTTCTGCAGATTGATGCATCTTCCAAAAATTGCTTTGAATATATGGGCCAGACTCTGCAAATAATAGATTTGGTGGTTTAACTTTCAACCATTGCTTATAGACCTAAGTTCATGAAGGTATTTCTTGTTTCCCATTCTCATTTTTCAATAACCTTTCGAGTAATACTTAACTCTTCATTTAAAGTTCACAACTGGTTGCTTGAATTTTAGAAAGTATTTATCTTTTCATGATGCATCATGTGTTGGAATACTATTGACTTGTCAGGAGAAATAGAAATGTAGAAGAAAAGGTAGAGAGAAGGCAGGACAACCATTTGAGAGAGTTCCCAAGTTATAAAAACTTTGGTGTTTTCTCTCCACTCTCCAGTTCTCCACTGAGATTATTTTATAGCCTCCTGGGATTCCTGTTTTGGCATTTCTGGAGGTTTTATCACTATTTCCTTTCTGTACTCTTCTTATTCTTCTGAGAGTACTCCTTTTGTAAACAAGAAGCTGATCCTTAGTCATTTTCCAGTTGAAGATAGTAGATTTAATTTTTCTTTGGTGTCTTACCCCTCAATCCTAACTCTGGAGATAGAGGAAGGGGAATTAAGGCTTTGGCTTCATTCTGTCTTTAGCTGCTTGGGTGAGCCATCACATTTGAGATACTATGTTTACGTTATAAAGAGATAAAATCTAGCTGAGACTCAAGAAGAAATGTAAACAAGGTCACATGAGCAATAGAACGAGCAGAACTTTGGTTAATAAATAAACCCAGGGTTAGCTAATAATCAGTAGAGAAATCATATGTAGTCTGAATCCTAACCTGCCTAATCATGGGACCAATTACACATGGTCAAATAACCAAGATAAAATAAATAGAAAGGGTCAGTTAATCATCACTTTAGTGAAGGGCCAATTTGGTGAAGTCAGCAAAGTCTGAAAATGTATTTTCCTAATCTGTGAAGCTGATCCAAGTAATACGTAGATTGTTTCATCCAAACTTCTGCTCAAAACTTCCTTCCTCAGTCAGGCCTTTACTGACTCTCATATCTCAAATGATAGCCCTGACATTCTCTACTCCTTACTCTGCTTTATTTTTCTTCATAGCTCTTATCTCTGACATCATACTATATATTCATTTATTGTCTGAATCCTGCACTGGAATGTAAGTTCTATGATGATAGAGATTTGGTCAGTTTTGTTTATTGTTCTCTTTGAATAGCTCTTAATAAGTAGTGGGCACTCAAAACATTGTTGAATGAATGAATGGAATGTTGCTCTAAATATTCATTTGTATTTTAAGCATTCCCAATCTTTGTACTGACCTGACAAAGGAATTTTTCTGCTGCATTCTATGTCGTTCTGTGTCACAAGCTGCCCATTGTGAATTCTTTATTCACCTCTAGATAATTTTTCTGAGGGATTGGAAAGCCCCATATAGACCTGTTAGCTTTCTTCTATTCCTAGGTCATAGACTGCACCCTTACCCACAACTAGCTATCTTCCAACTGCCTGCCAATAATTGTTCCTTCTTTGATAAAAGCCTTCCATGATTCCTGCAGACAGAGTCTTGCTCTGTCCCACATTGCTCTTTTTTTTTAATTTAATTTTATTTTTTTTTTGAGACAGAGTCTCGCTCTGTTGCCCTGGCCAGAGTGCAGCGGCCTCATCATAGCTCCCTGCAGCCTCAAACTGCTGGGCTCAAGTGATCCTCCTGTCTCAGCCTTCCGAGCAGCTGGGACTACAGGCCACTATGCCCAGCTGATTTTTCTATTTTTTGTAGAGATGGGGTCTCGAACTCCTGACCTCAAGCAATCCTCTCACCTTGGCCTCTCAGAGTGCTAGCATTACAGGCATGAGCCACCGTGCCCAGCCCCACATTGCTCTTAACTCTGCAAAATATTTTACTCTGAAAAAGTGTTTTATTCATATGTTTGTATCTCTCACTGAACTGTGAGCTTTTCAAAGACAGATACCATCTTTGTATCACCCAGTGTCTAACTAGGTATCTGGCACAAATTAGGTGCATAAGAAATGTTTGCTAAATGAATGAATGTATGTTAAGCCTGGTTAAGAGAGCCAGTATTCAAGGTAAGATCAGAGAGAGACGCTTGATCATATAGGTACTTATAGGCCATGGTAAGGAGTTTAGATTTTCTTCTAAGTGCAGTGGCATACTGTTGAATGGTTTTACACAAGGAAATGGCATTATCTGATATAATTTTAAGAGAGAATCTGACTGCTGAGTGGAGAATGGTAAAGTGGTAATACAGGGAAAACTATTGGTGTAGAAATCTAAAGAGTAAATGCCTGCTAGCTTGTAACTTCATTTCGTTGAACCAGTCATACTCCCTCACATGTAATGTGAAATAATAATACTCATCCTACTTCTTGTGAAGATCCAATGAGATAATGTTTATGAAAGCTGTAAAGTACTCCACTAATTTAAAGAATAATGTGGAAAACTCATAGAAGGTTATGAATGATCACAAACCCACAGGAAAATAAATAAAGATCATAGAAGTAAAAAGAAGTTTGTATTTTTTATATTGTTTTCAGAGGGAAGTAAAAATACCCCATCTACTTTCTAAATAACAGCTTTATTGAGATATACTTCACATGCCATAAAATTCACCCTTTTAAAGTGTGCAATTCAGTGTTTTTTAATATATTCAAAAAATTGTACAATCACTACTCCCTAATTTTAGAGCATTTTCATCACACCAAAAAGAAGCCCTGTACTTATATTTATTGGCAGGCACTTCCCAAATCCTCCCACCCTTCCTATCCCCAGGCAATCACTAATTTACTTTCTGTCCCTATGGTTTTGGCTATTCAGGACATTTCATAAATATGGAATCAAACAATGTGTGGTCTTTTGTGACTGGCTTCTTTCACTAAGCATAATGTTTTCAAGTTTCGTCCATGTTGTAGCATGTATTAGGACTTCATTAGTACTTCATTCCATTTTATGGCCAAATATTATTCCATTGTATAGATGGATATACATTTTATTTATCCATTCATCAATTGATAGACATTTCGGTTGTTTCTACTTTTTGACTATTATGAATAGGGCTGCTATGGAACGTTCATGTACAAGTTTTTGTATGGACATATATTTTCATTTCTCTTGGGTATATACCTGGGAGTGGAATTGCTGGGTCAAATAGTAACTCTATGTTTAACTTTTTGAGGACCAGCCAGATTGTTCTCCCAACTGGCTGTACCACTTTACATTCTTAACAGCTGTATTAGTCCATTCAGGCTGCTATAAAAAAATACCTTAGACTGGGTAATTTGTAAATAACAGAAATTTATTTCTCACAGTTCTGGAGGCTGCGAAGTCCAAGATCAAGGTGCCAGCAGATTCAGTGTTTGGTGAGGGCTCATTCTCTGCTTCCAAGGTGCCTTCTTGCTGCATCCTCATAGGGCAGAAGGGGCAAATAGGTTCCCTCAGCTGCTTTTATAATGGTACTAATTCCATTCACAAGGGCAGAGCCCTTATGACCTGATCACCTCCTAAAGGCCCCACCTCTTAATACTATTGTGTTGGGGGTTGGGTTTCAACATATGAATTTTGGGGGGACGGAAACATTCAGACCATATCAGACCAGTAAATATTTTAGGCTTTTCAGGCCGTACAATCTCTGTTGCAGCTACTCAACTCTGCTGTTGTAGCATGAAAGCAGCTATGGATAGTATGTAAACAAATGAGTATAGTATGTTCCAATAAAACTTCGCGTACAAAAACAGACAGCTGGCCATGGTAAGTAGTTTGCTACCCCTGGTCTACTTTGCAAAGGGTTTTTAAAACCCTTTGAAATCATATTTTTTGCTGACATATGCATAAATAATTACCATATATACTGTTGGAATAAAATCAGGTCAAGACCTAATCTCATCAACAGACCAGAGCTTTTCCATTTCTCACTTGAATTAAAAATTTAAACTGAGATAGTCAATGGTGCTTTTGAAGAAGAGTTTTGGTTATTTTGTGACTATTTTACTGAAAAGAAAAAGCTAATCTCTCAGTATTTAGGACTTCTGAAACGGTATAGTTGACTTCTTCATCACTACTGAGCAGGGGGTTGAGGAACCTTAGGCCAGTGTGAGAGGTAATACTGCTTTGATCCCATAAACTGTGCAATCCAAACTATAACTCCCTACCTGGTGTGCTCCTGTGGCTCTCATTCAAAGTGGGTACTTCTGACATCTTGTTAACAGTCCTCCAATTGTTTTTGTAAGGAAGCATTTTTAGAGTTCTTTTTTGCTCAAATCTATTCTCTCTGAGCCACCACGATAATCTATTTCAATTACAAATCTGAACATATAACTCTTTTCAAAACCCTTTGGTGGCTTCCTACCACCTAAATTTCAGAATCCTTAGAGTGACACAGTTCCCTTAATGCTCTGGTTCCTCCTAACTTCTTCAATCTGAGCCACAACTACCACCTCACATCTCATGGAACAACACAAGTTATTATGTAGATTATATATTACCTAATCTATTTGGCAGATTTAGTGCTTCCCACTTCTTTTACAGACCATATAGTTTTGTACCTCTGTGCCTGAAATACCTGACATCTGTACTCTAAAGACTGAATTAATAGTTACCTCTTACTCGTTATTTCTTTCTTCTTTTTTTTTTTAATAGAGACAGGGTCTCACTCTGTCATCCAGGCTGGAGTGCAGTGGGGCGATCACAATTCACTGTAACCCTGAACTCCTGGGCCTAAGGGATCCTCCCACCTCAGCCTCCCAAGTAGCTAGGACTATGGGTGCACACCAGCATGCCTGGCTAATTTTTTTATTTTTTGTAGAGACAGGGTCTCGCTATGTTGCCCAGGTTGGTCTTGAACTCCTGGCCTCAAGCGATCCTCCTGCCTCCGTCTCCCAAAGTGTTGGAATTACAGGCATGAGCCACCATGCCCAGCTTGGCTTAATCATTATTTCTATACCTTGTACATACTTCTTCTGTTCTGCATATCCATTTTGTTTTCTTTATAGGTTCACCATGTGTTAGAATGTCTTTTCTTTTGGTACCAGTTCCAGTTTAGATGTCTAAAAAAAGAAAGAGTGTCTTTTCTATTGCACCATGATAAGCTACTGGAGGACAAGAACCCATACTATTCATCTTAGCATTTCTAGTTCTTGTGCCTGGCATGAAGTATTCAATAAAGGTTTATTAAATGAAAGGATGAATAATCTTTGCATTGTATATTATTTTTTCTGCCCCTGTGTGAGGTGTTTTCTTTTTTTTTTTTTTTTTCCCATCATTAAATCCCATGATGTGAGGTGTTTTCTAATACCAGTCAGTTCTCTGACACCAACTAAGTGTCCAACAATTCAATGCAATTCTGACACTAACTCCACAGGTCTAGGGCTCAGTCCCACAAGACTGCCCCCACTTTGGACACCACCCACATTTCAGCCTGGCTAACTACAAATTCAAAGTTTCCCATAAACTCCTCTAAGCTTTGCTAATTTGCTAAAATGACTCACAGAACTCAAGAAAGTACTTTACTTACTATTACCAGTTTATTGTTAAGGATACAACTCAGGAACAGCCCAGTAGAAGAGATGCATAAGGCAAGGTATGAGGGGAGGGGTGCAGAGCTTCTATGCTCTCTCCAGGCACACTACCCTCCCACCACCTCCATGTGTTCGCCAACCTGGAAATTCTCCGAACTCCCCTGTCTAGGGGTTTTTATGGAGGTTCTATTACGTAGGCATGATTGATTAAATAAGTGGTCATTGGTTATTGAACTTAATCTCCAGCCCTTCTCCCCTCCCTAGATGTAGTGGGGAAAGAGAAGGATTGGGGCTGAAAGTTCCTTTGACAACCAGCCCTCCTTTTGAAGCCATCTAGGAGCCCACCAAGAGTCACTCCATTAACACAAACTCAGGTATGGTTGAAAGGGATTTGTTATGAATAACAAAAGATGCTCCTATCACTCAAGAAATTCGGAGGGTTTTAGGAACTCTGTACTAGGAATCAGGGATGAGGACCACATATATATTAAATATATTTCTTCCTTTTCTTTCTTTCTTTTTTTTTTTTGAGATAGGGTCTTGCTCTGTTGCCTAGGCTAGAGTGCAATGGTGCAATCATAGCTCACTGTAGCTTCCAACTCCTGGGCTCAAGCCATCCTTCCACCTTAGCCTCCTGAGTAGCTGAGACTACAGGCACATGCTACTGTGCCTAGCCACATATATATTTCTTATACCACACCCTGTTAAAAAAAAAAGACCTCCCAAAAAAAATCAATCAATTTAAAAACAAGTTTTTTTTTAACTTTTATCATAGATAATTTAAAATATCTAAAAGTAGAGAGAAAACTATAATGATATGTATAATATAATGAATTTCTGTGTATCTGTCAACCCACTTCAACAGTTACCAGCTGATGGCCAATTTTCATTCATCCATACCTCCTGCCACCCCACTCACACTATTTTGAAGCCAAAACCAGATACTACATCATTTCAATCTGTAAATATTTCAGTGTGTATCTCTAAAAGATAGGGACTTTTTTCTTAAATATAATCATGTCATGCTAAAATAATAATTCCCTAATATTATCAAATCAGTCAGCATTCACATTTCCCCAATTGTCTCATAATTATTTTAAAAGTTTGTTTGAATTGGGTTTCAGTAAAGTCTGTATATTTCAGTTGGTTGTTATGTCTCTTAAGCTTCTTTTAAACTATAAATTTCTTCTCATTTCTTTTTAAATTATTGTTGAAGAAAATGGTCTTTTGTCCTGTAGAGTTGTTGACAGTGTGGATTTTGTTCATAGTGCTTATGGAGTCGTTTAATACGCTCCTCTGTCCTCTCTTTCCTATAAGTTGATAGGCAGATTTAGGCTTAATCACCATCATTTGATTTGAGGAGAAGTGTGGCAAGACTATTTTACAGCAGTGTTATATTCCACCAAGAGGTACATAATAGTCTTCTGTCTCTGATTTCATATGACAGTAGCCAATGATGAACTTTGCAGAGATCATTAGTTTATTAGAAGTTGTAAAATACTGCTATTCTTATTCTGTTATTCCTTTCTCATTTTTTTAGTTGGAATACTTCTAAAGAGAAATTTCCTTTTATCAGCCAAATGATTACCTTCAGATATAGTTCAACAACACTAAGACCTGTAGATATTGTGGAATGGGGGAAATCTTCACAAAAGATAGATAAGACAAAGTATTAGGTTGTTAAGTATGGAATGTCCAATTTCCTTAAGTACTAAGTTTAACAGTTGATACTCTGACATTTCACTTTGACAATTCTTGGGGTTTTTTTTTTGTGTGTGTGTGTGTGTTTTATTGTGAAGGTACATCCTCATTCTTTTGAATACGTTTTGGCCTTGTGATTATCTTTCAAATTTTTTTTTAAAGCAATTTTTGTAAAAACATGGATAAGTCAAAAATTCATATTATTTTTGAATATGAGTTCTGTTGTGGAACCAATGTAGTGCAGACAGCTCAAAATACCAACAAAGTGTTTGGGAAGGATGTGGCTAATGAATGCACAGTATATCAGTGGTTTGAGAAGATCCATTCTGGTGATTTTAATCTTGAAAATGAGCCATGTGGGTGACCTGAGACCAAGGTGGATAATGATGAACTGAAAGCTGTAGTGGAAGTGAATCTATTTTGGTCTACGTGTGAATTAGCAGCAAGGTTAGACATTATTATTCCAACAATATTGGACCATTTGAAACAAATGGGCAAGATAAAGAAGCTGGATAGATGGGTACCCCATGAATGAAGTGTCAGAAAAATTGTCTCAAAGCTTGCCTTTCTTTGCTGTCATGACATAAAGCCATTTCTATACCATATTGTTATGTGTGATGAAAAATGGATTCTTTTTGACAATCACAAGTGTTTGGCACAATGGGTGGATAAAGATGAAGTGCCGAAACACAGTCCAAAACCGAATATTCATCAAAAAAAGCTAATGGTGCGTGTTTCGTGGTCCAGCACTGGCATTATCCACTACAGCTTTGTGAAACCTGGTCAATTGATTACAGAAGATGTCTACTGCAACCAGCTGGACAAAATGATGAGGATGCTTGTGATTAAGCAGCTGAGATTGGTCAACAGAGATAGGCCAATCCTTTTGCAAGACCACATGTTGCAAAAAACAACACTGCTCAAACTACAGAAGCTGGACTTGGAAACACTGTCATCCACCGTATTCACTGGAGCTTGCACCAACTGACTACCACTTCTTCCAGGCTTTGGACCACTTCTTGCAAGGAAAAATATTCACTTCTCAACAAGCTGGGAAAAATGCCTTTTGTGATTTCATTGCCACTCTTTCTCCAGGCTTCTTTGCTGCTGGCATAAGCAAGCTGCTGTTAAGATGGCAAAACTGTGTCTATAGTTTAGGCACGTACTTTGATTAATTGTACTGCTTCTTGTTTGAGATATAATAAACTAAACATTTGATTCAAAATCAGACATTTCATATTTAATGGCCTAATAATAGGTTTTGAATGTCACAGGGAGATAGTGAATTTACTGTTACCTTTAAAGTAAATTTCTAAAACTTAGCAACTCCTTTACAAATATTCAAAACATTAAAATTGCATGGGAAAATAAATCTTCAACTAAATAAATGCTCTGACATTTAAAAATAAGAACTAGGAAAGTCATTCTTTAGTACAAAAAAGACAATCAAGCTAATATTCATTTCCAAAGCATATATTGCTTTTATAAACAAAAAACTTTTTTTTTTTTTGAGGCAGAGTCTTGCTCTGTTGCTCTGGGTCTAGTGCAGTGGTGTCATCAAAGCTCACTGCAACCTCCAACTCCTGGGCTCAAGTGATCCTCCTGCCTTAGCCTCCCAAGCAGCTGGGATTACAGGTGCACACCACCATGCCTGGCTAACTTTTTCTATTTTTGGTAGAGACAGGTCTCGCTTTTGCTCGGGCTGGTCTGTCTCGAACTCCTGAGCTCAAGCAATCCCCTACCTAGGCCTCCCAGAGTGCTAGGATTACAGCTGTGAGTCAAACTTTTTGTTTTTAATAAGCTATATTGGACCCAAATATCTTATGTCTTATCATAGTAAACCTACTGAACTCCCCCTTTGCTTCCATTACATATGCCTACTATTCTGTCCAACCTCGTGCTGGACCTGAACTGAAGTTTTAAAATATTCTCTTCAGTATATAAAATAAAAGTTATGTTCCAGATGTTAAATAAATTTTATAGGCGGCCATTGGTTTGGATGGTTTCTGCAGTAGGCCCAATAGACCAAACCAAAATGGAGATATTCATTTTGAAGGTTTATCTGACCATCCAAAAAATCCAGAGAGAGATAATGGCCAAATTCCCAAACAGGCCGGTTTTAGCTGGAATGATAAAGAAATCCCCTCTGCTTTAACCTTTACAGGGAAAGTAACTTTGAAATAACCAATGAGCTTTTTGTTCTCTGTTTTCTGCTTTCTTCAACCCTTTTCTGCCTATAAAGCCAAGCTCCTCTGCTCAGTTCATCAGAACACTCATTCTGTTTTTTAGAATGAAGTGTTGCCTGATTCTAGAATTGCAAATAAAAGCCAGTTAAGATCTTTAAGCGAAATTTGTTGTAATTTTGTCTTTTGACATGTATTTATCGATTCTAAAATGAGTAGGAATCCAGAGCAAGAAGACCGTGATACCCCTACCTGGTCCTAGTATGGAGATAAAGGAAAGGGATCTGGGGCTAGAAGTAGGCAGTTTCATACAGTGTTCCGATAAAATAAACAGTATTTAACACTTGCATTATCCAGACAGTATTTAGTGTTATCAACAGAACTACTTTTTATCTGCTCTGTGTTATTGTATTAACAAAATAATAACACCTTTAAAAAACGAGCAAATGAGGCTGGGCAGGGTGGCTCACACCTGTAATAATAGTCCTTTGGGAGGCTGAGGCAGGAGGATTGCTTGATGCTAGGAGTTATAGACCAGCCTGGGCAACAGCAAGACCCTGTCTCTACGAAAAATATAAAAAATTAGCCGGCTGTGGTGGTGCAGGCTTGGGAGGCTGAGGCAGGAGGATTGCTTGAGCCCAGGAATTTGAGGTTGCAGTGAGCTATGATGACACCACTGCATTCTAACCTGGGCAACACAGCAAGACCCTGTCTCAAAAAAACAAAACAAAACAACAACAACAAAAAAACCCAAACAACAACAACAAACAAGCAAGCAAGCAAAATTTAATCTTTGGAAAAAAAAAAAGAGGCCAACCTTTTCATGAGGCTGATGGATTTGAATGATTGTTAATTATTGGTATTTTTTTAAAGTGCTGTACTGAGATGCATTACTGAGTTAGGTTTTAGAATCTTCTTTGGTGGATGTGTCTGAAATAGGCTAAACATTTATACCTACCATCAGGCAAAATCACTTCTCCTCTAATACCACTTGCTGGTGGTTGTTTTCTAGATTGGTCTTTCTTCTTGGAATGATCAGATCTGCTGTTTGGGTTTCAGTTTTGGGGGATAAGTAGACAAAGTAGGCCTGCTAAGGCCTAGGCAAAAGGCCCTCCAGTAGTCCAGTCTGGCTCCCTGGTGTGCCACACTGGGGTCCATTTTCTGTGCACCTGTGACCCTCGGTGTTATCAAAGGGAGGAGTAACTGGTCTAGGGTAGAATTTGTGTTTTCTTGATGCTAGTCTGATACTAATTTAATTTCACTGCAGACTAATCCCAAGGGTAGGATTAGGATGTTTGGGATATTGTGTTTTGGCCAGCTGTTATATCTATTTATAATATCTATTGCCCCTCACCCCCAGCCCCACCATTTTAGGTAACTGTAAGGATTCTGAGTGACTTTTTTCCTACTTCAGCACTATTCAAATTTTCTAAAGTAGACATGTTTTACTTTTATTAAAAACAGCAGCTGCCAGGCGCAGTGGCTCATACCTGTAGTCCCAGCTACTCGGGAGGCTGAGGCGGAGGATCACTTGAGCCCAGGAGTTTGAGATCAGCCTGGCAATGTAGGGAGACCTCATCTCTTAAAAAAACAAAACAAAAACCCAGCTTTTTTGGAGAAATAAAGTAAACTACAATAAATTCTTATCTATCTAGAACTAGTTTAGTTTGCCTTCAAGTAGAAAGGAAAGAGGCTAGAGACTATATAAACTCTTAAGTACAATTCTGTAGTAAGGTGGCAAAAGCAATTTGCAAATTAAGTGAGAACAAAAAGTTTATGAGAAGAGTACCAAGACCTAGGGAAGGACCCTAGACAAAAGATTTATAGTCTGAGCAGGGAGATGAGACATAAATGCTGCTGTGTACTCAAAAGTAGAGCCTGACAAAGCTAAAATACTTTCTAAATATTAACTTTTGGTCTGATTCAGCAATCCCATGATGGGCACGTTAGTATAGCAAATGGTAAAGTGAGGCAAAAGATAAAATTATGTGTCCATGCACAGAAATAAAATTCAGGAATAGATAATCTCTTTCTGTGCCTCTTTGCCCTTTACTGTAGCAGCATAAGCAGCCTGCAAGTGACTCTGTGTGTATTTTTAGGGAAAGTAAATTGGTCGCCAGTGTTCTGTAATAGCTAGGAATGTGGAAGCAGAGTCCAAACTAATAGTAGACAAGTTAGAACCAATTCTAAGCTTGAAAAACAGTTTTTTAAGGTATCAGTCTTCTTGCTCAGGATGAAAGATTATATTTTTTTAAGGGCCACTCTTCTATGGCAGAATATTCTCATTAAGATACTAGAAAGCTTTAGAAAGATTCTCATTAAGATTCTAGAAATCCTAGAAATGAAAAGCTTCAGCTTTTCCTAGTGCTGAGCTCTTTAGTTTTGGGGAGTTATTAATTAGGCCAGATGTTCCAGAAGAAAATGAGCAGTAATAAAGTATGAATTGATGGATTTCCCTTTGTTGCCAGAAGTGAGGGGAAAGGAGTTACGGGAGTGTATGTCAAAGACCTGTTTTTCTCTAGTAGGTGTGGAGTTTCCAGAAGAAACAAACAGATCTCCTCATCGCCTTTTATAAACATAGAATTACAAAGTTAGAAGCAGCCATGCAGGAGGCACAGCAAACACTGGTCAGCCAGGACAAGTAAGTGACAAATCAAATCTCCAGATAGGTTTTTTTTTTCCTTTCAAAGCAGCTGTGGTCCTTATTTCCTTGTGGTTGCAAAACCACACATATGGAAAATTGTTCCATATGTATTTGTTTGTCTTGGGAAAATCAGGTCCCCAGTTTTTGAATTTTTGGTCCCCTCATTCTCCATTTTATTTTTCTCTTTCTTCCCTCCAGGGCCCCTCCTCACACTTTTTCTTTTTCTTTTTTTTTTTTTGAGACAGAGTCTCGCTTCTGTCACCCTGGGTAGAGTGCAGTGGTGTCATCATAGCTCACTGTTGCAACCTCAAACTCCTGGGCTCAAGCAATCCTCCTGCCTCAGCTTCCAGAGTTAGCTGGGACTATAGGCGTGCACCACCACATCTGGCTAATTTTTCTATTTTTAGTAGAGATGGGGTCTCACTCTTGCTCAGGCTGGTCTTGAACTCCTGAGCTCAAGCAATCCTTCCACCTCGGCCTCCCAGAGTGCTAGGATTACAGGCGTGAGCTCGCCCCTTCTCACTTTATACCTTTCCTCCTCTACTGCCCTGTATCAAAAACTACTTCTGAGAAATAAGATACTGCTGATTCACACTGATAAAAATGAGAGATAACATTAAAAATGTTACCTCTGGGAGGGTATATTTTGGAAATCTTAAGCTAAAAGATGGAATCCTTGATGAAAAATTTTGGATATCAGCAGAGCAATGGTGTTGGTGGGGGTGGGAGGAAATGGAATTCTTTGCAAACTCTCCTGAAATCATACCAAGTAACTATTTATTTTGTCCACCTGGTTGTTCTCACCATCAAAACCCTGCCATCGTCTCCTTGAATCATTAGATCCCTGATAGAAATACCTTGTATAGCTGCAAGCATCTCTCAGTAAGCATTAACTAGATGTTGATAATAATAATAAAAATCAGGGTTTTTATCCCACTGACCTGCTGGAGCTGATTGTTTCCATCTTTTGCCTAGAGAGTTGTCAGTCTTAAGGAAGGAGAATGGAGAACTAAAGAAATTTCTAGCCATCCTAAAGGTGAATGAAATATATTTTCCTTACAATTATTTTCTCTCCTACTTTTTCCATCTATCTAGCTGACTGTGTAGAATAGTGTTTCCTAATCTTTTTCACATCGTGGCACACATAGAAACTGATAATATTTGTACAACAAGCACACTAGAGTAAATGGATGAGACCACAGAAGACCCTGGAGGCCTGAAGGATCAATATTTAGCACATTTGTAACCCATTCTCAAACATCAGTGAGTCATGACATACCAGTTGGGAAGCTCTCTTGTCAAGAGACATCTGTTACAACTTAAAATTTCTCCTCAAAAAACCCAAGACACCTCAGGACCCTTCCTCTCCCTCACACTCCATTTCCTAAACGTATTTTTCCTTCCTAAGAATCTATGTATTTATATAATCTTCTTATTGATCCCACTGCTGTTACTATTCTAGCACATTATAATCATGTTGTTTTCCTTTTTCTCCCCAGACACTCCATATTTCCCTACATATATTAGTCTACAGGATTCCCACTGTGCTCTTAAGAAGAGGAACTGAAATTTTATTTCCTCAAAGCTAATAATTTCCTAAGGAAACACTGCTGCTATTTTTTCTCCTACTGGGAATGTTAACAACCATAACTAGGGGGCATTGCAGTTTAGTTATCTAACAAGACTGAGATCCATTGATTAGGACCCTTGATTTGCAATTTCCTTCACTCCGATTTTTTTTTTCCCCTCCACCTACAGGAATCTCCAAGTCGATACCAAGGAAGCAGGTCAGTTTTATCAGCTCCCATACTAGCCTCACCCCCTGAAAATTTCTGTTCTTTCTTGATTCCTGGCTGTATGGGCTCTGAGATGGACAAAATGGTTGATGAATTTATCTGTCACTTCTCTGAGAAAGTGTTACTCACTGAAAAGTGCTGAAGTAAAATCTTGATTGTAATGCTCACCCTGGACTGTCATTTTATGAAATGCTACTCATCCTTCAAATTTCAATTCATGTCATTTGCATTAGGCAGAGTTAGATCTTCTATTCATTCTTTCAATAAATATTAAGTGCCTATTGCTTATCAAGTACTATGTTAGGTGCTGGATGTACAGCATTAGACCTTTCTGATTAGTTATGGCTGTGTTCTGCCAACTGTTGAATATTCTTTATATCAGCCCTGCACTGGTGGATTAAAAAGACATGGCTCCTGCACTCAAAGAGGTTACAGTCTAGTGTTCTTTTGTACTTCTGTATTTCTGATACACCCATTATAACATACTTAAACATTGCTCTGATTTTTGTTTGTCTCTCCCACCAGCCCGTGAGCTTCTCAGTTATTCTAGTTATCTTTGTAATCTCAGGATCTAGGACATATGGACGCTAAATAAATGCTTGTTGGATGGGTGGATGAGAGGATGGAGGAATGTGTGAATGGGTGGACAGATGTAAGGTTCAGAGTACTTGGTAAGGCACTGAAGGAAAGAGGAAAGGAGTATTTCAAAATTTCTATTATGGACAATAGAGAAGTGGAGGTTTCACTTAGGGAGTTAGAGAGCAAAGTCTCATATGGAAAACTTGCTTCCATATTTTGGGTTGATACCTACAGGACATAAGAGTAAGCAATTTGTGCTCAGAGAGGAAGATGTTATTTCTATAAACAATTTGATCTGATTGATCCTTTCAAGTGGCACTTCTGCCTAGCAATATTAGAGCTGCTGCTTTTTTTTTCTTGCAGATCGACTACACCTCGACCAGTGGGCATTACTTCCCCATCACAATCAGGTAGAGAACATTTTTTTGCCTAAGTATCTGTGTGAAATGAATAAATCTCCTTTACCCATATGGAAGATGGTTTCCTCTCAGAGACCATAATGTGATTTTCCTAATTTTATGTATGATATGAAAACATCAGACAACCAGATAACCAAATGCAACAGATTGGCTAGGCAAGGCAGGGTGCACCATTGATGGCAACTTTTTATTCTGCACTTTATTCTTTTTCAGTTACCCCACGACCCAGTTCCCAGCATAGCAGCCAAGTGGTCAGGTGAGTAGAAAGCCTACACAGCAACATTAAAGCTGTTGGCAAAAGTTGGAAGATGAAAGAAATATCTAGATGTGGCTCACACTGGGACTAAAAAGACTTTAGGTCTATGTAAAAGTTTAACACCAGGGTTTTTGCCTTTTTGTCTCTTTGTCTCACCTTATACAGTCGATCCTCCTCAGTGGAGTCTATCCCTTATAGAATGACTGGCTTTGGTAGCTTGGTACAAGTAAGTAGTATTCTTCTCTGTGCAGATTGAGGTGTCTAATGTTAAATGAAAACAAAGATTTAAGTCAAGAATCTTAAATTTATATTGGTTTTGGCATAAATTATCTGATGCTATGCTGGATCCTATTTTCTTTTGGTGATGGAGACTTGGTGTTAGAAGTTGACACAGAATAAATACAGGTGGAAATAGTGGAAGTGTTCAAGAACTGAATTAACAGTGTCCATCGTGTTCATTTTGGAAGTAGTAAAGTATGGATCCTTCTTAGACTAGTATGTCCACTCTGGGAGAACAATATATGCTTGAATATGTAGATACAGAGAAATAGCAGGAAATAGGGAAGCCAGAAAAAAAGGATATACTTATTAATTGATGTTTATTATTTGTCCATCAGGGAGGCAGAGGCCTGCAGGGAAGGAACACTCCCAGAGACTCCTACACTGGTGAGATGGGGAAAAAGGTGTCAGATGTCAACAAATTCTGTGCAGAGACCAGCAGATTTCTGGCTTTCTATGCATTGAAAATCTCTGGTCAAAAGATGGAGGGTAACTCTTGAGTAAAATAATTGACTTGGATTTTTTAAATTGCCACAAGATGGCAGTAGAAGTTAGGTGTAAAAGGAAGGTTAGGAAGGTGCCGGTTGTTGTATGAAGGGTATCTGACTTCTTTTCTGTGTATTAAACATAAAAATATTCCACTGAAGAAATATTTTGGTTCTACTCACTTAATTTCTTATCTATATCCTCTTAGAACTGCTAATGTTGTTCCTATTTTCAAGGGCATTAGCCAGTCCCTAGAGAATACCTATCAGAGATGTCCCTTTCTTTCACAAGAAGGCAAATTTGAAATTCACAAATCTCTTTCATTTTTTAAATTCACCAAATTGTCTCCCTCCAATTCTCCCACATTCACCTCTTTGAAAAATGTAGATGTTCTACCCAATTTATTTCTATGAGGTTGGTAGCAATGTTTCCTCTTTCATTCCTAATTTTAGTAATTTGAGTCTTTTCCCCTTTTTTTCTTGGTCGGTCATTTCAAAGAAGCAACTTTTAGTTTTGTTGATTTTTTAAACTGTTTTTCTAGTCTCTATTTCATTTATTTCTGGTTCAATCTTATTTCTTTCCTTCTGGTTGTTTTGGGTTTAGTTCTTCTTTTTCTAGTTTCTTGAGGTAAAGGCTTAGATTATTTTTTTTAAGAGAAAAGTTTTCAAATTTATTTTAATGTGTACACATGAGAACCCTCAAAAAATGAAGATTACAGGTTAGATTATTGATTTGAGATCTTTTTTAATGTAGACGTTCCCAGTCATAAATTTCACTCTAGCATTGCTTTCACTGCATCCTATAAGATTTGGTATGTTGTATTTTGTTTTCATTCATCTCAAAGTATTTTCTAATGTCTCTTGTGATTTTTTTGACCCATTAGTTATTTAGCAGTGTGTTGTTTAATATCTACATATTTGTGAATTTTCCACATTTCCTCCTGTTATTAATTTTGTTTTGTTTTGTTCTGTTTTTTAATTTTTTGTAGAGATGGGGTCTTGCTATGTTGCCTAGGTCTTAAACTCCTGGCCTCAAGTTACCCTCCTGCCTCATCCTCCCAAAGTGCTGGAATTACAGGCATGAGCTGCCGTGCCTGGCCCTGTTATTGATTTTGAATTCCATTTCATTGTGGTTGGACACATAATTTTTAACTTTATGGCTTAACATATGATCTATTGTGGAGAATGCTCCATGTGTACTTGGGAAGAATATATATTCTGCTATTGTTGGCTGGAGTATTCTATAGAGTCTGTTTAGTTAGTATATTAAATATAATGTTATGCAATTGGTATGTGTCTGTTTCTGTTTCCTTGCTGATCTTCCGTCCATTATTAAAAGTGGGGGATTGAAATCTCCAAATGTTATTCTTAAATTGTCTCATTTTTCTCTTCAGTTCTGTAAGGTTTTGCTTCATGTGTTTTAGGACTCTGTTGTTAGGTGCATATATAAGTGTTATATCTTCTTGATGGATTGACCCTTTTATCATTATATATTGCCCTTCTTTGTCTCTAGTAACAATTTTGTCTTAAAGTCTATTTTGACTGATACTAGTATAGCCACTCTTTTGTTCACTGTTTGCTTGGAATATGTTTTTCCATCCTACTTTCAACCTATATGCATCTTTGAATCTAAAGTGAGTCTCTTATAGATATTGTATAGTTGGACCTGTTTTTTTTAATACATTCTGCCAGATTCTGCCTTTTAATTGGAGAGTTTAATCCATTTACATTTAATGTAATTACAGATAAGGAAGGACTTCTACTATTTTGCTATTTGTTTTCTATATAGGTCTTATGCTTTTTGGTTAGCCTATTCTTTGCCCCAACTGATATTTATCTCCTTAGGCAGCCAAACAAATACTTCTAATTGTTTTTAATATACACTCCTGGGGAAAAGGTTTTTCTGCACTTAGTGAGCTCTGAGCTCCAAGTCCTTGGAACCTGGTAAGTTCCAAGTCAAGTCAAATTATAATAGCCTTGCAAGTGGGGTCTTCCAGGGAACCACCAGACAGGTCGAATAATGACAATTTTCTGGGAATGAGACTTTGAAGGAACTCTAACCCCATTCCATCCTCTGCAGTGACTGCCAGAGTATTTTCACCATGAGTGTGGCCTGTTGGTTTTCAAGATTACTATGGAGCTGGAGAAGGAGAAATGGGAATAGGGCAAGTTAAAATGCCACCAAGTTTGCTGTTTTCTTGAATAAAGTCACTTTTTTTCTATAATTTTTCTCTGTATTGAATAAATATTGCCTAGATTGCTACAAGCCCTTCATTAATTTCTAGAGTTCTGAAAAAGTTGATTCTCACCATTTTGCTAATTTTCTTATTGCTTTTATAGAGGAGAGAATTTTTGGAGGTCTTTGCTCTGCCATTTTTGCTGATGTCACTTCTAGCCAATTTAATGATCATTTGTCTATACCTATTCTTTCTGATAATCTCCATCTTAGAGGGGAAGCCAAGGCACAGATACATTAGAGCACATCAAGGCAGTGATGGATCCTGGTCCACAGACTTATGAAAAGGAGAGAAAAGCACCTTTTTGAGATACTGTTAGGTGGTTTGTGAGCCGTTAGTTCCCAAGCCTAACATATACTAAAAATCTTTGATCCCCATTTTCTTTGTCCTGGGCCCCAGTATACCTGAATCTCTTTTCCAGTTCATGGATTATTTCATGGGCTCATTTTTATGCTTTTCAGAAACCCCTTCACCAGCTTCAACTCACAGCCTATCTTACAGGTGAGTAACACTCTGTTTCCTTTCTCTTGGGATCTGCTCACACTCTGCCAGCAGCCCTGGGGTTACTTCTCCACTTGCTTGTACCACTTAAGTTTATAATCTGCCTTGTAAACAAAAGAGAAGGTTGAATAGCAGTGTTTAACATACATCTGAATTATTTTGTTCTCAGTTGCAAGCAGGGGATTTTTTTCCTTCTCTGGCCTAAATGTATAGGCCCTTCATATGCTTTTTACCTTTACCTTTCCTTTTCTCTGCTGATGCTTTTATTTCCCCTTCTTAGATCTTCATCTGCCTCCTCTGGACAGGGGATTTTTTCTTTCAGACCATCCCTAAATGGGAATTCAGGCCACATAAGAGTCCTCACACCCAACAATTCCGGTAAGTTAAATAACATTCCCAGAGGAGTGGAGGTTCAGCCATTGACACATATACTAAAATGAAGATTTTGCTTTCTTTCTTTCTTTCTTTCTTTCTTTCTTTTTTTTTTTAAGAGACAAGGTCTTGTTCTGTCATCCAGGCTGGAGTGTAGCGGTGCAATTCATAGCTCACTGCAGCCTCAAACTCCTGGGCTCAAGCAATCCTCGGACCTTAGCCTCTCAAGTAGCTGGCACTACAGGAACGTGCCACCATGCCTGGCTAATTTTTTTTTATTTTTTGTGGAGACAGGATCTTGCTTGTTGCCTAGGCTGGTCTTGAACTCCTGGCCTGGAACGATCCTCTGGCCTTGGCCTCCCAAAGTGCTGGGATTGTACAGGCATGAGCCACCGTGCCTAGCCTAAAATGAAGATTTTCAAGGTGACAAGAAGTTGTGATATGCCCCCCCAAAAAGCATTGTCTGTAGTTTGGCTTCTTAATATTCTTTAAGAGTCATTTGATTTCCTTCACAGTGAAGGGAAGCTCTGAATTTTGCCTGGATAGCACTCATCCTGTCACCAGTTGAATCCTACTATTTAGCCACAAGGTTGGCCTATAGGATTAAACTGGCCTTTTTTCTTTTTTTTTTTTGAGACAGAGTCTTGCTCTGTTGCCCAGGCTAGAGTGCAGTGGCATCATCATAGCTCACTGCAACCTCAAACTCCTGGGCTCAAGTGATCCTCCTGCCTCAGTCTACTGAATAGCTGGGACTATGGGCATGTACCACCACGCCCAGCTAATTTTTTTAGAGATGAGGTCTCGCTCTGTTGCTCAGTCTGGTGAATTGGCTTTTTTTGATTCCTATGTTGAATGTGTTTGGAGCTCTGTTCTGAGGATTATAAAACTGATATCCATTCTTCTCCCCATCTTTTTCAGTAAAGGTACCTTGGCTACCAGTCCTCTTGATAAGGGGCTGCCATCTTCCATAGCTCACCTAAATCTTTATATTGCCTATCTTTCCGCTTATAGTTAAACTCAAATCTCAGACCTCTCTGCCAGCACCCCGTCCTTGCAGGAAAAGAATGGACTTTATAACCCACCTCTTAAATTGCTTAGCTAATAGTTTTTTCCCTTTTGAGTAGTGTTCCTTTGATTAAGAACTACCCAGTTATCCTGACCCACAAGTAACACTGCTAAGAAACTGCCCAAGTAAGTTATCTTTCACCATTCCATTCTATCTGTCAGGTCAGAGGGAGAGCAGAACCACACCAGAGAGTCTTCCTGGTTTCCAGCTACCAGTCCTGCAGGTGAGGCCTGGCTTGTCTAACTTGACTGTGCATAAAAACTCACATGGTTAGGCCTGCATACCAAATGCTTCATTCTGGTCTCATACTGGGATGATGGAATATAACCAGTGGAAAATGACATGAGTTTCAACTGTGGTAACCATATGGTCACAATTTTCCAGAATGGTCTCAATTTGAAAGATTCTATCCTACTCTCAGTTTAGCTTCCTGCTTTGGGGCTTTAAAATTAAGTCATGTGGCAGTGAAAGGCTTTAAACTGGGAGGTCTCGGCCAGGATAAAATAAGTGTGGACACACTGACATTCCCAGTAGTTCTACAACAAAGTATTTTCAATGGAATATATCTTTTTGGTGGAGGTATTGCTTGACCTAGGAAAAACCATGTTTACTTCTTCAGAGATAGCTAGAATAATGTTTTGTAAATTTATGGGACTATCATTCTGATCTAAGCAAGAAAAGGAAAAGGGCATAGCAATAAGGAGAGGTTTGATAAGGAGCTCTGTTAAATGAAAAGTCTAGTCTTGCCTTTTAAGTTAACTTTTATGGTGTGGATATTGGGGATATTTAGGACCCTTTTTCCACTCCAATATCCTGGTGACCCCAGGGACAATTCCTTCATACAAAAGTAGATACGGTTTTGCTCCCATATTCCAAAGTGCCCTTTGTTTCATCAGCAAGAAATTGGGATCTGAGCCTTAAGAGGCAGCAATGGGGAAATAACATCCCTCCCTAAAATTCTCACAAATGGAGGGATTAACCTACAGATGAAAAAAGACCTATAAACCATCTACAAATATATGGCCCCTAATTGGATCTTGCTTGGAACAAGCTATTAAAAAAACCATTTATGGGACTGTTGAGGAAAATCAAATATCTATTACACATTTGATATTAAAGAATTGTTAATATTGGGATTATTTTAGGTATGATATTGTGATTATATTTTTTAAAATAGCTTTTATCTTTTGTAAGTACATACTAAAATATTTATGGATGGGAAGTTAAATGATGTCTGGGTTTTGCTTTAGTACAATTTAGTAGAGAGGGATAGTGGAACAGTAGAAATAAAAGATTGGCCATGAGTTATTTGTTGAAGTTGGGTGATGGATATATGAGTTCATTATACTATTCTGTGTATCTTTTGAAAATGTGAAAGCTTGAAAAACCAGTTATTGAAGAAAGTGCCACTTCCCCAGAGGCATAAGAATTCTACCTCCCTGGTAATCATCTCTGAGTATGGTAGTCATACATTCCAGATCTTCCAAAATAGTTTGATTTTCAAATATTCAACCTTATTATCACCATAAACAACTGAAATGTTCTAGAGAGTTTCATAAGTAACAATAAAGTTTTTGTCACACTATATATGTCAAATCTTAGTTTGGAAAAGTTAGTTATCAGGCGGTGGAGAAAACTATAGGGAAGCAACAGTGGTGGTTTCTGTCCCAATAAACTTCATATGATGGCTTGAGAGGGACTTACTTGCCCTTTTTGTTTTTATAAACACCCATATCTACCTTCCTGTCCTCTGCTGCAGACTCTCTACCAACAACAGAGGCAGATGGGCTTAGCCAGGGGGAGTGAAGCATGGACCACTTCCAGATAGACCATCTTCAAGGTCTGATCTGTACATACTGCTGAAGGATGAACTATAGCATCCAGTACCCATCAGGGATGATGGCCTTGAAAAATGTACTCCTTTTTGTTTCCTGGTTTTACTTTGTATCTTACTCTCTCAGGATCTTTATCCTATTTACCCTATATTACCTCCCAGGAAAGTGGTCAGGTCTTACATAAGGCTAGTGCTTCAGGAAGATGTTTATGTCTCTCCCAAAAGACATATGTAGCTCCCCTCATCTCCTACAACTTGAAACAAAGATTGTCAAAATAATTCTTGGTATCATGCTTGGGAGTGGGGGGTGGGGGGGTTGGGGGGAGGATAATATACTCATCAACTATGTTTCATTTCTGGATTTCATTTTTTAGCTTTGGATATATTGCCCCATTGCCAATGTTAACAAGCAACAACTGTGTTCCTTGTCCTAATATATTATACTTTTTTCTATTTGCCTATAGTTTCTTCTATGCCTAGTTACTATAAAATGTTTATTTTCCTTTCTGTCAAAAAAACAGTTGGAGACACTGATTTTCAGCTTACTGAAGTATACAGATAATAAAATAAAGAGGATGCCTTTTTATTGTTACTGCAATTCTATTGCCATTACAAACTCTATAATGGTGGAATAGGCAAAGAACACTACCACTGAGATCAAACATTTATTTTACTTGGGGTACTAAAAGGTAGAAATAAGGAATTAAATAGGTGGGCCATTCACAGGAAGGCCTTTAGCAAAAATATTGGAAAAACATAAACATAGTAGGCATCTGCCAGTAATAAATTAGTTCTTGGGAATGATCTTATATCTGAACTAGGATCCCACTGCCCTTTCTGGTACTCTGAATTTATTTTTAAAGGCATTTCTAGACATTTTCTCTTTTGGGCAAGAGCCTATGCTGTAGCAAGTGGAGTTACCTCCAAGACTGTTATGAAGCCTCAGGAATTTTAATCATTTGATGGCTGGGAAACAATCTGCCTGGTCATAGATGCTGACCTACTGCCTTTTAAAGTTTTTGTTCTTCTTTTAATTTAACCCAGTAAGTCATGCCCCTTCAAAAAATAAATAAAAAGTATACTAAATCAGAATGTTAATAGATTTGCCTCCATTAGTTCCTAAGCCATAGAAGTGGCAAAGTGGAGGAAAAGGAAACCATTTTATTTTTGGCCTTTTTATTATTATTCTAGTAATTTGGGACTTCCACTCTTTTATAGTTTACCCATTGATGATATTTATTTGCTTTATTTCTGACCCCAACTGATGAAAAACATCCTAAAACATCAATAATTAATTCAGTTAAAGACTGTGTCCCTCTGTCCCCAAGACAGATCCTATAAAGAGAGGGGAAAGTCTCTTTTCTGGACACAGATTGACAGCAAAAAGATGAAAAATTAGTCTCTGTCAACTGGACAGGAGATAGTGTTAGGTTTGTAAAACCAAACCTGGAACCTACCTCCACTGCCCTTCGACGAGGAGAAACCATTCCCTTTCTTCCATCCCTCTGTAACATAATTCTACTTTTTAAAAGGACATCTCCCCTAATTCCCACCTCCAATAAATATCCAGTCTAAATTATTCTCCACCCAGTTATTAAAACTTTTTCACAAGCTCTATGGGGAAGATTTACCCTGAGACAAATAGTGAACAGTGTGGGGATTTCAGAAAGAGATTAAAAAAAAAAAAGAAGGCTACAAGGCAAAGTGGTCCCAGTATCAGACATGAAAACATTCTGCCTCAGGTGTGGTTCACTAATGAAGCAGGTGAAACATATAAGTCAAGCTGGTATGAGGAAGAGGAAGTATTTGTGATGAGACTGGGACATATTGAGCTTCTGAGTTGCATTATGCACAGATCTGTGCTCAGACAATAAGGCGTGCAAGGCAGCCTTATATCCCAGGGAAAATGGTGGGATTGGGGATGCATTGGAATCATCAACTGAATCAGAATTCTTTACTCCTCCTTTCAATTCCTTCTGTAGATGTGGGGCCAAGGTCTGGCCTCTCTGTAGTACACTAAGGGAAAAGAACAGCAGATGTGAGAAGAGCAAGAGCCATTTCCCAGCCCGCAGTTTGCCCAGATCCTTAGCACTCTTCACATTAAGGCCACAGGCCTGGATCTCTGCCCAGCCTTAACTTTGCGTCCTATTGTCATCCTCCCTGGTCCACCCTCACTATATCCCCGTCATCCACCCTGAAGAACACAAAGCTTTTTAGTTCTTTGCCATAAGGTAATTTTAAAAATGTGGTTTCTTTGTTTCAACAGTTAATAAGTTGGTTCATCTTTTAGTAACAGACCTCCCCTCCCCTAGCCCCCCACTCAGTCTTGTATGATCACATCATCATCATCATCATCTTCCTCCTCCTCCTCCTCTTCTTCCTCATCATCTTCTGGCAGTTCTTCCTCCTCCTCTTCCTCTTCTTCATCTAGACAAACTACCACCTCAGCTGGCTCAGGTAATCGAGAATCAAACCAATCCAGTACCTGCTGGGTGCTAAGCCTTGATGCCTTACTCAGTTGAGGGATATCAGTTTCCCGTAGCTGTTGGTGGGCTGCCCAGTACCTCTCCAAGGGTTGTATATCCGGTGGGGGTGGAGGAATCGGCGGAGGTGGTGTCTCAGCCCATTCATTCAAGGAGCGGGTTGATGCTGATGGTGTGGGAATTGCTGGGTCTTGGAAACTAGGGGCACCAGGTACTGTGTTGTCCCGAAACCATTTTAGTTGCCCATGCTTCAAAGCATAGCGTGTGTCACCAAACCACTGAATGATCTCAGGCCGAGGTAAACCAGTGATCTGTTCTAATTTATGGTAATCCTCACGCCGTGCCCATTGGCACTGTAAAAAAAAGGATTTGAGGATAGCCAGCTGCTCTTTGGTTTTGCGCTTGGTCTTTCGCTGGCGTTGGGTATCTGGGGAAAGGTACTCTGCAGGGCCAACCCTACCTGGTACTGAGTTATGCCGTAGCCCTTGGGGCCAGGCTGGCTCCACATGTGGGGGTAGTGCCTGTTCACTTGGTGACAGAGACTGTGGAATACAGCCTTGTGGCTGGAGGGGTTTAGAAGTGGCAGTAGCTCCATTAGCCAGTACCTGGAAAGAGGAAGAAGAGGTAGAGGAAGAAGAAGGAGTCACACTAGATGCTGACTCCTCCTTACAACTACTGGCAAGTAATGAGATTGGTGGGGGCTTATCCCGAGCACGTGACTGGTGGGCAGCTTTGGAGTGGTTCCAGGAAGCAGTACCTATGCCATGTGACTGGTTGGGACCCCTGCCTTCCTGCTCCTTAGAGAGGCCACTGCTTTGACGATCCTGCCTAAAATCTGATTGCTGGGGGAATGCTCCACTGCCTGTTATCATCAGAGGTTCCTTTGCTTTCTGGTGACTCAGTGGCAGTGGTGGTATCTGAGAGGACTCCTCTGGCTCTACTTTCAATCCTTTCATCTGGGTGGGCTCACTCAGAGTCAGAGGACCTATTCCAAGACCAACTTGTTCTTGAGGTGGCACTGGAGAAGGAGGCACCTCCTCTGGAGGCCGCCCTGCATGATGAGTGAAAGATAGAAGGGATTTGAAATGAAGTTGGTCCCGATGGTAGACCACTCGGGCTCGAGTCTCTTCTATTTCTTCTGATGACCAGCTAATGCCACAGCGGAGGCGCTGGGCCATGAACCAAGTCTTGACTTTTTCCATCTGTAGCCCATAACGTAGGCAAAGAAGGGCAATGTCTGCTAGGCTGGGATAGGGAAAGTAGCTGAAGGTTTGCAGCAAGTGTTCATTGCCATCTAGCTCACTGGTCTGGGCTGCTTGGGTCCACACAAGCTGTAGCTCCTCAGATATTGGAGGGAGGCAGATGAGCCCCGCTGGTGAGCTATTAAGACTGCTGGCCTCTTTATTAGGAGGCATGGTGCTTTCTGATTTGTGCCCTTCAGAGATAGCTGTAATAAGAAGAGAAACAGCTCAATCACTGGGGCTCCTCTTTTGGCACATTGTTCAATTTCTACCAAACTAACTGAAACAAATTTCTGTTTGTTTCGTGTTGTATTGCTTTTAAAGTGCTTCAACAATTCCTCATTTAATTTTCATAACTTTGTGAAGTCATAAGAGCCTGCTATCATTCCCATTTTATGTATGAAAAAACTAAAGTTCATAGAAGTTAAATTACTCCAAGTCACATGGCTAGTGAGTGTTGTCACCAAGACAAAAATCTGTCTTTAAAGGTTAAGAAGGAAAACTAATCCTTACATAGTCTTTATCTTTCCAATTCAAACTCACTTTTGGAGGCTATACCCTAACTGTCACCCTCTAAATTCAAGGGACAAGAATCAAAAAATGAAGACTCAAACTCAAAAACAAGGGAAAGAGTAATCTCAGAAGTGTTACTGACTCTTTTATTTATTTATTTTTTTGGAGGCAAGGTCTTGCTCTGTCCCCCAGGCTGGAGTGCAATGGTGTGATCATAGCTCACTGCAACCTCTATTTCCTGGGCTCAAGCGATCCTCCTGCCTCAGCCTTCCAAGTAGCTGGGATTACAGTCATGTGTCACTGTGCCCAGTTTGTTACTAACTCTTTAGCTCCTAACAATTTATGATTATCTTCAGAATGTGGAGAGAGAGGTTGGGAATACAACCAATAAATATCTGGAAGGTGTGACAGCAGCGTCCTCTGCCCAGCCCCCAGCCCCCTTTCTTTCCCTGCTTGGTGGTGGGGTGCTGGAGGGAAGGGAATGATAGTGCCTTACTAAGCCCAAAACTAATAGCTTTATTTTTTCCTTCTCTCAGTAGAATGAGAGATATGGGTCAGGGATCTGGGATAAATGAGGCTCGCTCCCCCTGGGTTTAGGTCATGTGAAAGTGGAGAGGGGAATGTTTCCTCCCCCAAGTCAGCCTCAGAACAAAGATTATCCCCTCCCCCAGCCTTTGTCTTTTCCAGCAGCTAGCCTCTCTCCAGGGAGCCCAAAGAGCTCCCTCAGACACTAGCAGCCCCCTCCACATAGGGCGGAAGGCCGCCTGCTCTTATCTTTTCAGCACAGCTTTCGCCTCAAGACCAGGTGGACAGGCTCATTAGAAATTGTAACCAGCTCCTGCAAGCTACCCAGCAGCACCATTGCTCCAGGGTTATGGGTGTGGGGACGGCAGGGATAGCCCCTGACTGTGCTTCATTCCTGAAATACCTGCTCAAGTCATTTCCCAGAATATTCTGTTGACAAGTTTAATTCAGCTCCCTATGTGGGCATTAAAGACCCTTTAACACATCTGTCATTCTTTACTCTTAGGGGAATCCCATCTGTGTTTATAAATATTACTTCTGATAAGGATAGGATAGGATTCCTATGTAAATACTACATGAATTGAGAAAATAAATCTCAAATCCATCAATTTAGAGCAATGTAATATCAGGAATTTTACACTATGATTAAAAAATTCAGAAGTGGGCTAGGCACAGTGGCGCAGTGGCTCACGCCTGTAATCCTAGCACTTTGGGAGGCTGAGGTGGGAGGATCTCTTGAGGCCAGGAGTTCAAGACCAGCCTGGGCAACACAGTGAGACCTCATCTCTACAAAAACTTAAAAGAAAAATTAGCCAGGCATGGTGGCACACACTTGTAGTCCTAGCTACATGAGTGGCTGAAGCAAGAGGATCGCTTGAGCCCAGGAGTTAGAGGTTGCAGTGTGCTATGATCATGCTACTGCACTCCAGCCTGGGTGGCAGAGTGAAACCCTGTCTTTAAAAAAAAAAAATTACAAAAAAATTCAGAAGCATTTTAATGCATGTCACCAGTCCCTTTTAACAAGCAAACCTAACAAACTGAAGGCCACGAAGATCCTTAAAGCAATACATCTTGAAGAGTGCCTTAAAAGGGTAAATGGAAGCAGCATGGCATGGTGGGTAGAAATATGAATTCTTGAGTTAAGTCCAACTGTGAGTTTGAATGCCAGTTCTGCCACTTATCAGCCATATGGATTGTGGGCAAAAGTGACTGAACTTATATGGGCCTCAGTTTCTTCACATGTAAAAAATGGAGACAGTGCTGAGTGTATATAAACAGTTATATATTTTTACCAAGCACCTACTATGTGCTAGGCATTATGCACAGGCAGGGCATAAAGCAGCTGTTAGAGATGGAAGTCCCCCGATGAGGCAGACTAGAGATTAATTGCAGCTCCACCACTTTCTAGAATGCTGCTTGTCCTTGGGCAAGTTATTTAACTTCTCTAAGCCTTAGCAGAAACAAAAGCACCCACCTGGCAAGTTGACTAAATGAAAAAATGCACTTGACATTATGCCTAGAACAAAGTAAAGGCTCAATAAATAGCAGTAATTATTATTACTTCAGCTTTATGGAGTGATTCTGATATAAGGTAATGCTCCTCCTAGAAAATGGGGGAAGTAGAGTGAAGACTGAATCCTTTAACACAGCGGCCCCCAACCTTTTTGGCACCAGGGACCGTTTTCATGGAAGACAATTTTTCGATGGACTGGGGAGGGGGGATGGTTTCGGGATGATTCAAGTGCATTACATTTATTATGCATTTGATTTCTGTTATTATTACATCGTAATATATAATGAAATAATTACACAACTCGCCATAGGTTGGGGATCCCTGGTAACACACTGACTGCCACACTAGAAAAAAAAATTTTTTCCCTGGGGCCACGGTGTTTTATTATGAAAATAGAATAAAAACTTCGAAAACAAAACGATCCTTTCCAATTTAATGAAAAATTTGTTATTTTTTATTTTTTTCTGTGCATGAGTTATATGCACCTTGAAAAATAGGTGTTGCGGCTCCAAGTGAAGAGACATGTGAGTTACATAGGCTTCACAAGGCCCTGGGCTCAAAACTAGTGTAAGTTAAATACAACTCACATGGCAGCTAATGTGTTAAACTCACTGTTTTCAATCTGGTTTTGCAGAGCCCTAATTCTAGCTAGCAGTGGAAGAAACCAGGCTATCTATGATTTTATACTTTTTATATTTTGGGGTTTGGATACAATTCCAGAATGGATTTTTCTGCCTTAAAAACGTATGAAAACCACTGCTTTTGGAGAATTGCATCCAAAATTTGGATCCTTTTTGATTGCTACATTAATTTCCAATGTGATCGCTCTACCTTTCCCCTCCCAGGTTCATCCCAGACACAGCTGAGTGGCCTTTGAGGCACTGCTTGCATGGCCAGGTGCTAAAACACCATTTAGAAATTGTGGTCCATAAGGAACACCACCAAATCAAAGCTGGAGGATACTTTATGATGGCAATGCTTGACACCTACTTAACCTCATTTGTGTCCTGTTATGTAAAGACACAATAACACTTTAGATATGAGGGAAATGTAGCATAAGAAATAAAGCAGTCCAATGTGAGGATGAAGACTGCCAGATGGGAATATAAGGCAGGCACAGCTATAAGCCTACAAGAAAGCACTTTGCTTTTATTCATATGGTGATATCCTTCAGATTCTCAGCATCAGCTTGATATTTCACTGTGACATGCAATATTGCAAATAACATATTTGGTGTACGGTATACATCCAGTTTTCACTTACACAAAACAAAAGTTATAGAAGACTTCCTGAAACAGAATGGTGGCTTAAATCAAGGCACAGCTATATAGCTGGTACTTCCCTGGAAGAATGTGGCTTTGAACTGAACTGGAGAAAACTACAACCAGAGCAGCTCATGAGAATTGTGAAAAGTAGGATAGACCCTATAGTAATCAAAACTATAATGAAGATGCTACAGTGTCTTGTGTTCTTGTGTCTCCATTTTGGATTAGGTAGAAAAAGAAGGGAATCAAAGCTGGAGAAGTAAGGAGTCCTAGGGCAGAGGTAGTGGTGGTGGTGGTGAACATCTATTCTGAATAATTACTAAATTTGTATCCTTATTAAATATGCCAGATATGCCCTACTGCTACTTAAAGTCACTAATAAAAATATAGTCAGTATAACATTTCTTTCCCATATCCCTGGGGGGATGGCAGAGAAGAATGGGCTGCCTTAAACTTACAGTTTCAGTGTTTACACAGTCCTAGGAAAAAGAGGACTTTAGAACTTTAGGCTTGAACCTAGGCTTATGGTTAAAGTAGGAGACAGTTAAAGTGAGAGACTAAATATGATCCTGCTGGATTCCTTAAATCTTTATTTAAAGATCTGAAGTACTACTGCCTGATATGTGTTTGGTGATACAGTTTTAAAGGCCTTAAGGACTTTCAGTTATATTCAATTTAGATGCTTAACTCTTTGGATCATGAACCTCTTTGAGACTCAGATAAAATTTATAGACCCTCAGAAAGATATGACTCTCCCACACACACACAAACATTCACACTTACACAATGAGC